>OY856414.1:629059136-630542469 GCA_963693085.1 Alisma plantago-aquatica | reverse complement strand
TTGTTGTCTAGGTAGTTGAACATGAACCGACTCATGATGAAATCAAGGGTAAAGTGGCCTAAGTATGTATGACTTACCCATAGTGGTGATAGGTTTGTTGTCTATTTTCTTTTCGAGCCACTAGATTTTTTAATTAATTCATATTGAGAAATTGGTGACACTTGTCTCGACCTCCTTTTCATACACCATGCAAACATGACAAAAGCATTTTCATACATAGGAGATCATGAAAAAATCATGAAATGGTACCATAAATAAGAGAAAATCCATAGAAATAAAAAAATCCACTTGTAGTGTCTTAATATATGCATCAGAGGAAGATTAAATGTCTAGCACCCAAGAACATGGAAGGAAATCTAACATAAGCATGAACATAAAGACAAACACAGAGGAACACTTTAGAATGTCAACCCACAAATGTAGGATCCAAAAGCTTAAGGAACTACATCTCCTACTGCTAGTAACATTGTAGATGTTGCTAGCATTGTCCACTACCTATGTTCATCCACACATAGTCATGCATTCAACAAATCATTTTAAATGTTTGGGCATGAACAACAATATGAACATAACTTAAGCTAAAGATTAAAATTGATATTAACATGCATAAACATTATTAATGGCATTAAGATTCATTATTAAATTGACTAATATTATTATTAGAGAACCTATTCAATAAACCTTATCTAATATGATGTGATGTCACTAAACATGCAAGTCATATAGGCTTGTGGTCGAACTTGAATATATTAATATCAATGAACACACTCTAGGTTTTTAGGCTTGGTCTTGAACCTAAAACTGAAGGGGCTCATGAGACACCAACCTTCTAACATGTTCATGAGATACAACCTTATTATTAGTTCTGATTCTGATCTTATCTTATCTTATCTTACTTAGGATTCTCACCCAACTTGCATTACTTAAACATGAAGAGGTATGATTCTTAACTGATCTTATCTTAAAATATAAACACATGTATGCAACAAATATTAACAAGATATTCATATAATGGATTCCTCAAATATAATTGAAGTGTTCACATGATAGCATGTATACTAAAAACATTAAACATGAAAATATGAACAAACTTAATGATGCCATATAATAAAACCCAAGGCATGAACCACTCACCTAGTTTTAGTAGGAATATTGTATCCTAGAATCTCATGATCTGAGTACTTTAATTTTCCTATCATTATAACCCAAAACCATAATTAACACCTTATAAACCATAAATAGGGTAAAATCTTAAAATATGACAAAAAAGTCATAATCATAAGTCATGACCTATCCCATTGGCTTGATCTCAAAAAATCGATCAAAAACCATACATAACTTGACCTCATTGCACATACTAATAAAAAGATATGATTTCTCCTCCAACAGCCAGTTAGTACTTACTAAATCATTTTAATCATTTCTTGAGATCAGATGAAACAAAAAAGAAATGAAAAATTATCCCTTCAAATAAATCTTAGACCATATGCTTGACCTAGGGCGACATCATAAACACAGCTTCAACAAACATTACATGTTTGGTAACAAAAATCCCACCAAGGAACTAGGTCTTACTAAATATAAAGTGTCATATAAAATAAACCAAGGACATCGGTTCCCTTCTTCCCCTTCACCCAGAATCCATGCATTCACAACCATCCATGGTGTTAGACACTCATGTCTATAGTCAGGAGCTCCCTAGCCATCACACCTCACTGAAACCACCTTAGGAAAACATATTGATAGGGATTCTTCAAGCTCTTTTGGACACATGAACAACTGTTGAAACTGTAAGGAAATATTGCAGACGGGTAGGCAGTATGAAAAAAATTTCTATACAAATTTCATATGAGCAGATCGCATCAACAATGATGTATTGAGAAAGAGGTTGCAAGAGGTACATGGTCCTGGATCAAGTGCTACAATAGTCTTTCATAGAGATGTGCCCTCTTTGTAAATATCACATGGACAACAATTGATGTCGTTCTCCTACCATGGAAACAACAGCTTCCACACCTCTATGTAGTCCACACAGACCACCTAGAACTCCATGTCTCACTTTTAGAGTAGATGGGAAGGAGTATCACTTCCATTTGTTGATGTGCTAGTGTCAACTTACTTTCCCCTTATTGACTCTCCCTTTCTTGGGAAGACTACTCAGGATCTCTCACACATTACCACAAATGTGAGAAGGGAAGTGTCTTGAGAGCCTTTCCCAATTCGCTCCTTATATAGGAGTAAACAATCTAGGGTTTCCAAAAACTAAGGGATATGAAAGCCCAGATCTCATGATTTGACGATAGTAGCGCGCTTCCAGACGATCGACTGGACCATGTAAATGATCAATTGGATTGTCCAATCGGTCAATTGGCTTGTGGTGAATGATACAATAACATTGTAAAGTGACAATTAATGCAAGTCATTATGCATATCACTAATTGTTTGACCCAGACAAACGGGTCATTTCACATCTTTATTTGACTCAAATAAGCTAATCAGTCCCAAAAGTGTTCCAATCAGTCGACCGGAGGCTCCAATCAATTGAATAGTACCAATAAGTCACAGTGGCTTACTAGTTGATCTACTAGACACTCTGGTTATCCAGTGTTGTTTAATTTGAATACCGATACACTTTTAATAACCAAGTTAAATCTTATCCATGAGTAAATTCCTATTCCAAGTGCATCCTATGTGTGTGACCCTATATGTTCCAATAATCCATAAAAATTATGACTACACAAATGAGCAGTATCTAAAATCACATCATTGCTACCCAAGTAACTAGAAAGTTGGAGAACAACTTCAACCTATAATATGTGATTAATGTTATCATGATTGTATAGTTCCTTTGTCTCTAATATCCAAATTGAATGTGAGGCATGGAATCATCATCCACTTAGTACTCAATCTATGTTCTTAACTAAAGTAGACTCTAGAGATGCATGTGAGCTCACATATCACATATTGATTTACTTGAGCATGGTCATACATTTCTCAGTATCGCATATCAAAGGCTTGGGATATAAAACTCTTAATCGGGGAAGACAAATCTCATCTACATCATTCACAACCAATCCCCATGCGTCACAACATAACCAAGTACCATCTTTATGGCAACCCTTATTCAAGGTCATGTTAGATGGTTTCAAAGTTCATCAAATGGCATGTGATTAGTGTAATGAGTTTAGATAATAACCACAATCACCACTATCATTTTGAGAGCTGATTCTGATTACCTTTTCATGGTTTGCATGTATCACTCTCAAGGTGATTCTATGTGGTAGACTATTCTTTAACACATACTATCTATTTGAATAGATATCCAATATCCTGACTTCTTGAGATTCCGTCATTTGTCAAAACACATTCTAGTCTTATGTTTTATTGTTGTCCATTTTGATTCTGTAATAATATTTGACTAGAGACATAACAAGAATGTATGTACACTTATCATACATATGATCTCATTATTCATGTCCTCAACTTGATGACATATGTCATCGAGTAACATCATTTTTAGACATCTATTATGATGTGTCATCATCTCATAACTAAAAAAACATAAGTAGACATGATTTCCTTTATTAATATTATCAACTCAAGTACATAATGCCACATTACAATCATCATATGACTGGCTCTCCGGGCATACATACCAACATACTCCCACTTGCACATAGTGGCAGTCTCCCACAAATATAATTCCAAGCGATCTATCATGACCATATGCTTCTAGTACGAAAGTACTTTTGTCACTGGATTAGCAATATTGCTTTCAATTAGTACTCTACAATGTAGGGAAATATGGAAATAGAGACAAAACTTTCTTGCCATTTTCCCATTGAAAAGAAGATTGTGTCAACAAATATAGATTGGGAAAGAAGGTTGCAAGGCATATACCTGGTCTTGGAGAAATTTTAATGATTATCCATATAGTTGCATGCTTCTTTTGCAAGTAGTACCTAGAAGGTTGTCGGCGGCAACCTCCTGTGTAGAACCACAAATTTTAGTTGACAATGTTCTCCTAGCGAGTTTCAACAGCCTCCATGCCTTTATATAGTCCACACGGACCACCGGGAACTCCTGTCATTCTTTTAGAACTGACAAGGAGTTTTCCCTACAAACGTCAACATACTAGCATTGAATTTCTCTCACCCGTTGTCTCTCCCATTGACAGGTAAGGCTTTCTCATGCTCTCACGTTACCACAACTATGAGAAGACACAACTAGCATGGCTTATTGATGTATCTTCTAAAAGCCTAGACTGCCCCTTTTATATAGGATGGCTAGGGTCAGGATTTCCAATCCATCTGGGAGTCAAAGAGACAAATTTTCTAGAACCTACGAACTGTTGAACTAGTCAGTTCACTACTAAACCGTTCGATTCATATGTGAGATAGTCAGTTCAACACATGAATTGATCGGTTCACATTGTTTCCTTTTTGCAGAAATATTGGCTTTTAATAACGATCAACTCACATCATGACGTCTGCATCAATCCTTGATCCAGTCTTACTAATCAACCAACCACTCAATTCATAACTTGAAACTGGTCGGTTCATACATCTGAATGGATCAGTTAACTAATTGAATTGATCATTTCATATTTCTAATTTCTAATCTTGTTTAAATTTATTACCTAACACTTTTGTAATCCAGTTTAAACAATATTCATGAGTAAACTCCTATTCCAGGTGAATCCCATGTGTGTGACCCTATAGGTCCCAAATTACATTGGAATTGAATGCCCATAACCAATTTATGACATCACAAGAAATGAGACATATCTGGAAATATATCATTGCTACCCAAGTAATTGAAAAGTTGGAGAACAAATACAACCTAAAATTTGGGATTAGTGTTACAATGATCGTATATTTCCTTTGTCACTAATATCCTAAAACAAATTGAGGCATGGAATCATCATCCTCTCAATGTTCATTCCATGTTCCTTGAATAGAGCAGAGTGTTGAGATACATGTTAGCTCACGTATCATATATTGATTCACATGAGTATGGCCATACTGTAGGGAAACGGAGGCGACATATAAGGCAGTGAAAAAAAAATTAAAGCCTAATTTCCCTTAACAACAAGATAGTGTCAATAATAATTTATCTAGGAGGAAAAGGTAATAAGTGTTACACCTAGTTCTAGATAAAATCTAGTGAGAACTCTTGATGCAGTATCATGGTTGTTCTCCAAGTAACAATGTGCTTCTTCTTCAGGAAACAACTTGTTTATTCTTCAGCAGCACTCAAACAGTCATCAGCAATGGCCTCCTAGTCTAGCACCACAGATGGTGGTTGATGGTGCTTTCCTAGTGTTAAAAATATTCTCTCCTCTAGAGTAGTCCACACGGACCATCGGGAACTCCACATGGCACTACCAGAGCCAATGAGTAGGAGTTGTCTCTTTCGAATGTCAACTTGCTAGAGTTGATTCACTCTCCCATGATTGTCTCTCCTTTGCTATCCCTCCCTTTATCAGGTAGGACTTGCTCATGCTATTATTTGATAGAACAACCAGAGAGGACAACAATTGTTAGAGCAATTGTTGTATCTGAGAACCTCCAATACCCTTCTATTTATAGGAGAGGCAAGGGTTAGGGTTCTAAATTTGTGTGGGAGTCAAAAGGATGGAATTTACAAATTTTATAGAAACATCAAGCGGCGAACAATCTGTTCTCTCACCCAACATGTTAGTGCACAAACTATTTAGTTCATGTCGCCAACCTGTAGGTTCATACAGTTTCCTATTCTGAATCACATTGGTATTCAATGCACAATTAATGCTAAACATGACATCAATATCAATCCTTGTTCCAATTGAATTGGCCACTAAACTAGGTGACCCCGATGGTGAACTGATCTATTCTCATAGTGAAATAGTTGTTTCACATAGTGAAGTGCTCATTTCACATTGTGAAACGATCATTTCACAAGTGAAATGGTCATTTCACATGTCCAGTTCAAGCAAATATCAACCAATATTGATTCCAATTGATATGATACTCCAACTGATCGGTTCAATAGCTGAACTAGTTGGTTCAGAGTCTAGTCCATCAATTTTGAGCCTCAGTCATTTAATGAAATACCTAAACACCTTTAGTAATCAAATTGAACATCATTCATTAATATACTCCTATTCTAAGAGTATCATATGTGTGTGACCCTATAGGTCCAAAATTATGTTTATAGTGGATGTTCATAACCAATTATGACATCACAAGAAAAGAGCGGCATCTAGAAACACATCATTTCTACCCAAGTAATTCAGAATGTTGGAGAACAACTTCAACCTACAATCTATGATCAGTGTTACCATGATTGTATAGTTCCTTTATCTTTGAAATCTAGATTGAACTTCATGCATGGAATAGTCATTCTCTCAACGTTCAATCCATGTTTCTTGAACAAGATCAGACCATCTGAGATGCACATGAGCTCACATATCACATATTGAGTCACATGAGTATGGACATACATTTCTTAGTCTCTCTTATCAAGAGGCCATGGATATCAATCTCATGTAGAAGGGACAAATTCCATCTTCATCACTCAAACTCTATTCCCATGTGTCACAGTGCACCCTAGCATCACCTTTATGGAAACCCTAAATCAAGGTCATGTTGAATGATGTCAAAGTACAACGAATGACATGTGATGAGTGTAGTGACTTTAGGTCATAGAACCACAATCACCACTATCACTATGAGAGCTGATATCGACAATCATTCTATGGTATCCATATATCACTCTCATGGTGGGTCTATCTGATATATTATTCTATAACATATACTTGTGTGCTTGAATAGATATCACATATCATCACTAATGACATGTTGTCATAAGTCAATACACTCTCTAGTCATATGTATTATTGTTGTCTATTTTTATTCCATAGTAATATCCGACTAGGGACATAACAAGAATGTACATACTCTTAACATTTGTATGATCTTATTGTTAGAGTCAAGTACTTGAAGACATATGTCATCAAGTAACATCATTCTTTATACATCTACTATGTTGTGTCATCATCTCATGTTGAGACAAATAGAATAGTTGAATCACCTTTATTATTATCAAATCATGTGCATAATGTCAAATCCCACTGATCATAATAAGTTGCAACAACAAGCATGATCATGATGGATTTAACCATTGTAACTGGTGAAAGACTTCATCATGTATGACACCTTGAACTTGGTTGAAACTCTTGGCAACCAATATACCCTTCCATGTTGGTCTTTTCCCTAAAGACCCAATTGCACCCTATGGGTTTTACCCCTTCAGGTGGATCCACCAAGGTCATACCTTGTTAGTGTACATGGAGTCCATCTTGGATCTCATGTCCTCAATCCATGTTTTAGATTTTCGTCCTTCAATAGCTTCTAGGTAGGTTTTTGACTCATCATATATGACCAAATCACCTCCTTTTGAGCCATACGATGTCGTAATCTTTCAAGCTCGAGGCATGTTCTACTGGAACTATGAGTCTTGTGTGTTACATAAGGAACTTGATATTCCACAAGAGCTTGTGATTCTCCTTGTTCCTACTGTACCTCTTTAGGTACAACCTTTTTTTTCTTGTTTGTCTTGAACATTCATAGTTCTATTTTTACTCGCACTGATTCCTTTGGAACTAAGTTCCTCTTAAGGAATACAACCATCCATATCAACAAACAACTTTGTTGTTGGATTAGGACAAGATTAGTATTTTAACAAAATAACATTTATGTTATTTGTGGACAAAGATTTTCAATAAACTGTTTTCTTTCATAAGCTTTTATTTCTAATCATTGTAGAAGACATATCAGGACACTTCCCAAGCCATATCTAATATAGTGTCTTTTGAACCAGTTGACGGTACATTGTTTTAGTTTAAATCATCTGCCCATAGAAATTGGAAGATCATCTAGATTTTGTTAATAATCACATCAAGACTAACAAGGTGTGATTCATTCTTTCTAATACACTCTCAAGATAGAATACATTGTTTTTCAGGTGGAGCCCATCATGATATACTATCATCATTTCCCACAAGGTTCTCAAACTCTTGGTTAAATATTTCAACATCGATCATATCAAAGTATACTAATACTTTTACAAAGTTGGTTATGTACCTAATTCATGATCTCCTTGAACACTTTAAGAGGTTCATACTTGTATTTCATTAAATACAAATTTCCATATCTAATGATTTCATCATTAAATATAATGAGGTGATGGTAGTACTTTTATCATTTACTCTAAATGGTCTATACACATCACTATGGATGAGCCCTAATAGAAAAGTCACTCTCCCATACATCTAGTGAAGATTCTTTTGTCATATTTCCCAATAAATAATACTTGCAAGTGTTTATTGGTTCAATAATCAAAAGATCCTAGATAACCATCATATGGATTCTAGAAATGCATTTTTCATTTACATGCTCTAGATGACAATGTTATAGGTATTCAATGTTAGTCATCAAGTCATTCAGTATATGCATCATACACATTTGTCTTTTACAACTATCATGTATAGATTGTGAGATGTAGGGCATTACCATAAAAGATCTTATCTTTTAAAATGAAAAATCAATTCTTGTCCAACAAGATACATGATGTTTTCTTTAACGATAAATATATAATAGCAATTCACTAATTATATTACATGCCCATGAATGACAGATTCCAGCTGTAGTGGCAGTAACTCTTTCTCTGTATAGTTTTGTCTTACTTCTTATTAGATCCTAAAGTAGATATCTCTATCTCTTTGTTCTTCCTTTGTTCCTTTAAGTGAAAAAGACATATTCCATTTTCCACTTACCCTTCTCCAGTCTTGAGTGTAGAATACATGGACTTCAGCTCAACCTCAAAAATCTTCTTGACCTTTCCTTTTCCTTTGGACTCACTTCTTCTGATTAGCATCGCATATTTGTCCTTATTCATTATGGTTTAGCCAAGTTACTCAAGTAGTGACACTTGATAAACTGGCTTTATGGTTTGTACAATGATTTGTAAATTCATATATGTGGTCAACTCTTGACCTAAAAGAAATCCCAGTCTCCCCACATGCCTAATCATATTGAGCACATGGAGCTCTACTAGATCTCCCTCTGTCAATTTGCACTAAAACAACACTTTGGAGACATTACACCTTACTTGCTTTACATCATTCTTAAAATGTGTTACCATCTCGAGAATGTTCATGTTTTTCATGTTGTTCATCCAACTCATAGTTCATAAAACATATCATAAGGTCTTTTATGTCAGCGACATCATTGTCATGCTTCAAGCAACCATCCATTTTAACCTTAGGCACATTTGGAACGGGTTCCTCTAGCTCTGGTCTTCCAAGGATATATAGCTTTCACTCATTTACAAGAATGTTTCTCAAAATCCTAAACCATATGTGGAAGTTAATATTGTTTAGTTTTGTCCTTCACACATTTGTGTTTGCCATTAGTTTCTATGAAAAACATTTCAACTTTTCAAAACATTTTTTATTTGTTTGATTCGATAAGTTAATGATATTATTTAGGCCTTTAATTAATTATTTCTCCTATTATTCTATTCAAATTGATAACCCTCATGTATCAATCTGGAAGATTACAACGTATAATATTCTAGTGAGCCAAGATCCAAAATATTTCAACTATTACTCGGCCAACGCCAGCATCCATAGTCAATTATTAAGGTAGGTAACTTTTTCCGATTGCATCTCATGAAATTCTTAGATAGATGATATGCACAAATCCTTTCCATAGTCATATGTATGCCTCTGGTGCCTAATATGACTAAGGGAACATAGTTAGGCCTGATCCTAAAGCCAACATGATAATAATGCACCCTTCTCGGTAGCCCCACATTATTACCATCACTCTTCCATGAGATAGATGACATACCACCCTTAGGGTACCCACACTTAGTTGATCACGCTTTTCATGTGTCTTCATAATGGAAAGCATCTAAGACTTAATATTGTATTGAGGGATTGTATATAAATGCATATAAGTATCCAATCACCCCATACATATAGTATGTATCATAAACATGATATAACCATAATGAAAACATGCAATATAGAACACACAAGAGATGGTTATGGCCATTCTATTGTAATTCCTTAGAGCCACAAGGAATTACTACCACCTAAGGTCCACATCGTATGCAACTTGTTGTTGATGAAGATCTATGCTTGAACCAATCTGGGTTGATCAGTTCAACTCATGAATTGATCAGTCACCTCTTGGCCACTCAGTTGGGCTCTTGACAGGTCATTCGGTCTCTGATTCAACTAATGTCTGGACTCCTCCAGCCAATCAGTTGGGTTACCAATTGAATGTTTCATCCTCCTATCATGTATCCTCCATGGTCCTCCAGTCAATTAGTTCGTCTCACGTATCGGTCCGTTCGTATGGTGTAGAATGTCTTCTTATGAAGAAACATAAATTAAAAGTATCCTTTTTCTTAATGTAACCTCAAGTTACATTTGATAGAAAATAGGAAGAAGAGTATTAATTTACATTTGGAAAGGAGAGAGAGGCTCGTTATACAGACCGAGATATAAATAGGAATAAAAAACCTCAACCATGGACACACATATCTAGGGTTATTGGCCATAACCATGCTAAACATCCACCATCAAAACTGATTTTAGAGTAGCACATGTAAACTATATATATATATATATATATATATATATATATATATATATATATATATATATATATATATATATATATATAAAGTGAAGTTAAAATACAGTCGAGTGTACCAGAGACGCTATACACCTCAGTCATTTTCAATCATGGAGCAATGATTTTGGAAATCTAAACCATTGATCTCCTGAAATATCTTAAGAACATACTACATAATAAGTTTCAGTTCATTTGGACACTTATAGGTCTTGCATCTAAAGGAGGCAAAAATCATGCATATCAAATTAGTTTTGTATGTTGATTTTGTTGCGCTTAGATGAGTGACTTATGCTCATCCAAATGGGCTCAAATTTTGTATGTGACCTATTATTATTGTAACCATGAAGATTAATGGATTAGATTTTTCAAAAACCTGGTCTACATAGGCAAACACGATTGGGGTGTACGGTGTGATCTGTACACTTGAGTGTATTCTAGCATGACTCTCTCTCTCTCACTCTCTCTCTCTCTCTATATATATATAGATATATAGATATAGATAGAGAGAGAGAGAGTCAGGCTAGAATATACTCGTGTGTATTCAGAGCAGAATACACTCAAGTAGTTTTTCATAATGCAATATTTTTTTAAAATTCTAATATGTTGATCTTCTTAAACATCTTATGAATAGCTCATATGCAAAATTTGAGCACATTTGGACATTTATAGGTCATGTTATAAAGACCGCAAAAATTAGGCACTTCAAATTAGTTTTGTGCGTCGATTTTGTTGCCCTTGGATGAGTGACTTACACTCACCCAAATGGGCTAAAAATTTGTATGTAGCCTAGTTATAGTATCACAGTGAAGATCAATGGTTTATATTTTGCAAGAAATAGTCTTGATATGCAAACACACTTGAGTGTATTCGTATGATCTGTATACTTGAGTATATTGTAGTCTGACTCTCTCTCTCTCTCTCTCTCTCTCTCTCTCTCTATATATATATATATATATATATATATATATATATATATATATATATATAGTCAGGCTAGAATACACTTGAGTGTATTCGGAGAAGAATACACTCAAGTAGGTTTTCATGTTGCAATAATTTTTTTCAAAAATATAACCCATTGATCTTCTTAAACATCTTGTGAATGGCGCATACGCAAAATTTGAGTACATTTGGACATATATAGGTCATGTTATAAAGACCACAAAAATTATGCAATTCAAATTAGTTTCGTGAGTCAATTTTGTTGCCCTTGGATGAGTGACTCACACTCATCCAAATGGGCTCAAAATTTGTATGTAGCCTAGTTATAGTATGACGATGAATATTAATGGTTTACATTTTGCAAAAAATAGTCTTGATATGCAAACACACTTGAGTGTATTCGTGCAATCTGTACACTCAAGTGTATTCTAGCCTAACTCTACACACACACATACACACACACAGATATATATATATATATATATATATATATATATATATATATATATATATATATATATATATATATATATATATATATATATATATATATATATATATATATATATATATATACACACACACACACACACACACACATATATATATATATGCATGTGTATATATATACATATGTATATATATATATATATGTATATATATACATATATATGTATATATACATATATATACATGTATATATATATATATTAGTTTTGTGGATTTGTATGTGGAATTTAATCAGATATGCTCATTAACCAATGTAATATTCACATAGTAAGCAACAAAAAACGGACCATATCAATTTAAATCTAGATACATCGTAAATTGACGCAGCTTTGATGCCACTTTAGGAAAATCACAACGATAGATAAGGCAGCGGAAACAAAAATTTGTTGTTGATTCCCCTTAATTGCAAGATCATGTCAACAACAATGTCTTTAGGAAGAAAAGGTAACGAGAGTTATATATGGACCTGGAGGAAGTCCAACGACAACTCTTGATGCAGTATTGTGCTTCTTCTCCAAGAAGCAATGTGTCGCTTCTTCAGGAAACAACTTGCTTCTTCATCAGTAGCACTCGAATAGTCGTCAGCAATGGCCTCCTGGTCTGGCACCACATGCAGCGGTTGGTGTTCTCCTAGTGGGAAAAATATCCTCTCCTTTATAGTAGTCCTCGTAGACCACCGAGAACTCCATGTTGTGCTACCAAATCTAACGGGAAGGAGTTGTCCCTTTTGAACGTCAACCTGCTAGAGTTGATTCGCTCTCCCAAAATTGTCTCTCCCTAGCTATCCCTCCTATTATCAGGTAGGACTTGCTCAGGTTCTCTATTGGTTAGCACAACCAGAGAGGATAGCAATTACCAGAGCAATTGTTTTATCTAAGAAGCCCCTAGTATCCCTCTATTTATAGGAGAGGCAAGGGTCAGGGTTCCCAATCTGTGTGGGAGTCGAAAGGATGTAATTCATAAATTTTCTAGAAACTTTGAGGGGAAAACGAGCGGTTTGCTCACCCAATTGGTTCATGCATGAATAGGTGAGTTTGTGTCACAACCCGGTCAGTTCGTACAGTTTCTTGTTTTTAATATATTGGTATCCAATGCTTGATTAATGTTAAACATGACATCAACATCAATCCTTGTTGCAATCGAATTGATCACTGAACCAGGCAACCTGAATGGTGAACCGTTCAATTCACAAAGTGAAATGGTCATTTTACATTGTGATATGGTTGTTTTACAAGTGAAATGGTCATTTGACATGTCTAATTCATGCAAAGATCAACCGATATTGATTCCTATTGACCTGACACTCCAACCGATCATCTCAACACTTGAATCGGTCAGTTCAAAGTCCCGTCAGTCAATTTTGAACCTCAATTGTTTAATTGAAACTGAAACACCTTTAGTAATCAAATTAAACATCATTCATGAATATAATCCTATTCCAAGTGTATATCATATGTGTGACATTATAGGTCCAAAATTATATTAGCAGTGAATGTTCATAACCAATTATGACATCATAAGAAAAGAGCAATGTCTAGAAACACATCATTGCTACCCAATTAATTTGGAAAGTTGGAGAAAAACTTCAACCTACAATATATGATCAGTGTTATCATGATCTCATAGTTCCTTTGTCTCTGATATCCAAATTGAACTTGAGGCATGGAATCGTCATATTTTCAATGTTCAATCCATGTTCCTTGAACTAGAGCAGACTGTCTGAGATGCTTGTGAGCTCACATATCACATATTGACTCACATGAGAATGGCCATATATTTTCTATTATCTATTATCAAGAGGCCCTAGATATCAATCTCATGTAGGAGGGACAAATCTCATCTTGATCACTCACACTCTATCCCCATGTGTCATAGTTCACCTGAGCATCACATGTATGGCAACCCTTATTCAAGGTCATGTTAGATGATGTCAAAGTAGAATGAATGGCATGTGATGAGTGTAGTGACTTTAGGTCTAAAAACCACAATCACCACTATCATATGAGAGATGATTCTAACTATCATTCCATGGTATCCATGTATCACCCCCATGGTGGGTCTGTCTGATATACTATTATCTAACATATACATGTGTTCTTGACTTGATATCACATATCATGACTAATGAGACTCTGTCATCAATCAACACACATTATAGTCTTATGAATTATTGTTTTCTATTTTTGTTCCACTATAATATCTGACTGGGGACATAACAAGAATGTATATACTCTTAACATGTGTAAGATCTCATTGTTCAAGTCACATACTTGAAGACATACGTCATCGAGTAACATAATTCCTTAGACGTCTAATATGTTTGTGTAATCAACTCATGTTGAGACAAACATAATAGAAGGAATTACCTTTATTATTATCAAATCAAGTGTATATTTCCACATTCCAGTCATCACATGATTGTCCCTCTGGCCATACATACCAACACATACATTTCTCTATCTCACTTATCAAGTAGACTGGATATCAACTTTAGTGGGAGGGACGAATTCCATCTACATCACTTATAGTCAATATCCGTGTGTCACAGCGTATCCAAGCATCACCTTTATGGTAACCCTTATTCAAGGTCACCTTGGATGATGTCAAAGTACATTGAACTACATGTGATGAGTGGAGTGGTTTCAGGTTTAAGAACCACAATCACCACGATCACTATGAGATTTGATTCTGACTACCATTGAATGGTATCCATGCATCACTCCCAAGGTGGGTCTGTCTAGTACACTGTTCTCTAACAAGTACCTATGTGTTTGGTTTAATATTACATATCATGACTAATGAGATTCTATCATCAACAAACACACACTCTAGTCTTATGTGTTATGGCTATCTATTGTCTTCCACAATAACATCCGACTAGGGACATAACAAGAATGTAGGTACTCTTAACATACACATGATCTCATTATTTAGGTCCTCAACCTGAACATATGTGTCATTGAGTAGCATCATTCTTTAGACATCTATGATGTTATACTACTATCTCATAATTGAACAAACATAGAGATGAAAATTAATTTTAATATTAATCAAATCACTTACAAGATGTGTCATTACAATCATCATATGATTGTCTCTCTGATATGCATACCAACAGACTCCCACTTGCTCTTAGAGTCAATCACCCATGAACTTAATCCCATGTGATCTAACATGACCATCATGCTTTTGTTGTGAAAGTGCTTTTATCAAGGGATCAACAACATTGCTTTCGGTTGGTACTCTGAAAAATTTCACATATCCTCATTGTAGGATCTTTCATATGAGATGGAAATGGTGTAGTATGTGCTTGGAATGTAGATGCGATCTAGGTTCCTTATATTGTGAAATGGCTCCATTGTTGTCACAATACAACTTTATTGCACTGATTATGCTTGGAACCAACCCAAGTTCAGAGATGAACTTCTTGAACCAAACAACTTCCTTTGTTGCATTGGAGGTAGCAATATATACTCAACCTTTGTTGTAGAATCAACAACTATTTCTTTCTTGGAACTCTTCTAGCTTGCATATCCGTTCTTGAGGAAAAATACAAATCCAGATTGTGATCTTTAGTCATCTTTGTCAGTTTGGAATCTTGCATTGGTGTAATCCTTTACCACCAACTCTTCCTCACCATCGCAGACAAGGAACTGGTCGTTAGTTCTTCTCAAGTACTTAAGGATGTTCTTAACAGCAGTCAAGTGGTCTTCACCGAGATGTGACTGATATATGCTCATCATACTCAAGGAATATGAGACATTAGGACGAGTACATAGCATTGTGTACATGATATATCCAATTGCATATGCATATGGAATCTTACTAAATGATAATGTCACATTCAAACATAGCATTAAGGATACGTCATAGTTTGGATACTACATATAAGAAGGAGTTTCACACTTAATATACATCATTTACATTTCATCACAAACTTCTCTCTTTTCTAACTCTCTAATTCCCATGACCCAGAGGAAGGATAACATATAGTCTACCTTTTCTAACTATTTCCTTTTCAAGACCTTTGTTCTACTCTTGATAAAAACTAGCTTTGGTCTCCTCAGGAAGATCTAATCCTTTACCTAAAAAATTGTTCAGTAGGTTGATGAGCAACTGGCTCAATGAGTAGAAAATCAATAGGTAACCAAGATAGTTTGATGTCTGTACATTATAGAACTTAAGCATTTAAGCATGGTCTTTTAAAATTGTAAATCACTCACAATGGTAGTTGAAAATTGATATTAAATATATAAAAAGGATAATCTTAATCCATTCAATTGATTTTTAATCTATTTATTTTGACACTAGACCCACATGAGGTGTACCACAACATATGAAAGTATCACGGCAAGCTATGATCTCATTGTGCAAGACTTAGAAGCATGCTCGGAATCCTACATTTGTAGTCTCAATACCATATCTATAGCTGGCATCGCCATGTATGGATCTCGGTGGCTAATGAGAGCAGCCATATATCTCATACTCCTCCTCTCAACCTAGGTACTCAGGCGGGGAGTCAAGCCCTCAGGTTTTTTGTGCACCAGTGGACCTACCAAAGATGTCCACTAACTACCACAACTCATAACTTAGGTACCATTGGCATCCTCGATTGGTGTTGCATGCAAATAATTTAAGGAGTCTGTCCTCAATGGACTAGAGACCCTCACCTTACTGTTGCACTCTGGCTTACCTCGACCTATGTGAGACCTCTAGTCAGAAAACATGCTTCCTCCTTACAATTTAGGCCTGCTATGAGGATTCTATAGTGTCTAGGGCATCTAACGTCTACTGATAAATACTTAACTAAACAATATTCAACATTGTAACTAATGGTTACACTAACTTAATCAATTAAGTATCACGTATAAAGCACACAAATCATCTAGGAACTTTTACAGTTCTCGTACACCACAACTATATTCTTTAGTTCTTCACTAGGGAAACCCGGCTTCCCTGGTGCCTCTAATTATACAATTTCATCATATGTTTTTTTAAACAACTCGCACAACAACTTTATATATAATATTACAACACTATGATTGGATTAAATAAGAATTTCAACTAATAAAAATCACTACACAAATTTATGAATTTCTTCACTATCATCACTGAGTAAGATTTAAAAATTGGAAATTATTAATTAAGTTTGTATGCAATAAATCAGGGTTAGAAGTTGACTTTCCACTCACAAATCTCATCCAAGATTACTAATATTATCCTTTTCACCAATTAAGTTGGATCATAGCTCACACAAGTCTAAATCAAGCATCATATCTTAAGATCTCATTCTAAATTGATCATCAACAGGAAAATCAGACTTAAAATGGTCAAGTGGAGGTAGAAGATGAAGAAAGAAGGAGGAATAGAACCTCTAGAGATTTGAATAGAAGATCCTCAATAGTGCAAAGAGGCATAAAAAAAGGTATATATGGTCTAGAACTACTTACCATGAAGAATTTGTGGTTAGTTCGTCGATCTATAGTTGTTCCTCACCTTTTTCCCAAAATTTCCCTAGAAATCACTATCTAGGTCTTCTTTTTGTCGACCTAAGGGTGTGAGGAGATAGATGTCAGAATCATGGTTTAACTCACTTTTTTCATTGAAAATGGATATCTATAATTTGAGTTATGATTATTTTATGATTGACTATGCTGGGCGGCGATTCTCGGTGGTGGTTGGGCCTCTACAGTCGCTGGGCCTCGATGGTCGCTGAGAAACTGTACATGTTACTAAAAATGTCATAACTCTCTCATTTTTAACTCTGATTTGGTTCATTATTTTTTTATTTTAATTTAATTCTCTAAAATCCTACCATATTCATTTGATAATATTCTCAAATGAAAATTTATTTATTAATTATTGTTGAAGTATCATTAATTATCTTCCCACATATATGTATGGGTTAATCCTATATCAAACAAAAAAACATATCTTGTGGTATGCTTAAATCATGATTATGAGCTATTCATTAAAGTATTTGAGATTAAGAAAGATAATATAAATCACAAGGTATTATATTACTAATAAAAACATAACAATCAAGGTTATCTTAAATCCATAGAATTACCAATAAAGCTAGTATCCCCCCCCCCCCGCCTCTAATAAAAATTCATCTCAAAATTCCTAAAATAGGAAAGGATACTTGTTACAAATATACAACTCAACTTCCCAAGTAGCTTCTTCTATACCATGGTTCCTCCAAAAAACTTTCACTAGGGGCATCTCCCTCTTTTTAAGCTTCCAAATTCGATAATCTAGAATTTTAATTGGTCCTTCAACATAGGAGATATCCTCTCTTAACTGTTTACGATTTGGGTATATAATTTTTTTTGTACCATCATGACACTTCTTCAAAATAGATACATCAAAAACATCATGTATATTATCTAACTCTGAAGGCAAATCTAGTTATATGCAACAGGTCCAATTCTCTAAGTGATTGGATAGAGAACTATGTATCTAGGAGTTAGTTTGCCTCATTTACCAAGACTCAACACACCTTTCCATGGTGAAACTTTCAAATAAACCTCGTTACCAACCTCAAACTAAAGTGGTTAATGTCGTTTGTTTGCATAGCTTTTATGTGTGTCTAGAGCATTCTTCAACTGTAATATGATCACATATATCTTTTCTTTTGTTTCTTCTACCAACTCTGGACCTAGAATCCATCTTTCTCCAACTTTATACCAAAAAATAGAAGATCTACAATTTCTCCCATATAGAGATTCATAAGGAGGCATGCCTAAACTCAAAAGATAACTATTTTTATAGGAAAAATCCACAAGACTGAGATGATCATCAAAATTGTCACTAAACCACAAAACACATGCTCTTAACATATCCTCTAGGGTCTGAATTGTCCTTTCTAACTGTCCATCTATGTGGTGATTAAATTATGTGCTAAACTTCAACTCTGGTCCAAAGGAACATTGCAACTGATTCCTGAAACATGATGTTAATTTAGAATCTCTATTAGATATTATAGAAATTGGTATCTCATGCAGTATGACTATCTCATCTATATAGACTTTGGATAATTTTGGTGCATCCCATGTTGTCTTCACTGGTATAAAGTGAGAAGACTTTGTTTGCCTATCTAGTATTATCCATATAGAGTCAAAACCACATGGTGTCATAGGTAATCCAACAACAAAATCCATAGTAATATGCTCCCACTTTCATTTAGGGATAGGAAATGATTGCAAAGAACCTTATAGATTATGATGTTAAGGCTTGACTTGCTATCATACACCACACCTGGCTACATATTAATTCACTTCCTTCTTCATACCTGACTATCAACACAATTCCTTAAGGTTTCTATACATTTTTGTGTTACCTGGATGCATTGCATACACAGAAGAGTGAGCTTCCTTAAGAATTTGGTTCTTTAAATCATTGTCATCTACCACACACAATCTATCATGTTGATATAAAACCCATCATCTACATATTGGAACTCTATTCTCTTTCCTTCTATCATATCGTGCATGATCTGTTGCAATTCTCTATCATTATGATGAAGCTCCTTTATCCGATCATAAAATGTAGGTCTAACTTGCATATGTTCAATCAGTCCACCTTTTTCAGACACATTCAAATCTAAAATTCATATCTCTCATCTTAACTAAAAATTCACTTTTTACACATGCCATAGAACACATTTCCACTAAAGATGTTGACTTCCTACTCAAAGCATCTGTCACAATATTTCCCTTTATAGGGTGGTAATCAATGTTGACGTCATAATCCTTTATAAGCTCCAACCATCTGTGTTGTCTTAGGTTGAGATCCCTTTGTGTGAAAATGTGCTTCAGACTCTTATGATCAGTAAAGACCTGACCTGATTCACCATAAAGATAATGACAACATGTCTTTAAGGCATGTACTACTGCTTCCAACCCAAGATCATGTGTGGGATAATTCTCTTCATTCTTATGAAGTTGTCTAGAAGAATAGGCCACCACCTTCCCTTCTTGCATAAGAATATATCCTAAACCTCTCTTGGATGCATCACAGAAAACCACATAAGCTTTCTCTGCCTCTAGTAAAATCAAGATCGGTGTTGTGGTTAACTTTTTCTTTAATGTTTGAAAACTTTTCTCAAAAGTTTCATATGAAGCAAAAGGTACTTCCTTCCTTGTTAAGTGTGTAAGAGGCACTACTATTGCTATCAAGTTTCTTATAAAACTCCTATAATATTTAGCTAACCCAAGAAAACTTCTAATCTCAGTAGTAGTTGTAGGTTTCTCCCACTAAAGAACAAATTCCACCTTCTTAGGTTCAACATTGACTCCATCTCCTGATAGGACTTGTCCAAGAAAAGATACTTCAACCAACTAGAACTCACATTTGTTGAACTTAGCATAATGTTTATGTTTTCCTAACAATTGCAAGGTTATCCTCATGTTGTTCTACATCTCTAGAATATATAAGAATATCATCTATAAATACTACTATGAACTGATCTAGATAAGGTTTAAAAACCATGTTCGTCATATCCATAAAGTTTTAGGGGCATTCATCAATCCAAAAGAATAACTACAAACTCATAATGCTAATATCTTGTTCTGAATGTTGACTTAAGTACATCGGATGCTTTATTCTTAGCTGATGATATCATGATCTAAGGTCTATCTTTGGAAAGATCAATGCTTCACATAGTTAATCAAACAAATAATTATATGTAGAGGATATCTATTTCTTAATGGTTATATTATTCAATTGTCTATAGTCTATGCATAATAGCATGGGTTCATCCTTTTTCTTCACAAATAGTATTACAGCTCCCAAAGGTGATGTGAAAGGTTGAATAAACCCCTTATCTAGTAACTCCTATAACTGAGTTTTTTAATTCATTCACCTCTACAGGTGCCATTCTATGGGCAATTAATGTTATTGGGTGGCTACCAGGTAAAATATGTATCTCAAAGTTGATATCTAGTAACTCATCGGAAAGATATATAAAAACTCACACACTGCTGGAATATCTACTGTACTGACTGTTCTTTTCTCTACCCTAGCATCCACCGCATTTGCTAAAAAGGCCTCATACCACTTTCTCATCATCTTATCAACTACGAAAACTGATTTATACATGTGGGTAAGACTTTTCTATCTCCAGTAAAGATACATGAAAAGCCACCTCGTTGGAAGATATATTCTTTCTTCCAACAATCAAGATAGACATGACGTCTTAAGGCAGCCCATACCCACAATAATTTGAAAAGAATTAATATCTAAGGGTATGAGATTAACTACTATTGTATACCCACTAAAACTCAATAGACATCCAGGACATATTTTTGTAAAAACTGATGATTCTCACAATTAAAAAAAGTTTTTCACTGCAACAACCATATTTACTACTTCATGTGAATTATCTATTCTCCCGTATTAGTGTGAGATAGGCCAAAACTGATTAAAGGATTGATATTATTTTCCTCTAATGACTATTGAATGACCACACCAATCAATTCATAAAGGAAAATTGAAAAGTTTGATATATGATTACAACACAATCATAACCAATCAAATATCAATTGATGAAGCATGTGCATGTGAAGTCAAGATCATTCTTGACCCACCACAAATTCTAAACTAATATGAAAATTATAATGATGATTTGTTCCTTCCTGATCAACATTAGTTTCCAGCCAAGAAATCATTATGCACCTACCAACCTATTTCTCATACTCATATTCTAGACACCCACACAATTACATCCCATGTGCACCTAATAGTGAATTGTCTAGTCCATTGTGAATCGCGGATGCCAATAAGAAATCTCACTCCAAAAAATCTACTCAACCTATTTTCCACTTATTTCCACCTATATCTTCATTTTGTTTCCATCACTGAATGACCCCATTAGGGTCAAATTTATATGGGAACCGACAATCATTAGGAGAAGGAAGAAATAAATAAGAGTATAAATATAGTTTTATATGTGAATCCTGGCATAGAGATTCCCTCTTTTTTCTTCTATCTTTTTTCTTATCTTCCTTGTACCATCATGACTTCTACTATATTCTTCCTTGACTAAGATTTGGAATGGGTTAACTAAAATAATCACTACAAAATCTTGTATTAATAAAGTAGTATGAGTTATTTATGAATAAACTAGGGTGGGTTTCATATTGATGTCACAACTATCATCGCATAACCATAGAGCTAATAAAATATTTTTAAACAAAAAGTAACATTTTGAACATATCTTATCGAACTTGTCTCGTAGAACTTCTATTTCATTTAAATTAGGTTGATCGATGTTTTGTTATGATCATGGCTATTAGTTTTTCAAAATTGGAATTAGAGTTGTATCTATGTGACATGTTGAATCGACTGACATGCCATCTAGAAAAATAATATGATCAAGAGGGGTTTTGTCTTAGAAAATAACTAGCATACAAGTTATCTAAGCTAATAAAATATTTACGCAATCCAACATGTTGATCCAAGTGGTCAATTTTCAGAATTAAAAATTACATTCACTTACCATATACATACATTAAACTAAAAAATGAAGAACTGGACGATTAGAGAAAAAATAAGATTTTAGGAAACCTTTATGACATCACTATTTTCGAAAACAATTTAGTATTATTAGATAAAACAAATTATGTAATCAATATGACAATCCTAATATTACAAGCACAATTTACAAACTACCCAATTACATACATTAATTAAAAATTTGAGCACCAGAAGGCATAGTAAAATATCAATAAGATCCTTCTTTAATAACACTAACTACAAAAATCATTATTTTTATAACACTATCTAATAACGACATAAGATAGTAAGAAGAATGTATATTAATGTTACTAGTCTCCAATATAAAATTAAAAGATTGACTCTCTTTGCAAATTCCCAAATCAAATATGAGCAAAATTAGATAGATGGTAACAAAAAATAGGCCGTTGAGAATAGGCACACAAACTATATGTTGCATTATGTGCATGCACCTCAACACCTCATTTCACTCTGCACTTCTGACAATAACCACTTTTGCTGCTATTGAACCTTCAACTATATTTGCTGGCTCTACAATGGTAGTAGGGGGATCTACTTTAAGAGCATGTTCTTCTTCTACAACCATATGATCAGTTGGGACAATTTCTTTTTGTGCAAGGTTCTCCACTTTGGCATTCGGTGAAGCATTCTTTTCGTTATCCTTCTGGGGCATAGTCTCCTCCAGTGCTTCCTCTTTCTTAATAGGATCAACCACAACTTCCATTATTGTAGCATCTGCCTGAATAGGAACAACCCATGCTTCTTTGGATACCATTGTTGGCAACTTTATGGAAGCAAGTGTCTCTACCTCAACAACATGTTCTTCTTGCAAAACCACCCCCATTGTGATATATTCTTCTTGAGTAGGGGTTTCTACATCTGCATCTGGTGAACCCTCTACCTTCTCCACCTAAATTATGGTAGCACTCTCCGTGATTGATGTGACATTCAATGTTTGGGGCTCTACCTTGATAGGCACAACTTGTATTTCCTTGGATACTTCTATGGACTCCTCCGTGGCAATAGATGTCTCTACCTTAGCGGTATGTTTTTCTTCCATTGTCAGCTCGTTCAGGATAGTTTCTTCTTCAAGAAGGGTCTTTATCTCAACATTTGGTAAAGTAGATGTTGCATTCTCTTTGATTAAGGATGTATTCTTCTCCAGTGTCACGACTTTCATAGGTAGTGCATCCCCCCTTTATAGGTGCAATATCTACTTCTTTGGCTACCAGTGTTGGATCCTTTGAGGCGATATAGGTCTCTACTTTAGAAGCACATTCTTCATCTACAACCACCTCTAATGGGATGGTTTCTTCCTTAGTAGGTGTTTTCACCTTAGAACAAACTAAAATGTCTTCTTCCTTCTCCAAGGTAGGGGTCACAACCTTCTCTAACGCCATCTCTTCCTTCACGGACCCATCCACAACCTCTGCCATTGGGGCCACTACCGGATCAACAGGTGTAACCTTTGCTTTTAGGGTTATAGTTATAGGCTCCTCAACACCAACATGGGCTTCTACTTTAATAGTAGGTTTTCTCTCCACAACCACCTTCATTGGATAAGTTTCTTCTTCAGTAGGAGTCTCTACCTCATCATTTGGTGAATCATTCTTTGACTTCTCCACCTCAATTGAGGAAACAATCTCCTCGGTTGATGTCACATCCATCATTCGGGCCTCAACCTTGATTGGCACAACATCTTCTTCCTTAGCTACTATTGTGGACTCGTCTGTGGAAATAGATGTGTTTACCTCAACTATATGTTTTTCCTTCATGACCAACTTAGTCAGGATAATTTCTTCTTCAATAGATGTCTTCATCTCAACATTTAGTGAAGTAGATGATGCATTCTCCTCAATCAAGGAAGCTTGCTTCAGTATAGAAACTTTCATAGGTATGGCATCCACCTTGATAGGTGCAACCTCAACTTCTTTGGCTACCAACATAAGATTGTTTGTGTCAACATGGGTCTCTATATCAGAACTAGGTTGTTCCTCGACAACAACCTTCATTGATATGATTTCTTCCTTAGTGGGGGTCTTCACCTTTGAACCTGATGAATCATATTCTTCCTTCTTAAAGGTTGGGGTGGAAACCTCCTTTGTTGCAACCTCTATCATAATGGGCTCTGGGACAACTTGCGTCGTTGGAGCCACTGCCAGATGACAAGATGTAACCATTGCTTTTGGGGTTAAAACCACAGGCTCCTCAGCTACAATATGGGATTCTACTTCAACAATAGGTTCTCTTTCCACAACCACCTTCATAGGACCAGTTATTTCATTAGTAGGGGTCTTCACCTTGTCATATGGTGAAGCATCTTCTACCTTCTCCACCTCAGTTGAGGCAACAATCTCCTCAGTTGACATGACATACATCATTTGGGCAGTTGCCTTGTTCAGTAGAACATTTGCTTCCTCGGATACTACTTCGAACTCATCTTTGGATGTAGATATGTCTACCTCAACGATATGTTTTTTCTCCAGTTCCAACTCGATTGGGACAATTTCTTCTTCAATAGGGATCTTTATCTCAACATTGGGTGAAGAAATTGATGCATTCTCCTCAATTAAGGCGGTCTGCTCTGGTGTAGTGGCTTTCATAGGTAGGACATCCACATTGATAGGTGCAACCTCAACTTCCTTGGATGTTGATGTAGGATCCTTTGCGGAGATGGGGGTCTCTACTTCAAAAGTAGTTTTTTCCTCTGCAACAACCTCCATTGAGATGATTTCTTCCTCAATAGGGGTCATCACCTTAGCATATGATATAGAAATTTCTTCCTTATCTAAGGTCGGCACCACAACCTCCTCCAACACAACCTCTGGCTTAATGGGATCAGCTACAACTTTTATCGTTGGGGCCACTCCCTGATCAACAGGTTCAACCATTGCTTCTAGGGTGACCTCCATTGGCTCCCCCACTACAACATGGGCTTCTTCTTTAATAGTGGGTTCTCTCTCCATGACCACCTTTATTTGACTAGTTTCTTCTTCAGTAGGGGTCTCCACCTCAACATCTAGTGAAACATCATCTACCTTCTCCTTGATCGGGAATACCCTCTCCTCTACCGCCGCCTCTTGCATAGTGGGTTGGATCTCATCTCTAGTGGTTAAGGCCTCTTCATCAATAGGCATGACCTTTGAGGCTACAACTATAGACTTCTTTGTAGCTGCTTCATTCGCAGTTAGGGTTCTTTTGGGCTCAATGATGGTAGTAGTCATAGTTTTCTTCTTCACCAATGGGGTCATCTCTTCCTATATGGAATACAAACCATAAAGAAATAGTGTGAAACATTTATTATTGTTGAAAAAAATATAGAAACAAGAATGAAGGAGATATTTGTCCCAAAAAAGAAAAAAGGTTTCACATAGAACATAAATGAAGATGTAAAAATTGTGCCACTGTCATCGAATTTATTATCATGAAAGGTAGATGGCTTGTACGAGGATTGTGTTCCAAACAACACATGTTCTAAAATTAGGGATAAGAAGAAGAAGAGAAAACCCACCTCAATGCTAGTCATAGCCAGTATAAGGAGGTATTCTAATAAAGGGATGTGCTTGAAGGGTTGGAGTCACTGACTCTAGTAGGAAGGTAAGATAGATGTGTATATGAAGTGAGGAAGAGAAGGGTGAGAAAGGGTCATATTTATACTATTTGTTCATAAACCTTGCCGACCATCAATGCCCACTTTCATGATGTGCCAAATATAAAAACTAATTTGAATACTAGTTTTGAGAAAACTACACAGTGTCCCATTGCATTATGATGTACACCTAGTGCATTAAGGGAGGAAACACTTTTAGAAAGTGTTATGTTTTGTAAAAAGAATGGATAGAGAAAAAATGAGAAAGAAAGGAAGGAGATAATACAGATTTATGGTAGGGGATAGAATAAAAAGTTAGTTCTACTCATATGGTGCTCTAAGAATTTGAGTTTGCAATATCTTGGTTGTATACCAATAAACTTATCAAATTTTGATGCCACATGTTGGCAAAACTATGAAATCAAATGTGGAGGAACATGAATAAAAGATAAAAAGAAGTGGAGATTATACTTAGAGGCACACAAAATACCCATCTAAGTAATTAAATGTGTAGGAGAGGAAGAGAGAGATGAAGGAGAGTTTAGAAAGTAAATGTGATGTGAGATGAGCCAATATACAGAAATAGAAACAACTATTGGAGAACCCAAGAGTTGCAATGTGTAACATGCAAGATGTGACCGGGAAGGGTGGGGAAGGGGATTGAGATTAAGAATACAAGAAAAACAATAAGATAGAGGCGTACCAGATAATGAGGAGACAAATAAAAATGAAAGGGGAAATAAAATAAATATTAAACATATAGGCATGATTTGGTAACATGTGCAAATTATAAGAAAAATATGTATATACAGGAAAACATGTAATCAAGAAAATCATACACATAAATAACAAAGTTTCTACGCCAAACAAGATTTAGAAGGTATATATACAAAATATTATATATAGATATAGTAGACACAAATTCTTACACAATACATATAGACATGTTGTAAATTTAGTTAAAGACAATATAAATAGTAATAGATATTAGTTAATAGAACAATATGTACAAATATAAAAAGGATATAAATATGGATAGTTTTTGTTGTTGTCTTTAGTTTATGGATGTGTTTTAGACTTATCATTTAAATTTATATTCTTATTGTTTGAATATGTACTACTCAAATAAAAGACCATATGCATTACTCTCCATAGTTATCTCATTCCATCTTTTGGGATGAAGATAATCTTCCTCATAGGTATCTCATGTTGATTTTATTATTCAATTATGGGCAGGACACAATTCATTTTCACTCCTTTATATATATATATATATATATATATATATATATATATATATATATATATATATATATATATATATATATATATATATATATATATATATATATATATCATGTCTTCACTCTTTTTCTCTATCTTTGTCTCCATCTTTATCTCTCTCTCCATTTCTTTATCGCATCATCTTTATTTATTTCTCTTCCCTACTTCTCCTACCAGTTTTGGACCTCTCTCTCATTATGACTCCCATTATTGTGTGGAAAAATCATGAATCCCTCCCACAAGTGTGTTTGGGTGTGTGAAGGTGTGGATCGAGTAGTGATGCACACATCATTGCACACCTAGTTACGTAACATGTCTCCCTATAAGATAAGCATGTGAGATAAGGAGAGAAAGGGTTAGATATGGGAAAGTTCACATTAGAAAAAATGGACAACTCACATACATGGCAAAGAAGAGATGAATGAATAATGAAAATATAAGTTTTAATATTTCATTATAATGTTACAAAAGAATATCTATAATTGCTAGGATTATTAATAAATATAAATATAAAAAGAGAATGGAATGATACATATAATATTAATGCCAATTTATAGTGAATATGGAGAACATTAAAAATATAAAATTTTGTAAGAAAGAGAAAGAAATATATAACAAATGCGGTTGTAGTAGGAGATCCAAGCATTCTGATCACTTTTTCTTTCTCCATAAATTTTATCCATCCTTTCTCTCTCTCTGTTTCTCTCTTTCTAGACACAACCATAATTATTTATAGCATAGCAAAGTTTAAAATTTTATGTCCACACTCTTTCTTTTGAAATTTGGGAGGGCATTTTACCATTTCATGTTGTAGAAAATTCTCTTTCTTACCCCTCACTCTCCTCTTTCTCTAGGCCTCTTCTCTGTTACTATGCCTAATCTAAATAGTAGGTATGGTTCTCCCAATTAATTTTAGGATCTAGATATATGAAAATATATCACTAGTTGGTATCAAATAATTCGTGATACATAGAACCCCCCCTACAACTAAAGACAGATTGTTCTCAGGGATAGAGAATATTGAATATTTGGCATTTATCCTTGTAAATAAAGATACTTGTGGTCATAACGATCCCAATACTAGAAATATGAAAAAAGAGGGATCCAAGTGTGTCAACTTTAAATACCGGAATCTTATACATTGAAAATTTAATTTAGATCTTTCTTTCTTTGTGCAATTGAGTTGGTATTTGTTATTTGATTGAGTTGCAACTTTTTAGTTTATGTAATTGAGGGATGAGAATTGTGCTATTACCATTAGTTTCAAATTTATACAATTTTTTGTTTATCAAATCATGACTTGATGGTTAAGTAGACTATTAATATAATTATTCATTCATGTATTCCTTGATTGTAAATTTTATTTTTTGGCTCTTCTTTCCTAAAAAATAACCATAGGAAAATTATATATAATCTTTTTTTATTACAAAACCTATTGATGTGATTAAATTGTATTATTATCCCTCATAAAGGATATTATCTTAATTACTTGCATGAAAACCTCAAGAAATTTATTTTCAAAATCCTTATACCTAAATTCCTAACATCCTAATAGAACTTGTGCTAATAGATGGGTAAAAATGTAAAAGATCATAAGGTAGAAAAAACTTAAGATATATGCTTATTGTTGAGTATGTGGTTTTAGTATGTTAAAGTACTCAACACATTCTTCTTCAAGTGTACCACCTCACAAAACATCATCTTACACTACACACGCAATTACATTTTAGATATCAAGGAAGCAACATTCCCACCACAAATCACACCAATTAGACAATACAAAATCTTCAAGGGAAGCGATATATTCATCACCATCAGTTGGAATCTCTAGAAAGAAAGAAACAATAGAATGTTCAACAACAACCAAAAAATGAGACAAAATATTGTATCACAAATAGATGCAGATCTTCACATACTATCAAAATGCAGGTAAACAAACAGAAGAAGGATAAGCTGAATTTGAAGAAGGTGAATCGGAAGCCAGGTTTCTCTGTGACCTTAAAGCTATGGTGGATGATGAAACTGGAGTCAGCATAGTGCAGCAACATCAATGAAAACACCTTACCAGGATCTGAAAATCTTATCCTAGACTTTAGTTATTTTCTTCTTTAAATGTGTATCGTGGCTTGTTAAAGGGGTGCCTCCCCCTCGTTTTCATCAAAACTTAGTCGTTATCTTCACCCGGCCCAAATGTTTTTATTATTTCCCCTTTGTCTTGTAAGAACTCACTTAAGCAGGTGTTTTCTTGCTTCGATGTGATTTAAATATATGATATGACCTTTACCTCAAAAAAAAGTACCCAACACATTAAAAATGATTTCAACCCCAAAATCTAAGCACCTACATCAACATGTCCCTTAATCTATCACTTTCGATTGTGTGAGATAAACTGGGATGAATTATAGTGTGTCAACATTTTTAACCATCAAGATGTTCACTCAAAGATATGGGTTTTCTAAACTCTAAAAAGTCAAAGTGCTCAAAACTCCACCTCTTAAAGATGATTTTTCTACCATTTAATATCCATTTACACAGGTCAAGAAAGTGGTTGAACTAAATCATGCATATTTACACTTATCCTCAACCATGGTATCAGTCATAAATCTTAGAACCTTGGAATATAAAATAAAAAATGGATCCAAAAATCAAACCAAGGCTAAGACACCACCCATAAACTCTCGAGTAAATATTCCATCACCACTCAGTTCCATAAATGGGTCAGACATCTTCCAACATCTAGAAGGGCATACTAATAGCACTGCATTCCTTTAACTAATGTGGATGAGGTATGGATCTGTATCACTAAGTTTCATCACATTTTGAGTTCTAGTTGGAACACAACTAATGACTTGTTATAATAGCTAAGACATAAATTGAGTCATCAAGGTATTCTTATCTATTCAAGACCAAGTGAATAATTGCAAACATTGCTCAACATGAACTAGTTTTTTTCTTTGCATAAGGTGAGTTTCAAAAACATAATGCCTCCAGTAGTTTCATCATCTAATCTACCTACTCTAGAATGTAAGGAAGAGGTGTGTGATTGTAACACCCAGATTTTCTTATCACATGAGAGGAATCTAAATTTCTTTTTTCGAGTGGGAGTGTCACAAACATGATATACATAAAATAATAAAAAAAATCCATTACAGACGGTGTATGAAATCAATTCTCATTATATTCTAAAAAATGAAACTTACTTACATCAAACTTCATAATAGATTCTATATACGTTATTCTAGAACTTGTACTTTGTCTTAATGTCTTAGGTTGTGTAGATGGCACCCCATCAAGAAAACCTCCTAATAATTTGAAGAACACTCTATCTTGATCGATCTTCCTAAAAATTAGTACCTATAAACATCTCATCCCTACACATGCACAAAGGGAAAACAATGTTAGAGTAAGTGGCATTGAATTCCTAATACGATAAACATAAAAATGATATAACTGAAAGTTAAAATATGTATGGAAGTTGTAAACTTACACTGAATCGATACATCTTTTATTTATCCTTTTTATATGATTTGTGTCCACGTCCTCCTATATTCACACCGAAGTGTTCTCTATGGTGCAACACACCTCTGTCGGCACTACATGTCCTTTGTTGACACTAAAGTGTCCTCTATGGTGCAATGCACCCTCTATTGATATCGAAGTGTCATCTATGGTGCAACACACCCTATGTTGGCTCAGTGTGTCCTCTGTGACACCCACAGTGTCTAGTGCAATGAACCCTCTAAATCATCCCAGGACTCTCCGGTGATGACTTATCCTATTATGTATATAATTAATATTCTGATGTCATTTTCTATCTCTATTCTTAATTTTTTTCTGAATCTTAACCTCATATCTCTAAATCTTAATCTCTTGTTTCTACATCTAATCTTAATTTTTTTCTCTGAATCTCAATCTATTATCTCTGACTCTGTATCACTATTTTTTAATTATAAACTGACCCTAACTTTGAACTCAAAACTCTAAATCTAAACATGTATCTAAATTACAAGATAATGTGATTAGATCTGAGACTCCTATTAGGTATGTGGATCTAATTTATGACTACTGACAATGAGTGATTTTAAATATAAAATCTGAAATCTATATTCTTATTGTCTGAATAAATCTTAATCTAAAGCTCTTATCTAATAGATGACTTAGTTACATTATGATGCCAGATATTTGACATATTTGTCTACAGGCTTGAGAAGAATAAACTGAACTAAAAATGGAAACTTTAGCTATCTAAAATTCATTTAAATCTCAAATACTTGAAATATGATAATTTGACAAAATAGTCCAAGTTGAACAAATTATAATTACTCAAAGCATGGCAGTATATGAACTGATAAAGTCTGGAAGTCACTTAATCACTAACTTACTTTGAAGGTGTAGGTTGAATCATAATAATAATGAATTTCAATGCACATGGGCCACTTACTTTTTATAAGGATACCCTTAACATAGTATGCATTTCTTATTCCGCAACATATTTACCTGGACATTATAAAAATTCTATAAGTCCAATTGTATATTCCCTATTTCTATTTCTAAATCTCAAACCTCATCCCTCTAACCTCCTAAACAAAATTATGGTTATCATTTAACTAAAACTAACTCTGATTTAAGGAACATTTAATGTCTATACATTAAAGTAAACTCCATTCGCAAATTACATAACATACCTATATTGATATATCCATATAAACCCAAAACATCATGTCCTAATATATAAGTATATATCGCATATACAAAGAATAAACTCCAAACATACTCACATATACTACTCTTACTTACTTATTTTTGAAATCAGATGGAAAGAATAACTTGAATCATTTTCCATACTAAATAGACACATAAAATACATGTTGTCTCACAAATAATCATAAATCATATTATTGAATGGTCTCTTATGCCCAAAAACCATATACTAATATAAATATGCATAACACTCCATCAAAAGTTTATAAATAGTAAGAACAATGTATATTAAGATCTAGGTAAAAATCAAAATTGTTTCATTGTGATTCAATGGGTGAAATACCCATAGTACCCTTATTAGGGTTAATGTCAAAAATCTTAGTAAAACTTAAAATCAAACTAATCAAGATGTAGAATCATGTTAAACATATGGAAATACACTTTATCTAAAATATTCACAAATTTATAAAGTCATTTGCTATTTTTAGTGTGAAACAAATTGAAATTTCATATCTTTTAGTAATCAAATTGTAATAATTATCAAACATCCAAATTACTATATTTTTGTATTTTTATGAGATAGTATACATCATTACCTTTTGATATATACCTTGTTTGCTAAAAATTGAGCTCCCTATCCTAAGATATGAATTTTTAATAGTACCTTAGTTTGGATCGACATCAGTCGTTGATTTGAGATCTAAAGGTCATGCTCAACTGCTCCCCTCCTCTCTTCTTCTCTTGGTCGTAGATCCACCCTGTGATCCACTTCCTTCATCACCGGATAGCACAGAAAGGTTAGCCTCTTGTGTCTGCATGAATCCATCTCCTAGCCACCATGAGAATGCTCTCCGGTGACCCCAACCTCAGTTTGGAGGGCGTCATTTTGCAAGAACAGGCCACCAATGGCTTTGGTTGGGCTTCCATGACATGGGTGGTTCCATCTTGGTACAAAGGGAGGTCAACACTCGATATCCCCTAACCACAAACCTCATAGCTCCCATCTCATTGCTTCTCCTTCCTTTTTCTCCCTCTCTCTATCAGTTCGCGTCAAAAACCCTAGCATAGGGTCTGGCCACTACCAAGCATCAAGGATTGAGGGGTTTTATACCCCCCATGTAATCTGATCTTGGGCGAGAGCTTGCTTCTCAAGACCTATGTTCAGACTCTATAAAACAAGGGTGCACTCTCTAGTCTAGGTCGGGCTGGAGATGCCCCCTTTTTTATTTTTTTTAACTTTTCTCCAAATTAAAAAAATATTTATATAGTTTGCATCATGAATCTATTTGATACCAAATTTTGATAACACAATTATATTTCTATTACATTTTCATTAAAAAATTATTAGGTCAAAGTTCATTAGAAAGACCCACCAAATTTATCTTTTAAGAAAATATAAGATTAATACAAAATTAATTATCTGGGCTGCTAGGCTACTAAAATTTATCTGAAATTTCTCACGCAGTCTCATACTCTAATTATCATTCTACTAAAAATATATTGAGTATTTATTATGAACACTAAATGCTAAATTAGCAAATTTATGCTCCAAGGACCCATATGTGAATCCTAATTAGCCCAATTGGGCTTGAATAGGGTTCTAGGGCCCATGTTCGATTCCTTGGTCTTCCTAAATGTTCCATTAGCTTAATCATATTCTCAATTATGAAACTAAATCTTGAACCAATATTTCCTCAAGTGAAGCTTTCATATGATACATTTGAAGATTATTGAAACTTCAAATACTTAATATGAAAACCTAAACTAGGACTACAGCTCAAATCATCAACTACAATAATCATATTTCCCTCATAGTTAAACTTTAGTTTTCACCTCATATCATCAAAGTACATATGAAATTTCCAAACTTCAAGTACATTACCAAAAAAGTATTGATTGCACAAAAAGCACCCTCTACATTCTTTTTCTTTTATATCCATATATCATGAAAATTGGATGAAACCTTATTGTAACCATAAATCTATCATATACTAAATTCATCTATAACTTAATCATGCGTTCACAAGGTTCCATAGATTAGGGATGTGATAATACTACCAATTTTTTGTGAATTTCGTCCTTGAAATTTGGCTAATAAACTATATGAATCTACCCATCTTAGGATTTCACATATCTTAGAAGCACTAACTCCTAACAATCGTCATAAAGTCTCATAGGCACCTCCAAAGTATAACCTTGTCGTGGATAACTAACGATGTCTAACAACCTTATCTTATAAAACCAACATGAAAATGTGTAGAAAAACCTTAAGCACAAACGAATGCTCTTTCTTTAATCTTAATTCTTTTGTTTTAATATCTTTCTCTAGAGACTTTTACTCTGGGTCTTGGGTCTCATGACCTGCACTAAGGGCCTGGGTCATATCTCTTGAGTTGACCTACAGTTGAGCCTGGCTCTATCTCCAAAATCTCATTTCATCATATTAAATCTGATCATATATGAATCTTAATACATTCTAACCTCATGGTATCCCATAATCTTAAATCTTAATACATGGATCTATTCTCAAAAACATAATCATGAATTAATGCATTCAAATCTTTTTATCTTATTATGCATTGAATTCTTAAATCATAACTATTCTTGGAATCCTTATTAACATGTCTCTACATGAGGTCTTAGGCATAGCAAGGATATAGCCATGAAAGTACAAAAATCTTACATGCATGTCTTGTCTTAATATCTTAGAACATTGGATCACATAAATCAAGAAAGTCTATTTAGGAATCATTTATATATGTTGAGATTAATAAATACTTATCATTAAATAGTAAGGCATAACTCTTAATGGACTTACATCATAAATCTTTATCATCTTGAGAAACAATAATAACATATCTTTAGTTGGAAACTAAATCACCATCATCACAATCTTCACTAATTAATCCTAACTATGTTACTCCATTTGATATCATAATACCAAGTAAACTATGGACACCTTGCTGAGAGGTATGAAACATATAAACCTATCAAGTGTAACTATAATTGAATACTCATGGGCACAGACCACATACTATGATTTGTGAAATCCCACTCTAAAGTCATTTCAACTCCCTTCTCCTCTAATCACAAACTACACTATTAGGTCAAAATGACATTTCCTCATTTTATCATGGTGCTGTTATCTGGACAACCTTAAGGTATTTGAGGTCACTATTATACCAGATAACCATTATTATCCCTACAAATATCCTAAAAAAAATTAATCAATCATCCCTTCAGGGTTCTTTCTTATATTAACATGAGGTAAAAGTCCATATTATTGGGATCCTAGACCAATGATTCATACTATCACATATCTTGTATAAAAATATGCTTAAAGCATCTTCATGTATATCCTTAAAGACTTTTAGTCACCTGTAGAAATCATTATACATTTATGCTTAAACTCAGTTCCTAACATCAATTCTATTATCCACAAGTATTGTCTTGGATAGCCATCATGATTAGACTTGTGACTATAATCCCTTCTTGGGGTGAAAGTCCTAACGACATCAAGAGATCTATAATTGTCATCAAGTATGGTAGGAAAAGACGACATCTCCATCCAATCATTATTCCACTCTAAATCCAAGTCACTCATCTAGTTTAAAATATCTACCTTTAATATGCATTATAGGGTTCTAATAGGTATGTAATTAGGTTTATGTGACCATCTACCTCAAACTTTTGGGTCAGTTTTTTTGTCACCTCCTTATGCATGTCGGTCGTTCATACATATGAAAGTGCCATGTATTATCATATTTATCTCATCTGACAGTACACATGTCCCATACCATTTGCACTAGAGAGAATGAGACAAGCATAATAAGTTTAGATATATGCATTGACGTGTATTTTACTACGCGCTTAAACGCAAGTATACGCGTCGAGTAATATAGGCCTTGTGAGGCCCGAGTCGAACTCAGGGATACGTGAATTATTGGAGACTTCTACTAACTAATCGCAATCAGCTAGACCGATTAACAAAGTAGAATTTGTTGTTGAAATTAAAAGAAAATAAAAATGAAACAAAGAAAATAATCGATTAAAGGTTAATTTAATCAATTAAAAGGATATCTTTAGGATGGCGGTTTCACCGCGGGTCAACATTGTATTAGATTTCATATAATTCCTCACACTTCTCTCTCTATCCGGGTAGTGGCCTGAAATGAGAATTACCCACTGTCGTGGTGTAATTCACTACTTAGGTTTAGGTTGATTCCACCGTCGTAGTAATCATTCCCCTAAACTAAGCGCATTAGGATCGGTCCCTCAGTTCCCACCATTAATTTTACAACTCCTTTGTCAAGGGTTTTATTAATTAATGTAGAATTCGTTTCTTTTCAACCGTTAATCCTTCTGTCGAAGTGATTAAGGGCATTAATTTACTATTATGGTGATCAAGCATAACAATAGCAATAGAGAAAACGAATTTATACCACGGATATGAGAGAAAAATATGAATTATCAATATAAAATCATCATACAATGTATCCCCGGGCTACTCCCGGTCCTAAAGATTGAGGGTTTTAGCCTCTCATGTTCATCTTACACAAATACATGGTAGAAATTGGGGAATTCATAAGAAAAACGTGAAATAGATGGGAAAACCCCTGAACGGAGAAGAACCGGTGGATCCTTGGCGTAGAACACAGCTTCCCCCGCCTGTCGGTGGTGGAAATTGTCTTCGGCAGCGTCCGAATCACCCGGTATGAGCTTCTCGGCCTCCGTTCTCCTTTTTCTCTCCTCCTCGGCACTCATGCAATCCAAAAATCAGATGATCCTGGTCTGGGCGGCCGTCATTAGGTATAAGTCCCTAATTAGGTCGTCAAATAACAACAGCCGTCCGATCGAGATCAAAACAGATCCAACGCATATCTGCCGGCGTCGATACCATCGACGCGGGTCGATGGTATCGACCCAGCGGATTAGCGGCAGCTTTCCTTTCTTTTATTCTGAGCGCCTGTGGTGATCTCGATACCATCGACTTGGGTGTCGATGGTATCGACTCCTTTAGCGTCGGTTGTTGTCGTTTAGCGACGCTGTAGCTCTCCTTGTGTCGATGGCATCGACATCCGTCGATGGTATCGACACTATATTGCTTTTCTCGGCTGACAACCTGTGACTTGGTCGATGGTATCGACATCCGTCGATGGTATCGACGGATGTAGATACTTGTTTTTCCTGAAATTGCACAACAAGACCAAATAAATCCACACGATTTATGATAAGATGATCAATAATGCTTAAAATAATGAAATAAAGGGGATTTGATATAAAATGATGGCAAAGACCAAATAAAGTGAATTATGCAATATTATCCATGAAAATGAGTAATTAAGGCACAAAACACATATGAAAAAGGTCTATAAATGCGACTCAAAATCATCGCATCAAACTCCCCTAAGCTTAAACATTGCTCGCCCTCGAGCAACTAATCCTTAAAATAGAATTGCAGATGTCAACTAACAATCAACACATCACCCCACATCCCACATGACTCCCACTGAACGTTCTCAAACCGGCCTTTCCTAATCACAGAACAGTAATTACCCTACAGGCGACAATAACCATCAATAAAAGAGATTATCCTTCAAACTGATGAACACTATCACATAAGGCAGTTATCATAATAAAGTTCGCCGATTCAGCCATGGTGCATCTTGTGATCACCTACACTACGTTGCTCGCCCTAACTACCATCTACATGGAAGCCGTCCTCCTTATACACATGAGTGAGGAGAAAATCACGGTGGACTACCAATCCGAGCAACGGGTGGATGGAATGGGTGGTTCATGGAAGAATTTGGAAGAGTTACACAGTTTCAGTATGCATATAACAAAATGCCCTAAATGGTGCAAATGCATATTAAGAATGCCCTACTGCCTAAAAGTGGGTGGAATGATGCATGCACTAACCTTCTACCTCACAATGAGATAGAAACCTACTCAAGCCACATCATGTACTCAATTCCCCTTTATTATACAAGTGATATCATTCCTTTCTCCCTCTTATTCCTTTTCTTTCTTTTTCTAACATTTTTTTTTCCAGAATTTTTTTTCTTCTTTTTTTTTTCTTTGCCCATATATCCATAATTGCTTAGAGATACATGTATAAGGCTATTTTCTTTCCAATTGGAGATCTTTGCTTTATTTCGAGGGTATGGAACAAATTAGATCACCTATTTAGGAAAACTGAGATACATGGTGTGCTTATGCATGAAAATCATGAAATTGTGAGTGCAACTAATCACAATCAGCTAGACCGATTGCTTATGCTCAAAAACATGAAAATAACAATGCAAAACCTATCTACATGCCATGCACGCAAAAGAAATTGAAACTGCACTTTACTTCCAATTCTTGGTGGATTATAGGAAATGGGGTGGAATGATCACAAGATTAAGTGACTGAACCTTAAAAGAAAATTATGTGTCCCTCCTTATTGACATGTGTAGTAGTAAAAAGGGTGCTTTCTCTTACATCTGATTAAGGTCTCATTACCATTTGATTAGGTTAGGCTCAAACAACCGTTACTATCCACTTTTCATGAGTCAATGGGGGTGTGAGTATGACATATTGCTTCAAAGTTGACATAATCAATCATTTTCATAGAACAAGTTTCCCAAGGACAACCAAGTAAAGCTATCCAAATGACACAGAAAATTTTTAAATTCCCTTAATTTCCCATGAAAACAGCAAGATGACAATTTTTAAGACATCCACGATTACACTAGATAGATGTGGATCCTAAATAAAAACTTAAAATTGCAAAAACAAATAACAAAGCAGAAATTAAAAACAACTAAAGAAAAGATAAAAGATAGAGCTGTTCCAGCCACCCCCCTAAGCTTGAATCCGACTATGGCCTCATAGTCAAAGACTAACTTAAGGGTGGAACAGTGATACCATGATCATTCTTGTGGAGACGGAGGTGAGTACTGCCAGGGTCGTGGGGTCTAGATTTGCTCTGGATGATGTGACTTCATTTGGCCAATAACCCCGTCTTAAATAACTGACACCGACACTGCTGTGTGCCCGTCGATACCATCGACGGAAGTCGATGGTATCGACTCGCTGATTAGGGCAACTGCCTCGCGAGTCCGGCCGCCGTCTTTTTCACTTGAAAATGTCGATACCATCGACAGACCTGTCGATGGTATCGACTTCACTGAGTCGATTTCTTCTGAAAATCTCCAGAGATCTCGATGGTATCGACTGGCATGTCGATACCATCGACCTTTATTGTGCAACCTGCCGGTAGGTATGTCGATACCATCGACGGGACCGTCGATAGTATCGACTCAGTGCGATTTTGCAACTGTCAATCCTGAACCCATGTCGATACCATCGACCAGTGTGTCGATGGTATCGACCCTGCCTGTTCCTGCACATTTAACAAACGGATCAAGGTATCATTTTTAAACTAAAAAGTAAACAAAATACAAGCAAACTACACCTAACATTAAACTATCCTAATGTACCAATGGTTGGGTTGCCTCCCAACAAGCGCCCTTCTTTAGCGTCTTAGGCTAGACGGTGTGACGATTGTCATCTCTTCACCTTGGAAACTGCACTTAGAGGATCATTCGGTAATTTGAATTCAACACGATCTCCTCCAATGCCCAAAGACAGAGTACCTCTCCCTAAGGCAGTCACGACATCTGCCGTTGCTTGAAACGGTCTTCCTAGAAGAATTTCACAGCTTTGGAGTGGTGGCATGTCTATGACGACAAAGTCCACCGGGAATACGAATTTGTCAACCTTAACTAGCACATCTTCACATACTCCATAGGGTCTCACTGTCGACCCATCTGCCAATTCAATTGTCGCAGCCAACTTCTTGATCTCTTTTAACCCTAGCTTCTGAAAAGTAGCCAAAGGCATGAGATTGATACTAGCGCCGGAATCACATTGCGCTCTAGAAACATGTTGACCACCTATTGAACACGGAATGTAAAAAACTCCTGGGTCCTTTCTCTTCCTTGGTGAACTCCCATGAATCATCGAGCTCACCGTCTCATTCAACCAATAAATTTCATCATCATTTATCCGCCTCTTCTTGTTGATGATCTCTTTAATGAACCTCCCGTAGGCGGGCACTTTCTCAATCATCTCCACCAGCGGAATGTTGATATGCAGCTTGCGGAATATTTCCAAGAATTTCCTATAGTGTCGGTGCTCCTTCTTCGGCTTTGGATTGTCCCGATTTGACACATCTGCCGCATTGACACGCTTGTGAGGAGGCACATATGAGTCTTTCGGGGGTACCTCCCCTAAGCTTGCTTCACTCACTATCTCGGGCGTGTGCTTTTGCAAGTCATCCTCATTAGTAGCAGCTTGTTGTGGTTCCTCTTCCACCTTCTTTGTCTCCGCATGTGCACAAACTTGCACTTCTTCTTTTTGCCCAGGTGGAGATACAGTATTCACAACTCTATCAGATTTTCTGAAGAAAGGATTTCCACCCGGCAGTCCATAGTACGTGCGTGGAAATGGTATTGCCGGTGTTGCATTCACATTGAACGTCATTCTCCTTTCCTCTGTAACTTCTTGCACCTGAGATTCTTCTTCATTACTCACCACAGAAATGTATTTGACCTGATGGTGCGCTTGAACCACATTCGCGTTCTCGGCTGGTTTCTGTTGATTGGCGTGCTTGATAGCCGCCACCTCACTTGAAATCTGTGCCACGGTGGTCTCCAATGCCCGCATTTGCGCTCCATGGCTTTGCAGCGTCTGCCCAAATTTGGTTAGAATATCACCTTGAGATTGCAGTTGTTTTCCAAACATGGCCATCATCTCTTGGTTTTGCTGGACCATTTGACTTAGCAATTCAGTGTTCTTGTCCTCGGCTTTCGGTTGTGGCTTTGCATCCGGATCTTGTAGAAAGTTATTCGGATCCTTCCAAGAAAACTTTTTGTCTCTCCTCCATGCATAGTCATTGTTTCTGTAGCCCTGTTGTTGCATGAATTTAACCTGGGCTTCCTCATCCTCAGATGCATCTTCCTTAGACAGTAACTTCTTGGCTAGGAGATCTAACTTATCATTCAGCTCCTTGACTGCTTTAGATTCCCCTATCGCTCGAACATGCTCAACTTTATCCCGGTCACCCCATGATTGTTTTCTGGACATGTTCTTTAAAATCTCCCAGCACCTATCATCAGTGTTGTTTAAGAAAAATCCGGACCCGGCTGAATCCAAATTGCTCCTATCGTGCTCGGAGAGAGCAAAGTAGAAGATCTTCACTTGGGTTTCCTTGTCTAGTCCATGGTGTGGGCATCTCCTCAACATGACTTGGAATCGCTCCCAAGTCTCAGAATAGGTTTCACCCGCCTGTTGGGTGAAATTGTGGATCTTCCGGATCATATCATTGGTCTTCTCAGGAGGGAAAAACCTCTCGAAGAAAACCTCCACCATGTGATCCCATGATTCAACAAACTCGTCGTCGAGGTTATGAAGCCACTCACGTGCTGCTCCTGCCAGTGAACTTGGGAACAACTTGAGATACAACGCATCTTGTGGAAATCGATCTATCTTCACCATATCGCAGTTCTCCACAAACTGACTAATGTGTGCCACTGGATCTTCATTTTTCAGTCCGTGAAATGCATTGGATTTGACCAAATTAATCAGTGCCGGGTCGATCTTGTATGTCGGTATGTTGATCGCCTGCTTCTTTATAGGCCCCTTTGATGCCGAGGAAGAAGACGCCTTGATCTTCTCCCATATTGTCTGTGCTTCAGCCATTACTTCTTCTTGTTCTGGCTCAGATTCAGAATGTATATCACTGTGGTGTTCCTCCTCGTAGTTGTCCTCGTCCTCTGGTCCCGCAGATGGAACCTCAGGTGTGCGATTCACGTAGTCTCGACTACGCGTGTGCACCATGCAAAGCACCTGAAATATGGAAATAGGGGTTCAGTACAATGCTTTAGTCGAGTCAACACAAATATAGAGAAATAAAGGAATTTTTGAAATTGTTTTAAAATAAATAAAAAAATTGTGGCCTAGAGTGGCCGCTCTTAGCACTCAAAGTGCCAATAATTCGCCGTGTCCCCGGCAACGGCGCCAAAAACTTGACGTGTATTTTACTACGCGCTTAAACGCAAGTATACGCGTCGAGTAATATAGGCCTTGTGAGGCCCGAGTCGAACTCAGGGATACGTGAATTATTGGAGACTTCTACTAACTAATCGCAATCAGCTAGACCGATTAACAAAGTAGAATTTGTTGTTGAAATTAAAAGAAAATAAAAATGAAACAAAGAAAATAATCGATTAAAGGTTAATTTAATCAATTAAAAGGATATCTTTAGGATGGCGGTTTCACCGCGGGTCAACATTGTATTAGATTTCATATAATTCCTCACACTTCTCTCTCTATCCGGGTAGTGGCCTGAAATGAGAATTACCCACTGTCGTGGTGTAATTCACTACTTAGGTTTAGGTTGATTCCACCGTCGTAGTAATCATTCCCCTAAACTAAGCGCATTAGGATCGGTCCCTCAGTTCCCACCATTAATTTTACAACTCCTTTGTCAAGGGTTTTATTAATTAATGTAGAATTCGTTTCTTTTCAACCGTTAATCCTTCTGTCGAAGTGATTAAGGGCATTAATTTACTATTATGGTGATCAAGCATAACAATAGCAATAGAGAAAACGAATTTATACCACGGATATGAGAGAAAAATATGAATTATCAATATAAAATCATCATACAATGTATCCCCGGGCTACTCCCGGTCCTAAAGATTGAGGGTTTTAGCCTCTCATGTTCATCTTACACAAATACATGGTAGAAATTGGGGAATTCATAAGAAAAACGTGAAATAGATGGGAAAACCCCTGAACGGAGAAGAACCGGTGGATCCTTGGCGTAGAACACAGCTTCCCCCGCCTGTCGGTGGTGGAAATTGTCTTCGGCAGCGTCCGAATCACCCGGTATGAGCTTCTCGGCCTCCGTTCTCCTTTTTCTCTCCTCCTCGGCACTCATGCAATCCAAAAATCAGATGATCCTGGTCTGGGCGGCCGTCATTAGGTATAAGTCCCTAATTAGGTCGTCAAATAACAACAGCCGTCCGATCGAGATCAAAACAGATCCAACGCATATCTGCCGGCGTCGATACCATCGACGCGGGTCGATGGTATCGACCCAGCGGATTAGCGGCAGCTTTCCTTTCTTTTATTCTGAGCGCCTGTGGTGATCTCGATACCATCGACTTGGGTGTCGATGGTATCGACTCCTTTAGCGTCGGTTGTTGTCGTTTAGCGACGCTGTAGCTCTCCTTGTGTCGATGGCATCGACATCCGTCGATGGTATCGACACTATATTGCTTTTCTCGGCTGACAACCTGTGACTTGGTCGATGGTATCGACATCCGTCGATGGTATCGACGGATGTAGATACTTGTTTTTCCTGAAATTGCACAACAAGACCAAATAAATCCACACGATTTATGATAAGATGATCAATAATGCTTAAAATAATGAAATAAAGGGGATTTGATATAAAATGATGGCAAAGACCAAATAAAGAGAATTATGCAATATTATCCATGAAAATGAGTAATTAAGGCACAAAACACATATGAAAAAGGTCTATAAATGCGACTCAAAATCATCGCATCATGCATATAGGTTCCTCTATAGAAAACCCCATAAGATTTTGTCCCACACCATAAACATGTGGGAAAAAGAGAGGGCATACTATGCACAAATGCAAAGTTATCATAAAAAGTCTAAAGAAGCTTAACACTAATCCTAATACACATCTCAACTTGTGTTTCCTAACTAAACCTCTAACCTAGATTCTACTATATTTATCTCACTTCTTTTATAACCAAGGATACTAACTGTCTTTATAAATCTACCTAGTCTCACTTGGCTTCTAATGGGGCAATCTAAACTAAGAAAATGAGAATTTTCCTTATGGCCATCTACATTATTGCTTCGATACCATATTGTAACACCCTGATTTTCTTATCACATGAGCGGAAGCTAAATTTTTCCTTTTCAACTGGGAGTGTCACAAAGATTATATAAATGACAATAATAATAGACAAAAACCATTATAGACATCGTATGAAATCATTTCTCATTATATTCTCAGAAAAGAAACTTACATCAAACTTGATAATAAATTATATATACATGATGCTAGAACTTGTACTCTATCATAATGTCTCAGATTGTGTAGGTGGCTCCCCACTAAAAAACCTCAAAATAATTTGACGAGTACTCTATATAGATTGATCCTCCTAAAAATTAGTACTTGCGGACATCTCGTCCCCAGCCTTGTGAAAAGGTAAACCTAGGTTAGAGTAAGTGGCATTGAATTCCTAATATGATAAACATAAATATGATATAACTGAAAGTTGAATTAATATTTGGAAGTTGTAAACTTATACTTAATTGATGTGTCTTATTTTTATGTTTTTTATCTAATTTGTGGCCACCATTATATGATAAGTACTCCTTTGTTGACATTGAAGTGTCATCTATGGTACAACACATCCTCTATTGTCACTACGTGCCCTCTGTTAATACTGAAGTGTCTTCTATGGTGCAATGCACCCTCTGTGGGCACAATGTGCCCTATGTTGAGACTGAAGTGTCCTCTATGGTGCAACACACCCTCTATTGGCACCATGTGCCCTCTTTGACACCCGCATTGTCTGGTGCAATGTGCCCTAAATTGTCCCAGGTCTCTCTGGCGAGGACTTATCCTATAATGTGTATAATTAATATTAGAAATGTATCCTCCCCTCCATTGCCAATCATATAGCTATTTTTTGGGGAAATCGACATGTAGAAAACTTGATCTGGAAAACCCAATTTTGGCACATGAGGTGGATGTCATTTCCTATCTATATTCTTAATTTCTTATTTCGAATCTTAATTTCTTATATCTATATCATAATCTCTTATTTCTGTATTTGTTTTAATTTCTTATCTCTGAATCTCAATCTATTACTCAGATTCTATATCTCTATTTTTTTAGTTATAAACTGAATCTAACTCTAAACTCTAAACACCAAATCTGAACATGTATCTAAATTACAAGATAATTGAGATTGAATCTGAGACTCCTATTAGGTATATGGATCTAGTTTATGACTACCCATGATGAATAATCTAAATTGAAAATATGAAATCTAGATTATTATTGTCTAAATAAATTTTAATCTAAAATGCTTATTTAATAGATGACTTAGTTACATTCTGATGTCAAATATATGAAATTTGTGTTTAAAGGCTTGAGAAGAATAATCTGAACTAAACATGGAAATTCTAAATATCTAAAAGTCATATAAATCTCAAATACTTGAAATCTGATAATCTGACAACACAATTTAAGCTGAACAAAATTAGATTACTCAAAGCATAGCAGTATATGAAATACTAAAGTATGGAAATAACTTAATCACTAAGTTACTTTGAAGGTGTAGGCTGAATCGTAATAATAATGAAATTCAATGGACATGGCCCACTTACTTTGTATGAGGAGACCCTTAAAGTAGTCTGCCTTCCTTGTTCTACAACATATTTACCTAGACATTGCCTACAAGGAGTGGTTCAAGTGGTCAAGCATGGTGTCCCCTAACAAAGGGACCCATGTTTGAATCCCAGTTGCCACCTTGATTTACCACCCTCCCAGGCATTTGGCCTCCGCCGCGGGTGTGGGAGAGGGGGGGAAATCTTTCTCTCTTAATCCCATATATACATGGACATTAACCAAATTTATAAGTACAACTATATATTCTCTCATTCTATTTATAAATCTCAAACCTCATCCCTCTAACCTCCCAAATAAAATTTTGGTTATCATTTAACTAAAACTAACTCTGATTTAAAAAACATTTAATGGTTAAACATTAAAGTAAACTTGATTCACACATTATATAGCATACCTATACTGATATATCCATATAAACCAAAAACATCATATGCCCTAATATATAAATTTATACCTCATATACAAAGAGTAAATTCCAAACATACTCACATATGGTACTCTTACTAACTTATTTATGAAATCAGATGAAAAGAATGATTAGAATCATTTTGCATACTAAATAGACACATAAAATACATGTTGTCTCACAAACAATCATAAATCATCCTACACAATGGTCACTTAGGCCCAAAAATCATATGTTGATATACATATACATAACATTCTAGCAAAACTTTATAAACAATAACAACAATGTATATTAAGATCTAGGTAAAAATATCAAATTGTTTCATTGTGATTCAATGGATGAAAAACACATAATGCCCTTATTAGGGTTCATGTCAAAAATCCTGATAACACTTCAAATCGCATTGATCAGGCAGTGAAATCATGTTAAAGATATCAAAATACACTTACTACAAAATATTCATGAATTTATAAAGTCATTTGCTATTTTTAATGCACAACAAATTGAAATTTCATATCTTTTACTAATCAGATTATAATAATTATCAAACATCCAAATCACTATATGTCTCTATTTTTATGAGATATTATACATCATTATATTTCCATACATACCTTTTTTGCTAAAAACTAAGCTTCCTATCCCAAGATATGAATTTTGATAGTACCTTAGTTTGGATCGACTTCAGCCATTGATTTGAGATCTAAAGGTCATGCTCAGTGGCGCCCCTCCTCTCCTTCTCTTCTCTTGGTTGTGGATCCACCCTAAGACACACTTCCTTCATCACTAGATAGCTCAGAGAGGCTCACCTCTCATGTACACATGAAGCCATCTCCCAGCCACCACGAGAATGCTCTATGGCGACCCCAACCTCGGTGTGGAGGCCACCATTCTGCAATCTGACGCCACCAATGGCTTCAGTTGGGCTTCCATGCCATGGGTGGATCCGTCTTGGTGACAATGGAGATCAAAACTTGAGATCATCTAACCACAGACCTCATAGCCTCTATCACTCTTCTTCTCCTTCATTTTTCTCCTTCTCTCTCTTAGTTCACATCAAAAACCCTAGCATAGCGTCCGGACGCCACCAAGTATCAATGATTGAGGGGTTTCTTACACCCCCCACTCTAATATAATCTTGGTTGAGATCCTACTTCACAAAACCATTGTTTGGAATCTTTAAAATAGGGGCGCTCTCTCCAGTTCAGGTTAGGCTGGAGTCGCCCCTTTTTATTTTTCTTTTGCATAAAAGTCCAAGTTAGATAAATATTTATATATTCTACATTATGGATCTATTTGGTACAAAACTTTGGTATCAGAATTATATTTCCATTATCTTTTCATGAGCAAAGCGTCAAGTCAAAATTCATTAGGAAAACACACCAAATTTATCTTTTAAGAAAATATTAGATTAAAATGAATTAAATTATTTATGCCACTAGGCTAATCAAATTTATCTAAAATTTCTCCCACAGTCTCATATTCTAATTATAAATATATTAAAATATATTAAGTATTTATTATGAATAGAAATTCTAAATTACAAAATTTATACTCCAAGGACCCATATGTGAATCATAATTGGTCCAATTGGGCTTGAATAGGGTTCTTTGTCCCATGGCCCATTCCTTGATCTTCCGAATCGTTCATTAGCTTAATCATATTCTCAATTATGAAACTAAAGATTGAATCAATATTTCCACAAGTTAAGCTTTCATATGATACATTTTATGATTATTATAATTTTTCTTTATATGAAGACCTAAAATAGGACTAGATCTCAAACCATCAACTACAATGATCATATTTCCCTCATAATTAAACTTCAGTTGTCACCTCATATCTCAAAGTACATATGAAATTTCCAAACTTCCAAGGATATTACCAAAATAGTCCAAATTGCACAGAAGACACACGCTACATTCTTTTTCCTTTGAATACATATATCATGACAATTAGATGGAACCTTATTGTAACCATAAATCTATCATATATTGAATTCATCAATAACATAATCATGTGCTTACTAGGTTCCACAAATTAGGGGTATGACAGTGATGCATGCCTTTTGACTTGGGGCTAATGCATCGACTGATTATTATTGTCTGTTAATGATTGTTATTATCTAGGTGGTTGAACAGGGACTGACTCATGATGAGGCCAAGGGCAATGCAGCCTCATATGTCTGACTTACCCATAGTGGTGATAGGTTGGTTGTCTATTGTCTTTTCGAGACACTAGATTTTTATATCCATACCTCTCGAGAAACTGGTGACAGATGTCACAACCTCCATTTGATACGAAATGCTAAAATGAAGGAGGCATTTAAATATATAGGATATCATGACAAAATCATGAAATGGTACCATAATAATGAAAAATCCATAGAAAAAAAAACCATTCACTTGTAGTGTCTTACTATATGCATCAAAGGAAGAGTAAATGTTCAAAAACCCAAGAACATGAAAGGAAATCAACATAAATATAAACATAGAGGAACACTAGCATGTTAACCCACTTTTATAGGATCCAAAAGCTTCAAGAACTACACCTCTTGCTGCTAGTAATGTTGTGGTTGTTGCTAACGTTCTCTAGACCTATGTGCATCCACATATAGACATGCATTCAATAAACCATTGTAAATGGTTGGATCTGAGTAATAAAATGAACATAACTTAACATAAAGATTAAAACTAATATCAAATTGCATAAACATTACTATTGACATTAGGATGCATTCTTAACTTGACTAAACATTCTTATTACAGAACATGTTTAATAAACCTTATCTGATTTGATGTGATCTCACTGAATGCACAAGGAATATAGGCTTGCGCTTGAACCTAAATATATTAGAATCACTAAACACACTCTAGGTGTTTAGGCTTGTGCTTTAAACTAAAACTAAAGGGGCTAATGATGCACCAACCTTCCATAGCATGTTCATGATATAGGGCCTAATTATTAATTCTTGTTCTAATATGATCTTATCATACTTAGGGTTCTCACCCATACATACAATACTTAAAAATGAAGAGGTATAATTCTTAAGTGATCTTATCTTAACATATAAACATGTATGCAATAAATGTTAACAATATATTCATATAATAGATTCTTCTTAAATCATTAAAGTTTTCACATGATAGCATGTATACTATAAACTTTAAACATGAATTTACGAAAAAGACTTGAGGATGAAGTATAATATAACCCAAGGCACTGACCACTTACCTTATTTTAATAGGAATATTTTCTCCTAGAATCTCATAAACTCAATCCTTTAATTTACCTATCATTATAACCTAAAACCCTAACTAACACCTTATAAGCCCTAATTAGGTCAAATGTCAAAATCCAAGAAAAATTTTAGAATCAGGAATCATGACCTAGCCCATTGGCTTGATCTAAAAAAAATAAAAAATAGATATAACTTGACCTCATTGCACATACTTATAAAAATATAAGAGTTATCTGCCAACGATCAATCATTACTTAGATAAATCATTTCCTGATATCAGATAAAACAAAAAATAAATGATAGATTAGCCATTTGAATAAATCACAAACCATTAGAAGACATCATAAACGTGGCTTCATCACACATTACACATTACGTAACCAAAATCACCCAAAGGACCTATGTCTAGCTAAATAAAAAGTGACATATTAAATAAACCATTAGGTCCATTCTTCCCCTTCACCCATTGCACATTCCTTCACAACCATCCATGGTGCTTGACACTCAAGTCTAGAGTCAGGAGTTCCCTATCCATCACAACTCATTGAAACCACCATATGAAAACACATTAATAGGGATTCCTCAAGCTTCTTTAGACACATGAAAAATTGTTGGAACTATAGGGAAATATGGAAGCATAGTAGGTAGAAAAAATAAAAATTTCTAACCACATTTCCTAACTAGCATATCGCATTGACAATGGCATATTAGGAAACAAAGCACAAGAGGTACGTGGTCCAAGAGACAGTCCAGTAACAATCTTGCACAAAGATGTTCTCCCATCATAAATAGCACATAGATGATAGTTGATGTCCTTCTCCTACCATGGCAACAATAGCTTCCACACCTCTACGTAGTTCATGCGAACCACCTGGAACTCCATGCTACACTTCCAGAGCCGATGGGAAGGAGTAGTACATCCAATCGTCAGCATGCTAATTTCTCCTTGTAATCTCTCCCTTTCTTGGGAAGACTGATCAAGCTCTCTCACACATTACCACATATGTCAGAAGTGAACTACATTGAGAGGCATGACCAACCCCCTCCTTATATAGGAGTAAATGGGCTAGGGTTTCCAAAACCCCACGGGATATGAAAGGCCAGATCTCATGGTTTGACGAGACTATGTGCTTCCAGTCGGTCAACTAGACCATCCAATCGGCTTATCAGAACACCAATATATCGACTAGACTGTCCAGTCGGTCGATTGGCTTGTGTTCATAAACACAATAACATTGGATTTTCATGTGTGGATTAATGCATGTCATTATGCATATCATTGATTGTTTGACCCAATCAAACTAGTTGTTTCACATCTTTGTTGGACCCAGTTAAATTGATCAGTTCCAAAGATGAACCAATCAATTGACTAGACACTCCAGTCGATTGAGTAGAACTAATAGGTCACACTGGCTTACCAGTCGATCGACTGGACACTCCAGTTAACTAGTGTTATTTAATTTGATTACTTAGACACTTTTATTGATAAAGTTGAATATATTTATGGGTAAATTCCTATTCCTAGTGCATCTTGTGTGTGTGACCCTGTATGTCCCATATTACGTTGGCATTGAAGTTCATAATCATTATGATTACACAAGCAATGAGAGATGTCTAGAAACACACAATTGCTACCCAAGTAATTGTAAAGTTGAAGAAAAACTTCAACCTATAATCCATGATTAGTGTTATCATGATCGTGTAGTTCCATTATCTCTGATATCCAGATCAAATGTGAGGCATGGAATTATCATCTTGTTAATACTCAATCTGTGTTCTTAAACTAGAGCAAACTGTAGAGATTCATGCAAGCTCACATATCACATATTGACTTACATAAGTATGGCCATACATTTCTCAGTCTCTCTTATGAAGGGCCTAGGATATCAAACTCTTAATAGGAGGGACAAATACGATCTACATCACTTACAGTCAATCCCCATTTGTTACAACATAACCAAGAACCATCTTTATGGCAATGCTTATTCAAGGTCATGTTGGATGGTGTCAAAGTTCATCGAGTGACATGTGATGAGTGTAGCGACATTAGATATAACAACTAAAAGAACTGTTATCACTTTGAGAGTTGATTTTGATTACCATTCTATGGTTTCCATGTATAACTCTCAAGGTGGGTCTTTCTGTATCTAGTTCTTTAACACATAATATGTGTTTGACTTGATATCCAATATCATGACTCAATTAGATTTTGTCATCTATCAACACACATTATTGTTGTCCATCTTTCTTCCACAATAATATCTAACTAGGGACATAACATGAATTTATGTATTCTTATCATACATATGATCTCATTGCTTAGTTCCTCAACCTGAAGACATATGTCTTAGAGTAAAATCATTTTTTAAACATCTATTGTTATGTCTCATCACCTCATAACTAAAATAAATATAAATAGATGAAATTGCTTTTATTAATATTATCAAATCAAGTACATAAATATTATCAAATCAAGTACATACATAACGCCACAATAAAATCACATTTGGCTGGCTCTCTAGGCATACATACAAACAGACTCTACTTGTACTTGGAGCCAATCACCCACAAATCTAATTCCAAGTTATGTCAGTTGATCATGTGCTTCTACTATGAAAGTTCTTTTGTCAGTGGGTCAACAATATTTCTTTTAATTGGTACTATGCAAGTCTTCACATCTCCTCATTGTACGATCTCTCATATGATATGGAAGTGCTGAAGTATACGCTTTGAATGTTGATGTGATCTAGGTGCCTTACCTTGTGCAATAGCTCCATTACTGTCACAATACAACTCTAATGCATCACTAATGCTTATAACCATCTAAGTTCACCTATGAACATCTTGATCCAAACAACATCCTTTGTTCCACTTGAGGTAGCAATATATTTGGCTCCTATTGTAGAATCAACGTATGTCTCATGTTTGGAACTTTTCTAGCTTACAGCTTCATTGTTAAGCCAAAACACATCCCTATAAGGTATGTATGCCCAAAGAGCCAATCATATGATGACTATAATGTCATAACCTGTAAATGACTTGATTATAATATAGGCAATCTTATAAATGTATTCTATTTTATTTAGTTATGAGATATTGATGTAACATAATAAATGTCTAAAGAATGATGTTACTCGATGACATATGTTTTCAAGTTGAGGACCTAAACAATGAGATAATATAGATTATAAGGGTATATACATTCTTGTTATGTCCCTATTCGATTGTTATTGTGGAAGGTTGATAGACAACAATTGCACTTAATACTAGAGTGTGTTGGTTGATGATAGAATCTCATTGGTCACGATATGTGATATCAAGAAAAACACATAGATACTTGTTAGATAACTGTGTATCGAACAAACCCACCTTGAGAGTGCTACATGGAAACCATAGAAGGGTAGTCAGAATCATCTCTCATAGTGATGGTGGTGATTGAGATTATTAGACCTGAAATCACTACACTCATCACATGTTGTTTGATGTACTTTTTCATCATTAAACGTGTCATTAAATAAACATTTCTATAAAGGTGATTCTCAAATGCATTATGACATATGGGGAATGATTATGAGTGATGAACATGGCATTTGTCCCTCATATAGGAGTTTGATATCGTGGCCACTTGATAAGAGAGACTGAGAAATGCATGGCAATATTAGTGTGAGTCAATATGTGATATTGACCTTACATATATCTCAGACAATCTGCTCAAGTTCAACGAATGTGGATTGAATGTTGAAGAGAATGACGATTCCATGCCTCAAGTTCAATCTAGATATCAGAGACTAAGGAACTATACAATTATTGTAACACCAATCACATATTGTAGGTTGAAATTGTTCTCCAACTTTCTACATTACTTGGGTAGCAATGATGTCTTTCTAGATACCAATATTTTCTTATGATGTCATAAATTGGTTATGGACATTCATTACCAATGTAACATGGGACCTATAGGGTCGCCACATAGGAATGCACTTAGAATAGGATTTTGTTCATGAATGATGCTTAACATTGATTACTGAAGTGTTAGATATTCAATTTAAACAGCATTAGAAATATGTACACTGAAATGGTCGGTTCAACAAGTGAACTAATTGTCTTAGGAATATGAACCTATCGACTCAGGTTGTGACCCAGTTGTTTGGTGGATCAATGAGACTGGATCAAAGATTGATGTTGATGTCATGGTGTGCATTAATCAGATATTAATTACTAATACAATTGTGAATGGGAAACATGTTGAAATGACTGGCTAAAGGGTTGAACCGATTGACTCACATGACAATAGATGGGTTCACCTCTGAACCGATCATTTCTTCATTTGTAGGTTGTGGAAATTTGTGATATTTCAGTCCCCCTTTGACTCCCGCTCATACTGGGAACCTTGACCCTGACCCTCCTATAAATAGAAGGGGTACTGGAGGCTTCCTAGATATAACAATAACCTCTGACAATTGTTGTCTTCTTTGGTTGTGGTAACCAAGAGAGACCTAGAAATTTCTACCTCTCAAAGGGAGGAAAATCAAGGGAGAGACAATTGTGGGAGAGAAAGTTGACACTAGCATGTTAGTTGGAAGGGACAACTCCTTCCTATCTATTTATTTAGAATGAAAGGAATTCTTGGTGGTCCACATTGACTACTCAAGATGCAAGGAGGCTCTTCCTCTTGCTAGGAGGAAGTCGTCAACCGTCATCTGTGGTGCCAGACTGAGAGGCCAATGATGACAGCCATCAAGGTGCAAATTGATGAAATAGTACACTACAACAAGCATTGTCGTTAGACATCCTCCAGGACTAGGTATATGTCTTGCAATCTTGTTTCAATCTCATAGTTTTTGACACGATCCACTATTCAGTTGGTAATATGGCAAGTAAATTTTTTATTTTTGCGACCATATCTGATGCCATATTTTCCAAAATGTGGTATCAGAGCTACGTCAATTTACTATGGTTTGGGATTTAATAGATATGATCATATTTCTATTTTATCAAGTATATGTTACATAACAATGTGAATACTTAAAATAATGATTGAGCATATCTTACTAAATCACATATAAAATCCCTATACATATGATATGAGAGATATGCAATAAGCACCACCTTAAAAGTCATTATGATGGTGATTGGAAGTGTGGTTATGGCCTAAACCCCTAAAATGTTTGTGCTTGTTTGGATGGTTTCTTGTGTCTAGTTATATATCGGTTTGCATACCAATCCACTCTCTTATTTCCATATGTAAAAGTATTAATTCTTCCTTCCTATGCTCCCTTCAAATGTAACTCATGGTTTCCTAATTACAACTTAATATGTTAAACAAGATAGCTTTTATTACCTATTGTTACCAAGATAGCATTTTGCATTAGGTGAATCGACTCGTTCAGGAGACAAACTGATCAGCTAGAGGACCAAGGAGGCTAATGATAAGTGGATCCAACCGATCAACTGGTGGCCCAACCGATCGGTTGGAGCAGTTTAGATGTCCTAAGGACTGGAGGCCATATGATCTATCTACAAAATCAACCGACCAACCCGGAGACCAGACAGCCAGTTCAAAAGGTTGAACCGATAGGCCTAGCTAGATCCAGCACAGATCGTCATCAACAATAGTTTGATACATGTGATGTGGACCTTAAGTGGTAGTAATTCCTTATGTCTCCAAGTAATTACAATGGGATGGCCATAACCATTGATGTGTTTATTATTGCATGTTTCCTTTGTGGTTATAGCATGTACATGATACATACTATAAATATGTGGTGATTGGATATATATATATATATATATATATATATATATATATAATACCTCAATCAAACATATTAAGTCTTAGATACTTTGCATTAGCATCACACATGAAAACTTGATCAAATATGTGTGGGCACGCCAAGCGTGATGCACTATCTATCTCATGGAATTGTGTTGATAGTTATGTGGGCCTACCAAGCATAGTGCATTGCAATCATGTTAACTTTTGGGTCAGACATAACTAGGTGATCTTAATGAGATTAAGTACCTAGAAGCATGTACATGACTATGCCAAAGAGTTATGAATACCATCTATCTAGGAAATGCATAAGATGCAATTGGAAAAGGTTGCCTACCATAATAATTGGTTATGGACGCTGGCATTGGATGGGTAATAATTCCATTGTTTTGGGTCATGGCTCACTGGAATACAGTATGATGCAATCTTCTAAATTGATAAATGAGGGTTATCAACTTGAATAAAATAGTGGAAGTGATAATTAATTAAAGTCATAATTAAATACCTTTAATTCCTATTTTTATTAAATCAAATCAAAAGTGTTTTGATTAAACTGCAAACTGTTCTTGTAGAATCAAATGTCGACACACAACACATTTTCTTTGTGAGCGGTCATTTAGAAGGACACGTTGAATGGGAATAAATTTCATGATTGGTTTTGAATATTGAGAATTGTTCTCACATAAGATTGCAAACTCTATGTCCTAGAAACACCAAAACTAGATGAACTTGCTCCCAGTGCGCCAAAGGCTGACAAAGATGCTTATAGGAAGAAATTTGAGGATTTCGTACATGACAAATGTCTGATGTTGTGCTCCATGAACTATGAGTTATGGAGACAACATGATAATATGGATGTGATTGAGATGATAACACATCTTAAGAAAGTGTACTAAGATCATGTGAGATAGGAGAGATATGATGTCTCCAAGGCGTTCTTCAAGTGCAACATGGCAGAAGGAGATCCAGTAGGTCCCCATGTGCTCAAGCTTATTGGTATGTGGAGAACCTTGTGTGACTGGGATTTCCCTTGGGCCAAGAGTTGGTAACTGGCATGATTCTACCATCACTAACAGAGTCATATAGTCAATTTGTCATAAAGTACAACATAAACAATTTTAACAAACTTTTGTCAAAATACTTGGCATGTTGAGAACAACTAAAGCACAAATCAAGAAAGACAAGCCAAAGTTGTGATGATGATCAACAGATAAAAAGGTAAGTCCAAGGTAAAAGGCAAGGCTAAGAAGATTTCTAAAGCTAGCTTCTGTTCTGCACTCAAAGCAAAGGGAGGGGTGGACAAGGGAGGCAATTGTCACCACTATCACCAGCTTGGACATTGGAAGAGAAATTTCTCTCTCTATCTGGAGGAACTGAGGAAGAAGAAGGAAGGGGATTGAGATCTCCACCTCAGGTATATACATTATTGAGATAAATCTATCTACTTCATCTTTGGTACTAGATACCATATGTGGATCTCACTTGTGTTCAAATATGAAGGATTTGAGAAGAAGTAAGCCTTTATGAAAGGGCGAGGTCGAACTGTGTGTTGCATATGGAGTAAGAGTTGTTGCCACTATAGTTGTAACCTATAGTTTATCTCTGCTCACAGGGATTGTAATAGAATTAAAGAACTACTATTTTGTACCTACCATAAATAGAAACATTAATATTGTATCTTGTAGTGACAAGGATGGATATGAATTTCATATAAAGAATGGTCAATGTTTTATTTCAAAAGATGAGATCTTTCATAGAAGCGTGCAAATGTCATGTAGTATTTATTTATTAGATCTTGAGACAAATGTTTATAACATAAATACCAAGAAACTAAAACTCTATAACTCAAACACAATATATCTTTAGCATTGTCATCTTGCGCACATCAATGAGAATCACATATCTAGACTCCATAAAGATGGTTATTTAGACTCTTAATTTCAAATCAATAGAGACATGTGAATCTTGGGACTCAGAGAGAAAGATTTATCCCCCCTCTCCCACACCTGTGGTAGAGGCCGAATTCCAAGGAGGGTGGTAAATCAAGGCGGCAGCTGGGATTCAAACATGGGTCCCTTTGTTAGGGGACACTGTGCTTGACCACTTGAACCACTCCTTATCAGCAGACATGTGAATCTTGTTTGTTGGGAAAGATGACCAAAAATCTCTTCACTAGCAATAGTGAGAGAGCTAGTGATCTATTATGACTCATACATATTGATGTATGTGGCCCTTTTAGAACAAATGCTAGAGGTGGTTATCAGTACTTCATTACCTTCATTGATGGTTTCCATAGGTTTTGTTATGTTTACTTAATGAAACATAAATCAGAAACTCTTGAAAAGTTCAAGGATTACATGAATGAAGTACAAATCCAACTTGGCAAGAGTATCAAAGTACTTCATTCTAATTGGGGTGGAGAATACTTAAGCTAGGAGTTTGAGGACCTTCTATGATCCCTTGCTATGATATCACAATGGACTCCACCTATAACACCACAAGACAATGGTGTATCAGAAAGAATTAATCACACATTGCTAGATATGGTGAGATCAATGGTGAATTTTTCTGATCTTCCAACTTCCATCTAGGATATGCTCTTGAAACCACCATGTTTACACTAAATTGTATTCCATCTAAATCAGTTTAAAAGACAACATATGAGACATGATATGGGAAATGTTCCAATGTGTCTTTTATGAAGATTTGGGGATGTGAAGCCTATATGAGAAAGTAGTTTTGCGAAAAGCTTGGACCCAAATTGGATAAATGTTATTTTGGTGGATATCCTAAGGAAACCAAAGGATACTACTTTTAAAATCCATCTGACAACAAAGTGTTTGTTGCCAGAGCTGATGTAATCCTAGAGAAGGAATTCATTTCCAATGGAATCAGTGGGAGGAAAATAGAACTCAAAGAGTTTCGAGACCAGCAAGAAGGCATTTAAAGTGTAGAGGTTCAAGAGGATCATAGAGAGTCACAGACCAATGTGGAATCTCAAATAACACATGAACCTCACAGATCTAGTAAGAGACACCTTGATCCAGAAAGATTTGGTTATCTTATGAATCAAGAAGGCAATGAACTGGTCATTTATGATGAGCTAATTACCTATCTAGAAGTTGTTAAGGGACCTGAATCTAAGAAGTGGATATAAGTCATGAGATATGAGATGGAATCCATGTACATCAATAAGGTATGGACCTTAGTGGATCCACCTAAAGGGGTAAAACCCATAGGGTGAAAATGGTTCTTCAAGAAGAAGATTGACATGGATGCTAATGTACAAACTTACAAAGGTTGATTGATTGCAAAGGTTTTCAATTAAGTTTAAGGTGTTGACTATGAAAACACCTTTTCTCTAGTTGCCATGGTTAAGTCCATTAGGATCATGCTTACTAGTGCAATTGACATGACTATGAGATTTGGCAAATGGATGTTAAAACAGCATTTCTTAACGGGAATCTTTTTGGAGATGTGTATTTGAAACAAGCTAAGGGTTTTATAAATCCAAAGGATGAAAATAAAGTATGTAACCTACAAAAGTAAATATAAGGATTGAAGCAAGCATCTTTGAGCTAGAATCTCTATTTTGACAGAAAAAGTCAAAGAGTTTGGCTTTAATCAACATGAAGATGAACCATGTGTTTACAAGAAGGTTAGTGGGAGAATGATTGCATTCCTCATATTGTATGTGGATGATATACTATTTATGGGGAATGGAATCCCTACTTCACATATGATAAAGACTTGGCTAGGAAATACATTCTCCATAAAGGTCTTAGGTGAAGAATCCTATATTTTACAAATCAAGATCTATAGAGATAGATCTAGAAGGCATGTTAGACAAAGTCCAAGCACATACATTGACAAAGTGTTGAATAGGTTCAACATGGAGAACTCAAAGATAGGAAACCTTCCCATATCTCATGTTGTTACTATCTCTAAATCTCAATGTACCAAATCTTGTGAAGAAAGGGAATGTGTGAATCAGACTCCATATGCATCTACAATTGTATCTATCATGTACGCAATCCTATGTACTTGCCTGATGTCTCTTATGCCTTGAGCATGATGAGAAGATATCAGTCAGATCCCGATGATGCCCACCGGACTTTTGTGAAGAACATCATTAAGTACTTGAGAAGAACTAAGGATCAATTCCTTGTCTATAGTGGTAAGGAAGAGTTGGTGGTAAAATATTACACTGATACTAGCTTCCAAACTGACAAAGATGATTATCAATCTTAATTAGGATTTTTTATTTGTCTCAACAATGATTTTTTAAGCTGGAAGATTTCTAAGAAAGAGACAATTGTAGATTCTACAATAGAGGTTGAGTATATTGTTGCATCCATTGCAGAAAAGGAAGTTGTATGGATCAAAAAGATCATTTCTGAACTTAGGGTGGTTCCCAGCATCTGTGATGCAATTGAGCTGTATTGTGACAACAATGGAGCTATTGCACAAGCTAAGAGACCTAGATCGCATCAGCTTTCCAAGAACATACAAAGGCAGTTCCATCTCATACGAGAGATCATACAATGAAGAGATGTGAATATTTGTAGAGTGCCAACGAAAAGAAATATTGTTAACCCCTTGGCAAAAACACTATAATAGCATAAGCATGATGGTCATGTTAGATCACTTGGGATCAAGTTCATGGGTGATCGGCTCTAAGTGCAAGTAGGAATCTATTGGTATGTATGTCGGAATACAATCATATCACAATTGTAATGGCATAACTTGTAAACAATTTGATTAATAATAAATGCAATCTTCCAATTTATTATGGTTTATTAAATTATGAGATAATGATGTAACATAATAAATGTTTAAAGAATTATGTTACTCAATGATGTATGTCTTTGAGTTGAGGACCTAAACATTGAGGTCATAAAATGTTAAGGGTATATACATTCTTGTTATGTCCCTAGTCGGTTGTTATTGTGGAAGGTTGATAGAAAAAAATAACACTTAAAACTATAGTGTGTGTTGGTTGTTGATAGAATATCATCGGTCATGACATGAAGTATCATACCAAACACATAGATACTTGTTAGAGAAAAGTGTGTCAGACATACCTACCTTGAGAGTGATGGAAACCATAGAATGGTAGTCAGAATCATCTCTCATAGTGATGGTGGTGATTATGGTTCTTAGACTTGAAATCATTACACTTATCACATGATGTTTGATGTACTTGGTCATAAAATATTATCTTGAATAACAATTGCCATAAAGGTGATGCTATGCATTATGACACATGGAGAATGATTGTGAGTGATGTAGATAGAATTTGTCCCTCCAATAGGAGTTTAATTTCCTAGACACTTGATAATTGAGATTGAGAAATGCATGGCCATGCTGGTGTGAGTCAATATGTGATATTGAGCTTACACATATCTCAGACTGTCTGCTCAAGTTCAAGGAACATGGATTTAATGTTGAAGAGGATAATGATTCCATGCCTCAAGTTCAATCTAGATATCAGAGACAAAGGAACTATACAATCACTATAACATCAATCATAGATTGTAGTTTGAAGTTGTTCTCCAACTTTCCCAATTACTTGGGTAGCAATGATGTCTTTCTAGATACCAATCTTTTCTTGTGATGTGATAAATTGGTAATGGGCATTCACTGCTAACATAACTTGGGACCTATAGGGTCACACGCATAGGAATGCACTTCAAATAGGAGTTTGTTTATGAATGATGATGAACATTAATTACTAAAATGTTAGGCATTCAATTTAAACAACACTAGCAATCTACACTCTGAAACAACCGGTTTAGCAAGTGAACCGATTGACTCAGGTTTTGAACCGGCCATTTGGTAGATCAATGAGATTGTATCGATGATTGATGCTAATGTAGTTTTGGGAAATAATCAAATGTTAATTGCCAATACAATTGAGATTGGGAAACATGTTGAAATGGCCAGTTCTAGGGTTGAACCAATCGACTCGCATGCCAACCTACCATTTTTCCATTTGTAGGTTGTGAAAATTCATGAAATTTTGTCCCCCTTTGACAACTACTCAGACAAGAAACACTAACCCTGACCCTCCTATAAATAGAGGGGTATTAGGGCTTCTCAGATACAATAATAAGCTTTGACAATTGTTGTCTTATCTAGTTGTGGTAACCAAGAGAGCCTGCGCAAGTTCTACCCGTCAAAGGGTGGAACAATAAGGGAGAGACAATTGTGGGAGAGCAAGTTGACTCTAGCACGTCAACTAGAAGAGACAAATCCTTCCTCTTTGTTCATATAGAATGAAAAGAGTTCTCGGTGGTCCACATGGACTACTCTAGAGGTGAGGAGGCTCTGCCTATCGCTAGGAGGATTGTGTCAACTGCTATCCATGCAGTCAGACCAGGAGGACAATGATGACATCCATCAAGGTGCAACTCGATGAAGTAGTATGTTGCAACAAGCATTGTTGTTGGACTTGCTCTAGAACCAGGTATATGTCTTGCAACCTTCTTTCCATCTCATAGTTGTTGATGCAATCCAAAGTTCAATGAGTAATATGAGAAGTAAATTTTTTTAGTTTCTACCATGTCTCATGTCCTATTTCTCAACAATACCTAAATTGTGATTTCTAATCATCTTTTTCAGTTTGGAAGCTTGCATTGGTGTAACACTTTACACCCAACTCTTCCTCACTGCCATAAATAAGGAACTGATCCTTAATCATTATCAAGCACTTAAGGATGTTCTTTAAGAAGGCCCAATAACCTTCACTAGGATCTGACTAATGTCTTCTTGTCATGCTAAAAGCATACAAGACATTAAGATGAGTACATAACATTTCATATATGATAGATGTAATTGCAAACTCATATGAAATCTTACGCATGCACTCCCATTCTTCACAATAAATGGAACATTGGGCTCTAGAGAGACTAATTCCATGCAACATGGGAAAATTTCCTCTCTTCGAGTCCTGCATGCTGAACCTCTTCAACACCTGGTCAATGTATGTTCTCTAGCTTAGGCTAAGAAGTCGTATAGGTCTATCTGTATAGATCTTAATTCCTGAGATGTAGGATGTTTCTCCTAAATCTTTGACAACCAATTCTTTCCCATTTGTAGGGTAGGGATGTCATTACCCATCACTAGTATGTCTTCTACATACAATATGAGGAATACAACTATTCTCCCACTGACCTTCTTGTAAACGCATGCTTCATCTTCTTTTGACTAAAGCCAAACTCTTTGACTGCCTTGTCAAATCAAAGATTCCAACTCTGGGATACTTGCTTCAATCCATATATTGACTTTTGCAACATACATACATTATTTATATTATATGGATTCATAAAACCCTGAACATGTGTCATGTACACATCATCAACAAGATTTCTATTAAGTAAGGATATTATCACATCCATTTTCCAAATCTCATATTCATAATAAGCTATAATGGAAATCACGATCCTGATTGATTTAACCAAGGAAACTGGTAACAAGGTTTCATCATAGTCAACACCTTGAACTTGTTTAGAACTCTTTGCAACCAATCTGCCCTTATAGGTTTGTACATTACCATCCATGTTATTCTTCTTCTTGAAGACCCACTTGCACCCTATGGGTTTTACCCCTTCGGGTGAATCCACCAAGGTCCATACCTTGCCGGTGTACATGGAGTCCATATCAGATCTCATGGCCTCAAGCCATTTCTCATGCTTTGGTCCCTCAATAGATTATATATATGTTTTTGGTTCATCATCTATGACCAACTCATTACCTTCTTGAGTCACAAGATATCCAAATCTTTCAGGCTCAAGGGGTGTCCTACTAGATCTATAAGGTTCTTGTGTTACATGAGGAACTTGAGATTCCCCCATAGTTTGTGATTCTTCTAGTTCCTTATGTACCTATATAGGTTCAATGTTTACTATTTCTCTCAAACCTCTTCGAGCTCTACTTTTCTCTGACTGGTTCATTTGGAAATAAATTCCTTTTCTAAGAAAACAACATCCCTGGCAAGAACTAATTTGTTGTCAGATGGGTTATACAAGTAGTATTGCTTGGTTTCCCTAGGGTATCCAACAAAGTAACATTTGTCCAATTTGGGTCCAAGCCTTTTGGGAAATGATTTTCTCACATAAGATTCACAACTGCAAATCCTCATAAGGATCTTCAAGATCTTCTTCTTCATTAGAACTAACAAAGTTATCTAGTGTTGGAGCCATTTACAATTTCTATTTCTATTTCTACTTCTGATTCTTAGTATTAGTTGATGTCATTACAATTTGGTCATAGTTAGTAGGAGGATCTTGTGCTTGTGCTATCAAATGATCATAGAATTGTCCATGATTGACCTACATTACCATGTCTTATTGGTGTTGGCAGCCAAGATATGGAAACTAGATAATACAAGATGGCCAATTGTAGTCGTATGCTTTTCCATTATCGATGAATTTGAAGATAGGCATTCCCTGGATCTGAGAAGATAAGGACTACGCCAATGGGGCATAGTTGTTGAGGTGGTCTCCATGTCAAATAATCTAAAATACCTACCTACAAATATTAGCGTTGACATGAATATTCTTGTATGTATGACATTGCTACAAGTAGAATAAATGACATCGTAATGCAATCTGAGATGGTAGAGGAGAAATTTTTCCCATGTGTTTCAAGGGGCATTAACATCCTTAGTAGTTGTATAGGTTTACCAAGTGGAATAGAAAAACAATTTGCATGATAGTCTAAGATTTTGATGCGTTATCTAAGACAAACCATGAAGTGTGGTCAGGTGATAACAAAAGTGAAACTTTTCCCACTTTTTTTGCAAGGGTAAAGCATGTTTTTTATTCATTATTTTATTAAGGTAGACAACAAATGATGGATATAAGTGTGATACCACTACATCATGTCAACAAGGAGAGAGAGAAAAATGCAAAATGTATTGAAGTGATTGAATCATCAAATGAAGAGAGTACTTGTGACTCTAAAAAGATACCACCAAGAAATTATGTTTTATCTGACATCTAACCATCACAAACATAAAAGGGTAGGTTTCAATTTTGTTGTTCTAGGGAACTCCTGAGAATATAGGCTATATGTTTCTCAATAAGAAAAAACATGGGAGATCGTCTATTGAAAAGGTGATACATTGTTCGACAACTAGCAGGTTGGGGCTAGAAGGGCAACTTTTGCTTCCCGAAATACAAGGATCCATGTTGGAAACCAATGGTTAATTAAACATTATTAGGATAAAGGAACGTAAAAAGGTGTGGAAATGGATATGGTGGATGATGTCTATGATTCCTTAAATCAAAATTAACATCCAAAAATAATCCAAACAATGTAGAAATGTGACAAACTTCTAGTTTTGTGAGAAGTTGGGCAACTTGTTTACATGAATTGGGTAGAAGGTGAATGTATAGTTGATATTTTGGATATAAGAAGAGTGTGAAGAATTCTTCTTCCTCTTTTTAAACCAATGTTGGGGTAATATTATAATGGTTGAAATACAAATGAAAAATTGGGCAGCATGTTGGTGTCAAATGTGATTGATAGAAAATGACTGAATTTTCACTAAAAAATGGGTAGCCTACTGACGTCAAATGGTCAAACTTTGAGTTAAAAATGTGCAACTATTGGCATCAATTGTGAAATGGTCAAATTTTGACTAAAAATTGTGCAACCTATTTGCGACAAATGTGAATGTGAAAAAGGTCAAATTTTGATTAAAAATTGTGCAGATGTTGGCGTCAATTGTGAAATGGTCAAATTTTGACTAAAAATTGTGCAGCCTATCAGCGACAAGTGTGAACGTAAAAAAGGTCAAATTTTGAGTGAAAATTGTGTAGCCTACCAGAGTAAAATGTGATTTTAAGAATATGGTCAAATTTGGAGTGAAAATTGGGAATTCTATCGGGGCCAAATGTTATTATGAAAAAATTCAAATTTTGAGTGAAAATTGTGCAACCTGTCGGTGTCTAATGTGATTTTGAAAAAATGGTCAAATTTTGAGTGAACATTGGTCAGCCTAGTAGCATTGAATTTTATTGTGACAAAGTGGTGGAATTTCAATGAAAAATTGGGCATCCTACCAACGTCAATGATAAGATTGCATCTGGGTTGTATTCACTCTACTTCTAGAAATGCTATGAAAATCAAACAATCACACAAACATGCAATATAAAACCCAAATTACCCCTAAATCACTTTGATGATTTGTGACCTCACACGTGAGAATCACAAACATAGGAATTTTGGTCCTTATTTATCTTGGGTTGTCAAAAGAACCTCTCAAGTAGTTTGCGCCTAGGGTCTTCTGGCTATAGGTATTGCTCTAATATACCTCACAACTACGAAAGCCAAAATTGGTCTTTGGTATTAGGAGAGGGGGAACGGTCTGGGCCTTTGCATGTACCAACGATTCCAGTGGCGGTACAGAAATTGGTTATCCCCATGATCTTTCAAGTGTGTTAGTGTGTAGGCTAACAATTGCTACTTATGATCAGACCAAATGATAGTACATGTGCTTGTGCATGCATATTTTTTATATTTTTCATAATGCCAAATATACATATATAACCATACAAGCATTTATTTCATCATACAAGAAGAATCTTGAAATTAGTGAAGGGGGAGGGACCAAGTGATAGATTCCAAAGGACCGACCATCCTTGTGGTTGTTCATTCTTGAGGAGGACAACAACACATCAAATAATATGAAAACCTCCCTTTTCAGACCAATAACATCCTCCACAAAGCATCAACATCTAAATAATTTTATAAAAATACAAAAGACCAAGTAGAGAATATATAAAACAAATTACCATCATAGAGTAGGATAAACTGAGAAGGTCTACTTCAAAGCCCATTATAATCATGTCATATTTTTACAAAAGACGATATTACTTTTCTTTAACTAATGTGAGTGGACTCTCCACTCAGTCGTGGCAGCGGGCCAGACACCACGGCCATGCTGGCCACCTCGATCGTGGCAGCAGACCAGATTAAAGGCACAATTAAACATCAATTAAGTCCAATATTCCTCTTTTCATTAAAACTGCCAATTTTATCCTTTTAATTCATGACAAGATCATTAGGCCCCATTATCATCTTTGGTTCCTTTCAAATTAGCAACTTATCTTTTATGAACTCTATTTATCACTAATTCCACCTTTATCTATTAGAAAACCATAATTACCATATTAAGGGTTTTTATCCACAATTAGGAACTTTTATACTCAAAATAGTTTAAACTCATCAAATCTCAGCTTTATTCATGAAATATATATATATATATATATATATGAAATTTACATGCGTCTCCCTAAAAGAGGTTTTGATTGTGGATGTGTAGCATGCATATGGCCTGAACCCTATATCTGTGTGTGGTTGTTTGGTTTGGTTTTATTCCTATTTATCTCAATTTGTGTACCAAGCCTCTACCTCTTTCCTTCCAATGTAAAGTTAATTCCTTCCTAACTTTTCTCCCCTCAAATGTAACTTGAGGTTTCCCTATACATTTTAATAGTTTGATAGCAATAGGATAGTTTCTTTTCTTGCAATGATGAGGAAAATGATCATCGTCGGATGAGATGACCAGTTTGTGAGATGTGCCGACCGTATGGAATGCAAAAACATCAAAGATTCTTTTCATGAGATAATCATCTTGGTGACAACAATCTGAAGCAAAAACTCAGACCAGATGTGAAAAAGAACTAAAAACAAAAAGAAAAAAATATCACAAGACATGCTTTACGGTTGGAACGATCTTAAGCAGATACATAGACCTGATGTAGAAAAATGATGAGGAAGGAATAAAAAAGAAGAAGAAAATTCTCATCATACATACTTCAAGGTGAGAAATATATGAAACACAAACTCAGATTTGAAACAAAAAAAAGAAAATTTTCACAATACAGGTTTTGTGGTGAGAAAGGATCTAGAACAGAAAGCTAGACTTGATGTGAAAAGAAAAATCAATTCCAAAAGACAATCTCCAAGGTGAGACAGATCTTCTCCAAAGATAGTCTTAAATCATATTAAATTTTCATGAGAGAGAGTGTCTCATAAAAATCAAGTGGTGTTGGGAAATATGATTATAGAGATGGCAGTGGAAATAAATTTTTTTTGCAATATTCCCCTTTAACCAATGGATCTGTGAACAATTATGAATTGGGAAGGAGGGTTGTAGCGCATATACCTAATTCTAGATAAATTGCAATGACTACCCTAGTGGTGGTGTGCTTCTTTTGCAAGTTGCACATAGATAAATGTTAGGGTGGCACCACAATGCATCTGGTGGTTTTTTCCTCCTAGCATGGTGATGATGACATCCATGCCTCTATTGTAGTCCACGTGGATCATCATACACTCTTGTCTTTCTTTTAGAACTGATAGGAAGGAGTTTTCCCTTATAGTCACCGTGCTAGCATTGACTTTCACTCCTTTTTTGTCTCTCCCTTCTCTCCCTCTGACAGGTAAGACTTGCTCAAGCTCTCATGTTACCACAACTATGAGAGGACAACAATTGTCAGAGCTTGTTGTTGTGTCTTTGAAAACCTAAACTGCCCCCTTTTTATAGAATGGTCAGCGTTAGGGTTCTCAGTTCATATGGGAGTCGAAGAAATGGAATTTCCTTAATTATATTTAATCTTTGAATATTGAACAAGTTGGTTCACAATCGAACCAGATAGTTCACATGGCTTGGGTCAGGGTTTTTAGTTCATCTGGGAGTTGAAGAGAAGGAATTTTCATACTTTTCCATAATCTATGATCATTGAACATGTTGGTTCATAGTCCAACTAGCCAATTCACATGGTCAGGGTCAGGGTTTCTAGTTCATCTAGCAGTCAAATAATTTTCTATAATCCAAAAATGTTGAATAGGTTAGTTCACAGTTGATCTGATTGGCTCACATGTGAAACGATTGGTTCAACAGTTGAACCGATTGGTTCACCATATTTCCTATTCAAAATTACATTGGCTTTTATTATGATGACTAATGCACAACATGACATCAACATCAATCCTTGATCCAATTGTATTGATCATCCAACGGATAGGTTCACAACCTGAATTGGTCAGTTAATGTTACTTAATCGTCCGTTCACATTATGAACTGATCGTTTCAGATTCCAGTTAGACAAATGTTGTTTAAGGTGATTACCTAAACCCTTTAGCAATCAAGTTAAATTCTATTCATGAGTAAACTCCTATTCTAGGTGAATTATGTGTATGACCCTATATGTCCCAAATTACATTGGCTGTGAATGTCCATAATTAATTTATGACATCTCAAGCAATGAGTGGTATCTAGGAACACACCCAAGTATTTTGAAAGTTGGAGAAAAATTTCAACCTACAATCTGTGATTAGTGTTATAATGAGTGTATATTTCCTTTGTCTATGATATCCAAATTCAACTCAAGGCATGGCATGGTCATCCTCTCCACGTTCAATCGATGTTCCTTGAACTAGACCAAATTGTTTGAGATGCAAGTGAGATCACATATCATATATTGATTCACATGAGTATGGCCATACATTTCTTAGTCTCTCTTATCAAGTGTATGGATATCAATCTCATGTAGGAGGGACAAATCCCATCTACATCACTTGTAGTAAGTCCCCATCTATCACAATGCATCCGAGCATCACCTTTATGGAAACCCTTATCAAGGTCACATTACATGATGTCAAAATGCATGGAATGACATGTGATGAATGTAGAGACTTCAGGTCTAAGAACCAAAATCACCACTATCACTATGAGAGATGATTCGGACTACCATTCTATGGTTTCCATGTATCGCTCTCAAGGTGGGTCTTTCTAATACATTGTTTTCCAACATGTACCTATGTGTTTGGTCTAATATCACATATCATGACTAATGAGATTATGTCATCAACCAACACACATTCTAGTCCTATGTATTAATTTTGTCTATTTTACTTCAGCAATAATATATGACTAGGTACATAATACGAATGCATGTACTCTTATCATACATATGATCTCATTGTTCAGGTCCTCAACCTAAAGACATATGTCATCAAGAAACATCATTCTTTAGACATATACAATGTCTATTTCATCATCTCATGATTGAGACAAACATAATAGACAGAATTACCTTTATCATTATCAAATCAAGTATATGATGCCCAATTAAAATCATCATATGATTGGCCCTTTGGGCATATTTGCCAACAAACTCCCACTTGCACTTAAAGCCAATCACCAATGAATCTTATTCCAAGTAATCTTAACATGTCCATCATGTTTCTGGTGCATAAGGGCTTTTATAGTTGGTTAGCAATGTTTGTCACTAGTAGTATTTTACAAGTTTCACATCTCCTCACTTTATGATAGCATGAGATCGAATTGTATTATTATGCTATCTGAGATTCCATGCCTATCCAGTAGCTCCATATTTTTGTCAAATTTTGTGTCATCAACAGTTGGAACTTTCCAAAAGTTCATCTATATGAACTTCTTGATTCATACATTATCCTCTATTTTTTTAAGGTAGCAGGGTACCCGGCTTCTATTATAGACTAAACAATGGTTTATAACTTGAAACATTTCCAGCTTTATTGTTTCCATTTTACGGTCAGACACAAATTCAGACTGCAACCATTAATTTTATTTTCCATTTTGGAAGCTTGCATTGATGTAACCCTTTACACCCAACACTTCCTTATTACCATAACTAAGGAGCTAATCTGTTTATTACTTCAAAAGTACTTAAGAATGTCTAATAACTATCCCTGGGATCTGACTAATATCCACTTTTCATGTCCAAAATAACAAAATGAGTACATAATATTGCAAATGCAATTGGCATCTTACTCATGTATTCCTATTCTTTTCAAGAACTAGGATACTAAGATTTTAAGAGACTAATTCCATGATATATGGACAAATTTTCTCTCATTGAGTACTCTATGTTGAATCCTTCATCATCTTTCCAATACATGTTCTCTCACTTAGGTCAAGAAGCTTTCTGGATATATATCTATATATCTTGATTCCCATCAGATAGGATGCTTTGCCTAAACTCTTCATAAAGAGGTACTTCTTTGCCATGTTTTAATCATTTGTAGGATACAGATGTTATTCCCCATCATTATGTGTAATATAATTATGCTTCCACTAAGTTCTTCTAATCATAGTTTTTATTTTCATTCTAATTAGAGTCAAACTCTTTTACTATCTTGTCAAATAGAAGATTTCAGCTCCGAGATGCTTGCTTCAATCCATAGATTGACCTATGTAGCTTTTAGACTTCATTTGCAATAATTGATTTATAAAAACTTCTAGGTTGTGTCACGTACACATCCTCAACAATATTCCTGATAAGGAATGTTGTTTTATCATCCATTTTCCAAATCTCACAATCCTACTAAGTTGCAATGGCAAGCGCAATCCTGGTGGATTTAACCATGGCAACTAGTGAAAAGATTTCATCATGTTCAACTAGTTTGAAACCCTTTTCTACCAATCTACCTTTAGAGGTGCATACATTACCATCAATGTCAGTCTTCTTCTTGAAGATCCAATTTCACCCTATGGGTCTTATCCCTATAAGTGGTATCACCAAGGTCATACCTTGTTTATGTACATGGATTCCATCTTTGATCCTATGTCCTTAAGCCATTTCGTAGACACTGGTTACTCAATAACTTCTATGTAGGTTGTTGATTCATCATCTATGACTTACTCACTGTCTTCTTGAGCAATAAGATGTCCTTATCTTTCAAGCTCAAGGCATGTCCTACTATATCTATGAGGTTTTATGTTACAGAAGGAACTTGGGATTCCACAATGATTTGTGATTCTCACTGTTCCCACTGTACCTCTTTAGGTTCAATGCTTTCTTGTTGGTCTCAAACTTTACAAGTTCTACTTTTCTCCCACTGTTTCCTTTGAAATTAAATTGCCTTTAGGAATACAGCTATCCTGGCTACAAACATTTTTGTTGTCAGATTGGAACATAAAAGTAGTATTCAACAAAATAACATTTATGTGATTTGTGGACAAAGCTTTTCTAGAAACTACTTTCTTATATATGCCTTCAATTCAAATCTTTGTAAATACATATCATGACATCTCCCATGCCATATCTCATATGGTTCCTTTAGAACCATTTTATACGATACATTGTTTAGTGTAAAGCATGCCAAAAAGGAAATTGGAAGATCAACTATATTTATTGATAATCACACCATAACTTAACAGGGTATGATTCCTTATTTTTGACACATCATTATGTTTAAGATGTAGTTTATTGTGATACATTATCATGATCTCCCAGAAGGTCCTCAAATTCTTGGTTCAAAGTATCTTCCATATCAATCATATCGAAATGCTTTAATACTTTTACCAAGTTAGTTACTTACTTCATTTATAATATCCTTGAACACTTCAAGAGATTTAGACTTGTATTTCATTAAATACAATCTATAATATCTAGTGAGAACATAAGAAACTATAATGAGGTACTATTAACCACATCTTGCATTTATTCAAAAGGTCTATATAAATCAGTATGAGCCCTTATAAAATACTCACTCTCCCACTACATCTAGTGAAAGGTGCTTTTATCATATTGCCCAACAAATAAGACGTGCATGTCTCTATTGGTTCACTAACCAAAATAGTTTAGATGAGAATCACTATGGATTCTATAAATGCATTTCTCATTTTTATGCTATAGATCACAATGTTATAGGTATTCATTGTTTGAGTCATTTAGTATTATATAACTATCCCTAGAGCTATCAAATATAAACTATGAGACATTAGTTCCACTGTCATAAAAGATCTTATCTTTGAAATCAAAACATCAAATGATTCATAATATTTGAAAACTACTAGAGGGGGGGTGAATAGAGTTTTAAACAATTTTAAACAATTATTTAACTCAAACAACCAATCACAAAAATATTGGACAAGGGGACAAGGATTTAGAGTGGTTCCTACCTTAGCAAATACTAAGGCAGTCAGTCCACTACCCGGTTGCTTACCCAACCGGGATTTGGAAAGAATTTAATTTTATTACCTCGCAAGGACTTTACATAAAATTACAATTCTCTCCCTAAACCCTTCAAGCAGCCTTCACCTCGAAGTAATCGCACCAACCTTGAAGCAGCCTTCACCTAGAAGCAATTGCACCAACCTTGAAGCAGCCTTCCTCCTGAAGTAGCTTCCCGTTGCAATAACCTTCTTGAAGTAGCTTCCCGTTGCGATAGCCTTCTTGAAATAGCTTGAAGTCCACCTTCTCCTCCGAGAAGAACCTTCTCCAATCCGCAGCCTCCAACCCTAGGAGTAGCAAGGAGAATACAAAAGATACAAAGGAACAAGAAAGAAAACAGAAATTACAATACCACTTGTAGCTCAAGGCTTGATTTCCTATATCAAGCGTTTTGATCTCCTAACCAATGTATGTAGAAGTGTAAGTGTTGTGGATAGGAGATACTAGCCTATAGGACACGAAGTTGGAGCAATGGGAATGAATAGCCAATGTAGGAATTGCTCTATTGCTCAAAACAGATTGCCAATGAGTATTCAATCTCAAGTGTAGCACATGTGTAGCTTCGGGGTTTTTAGGTGTCCTAAGGCATGTCCTATTTATAGGAATGACCTACAAGTGCTTAAGGACATTCTAGACACTTTCTAGGGGGTTCTTAGTGCTCAACTAGCCGTTATGTGTCCACTAATTGCATTTGCAACGACTATTTAATTGACCCTGAAAAGTGCAGACAGAACTTTTCTCGATCGACAATTTTTCGACCGAGAGTCCTTCTCGGTCGAAGATTTGTCGACCGAGGGACCTCCTGGAGCAAGTGTTTACAACGTTCATTTCCAACTCCCAACCACTTTGTCTGCTGGGTCTAACGGCTAGTAGGGTCTATTCTCGATCGAAGATTTTGTCGACCGAGAGTTTCTCGGTCGAAGATTTGTCGACCGATATTTTCTCGATCGACGATTTGTCGACCGAGAATATTACTGACTCAATGTATTCATTTACTAAGTGTGTGTATCAATGTCCAATTGTGATACTATCTTGGGGAATGGCCTATCTAAGTGTTGTGAGTGGATAGGGAAGATCTAAACGCTTGATTTACATGATATCTAATTACTTGTACATTATATACTTGTACAAGCATTTACATTTGATTACAATCATGAAAATAAAGCGATTTTATCAAATTGTTTCTTCCAAGTCTTTGTTATCCACCACCTTATATGCTTGTTCCTGAAATACTCAAATAGCACGTTAAAACCACAAGAATGAAATGTTTGTCATTATCAAAACAAAAGGGATTATGCTAATGTCAATTTAGCCAACAATCTCCCCCTTTTTGAAGATGACAAACATTTCCTAAATATAAAATAAGGAAATATAAATCATGTGAGTTTCATACCTGAAGATTACCTTTTGTAGCCATTCTTGTTTTGCAAGTGGATGTTGGCCGAGATATTATGAAACTCATATTTTTATTTTATGTTTTTGATTTTATATTATTTCTCCCCCTTTGTCATTTCAAAAAGATATCCAATATAATAGATTTTATATCTCCCCCTTAATTTTATGCTATGCTCCCCCTTAAAGAGATATTCAATTAGAAAACAAGGGATTAAAGCAAAGCAATGATTGTTAAATTTAGCCATAATTTATTTCTCACTCATTTGCAATGTATGTTAAGCCTTGAAATGATATGAGTTCCTTTTAGGTTCATGGCATTTGTGTATTGATTTCTCATCCATTTTACAAGGGATGTTAAGCCCTAAAAATGAAATGAGAATTCTTTAATCTTAGAGTACATAAAAATTTCTCTAGCCAAATGCATGGGATGTTAACCCCTAATTTGTCTAGAGAATTCCTTTAAGAACAAGATATATCATTTTATGAAATTTGTTGATTTCTTCATAACCAAAAAATACTAAGGTCATAATAGGCTTAAAATGATGTTTACAATATTTTTGTACGCTTCTTAATCAAATAATCAAATTTGTTTTTTATGAGCTCCCCCTTAATCTTACAATTTAAGGCTTCTAAGGTCACAAATGATTTTAAATTTTGATTTTGACCTTTATCAAACGTATACTAAGATTAAGTACAATAAAATGATGTCAATATAAGAATTTTGTCAAAGCTTATTTTAGGTCGTCCTTGACTATGACCATAGCGCCCCTTGGTCAATTTTAATTTCAACCAAGAGGCAAATTCTGCAGATTTCCAATTTAAACATTCATATGTGAAGTATAATTTCTGCAGATAGCTTTAAATAAATATCTATTTGAAGCATGTTAAGATATACCTATTATGAAGACTTAATATGGGCATCATAGTGAAGTCTTTGTCCTTGATTTTTCTAGAACGCATGTTTTACATTCATTGTGAATGATGTTTTCATAAGCTTTTCTATGGGTACATATTGAATTACATTTCTTCTTATACCCTTATTTTCATATTAATCATAAGATTCTTTAGAGACATATATTTTGAAAGCAAGATTAATATCTTAAAGTCAAGATTTTTGCTTTTTATTTCTTAGAACAAACAAATAGATAAAAACATTAATATTTTTGTTCTAAGAGGCACCGTTTGGCTTGTCATAGCAACATCATTATTTTATCACAAGCTATGTCCACAATCATTGTTTATTATGTCAAGATGCTTTTATGCTAATGGCATTTTCAATGTATCTGAATCACAATGATCAAGAATAATATCCATTCATGGTTTGTATATATGAATCAAAGATTATTTTAGACAAACCAATGAAACATAATGATCATGATGAAGCATATCCATGGTGTAATGATAGAGCAATAAAGTGATAATTTCATGAAATACAGTGATTGTGATCATTTAAACTAAATGTCATAACACATGATTTCTATATAGATAGACCAGGAGATGCTTTTATTAGAAAATAGTGATTTCTAAACATGATTTCCAGTTTTACCTTATTTAGAGGATCAATCGAAATGATATCATTTATTTTCAAAATTGATCTTCAACTTGTTTTGCATGTAAAACAGTCATTAACAGCAAATAGATAGCCACTTGATCAATCAAATTAGTCAGCAATTTTACTGCAGACTGAAATCAGTGACCTGTTCGGTCGAAGATTTCTTGACCGAGTGACAGCTCGATCGAAGATTTCTCGACCGACAAGGTTTCTGTACTGTTTTTAGAACTGTTAATTGCTTCCAAAAAACATAGACTATATTTAATTCAATTATGCAATTTAAAAATCATTTTTAGTTGAGATAAACATAGAAATATCAAAGTAACGTTAGATCAAATCTCAACTAATCATATTCAAATATTTAAGTTTTAAGGACATTAATTTAGATAAATTTTCAAAGATGTGTCTCTGTGGGTTTGTTTAAGATTGTATATTTTCAAGTTAGAAATTTTAATTACTTGAATCATTCTCTTTATGTTAAGTTGAGATATACATAAAGATATGCAATTTAAAGTCTTTGGTCATATCTCAACTTAGTCTAATCAATTCAATTTGGGGGTTTTGGAACCCATACCAACTCAACATCCTTTTTCTTGTATGGGCATGAAAAAGAGTAGTGTCCAAGACGTAAGCAATAATGGCAACATATAGAATCAACCTCAAGTCTTTTCTATGGTTTTGTTCTAGGTTGTTCTTTGGTACAAATGTATTGGTTCCTTTAGGTACATATAGTGATTGATGTGCTTGTGTCTTTCTCCAACTAAGTTGTTGATACGATTTCCCCTTAGGCTTGTAACCTAGTCCTCTTCTCCCAATTTGATGATAGGAATCATCCAATATTTTATCAAGGATTCCATTGTTGCTTAACCTACTAACTTCTTGGTGCAACTTAGCAATCTCATCCATTCTTTTCTTAATATCTAGTTTTTCTTGATCTAGATTAGATGATAAAGAATTCCTTTCTTTCACTATATTATCATAATCTAGATGTGTACACAAGACAGGTTGTTTTTGAAGATCATTTAATTTTGCAAGTAATCCAACCTTTTCTTGAGATAGAAGATCATAATTTGTTTCTAGAGTAAAAATCTTCACATTACTACTAGTTAGAGATGATTTCAAAGTATGATTTTCAGAAATAATGCTATCTTTTTCAAAACCAAGATCATTTAATTTAGCATATAAATCTTCATTTTCAGATGTGAGAGCAAGAAGTCTAGCATTTAATTCATCATTTTCTTTATTGGATTTCTTTAGTTTCTTCTTGCACTCAACATATTTATTATGTGTCTCTTCAAGACTAGCAACTAGTTCTTCTTTAGATAAATCAAAAAGACTTACCTCTTCTTCTTCTTCACTAGTTGTAGCAATAAGACAATCCTTGTGTTCATCTTCCTTCTTTGATCTCCATGGGCAGCTAGTTGTTGTGTGGCTTGTTCCTAAGCACCAATTGCAACATATTGTAGATTTGTTCAAGCTGCACCTTTTGTTGCGATTGTAATCACCATCACCCTCCATTCTTCAAGACCTGGTTAGGGTTCCTTGAAGCCTGCTCTGATACCAACTGAAAACTACTAGGGGGGTGAATAGAGTTTTAAACAATTTTAAACAATTATTTAACTCAAACAACCAATCACAAAAATATTGGACAAGGGGACAAGGATTTAGAGTGGTTCCTACCTTAGCAAATACTAAGGCAGTCAGTCCACTACCCGGTTGCTTACCCAACCAGGATTTGGAAAGAATTTAATTTTATTACCTCGCAAGGACTTTACATAAAATTACAATTCTCTCCCTAAACCCTTCAAGCAGCCTTCACCTCGAAGTAATCGCACCAACCTTGAAGCAGCCTTCACCTAGAAGCAATTGCACCAACCTTGAAGCATCCTTCCTCCTGAAGTAGCTTCCCGTTGCAATAACCTTCTTGAAGTAGCTTCCCGTTGCGATAGCCTTCTTGAAATAGCTTGAAGTCCACCTTCTCCTCCGAGAAGAACCTTCTCCAATCTGCAGCCTCCAACCCTAGGAGTAGCAAGGAGAATACAAAAGATACAAAGGAACAAGAAAGAAAACAGAAATTACAATACCACTTGTAGCTCAAGGCTTGATTTCCTATATCAAGCGTTTTGATCTCCTAACCAATGTATGTAGAAGTGTAAGTGTTGTGGATAGGAGATACTAGCCTATACGACACGAAGTTGGAGCAATGGGAATGAATAGCCAATGTAGGAATTGCTCTATTGCTCAAAACAGATTGCCAATGAGTATTCAATCTCAAGTGTAGCACATGTGTAGCTTCGGGGTTTTTAGGTGTCCTAAGGCATGTCCTATTTATAGGAATGACCTACAAGTGCTTAAGGACATTCTAGACACTTTCTAGGGGGTTCTTAGTGCTCAACTAGCCGTTATGTGTCCATAATTGCATTTGCAACGGCTATTTAATTGACCCTGAAAAGTGCAGATAGAACTTTTCTCGATTGACAATTTGTCGACCGAGAGTCCTTCTTAGTCGAAGATTTGTCGACCGAGGGACCTCCTGGAGCAAGTGTTTACAACGTGCATTTCCAACTCCCAACCACTTTGTCTACTGGGTCTAACGGCTAGTAGGGTCTATTCTCGATCGAAGATTTTGTCGACCGAGAGTTTCTCGGTCGAAGATTTGTCGACCGATATTTTCTCGATCGACGATTTGTCGACCGAGAATATTACTGACTCAATGTATTCATTTACTAAGTGTGTGTATCAATGTCCAATTGTGATACTATCTTGGGGAATGGCCTATCTAAGTGTTGTGAGTGGATAGGGAAGATCTAAACGCTTGATTTACATGATATCTAATTACTTGTACATTATATACTTGTACAAGCATTTACATTTGATTACAATCATGAAAATAAAGCGATTTTATCAAATTGTTTCTTCCAAGTCTTTGTTATCCACCACCTTATATGCTTGTTCCTGAAATACTCAAATAGCACGTTAAAACCACAAGAATGAAATGTTTGTCATTATCAAAACAAAAGGGATTATGCTAATGTCAATTTAGCCAACAATATTCTTGTCCATACAAAATACATGATGCTTTTCATTAATGGAAGATACATAATAGCAATTCACTAATTCTATTACACACTCACTACATGAACCATAGATTCTGACTATTCTTATAGAAACTATGTGGAGTCTTTATCTGCTTCTTCTTCCTAAGTTCCTATGTACGAAGAGGATAATTCTTTTTCTAGTGTCCAGGATGGTGACAGTGGTGGTACTTCCCTTCCTAATTCACTCCTCCCTTAGCTTTCAGTGTCGAAGACTTTGGTTTTTAGCTAGCTTTAGAACTATTTTTAGGTTTGCCTTTAACCTTGGACTTTCTTTTGCTGATAATCATCATAGATTTGGGTTTGTTCTCCTTCATATGTGCTTCAATTGTCCTCAACATGCCAAGTAATTCTAACAATAGCTTATCAAAATCATTCATGTTGTAGTTAATGACAAACTGGCTATATGATTCTGACAATGACTTTAGAATCACATCTTTCTCAAACTCTTGACCCAAGGGAAATCCTAGTCTAGAAAAGTTCTCCACATACCTTATCAACTTGTGTGTAAGAGGACCTACTTGATCTCTTTCAGCCATATTGCACTTGAACAATGCCTTAGAAACATCATATCTCTCTTGTCTTGCCTGATGTTGGTATGTGTTCTTAAGAAGTGTTACCATCTCAATAACATCCATGTTCTCAAGTTGTCTCTACAACTCATAATTCATGGAGCACAACATCAAACACTTTACATCCACGACATATTCAGAGTGCTTCTAGTAATATCTATGTTAGTGTTAGGCACATTGAAAGTGGTTTCATCTGGCTCTAGTGTCTCCAACACATAAAGTTTGTGATCTTGAATGAGAATGATTCTTAACATCATGAACCAGTCATGTAAGTTATTCCCTTTCAAGTTATCCTTTTTAAAAATAGATTGCAAAGAAAATTTGTTTGTTTTGTCATTAAATTCTAATAAGAAAATTTTGCAACTTTTGTCTAATTCATTTCAATTTAATTTGATTTGATAATTTTGATGATATTAATAAGTCTTTCAATTAATTATAGCTCTGACTATTTGTTCAAATTGATAGCCCTCACTACCGATTCAGAATATTGAAGCAAATAGTCTTCTAGTTAGCCATGACCCAAAATAGTTAAGTTATTACCAGACCAACACTATCATCCATAACCAATTATTAAGGTAGGCAACTTTTGCCAATTGCATCTCATGCAATTCTTGGATGGATGTTATGTGAAACACTTTGCCATAGTCATATACATGTTCACTTAATCTCATCAAGGTCACCTAGTTAAGTCTAACTCAAAATCCAACATGATAGTAATGCACCCTGCTTGGCAACCCCACATGACTACCATAACACCTCCAAGATATGAACAACACACCACACTTGACATGCCCACGCTTTGTGGATCAAGATTTTAATGTGTGTTGCTTATGGAAAGCATCTAAGACTTAATATTAGATTGAGGGATTCTATTTATATATAAATACATATACATATTCAATCACCACATACTTATGTATCATTATACATATTGTATCTGCAAATGAAAACATACAATCAAAATATGAGTGATGGTTATGACCACACTAATGATTCATTAGACCCACAAGGAATTGCTACCACCTTTGATACACATCATATGTGGAAACCTGTTGTTGAAGAAGATATGTGCCAAAACTAGTCTGGGTTGATCCATTCAACTCTTGAGTAGGTCGGTTGGCCTCCTGGTCAGTCATTTAGTCTCTCAAAATATTCATCTGGTCTCTGGTTCAAGTGATGTTTGGACTCCTCTAGCCGATTGATTGGGCCACCAGTAGATCAATTCCTCTTGTCATATGACCTCCTTGGTCCTCCATTCGATCATTTTGACTTCTGAGCCAGTTGGTTCTTCTGGTGAAGAACACCTTCTTTTACCATAACAATAAATAAAACTATCCTATTCCTTTTTAATTATTTACATTAAAATAGGGAAACCTCGAGTTACATTTGAGAGGAGCTTAGGAAGGAAAGTATTAATACTATTACATATGAAAAAAAAGGCTTGGTATGCAAACCAAATTTTAAAAGGCAGGAATAAAACCATTTAACCAAGCACATAAGTCTAGGGGTATCAGCCAAAACCATTAATACATCCATCATCTAAACAATTTTAGTGTGACACATATACATTGCATTTATATATATATATATATATATATATATATATATTAGGATTGAATGTGGTATTCAAATCAGATTTGCACATTAATCATTTTAAATATTTGTATCGTATGAAATAAATAAATGAAAACAAAAATCTGATCATATCGATTAAATCCCAAACATAATAGATTGATGTGGCTTTGATACCACAGTAGGGAAATATGTCTACAAAGATGACAACGGAAACAATTTTTTTTGCCATATTACCCTTTAATCAATGAATTTATCAAAAACTATGGATTGAGAAGGAGGGTTGCAAGGAATAGACTTGGTCCTAGAGCAAGTCCAGTGACTACCCTTGTAGCGGTGTGCTTCTTTCACAAGTTGCACATGATAAACTATCGAGGCAGCATCACCATGGATGGCAGTGGTTGTTGTCCTCCTAGAATGGTGAGGATGGCCTCCACGCCTCTATCATAGTCCACACAGACCATCCAAAACTCTTGTCATTCTTTTGGAACTAACAGGGAGGAGTTGTCCTTTCTAGTCAATGTGTTAGTGTTGACTTTTTCTTCCTTATTGTCTCTCCCTTGTTTTCTCTTCCTTTGACGGGTAAGACTTTCTTGAGCTCTCACATTACCAAAACTGTGAGAGGACAACAATTGTTAGAGATTGTTGTTGTGTCTCTGAAAGGCTAGACTACCCCCTTTGTATAGGATGGCTAGGGTCAGGGTTACTAGTTCATCTGGGAGTAGATGAGAAGAAATTTCATGAATTTTCTAAATGTTGCAAACATTGAACCATTCATGTCACTGTTGAAGCAGTCAATTCACAAATGAAATGATTGGTTTCAACACTTGAATCGATCATTTCACGATGCTTCCTATTCACAAGTACATTGTCTTTTAATATGACGATTAATGTACAACATGATGTCAGCATAAATCCTTGATCTAATTGTATTGATCATCCAATTGGTTGGTTCACAACCTGAACTGGTTGATCCATGTTAATGAACTAGTCTGTTCAATTGCTGAACTGATCATTTCATATTCAATTTAGCCAATTTGTTGAATAATTAGATTACCTAAACACTTTAGCAATCAAGTTAAATTCAACTCATGAGTAAACCCCTACTCCAGGTGCATCCTATGTGTGTGACGTTATAGGTCCCATATTATGTTGCAATGAATGTCCATAACAAACTTATGACATCACAAGCAATGTGCGGTATCTAGCAACACATCATTATTACTCAAGTAATTGGAAAATTGGAAAACAAGTTCAACCTACAATCCTTAATTATTGTTATGATGGTCGTATAGTTCCTCTATCTTTTATATTCAAATTGAACTCAAGGCATGAAATTGTCATCCTATCAACATTCAATCCAAGTTCCTTGAACTACAACAGACTGTTTGAGATGCATGTGAGCTCACATATCATATATTAATTCACGTGATTATGTACACATGTTTCTCATTCTTGCTAATCAAGTGTCATAGATATCAATCTCCTATTGGAGTGACTAATCCCATCTACATCACTCACACTCAGTCCCCATGTGTCACAATGCACTCGAGCATCACATTTATGGAAACCCTTATTAAAGGTCACATTGGATAATGTCAAAATACATCTAAAGACATGTGATGAGTGTAGTGACTTTAGGTCTAAGAACTACAATAACCACTATCACTATGAGAGTTGATTCTGACTACCATTCCATGGTATCCATGTATCACTCTAAAGGTGGGTATGTACGATATACTTTTCTCTAACATGTGGCTATGTATTTGGTTTGATATGACATATCATGACTGATGAGATTTTTTCATCAACCATCACACATTCTAGTCGTATGTATTATTGTTGTCTATTTTGCTTCCATAGTAATATCTGATTAGGGACATAATAGGAATGCATGTACTCTTATCATACATATGATCTCATTGTTCAACTCCATAACTTGAAGACATATGCCATCAAGAAACATCATTCATTATGCATCTACTATGTCTGTGTCATCATCTCATGACTGAGACAACCATAATAGATAGAATTACATTTATCATTATCAAATAAAGTATATGATACCCCATTACAATCATCATTTAATTGGCTCCCTGGGCATACATACCAACAAAGACCAAGAGTAAACTTATAAGACAATATTTTCTACAAAGAGTGAATGCTCATGAGAGAATTTGTATGGTGAGAAAAGGCAAACTCTCAAAATAGTGAAAGAAAAAGGAAGAGGAAAAAAAATCTCGTGGGAGAAGTTCAATGATTAGTAAGACCTGGAGGGAAAACCATGACCTGATTCAGAAACAAAATCTCACAAGAGAAGGTCTGTGGTCTGGATTACATGGCATGAAAACCAAGACCCTTGTAAAAAATCCCAAGAGTGAAGGGTTCTCATGAAAATAGGATCTCACAGAAAACCATGATGAAACTTTTGTGTGACTAGTCCCCAATGGAGTCACAACTTTATCATCATCTATGAAAATAGGTTGCAGAAATAAACAGATTCAATGGAGTCACCATCGTGTTTTTATGCAGTGAAACCTGGAAAACCACATTAGGATGACTCGTTATGGATAAACGTAGGTCAATCGGTAGAGATCTAGGAGCATGCTCAGTTACAAAATGAGAAAGGGATGTAAAGCCGGTATCCTGGTCCATGCATTCAAAATGATATTGCAATGATGATTTTAGCTAAAATCAACAAAGAAGGCCACTAGAGAAGGGTGACATCGAGGATACAGTTGAGATTGAAACAAAAAAAAAAGAGTGAAACAACCAACTCTGCTTCTTTCACCTCAATGAGACTCTATGTCTAGCTTCACCACAGATCCTTCTTTGTGAGAAAGCATGAAGAGGGGGATGGTTTTCGGGGCTGGAGTTTGAAGAACACTCCCAGGGTTTCACGAGAGAGGTTAACTCATGAACTTTTCAGAGATTAGAGGTTTAAGAAGACTCCTACATTTCACAAGAGAGGTTCTCTTGTTAACTTCCTCTACAAGGTTTCTCTCTTAGCTGTGCTCTAGGTCTATTTGTCACTCTGCCTGACTGACTAACTGGCTCTCTAGTTTTCATGAGAAAACCTATCCTGTGAGTTATCGGGGGAGTTTACGTTGCTTGCTCCTGTGTGAGTGGGAAACATGAAGATATGTTCCAGAATCCCACTCCCCACGAGGGAGCATTCTCCATGATCATGACAGAGTCATGTTTAGTTAGATCCTAAATGACCAAGTTTAGTTTTTTCATGAGGGAGGATTTCTAGTGAAATTGTGGTCACTTAAACTTTATAAAAATGATATATTATTGGGCCCCCTTGTATGTATGAGTGTCATGAAGATATTTTCTAAACTCCCATTGTCCATGAGAGAGTTTCTCTCACCGTCGTGACTAGAATTTGGAAAATTAAACCCTGACAGACTCAGTTCATTTTTCATAATGCATGACCTATTGTGAGAACATGTACACTGAGATTAAGAGAGAATATGATAAATAGAGTGTGAGGTGAATGTAAGGAACATTAAATAATACCAAACTCTCCATGATGGAAGATGTTTAGTGAAGAAATTTAATATTAAAATTATATTTTCATGGTGGGCCATGGAATTTAAAGAAGGCAGGATAATATTAAATTAATATTTGTAAAATTATCCATGGTAGAGTGGGAATCATGTCTAGATGAAAAATATTAAATTAATATCACTTTGATACCATGTGATGAACTAATAAAAGGTGGCTTTGTGAGATATTAAAATATTACTAATATAATATTTAAATAGCTCACGAGGGATCAGGTGTGGTGAGAAAAATATTGAATTTTTATTTTTAAAAAATTGACTTTCATGTAGAAATGGATTCCTTGGCGGATTGGGTGTTTGGAAACTAATGTATGATAGATTTCCACAAGTTCAAAATGGGATTGGGATGATAGAGAAAATATTACAATAGAACTAAATTGATCAAGTCTAAAAGGATGTGAGTGACATTGTGTCAAGTCAGATTGTAGTCATAATCCCTCAAAAAGATTGATTAAGGACCCAAAATGTATTCTACAACTTTTTCTAGTTGATTTCATTTAATTGCCTTCATCCAGATTCATATGACTTTGTTCAAGACATAAGTTTGCAATTGAATCTACTATATAAATCTTGTATCTACATCCATTGATTTGAAGGTTCTTGTATAAATCAGATATATTATTCTAGTTAAGGTTGTAATGTGATCAGGATAGGAGAGAGGTCATGAAGAATGTTTTGGGATTATTCGGGAATCAAAATCTTGTCCAATAGTTTGTGACAAAAATGGATGGTTGGTGGGTGGTGACTGGACAATGGCTTAAACCCTAAGAACATCAATAAGGGGTTTCTGCTTATGGGAGTTTGGAAGAAATGTTGTGTGTATGTGTCTTTTCATCAACATCTTAATGGAATATGGTTGAGTTGAGGTTACTTTAGAGATGAATGGTTTCTGGTGTGTGATGACTTCATCTCATTTTGGGCACACGCTAACATGTCTAGATTCTATTACATGATATTTATCCCATTGATTTGTTGATGTCTTTAGAAGGCTTCTTTTTGTACCCATTAAACTAATTCAACTAATCAATTTGTCTCTAATGATAAGTATCTTTAAAAATAATATTTATATCCTTATGTTTTGATTTCCTGTGATAGAGTACACTTTAACTTTTCCAATTGTGGAAAACCAGACTTGTGGAATACTTTCATGGTTTCTTTGTTGATATCTTTTATTGAGCAGGACTTCATTCATTGAATTCATTAGTTGTTTATGTGTTTGGTAAAGGTTTCAAAACATAAGGTGGATAGTAGACAAATAAGTTTTGAAGATCGATCAAATTCACCATACACTGATATATTCTTGTATTTCCTTCATAAACATAGAGAGTATCACAATTTTCACAATATATGCTAACAAATTTCCACATTATAGGGTAAAATGAAGTTATTTATGACTATGAGAACATATTAAATAATTTTTAATCGAACCCTACTAGTAGGATCATATATTTGATAGTTGATTGTTTGACAAATTACCATATGGGTTAATTGATTAAAACAATGAAATTATTTCATATTACTCAAATTAATTGGAGTAATCACTATTCTTTCCATATGGATTCATATAAAACCATAATCGGTCAACATTAAGAAAAGGATGCATATCCTACTTTGGTATTATGAAAGGTTTTAATTTATTCTGGATTTTGGATCATATGAGACAATGTTAACTTATGGTGGTATTCAATCTCAACAGATTGAATTAGTGATACTAGATATCCATATATCCATTTGGATTTGATTTTTATATGGTAAAACACTTCCCTTTTTTTGTTGCTAACCTTCCTTTCTTCACATTTCATTCATGTTGGAGATGCTAAACATTGTGGGACTATGTTATCCCTCTTATGGATTTTTTAGTATTCTTTAGTATCAGATCTTATTATTAGTGGGATAAATTCCTTATATATCTACTTGAATTCATGTAACAAATGTAATATCTTTTATTGAGAATCATGTGTGATGTGTTATAATACCTTATTTAAGTAGTGGATGTAATGTGTATTTTTTCATCCTTATTTGGAATTCAAATTAAATTGTGTTGCCTTTTCCTTTATTGAGAATTATATTAAATGTAATTTGTTGTATCCTAATTTGTATATAAGACTCAAATTTAAGTTAAACATTTCCCCCTAGATTTGTATCTATAGAGTAAAGGCAATGCATGTTTCCTTTTCTCTTTTTAAAAGGTATGGGTATTATATCCCCTTATTGAGAAGAATGTGCAACCTAGTTATTTATTCTCATATATGTGATGTTTATGAAATATGTATGTTTCTTCCATAGTTAATATGTAAATATAATTTGTATTTTTAATATTATTGTGAAACACATTCCATACAATTTGTTTGTATCAGTATATGTTGTTAAGTCATAAAGGTAATATGTAAATTCATTTATTGATAACCATGTCCAACATGGCTTATTATTACCTTTATTCATTTAAAATTTTGGAATGTTATTGATTTGAAATTGAGCATGAATACCTCTTCCACTTTGTGGCCCTAATCATTGATCTAGGTATGGATGTCTTTTTGTGATGCATTATTTGAACAATATGAATATAACAATTTGACGTTCCAATCATGTATGTATTAAAATGACACAGTACATTATGCATGTTTTTGTTCCCCATTTAAGAAACTCATGATCATATATTAATTTTATACTCTCTACACTTCAATTTGGTTGGTCATACTTGTACTTTCCATTTTATTCCCAAAAAACTCACAAATTAGAATGTGCCACAATATGCTATCATATTTACTTTGTGTTTATAAAGTGTTCCAAGCACTCAAATTTTTTTTGATCATGGTTGACTACATTGAGGACTTGTTATACTCCCATTGGTTATTGACCTTTAATTTTTCCTCATTTTTTGTTTCATACATGTACCATTTTGGGATTGTATGTTTGGACGTGTTGCAATCTTTTCCTTGCTGGATATTGAATTTCTGGTTTTTTTGTGAAATAAAGGTCAAAAGTTGTTTAGAATAATGTACATGAATATGTCTAAATAATGATGTATAATAAAATAAGAAATTAAATACATAAGGGATCAGTGTTTGTATTTACACTAATATTTTTATGGTTAGGGACCCCCACAATCCCACCAATACACAACCATTACCATAAACCACATGTATTTGATTTCTAAGATCGATAAATATATTGTCTCAAAAAATTCCACCTACTTTATCTCCCAATACTATAAAAATACATATTTCTAATAATATCCTAGCATTTTCTCCTTTTCAATCAAATATTACATCATTTCATCCATTATAATGAAATTTACCTAGAGTTTGTAGTAAGTCACTTGTCTCATATATTATGTTTAAACACACATCAAAGTGACATATTCAATGTTGGTGTAGAAGAAAACTCTTTGTATAGATAATAGTTTATCTTCATCGATTAATTCATACAAATAAAGAAAGATCATTGTTGCAACAACCATACTTACTACTTCATGTGAATTATCTATTCTCTAGTATTAGTGTGAGATCGAACACAACCAACCAAAGGATTGATATTATTTTCCTCCAATCACTATTGGGTGACCACACCAATCAATTCATAATTGCAAATTAAAAATATTTATATATGATTACAACATCAATCATAACCAACGAAATATCAATTGATCAAGCATGTCCATGTGAAGGCGAGATCCTTCTTCACTCACCACCAAATCTTAAATTAATATGACACAGATAATGATGATTGGTTCCTTCTTGATTGACATTAGTTTCTTGCCAAGAAATCATTATCCACCTACCTACTTCTTTCTTATACTCATATTCTAGACACCACAGAGTTACATCCCATGTGCACCTAATAATGGTTTGTCTAGTCCATTGTGACTCAAGGATGACAATAAGTAATCACACTCCTCAAAATCTACTCAACCTATTTTCCACTCATTTCCACCGGGATCTTCATTTTGTTGCCATCACTTAATGACCCCGTTAGAGTCAAATTTATATGGGAAGCGACAATCATGAGGAGAAGGAAGAAAAAAATAAGAGAAGAAATATTGTTTTACACATGAATCTTGGCATAGAAATTCCCTCTTTCTTCTTAAATGTTTACTCTTATATTCCTTGTACCGTCATGACGTGTTTGTTTTCCTTGACTAAGCATTGGAATGGGGTAACTAAGAGAATCACTAAAAAAAATTAGTGTGGGGTTAAGAGACAATGGTTTTTCTTCATATTGATGTCACAAACCTCATTATAGTAGAACTATAAAATATTTTCAAACAAAAAGTGCCATTTTAAACATATGTTATAAACCTTGTCTAGGTTAACTTCTATTTCATTTAAATTAGGTTGATCAATGTTTTTATGACCAGAGTTATTAGTTGTTCAAAATTGGAATTAGAGTTTTATCTATTTGACATGTGGAATTGACTGATACGCCATCTAGACAAATTATATGATCACGATAGGTTTTGTCAGAGGAAATAACTAGCATACAAGTTATCAAAGATAATACAAGATTTACAAAATCTAACATGTTGATCCAAGTGGTCAATCTTTAGAATTAAAAATTACATACATTTACCATATACGTACATTAAACTAACCAATGAAGAATTGGATGATTAGAGAAAAAACAAGATTTTAGGAAATATTTTAGACATCACTATTTTCAAAATATATTGTAATATGATTGGAGAACACAAATTATGCAATTAATGTGACAATCTTGATGATACAAGAACAATTTATAAACTACCCAATCATAGAAAATAATTCAAAATTCGAGCACCAGAAATTTAGTAAAATATCAATAAGATCCTTCTTAAATAACACTGACTACAAAAATCATTGTTTCTATAACTTTGTCTAATAACGATAAGAAGAATGTATTAAATGTTACTAGTCTCAAATATAAAATTAAAATATTGACACTCTTTGCAAATTCCCAAATCAAATATGAGCTAAGCTAGATATATGGTAACAACAATTAGGCCATATAGAATAGACACACAAACTATATGTTGCACTATGCATTTGCATCTCAACACCTCATCTCACTCTGCACTTATGGAAACCTCCAACTATATTTGCAGGTGCTATAATGGCAGTAGGGGGATCTACTGCAGGAGCAAGATTCTTCTTCCACAGTCACATGATTTGTTGGGATGATTTATTCTTTTGCGGGGTTCTCCACTTCGACATTGAGTGAAGCATTCTCTTCCTTATCCTCCTTCAAGGACATAGTCTCCTCCTTCATGGACATAGTCTCCTCTATTGCTTCCTCTTCCCTAACAGGATCAACCACAACTTCCATCATTGCATCCTCCACCTGGACAAGAGCACCATGTGCTTCTTTGGCTACCATTGTTGGCAGCTCTAGGGAAGTAAGTGTCTCTACCTCAAAAACATGATCTTTTTCCACAACCACCTCCATTGTGATAGATTCTTCTTGAATAGGGGTCTCCATGTCGGCATCTGGTGAAGCATCCTCTGCCTTGTCCACCTCAATTGAGGTAGCTCTCTCCTCGATTGATGTGGCATCCATTGTTAGGGGCTCTGCCTTGATAGACACAATGTCTATTTCCTTGGTTACTACTATGGACTCCTCTGCGGAAATAGATGCCTCTACCTTAGCAGTATGTTTTTCCTCCATTGCCAACTTGGTCGGGACAAATTCTTCTTCAACAAGGGTTTTTTTCTCATCATCTAGTGAAGCAGTCACTACATTCTCCTTGATCATGGATGTACACTGCTCCAGTGTCACATATTTCATAGGTAGAGCATCCTTTTTTATAGGTGCAACCTCTACTTTGGCTACCGGTGTTGGATCCTTTGTGGAGATAGAGGTCTCTACTTTAGAAGTAGATTCTTCATCTCCAACTACCTCCATTGGGGTGGTTTCTTCCTTAGTAGGGGTTTTCACCTTAGAATTTGGTAAAATGTCTTCTTCCTTCTCCAAGGTACGGTCTGCTACCTCCTGTGACACCACCTCTTCCTTAATGGGCCTAGACATAACTTCCATTGTTGGAGCCACTACCAGATTAACGGGTGCAACCATTGATTTTAGGGTTACAGTCATAGGCTCCTCAACAGTAACATGGGCTTCTACTTCAACAGTAGGTTTTCTCTCCACAACCACCTTCATTGGACCAATTTCTTCTTGAGTAGGGGTCTCTACCTCATCATCTGGTGAAGCATCCTCTACCTTCTCTACCTTAATTGAGGTAGAACTCCCCTCGGTGGACATCTCATCCATCATTTTGGTCTCATCCTTGCTTGGCACAACATCTTCTTCATTGGCTACTATTGCAAACTCATCTGAGGAAGTATATGGGTCTACATCAACAGTTTGTTTTTCCTCCATGACCAATTCAGTCGGGATGATTTCTTCTTCAACATATGTCTTTATGTGAGCATTGGGTGAAGCAGTTGATGCATTCTCCTCAATCAAGGCAGTCTGCTCCGGTGTAGCGACTTTCATAGGTATGGCATCCATCTTGATAGGTACTACGTCAACTTCTTTGGCTACCAACATGGAATCATTTGCCACAATAGTGGTATCTACATCAGAAGTAGGTTTTTCTTCCGCAACGACCTTCATTGATATGATTTCTTCCTCAGTAGGGGTCTTCACCTTAAAATCTGATGAAACATATTCTTCCTTCTCTAAGGTCGAGGCGTCAACCTCCTCTGATGCTACCTCTATCTTAACGAGATCTGCTACAACTAGTATCATTGGGGCCACTACTGGATCACCAGGTGCAACCATTGTTTTTGTTGTTACAATTGCAGGCTCCTCAGCTACACCATGCGCTTCTACTTCAAGAGTAGGCTCTCTCTCCCCAACCACCTTCATCAGACTAGTTATTTTGTTTGTAGGGACCTCCACATTATAATCTGGTGAAGTAACTTCTACCTTCTCAACCTCAATTGAGGCAGCACATTCCCCAGTTGATGTAACATCCATCATTTGGGCATCCGCCTTGATGGGCACAACATATGCTTCCTTGGCTGCAACTGCGAACTCATTTGTGGAAGTTGATGTGTCTAACTCAACAATATGTTTTTCCTCTACTTCCAACTTAGTCAGGATGATTTCTTCTTCAACATGAGTCTTTATCTCAACATTGAGTGAAGCAGTTGATGCATTCTCCTCAAATAAGGAAGTTTGCTCTGGTGTAGCGGGTTTCATAGGTAGGGCATCCACCTTGATAGGTGCAACCTCAACTGCTTTGGCTTTTGACGTAGGATCCTTTGTAGAGATGGAGGTCTCTACTTCAAAAGTAGGTTGTTCCTCTGCAACAACCAACTTTGAGATGATTTCCTCCTCAATAGGGGTCATCACCTTAGAATTTGATGAAATGTCTTCTTCTTTTTTGGAGGTTGGCGCCGCAACCTCCTCCAACACAACATCTATCTTAACAGGCTCAGCTACAACTTTTGTCGTTGGGGCCATTACTCGATCAACATGTTCAACCATTGCTTCTGGGGCTACCACTGTAGGCTCCCCCACTGCAACATGGACTTTTTCTTTAATAGCAGGTTCTCTCTCCCCAACCACCTTCATTGTACCAGTTTCTTCTTCAGTAGGGGTTTCCACCTCAGCATCTGGTGAAACATCATCTGCCTTCCCCTCGATTGGGGCAACCGTCTCCTCTGTCGCCGCCTCTTCCATAACGAGTTGGATCTCAGCTCTGGTGGTTGAGGCCTCTTCCTCAATAGGCGCGCCCTTTGGGGTTACAACTATTGACTTCTTTGTAGCCACTTCAATTGGGGTTAGGGTTGCTTCGGGATCAGTGACTGTGGCAGTCACAGTTATCTTCCTCACCATATGGGTCGTCCCTTCCTGCGTGCAAATACAAATCATAGAGATAAGTGTAAAACATTTTACAGTCAAAAGAAAATGTAGAAGCAAGAATGAAGGAAAAAGATATGTGTTCCTTAAAAGAAAACTGGTTTCACATAGAACACAACTGAGGATGTAAACATTGTGTCTCTCTCATCGGATTTATCATCATGCTGGGCAGATGGCTTGTACGAGGACTGTGTTCCAAAAATCACATGTTCTAAAATCAGGCATAAGAAGAAGAGAAAAAGCCCACCTCAATGCTGGCCATAGCTAGTATAAGGATGTATTCTAATACAGGGATGTGCTTGAAGAGCTGGAGTCGCCGACTCTAGTAGGCGGGCAAGATAGATGTGTAGCTGAACTGAGGAAGAGAAGGGTGAGAAAGGGTCGTTTTTATACTAATTTGTTCATAAACCTCGCCGACAGTCAATGCCCACTTTCATGATGTGTAAAATATAAAAAGTGATCTGAATACTAGTTTTGAGAAAATTAGTGTCCCGTTGGGTTATGATGTACGACTAGTGCATTAACGGAGGAAACACTTCTAGAAAGTGTTATGTTTTGTAAAAAGAACAGGGAGAGAAAAATAGAGAAAGAATAGGAAGGAGACCATAGAGATTTATGGCAGGGGAGAGAAAAAAGTTAGTTCTACTCGTATGGTGGTCTAAGAATTTGAGTTTGCAATATCTTGGCTGTATACCAATAAACTTATCAAACTGTGATGCCACGCGTTGGCAAAACTACGAAATCAAATATGGAGGAAGATAATTAAAGATAAAAAGAAATAGAGATAAGACACAGCGGCACGCAAAATACCCATCTAACTAATTAAATGTGTAGGAAAGGAAGAGAGAAATGTAGGAGATATCAGAAAATAAATGTGATGCGAGTTGAACCAATATAGAAAAATAGAGACAATTATTGGAGAGCCAAAGTGTAACATGCAAAATGTGACTTGGGGGGGGGGGGGGGGGGGGTTCGAGATGAAGAATAGAAGACAAACAATATGATAGAGATGTACTAGATAATGAGGAGACAAATAAAAATGAAAGGAGAAACAAAATATATGTTAAACATATAGGCATGATTTGGTAACATGTGTAAATATAAGCAGAATACATATATACACATCAAAACATGTAATCAAGAAATCATACAAATAAACAATAAAGTTTCTATGCAAACAAGATTCAGAAGCTATCTACACAAAATATTGCAAATAAATATAGTAGACGTGAATTCTTATACAATGCATAAGAAATTTTGTAAATTAGTTGAAGACAATATACATAGTAATAGATATTAGTTAATAGAACAATATATACAAATATAACAAAGGATACAAATATGGATAATTTTTGTTGTTGTTTGTAGTGTATGGATGTATTTTAAACTTATCATTTTATATTTATATTCTTGTTATTTGAATATGTACTACTCAAATAAAAAACCATATGCATTACTATCCATAATAATCTCATTCTATCTTTTGGGTTGAAGATAACCATACCTATAGGTATCTCATATTTCTTTTATTCTACTCAATTATGGGTAGGATACAATTCTTTTCCTCTTTTCTTATATAAATTATGTCTTCACTCTTTTCCTCTACCTTTGTCTTCATATTTATCTCTCTCTCCATTTCATTACCATTTCACCTTTATTTATTTCTCTTCTCTACTTCTCCCCCTTGTTTTTGACCTCTCTCTCATTATGTCTCCCATGATTGTGTGGGCAAATCATGAATCCCCTTCCTTAAGTGTGCTTGGGTGAGTGAAGGTGTGGATAGAGTAGTGAAGGTACACACCTAGTTACATAACATGTCTCTCAATAAGATAACCATATGAGATAAGGAGATAAAGTGTTAGAGATGGGAAAATTCACATTAGAAAAAGAGGACAACTCACATACATGGCAAGGAAGAGATGAACGAAGAAAGAAAATATAAGTTTTAGATATTTCATTATAACGTTACAAAAGGATATCCATAATTGATAGCATTATTAATAAATATAAATATAAAAAGAGAATGGAATTATACATATAAAATGGATGCCAATTTGTAGTAAATATTAAGAAATTTAACAATATACATTATTCTAAACAAGAGAAAGAACTACATAACAAATGTGGTTGTAGAAGGAGATCCAATCATTCAGATCACTTTTTCTTTCTCCATCATCTTTATCCTTTCTCTCTCCCTATCTCTCTATCTCTCTCTCTCTCTTTGAACACAAGTATAATTATTTCTAGCATAGAAAATTTTAAAATTGTATGTGCACTGTCTTTCTTATGAAAATTGGGAGGACGTTTTGCATTTCGTGTTCAAAAATTTCTCTTTCTTACCCCTCACTCTCCTTTTTCTATAACCTCTTCTCTGTTACTATGCCTAATCTAAATAGCAGGTACGGTTCTCCCAATTAAATTTAGGATCTAGATATATGAAAACTCTACACTAGTTGGTACCAAATAATTTGTGGTACATAGACCCCTACTATAACTAAAGACACAAATTGTTCTCAGGGAGAGATAAATTAAGAAATTGGCATTTATCCTTGTGAAGAAAGAGAATTTTGATCCTAACAATCCCAATCCTGGATGTGCGAACAAAATGAGAGGGAATCAAGTGTGACAACATTAAATGACTAGAATCTTATACATTGATGAATTCAAATTAGATCTTTTTTCCCATCCGTAATTGAGTTGGTATTTGATATCTCATTGAGATAGTTTAGCTAATTGAGGGGTTAGAAATGTGAAATTACTATGAGTTTCAACTTTTTACACTTTTATGTTTATCAAATCATGACTTGATGGTTAAGCAATCTATTAATTTACTTATTCATTCCTTTATTCTTTCTTGCTAAATTTTAGTTTTTGACTCTTCTGCCCAAAAATAACCATAGGAAAATTATATAAAATATTTTTTAATCCAAAACCTATTGATGTAGTTACATTTTATTATTATCCCTGACATAGGATATTGTCCTAATTACTAGCATTAACCTCAATTAAGTGATTTATTGTCAAAAACTTTAAAGATAGATTTCTAACTTCCTAATACAACCTATGCTAAGAACAAGGGTAAAAATGTAAAAGATCATAATGTAAGGAAAACTTAAGATATATGTTCAGTTTTGTAGAGAAAACATGTGTGGAGGAACTAACAAAATAAATTTCCACACAACCTAAAATAAGATCTCGTCGACAACAGCGTATTCGGAAGGAGTGTTCACGGGATATACCTTATCGCATAGCAAGTCCGGTGATGTCCCGCTGCACGATGGTGTACAACATTGCTGGCCTAAACGGACGGTACTTCTCTCCTATTCGCTGAGTGCATCGTGGGAATATCTGGCGGCACTCCTTTCGTGCGGTGATGTATGCCACTCGTAGCGCATATGGATGGTTGTTGACTTCCTCTGAACGCAGACGTCTCAGTGTCTGTGTCTCTATTTCATCCACGCGAATGAACTAGAACTCCACGTCGTGCTTCCTAAGCCGGCAGGAAGGGTTAGTCTCTATGCGGCAACGTGTTAGCATCACGGTGCTTTTCTTTCTCTCCTGAGGATGGTGACAGTTAGGGTTTACGTACGTGAGCGTAAACTGAAAAGCATCTCTCAATATCTTATAAAGATATCAGTTGTCAAACCCCTTTAAATAGGAGACGAAGGAATCTGGGTTTCCTAAACCCATCGGTAAACAGAAAGACTGTATTAACTAAAATTCTCATGGATTAATTAGATTATTTTAGAATTAATTAATTAACCAAATAATCATATTAAATTGATTAATTAATATCCGACTCCATGCAATCACTCGGGATGGCTCTATGGGCATATATACCAATAGACTCTCACTTACACTTAGAGCCAGTCACTCCAATATTATTCTAATGGATTACATATTCATTTTAGTAATCAATGTGATTCGGAGAAATTCCAATCAAATATACAATTACACTCCTATTCCAACACATCCTATGTGTGTGAACCGGTAGGCTCCAAATTACGTTGACAGTGATATCCATAATCATAATCACAAGCAATGATTGGCATCTAGTAAGACTTCATTGCCACCCAAGTAATTGAAGAAGTTGGAGAACAACTTAACCTATCATTCATGACTAGTATTACAATGATTGTATAGTTTCTTTGTCACTGATATCCGAATTGAACTTGAGTCATGGAACTATTATCCTCTTCAACGTTCAATCCATGTTCCTTGAAATAGAGCAGACTGACTGAGATATATGTAAGCTCAATATCACATATTTACTCACATAAGCATGGCCATGCATTTCTCAGTCTCGCTAATCAAGTGGCTAGAATATCAAACTCCCGTAGGAAGGATAAATTCATCTACATCACTCACAGTCATCCCCATGTGTCACAGTGCACCCAAGCACCATTATCATGGATAATGAGATTCTTCCATCAACCAACATACATTCTAATCTTATGTGTTATTGATGTCTATGGATATTTCCACAATAACAATTGATTAGGGACAAAACAAGAATACATACTCTTAGCATACATATGATCTCACTATTCAAGTCATCAATCCAAAGACATATGTCATTGAGTATATTATTATGTAAACATCTATAAGTGTTGTGGTCATCTCATAATAGAAAACACAAAAATATAGATTGGAAACTTGTCTTTATTGATATGATTAATGTAGTATTACAAATCATTTACATAGTATCCCATTACAACCATCAAATGATAGTCTCTATGGGCATACATACCAACAGATTCCCACTTGCACTTATATCCAATCACTCATGAATCTCAATCCAAGTGATCGAACATGTCCGTCATGTTTTTGCTGTGAAAGTACTTTTGTGAGCGGGTCAGCCACATTGCTTTCTGTAGGTACTCTGCAAATCTTCACACCTCCTCATTGTATGATCTCTCATATGAGATGGAACCGCCGTAGAATATGTTTGGAACATTGGTGCGATCTTGGTTCTTTAGCCTGTGCAATTGCTTCATTGTTGTCGTAAAACAACTCAATTGCATCACTAGCACTTGGAACCACTCCAAGTTTAGAAATGAACTTCTTGATCCACACAGAATCCTTTACAGCATTAGGTGCGGCAATATATTCATCCTCTAATGTAGAATCTGTAACCGTCTCTTGCTTGGAACTCTTCCAGCTCACAGCTCTGTTTTTCAGGCAAAACACAAATCCAGATTGTGATCTATAGTCATCTTTGTCAGTTTGGAAGCTAGCATCAGCGTAACCCTTTACCATGAGCTCTTCCTCACCACCGTATACTAAGAATTGATCCTTAGTCCTTCTCAAGTACTTTAGGATGTTCTTTATGGTTGTCCAGTGACATTCACCTAGATCTGACTGATATCGGCTCGTCATGCTCAAAGCATACGATACATCAGGATGAGTACATAACATCATGTACATGATAGATCCAATTGCTAATACATATGGAATCTTACTCATGCATGCCCGTTCATCACATGAACTAGGACATTGGGTTTTATAGATCGTAACCCCATGGGACATGGGTAAGTTACCTCTCTTAGAACCCTCCATGGTAAACCTCTTTAGCACATTGTCAATGTATGTGCTATGGTTTAGGCCTAGAAGCCTTCTAGATCTATCTCTATAGATCTTGATTCCTAGTATATAGGATGCTTTGCCTAAATCCTTCATAGAGAGGGACTTCCCCCGCCAAGCTTTTACTGTTTTAAGAGTAGGGATGTCATTTCCCATCAATAGTATGTCATTCACATACAATACGAGAAATACGACTGTGATCCCACTAACCTTTTTGTAAACACAAGTTTCATCTTCATTTTCACTAAGACAAACTTTTTGACTACTTCGTCAAAACATAGATTACAGATCTGAGATTCTTGCTTCAATCCATAGATTGACCTTTGTAGCTTACAGACTTTATTGGCTTCCTTCAGATCGATAAAACCCTCAAGTTTTGTCATGTACACATCCTCAAGTAAATTCTCATTAAGGAATGTTGTTTTAACATCCATCTGCCAAATCTCATAGTCATGATAAGCTACAATGGAAAACATGATCCTGATGGATTTAACCATGGTAATTGGTGAGAAGGTCTCGTCATAATAAACACCTTGAATTTGATGAAATCCTTTCGCAACCAATCTAACTTTATAGGTTTGAACATTTCCATCCATGTCAGTCTTTTATGAAGACCCACTTGCACCCTATGGGTTTTACCCCTTCAGGTGGATCCATAAAGGTCCACACGTTGTTGGTGTACATGGATTCCATCTCTATCTCATGGATTTGAGCCATTTCTCATATTTGGGTCCCTTAGTAACTTCTAGATAGGAATTTGGCTCATCTACTATGCCCAATTCATCACTGTCTTGAATCACGAGAAATCCAAATCTCTCAGGCTCAAGTCATGTCCTACTAGACCTACGAGGTTCCTGTGCTACATTTGGAACTTGAATTTCTACAATAGTTTGTGACTCTTCATGTTCCTTATGTACCTCCTCAGGTTCTCTGCTTTCTTGTTGATATCGAACTTCTTTGAGCTCTACATTCCTCCCACTAATTCCTTTATAAATAAATTCCTTTTCAAGAAATACGGCAGTCCTAGCAACAAACACTTTGTTGTCAGTTGGTGTGTAGAAGTAGTATCCCCAAGTTTCCTTGGGGTATCTAACAAAATAGCATTTTTCAGATTTGGTTCCAAGCTTTTCATGAAATTATTTCCTAACAGAAGCTTCACATCCCCAAATCTTTAACATAGACAAATTGGGACGATTCCCATTCCATATCTCATATGGTGTCTTTTGAACCGATTTGGAAGGTACATGATTAAGTGTAAACCTTGCGGTTTCAAGAGCATATCCCCATAATGATATTAGAAGTTCAACTGAACTCATGATTGATTGTACCATATCTAATAATGTATGATTCCTTCTTTTTGACGCACCATTATTCTGTGGTGTACCAGGTGGAGTCCATTGTGATATAATACCACAGTCTCTCAGAAGGTCCTCAAACTCTTAGCTTAAGTATTCGCCACCTCGATCTGAACGGAGTTCTTTAATACTCTTACCAAGTTTTGTATCTACTTTATTCATGAAAATCTTGAACATTTCAAGAGTTTCTTACTTGTGTTTCATAAGATATAAATAGCCATACCTACTGAGGTCATCAGTGAAGGTAATGAAGTATTGATAGCCTCCTCTAGCATTTGATCTAAAAGGTCCACATACATCAGTAGGTATGAGCCCTAGCAGATCACTAGGTCTCTCACTGTGTCCAGTGAAAGGAGTCTTGGTCATCTTCCCTAATAAGCATGCCTCACATGTCTCTAATGATTCAAAATCAAAAGAGTCTAGATAACCATCCTTATGGAGTCTAGATATGCATTTCTCGTTTATGTGCCCAAGATAACAATGTCATAAGTATGTTTTGTTTGAGTTATCAAGTTTTAGCCTTTTAGTATTTACGTTGTATATGCTAGTCTCAAGTTCTAACAAGTAGATACCATAAGACATATGGGCATTGCCATAAAAGATCTCATCTTTAGAAATAGAAATCATTCCATTCTTTATGTGAAATTCAAATCCACTCTTATCCATACAAGATACAGAAATAATATTTCTATTAATGGAAGGTACATAATAGCAATTCTCTAATTCTATTACAAGGCTCATAGGCAAAGACAAACTAATAACTCCAATTGTGGTGGCAGCAACTCTTGCTCCATTAGTGACCCGCAACTCAACTTGGCCCTTTCGTAAAGGCTTACTTCTTATTACATCCTACATATTTGAACATATGTGAGATCCACATACGATATCCAGTACCCATGATGAAGAAGTATTTAAGATTATCTCAATAAAGTATATACTTGAAGTGGAGATCTCTATCCCCTGCTTCTTCTTCCTCAGTTCCTCTAGGTAGAGAGGACAATTTCTTTTCCAATGTCCAGCCTGGTGACAATGGTGACAACTGCCTTCTTTAGAGATCCCACCTTTAGCTTTGAGCGTGGATGACTTTGGCTTCTTCCAAACTTTAGAACCTTTCTTAGCCTTGCCTTTGCCTTTTAACTTTCCCTTTGTCCTACTAATCATCATCAAAGACTTGGGCTTGTCTTTCTTCATCTGTGCTTCAGATGTCCTCAACATGCCCAACAATTCTGACAATGGCTTGTCAAGATTGTTCATGTTGTAGTTCATGACAAAATGACTATATGATTCAGGCAACGATTGCAAAATCACATCAGTGGCCAACTCTTGACCTAGGGGAAATCCCAACTTGGATATGCTTTCCACATACCCAATCAAAGTTAGTATATGGGTGTCAACTGAGTTTTCCTCTTACTTCTGAACAAAACCTTGGAGACATCATATCTCTCCTGTCTTGCTTGATGTTGATACATGTTCTTGAGATGTGTTACCATCTCCATGAAATTTATGTTCTGATGCTTCTCTTGCAACTCATAGTTCATTGAGTACAACATCAAGCACTTGACATCCATGGTATCATCAAGTTGCTTATTGTAAGCATCCTTTTCATCCTTGGGTGAATTTGAGGCGGGTTCCTCTGGCTCTGGTGTTTCAAGGACATAGAGCTTACGCTCATGCGTGAGAACAATTCTCAACATCCTAAATCAGTTTTGAAAGTTGTTTCTGGTAAGTTTGTCCTTCTCAAGGACCGATCGCAATGAGAAAGTATGAGTGTTGTTTGCCATTTGATTGCTACAAAAGAAAAAGTTTGCATTTAGTCCAAAACATTTTGACTTGTAAAGATTTGATAAATGAGATTAATTAGGCCTTTAATTAATTATGCTCCCACCATTTTATTCAAATTGATAGCCCTCATTATCAACTCAGAAGATTGCAGCATACAACCTTCTAGTGAGCCAAGATCCAAAATAATTGGTTCAATGCCCAGCAAACGCCGGCTTCAAAGACCAAATACTAAGGTAGGCAACTTTTGCCAATTTCATCATATGCAACTCTTGGATAGATGATCATACACAACTCCTTGCCATGATGCATCTGTGTGCCTCTAGGTACTTGATCCTATCAAGGTTCCCTAATTAAGTCCAACCCATAAGCTAACATGATGAGTGTGCACCCTACAGAGGCAGACCCACACACCCACCATCACACTTCCATGAGATAGGCAGTGTACCATGGGGAGGCGTGCCCACACATTGTTGACCAAGATTTTCATGTGTGTTGCTTTATGGAAGGTAAAAGAAACTTAATATTATTAATTGAGGGGTTTTATGAATACATATACATATCCAAACACTACATACTTATAGTATGTATCATATACTACTATATCCACAACCACAAATGATAGACATGCAATCACAAACACAAATGCATCGGTTCTGGCCATACTAATGTAATCCTTTGGAGAAATAAAGGATTACGGTCCACCTAAGGTCTTATGCATCTCATGCAACAACACCTGTGAATCAACATTATAATGAACAACTTTATGGATGCTCCATGAGGTTGGAACTTCAAGTTGCTTCTTGGAATCAGATCTTCATGTTGCTTCTCCATGGACGCTCCTTAGAGTTAGATCTTTAGGTTGCTTCTTGGAATTGGATCTTCATGATGCTTCTCCATGGATGCTTCTTGAAGTTCGATCTTCAAGTGGCCTCCTTACATCAAGTTTACAAAGACTAAAACTAATCATATCTCTATTACATCATATGAGTAAAAATATAAAGAGAAAGAATTAATTACACTTTGAAAATAAGAGATGAGTCTCCGCATGCAAGTTGAATACTTTATACAAAGGATCCACATACAACCATTATACATCCATAGTATTCTCAAACAAACATATCCACAAGATTCACATCCACATTCATTCACAAAATTCACAAAAGGGGATACTAGGCCATAACTGTGCATGCATTCATCACATAAAATAGATTTTAAAGGTGGCATGTATGATATCATAGTTATATCTACATATACGTATATACATATTAAAATTGTAGTATTTTTAATGTGGGACGTTCCCCATTAAATAAATTTTCGACTCCCATGCAGACTATGTGGGGTATAGAGGGGCAGCACCCTTGTGCGGTGATCCCACTACCCAGTCAGCAGACGACAGTCGAGGGGATGCTGTCCCTTGTGGGGTCACAGGGGAAAAGCCCCTGAAAGGTCTACAAAATTTTTACTTCTGTGCACTTAGGAAAATCAATATTTTCCATAGTCGACCCCGTTCGAAATGTCAAAAACAAAATCCTACGCAGTATGTGGATTAGGTTTAGATTTACACATTAGCAGTTTTAATTCACATCGTATGCAACATAGAAAACAATATACAATGATTCGATCATATCAAAATGAATCCAAATACATCATAGATCGAAGCTGCTCTGATACCACTGTTGGGATTTGTGGAGAAAACATGCACGGCGGAAGCAACAAAATAAATTTCCACGCAACCCAAAACAGGATCTCGTCGACAACAGCATATTTGGAAGGAGTGTTTGCGGGATATACCTTATCGCAGAGCAAGTCCGGTGATGTCCTGCTGCATGATGGTGTGCAATGTTGCTGGCCTACATAGACGATACTTATCTCCTATTCGCTGAGTGCATCACAGGAAGATCCGGTGGTGCTCCTTTCGTGCGGTGATGTACGCCGCTTGTAGCACGTATGGATGGTTTTTGACTTACTCTGAACGCAGGCATCTCAGCGTCTGCATCTCTACTTCATCCACATGGATGGATTGGAACTTCACATCGCACTTCTTAAGTCAACAGGAAGGAGTAGTCTCTATGCGATGACGTGTTAACGTCACGGTGCTTTCGTTTCTCTCCTGAGGATGGTGACGTCTAGGGTTTACGTACATGAGTGTAAACTAAAAAGCCTCTCTCAATATCTTATAAAGATATCGGCCGTCAAGCCCTTTTATATAGGAGATGAAGGAATCAGGGTTTCCTAAATCCATCGGTATACAGAAAGATTGTGTTAATTAAAACACTCATGGATTTATTAGATTATTCTAAAATAAACAATTAACCAAATAATCATATTAATTGATTAATTAATATCTGACTCTATGCAATCACTCGGATGGCTCTATGGGCATATATACCAACAATATATACTTATAGTTGAGTATTTTTTTATCAAGATTCTTGTTTGATGAAGTAGTTTGAGTATGTTACAACACTCCACACATTAAAAATGATTTGGTTCCCAAAATATGAGAACCAACATCAATATGCCCCTTAATGTATCACTTTCTATTATGTGAGATAAATTTAGAAACATTATAGTAGCATCAACATATATAACCATCTATATGTTCACTCAACCCTATGGTTGGTCTAAGCTCCAAAATTCAAAGTGCTCAAAATGCCACCTCTTGGAGATGATTTGTCTACCATTGAATATCCATTTACATGGCACGTGAAGGTGGTTGAAATAAAACATGCATAGTAACACTTCTCAACTATGTGTATCACTCTTAAATCTTGGATTTAGGGTAACCAAACAAATGAATCACTCTAAGGATTTCTTCTAAATGTTCACTTTTCAATATGTGATGCGTTGGCTGATAAATCTTTGATGAAATTAGTAAAACTTTTCTTTGTTGTAAATATAATATTATAACAAAATTAAATTTTATCAAAGAACCTTGCAATATAATATCAAAAATGGCTTCAAAATTCAAATCAATGCTAAGACACCACCCATAAACTATGTAATAATTATTCCATCTCCACTCGCTTCCATAAATGGGTTCGACTTCTTTGGACATCTAGAAGGGCATACTAATAACACTTCATTCCTTTAATTAAGGTGGTTTAGGTACAACATCCTATCACTAAGTGTCATTACATTTTGGGTTTTAGTTGGAACACTACTAATGACATGTTACGATGGCTAAGACATAAATTGAGTTCTGAAGGTATTCTTATCTACTGATGACCAAGTGAATAATTGCAAACATTGGCCAACACGAAACTAGTTTTTGTTTTTCATAAGGTGGGCTTCAAAAAAATAATACCTTCATTAGTTTCATCATCTAATATAACTACTCTAGAAAGTAAGAAAGAGGTGTGTCATGCATGCCTTTCGATCGGGGACTGCTGCACCAACTGATTATTATTCTTTTTTAATGATTTTTGTTGTATATGTAGTTGAACAGGGACCAACTCATGATGAGGCCAAGGGAAATGCGGCTCGATATGTCCTACTTACCCATATTGATGATAGGTTGGTTGTCTATTGTCTTTTTGAGACACTAGATTTTTTAATTGATGCCTATCAAGAAATTGGTGACACTTGTCACAACCTCCTTTTCATACACAATGCAAACATGACAAAAGCATTTTCATACATACGAGATCATGACAAAATCATGAAATGGTACCATAAATAAAAAAATATATAGAACCACTTGTAGTTTCTTAATATATGCAAAGGAAGATTAAATGTCCAAAAACCCAAGAACATGAAAGGAAATCTAACATAAGCATGAACATAAAGAAAAACACATCAGAACACTCTAGAATGTCAACCCACCTATGTAATTTCGATGATTAAAGAAGTACACATGTTGCTTCTAGTAATGTTGCGGCTGGTTCTAGCATTGCCCACCACCTATGTGCATCCACACATAGCCATGAATTCAACAAGCCATTTTAAATGGTTGGCTCTCAGTAACCATATGAAAATAACTTAACATAAAGCTTAGAATGGATTACATCATGCGTAAACATTATTAATGGAATTAGGATGCATTCTTAACTTGACTAAACATTATTGTTATAGAACCTATTCAATAAACCATTACTCAATCTAATGTGATATGACTGAACACACAAGGCATATAGGTTTGGGCTTTAACCTAAATGCATTAACATCACTGAACACACTCTAGGTGTTCAGGCATGCACTTAAACCTAAAACTGAAGGGTCTCATGAGACACCAACCTTCCATAACATGTTCATGAGATAGGGCCTAATTATTTATTATAATTCTAATATGATCTTATCTTATCTTTCCTAGGGTTCTCACTCATAGTTGCATTACTTAAACATGAAGATGTATAATTCTTAAATAATCTTATCTTAACGTATATACATGTATGCAACAAATTTTAAAAAGATATTCATATAATAGATTCCTCTTAAATCATTAAAGTGTTCACATGAAAGCATGTATACTATAAACTTTAAACATTAAAATACAAAAGACTTGGTGATGCAATATAATAAAACCCAAGGCATGGGCAACTTATCTAATTTTCATAGGAATATTTTCTCCTAGAATCGCATGATATCAGTCTTTTCATTTTCCAATCATTATAACCCAAAACCCTAATTAACACCTTATAAATCCTAATTAGGTCAAATCTTAAAATTTGAGAAAAAAAGTCAGAATCAGGAATCATGACTCTCCCATTGGCTTGATCCAAAAAAAAAAATCAAAACCCATATATAACTTGACCTCATTGCACATACTAACTAAAATATATGATTTATCCTTGAATGACCAATAAATACTTAGATAAATCATGTTAATCATTCCTTGAGATGGGATAAAATGAAAAGGAAATAACAAATTATCCCTTTGAATAAATCCCCGACCATATGCTTGACCATGAGCGACATCGTAAACTCCACTTCAACAAACATTATACATTAGGTAACCAGAATCACCCCAAGGATCTATGTTTAACTAAATAAAAAGTGACATATTAAATAAACCTAAAAGGACATCGGGTCCCTTCTTCCCCTTCACCTAGAATCCATGCCTTCACAGCCATCCATGGTGCTAGACACTAAAGTCTAGAGTTAGTATCTTCCTAGAGCTTAGAAAAACACACAGATAGGGATTCCTCAAGCTTATTTGGACATATGAACAATTGTTGGAACTATAGCAAAATATGGCAACAGAGTAGCCAGAGAAAACAAAAATTTCTATCTGTATTTCCTAACCAACAAATCACATCAACAACAATGTATTAGGAAAGAGGGTGTAAGAGGTACATGATCCTAGAGCAAGTCCAGTGACAATCTTGCACAAAGATGTGCTCCCTTCGTAAATAGCACACGGACGATAGTTGATGTCATTCTCCTAGCATAGAAATAATGTCTTCCACATCTCTATGCAGTCCACACGGACCACCTAGAGCTCCATGTCACACTTTCAGAGCCGACAGGAAGGAGTAGTACTTCCATTTGCCAACATGCTAGTGTTGAATTACTCTCCCCTTGTTGTCTCTCCCTTTCTTGGGAAAACTGCTCAAGCTCTCTCACATATTACCACAACTATGATAAGATAAGTGTCTTGAGAGCCTTTCCCAGCCCCCTCCTTATATAGGAGTAAACACGATAGGGTTTCTAAAACCCAAGGGGTACTAAAGGCCAATTATCATAGTTTGACAGTAGTTTTGTGCTACCAGTTAGTCGACTGGACCATCCAATTGATCTTAGAACACCAATCAAATGACTGGGCTTCTGGTGCATTTTGGACTGCCTTGTGTTACAACTAGCCAATTACATTTGATTAGATGCAACTTGGGCAAGCACATGTGGATCTTTCAAAACTAATAATGGGACCTAGTCCAACATACCGACGTAGACTATTCACACTTCAACCGCAAGCGCACGGGGTCGTGTTGTAGTATAGGCAAGTGGAAAGAGAAGGGTCAATCTTCAAGGGGAGAGGGGGCACTATAGCTAAGTTACAGTGAGTTACGTTCCTAAAGCAGAGTGTAGGGTTTTAGTATTTAAAGGTTGGTTTTGGTTGATTACACTACGATTGCAAGCAATTAACAACAATAAGGAAACTAGATTACCAAAAACCCTAGATTACCCTAAGCTGGTTATATCTAAGAGGTCGGGCTAAACAAGTAACTAAGCAAGAGCAAAGAGCTACAACTAGCTACACTAGATTAGAAATTCAAATTAACAATGAAGATGAAAGTTAAACACAAGAGCACGCAAGAACCTAGTTTATCACTAGATTATAAGATTAACACAAGAAAGCTCCAAAGAGAACTAACTACTCAAGCAAATCCTAACTATCAAGAACTAAGAAAATAGCTAAGGAGTAACCAAGGCAATTAACTAAACTAGCATTAACAAGCAAAGATGACAAGGTGGGTTTTAACCAATAAGATGTATAGGTGGGCCATTTGGAAATGAAACTTTAATATTAGTTGGGGGAGGTTACATAACAAGCAAGTTTTATATCTTCAATCTAGATTGCCAAACCAAACAACAAGGCAAGTGCTATTGGAATATACCCTATGATACTAGTTGTGAAACTAGGGCTAGGTGAAATTCTAATAGGACTTGGCAAGTCTAGGTTTCTAGGGTAAGTAGTATTAGGGAAATTGAAAGCCAAGGGTAGGAATGGGAGTAGAGATGAGGGTGTTTCACCTCATGTTACTTACTATCTAGCCTTTAGAAAACTCTAGGAAATTGCACTAATCACACTTACACTAGCTACTTAGATCTCACACCTACTTGTTAGGGATCCACTATTTGTATCTAGGAGCAATTACTAAGATAGCCACATACGTACATTCCATTTTCCCCCTAGAAGCTAGGTGTCAACAAGCATCATATAACAAGTAATTCATTTTTAAAAGCGCAAACCACAAGCAAGATAATGGGAAATGAGATATAAGCAAGATATAATCACCATAGAATGGAAATATGTTCATTATAGGTTATTTTCCCCCTACATGGTATCAAAGTAACATTTTAACCCCAAATAGCCCACCACTAGGGGCTTATCTAGACATGATCATACAAAAGAGCAAAAAGAAAAGAATAAAGAGATAAAAGGCCAAGGAGCTTGTGGAAGCTTCTTCTCCTTCACCTCATAGTTGTTGTAGAACGACCTCCCTCCTCCAAGATGGGTGAAGAGAATGGAAATGTAGGGGGTTATGGTAGAAAACCTAGAAAACTAGGTTACTATGGTGGAAATAGGGTGAATGTGGTAGGTGGAGGTCTTAAACACAAGGGGGATAGCAACGAATGCTCTAGAGTAGCTAGGAGGGTGCTAAGGCATCTAACCTAGTGTTGTGGCCACCACCCATGTATATATAGGTGGTGGTGGAAGCACTATTGTAAGTGGGGTTATTGATAGAAATTTAGTGCAGAAAATCTAGGTAATGGGTAGAATCACGGTCGTTCTGGGTAGAACGGCCAAGGTGGGTGATGGTTGGAACGATCGTGGAGGGAGGGAACGGTCGTGGTGAGAAATGAAAAATGTTAGAGTGGAAGTGGTGAAATGTAGGCTGGTGGCATGGTCATGTAGGGCAGTATGGTCGTGGTGGGGGTGAGGTAGAATTTTCGTGCTAGGTAGCACAACTGTGGTGGGTGATGTGAAGTGGAGGTTGTTCTCATTAGCATGCTCATTCTGATCATTGGCAGCACGGTCGTGTTGGCTAGCGTTGTCATTTTGGGGGCTTCTTAGAATGTCGTGCTGGGTAGCATGACCGTTTTGGGGGCTTCTTAGCACGACCATGCTGGGTAGCACATCCATTTTGATAGTTTTGTTGTAGCTTAACAAAATGAAGATCAACTCTGTAACTTTTGGAGTGTTGAGCACGGTCGTTCCTTGGCACCACATCTGTGTTGGGGTCTTCAGTAGCATTTTGAACTTGAAACATCAAGATCCATGGACTTTTTTGCTTGAGCTTGACCCTTGGTCACTAGGGGTAGGTTGAGGGAGCTTTTGGGTCTTCTTTAGACCACTCTATGGATGGAGGAATCCTAGAACTCCTTCCTTCTCTCTCATCCATTCAAGGCATGGTCCAAGTACCTAAAAAACATGCAAAGAATGTCCATAAGTACATTTGACAATAATATGCATATTTAGGGAATTAACTTGCATTCTTCTATGTTTAGATGTGATTGAGATGCAAAAATACACAAGATGAAGCCGTAAAAAAGGATTGCATCACCGCCCCAAACTTAAAACATACTTGTCCTCAAGTATGCTCCAACTTAATCTCTCTTTTAATTCAATCAAGGAGCAAAGATAATGCAACATTGTGATGTTTATTGGCTAAAATGAGTTCACTTGAGGAATTAGGCATGCAATCTACTACTCTCTACTCATTTTCATTCTTTTCAAGTATGAATCAAGAATAGAGCACAAGAACATAGAATATGGATCACCATTCACATATGCAAGTAATGCAATTTTTATAATGCTCTGGGTAAATCATATCATGCATGAAATACATTCAAAAGGTTAGGATTACTATTTCACTTTCTAGAGCCACCTCATACACTTCATTTTACTATTCATGACCCACTTGGCTTGTTTAAGGGGATGAGGGCTAGAGTTGATTTTCCCTAGCCATACTAGGAATAAAAAGAGAAGAAATGGTTATGAAAGGGAGTGGAGTGCTATTGCGCTCATCTTTTCTTTATTAGAATTCTCTTAAATAGGGGCACCCTTTATTTTCTTTTTTCTTTTTGTTTTCTTTTTCTTTGCTTTTCATTGCCCTTGGTGTAGGTAGGGCATATGATGACAAGAGTGAAGTGGGGAGGTAAAGGTATGACCACCCTAAATTTTTGGGGGTGGTCAAGACTGATATGTGCACTTTGTCATCCTTTCATTAGGCGAAGAGGTAAGAAGATGGTGGAAGAAATGTCAGATCAAAGAGGGGTCACAAGCAGTGGAAATTCATACATAATCTCACTCAAGCAAGTTAGTCCATGTAACATTCACCAATGAAACAAGTAAAGCATAAAATGAACAATATAGTAGATTGCATCCTTTTTATAAAGAACAATAAAACTCAAACGTTCAATATTTGCAACAATTACCCTTTTATTCAAAATGGCAAATTATTTCAAGAGGCTTGGAGCACAGGAAAAATTCCTAGATAGGACTAATTCTAGACAAAAAATCAAAAGCAAGCTGCATTATCCAGATGGCTTCCCTGCGGAACGTATTTGGTGACTCGGGGGTGATAGGGAAGGCAAAGATGGATGTCTCTGGTCACCTCGTCCTCCTTTGAATCTCAACTCATCATGAAATAAGACTAGTGATTCTAACTCTGGTAGCTACACCAAATCATGGGTGGATTTGCTAAAACCTAGGCAAGGAGATACTACTATGGAGAAAGTGGTTATTGAGTTGAGTGGTCAGAAGCTTGTATATCCGCAGGAGGAAGCCACGAGAAATGTTGAATGATGGAAATCTTGTCTGGCTGGTTATGTGGTTGGGCTGAGCGTCCATGTTCCTTCTCTTCAAAACTATCTCTCGCATGTATGGATCTTGAAGGGAACCATTAAAATTGTGAGCTATGGTAGAGGTTTCTTTCTAATCAAGTTCTTAGATGACATGGATCTAGAGAGTGTGCTTGATAATGATATATGTTTTGTCAGAGGGAAACCAATGATCCTTATGAAGTGGAAGCTGGGAGATGTTCTCGAAAGGTTTAAACTCACTGGTATGACAATTTGGGTCAGAGTGCATGAGCTCCCTCTTGAGCTTTGGGATATGAACATATTTGTGAGAATCGGTTCTTTCCTAGGGATGCATGTCTAGACTAACAGACTCACATATGACATAAAGAGGCTTGATTTTGCTAGACTCTAGGTCCTTTTTCCGGCTAACTCTGTATTCCCCAAACAACTTGAAGTAACTAGCAGCAATGGAGTCTCTCACACCATTTCTTTTGAATATGAATGGGCTCCTAATACTTGTCCAGTCTATAAATTATTTGAACATAATGATTGCAAGCTTAATGTCAAAAGTACTCAAAAGCAAGTGTGGGTTGAGAAGAAAAATGTTGACCCACCTATTGTGATGGTCCCTCAGAATACTAATCATTCCTTATCAAATCTAACTGATAAAGCCTATGATTTAGAGAAGGAGGAATTTCATGGGGTGAGTGACCAGTTTGAAGGGGATAATGCTTCAGACTCATCTAATTTTGTGGTTGTTCTAATAACACCTCCAAACTCTGTAGAGCCTTGTAATCAACTCGAGAATCAAGATTCTGAAGGCTAGAAATTTCAAAACCCCAAAAGGACTAAGAAAGCTAAGAACAAAATTGTGTCTAATAGCAAGTCTACTGAAATTTCACCAGTTACTACCTCTCTTGACAATAGTTTCTAGAGTCTAGTGTTGGATGATGTGGGTATTCAATCTGAAATCAGTGAAGTACTGGTAAACAATGGTTCCAATGGATAGTCCTTCGATTAACATTTTTTCCTGGAACGTCAGAGGTCTAAATCTTAAAGCCTCAAAGATCCAATAGGAAATAAGGAGGTCTAGACCCCATCTTATTATTCTTGTTGAAACTAAAGTTAGAGAAGAGAAGATGCAAAAACTTCTTGATTTCTTTTCCAATGGCTACCATTTGATTTCTAATCACAGTTCTCAGAGTTGTTATTCTAAGGAAATAGGATAATTGCTTTATTATCAAAACCTTTGAATCTGACCAATTGATTCACACTAAGATTTCCTTTTCTGAATTTACTTTCTCTCTCTCAATAGTCTATGGTCATAACCCTGAATCTGATAGGTCTAGGCTCCGATCTGACATTGAAGATTTACACTCAAATATGGATGATCCCTGGTTATTTTGGGGAATTTTATTGTAGTTAGGAAGGAATTTGAAAGGTTGGGTAAGGATCCACCAACTAATAGATCAATGAATGAATTTAACAATTGTGTCCTTAACTGTGGTCTTTATGAGCATAGTCTCAGTGGCTCACTTTTCTCTGGGGATAATCATCAGGGTGGGGGTGACTTCATCACATCCTAGATCGATAGAATATTTTACAACAACTACTTCTCTGACTATTTTTCTAATTTCTAAGGTATTCTTCACCCTAATACTATCAGTGATCATCGGATTCTTAATCTTTCTATTGGTGAGAAAAATAAATTGAAAACCCTCTTCAGGTTTATCAATGCTTGGACTGAGAAAAGTGGATTCCGTGATGTTGTTTCTAAGGAGTGGTCTTCTTGTTATGAGGGTTTTCCAATGTTTATAGTCTATTCCAAGATGAAAGCTGTTAGATCTTCTCTATCTATTTGGAACAAGAAATCTGTTGGAAATTTTTCAGAAAATACAAGGATCTTGAAGCTATGGCTTTAGAATCTTAGGCTACTACTGATACTGATCCTACTAATCTCAATCTATAGGGAAGTGATACCTCCTTAAGGAAAGAGCCTTAAGCTATTGTGCTAGCTGAAGAGTCTTTTTTTAGACAAAAAGTTAGAATTAATTGGTTGAATGGAGGAGATTCAAACCCAAAACTTTTTTACAATACTATGAAAGTCAGAAGACACATCAACCATATAAAAGCTATTAATATTGATGGGTCTCTTTTTACTACTATCAAAAATTACATAGTCAATTACTACTATGGGATCTTCAACAACAAGCACTCTTCTCAACATTGGAAGCTCTCTTATCTCCATTTCTTGTCTATTAAAGGTGTCCAAAGGCTAGGTCTGGACAAGTTTATCTCTTTGGAGTAAATTGTTTAGTTTTTAAGCATTTGAACTATGATAAATGTCCTGGACCAGATGGCTTTAACGGTAATTTTTTTGTCAATTGCTGGGATATTATTAAAGGAGATCTTATAGATGTGATTTTGAGCTTCTTTAGGAGTGGTAGGCTTCTTAAGGAAGCCAATAGGACCTTCATCACACTAATTCCAAAAAGCCATGATACCTCTGATATGAAGAATTGGTGTCTTGTTGCATTGTGTAATGTCACCTTCAAAGTCATTTCTAAAATTATGAGAAACAAACTTCAAGATGTTCTTCCTTCCCTAATTAGTAGGAGTCAATGTGCCTTTATTAAAGGTCATAGTATTCAATATGCAATTTTTTTTATCTAATGAGTTTCTTCTTGACTTCAATAAGATTGGATCCAAGCCTAAGGCATGTCTTAAGTTGGATCTTTCTAAAGGTTATGATTCTATTTCTTGGGATGATCTTTTCAACATCGTTGGTATCATGAAGTTTCCAAAGTGTTGGTTAGTCTGAATTAAAGAGATTTTCTACTCCACTTCTTATGAAATTCTTATCAATGGAGAGACCTCCTACCCATTCAAACTATCTAATGGTATTTGACAGGGAGACCCCTTGGCTCCATACCTTTTTGTTCTTATTATGGAAACATTCTCACATCTTATGAACAAAGCTATTCAGGATGGGAACATCAAGCCTTTAAAAGCCTCAAATAATTTTGAAGTGTCTCACCTTATCTTCTTCGATGATCTGATGATCTTTATGGAAGCTGACTGCATTAGAGATATTCTTCATGATTTGTATTATATTACTGGTTTAAAGGTGAACATTAAGAAAAGTTTTGCTATGTTTAGCACTAATGCAGATAAAGTTAACTTTTCCAACATCTTAGGGATCGTGGAAGGGAAGTTACCTCAAAATTATTTAGGCATCCCTCTGTTCTTTGGCAAGTTAATCGGGAATCATTGCTCCCCACTTCTAGATAAAATAAAAGGCAAACTAGAAGGTTGGACATCAAAGTGCCTATCATTGGTTGGTTGAGTAGAGTTGGTCCAATCTACTCTTACTACTATTTATAAATATTGGTCTTCCTCTTTCCCTTTGCCCTTGTCTGTCTGTGATGAGATTGACAAATTGTGTAGGGATTTTATTTGGGGCCAATCTGAAAACAAGAAATCCATTCATCTTGTTCAGTGGACCAAGGTTACTAAGCCTAAGCTTGAAGGTGGACTAAATATCAGGTCTGTGAGAGATATGAATATTGTGCCTACTATCTTTCATGGATGGAACATAGAAGCAAAGAAAGATAGAATGTGGATTAGATGGATACATCAAAAGTACCTTACTAAAAGTTCCATCACTACTACAGAAATGGCTTATAAAGTCACTTTTCAAGGTGTCGGTTGTATAAATAAACCGACACCTAAACTCTACAGTGTCGGTTGATAACATAAACCGCCATCCAATCTATGAAGGGTGACCAGACACGGGTACCTCTTTTATTAAGTGTCGGTTACTTAATAAAAAACCGACACCTAAAATTAACCGCCAAATCCAAAATTTCCAGCGAAAAAAATTACCTCCAAAATTTGACATATGGCGTCGGTTAATAAATAAAAAACCGACGACTAAAGGTTATTTGCGAGACACATTTTGGTCGTCGATTTTACTACAACTACGGACGCTTATGAGTTTTCCCGCACTGTCCGCGGGGAATTTTTCACACCCTTTAAGCGTCGGTTTTAAGTAGAAACCGACGACTATGGTCATAAATTGAGAACGATTTTTTTAATCGGCATATGAATATAGACGTCGGTTTTTTTGTAGTTAAAATTGACGACTATATTCAAGTATTGGTGTCGGTTGTTGTTCAGAACCGACAATGTTAGTTTTAGTTGTTGGTTTTTTTGAATAACCAACGCCTATGGTACAGTTAATAGCCCCGCAAATAGAACTTTTCCTCCCCATTGTCTCTGTTTCATTGCAACTCTGCGCTAGGTCTGGCGATTTCCCCCGATTGCTCCCCGCCGCCGTTCATCTCCTCGCACGCCGCTCGCCGCCGTTTCCGTCTCCGCCGCTCGCCGCTCGTCGCCGTCGCCGCACACTGCTGTCGCCACAGTTCTCCTCATCGCTGTCACCGCTCGCCGTCGTCGCCACAGTTCTCATATGATCCTCGCCACTGGCGCTGCTAGCTTCACCTCCAGCTGCTCTCCTCTTCTCCGGCGCTGTCAGCTTCACCTCGTTGCCCTCAAGGTACGCCGGCTTCTTCCTCTCCTCATTCTGCTCCTCGTTTGTCCCAATTTTGAGTGCCGGTATGGGAACCATCTGCAGGTGGGTCGTGTTGATAGCCCCGCAGGTGGGAAATCTGATGACAATGTTTTATTATCACAACCATATACATTCTTCTTTCCCATGCTTTATATAATAATAAAAATTGTCAAAGAACAGTGGGTAGTAATAGCTACAAAAGATCATAAAAAGCACAAAGAGCAGTGGGTAGTAAAGTTGAATACCTTGTTGTAGGCTACACAACAGATGAAACTATAGTAGCATTTTCTTGTATATGTGTTTGATATTCTTATATCACTAGAAAGAACGACTGCCATTTTCATTACTAACAATATGATAGTCCATGATAGAACAAAGCATATTGACTGCAACTTTGTGCGTCATGCTATTCTGAATTAAGTGTATATGTACTTTATAATTGAATGTTTAAGTAAGTTATAGATATCTTCACCAAACCTCTTTCGGAAACTTGTTTCATTGTTGAGTATATTGAGAATCCTAATCACCCTTCTTGCTTAATGATGAATTGTAATGCACACATGTGACATGCTTGGAATGTAAAAGTTGAACTTTTCCCTAAATTGCCAATCATGCTTTTAAAGACATCAATAATCACCCTAACTTGAAGAACTAGGATTTTAGGTATAAGAATAACAACACATTATTTGTGGGCCTAGAAACCCGTCCAAGATTTACTCATTAGGAGTAAATCTTGGATAGTCCCCGGTTTGGGAATGTTCTTGAACACCTAATCTCGCTTAGGATGTAAGTGTATAATGTGTATTGGGTTTTCAAGAAAATTTAGGCAGCATTTCCCCGTTTGTTCTCTAAGTACATATGTACTTGGAGAACAGTGGGGAAATGTTGCCGAAATTTTCTTGAAAACCCAATACACATTATACACTTACTAGTGAGATTAGGTGTTCAAGAATGGGATAGGTGGTACACATTTATTATATGTAATAATGACATCACATGTATTTGTTAACCCTAGACCCTAATCTTATTGTAATATATACTTGTTTTCTCTTTGATCATAGAATGGATAGATCATGGATGTCCATTCGCAATCTATGGCAACACATCCCATTATCACACAGATAATGAGGTGTTACGCGAAAACGTGTGGAAATCACCATAACCACAGATTATGAAAACGCGGGTTAATTAAAACCAGTTGCGGAAAAATGATAAACTATGAAACTTATTACTTTCCAGTCCTCATCTTGCACAGAAACATGTCAAATATATACATAAACGAGATCTGATACGTGTCCACAGCTCAAGAACAGCTGTTCATCCATCACATGAGTTCACCACCTGTTCATATACATAAAGGCCCACATCCGGCCAACAGCAGGATATACAAACATCATCGATCGGTCATCGTGAAACATCGTCAAAACACTACGAAGGACCTGAGAGTACAGGGATGACTCTAGACTCTACTACAAAACATCTAAAATAGCAGCACGTCCAACGCTTGCCTTCTACTGCTCGTCAAGATACTCGGTCGCAACACCACGACCACGACCACGTCTACCTCGACCACCTAAAAAGGGGTTAAACCAGTGGGGTGAGACAATTGAACAATTGTCCCAACATGAAACATAACTCTCCACCGCAACTACAGAACCTCAACAAGATAGACTCTAACAGTAGATATCTAATAGTAGGTATAACAAGAGCACTCTATATAAAGCAAGGCTATTCTCACCATCAAGCTTACTAGTTGTACAAAAGAATATAACCAGATATCTCTCAAAGGAATATGATTAGCAAGATAAGATGTATCACTATGTAACATGATTATCAGAACAAGATATAATATCACATAACCTAATTGCCACATAACCTGCAAGACATAACAAGGATATTACATAAACAAGGCCTCAACTAATTTTTCGTGTTTATCCTAAGAAATAAGTACTAAACGACTATATTACGTATTATTATGCCCTGAGGATTTGAACCGTATCGTTCAAATCCAACATTCGGTTATGAAACCCAAGTCGGTGCCATACAAGGTCAATGGAAGAGCCGGACTCCACGACCTCCCACCTCGTGGTCAGTACACGAGTACAACACAAGCAGGACCGCAGTCACATGCTGAAGTGGTCTTAGCCACAGGGTCAGCTCCATAGGCTACCCTCACTCTAGCCCGCCTTGGTACAGGTCTCGGCGCTAGTAACACTGAGCCATGGGCATGTTCACCGTGCTCTGAGCCATCAATGCATTCATGCTCCTCACATCACATATCCTGAGCCATGGGCCTGTTCACCATGCTCTTCATACGTATCTGAGTCTGTAACCGAAGTTACACTCTTACCTCCTCATTTTCAGGCTAGGAGCAACCTACACATATTCAACAATATGCGCTTCCAGGTTAACCCGTAGGAGAACCTATTTCACCATCACCAAGTCCTGACGATGATGGATCTATGGCCAGGGCAAACTACATGATATATTTCACTGTGATTAATTAGTATCTTTTAGATGGATTGCAAGATTCAACCAAGCTGTATAGCATGCAAGATATACGGAAGGTAAACAACATTATACTATTATTTAATCACATCAACCTGATCCATCACAAGGATCCAACATCACATGTTACCATTTGGCCTCTTGCCAACCATCCAGATCCATCTCGAGGATCATCACATACCATGGGATCTCAATCCCTTATCATGTACTGTCAATGCCTCTCAAGGTTCACATCATCATCATGGAACTTAACACAATATACATATCATCTCATTAACCAGAGTAATTACCAAGTGATGTTACTCATCACATGTGTCTCATAGCCCTTTTCAAGGCTAATCATTACATGCATGGTTAGAGTACACGATAATCATAGATTCAATCATAAGGAATATGCTACCATCATGAAATGCTATTCAAGATACTTCTACTTATCATTCTTACACTATTTGCTGATCAAGTGTATAAAGTACATTATCAACAAGCCATATCTATACTTACCCTTATCTCAGAACTATATGAATAATCAAGATGTTCAAACATACAGAACAAGTACTATTGTTACCACTACCATTATGTCACCATTCACTATAATCATTATTATCATTATGCAAGCTACTAGTGTAACTTTCACCATTCTCATTTAACAATTAAGTATAAGGATTACTTCATGCATATCATTACTACCATTATTGTCATCATTATTATGATCAACATTACTATCATCTTCTTTATTATTAACATTACTATCACATCATGCATCTTATTACCATTACCTTCCTCATTATCATCACTACTACCATTATCATCATTATGATCAGCATTATCCCTATCATTATCATCATTATCACTATCATTAGCATTATTATTGTTTGCAAGGTATCATATTCATTGTTGTTATTACTAACAAGACACCACCATCGTTTATCGGGGCATAGCTAACCACTTCCACATCACAAGAGACTGTTACTCTAGGATCACAAGACTCTCACCATAACTCTCACCACCCTCACTAAAACCTATCAAGACATGTCGTCCGACACACACATCAACCTTATCGGCCATCACCACCCAAGGCTGTCGCCCAACATGGCTATCGGCCATCATGGGTGTCGGCCAGCATGGATATCGACCATCATACCATGCATGGCTATCGGCCAGCACCAACAAACCTCTAAGAAACTTAGGTCTATCGTCCACCATGAGGAAAAGGATGTCTCTCAACACAAGAAGGACCATCTCGCCCATCATGCTCACCATGTCGCCCAACACAACAAGATGTATCGCCCATCAACATCCATCGGCCAACTCAACCACATCGGCCAACACCTCACTAGCTTGACCTATCACTCCACACAAGAGCACTCACCATGTCACCCATCATAAGGTACCCATCTCGCCCAACACCAAGACAAGAGAGGGTCTCGCCCAACACAAGAACAAAGGGATTGCTTATCATAGGAACTATATCGCCCAACATGGTTACCATATCGGCCAACACAAAGAACACCACTATGTCGCCCAACATAAGATCAAGGGTGTCGCCCAACACACTCAAACCAAGGGAGGATATCACCCATCATCAAGGCAAGAGAGGATGTCGCCCAACAAGGGTCATCACCTACCTCCAGCACACGGAAACCCTAAACCCTAGAAAGCAAGGTGCACAAAGGAACCCTAAACCCTAGAGGGGGATCGGTCACCAAAGATACACAAGCAAGGTATAAAGGCAAAGAACTAAGCTAAGCTACTATCATGCAAAAAGAACATAGCTAGAGGTAAAGGAGTTAGGGTTAGAAGTTATGCAACCCGCCTTAAGCTCCAAGCTCCAAGGAAGAAGATGCACTTCAAGCTCCAAGGGATGTCGTCCACCAAAGCTGATCCAAGAGAGGGTATCGGCCACCACTGCAACTCCAGGAGAGTGTCTCGGCCGACACAAGCAAGAAAGGGAGGAGTGTCGTGCACTCAAGGTGGAGGAGAGACCAAAAGATCAAAGGAAGCTAAGGCAAGGAAAAGAGCCACATATATAGAAAGAAGGGGAGGAGAAACCAAGGTACAACCATGCTATGTGTCATCCACCCAAGGGACACTTGTCCTAGGGTTCAAGCCAACACACTAGCAAGCCAAGAGACACTTGTCAAGGATACACACCAAGTGTCCACCAAACATGGTCAAGGTTGGACCAAGCAACATGGGCGACACAACTAGCAGCTCTGTTGGGCGACACACACTACTCCAGGTCGACATACCACCTCTAGGTCGACACAAGCTGGTCTTGGCCGACACAAGGCCCAAGCAAGCCCAAACAAAGCACCTCAAGGCCCAAACAAGCTCAAGCAAGGCCCAAGAAACTCAAACAACAAGCCCAAGCCTTCCTCTCAACCCTAGAGGAAGCAAAGAGGGGAAAACATCTCACAAGATGGCAAACTTGCACACAAAAACCCTAAACTTGGGTTATATGCAAGAAGCCCCTCGAACTCTCAACAAAGCACAACAAAACCCTAATCACCACTTAGAGGTGATTAGCAAGCATCAAGGCACCAAGATTAAGCAAAACAAACAGGGTAAACCCTAAACGTAGGTCAGGTTCCTTACACAATCGCTGCACCCCAGAGTTTATTTCTAGTCTTGACCAGTTTATTAGATTTGCCGAGGAACATAGGAAACAACCTGGAGATAGGTTCTACTGTCCATGTAGGCATTGCGGTAACAACTTGGAAGTCAACACTAGTGACGAAATCAAAAGTCATGTCATGTGCAACGGGATTATACAAGGCTATAAAGAATGGCACTGGCATGGAGAGATTTCAAACCCGAAACCAGTGGATGTCGATAGCAGTGCTTGTGTGGAAGAAGAAATTGCCTACGATGACGTAGATGTGAATGAACCAGTTCCAGTAGACAGCGTTGATGCGATGTTGGATAGTTGTGGGGTAGAGCACACCGATCCACCTCCCATTTTTAGAAACATTGTGCATGATGCTGAGATACCATTATACACATGTTGTACTAAGTTTACGAAGCTTAGCGCTGTGTTGAGATTGTATAAGCTGAAAGCTAACAATAGATGGAGCGACAAAAGCTTCACGTCATTGTTGTCTTTGTTGAAAGAAATGCTTCCTGAAGGAAACGAGCGACCAATCTCAACATACCAGGTAAAGAAATTGTTGTGCCCAATGGGAATGGATGCAAAGAAGATACACGCATGCCCGAATTATTGTGTATTATTTTAAAAGGACTATGCGGATTTAAAAGATTGTCCAAAATGTGGTGCGTCACGGTATAAATTGACGACTTCGGGGGAGTCCAAAACTAGTTCTCCTGCCAAGGTGATGTGGTATCTACCTATAATATCACAGTTTCAATGTTTGTTTGCCAATCCGATAGATGTGAAGAATTTGAGGTGGCATGCAGATGTTAAGAAAAATAATGATGGGATCCTACGACATGCGTCTGATTCCCCACAGTGGAAGAAGATTGATCTATTGTACCCTGAATTTGGTGAAGAAGTCGGGAATATAAGACTTGGGCTTTGTACAGACGGGATGAATCTGTACGGGACATTGAGCAGCCAACATAGCACTTGGCCAGTCATGCTTGTTATATACAATCTTCCTCCCTGGCTGTGTATGAAAAATAAGTATGTAATGCTGTCGTTGTTGATATCGGGCCCTAAACAACCTGGAAATGACATCGATGTTTATCTTGAACCTCTGATTGATGACTTAAAGAAACTCTGGGGTGAAGGTGTGATGACCTATGATGCTTCACGAAGAGAGACATTTCGTTTGCATGCTATGTTGTTTTGCACTATTAATGACTTTCCAGTATATGGGAATTTGTCTGGATATAGTGTCAAAGGAGCTAAAGTGTGTCCTATATGTGAAGAGAACACTGATTCAACAAGACTAAAACATGGCGGTAAGACTGTATATCTCGGTCATCGAAGGTTTCTTCCAAAATTCCATCTGTATCGTAGGAAGCACAAAGCATTCAATGGATTGAATGAGGAATGGAGTGCACCTAAACCTATACCAGGGGAGGTTGTTTATGAAAGAGTAAAAGACTTTGTCAATGAATTTGGTAAGAGATCACAATGTACTATGGCCACACAGAGTGACAAATCTTTATTCAAGAAGAAGTCAATATTTTGGGATCTTCCTTATTGGAGTTCTTTGACAGTCAGGCATTGTATCGATGTCACGCACGTTGAGAAAAATGTATGTGATAGTGTCATTGGTACTTTGTTGAATATACCAGGTAAGACTAAAGATGGGATAAAATCCAGACTGGACCTACGTGAAATGGGAATAAGGTCAGAATTAACATAATTTCATGAAATGGGAAATCGGAGAACATACTTACCTCCCGCTTGTTACACATTGTCTAGAAAGGAGAAGAAAGCTTTTTATGAATGTTTGGTAAATGTTAATGTGCCACAGGGTTACTCATCCAACATCCGTAGATTGGTATCAATGAAAGATCTGAAGTTGATAGGTCTTAAATCTCATGATTGTCACACTCTAATGCAACAAATATTGCCTGTGGCAATTAGATCTATATTGTCGAAGCATGTAAGGTTTGCAATCACCAGACTTTGTTTCTTTTTCAACAGTCTGTGCAGCAAAGTTATTGACCCTGATACTCTCGATAAATTGCAAAGAGAAGTGGTTGTTACCCTATGTCAGCTTGAGATGTATTTTCCTCTGTCGTTCTTTGATATCATGGTACATCTTGTTGTCCACTTGACTAGGGAAGTGAAAATGTTGGGACCAATTTTCTTGCATTGGATGTATCCCTTTGAATGATACATGAGTGTTTTTAAAAGTGATGTTCGAAACCGTTATCGGCCTTAAGGGAGTATTATCGAGGGTTATGTGGCGAGAGAGGTTATGGATTTTTGCAGTGACTTTCTCAGTGGTAATGACACTCCTGATAATGACAAGAATATTGATGAGCAATTTGGCAAAGGAATTTTGGGATCACGTGTGAAAGTAATCAGCCGTGAGCAGTTGGAACAAGGTCACTTGTATATTTTACACAACATGGACGAAGTGAACGTTTATATCGAGGAACATACCAATTTCATCAAGAGACAATATCCTCGAGCCAATACAATGTGGCTTGCTAGAGAGCATAACAAGACATTTATTAAGTGGTTTGAAAATAAAGTCTTACATCAACTATCTCAAATACCAGATGATATTACTGAAACTATCAAATGCCTCGCCTTTAAACCAAAATTGACTGTTATGTCTTATGAAGGGTATGACATTAATGGATTCACATATTACACAAAGCGCCAAGATGATAAGAGTGTCATCCAAAACAGTGGGGTCACCCTTCAAGCATCGACTATGTTTTTTGCAAGTGCAAAGGATAAGAGTCCACGTGAAGCTAAAATGTCATATTACGGTGTCATTGAAGACATATGGGAGTTTGACTACATAGATTTCAGAATTCCGCTCTTCAAATGTAATTGGGTTGATAAACCAAAGGAATTATAGTGGATGAATTGGGTTTCACTTTAGTGAACTTTGAAAAGATTGGCGAGAAGGATGAACCATTCATATTGGCATCACATGTGAAACAAGTATTTTATATCGATGATCCTGCAAATGATAAATGGTCAGTTGTTCTTCATGGTAAAAGACAGTTCATTGAAGATCCTATAGATGAAGAACAGTACTATGATAAGTATGATGACTCCAGTCCATTCTCAGTTGGGTTGCCAACACCAGCAAATATTGAAGCTAATGATGACTTGTATGTGCACGGAGATCAGAATGAAGGATTGTTAATTGATAAAAAAATCAAAATATTAGAGGCATGTTTATATTTTTTATATGTTTTATTTTTCTGAATGTGAACTTTACAATGTGAATGTGAACTTAACAATGTGAATTTTACAATGTGAATTACTTTATAATGTGAACTTTACAATGTGAATTACTTTACAATGTGAATGTGAACTTTACAATGTGAGCTTTACAATGTGAACTTTACAATGTGAATGTGAACTTTACAATGTGAATTTTACAATGTGAATTACTTTATAATGTGAACTTTACAATGTGAATTACTTTACAATGTGAATGTGAACTTTACAATGTGAGCTTTACAATTTGAATTACTTTACAATGTGAACTTTACAATGTGAATGTGAATTTTCAGATGGCTAAGCATTCTCCTGATGACTGTGCTGATGATTACCGTGAGGGTGAGGACATCAATGCGCCGCCTCACAATGTAAGTTTTAAAAATATATCATATATTTATATCTATATGTCCATTTATAGTTATATCTTGTAAATGTGTTTATTTTGTCAAATTTTAGGTTGATGATGCACATGTACCATCTGAAGCAGTTGAGGCACTTGATCAGCAACACCAAAAAGTTGACAAGAGAAGGGGCATCACTATGATGAAGAAGGTAAAAGTGCAAAAGGGCAATGGACCCAAACTTGTTGTGGATTTTGATAATGCAGGAAATGCATCTGGTGTGAATCGCAATTCATTTGTTTTATATCTTGGGTATGTTACTCGTAGCCATTGCGGTTGTAAGATAGATTCTTGGCATAAGGTTTCTAAGGAGAAGAAAGACATAATATGGAAGGATTTATGCATGAGTTATTATTAATTTGCAATTCTATTTTGTAGATTACTAATTTTTTGGATACTAGTTAATAGGAATTCTATTTTGCAGAGTATATTTGAATTGGATGAAAAGTTGCATCGTAAATGCGTGATGCAATGTTGTGGGAGAGTCCTAAGGAACTATAGGACAAATCTCACCCGAGAATACATAAAAGAAGCTGACAAGAGGAAGAAGACAACCACTGAACAGTGGAACTTCCTGAATAAAGAAGAATGGGACACGTTTGTTGCTTCAAGACAAACTGATGAATTCAAGGTATTAGGCGTCAGTCCCAATCTCATTAATATATGTTGTATTCACTTATTCAAGATTAACATTTACTGTTACTAACCAAATCATTAATGTGCATACTAACTAGGCCCTCAGTGAGGCACAAAGATCAAGGCGTGCACTGAATGTGCATGACCACACAATGGGTCCAAAGGGGTATGCAGGCATTCGCCAAAGACTACAGTCTGAGGCTACTGCTCAGTCAGCTGCTTCTCAGGAGTCCTCCACTATAGGTAGCACACCTTTGCCTCGCCATGATGTCTGGATAGCTGGGAGGCAAAATAAGAAGGGAGAAATAAGGAAGCCCGCAACTGCTGAGGCGGCTGCAAAAATGGTAAAATACAACTCTTACAACAATCGTTCGAATATTGATTATTTGTGGTGTTTACTTAATTACAAATTTTTGTTTTGGAGATTAGCGGGAGCTGCATGAGCTGAGGAAACAAGGCAAGTTCATCCCTGAGGGCACACGGGATGAATTGACAGTTGCTCTGGGTAACCAAGAGCATCCTGGACGTGTTAGGACTGCAGGCGCTGGTGTGGGCATCAAAGCTTTTTTTGGGCCATCCCAGCGCAAACATGTCCCAAAAGCAGGACTTTCACAAGAGGAGGTAACATATTCTTTCTTTATAATGTTACTGTAAAAGAGAATTCAATAATTAGAAGCTAACATTTCGTTTATCCATGTATAGGTAGATAAGCTAGTTGATAGGAAACTAGAAGAAGCAATGAAAAAGTGGCAGGCATCTCAAACTGCCACTTACCAGACAGTACCTATGGCGTCTCGCACTACTCCTACTGTAGAGGTTGGGAGTAATCCTGTAGACCCATCACCTAGCACATCCGCTGTAAGTATTTTTATGACATAGTAACTAGTTTTTTAATTCAAGATGATATGTATATATGTATATAACATTCTTTACACAAAAATTTTTAGGGGTTGAAGCTATGCCATCTAAAAGTTAATGAATATATCGTTGCAGAGGCGTCGGCTTACCCATCCCTACCAGGGGAAATGTTTCACGGGTCTCTATTACCAGCTGGCTGGATTCATGTGATCCTGGTACATATATTCCCCAAGTGGATGGATCTTCCATTGCCATATGCACACCCAGATTGTGAAACGCTTTGTGAGGCAGAAGGCGGAGTGATATTGTGGCTAAAAGCGGATGTCCTCTTTACTGAAATTGTATGGTAAATTTACATTACGTTAAATTGTTAGTGTGTGTATATGATGTCAGTTGATCTGAAATTATTATTATTATATATATATATACAGGTTAAAAAGAAGACATCCACAACATCTAGGCCTCCACTTCCACCTCCTACATTACCTAGTTGGGTTCCACAGGACCTAACTGTTCTGTTAGGTCCTAACTGTAGGGGTATGGCAATATGGTTAGGCAAACATGATATATCCCTATAACTGTTTCTATAGATGCAGATGCTACAGGTCAATCATACGAAAGCAAACTATTTATACAAGATATTTTGGAGTTGTTTCGATATGATTGGCTGAATACATCTGTGATAGAGCTAAGGATAAGGTGATATCTTCTTTATACATCCATATACCTTGTGTAGAATCTGGTGATCTGGTTTCTTATTTATTAATGCATACGTAATACATGTTTTGCAGCTACTTAGACAAGATATGTGCAGATTTTGCATTCGAACATGTAGGATTTTTTATTCCATCTTTGATTAGTCAAGTAGCTAAAGACCCTTCGTCAGTTCAACAATACTGCTGTGAGGCTTTTTCAATTTTTGCTCAAAAAAAGAAGACGATGATAATGGCTCCATTCAATGTAGAGTAAGTTTACTTTGCTTATTAAGAAAATTACATTTTTATTGTGGATTTTGAGTTATTAATTTTTAACTTTTTTACCTCTAGTGGTATGCATTGGGAGTTACTGGTTATTGTCCCCGAGACGTTCACTGTCTATTATCTAGATTCTAAGGGGAGTAAATTGAATACAAAATATGGACACATAATGAAAATGGCATTATTCCGGTGAGAAATATTTCATTTTCATATCTGTTAACATATATTATTATATTACTATTTAATTATGCAATGTACTGTGTTACATTAACATGTAGGGGTTTTGATGAGTTCAAAAAGGCTGGAGGAAAGGTCCCCACGAAAAAGAACCAGCCAATAATTTGGAAGAACGTGAATGTAAGTTCCCGACTGCAATATATGTATATATTATTTATGTGAACAATGCTTAATTAGTTGTATTTTTTAATATTTTGTATGTTTGAATTTATAGTGTGCTACACAAGACAACGGATGGGCATGTGGATACTATGTGATGCGATTTATGCACATGATTATCAAATATACCGCAATGGACATCGATTGTATTGCTGAGGTATTATATAGTCTCATTAGATAATATGAAATATATCAATCTTATTTATAGCTCATTAATTATATATATACATCATTCTCTTTATAGGTGTTTAAAACTGACCACACTACAGGAACGTCCTTATCAGATGTACATGCTCCCTATACGACAGGAGAATTAAATGAAGTAAGAGAAGAATGGACAACAACCATACAAGTAGTGGGGGATTTAAGATATAATTGGGATGTTGATAGCGAATAATGACTAAAGAATGATATTTTGTAAATGAATTTCTGAATTATAATATGTGTGAATGTTTCTACATGTCTGGATGTTTCTACATGTGTCTGAGTGAAAATGAATGAAACTGTTGGTCGCTATATGAATGTTTCTATATGTGTGAATGTGAAAATGAATGGAACTACAGATTGCTAGCTACATGAATGTTTCTAAATGTGTGAAAATCAAATGGAACTACAAGTTGCATTGCTAAATGTGTGAATATTTTTGTTGTTAATTTTGCAGGTTTGTGGCCTGTTGTTGGCTGATATCAATGGATGTCGTAAAACCTGCAGTTCATAACTGAACTGCAGGTTTCTCATCCTGTGACCAGCCATACAACAGGTCTGCAGACTGACAGGAAAAAAAAACAAAAAATAGGCGTCGGTTATTTGTATAAAACCGACACACATAGTTACAGTGTCGGTTTTATATAAATAACCGACGTCTATTTCCTGTGGCGCGAAGTCATATGGCGTCGGTTTCTTATCTAATAACCGACGATGATAGTGCCCAAGATGGCGCCCTTCTGTGGCGCGAAGGCATATGGTGTCAGTTTCTTATCTAATAACCGACGCTGATAGTGCCCAAGATGGCGCCCTTTCTGTGGCGCGAAGGTATATGGCGTCAGTTTCTTATCTAATAACCGACGCCTATAGTGCCCTGCTGGCGCGTTTTCGGTGGCGCGCGAAGGGTTATGGCGTCGGTTTTTGAACCGACGCGTAACGGCTGGGCTTTTAGCATCGCCTACATAGGTGTCGCTTAGAAACCAACACTAAAGGTTGGTTATGTACTAGTGCACGTGGACTATTGCTGTCACTAATAGTCATTCTTGGTTACTTAATCGTATCATCAATTCTAGGCACATCTTAAAAGATCATATCAGCTATATTATTGGTGATGGTAATAGCATCTCTGTCTCGAAGGATCCTTGGGCTCCCGGTGGTAAATTACTTGCTGACTTTCTTGGAAAGGAAAGCATCATTAAGCTGGGAATCTACAATGATGCTTTGCTCAGCTCCCTTATCTCTAGTGATGTTTGGAGCTTTGAAGTGTCTAGGCTCCACTCTGACTTGGTGTCCCTGCTTGGTAGCCTTCCCAAACCAAGTCTTGGTGTGGACGAGATTCTTTTTTATAACAAGAAGCGTGTTAGGAGCAAGGATGTCTGGAACGTAACAAGAGACCAGGGTTTTTCTGATCCCTTTTTCAAATGGATGTAGAAGTTTAAATGTCCTAGTAGATATCAGGTTCACTGTTGGAAGATAGTCCATGGCAGACTGATTACCTTAAATTACTTGAAAAGATTGGGCATTCCTATGGCCTCTGTTTATTTTCTTTGCAAGCAGGATGAAGAGAGTATATGGCATGTCTGCTTCAACTGCCCCTTCTCTAGCCAAATTTGGTTTAAAGCTCGAAGCTTGCTTCTTAATCATTCTCCTTGCTCAAAAGTGGATCTTCTCTCCTTTCAGAATAGAAAGCAACACCTGCTCTACATCATTGTTCTTTATTGGCTTTGGCGAGAAAGGAATTACAGAGTTCATGAGGATAAAGCAACTCAGGTTGAAGGACTTTGGAAGATCATTGTGAATGATTTTGACATGCTTTCTTTTTAGCTTTGTTTACCACTGGGCTATTTGCTTTCATGGATTTTGGCATCTCTTGTACATAGCTTGTTGTATAGTTTTTCCTTTTTTGGCTAGATAGATGGCTACTCTAACTATCTCTCTCGCTTTACTTGTACATTCAAAAATACCAAAAATAGAAAGGATGAGCTTTTCAGGACCAAAAAAAAGGCTGGCTTTGTTTGGACAATATTTTCCAATTATAGGTTTAGATCATCTAGATGTGTGTTAATTTGATCGATAAATATTATAGCTTATGTATTAGTAAAATATTCACCATCTACATTGCTCAGGACTGAGCAAAATCAACATCGTTATAATCACAATCATGGGTCCTGGTACCTTACCTTTGATTGATGAGTCCATGTCTTCTCATATTTGAGAATTCAAGTGCCCTAGAGAACTCTCTCAGGATTCATGTCCAGTGTCATTGCCATCTTTTGGCATTTTGGAAAAGGAAAACTACAAATAATATTGATTATTTTTATTATAGAAGTCCTCTTCGACAACCATTGTCAGTACTTTATTTCCAACATCGATGTCTACCACCGATCACCTCCTTTTGTGATTCCCACCACAGTGGCAATGTTCCAGGAGATCTTGGCATGTCTCTTTACTTTTGAACCATGATGTGTAAGAACTAACCGCCAAACTTATGATTGACATCTTAAGATTCCTTGCATATCCTCTATGAAATCATACTCTATGCTCATTTTTAATACATAGGGAGTTGTAGAGAAGATGAATACTGGAGAAGAGCCACATGAGAGATTTCTCCTACATGTGTCTAGGTACTCTAAGGTAGGATGTATGCACCATTTAATAAAACAACCACTGGTGAAGGGACAATGGTTCAAGGTAGGTGATTCATCGTGGGCAGGGTTTAATGTGTTGATCTGAAACAACAATTTTGCTTCCTTTTGTACTTTCTATAACACAAATTTAACCTCGAGGAGACCAACCAATAGAGATTCTAACAAAGTCAAATTGTCCTAGTGGAAAATTTGTATGATTTTATCCTAAAGTTATGCCAAATAGAGGAGTAAATATAGTTTGAACACCAACATTGAACATGCTATGATTCTCAGGTGTAATAGTGCATAAGATGAAGAGGATATGATGTAATTAGTGCAAGTTGTATATACTTCTTTTGGAGTAGGGGGACTTATGTGACGACCTTGATTTTGGGTTTTATAAATCTAAAATTTTAATTGAGGTATAAATATATCCAAGCGGCTTAATAATGAATCATGAAGTATTTTATATCACAAGAAGTGTTTTATACTAGTTTGATTAATGACTTGATGATTAAGTGCTTTTAATTCAAGGTTTTGTGGTCTTTTTGACTTTGTGGTCTCAAACTTAATAGTAAGGGGCTTTTTGTCATGAGAAGCCATGGTTCGAATTTCAATTGAATTGAAGGTCCATGCAATATGGGTTTAAGGAGAGTTGTTTAATTGATTGATTAATGTATGAGACCTTGATCACATTTTGATCTTTTTGACTTTGTGGCTGTGAATGTAATGTGTCGTCCCACACCAACAGTGCTTTGGGCGCAACATTTGCATTTTAGTCTACCCCTACCTCCGGGATAGACGGAGTAGAGGCATGGATTTCCTTGACTGGATCACCTCACCCAAGCCTTCCCATGCCTCCCCTCTAGTTCCCACTTCCTCGACAGAGCTGCCCAACGATCCATCACATAGAGAGCTTCCCCTCTCTGGTTTCCTTTGTCTTGCATAGGCAGATAGATAGAAGAGAGGGTAGTTTAGAAGGGATCTCTTCGAGAGGTGCAGCGTGGTGGAAGACCTCCGCCGAGGCTCCACGATAGCACAACGGGCTTGAGCAGCTTGCTTTCCAGGCGGCAAGACTTGGTCGGTGAGAAAGGAAGGAGGTCCAGGCTGTGGGCGCTGGAGCCCCCCAAATGATCTTTGGAGTCTAAACCTCAAATCTACAGGAGGCACGAGTTGGAGATGAGCCGTTGCTGGGGAAGCGGAAGTCCAAAAAATCCCTCCTTTCATCCCTTTTGCTTGGCGCCGGTGAGGAGACGAGCTTGATCGATTATGACCCAGGGTGCCCTTCAGCGGAGGAGGAGAGGCCGAATGAATGCACATAGAGGAGGGGAAACTTTTGGCCCCAACTCCAGTCTTCATGAGACCAAGGAAGTCGGCATCGTCCGCTGGTCTAGCCGCTCCAAGCGGCGCCGTTGCGAGGGATCGCGCGAGCCCAGGCAGAGCCGCGAAAGAGGAAGAAAAGGAGAGAGCGAGCAGGTCAACGGACCCTCGCACTGCGGAACCCCCAGGCGACCCGCCTAGGGTGCCTTCGGACTAGAGGCACCCCTCAGCGAGCCGCTGAGATCTGGGCCGCCCCAGGGCCTGATCCAACGGCCACAAAGAATCCCAAGAGGGTAAATCCTTTTTAATACTCTAAAATACTAGTTTTCTTGGAAAATGGCTTAAAAATAGCTCCTTTGGCCAAATAAGGCCCAAAATATACCCCTAGACTCGGAAAAATGCATAGTTTCACACGAGTAACTTGGATATGCCTACTACGAGCCAGTGACACCGCTCTGGCGAAAGGGCGACTAGGGTTTGTCTGCGGTGTCGCTGGCTTGGGGGAGGGGTTCCAGGCTGCCGGTGAGCGCTGACCCACTCCCCCGGGCCACTCTTCCTCTCCAAGTTGCGTGGATCCAGTTTCCTGGCAGCGGTGTTTGTCCTGCTCTGGCTCGTCTCTCATGTCCTACGACGGTGGCGTCCGGACCTCGACTCTAACCTCCCAGCGGCGTCGGCGGTAGTAGAGCCTAGCGGCTTTGTGGCAACTACTGGGGTGAGCTTTGGTGGTCTTCCTTGGAGGTCCCTTCGAGCGGACCAGGCTATGTCCTCCACCGAGCTGGTTCTAGCGGCCAGGATCTCCCCCCCCCTTCTTCTTCGTTCCGATTTCCTTTACTATTTTGAGTTTTCTGTTCGGTAGGGTCAGTGGCAATTTATCTTCCTGGTTTGTCGCCGCTAGTCGGCATTTTATCTATCGTACTTTGTTGCGACCTCTCTTCGGGAGAGTGATGAGATCTCTAGCTACGGCTAGATCTCCTTTTAGCTTTGGCTTGATCTTGCTACTCAGTTGTATGGCTTTGTTTGAGTTGATATACGAGCAGAATACCGTCTTGTTCCAGCACCTCTACCACTACTCAGTGCTCAGGTTGAAGGAATTCTTCATGAAAAGCTTCTTAAGACAGCCTCAAGTAAGAAGAATCAATGTAGAAATGTCTCACTCTCGTTCCAATATGAGTTGTAGTGCTCTTGGGTTACCGAACTTGATGTTTGTTTGCTCTGTTTGTATCTTTCTTCCCAATTGTAGATGTCGTATGGCTAACAAGTAATGAATCGATCCATTTTCTCTAAAAAAAACTTAGATATGCCTATTGATGCTCGACTAGACATGGTTTTTAATTTGCAATATAATGAATGTCTTAGATTACATTAAATGATATAAATAACATATGATTGACTTAAATTCTCATAAAATCAGTTAGTAGACTTAAATATGTTTCTAATACATTTATGAACTCTAATTTCAATAATATTGAATGTTTTGGTCTCTTTTGTACTAAAACGCAATTAGTTGCTTTAAACCTCGTTTTAATCCTAGAAAATTGTTAAATGGTCAGAAAAATATGAAATATGAACCAGAACCCTACAATGACCTCTTGATCACTATAAAAATGGAATAATGTGATTACGGTCTGTTTGAAGCTAAGAAATATGAAACCCTAAGTTTATACTTAGTAACTTTACAATGAAGTACAATAAATATGTCTTTGGTCTATAAATCATGTGAAGTTCAATATCAACCTGATATTAGTATATGAAACATTGTACATGATTTATGAGGTCACAATGATGCATCTAATGCATGTTATATAACGACGACCTTAATGTGACCTGAACCCTAATCTTACTAATGTATCGAACATTAGGGTTAATTAGTGTGAGGAGGTTTGAAACATGGTATTCAGAATAATAATGAAAACCTAGAATGAATAACCAGTAAGATTAATCACAAAATAATAAGACGAGTAATGATCAAAATACCCTAATGAGCTAACTAACCCTAATATGGAGATACATAGGGTTAATGATGAGAATCTAATGCTTGTATGTAATCTTGTTTTTAATTAGGTTTGACTTATGTTCTAGATGGTCAAGAATAGGTTAAGAATCTTTGAACTCAGGTATGAGCTTTAATAATTATATGACTATGGTTTTCTTGCTTGCAACTTGATATGTATGTATGCTTGTTATTTTCTCAAATACTTCCATGCAATATCCTACTATTGTACTCGATGTTTGCTTCGTTGATTTTATAACTTGAACACATAATATAGATCTCTATTATATAAACCTTGTGCACCAACCTATAGTCTCGGGGTAGGTACACAAGGCTGGATGTCTTACTTGAGTTGTCAAGATAGGGCGGACCATGTAGATACAAGGGTTAGCTCTTGGCAATGGCCTTGAGGTCCCTTACAAATAGGGTTAGCTAATCTTGAGCACCCTGATAGACCCTTCAAATGGGAAGTTGGTCAAAGGCCTTATGATATATGATATTTTCAGTATAATTGGAGTAAATTTACTAAAAGATGGGTTCTCGCTTTGCTAAGTAATTAACTCATTTATTCTTATTCGTTTACTTCTGCAAACCCTTTTCAAATTATGCAAAGCTTATATATATGTATCTTTCAGCCCCTTACTCAACACCTTGTGTGCTTGACCTGCCTTGTTTCACGTATTTTGTAGGTTGAGATATAGCTTGGAAGTTGATGACTTGTGAACATATGTTCAGGTGTACTTATTGTAAGATCCCTAGTGTACATGAGCAGACTTGTAAAATTGTACTCTTTAATATTTAATTGGAATCATGTAATAAATATTGTTGCTTAATCATACTTATGGATTGTATGAGATAATGTTGGTGCTTTTATCTTGTTATATGTTCATGTATGCTAAGCATTTCACGCCTCCGCATGTTGACTTTGATATTTGTTTGACTCATGGGATTGAGATTCTGATTTTGTGACAAATTAGTTGTATCAATGCCATGTATCATCTTCCTAAGTTCTTCATGTTGTAAAAGAATATAGTCAAGTGTTAAAAAAATGTTGATTATGTATCATTATTCAAAATATTATTATGATTTTTTTGATTTGGTTATGTTTTAATCATGCTATTGTGACACCACTACAAAAAAAACTGATGATTCCAAGGGATAAGCCTAGGAACTTTTGGCAATTTTCACAAATGCTTTTTCTTAGACACTCATAACTAAAGTAAATTTATTATCATAAAAAATTTAATGGGAAAGAAATAATTCAATTGGAAATAGTTACATTTTAAAAATATATAAAATTTAATCGGAGTTTTTTTGCTAGGAGAAGTAATATGGACAAATAATATTTAGAAATATGTTTGGTGGGACACTAAAATTTGCTTGAGAAAAATATAAAATACAGATATGAGATATGAAGGTCCCGGGAAGAGTAAAGACTACCTTGTGGTTGACACTACATGATGGATTGATGACAAATGAAAACGGAGTTAAAAAGAGCTTCACCTAGGAGAGTCAATGTTCTAGATGTAATACTGACACATAATCGTTTACACATGCATTTGTAAAGTGTCCAGACATTCAAAAGACATGGAGCTTGATCCCAAAAAAAATGGGGGAGACACTTCTCAACTCCACAAACCCCAAGGTTTGGTTATCAATATCATCAAACCTCAGCAAACGAAAACAGAAAAATGAATGACCATGCTGGATCGCAATCACGATATGGAAGATTTGGCAAGCTAGATGGCAACTGGTTTTCCAAAGCTTTAAACCTCACCGGAGGGTCTCTTTAGATCCATCCGCCAGGAAGTCAGGATGTGCATACTGGCTTTCACATAGGAAGACAGACAAAATAGGCTAGGGAACGAAACAAGCAGCATGGGAACCTCCGGAACGTCTCTGGGCAAAAGTGAATGTAGATGTTGCGGTTAAGAAGAAGTAAAGGAGAACAGTTGTTGCTTACGTCGTAAGGAATAATCAAGGTAGATGGATAAGGTCGGGGTGGATGTTGTGCGGATACCATACTGGATACAATTCATGCAGAATTGAAGGCCATATCATTTGAGATCAAGGAAAGTATGTCAAGGTTAAGAAAAATCATCGTCTTCTCCACAATCAACTAGCTATCAACATGTTGAAAGGTCTGAATGACACACCGGCTAAGTATAAACCCATATGTTGTAGCATCAAGCGAGACGTGCAAAGTTTTAAGACAATGATTTTTTCCTTCCATAAACGAGTCTGTAATAAGGTAGTTGATGGTATAGACAAATGGGTAGTGGCTCAGGTATAACCCAATGTATGTGGCAACGATGTCTTGACTTCATAGCTGAAACTATTCAACATGAAGCTATGTTGTGCCACAGCTCTGAACAACCTTCCAATAAGTCTGTAATGGGAGTGCAGGATGAACAGAAATCTCTCCCGTATTTAAAAAAAATTGCTATTGAGTAAGGAAAAACATATTTACCTAATATGTTCAGATTTTTTTTACATATGTGTATAAATAATTAAAAGAAACTTTTTCCGACATCATGCTTTTCTTTAAGGAAAAAATAGATAAAAATTTACCATGGATTCTTCATGAAAATTTTTCCCTTCACATCACCATGCCTACCATTTTTTTTCCATCATTTGCCTACCAATAAATCACCACATACCAAACTCATCCTTAGTCAATATGCTATTCCTTTCCTACATGAGGATGCCAATCTAAAAGCCACCTTATTTTTGTTGATTGCCTATCAACTTTTGACTTCCCTCGCGATGTCCCCCCTGAATATTTATTTTCCTTATTCCAATTATATTTCCCCATCCAAAACCAACCTACCCACAGCGTTATCTACTTCTCTCATGTTCCAATTCTATTTACCTATTAGTCACCTACCTTATCACACTGTCGCCCCCTTCCTCCCCAACAAGATTCTCCTTTTTACAATTTTCACTCAACCCCCATCATTTCCACAATCATTCAAATCCACAACCATCCCAAAAAATCATGCTTGCCGACATGTAAAGAGATTTAAGAAGATCAACTCGTCTCTTGCCACTGATGGCTACGACAGAGGAGGAACCAGACAACAATCATCTGTTAGCACATATGCAAAGTCGTGTCATCTGTTGGGCGCAACATCAAGCAAAGGAAGGTGTGGAAAAACCCCTACACTACTACAGAACACGCATTTGGCGTCGGTTGTTTAACCCCCTTTGGCGACGGTTTTCAAGCGACGCCTATGTGGGTGCCGCTAAAGGTCAAACTCTTCGGCATCGGTTTTCTAACCGACGCCTATATGATCTATATGCGTCAGTTATATATAGTTGGCCGACGTCTATAGGGTTCGCGCCACAAAAAAGGACACCACCTAGGACACTTTATGCGTCGGTTAACAACTGAACAACCGACGCCATACTCCAAGATGACACGGCCGTGCTTCACTGCACGGCCGTGTTTAGTACTATAGGCGTCGATTTTATATGAATAAGCGACGTCTTTTCCACCACGTTCGTGGTTTCCTGCACGGTCGGGTTGTTTGTCATATTAGGCGTCGGTTTTTATCCAATAACCGACGTTGTAGGCCTTTGATGATGGTGTTCTATAAATAACCGACGCCTATACTTTAATTTTTTTTTCTTATCAGTTTGCAGGCCTGCTGTGGCTGGTCAGCAGGATGAGAACCTGCAGTTCAGTTTTCTGAACTGCAAGTTTATGACATCCATTAATATCAGCCTACAAACAGGTCACAAACCTGCAAAATCAACAAATATTTTTTCACACAAGTAGATACATTCAGACATCAATTCAATTCTCACATTCACACATGTAGAAACATTCAAATACATGTAGAAACATTTAAACATGTATAAACATTCAGAAATATTCATTTACAAAATATCATTCAACATCGCTATCAGCATCCCAATTATATCTTACAATCGCCACTACTTGTATGGCTTTTGCCCATTCTTCTCTTACTTCATTTAATGCTTCCATCGTATATGGAGCATGTACATTTTTTAAGCGTGTACCTATAGTGTGGTTAGTTTTAAACACCTCCAAAGAGAATGATGTATATATATAAGTAATAATATAAAAATAATATTGATATATTTCATACTAACTAATGAGACTATATATAATACCTCATGTATGGTATTAATATCCAATGTGTCATGTCGGATAATCATCTGCATAAATCGCATCACATAGTATGCGCATGCCCAGCCGTTGTCTTGTGTAGCGCACTATAAATTAAAACATACACAATATTAAAAAATACAACTAAGTACAGTTCACATGAATAATATATACATTGGAGTCGGGAACTTACTTTTACGTTTTCCCAAATTATTGGCTGGTTCTTTCTCCTTGGGACATTTCCTCCAGCATTTTTGAATGAATCTAAACCCCTACATGTTAATGTAACACAGTAAATTGCATAATTAAATAGTAATGTAATAACAGATGTTAACAGATATAAAAATGAAATATTTCTCACCAGAATAATGACATTCTCAATATGTGTCCAATTTTAGTGTTCAATGTACTTCCCGCAGGATCTAGATAATAAACAGTGAACGTCCCAGGAACAATAACTAGTAACTCCCAATGTCTAGCGCTATAGGTAAAAAAGTTAAAAATTAATAACTCAAAATGTACAATAAAAATGGAATTTTCTTAAGTCCAAATTATAAATAAAGTAAACTTACTTGACATTGAATGGAGCTATTATTATCGTCTTCTTTTGCTGACCAAAAATTGTAAAAGCATCTATATAGTATTGTTGAACACTATCAGGGTCTTTAGCTACCATACTAATCAATGATGGAATCAAAAATCCCACATGATCAAATGCAAATTGTTTGCATTAATCTTCGACTAAGTAGCTGCAAAACATGTATTACGTATGCATTAATATATAAGAAACCGGATCACCGGATCTTACACAAGGTATATGGATGTATAAACAAGATATCACCTTATCCATGTCTCTATCATTGATGTATTCAGCCAATCATACATAAACAACTCAATAATATCTTGTATAAATAAAGAGCTATCGTATGATTGACCTGCATAATCTGCTTCTAAAGAAACAATTATAGGGCAATGTATATTATGTGCCCGTAGACAACATGCCATTCCCTTACAAGCAGGACCTAACGGGTATTTTAGGTCAGTTGGAACCCAACTTGGTAATGTAGGAAGTGGAGGTGGAGGCCTAGGTGCTCTGGGTGTCTTCTTTTTAACCTGTATATATAAATTCAGATCAGTTGACCTCATATATACACATTAACAATCTAAAGTAATGTAAATTTATCTTACAATTTCAGTAGTGTAGACGATATCTGCTTTGGGCCACAATATCACCCCGCCTTCTGCCTCACCAAGTGTATCAATATCTGGGTGGGCATGTGGCAATGCAGCTTCCCTCCAATCGGGTAATACACATATCAGGCTCACACGAACGTAGCCCTGCGGCATTAGAGTCCCATGAAACGTTGCCCCAGGAAGGGACAGGTAAGCATGCGCCTCTGCAACAACATAGTCTTGCATTCTTAAGCGGCATTGCTTCAATGCCTACAAATTTACGTAAAGAATGTTATACATATATACATATCATCTTGAAAATATATCATCTTGAAAAGACTAGCTACAATGTCATAAACAATACTTACAGCAGACGTGTTAGGCGATGGGTCTCCAGGATTACTCACAGTCTGTGCATCACGAGAAGAGTGGGTCGCCATAGGCTGATTGGAAGCCTGAGATGCCTGCCACCACACTATTTCTTCCTTGACCTTATCAGCAACTATATCATTGACCTTCTTAGCAACTATATCCTCGACTCTCTTATTCTCCTATACATGGATAAAAGAAACATTAGCTTCTTATTATTGAATTCCCTTTTGCAGTAACATTCTAAAAAAAGAATAGGTTACCTCTTCTTGTGAAAGTCCTGCTCTGGGTTTGCGCTGGGATGGCCCAAAGAATGCTTTGATGCCCACACCAGCGCCTGCACCCCTAACACATCCAGGATGCTCTGGGTTACCTAGAGCAACTGTCAATTCATCCCTTGTGCCCTGAGGGATGAACGTGCCTTGTTTCCTCTGCTCGTGCAGCTCTCGCTAATCACCATCAACAAAAATTGGTAAGTTAACACCACAATAATCAATATTCAAACAATTTCTCTAAGAGTTGTATTTTACCATTTTTGCAGTCGCCTCAGCAGTTACGGGCTTCTTTATTTCACCCTTCTTGTTTTGCCTCCCAGCTATCCAGATATCATGGCGAGACATGGGTGTGGCAGACTCCTGAGTAGCAGCAGACTCCTGAGTAGCCACAGACTCTGCCTGTAGTCTTTGGCGAACGCTTGCATAGCCCTTTGGACCCATAGTGTGGTCATGTACATTCAGTGCACGCCTTGCTTTTTGCGCGTCACTGAGGGCCTAGTTAGTATGCACATTAATGATTTGGTTAGTAGCACTAAATGTTAATCTTGAATAGGTGAATATAAAGTATATTAATTAAATTGGGAGTGACGGCTAATACTTTGAATTCTTCAAATTTTCTTGAAGCAACAAAATTGTCCCAATCTTCTTTGTCCATGAAGTTCCACTGTTCAAGGGATGACTTCTTCTTCTTATCACCATCTTTTATGTATTCTCTGTTGAGATTTATCCTATAGTTCCTAAGCATCTTTCCAGCGTGTTGCATCATGCTTTTACGATGCAGCTTCTCATCTAATGCAAACAGATTCTGTAAAATAGAATTCTTATTAACTAGTATCTAAAAATAGAATTGCAAATAATATAATTTGTAATCTACAAAATAGAATTGCAAATAATAATAACTCATGCATAAATCCTTCCATATCAAGTCTTTCTTCTCCTGAGGAACTTTATGCCAATTATCATACTTAACACCACAATGGCTTCGAGTGACACACCCAAGATAGTTTACAAAATTATTGCGGTTCACTCCAATTGCATTTCATCCATTATCAAACCCCACAACCAATTTGGATCCACAACCACTTAGCGCTATTAACTTCTTCAACAGAATGATGCCCCTTTTCTTATTAAGTGTTTGGTGTTGCGCATCAAGTTGCTCCAGTGCTTCAGTGGGTACATGTGCATCATCAACCTAAAATTTGACAAAAATAAACACACTGAATTAGCACAATATAGAAATATGGGATATATGTCATAACTATAAGATAATGAATTTTATAGAAATACAAGATATGTTTTTAGAACTTACATTGGTATCCTCGCCATGCTCGTCATGGACAACATGCTCATCATGGACTTCATGCTTGTCATGGACATCATGCTCATCATGGTCAGCCATATGAAAATGTCATTAAAAAGGCAAACATTTAGCATTTGTATTAACTAGAAAAAGGCAAACATTTAGCATTTGTATTAACTAGAAAAAGGCAAACATTTAGCATTTGTATTAATTACTCCTATTATCTACAATGAAGCCAGACTCCATACAAACAGTATATAATTTAGTGATTGTTCATTCTAATTTATACCAATGTACAAGTAATATAAAGAACAATGATTGTTCACTTTCTAGGCCAACAAACACATGTGATGTCATTCTTATATATAATAAATGTGTACCACCTATCCCATCCTTGAACACCTAATCTCACTAGTAAGTGTATAATGTGTATTGGGTTTTCAAGAAAATTTCGGCATCATTTCCCCGTTGTTCTCTAAGTACATATGTACTTAGAGAACAAACGGGGAAATGTTACCGAAATTTTCTCAAAAACCCAATACACATTATACACTTACATCCTAAGTGAGATTAGGTGTTCAAGAACAGTCCCAAACCGGGGACTATCCAAGATTTACTCCAAATGAGTAAATCTTGGACGGGTTTCTAGGCCAACAAAACATGTGATGTCATTCTTATATATAATAAATGTGTACCACCTATCCCATCCTTGAATACCTAATCTCACTAGTAAGTGTATAATGTGTATTGGGTTTTCAAGAAAATTTCAGCAACATTTCCCCACTGTTCTCTAAGTACATATGTACTTAGAGAACAAACGGGGAAATGCTGCCGAAATTTTCTCGAAAACCCAATACACATTATACACTTACATCCTAAGTGAGATTAGGTGTTCAAGAACAGTCCTAATCCGGGGACTATCCAAGATTTACTCCTAATGAGTAAATCTTGGACGGGTTTCTAGGCCAACAAACACAATAATAGATATGTACATGTTAGGGTTTCATCACAATTAATGTTAGGGTTTCATCACAATTGATGTTAGGGTTTAATCAAATCAAATTAGGATGCTACAATTGACAAGTTTAAATCTTATTTCAACATGCATCAAAATTTACTGAATTAGACCAAACATTACGATTAGAAGCACAAATATATGACAAATATATGCAAGAAAAAGATTTGTTCATATCCTAGGATTTACATAAAGCATTACATAAAAATTTGTTCATATCCTTACCAACAGCAAGCACGGCCGTGCTGGACAGCACGACCGTGGTAGGCCAACACAGCCATGGTCGTGCTTGCTGTTGGTAAGGAGCTAGGGAGAAGGAAGCAAAGAGGCTAGCCTACCTGGAGCTAGCGTGGAGAAGAGCGGCGGCGGCAGCAGTGGTGGCGAGTAAGTGAAGAAGCAGAGGAGCGGGCGGCGGGCAGAAGCAACCGACGACCGGAGAAGCAGCAGGCGCCGGCCGGAGAAGCAGTAGGCGAAGAAGTAGCAGCGGCGGGCGGCGAGCAGCGGCGCCTGCGAGCAGAAGAGCACCAGCACCGAAGAAGCAGAGGGGCAGCAACCGACGTCGCGATTTTGGGAGAGCGGCGGCGAGCAGTAGCACAGGAGAATATCGTGATGAAACAGGAAGAAAGGGGGAAGAGTTGGGTGATCGGGTCTATTAAGTTGGTCAACGGTGTCGGTTATCTACAAAACCAACGCCTATTATGCTTTAGCGTCGGTTGATAGTAAAACACCGACGCCCAACTAGACAACCTTTACCCTAAATTATTTGGCGGGAACCATTATCAGCGTCGGTTATCGAAGGATAACCGACACTGAAAGTGGGACTTTTTGCGCAAATTTTCATTTTAAATAGGCGTCGGTGAATAGTTAAAAAACTGACGCTGTAGGTGACCTAAAATGTTTTCGCTCAAAAATTGGATTTCGCAGGCGATTTTAGGCGTCGATCTGTTATAACCAGCCAACGCTGAATACAAAGCGGTACCCGTGTCTGGTTGGTCTTCGAATATAGACTTCGGTTTGCATAAATAACCGATGCCCAGAAGAGTGACACTGAATGTTGTTTCTGTAGTAGTGCTAGTTGACAAGCAGCACGATGAGGCACGCAAGGTGTGATCTTTCTTCCATACTCTCATTTTACTAGCAGTTAGGGCCACTGTAGTTGTGATTATGATCTGATTTGGTCTAATTTAGTGGGCCTATGTTTCTCTTATTTTTTGCTTATTTCATGCCATCATTGCTATTAGGAACTGTTGCATCTATCTCGTCCTGTAGATCATGTTCCAGATTGTATAAGTGGTCTATTTAAATTGATTTATATGTGTTCTTTGTTACTAGATACAAGACCACACAGTCACGAGTAGCACGCCACTGAGAAGTCATCGCCCAGACCACCCTACCTCCCCAGGCATGAACGTAGTTGTATTTCTATAGGTAAATAGCTCGCACATTAGTTGTAAGTTGGTGTTCTTATTTACAATCATATATGTATTGCTTCTTACATTAATGTGCAGGTCTTGATATTCATGAGACTGTGTTGATTGGAAATGCACCAAATGTTTTTTTTTCTTTTTGGAAATAGGTAAATAGTATTCCCAAAAAGGGTATAGCCAAGATGTCCTTGAAACCCGTACACAAGCGAGTATGCGACTCTATAAAATGCACCTCCACACAAAACAAAAATTAGGGTGTATCTCTAGAAAATGCCCCAGTAAGGTTTTGTAACTGTGGAGCAACCTTTTTTAAGGCCTTTTTTAGCTCTCACAACATTTCTAATATCTCTACATAACTTTTGCATTAAATCCATTTCAGTAGATCTAACCCCACCATGGGTTCTTTTGTTCCTTTCCTCCCACATAGTGTAACAGAACAAGGTAATGCATAGCCCATCAAACCCTCTCACATACTTGGAACTATTGGAGGTTCCAAACTGGGTTATGACCTCTGGTAGGTTCAGAAGTGTGCTTTTGCTCCAATTGTTCTTCAGAGAGATGACTGCCCAAATAAACCTAGAGTAGCTATAGCTCCCAAAAAGATGGTCGTGTGTCTCCTCCTCTCTGTTGCAAACAAAACAAGTGTTGTTGACCTACAAACCCCATCTTTGCATCTGGTCCTTTGTAGTGAGCTTCTTCAAAATGGCTTTGTAGGTGGCCGTGCTCCACTTAGGGACATGATATTTACTCGAGAGAGTCTTAAACCAAAAAACCTACACGCCCTCCACCTTGTTGATCCATGGTGTGATATGTTGTTCGTTTAACATCATCATACCATTGTCATCAACCTTGTAGAAGGCATGAGTCTTCTCCTAGCTCTGACATATGTGCCTCCAGGTCCTAGATTTCACTGACCAAGTCTACACAGTGAGCTGCTGCAATAGAGGTGGTATGGCCTTTATTACATCTATGATTTATGGTGAAAACCTTGAGAAGGATAGAGAGAGTATGTGGAAGACCCTTATCAATACAACCCAAGATGATGTTCCTTGGATGGTTATAGGGGATTTTAAGGAAGCCTAGGGAGAACAACATGCTTGATAACACATTGCTCATTGAACTTGTTGTGAAGGGTGGGAGAACAACATGCCCTAACAAACAACATGGTGATCGAAGAATCACTAGTGCAATCGACAGAGGCCTTGTTAATGATGCATGGCTGGACATATGGCCTAACATAGCCATTAAAATGGGATCCAACCTGGTCAGTGACCATGCGTGGATGAAAATGGACCTGGTCAATATGATGCACTACCCTTGTCCTTTCAGGTTTATCAATTAGTGGTGTGATTGGGAGGGATTCAAGGAGATAGTGATGGATGCATGGAGACAACCTGTGCAAGGAAATCCTCTATTCATAACTCTGAAGAAGCTACAAAATACCAAGCGTGCTCTAAAAAAGTAGAGCCATGAAAAAGCAAACCTGTGGAACCTACTAAGGGATGCAAAAGAAGTATACAACACAATTGCTCTTGAAGTCTGGAAATATCCACTGAGTGCTGAAGCTATTGAGAAGGAAAGCAGAACTGAAACAAGACTAAGGCATCTGAAGAAAGCTGAAGAAGTATTCCTATGGAAAAGGAGCCACTTGACGTGGATTAAATACGGTGATCAGAACTCAAGAGACTATCACGTAGCCATAAATAAGAAAGAAATACAATAAACTATTCATGAATTCATTAATGAGAAAGGCAAAACAGTAGAAGGTAGAGTTGTTGTATCCTTAAATGCGATCAACCACTTCTACTGGCTATATAATAAGAACAATAGAGGGTACCCTGTTGAGGAGGAACTGCTCCCAGAGGCACGTATTAGTGTAGAGATGAACATAAACCTATGCAAAATGGCTACTGAAGAAGAGATAAAAGCGACTACTTTCTCCATTAACCCATCGAAGGTGCTAGGGCCTAATGGATTTAATGGGAAGTTCTTCCAAGTTATGTGGCCTATCATTAAGGATGATATTGTCAAAGCTGTTAGATGGTTTATGGAGTGGGGTAGAATGATGAAAGTAGTGAACCACACTTTCATCAAGCTGATACCTAAGAAAAAAGATGCGACAAATATGAATGACTTCAGACCCATAGCTTGCTGTGGGGTCTTATATAAAATTATTGCTAAACTCATTGAAAGTCGTCTGAAGGAGATTCTACCAAACATCATCTCTAAAGAGAAAAACGCCTTTATACAAGGGAGACAGATAGCGTACAATACTCATCTGGTGGTCGAATTCCTTGTGGGATTCAATACCAAACATGAAGCGGCAAAGGCTTGTATGAAAGTTGATCTAACAAAATCCTACGACCATGTCTAATGGAATTTCTTATGGAGGGTCATGATGAAGATGGGCTTTGACTCCAGATGGATCAATTTAATAAAAGAGTGCATCCAGATGACATCTTTCTCGATCTTGATCAACGGCTCTCCTGAGGGCCTCTTCAGGGCAATCTATGGGCTAAGATAAGGTGATCTGATGCCCCCTCCTGTTCACTATTGTCATGGAGGGCCTAAACAAGATGACACATCTTGTAGAGGATGAGGGGTCTATTAAAACCTACAAAGTAAATGGGACAAAAGTTTTATCCCATCTTATATTTGCTAACGACGTCATGCTTTTTTCTGTCGGGAATATGAGAAGACTTAAAGAGTTCAAAAGGGTCCTTGTGCAATTTGGAAGAATGACAAGCCTCTATATTAGCAAAATCAAATTCATGATCTACTGTTCTAAGTCCTGTGATAGTAGAAGAGGAAGATTGAAGACGGTGATAGGAATGGAAAATGGTAGGCACCTACTAAGTACCTTGGTGCACCTATAGCAGGTAGGAAGGGTTCAGCTAAAGACTTTTCCACATGCTTGGATTGCATTAGAGACAAGATCGAGCACTGGAGAGGGATCAAAATTTCTATGGCTGGCAGATTAGTACTGGTGAGATCTGTTCTTCAAAGCATGATAATATTTGGGGGGGGACGTATGCAAAATTCCCAACCCGGTAGCCGACAAAATGAAAATGATGACAACGAATTTTATTTGGGGTGGCAGACATCACAGTGTGACATGGGAGACGATCTCCAATCCCTTTGAAAAGGGGGGACTAAACGTCAAACATCCTATGGATATTCTGGATAGTTGTAGAATAAGAAGGATGGATAGATTTCTGAGATGTAAAGATAACATCTGGGTGGATTGGATGAGCAGAAGGTACGGGACCATACCTATACAAAAGACACACCAAATGTTTTTTATATGCTTACAAATCATGAATGTTTTTACTAAATTGTACTTATGCAAGCAGAAAAAACGATTACATTCACATATCTATTAATAGATTTGTCTTGTTTTTGTTGTTCATCGTCATCAATTCCTTGCCTTTTTAATAAAGAGTACGAGTTTCAAGTCCAAAACATACTTTTTCAGGGTTGATTGCTTGGTTGCTTGGGAGTGGCTACAAGCACAAATTGAATAACCCCAATCTCAAGGACAAATACATATTTACTTGAGTGTCCCTTTTCTTAATATAAATATTTGTACTTGAACTTTTTCATTTATCCATACATATACTACATCAAATTTGTATGTTGTCTTTAATCCAATCTTTTTAATAAAAATGCTACTACATACTTGTAGATGACGGGTGCCAATGACTCCTTATGTACGACATCATTAAAAGAGAAGCTTGAAAATGATAAATTAATCAAATTTCAATGTCATATCCAATGTCCTTCCACCAAATGAGAATCTTCTAGTACATACAACATCTATGATTTAGCATGTTGATGGCTTAATTCTTGTTGGGTTAGAAGTTATACACCAATGATCGATAATATGAGGACTTCTGGTGATTTATTATTTTGTTAGGTGGTGTGGTTTACTGTATCAAATCATGCAAATTGATGTGTAACAAAGAGTGAAATAGTGTATTATTTGTTTAAGTTGAGTATTATTTTTGTATATGCAAAGGGTAAGGTAAATGTCCTCCTTATGCAAATGATTGAACTATGAGCAAACATCATTTGCCCCTAATATGTGTTTCTTCATATGAAAAGTGTCTCAATTTTGAAAATTTAGACAATTTTATTGTATTCCAACTAAGTAAAGCTCAAATACCATGAAAAGATGGATATTAAAATGTAATGTGATTTGTATGTATTTACTGGGGATTTTCCTTTAGGGTGAAGCTATAACTTCTAGGAAAGTATATGACAATTTTTGTTATTATCTATCTCTTTTATACGTCATATACAAGCATGTCATCTTATGTAGGTTAGGTGACAATTCTTCCTATAAAATTTTATGAAGAAGGTGACCGTCATAAATATAAGCTTTAACAAGCATAGGTGACATAAGTTTTATAGATTACATAGTCCATAGATTACACCCAAAATATGACAGACATTAGGTAGATTATTGACAACTATGTCACATTTTTTTGCTAAAGGTGACACACTTGAATGTCATGTATGATGTGTTTTTTAGTAGTGACGGTCTGCACCAAGAACCCACACCATCGAATTTTAGACCCTCATATTCACTGTACTTCTAATCGCCAACCACTCTTCCACCCTCCTCGTCCAACCCTATCACCATCACCATTATCGACGGCTTGCAACTACATTCCAGTGGTGGCTCAGTGCTCATGGACGACACCAAATTTGGTAGTCGCCTAGGAGTCTTGACGACCACCTCCCAAAACATTGTGCCATTGAAGCCCCAAACTCATGTTGACTGAATGAACCATCCCCTAGTAATTTGGTCCTCTTCGAAACCTTTATCTATGACCAATGAGTATCAGACTTTGGTGGGCTGAAAACATATTTTCATCACCACGAATTCTTTAACACAATAGAACGATGCTAAACCACCTTGCTTCCACTAGACTTTACAACTACTTCCTTCGATCCCATTGCATGAAATGCATCTCCTCCTCATCCAAAATTTCAAGAACTTAGTAAATCACCATCCCTTCCAATTTCCACCTCACCAAAGATTGGAAGTTCAAATTGTGTTCTTCAGTGGAAATATCATACATTGTAACTAATTTTCTCTCAATATACTTTTAGACCATTACAAGATCAGTCGAGATATTGAATATGAAAGAATATAGAACAATCCTAAAACATACACCTAACAAGAAAGGGGACTAGAATAGTTAGTATACAAATATCACTTTGTGTATGTGTGTGTGTAACTTATGTATTTTGTATTACTATATGATAGATCCTAGACACTGATAGTATCCTTATTATAGAGTTTAAACCTTAAAAATATATGAATTAAACCACAACCATAAGTAATAAATTGCCTGATTTTGAACTAGATAACCCTATAGAGGAATCTAAAGGGGAACCCAATCTGACAACATGTTAAAATAAAACCTAAAAAGACACTTCATCGGGATACATGTAAATAGATGTATAATTATGTTCATAACCATGATGGAGATCTAAGTATTAGTGTACTACTAGCACGTATTGAGGATTATTGAATAATTATAATAGAGAATAACATTCTAGGATCTAATACCATTATAGGATCTAATCTATACATAACATGACACATAAGTAACAATCATTATACATTTAACCTAGTTGGAGATCTAAAATTAATATTTATGGAAAATATGGGATACAAATGGGAGATGGAAAATGGAAATCCTAAGTTAAATAAATACAACCTAATTCCAAGCCATATCAGGACAAATATTTCTCTACATCTGTAGATCTCTTAGTTTTGATTGAATTCTTGGAGCTGAACACTTGGATTTCACAATTTTACATACTTTGATATTGAGGTACGAAATTTCTTTTTTTTTATTTGGAAGGTTATTTCCCTCTTTGATTGCATGCATGATTAATTAGGTTGGTTGGCTTAATTTTTTTGTAAACCTTATTTCTCCTCCTTCAAAGACACCAAAAATAAATCCTAAAAAATAATAGCACATTGTTTAAACATCAAAAAGGGCAGGCTACACACTAGTTTAAGTGGAATAACTCTTCCAAAACTCTATGCAGAGACAAGGACATGAGATCCCTCGGTATACTGAGAAACACAGTTGGTGTGTTTTCTTTTTCCATGGAGAGAACATATGAGTTCTCCAATAACGACACATTGACATGTAATATCTATTTGAAATTTGAATTACTAGTTTCAAAAGTGGATATTAAATCTTAGTGAAGTTGAAAACCCATTTCTACCTTTTGGTAATTGGCTGTATTATTTGTTCCTTTGCAATTTTTCATCCTTTGTAGGTAGGTTCATATTGTTGCACTGTCCAAATATCGATTTTGTACCAACTTTTCTGGTCTATGTTTCCCTTCTTGGGGTCCTTGTGTGGTTTTGTTCCCTTTAGGAACTCATGGACATGTGATCAATACAAGACCTAGAAGATGCATGCAAGAGATTTCCATTTTGAAGAGTAGATAGGAATCAATGACAATTCATAATTTTGTGTTCTTGTGTATCAACTTCTGTGACTCTAATGTAGAACATGATTGTAAAAGGATTTTCTTAAATTTTCTGATGCAATTTGATAAGTATATGATCATAAGGATCATGTCTTTACATTATGGTATCAAATCCTACAAACTTTTTACACTCATGCATGTCTCCTAGAAATTAGTGTTAAATAGGTAGTACACATGGAACATATTCAAATAGTTACAATAAACTCTATTATCATTGGCTCAATTATTAGGGCGTACCTAGACTACAAGTAGGAAACACAAAGAGCCTAAGATGTGGGGTATGTACCTCAATAGAAAGTCATGAAACATACATAGCATATCTAGTAGCTTTTGGAATACCTAGGCGTAGTTTTATGTGGAGATATTATTGAGAAAGAAGTGTTTAAGACATGTGTATGTAGATTTACAACACGGTCATTGGAACATCTAATCCCAACTACAAGTATACAAATGGGAAGAATATCATAGAGATGCTCTTTAGGTAAAACACAAGAAATTGCAAAAAAAGGAACGAATAAATATTGTAAACCCTAGAATGAATAATCCATCACTACATAAGTGGAATGAGCTGAGGTGCCTAAAGAAGGATGCTTAGTAAAGGTTCTGGCATAATTACTCCCAGTACACTTAAGTGGTGGTGTGGTTTCCACACTTTACAATTCAACCTAGCCAAAGTAATATCGTCTACTTATAAAAAAAGCCCTAACCTTGATATTAGCTAATATCCTAGTTTAAAAAAAATTTGTATGCTTAATCACTTTCAATAAAGAGGAAATAATTGACAATATGTTAGGATTTAGATGAAAAACCCAACTAATATAAAACTTTTTAAAAATTCCTCATGATAATTTTTACATAACATCCCAACAAAATATGACGATTGAGAGTTAAATAATATGTTCTCCTTCTACATATGTAAGATATTTGTGAGACAAAAAAGAAATATGAATCCAACATTATACCTTTATAGATGCAAAAAAGATATAAAATTGCATCTCAATCCATAATAAGAGAATTAAATGCTAAAATGTGATATATATTAGGATTTGTATATTTTTGAAACTTCAAAATTTTAAATATGTATATATATACACACAAACACACACACAAATATATATATATAACATTGGATAATAATGATGTAAAACCCTACCCTCTAAAATTTGAGACATAAAATGAAATATTTCCAAAAAAAGATTGACCCAATAAAACATCACATAAAGTTTACTGGCTGCAATATTGAGAAAAGATTTATGTTTTAAATCTTAACTAAGATAATTACATTTTATCTAATAATTTTGTGGTGTAACAAAAATGTAATATTCATAATTCAAATTCTTGATCTACAAATGTCTACATGACCCAAAGGACTTTTATGGACTAGTCATCACTAAGTTCTCAGGTGACTCTTTATGTTCCATAGAAATATAAATTCCCCAAGATGTGTCCATTAGTTAGTATGATGGAGTAATAGTAAGTAGAGTGTTCAAATGAGGTGATTGTGACTTAATTCTCACATTGATTTTGGCCATTTTCAGTTTGCACCAGAAAGATTCTTTTTGAGAAACTATTTATAATACTATATGTACAAAAAATGATTTTTGTGGATATTTATCGATAATTTGTTGAGATAAGTCACAATCAAGGAGGTACGAGGACAAAACCTAGAATAGAGTCACCTTAAATGGGTACATGATTAATAACACATGTACTTTGTGATAGCCTGATACTAAACATTAGTTAACATATGATGTAGACATAATTGGATGGGAAGTTGAATCCTTTTAAGGGGTGGAGAATAGTACCTTCATAGACTAGTAGTAAACTAATTGTGAGGATGGTATCCTCTTTAAATGGTGGACAATTGTAACATACTTGATTTTGGGTACTACATCTATTTTTAGTTATAGTACATGATACTCTCAAAATATGAGCCCATTTGCAAATTTTTCTCTCTCTCTAAATCTCATTTTGCTATCTTGGTCAATTAACACATTCTTTTATACTTGTAAGTCTCCTTTTAATTTTCTTACCTCCAAATGAAGATTTTCCCTCTTCATTTGAAAAAAAATTGTGAATCAGTCCTCAAAGTTATTCTCTTTAAATGATTTGGTATCATTTACAACAAATCAAAATTTCTAGTAGAAACACCTTAAATATACCTTGCATGTATGAACTATCCTTCACTTGAAAGCTATTTCTACTTGGAATCAATGTAAAATGTTCATCATATAAGTATATGTAAATATTTACATCAATTATAGGAATAAGTAACTTATCATGGTCAAATATAAAAGTGGGGGTGTTAATGTTTTCTAAAAGATTAGTTAATAAGAATTTTACCATGGCCAAAATCTCATAGCAATTGTCTTTCCATATAAAAGATACAAAATTTTGATGTAATTAGTAAATATGATGTTAATTATAGTTATCAAGTTGATATATTAGTAAATGAAGTAATACCCCCTCTCCATCATGCAAACCCTATAGATTCCCCTCTATAAATCCATTCATACATGTCGTTATAAAGGTATCTATAACTCCTCTACCTCTTGCAAATCAAACCCATCTCCTCGTAATGCACCGAATTCCTTTCAGGCAAGAGGACCCTCTCTGCATCCTATATAAACAAATGCATGCCATTGAACTAGGACATTTTCGACCTGCAACTTCCTAACTTAATCCTTACCTAGGCAGATCTAAAAAACCTAGAACCCATTCTCCACCCTAGTCCCATGATCCCCCTCCATCTTGCGATCAATCTCCCTGGACATAAGGGAGTGCTACCATGTTACAATTGTTGCCTTCAGGTCTATTGACCACCAAGAGCACCACAACAAATCCCTGATACCTCATGACCATAGACTTGCAACAGACAATCCCCCACAATGACTTCAAGCATCTTGGCATCAACTAGACGTTGAGCTCTACATCCAAACCCTGACCACCTTCATCTCCCCTATAATCACTGACAACTAAGACAAGCCTGATCTCCCTACCCAACATCTACAATGTGGATTTCCATCACCATAAATTCCAAAGAGTCTGCAAGATGTAGATAGAAGTGTTGATCCCACTTGCTGCCTTTCCTTCTTCATCATTTCAATAAGTCATTCCCCAACCACCTACGACACCCTATACTTCCTACAATGACACCATTAGTCCTGCAAACTTTTTCCGCCATTGTTTGATCTAGTACGATGACAAGATTCTCTACTAGACCTTCATCTCAATAACTTAGCAAGGAACACAACGGTATTCCACAATAACCCACCACCATCAAAGTTTAGACCCTCCTCTTCACCATTCTTCATCTTACCAACCACCCTTTAACCCTCCTCATCTAACCCTATCACCATCATCATTATCACCAACCTACTGACGCAATCCAACAGTAGCACAGTGTCCATGGATGACTCTAAGTCTGGAGGATGCCTAGGAGTCTTGAAAACCACCAACCAAGATGTCGTAGCCATTACAGACCAGACTCATGATGCTCCGATGAATTATCCCCTAGTAATCTGGTTCTCTTGCAAACCTTCATCTACAAGTAATGATGATCAGACACTGGCAGACTATAGATAGATGTTCATCATTATGAATTCTTTAATACAACACAACTCTTAAACCACCTTATTGCCACAAGACTTTACCACTACTTCCTTTGACCCCATTGCATGACATGCATTTCCTTCTCATCTGAATCTTCAGCAACCCAGTAAATCATCATCCCTTCCAGTTTCAACCTCAATGAAGATCGAAAGTTTAGCTAACTTTGCTACAACCCATAATGAGGTTAGTCAGTAAGTACCTTGATTAGAGTGCATTACCTTTATTAGTGCTAAGTACCTTGTTAAACATCATGGTTAATCAAGATAAGCTAAGATGTGAATCATTAGTCGAGATTGATTCATTTGATGTAATTAATGTTAATTGCAGTGTTAATCGTTAAGTTAATTACCTAAGATGATTAACCTATCTAAGTTGGTTTATTTATTTTTTTTATGCCTTGAGAAGGTAGAGAATCTCGTGCTTGAAATTTTACAAAAAGAATCACTCAAATCGGACATCCGAGGAAATAGTTATGGCTTTTACAAGGTCCTTGGACTTGGCTGCAGTTTTTCCATTTATTAGCTTTAATATGTTTTCCTTTTATTCCTTATCCCCTTCCCTCTATTGAGCAGAGAACCACTTGAAAGTGGCGCACAGCTGCTAGCCCGATCGACTAATAGAGGAAAAGAGGAGGGGCGATCTTGGGGCGATTTTGAGCTCCAACTTTGTTTTAGCAACACCTTCCTCCCTTCTTCTTCTTCTTCCTTTCTCCTTCCTCCTCTACCTTGCCCCATCTGTGCCCGACCAGCAGAGCAGTGCCAGTGGCCAGCAGCAGCAGCTGCAGCTGTAGCGGCACTGACCAGGAGCAGCTTGGCGCGAGAAGCACCACCAAACACCGACCTCCTCCGCCATCTTCCTCTTCCTTGCCCTAGTGGCACCTCACCTGTGCCCCCACCTGCTAGGGTGGCGCCCTCAGTAGCAGCGGCCACAGCAGTAGCTGCAACTGCAGCAACACACGACTAGGGGCCATTTTGGGCAGCCAACACCACGTAAATGGTTCCTTGACTCCGACCTTGAGGCCTATGTTCGATTCCACAGCTCCCAGCCGCTTTTAGTGCCTAGCCGAGCTCTCTCTTCCTAACCTATGCAAGCATAGAGCTACTTGCGTGAAGCAGGTTTGTTCCAGAGCAATTCAAATTCAAAGGTTGAAGATGACCTACTAACACCCGGAAACAAGACTGAGGATGCATTTTTAGTTGAATTCGGTCATCTTCGACCACTGTGGGTAGAATTTCACTCACTAAGCACGTATAAATCCAATAATCAGGTGTTTTTGGTTGAATCGGTGTTATTCAAGGGTAACCGTGCTTATCCAAGTGTCGTGCAGTGACAACGTCACCAGATTTCTAATTTGCACAAATATCTTAATTATGTTTGCACGACACTAATTGTTTGATTGATATGTGTGATTTGGATTACTGGAACTGCATGATTGATTAAAACCTAATTTGCTCAGTTTAAAAGTTGGAATCAGTAGCATACAACCAGTAGTTGTATGGTTTCAGTATAAACCCAGGCTATTCATTTTTTAGTAATTTAATAGATGTATGATTTCAAAGAAATGACAATGACATGAAAAGGGTTCAATAGAAACCTAGTTGCACACCCCCGATTATATTTAATGTGAGTGTATTAATAATTATATGAATGGACACGTTTCTCAAAGAAATCATTTGAAATTCTCAATTAATATTAATAATTTGTGCCATGACAAGTAATTGTCTTTTAATTGAGTTATGTGATGCATAACTTAGAATTTGGGTTGATGTGCTTGATTTTTTAGGAATTACATATAATTTACAAGTGCTACTGATGATTTCTAATATATCGAGTAATTAACTCTTTTTAGTGTGTTATGATGATCAATTGTATAATTCCAGCGTATATGAGCCAAGTTGATATGAGATTAGTTTATTTAAGAAATTTCAATATGTTTGCATGCATGGTATACGGATACTCAGTAAATTACAATGTTTTTGAGTATACTACTCTGTCAGGTCTAGAATGATATTCATGTTGTGATTTGAACTGAAATTAAATAGATGAGATGCCATAGAAATACCAGAGTTGAGTATAAGTAAGAAAAAGGTTCAACATAGTGAGAGTTTTATAGGAAATAATAAATTATAGATTTAAGGGCCCTGATATTGTAGAACCCCTATGTGAGGTTTGCGCCTTAGGGGTGAAACGATCTATCCCTAGCAGCGACCAGTATACAGGGGTCGGAACGTGCAATCAGGTGGCACGAGGGGGGGGGGAGGGGGGACGAAGCCTAGTGGAAGTTGATCGCCTCAGAAGTGAGTCATACTTTTTGGCGGTTACTCCCCGACAACGGTGCCAAAAAGTTGATCGCCTCCTTTTTCTCATATATGGATACAAACATGGGACAAGGGAGGGAATCAAGCTTTACATTTGTAACCCAAAACCTTCTAAGATACCCGCAACTTTTATTACGGGGCCGAACTAGATATACGAGGTCGAACACAGGGACATGGTGACGTTTAAGACGCCTGAGATTTCATTCTTGGGTCAGATAAGACAAAAGTGATAGTCGATGAAAATATATGCTAGAACTAGTCTAGAGGGTTGTCACGATTTAAACAAAGAAAAGAAAAGAAAAGAATACAAAATGGCGTTCATGAGATTCTACTAATCAGAGAGGAGTTCTTGGCTATGTAACCGCAACCTGGGCAGTCTATGCACCCGTCTCGGGTGTAGACAACCCTCGAACACCTAAGAAAGCATCTTAAAACCAAACATAGTATGCATTGTGGTATCTGTTCCTGTGGGGTCATCCCACTCGCTCTCGCATAGTGTGACTAAAACCATCAACGACATGTCAGCTAACCTCTCTCGAGGATGACAAATCAACACACTAGAATACTCTAGATTCCCTCTCGGGTTTTAGAGTATTCTGGAATGTTGGGAACAGAGGACCTTGAACCGTCCTCCTCTCGGGTTCCGATCCAAACTATCAACTCTCGTCTATTCCTACAAAGGATCTCTCGATACAAGCAGAAATAGCAGTTCAAATTAGAAAGAGATCAACCAAACTAGCAATCATAACTACAGAGAGAAGATAGAACAAGCAACATACTATATCTGATATGAATCTACTTGCTTAAGGAAAAAGTACATACACATGCCCAGATCGGGCTACATAGCCAAGAAGGAGCTAACTAGCCATAGACAAGCATGGTTACCACCGAACAAAGATGGATGAACATTGTTTTGTACAAATAACCAAATAATGTAGCAGAAGAAAGAGGAAGAAGAAGAGATTATCCCATAGAGGAGAGGTGGCTCTTGCTCCTTTGCCTCCGAATAGGCTGGATCTTGTCTTTTGGTCCTTCTCCTTGATCAGATATGGACTCCTTGGTCCTCTCTCTCTTTCTAGATCTACCCCAAATAGTAGCTCGGTGGATGAACGAAGGTGGAAGATGATAGTGGTTGGTCTAGATCTGGGTTTCCACCACAGATCTAGGTGGAAATGGATGGATGGGTGGAGGAAGGATGGAAGCCTATTGTAGGGGGCAGCGTAAAGAGAGAACCTTGGTCTTCTCAGATCTCTATACTCTCCCGCAGGGCTCTGGCTCCAATCTGGCAGCCTCTCGGCATCTAAACTAGACTCAGCAGCCTTTCAGTGTCAAGACTGGATCGATCTTCACTTCAGCATCCTAGAGGTGCTTCGATCAGATCCCCCCCTTTTATGCAGATCTGGGTGGCTATTTATAGTTCTCAGTGTATATAGGGGGGTCTGCTTGGGCCCTTTGAACCTCAGTTGAGGTCTAGGCATAGACCGCATCTCTTTTGGGTCACAGTCCTCCTTTGCACTTGACCGCAGGCATGAAGGTAGGGAGGAGTCACGGTCATTGGTGTGTTTTCGATTGCGATGTGTGTGAAGGTGGGTCTGATGGTGGAGTTTGAGTCACGGTGTTGAGAGGTGTACAAATAAGAGGGCATTGTGTGCAGATCGCGATTAGTCTGACATTGTCGTAGCTAGGTCGCGGTAGTAGGGAGGCTTAGGTCACGATGGGGGTAGCTGTGAGCATCGATGGAGGTCGCGGTTTGAGGACAGCGAACCCCAATTGATCGAGCTGTGGGCGTTGGTGGTAGGTACAGACCGCGATCGAGCAGAGTGGGGAAGACGATCGCGGTGTGGTGATGGCATGCTACCGTTGATGTGGAGGGGAGGGCGGACCGCGAATGTAGTTGAAGGGAGGTCGTGATGGTCATGATCCTCCGTTGGTGGCAGCGTCACAGTTAGCTGGAGATCGCGGTGGAGATTCTGAATGCCCACAGTGAGAGTTGGAGGCATCGTGGTCAGGTGGTCTAGGAGCCGCGACTAGCGTTGAAGAAGCGACCGTGGGTCGCGGTTAGGGAGGATGGGAGGGAGGCCATGATCTACTAGTTGAGAGAGGTCACGATGTAGGTGAAGAAAGGAGATCGCGGTCTCAGTAGAAGGGATACCCGCGATTAGGGTAGATGAACCCCGTGGTTGAGAATGCAAGGGGCTGAATGGGCCGAGAAGATTGGGCCCATGTGCCCAAATCTGACATGTACATAAGAATAAAACCCTTTTAAAATAGAGATAAAGTCAATTAAGTTTATCATGGAGAAGTGAGGGGATTCATGCCATGAAAGCAATTAATGAGAGCTAAACTGGGCCCAAGACAGTGATTCAGACAGTGATGAATATGTATTCATCATTAGGTTATAAATCAAACAATACAATTCACTGGGCCTCATTTTAGCAGAGAGAGCATGGATAAGAGGTTGTTCATCTATGTTCGGTGAACACAAGTCTAACATTGGATATTTAGCTACATTATTGGCTATTCTAACTACATTATCTAATGAGAGACAGAAAGCATAAAACATGAGCATTATTGGGCAAATTAAGACTAAAGTGACATGAAACTATAGATAAAATGCATAGATAATATGCGTAGATTTGGGTGTTATCAACTACCCCAAGCTTAAAACTTGCTTGTCCTCAAGCAAGATTGTGCTCAAAGAATAAAAAGATAACATCCAAATTAAGCTTGGCAATAAATTCTAAGGCTAAGAAAAATTGTTTAAAACATTAATACTCTTGATCCATGTCATTTCATAACAAACCCCCACCAATCAACCACAATCCTGCCAAGCAAGATCAAAGAGTTTCCAGGCAAGATTAAGAGAATTCACTACAACCTGTCGATACTCGTGAGGGTTTGAATCATAATTATCAAACATAAAAGAATTGATGCATAAATGATCACGCGGGTGATGAGCATTGAGTCATCACCATGATTCCATGCATACCAATCAGGAACACCACACACCTCTCACTTATTCATGTCCTAAGAAACAAAGCAAAAAGACTCTAATGACTTTTGAGAATCCCGATATGCGTCAGGTTGGTCCATGCAATGAGCAACAATCCTTGTAGTCTGAACCAGTTGGTCCAAAGCAGAGAGATGAACTCCTCGTACTGCGCCTGAACCAACCTTACTACTGGGATGATCTCATAGGTCTCCTAGGGGTTCCTAGTGACTCTCTAATGAGCATTTGGAGTGATACTATTAGGTGCGACATACCCGCGTTTGTGAGCGCAGTCATACACCGATTGTGCACCATCCTCAACTCTCCTAAAAGAGAAAACAATGCTCATTTATTTACACTCAGGCTTTTATTCTCTGCATTCTATTTTGTAGGCTTGGGTGAGAACTATATAGATATTTTGGGATTTTGTGGGCGGCCACGCCTCTTTTGCACTTTTTTTATATTTTTCATCTTTTTGACTCAATCTAATGTGAGAAGGCATGTAGTCCATCAAGGAAGACACTTCATCTTGATTATAGATCAAAGCTCATCATGATCCGCTTGAAACCTGTGTGAAAAATTGCAATTATGATTCAAGAATCCTTATAATAGAGGCAAGCTTGTGAAACCGCAACTAGGAGTCTTTAGCCTTGTTTTAGCTCATTCCAACGGTCCTTTACCATGGATTTGCCATTCACGACATGGATCAAGGGAATTTAGCTTTAAGCTATGAAAAAGGGACATAACCTTAGATTTTATTACTAAACTCAAGGAAAGAGTCAAAGAGCAAGCCAAGCAAAAGGTCAAGTAATTTTTAAGATGAAAATTGTGCATTTAGGCATAAAATCAAGCATTTATCTATTAGATTCGCACCATATAGCCATAATTGCATAGCTAAAGAGCTGAAATTTTTTGAAAATTTTAAAACTAAATGTAGGAAGTAAACATGCATGCTAGAAGGATGGAGAGATAGAAAGGCAAAGCCTACCATCCGGAAGCCTTCGACGTCTTGACTCGATTGATCTTCACTTCAGCAGCCTGGCGGCACTTGGGTGATCTCTTACTTGCTTGAACTGCTAATTTCTTCCTGTATCGAGAGATCAGTTATAGGAATAGCTAAGAGATGATAGTTTGGATCTAAACCCGAGAGGAGGAAGATCCAAGGTACTCTGTTCCTAATATCTCTGAATGTCCTAAGACCCGAGAGGAAACTTAGCATATTCTGAGGTATTGATATGTCATCCTCGAGAGAGGACTCGATGACATATTGTTGATGGTTTTAGTCATGCATTGTGAGAGCGAGTGGGATGACCCCATAGGAACAGAGGTCATTGTGTGTACTAGATGCTTGCTTAGGTGTTCGAGGGTTGTCTATGCCTGAGAACGAGTGCATAGACTGCCCTATTTGTGGTTACATAGCCAGGGACTCTCTTTCTCTGATTAGTAGAACTGCGAGCTCTGTTTTGTTTCCTTTTCTTTTATTTATTTTGTTTTAAATCGTGACAACCTGCTAGACTAGCTCTAGCTCCTTACTTTTCATCGACTATAGTTTTGGAGTGATACTACCAGGCGCGACATACCCGCGTTCGTGAGCGCAGTCATACATCGGATGGGCACCGTCCTCAACTCTCCTAAAAGAGAAAACAATGCTCATTTATTTACACTCAGGATTTTATTCTCTGCATTTTATTTTTTAGGCTTGGGTGAGAACTATATAGATATTTTGGGATTTTGTGGGCGGCCAAGCCTCTTTTGCACATTATTTTTTAATATTTTTCATCTTTTTGACTCAATCTAATGTGAGAAGGCGTGTAGTACATCAAGGAAGACACTTCATCTTGATTATAGATCAAAGCTCATCATGATCCGCTTGACACCTGTGTGAAAAATTGCAATTATGATTCAAGAATCCTTAGAATAGAGGCAAGCTTGTGAAACCACAGCTATGCGTCTTTAGTCGTGTTTTAGCTCATTCCAATGGTCCTTTACCATGGATTTGCCATTCACGACATGGATCAAGGGAATTTTTCTATAAGCTATGAAAAAGGGACATAACCTTACATTTTATTACCAAACTCAATGAAAGAGTCAAAGAGAAAACTAAGCAAAAGGTCAAGCAATTTTTAAGATGAAAATTGTGCATTTAGGCATAAAATCAAGCATTTATCTATTAGATTCGCACCATATAGACATAATTGCAGAGCTAAAAAGATGATTTTTTTTTAAATTTTAAAACTAAATACAGGAAGTAAACATGCATGCTAGAAGGATGGAGAGATAGAAAGGTGAAGCCTACCACCCCAAGCTTAAAACTGTGCTCATCCTCGAGCAAGACATAAACTTGAAATAGTGAGGCAAGAATGTATGATTTTAACAACAGTCATTGAAGTTCTAAAGATGATGCATGGATGCAAGGATATAAAAAATAGTTAGAGGAAAGAAACTAACTAACAAGAACAATGAAGAGCAAACATTATTTGTAATAAAAGGGTGGGAGGGTGGGTAAGAGAAAAGGGGGTGTCTACCCCACGATACCGACATTGGGGTCCCAAATCCTAAGTTTTGCAACCAGTGTCACCTGTGTCTTGCCGATGGGTTCTGCCAAATAAAAGTAGAATAGACAGATGTGTTGGCCCTACCGAGTCTAAAGAAGCGAAGTGAAATCCGGTGACTCGGTGAAGTCATCTTTGTGCTGGAAGTGGCTTGAACTGTACTGGGATGAATTCTTCGACATATCATCCTCAAGGTACCTTTCATTATATGAATATGAATATGAAGGTCCTGGGATGTCGACACGGGATGAGATGGAGGGGATAGGTTGAATGACTTGGGTAGGATCCATTTCTCCTCCCTCCATCTCTGAACTTGAGGTTGGATGCTCAGATAAGTTACTATATATAGTCTGAGTCATCCAATCATCTTCTAAACAAGAATTACCCCCAGAAGAATCTATTTGTGGTTCTATCACCCCAAGCTTATCACCTGGTGTGGAGTCAGGGGTATCTTCATGCTCATCAGCCATGTTGTAGTGAACTGTCCATCCTGCCCCTTTGATGTCCACCCTACCTTGTAAAGGTAAGGGTGTAAATGATGGCTCGTGCTGCTCCAACTCATCATTGTCAGTATACTCACTGCTCCATGTCGAGCAGTTATCTTCGTCGTCATCGAACAAGTTGTTCCAGACCATGGTTGGTGTACTGCTCAAAGCAAAGTGACAAGTCTCAATATGAGAGATGTCACTCTAGTCTGGTTCAATATCTGACTCTGGTTCCTCTGGCCAACCTTCTGGCTATGAGAAAACTTGGATTTTAGAGTCTTCATCATCGTCATCATAGACCCATTCTTGCTCTTTGCTCATGTATTCCATTGGTTGATCAGCTAAATCATCTGGATAGAATGAAGGGTTTTCCCAGGTGGGTTGGTCTTCAAAGAAAAATCATGATGAATCCAGTTGATGGTCTGAATAGGATGATAGGGCATACTCCATTTCAGACCCAATGGAATGGTCTTGATGACTAATGTCTTCATTGTCAGGTGGTGTTTCTTGTTGTTGTATAATAACCAAATCGATGATCTCTTGAAGCTTCTTGCCCTGTTCGACATTTTTATCATGAATCTGTTGAACTTGGACAGCTAAGCTCTTGAGATCAGTTAATTCTTCCTTGCACTCTGGTAGCAAATCTGCTGTATCAAACTGATGTGCTTGGATGGATCCTTGCTCAATAGTTTGAAGTAGACTTCTACTGCAGTCTGTAACCTTGGTGGCTACTTTGAGATGACGATCCTACTCTTCTAGTAGTTGTTGCATTGGATCGACATCTTCTTGGAGATGAGGGGATAAGGTGAGGAGCATCTTGGCACTTTCTCTACCTCGCTCCACTGCCTCAATCATCTCTTATTCCCATAATGGCACCGAAGTTGAGGGCTGATTGGCAATCTCCCTAGTTGAAGCTTCTAAATATGAAGACGACGAGGGCGAATATAACTCGATGAGTTGTAGGGTATGACTTTCAATTATTTGCCAATAGTCGGAACTGCATAAAAATTTGGGAGGACAGGTTGACAAGATAACTTGTCTCGCCGAAGTGAGATCCATGGCTGAAAAAGGTATAAGAAAAAAAAGGAAAACTATTCAGTATATATGGACAAGTATGTGTAAGGAAAGAGGAAAACTATGCATATATATACAGGCTGATAGTGGCAAAACAAAATCTTTTAGGCGTGTAAATGTGGAAAACCACGTCCCCGACAACGGCGCCAAAAAGTTGATCACCTTGTGTGTGAGTCAAACTTTTTGGCAATTACTCCTCGACAACGGTGCTAAAAAGTTGATCGCCTCCTTTTTCTCGTGTCTAGGTACGAATGCAGGACAAGGGAAGGAATCAAGCTTTACATTTTTAACCTGAAACCTTCTAAGACGCCCACAACTTTTATTACGGGGTCGAAGTAAATATATGGGGTCGAACACAGGGACGTGGTGATGTTTAGGACACTTGAGATTTTGTTCTTGGGTCAAATAAGCCAAAAGCGATAGTCGATGAAAATATATGCTAGAACTAGTCTAGCGGGTTGTCACGATTTAAACAAAAAAAAGAAAGAAAACAAAACAAAATAAAACGGAGTTCACGGGATTCTATTAATCAGAGAGAAGGAGTTCCTGGCTATGTAACCGCAACCTGGGCAGTCTATGCACCCGTCTCGGGCATAGACAACCTTCGAACACCTAAGCAAGCATCTTAAAAGCAAATATAGTACGCATTGTGGTATCTGTTCCTGTGGGGTCATCCCACTCTATCTCGCATAGCGTGACTAAAACCATCAACGACATGTCATCTAACCTCTCTTGAGGATGACAAATTGACACCCCTGAATACTCTAGATTCCCTCTCGGGTTTTAGAGTATTCTGGAATGTTAGGAATAGATGACCTTGAACCGTCCTCCTCTTGGGTTCCGATCCAAACTATCAACTCTCGTCTATTCCTATAATGGATCTCTCGATACAAGCATAAATAGCAGTTCAAACTAGAAAGAGATCAACCAAACTAGCAATCATAACTAGAGAGAGAAAATAGAACAAGCAACATACTATATCTGATATGAATCTACTTGCTTAAGGCAAAAGTACATATACATGCCCAGATCGGGCTACATAGCCAAGAAGGAGCTAACTAGCCATAGACAAGCATGGTTAGCACCGAACAAAGATGGATGGACATCATTTTGTACAGATAACCAAAGAATGCAACAGAAGAAAGGGGAAGAAGAAGAGATTAGCCCATGGAGGAGAGGTGGTTCTCGCTCCTTTGCCTTTAGATAGGTTGGATCTTGTCTTTTGGTCCTTCTCCTTGATCAGATCTAGACTCCCTGGTCCTCTCTCTCTAGATCTACCCCAAACAGCAGCTCGGTGGATGAACGGAGGTGGAAGATGACAATGGTTGGTCTAGATCTGTGTTTCCACCACATATCTAGGCGGAAATGGATGGATGGATGGGTGGAGGAAGGATGGAAGCCTGTTGTAGAGGGCGGCGTGGAGCGAGCATCTTGGTCTTCTCGGACCTTCATACTCTCTCGCGGGGCTCTGGTTCCAATCCAGCAACCTCTTGGTGTTTGAACTGGACTCAATAGCTTTTTGGCATCAAGACTGGATCGATCTTCACTTTAGCAGCCTGGCGGTTCTTCAGTCAGATCCCCCCCTTTTATGCAGATCTGGGTGGCTATTTATAGTGCTCGTTGTATATAGGGGGGGTCTGCTTGGGCCCTTTGAACCTTGGTCGAGGTCTAGGCACAGACTGTGGCTCTTTTGGGTCGCGGTTCTCCTTTGCACTTGACTGCAGGCATGCAGGCAAGGAGGAGTTGCAGTCATTGGTGTGTTGTCGATCACGATGTGTGTGAAGGTGGGCGCGATGGTGGAGGTTGCGTCGCGGTGTTGAGAGATGACAAGAAGAGGGCGTTGTATGCAGATCATGATCAGTCTTACGTTTTCGTAGCTAGGTCGCGGTAGTAGGGAGGCTGAGGTCACAATGGGGGTAGCCGCGAGCAGCGATGGAGGTCGCGATTTGAGGACAGAGGACCCTGGATGATCGAGGTGTGGGCATTGGTGGTAGGTATAGACTATGATCGAGCGGAGTGGGGAAGACGATTGCGGTGTGGTGATGGCATGCTACCGTTGATGTAGAGGGGAGGGCAGACCGCGACTGCGATTGAAGGGAGGTCGCGGTGTCGTGATGGTCACGATCCTTCGTTGGTGGCAACATCACAGTTAGGTGCAGATTGCGGTTTAGATGCCAGATGCTCGCGGTGAGAGTTGGAGGCATCATGGTCAGGTGGTCTAGGAGCCGCGGCTGACATTGAAGAAGCGACTGTGGGTCAAAGTTAGGGAGGATGGGAGGGAGGCCACGATCTACTGGTTGAGAGTGGTCACTATGCAGGTGAAGAAAGGGGATCGCAGTCTCAGTAGCAGGGATAACCGCTGTTAGGGTAGATGAACCCTGTGGTTGAGAATGCAAGGGGCTGAATGGGACGAGAAGATTGGGCCCATGTGCCCAAATCTGACCTATAATAAGAATAAAACCCTTTTAAAATAGAGATAAAGTCAATTAAGTTTATCATGGAGAAGTGAGGGGATTCAGGCCGTGAAAGCAATTAATGAAAACTAAATTGGGCCCCAGATAGTGATTCAGACAGTGATGAATATGTATTCATCATTAGGTTATAAATCAAACAATACAATTCACTGGGACTCAGTTTAGCAGAGAGAGCATGGATAAGAGGTTGTTCATCTATGTTCGGTGCACACAAGTCTAACACTGTCTATGTAGCTACATTATTGGCTATTCCAACTACACTATCTAATGAGAGATAGAAAGCATAAAACATGAGCATTATTGGGCAAATTAAGACTAAAGTGACATGAAAATATAGATAATATGCATAGATTTGGGTGTTATCAGAAGTCTCCTTAAATTATAGTTTGTAGTGTCCAACATCAACCAGAAGTCTTGGTGGCACTGGAGTATAGAAAAGCGTGTCCAACATCAACCAGAAGTCCTGGTGGCACTAGAGTACATAAAATCCAATAGGTGGCATGACTCTCCGCCTGTGTGCTCAGGTTAGAGGAGGAGTCTAGTTTATGACACAATAGGAGTGCTGAGGCCAGAGAGCCAGTTTCCCTATAGCAGACCAGGAGAGTAGTCAGACTTAGCTATCCCAGGGTGTCGGCTAAGTCTTGTACAGTGGGATCATAGTTCACTACGAGTCTTCATATGTAGAGTAAACTTCATATGATCATGGCATAAGATAAAATATGTTCATATAGGTTCACAGAGTTTCTTATAAGTTAAAGAGTTAAGAAAGATTTGAGTTAGTTTCACAAAAGTTGTCATTTAAATGCAATTTTAGTATTCTCTGTTATTTAATCGTATCTACAACTTTGCAACAGTTGTTATCTTAATGAAATGTTGACATCTCCTGTCGTTTAAATTATATTGTTTAGATCTACTCAGTTTAGTATTATCTTGTATTTTATTTCAATTAATAAACATAAAATGAGTTATCTACGATGGTCGGGTGAAATTCTATTCACTGAACCAGTAGCTCACCAACCTACTGAAACATTTTTCAGCTCAGTGTCAGCACGAGGAAGCTGAAGGATCTTATCACCTAGGCTCTTAGAAGGTAGTTCTTAGTTAGATAGAGGTCTCTTAGTCCTTCCCCCTCGGTCCTTGGGCATGTGGTGTGGTAGAGAGAGAATGTAATGTAACATGTAAACTAGTTTTAAGTTATCTGTTGTGCTTTATATTCCGCATGAAAAATGTAATATGATGTGTAAATCTGCTTTATCTACCTAGTAATATAAGTAGTAGTTACTTCCACAGTTTAGTAAGATTTCAGTTTATTCCAAGTCATAAGATTTTCCTTTAAATTAATTTTAAGTGATTAAGAAAAGAAAAAGTTAAGGGTGATCTTTGGATTACGTTAAATCCTTAATTTATGCCCTAATCTCAAGATTAGTGGTAATTGTGAGATCAGGGTGTAACAACTCTTGGTATCAGAGCCAAGTTTATGAGAGAAAAGGTTTGAGTACGTAGTTACTCTAAGTCAAGGTCAGGGGATGATAAGAGACCAATAGGATTAGGACTTAGGTGTTTTCCTTCTAACTATAATTTTCTAATAGGAAGTGTTCTGTTATACTATTGCAGATGGTAGGAAGAGGATGTGTTCATGAGGACCAAGCTGAGAGCCACATTGGACCTGACCCTCAGATGATGGGTCCAAGTGGTGGAGATGATGTGGATGAGGCATCAAGGATGTGCAAGATGTTTCTTGAGACTAGGGCAAAGTATAATATGGAAAGGTGAGTATCTACCTCGAGCAGCAAGGACCTGATGAGATTCGATGAGCTGGTTAATAAGCTTAGAGGTACCGAGTTCATTGGAACTACAAACCCTGTAGTGGTAGATGAATGTCTGAGACAGTTAGAGAAAGTGTTCCGTCTGATGGAGCTGTTTGAGGAAAGACAAATCAGTCACTTAGTTTATTTGCTTAAAGGTGATGTAGAGCTCTGGTGGTGTGGAGTGGAAGATAAAAGGAGGAACACAGTATTGACTTGGAAGGATTTCATTAATGAATTCCATCTTAAGTACTACCCACCTACCTTTCTGAGTGAGAAGATAAGACAGCTGTAGAACATCAGACAAGAAAATATGTCAATGGGAGAGTACGAGGCATATTTCACCAGGTTGGCAAATTTCTGCCCGCAGCTCGTCGCACACAATGTGGAGAAGTGTAGAAGATTCTAGGGAGGATTGAGGCCCAAAATTTGGCATAGTATAGATGCAATTGGCCGAAGAGATAGAGAGAACTTCAGAGAATTTCTTGAGGCAACAAGACGTGTAGAGGAGTCTATGAACGCTGATAAGTGTTATGAGAATAGAAAGAGACCTGGAAACTTTGGCAGAGGATGACCTAGTAGTGGTCACTGAGGAAGTGGTGGTGGGTTCTTATCAAAGCTTGGATGTGGTTTTGGCTGTTTCAGTAAACAAATATATGAAGACGTGACATCTTCTCAGAGTAGGGGAAGATCTAGTCCAGGGAGATGGAGCAATATGCCAAGAGAAAGGTCATTTGGATCATCAGTTTCAGTGATAGTTCTGCCAAGGAGAGAGGTACCGAGGTGTGATATTTGTGGGAAGCCACACTCCGGTCAGTGTTGGGGTGTAGATGTTCAGGGTTGTCACAACTACGGACAGGTTGGACACTTTAGAAGGCAATGTCCTCAGCTTTAGCAAGTGGCGCCACAAGGTTCCTAGTCACAGTACAAGAATGTCCCGAGATAGGCTCCAACTAGAGGAACCAGTTCCTCTGTAGCTTATGGTTCTCAAGGTGGTGCAACACCCAGTGCTAGGGAAGGAAAATGAGTACATCGTAGGATAGGAAGAGCTTCAGGACGCTTCTTCTCTTTAACACCACAAGAAGGTATTATTTCTTCTCGAGTAATTACAGGAGAAATGATTTTCTTTAACATCATTTCAGTTATAGTTTTAATAGATCCGGGAGCTACTCACTCGTTTATACAGAGTTCTTTACCTTTTGAGCTTAACATGTTAACTCAGAAGTTACCGGTTGAGTTATTGTTGAGTGTTCCGTTGGTGAAATGACAATCTTGACAGAGTTTTGTCCTGGATGTTTATTGATTTTTGGTGGTTACACCATTGCGATTAACCTTATACCCCTAGATGTTAACTCTTTTCAAGTTATCTTGGGTATGGATTTCTTAGAAACGTATTGAGTTCAACTTAATTGTTGGAAGAAGGAGGATGTTACGACCCCATCTGAGCTTAACTGGTAAACTAGGGTTTACCTAGACAATTGCAAAGATTAATTGGAATAATCATTCTTGAAATATAATTAATTACGATAACACAATTAGGATGTTTTAACTATGATAATAAGTCTAAATGTTCTTTTGTCTTGAGAATTAGGGTTTGAGAAGCATAGACCCTAATCGGCCCAAAATAGGGTTTTAATGACATATGAATACATAATTTGATAAGTAGAATGTCTCACTAAATGATTTTTAGTATTTTATGTGTAACTCTGATTTACTTAAAATTTGGATATTATGTGTATATATAAAATGTGAACAACATTGATAAATATCAGAATTTTTGAAGAATGTTCTGACTTGTTTATCGGTCGAGTTTCAAACTCGACCGATCATATTTCCAGAATTCTACAGCAGTGTGGTAATTGAATTTTATCGTTTTATTGGTATATCCAATTGATCTCAAATTTTAACTATGCTTGAAAACACAGTTTTAGACACTCTGTTAAATTGGCATAATTTTTGGATGACTTTTGATCTCTACAGTGAGGGTGTCGGTCGAGTTCTGTGCAGGGCAAACTCGACCGAATCTGCTGCAGACTGCAATATAGCAGTGCACTGTTCTATTTTTAATTATTTATTGGTAACTTCAAATGATCTCAAATTTTAAATGAATCTTTATAGATCAATTATAAACAACTTTATAAATTTCCATAATTTTTGGAGAATGTTTGATCTCTGAAATAAACGAATTACAGTAACTTTTGTATAACTGAATATTCAGCCAATATAATTAAAGTTGAGTGTTGGGTCAATATGCAATTGACCCAAGCAGCTCAATTGACTTATATGATCGACCACACACACACAAAGCTCTCATTCTTCATCATCCATCCCAGAGAAATGAAAATCTAGAGAGAGAGGGAGAGTTAGGGCTTGAGTGGAGAAAGAGGAGGAATTGTTGACCTAGGGTTTTGCGGTCTGAGGAATGGTGAAATCAAGTAAGTTTGGATCCTTTGCATAGACTTTTATGGTGAATCTTCTCTCTCATGTCAAGATTCCGTCCATGCTCTGATTTGATCCAAGATGATGTCGAAATTCCCTCTTTTCTCACCCTTTCTTCATAATCCCTCATTTTCAAGGTTTCCTAGTTGAATGGAAGAAGAATTGGGAGATTTGCTAGGGATTTGATATGAGTTCGAGATCCCCTGAGTTGAGCTGCAGTTTTGAGGTGTTTTCACACCTTGGGGTGAGTGGGTTCTTCCTTTAAACAGTATAATGCACGAAATTTGATTATTGCATCCAAATCCCTAATTGCTTGGTATGTGATTCTAAAACCTGAAATGTCCATTTAATTTAAGTTGTTGCAATTTGATATGATATGGATTCCTTCTCTGTTTGAATGACTCCTTGATGGTAGATTCACATCAGAAACGTATACAACACATCCTAGTAAGAATGCTTTTTCAGATTTATACCATATGATGTAATTAGGGTTTAACCTAATTGAGATATCACTAGAGTTTCAACCTTATTGAAGAGGACTAGTAATCTTATAAGTGGTTAGGATGTACCTCATGGGTTATCTTAATTGAATTTTATTCTTGATACATGATATCTCAGTGAATAGCATGGAAACCTAAATTTAGTTCACTTTCCATGGTTTCATACATATATCGATTGTATATGATTTGTTGAAAACAATCTTTATTTAGTGAATGCTTATATCCTATGAAATCCTTATGAGAGCCATGTGAAAAGGTGAATGAGGCGAATGAAACCCTAAGAGTAGGGTGTTGGCATGTGATGAATGAATAAGGCAAATGAAACCCTAAGGGTAGGGTGTTCAATGAATCATGTTATGGTGACATGAAAGATCTCGATATGAGATGTGGTGATACTTAACTGTTGAATTGTATGTTTCTAGTGCATTTAACTTTATATGCTTGTTCTCTCTGAGTTGATATCTACATACTGCAGGGCTTCTTATATTTCAATACATATCTCGTAAATTGCAGGTGATGAGATATGACATACCCTAAAAAGGGATGTTACTGAGTCATGTTGAAGATGACAAATGATATATATGTGTTTTCAAGTGATATCCAGAATGTGAAATAAGTATGAAATGTGATTTTCTTGTTTAATTGTTTATATGTTAATCAGTTAATAGACTTAGGTGCCCTAACACCGTAGAACCCCTTTGAGAGGTCTGCACCAGGGGGGTGAAACTTGTGTTGCAACAATAACTGTGTGGAGTCACAGACACGAGGATAGAGAGAGGCAGTGTTCAACAATAATCCGTGCGTGTGTCACGGTGGCACTGGAGTAAATAGGGGTTATTCAACATTAATCCGTGCTTGTGTCACGGTGGTAACCCGGTAAGACTCTCCGCCTGTGTGCTCAGGTTTGAGGAGGAGTCTAGAGTTCACTCTTTTGAGAGTGTAGTGAGGCCTTGTGAGCCTGAGGCCTTGTGAGCCTGAGAGTCCTGCAGCAGACCAGGGCTGGCAGTCAGACTTAGCATTTCTCGGGTGTGTCGCTAAGTCTTGTATGGTGGGATCGTAGTTCGCTACATATCTTTATATGCAGAGTACACTGCATATGTTTAGGGCATAAAAAATGAATAATATATGATCATATAGGTTCACAGAGTTCCTTATGAATGAATGAGTTAAGGAAGACTAGAGTATAGTCTTCTAGTAGTTATGCTTTGGATGCAATATTTACATTCTTTGTTATTTCAGTTATATTGTTTTAGAACTGCTCAGTGTAGTATTTATTGTTGTTAAATTTCATATTGTTTACTCAAATTATATCTGTAATCACATTAGTGCATTAGTCTTTTTCCTGGAAGTACTCATTCACTGAGCGAGTAGGCTCACCCCTCTACTCAAACATTTTTAGGGTTAACCGCGTGGACTTGAAGATGGTCAGAGCATCAGTGTAGATCTGCTACAAGAGTTAAGTACAAGATTAGTTGAGTCAGTCGGTCCTTGTTACTCTAGATCCTCAGTAAGAGATAGGAGAGAGAGTTGTATTTACAATGTGTAATATTGTTCCCCTATTGATATGTATGTTAATTAGCAAGTTTTATGTGCATAAGATGTGAGAGACATCATGAATGTTTATACATGTATCTTTTCTATTAAAGTCTGATCAGTAAAAGAAATGTTCAAATTCCTTTGTTAAGATGTTATGTGGTTTAATGCGGGGAATCAAGAGTTTAAAGGAAAAGAAAAAGTTAAGGGTGTTCTTTGTGTTACATATAAGTCCTATCTTATGCCCTAATCTCATGATTTGAGGAAATTGTGAGATCAGGGCGTAACAGCTTGGTATCAGAGCTTAGGGTGAGTTGTCAAGGACCATTAAGTTAGTAAGTTAGAGTCCTAAGTGTGGCAGATAGGAGATGTTTGATGTTAGCTTTGGGGATTTGAGTATTTGGATATCCTGGCCCGATATCTGAGTACTTGGATCAGCCAGTACAAGCTACTCTGTCTATTCTCTCACGTATACCCTGGCCAGGTATACAGTGGAAGAATGGGCTAGAGAGGAACCCTAGAAATGTTAGGGTTAGAAAACGAGAAGAGAAACAAGAATTACGATCATAAATGTAAAAGGAGATAGAACTTACATTTCATAATGTTGTTTTTGTTGGAAATGTATAGAAATGCTCTTATATGTTTGAATTGAAAGATTCAATACTTTGAAATATGGGTCTTTAATATCTTTTGTACACTATGCAATTGTAGCATTTATTGATTTCATTCTTTGTAACAAGTAGACTAGAATTGACCTTTGAATGAGCTTTTGTTTCTATGGTTTTGCCCCCTGATTCGAGTGAAATTGACATCAGTAGGTCTGTTTAGGTTTTCAGTCTATACGCGATTCGGCCGAGTTGTATGTGATTCGGCCGAGTTTCCTTAATAGGCAATCGAACAGCAAAGTGATCGGCCGAGTTGTATGTAATTCAGCCGAGTTTCTTTTTCAAGAAATCAAACAGCAAGTTGATCGGTCGAGTTTCAAGCGGATCGGCCGAGTTGTGAAGCAATCGGCCGAGTTTCTGACCAATTGGCCGAGTTTCTGAGCTGTGAGTGGCAGTTCAGGAAGAATGTAATCCTTTGTAGTTCTTGGCTTTAGGACTTCAGGTTTGGCCTGGTCCGGTTGGCAGGATGCGTTACTAGGATCTAATGAATCCTATCAATAGTATAATAAGAATATAATTTGAATAATTAGACCCACATCAGAGTAAGAATGTACATACAGTAAGATGTTGAAACATATGGGCAAGATCAGAACAACTAAGAATTAGTTGAAACTGATATCTGAGGTTCAACTTTGGGGTCTCAAAGGTGAAACCCTTAATTTGGAATAATAGAACATGATATGAAGTTCATAATCAGTTTATTGATTAATGTTATGTGAGTTATACATATGAAATATAGAAAAGATACGTGAAATGTATGTATGGTTCAAGATAGCAAGAATCAATCATGAAGAATGAATCATATAATAGAGTATAATACTTTTATGAACTCTAAAGCAAAGGCTAAGTAGAGAATAGGGTTGAGCATTCAATAGGTCCATAGAAGTAAAGAGTCTTCAAAAGAGTAAAAGTAAAGAGAATCATATGAATATGTAATTCATAAGACTAGAACAACAAACTAGTTTCTAAGCAAAGAACATAGCTGTAGTATAACAAATGAATAAGTCATACAAGGTAGACTGTATTCAGGAGAGAAAAACTTGATTGAAAGAGAAACTATGTTTGACCCATGCATGATCCACTTGATTTAAAAATGAAGAATATGTAATGTATTCAACATGAGGAAAGAACTAATAGAAAGACTATTAATTTAGAACATTAACTTCACAATAGTATAAAAATAAAGGAGGAAATATGTGCAACATGGTATACATAACCATACACATGAATAAGCAACATGGTCATAAGAGAAAAATTTAGAATTAAAGATGACAGGTTAAAGAGTAGTATATGGTAAGAGGACTATGAAACGTAAGAAAGGGTTTGAAATATGATGGAGAAGTTATAAAATAAAGAGGTTGTGAGATTCAAGCAAGTGCTAATTAATCAAATATCTCTGTTGATAACTAAGTAAATCTACATATGAGAATGTATTAAGGGAATGTTTGAATACAAGTATTCCAAGTCTTAAAATCATCCTCTCTTTCATATATTCCTTAATGAGAGCAAGGTGGGAATGAAATGATAAGAGAAAATGAATCATATATGGTGCATAACTACCTTGGTGCGGTCATCTAGTGAATGTAATAGTGACATACAATATGATGAAGTGCGATAAGAAATAAATTCTTGTGCGATAGCAAGAATGAGGAATAATCTATTCCTATCTTAAATGCTTCAATGATAATGATGTTTATTGTATATAATCATATGAAAAGGATAGGTAGAAAAAAGTAAAGAAGTAATGAATGAGCAAAGAGATATGGGAAAACACTAGCTTTGTGTAATATGAGAATTTGTTTTTACATGTATGATTTGTTGAAGGCATATTAAGGTATGAAAGTTGGTTCTACATATGATTTCAGTGTATTTGTGCAAGCTATATGTTAAATTAAAGGCGTATGATAGTTGAAGTAATTCATACCTGATATGCATCTTACTATTGTGTATTTTTGATATGGTTTGGATGATGTCAGAACACATGGAGAGATACCCTGAACAAGGTAGTCATACTTATTCACTCATATTAATAGAAAGGGATGATAATCAGATTGTCTGGACAAGTAACCCTAATGAGGTGTAGCTTGTTATACCTAGATCTAATATAACTGAGTGATGGTAATTGAGTATGATTAATGCTTGAATGACTGATACAATCTTGGATTACCTTATTACTGTTGTTGAAACCCTAAAATGATATAATGCGATGGTTACACTTTGTATTGTGTGTGGGCCTATAACCCACAGGTCCCAGGATCGAAACAGGATAGTATGGAATGAGGTGGTAATGCTTCACCTCATGCATCCATGACCCAATGGGGATGCTAAGAGTAGTATTGTGCAATTGATTGTTGAATTTAGTCTTTTAATTCAAGACTGTTTTGCTATTTGAGTAGCATGTTATTAAAGTTTAAAACAGCATGGTGAACTTTCTTTTGTCACTTAAAGGTGATACAGAGCAATAGAACTCTCTGAGCAGCATAAGTTGAGATAGTTGTATCAGAGTATCAGAGTTGCGCAGTGAAAGCATGGTGGTTTATCTTTGCATTCTATGTTGGATTGTGGCATAAAGAATTTGCTTGATATCATTGAGAACTATTTGAAATATGTTGTGATTTAGTAAAGAATTAAAAGATCTAATGTTGAAAACTACATTCAGGTATGTAATACAAGAATATAATGACATGGAAGGATTTAGAAGCTTAGAATAACCTTGAATGTATCTTTCTTGTAGGTTTATGTTTCGAGGACGAAACATTCTAAGGGGGGGAGAGTTGTTACGACCCCATCTGAGCTTAACTGGTAAACTAGGGTTTACCTAGACAATTGCAAAGATTAATTGGAATAATCATTCTTGAAATCTAATTAATGAAGATAACACAATTAGGATGTTTTAACTATGATAAGAAGTCTAAATGTTCTTTTATCTTGAGAATTAGGGTTTGAGAAGCATAGACCCTAATCGGCCCAAAATAGGGTTTTAATGACATATGAATACAGAATTTGATAAGTAGAATGTATCACTAAATGATTTTTAGTATTTTATGTGTAACTCTGATTTACTTCAAATTTGGATATGATTTGTATATATAAAATGTGAACAACATTCGTAAATATAAGAATTTTTGAAGAATGTTCTGACCTGTTTATCGGTCGAGTTTCAAACTCGACCGATCATATTTCCAGAATTCTACAGCAGTGTGGTAATTGAATTTTATCTTTTTATTGGTATATCCAATTGATCTCAAATTTTAAATATGCTTGAAAAACACAGTTTTAGACACTATTAAATTGGCATAATTTTTGGATGACTTTTGATCTCTACAGTGAGGGTGTCGGTCGAGTTCTGTGCAGGGCAAACTCGACCGAATCTGCTGCAGACTGCAATATAGCAGTGCACTGTTCTATTTTCAATTATTTATTGGCAACTTCAAATGATCTCAAATTTTAACTGAAGCTTTATAGATCAATTATAAACAACGTGATAAATTTCCATAATTTTTGGAGAATGTTTGATCTCTGAAATAAACGAATTACAGTAACTTTTGTATAACTGAATATTCAGCCAATATAATTAAAGTTGAGTGTTGGGTCAATATGCAATTGACCCAAGCAGCTCAATTGACTTATATGATCGACCACACACACACACAGCTCTCATTCTTTGTCATCCATCCCAGAGAAACGAAAATCTAGAGAGAGAGGGAGAGTTAGGGCTTGAGTGGAGAAAGAGGAGGAATTGCTGACCTAGGGTTTTGCGGTCCGAGGAATGGTGAAATCAAGTTTGGATCCTTTGCATAGACTTTTATGGTGAATCTTCTCTCTCATGTCAAGATTCCGTCCATGCTCTGATTTGATCCAAGATGATGTCGAAATTCCCTCTTTTCTCACCCTTTCTTCATAATCCCTCATTTTCAAGGTTTCCTAGTTGAATGGAAGAAGAATTGGGAGATTTGCTAGGGATTTGATATGAGTTCGAGATCCCCTGAGTTGAGCTGCAGTTTTGAGGTGTTTTCACACCTTGGGGTGAGTGGGTTCTTCCTTTAAACAGTATAATGCACGAAATTTGATTATAGTATCCAAATCCCTAATTGCTTGGTATGTGATTCTAAAACCTGAAATGTCCGTTTAATTTAAGTTGTTGCAATTTGATATGATATGGATTCCTTCTCTGTTTGAATGACTCCTTGATGGTAGATTCACATCAGAAACGTATACAACACATCCTAGTAAGAATGCTTTTTCAGATTTATACCATATGATGTAATTAGGGTTTAACCTAATTGAGATATCACTAGAGTTTCAACCTTATTGAAGAGGACTAGTAATCTTATAAGTGGTTAGGATGTACCTCATGGGTTATCTTAATTGAATTTTATTCTTGATACATGATATCTCAGTGAATAGCATGGAAACCTAAATTTAGTTCACTTTCCATGGTTTCATACATATATCGATTGTATATGATTTGTTGAAAACAATCTTTATTTAGTGAATGCTTATATCCTATGAAATCCTTATGAGAGCCATGTGAAAAGGTGAATGAGGCGAATGAAACCCTAAGAGTAGGGTGTTGGCATGTGATGAATGAATAAGGCAAATGAAACCCTAAGGGTAGGGTGTTCAATGAATCATGTTATGGTGACATGAAAGATCTCGATATGAGATGTGGTGATACTTAACTGTTGAATTGTATGTTTCTAGTGCATTTAACTTTATATGCTTGTTCTCTCTGAGTTGATATCTACATACTGCAGGGCTTCTTATATTTCAATACATATCTCGTAAATTGCAGGTGATGAGATATGACATACCCTAGAAAGGGATGTTACTGAGTCATGTTGAAGATGACAAATGATATATATGTGTTTTCAAGTGATATCCAGAATGTGAAATAAGTATGAAATGTGATTTTCTTATTTAATTGTTTATATGTTAATCAGTTAATAGACTTAGGTGCCCTAACACCGTAGAACCCCTTTGAGAGGTCTGCACCAGGGGGGTGAAACTCGTGTTGCAACAATAACTGTGCGGAGTCACGGGCATGAGGATAGAGAGAGGCAGTGTTCAACAATAATCCGTGCGTGTGTCACGGTGGCACTGGAGTAAATAGGGGTTATTCAACATTAATCCGTGCTTGTGTCACGGTGGTAACCCGGTAAGACTCTCCGCCTGTGTGCTCAGGTTTGAGGAGGAGTCTAGAGTTCACTCTTTTGAGAGTGTAGTGAGGCCTTGTGAGCCTGAGGCCTTGTGAGCCTGAGAGTCCTGCAGCAGACCAGGGCTGGCAGTCAGACTTAGCATTTCCCGGGTGTGTCGCTAAGTCTTGTACGGTGGGATCGTAGTTCGCTACATATCTTTATATGCAGAGTACACTGCATATGTTTAGGGCATAAAAAATGAATAATATATGATCATATAGGTTCACAAAGTTCCTTATGAATGAATGAGTTAAGGAAGACTAGAGTATAGTCTTCTAGTAGTTATGCTTTGGATGCAATATTTACATTCTTTGTTATTTCAGTTATATTGTTTTAGAACTGCTCAGTATAGTATTTATTGTTGTTAAATTTCATATCGTTTACTCAAATTATATCTGTAATCACATTAGTGCATTAGTCTGTTTCCTGGAAGTACTCATTCACTGAGCGAGTAGGCTCACCCCTCTACTCAAACATTTTTAGGGTTAACCGCGTGGACTTGAAGATGGTCAGAGCATCAGTGTAGATCTGCTACAAGAGTTAAGTACAAGATTAGTTGAGTCAGTCGGTCCTTGTCACTCTAGATCCTCAGTAAGAGATAGGAGAGAGAGTTGTATTTACAATGTGTAATATTGTTCCCCTTTTGATATGTATGTTAATTAGCAAGTTTTATGTGCATAAGATGTGAGAGACATCATGAATGTTTATACATGTATCTTTTCTATTAAAGTCTGATCAGTAAAAGAAATGTTCAGATTCCTTTGTTAAGATGTTATGTGGTTCAATGCAGGGAATCAAGAGTTTAAAGGAAAAGAAAAAGTTAAGGGTGTTCTTTGTGTTACATATAAGTCCTATCTTATGCCCTAATCTCATGATTTGAGGAAATTGTGAGATCAGGGTGTAACAGAGGATGTCTTTCAATAGGGTGGATTTTCTTGTGCCATTTATGGAGACAGGAAAGTTTTACCTACGTGTATCATATCAGCTACTGTAGCTGATAAGATGTTGTCAAAAGGTTGTGAGGTGTTCTTGGCACATGTAGTAGATACTAGAGCAGAAAAGAACATAGTTAGCCTATGGGATGTGCCAGTGGTTTGTGAGTTCCCATATGAGTTTCTAGGTCAACCTCCTGAATGAGAGATAGACTTTGAGATCTAGGTGTTACCAGGTAGTCACCCTGTAGCACTGCCAGCCTACAGAATGGCACCTACAGAGTTGAAGGAACTAAAGATCCAGCTACAAGAGTTACTGTATAAGGGTTTCATTCAACCTAGTTCTTCACCATGGGGAGCTCCAGTCTTGTTTGTGAAAAAGAAAGATGCTACTATGAGGTTTTGTATAGACTACAAACAGTTGAATAAGATCACTATCAAGAATAAGTATCTGTTGCCAAGGATAGATGATTTGTTTGATCAGTTGGGTGGAGCGACAATCTTTTCTAAGATAGACTTGAGATCTGGGTACCATCAATTGAGGATAAAGGCTTCTGATATTCCTAAGTCAGCTTTCGGATTAAGATATGGACATTATGAGTTTCTGGTCATGTCGTTTGGACTGACTAATGCCCTAGCAGCTTTCATGGATATGATGAACTAGATTTTCAAGCCGTTCTTGGATCAATTCATAGTAGTTTTCATAGATGACATTTTGATCTACTCCAGAGATGATGAGCAGCATGAGCAACATATGAGGATAGCATTACAATTGTTGAGACAACACCAGTTATATGCTAAGTTCAGTAAGTGTGAGTTCTATTAGCTGAGGTGTCTTTTCTTGGACATGTCATCTCAAGAGATGGAGTAAGTGTTGACCCTAAGAAAGTTGAGTCTGTTCTATAGTGGGAGCAGCCTAAGACTCCTACTGAGATCAGAAGCTTCTTAGGATTGGCAGGTTACTATAGGAGGTTCATCTAGAACTTCAGTGTTGTAGGGTCACCTCTGACACACTTAACGATATATAATGCACTGTTTGTCTGGTCAGACAACTGTGAAAAAAGTTTTCAGATCTTGAAGAAGAGGTTGACTACAACACCAATGTTGATCCTACCCGAGACAGGTAAAGGTTACACAGTGTTTTGTGATGCTTCCAGGAGAGGCTTAGGCTATGTATTGATGCAGGAAGGCAAAGTAGTAGCTTATGCATCTAGATAGCTTAAGAAGAATGAGGAGAATTACCCGGCACACGATTTGGAGTTTTTTTTTTGAAGGTGTCGTGCCATATTTCATTACGGTGGACAATCGGCCCTAGCATGGTTCAAGTACAAACTGGGAAAAGACAAAACCAAATCAAAAGACTCGACTGACCCACGACGGGTATCATTAGCTATAGAATTAGCTAAACTATTACTACTACGACTTCTAAAGGATAAAGAGAAAGAACTAAAATTGCCTATGAGCAGCCTAATATCCTCCAGGATGCCTCCCAAATAGTCACTCCTCATGCCGGTTTTGTGATAGGCGTTGACCACCACCTGCAAATCGGTCTCAACCTCAACGTTGCTCCATGCATGCTTCTTCATCCATAGACAGGCTTCACGTAAGCTTAATGCCTCCGCAATGTCTATGTCCTTCCATCCCAGCCACCATTTGCTGCCAATGCCGAGGATGTTTCCATGGCTGTCCCTGAGAACCCACCCCGCCGCCGTGGTACCATCATCTCCTACCGACGCGTCAACGTTCAGCTTGACTTGATTTGCCACTGGAGCTGTCCATCGTTCCTTTTGGGTTCTTGTATTGTGTCGTTCACCATGGCTGTTCGGCGCTGTATTCATATTGCTGTGATCACGCAGCAGCGCCAATAGACTGGTCTTGAGAGCTGCTCCGTTTTGGTTTTCTTTCTTGTAAATGCGGGCGTTTCGCAGCGTCCATGCCGCCCAAGTGGTGGCAACCATCTCCTCCCATTTGTCTTTGTCCTCGATGCTCATGATGGTGGTAATGGCCTCCATGACCGTGAGGTCTTTCACCCGATCCAGACTGTCCCTTGCATAGTGCGACGCTTGTTCCCAGATTTCGACGGCGCTTGGACATCTGAATAGCATGTGTGGGATGGATTCTCTTTCCGAGTAGCACAGCAAACAAATACCATCTGTGATGCAATGTCTGTCGTATAATCTGCCCATTGTTGCTAGTCCACCTATTGCTGCTCGCCACATGAAGTGTGCCGCCTTTGGAGCAAGCCCGCTCCTCAATATCAATCGCCAAATGCTCTCCCCCGGCTCGGAAATGTGTGCTACTGTATTCTGTCTCCCCATAGCTCCTAGCCAGTAAGATGATCTGACCGAAAACTCGCCGTTCTTTGATGGCCACCAGTATCTCACGTCGGGAGCTCGCTCTATCCTGAGAGGTATAGCCATAATATCCCTTGCTATGCTGTCCGGAAAGATGGCGTGAATAACATCACTGTTCCACTCCATCCTCTCATCATGGATGAGCTCTCTCACATATACGGGCTGCTCACCCACCAATTGTCTATATTCTCCCAACGTGTCTCCCCTCCTCGTCACCCACCTTTCCTCCCATATATTTATATTCACACCACTCCCAATCCTCCATTCCACCCCTTCCACAGCAAGAGCCTTCGCCGCCCATATACTACGCCAGGTGTAGCTCGGGTTATGACCTCTCCTCGCCTCCCAAATATCAGATGAAGGGAAATATCTTGCTTTGAGAACTTTGGCCACCATCGTATTGGGCATAGAGTGTACTCTCCACACCTGCTTAGCCAACAATGCTTGGTTGAAGACATGCAAGTCCCTGAACCCCATCCCGCCTTGCTTCTTTGGTTTACACATCCTATTCCAACTCATCCAGGCTATCTTCCTCTCATTACCCTTGGCCCCCCATCACCATCTTGCCACCATACTGTGCATTTCATCCACCATCCCTACCGGTAACTGGAAAATACTCATGACGTACATCGGAATAGCTTGTGCCACCGCCTTTATCAGCACCTCTTTGCCCGGTTTGGATAACAGCTTCTCCGCCCATCCTTACAGTTTCTGCCACACCCTCTCCTTAATATAGCTGAAAATCTGTTTTTTGGACCGCCCTATAGCCGTAGGTAGACCCAGGTATCGGGCATGCCTGTCCACCTCTTTGATCTGCAACATCTCTTTGATCTCTTCTCTCTTGGATAGACACATTCCTTTGCTGAAAACAACCTCCGTCTTCGAGTAGTTAAGTTTTTGCCCGGATGCCTATTCATACTGGCTGATAATTTCAGCAATTTTCAAGCATTCTGTGGTGGTTGCCCTTGCAAAGAGAATACTGTCATCTGTGAAAAAAAGATGTGAGATACTCGGTGCAGATCTACTAACTTTAATCCCATGAATGAGATTATTGTTAGCAGCTCTGCGAAGTAAGGTGGAAAAAGCATCCGCACATAGAATAAAGAGGTTGGGTGAGAGAGGGTCTCCCTGTCTAAGTCCTCGGGTAGGCTTGATCTTTCCAGTCCAGTTTCCGTTAAACGCAAAGGCATGATTAACCGTAGATATGCAATCATAAATCCGATCCCTCAGTTTGTCACCAAAACCCAAACACCCCATGACGTGTATTAAGAAATCACATTCGACTCTATCATAGGCTTTGGACATGTCGAGCTTGAGCACTAGATTACCCCTTCCATCCTTTCTTTTCTTCTTCATAGTGTGAAAAATTTCGTAGGCAATGAGAGCGTTATCCGTAATCAATCTCCCCGGGATAAAGGCACTTTGATTTTCAGAAATGATGTTGTCCATATGCGGCTTCATGCGATTTGTAATCACTTTTGAGGCAATCTTATAGATGACATTACACAAACTAATAGGTCTGAAATCACCCATTTCCGTAGGCTTTTCCACCTTTGGAATTAGGACAACCAGAGTGTTATTAACCTCCTCCATGCTCCTCTGTCCACGCCACCACCCCTTTATGTAACTAGCCACGTCTTTTCCAACAATGTGCCAGTATTTTTGAAAGAAGAGGGCCTTCATACCATCCGGTCCTGGAGCCTTGTTAGGATGCATTTGCTTGAGGGCGTGTAGAATTTCCTCATCAGTAATATCTTCCTCCAGATGTCTACAGAGCTCGCTGTCCACCTTTCTGTCCATACCCATGGTTGCTTCCCCAAAATCCGTGGGGTTCGAAGTTTTGAAAAGCTCTTCAAAGAAATCGGTGACCACCTTCTGCATGTCCTCGTCCTCCGTCTTCCATATTCCCATGTTGTCTTTCAGCCCTTCAATAAAATTTCTCCTTCTTCTATTGGACGCCTTCTGATGGAAATAGGCTGTGTTCCTGTCACCTTCCCGCATCTCATTGGCCCTCGCTCTAGTGTGCCAATATGACTCCTCATGTCTCAGCCAATATTGGAGTTCTCCTGAAAGATCTTTCGCTCTTTGCAGCATCCATGCATCCGACAGTTGATTTTGCACTTCCAGAAGTTCTTTTTCAAGTTCCCTAATTTTTTTCTTCCTGAATTTGAATTTCTTTTCAGCCCACTCCTTCAAATTGGCTCCACATATGTGAATCTTTCCAACCAATCCCTCTGTCCTGCTTTATGTCCATGTGTTAGCAATATTGACTTGACATTCCTCCTCCGTTGTCCATGCCGGCTCGAAGGCAAAGAACTCCTGTTTCTTTTTCTTTCTGTCCACCTGTCTTCTATCAGTCGTGATGATGATAGGGGCATGGTATGATTCGTATATAGGAACGTGAATCACTTTGCAGTATGTATATTTACCTCTCCACTCAAGGTCTGCCAACGCTCTATCTAATCTCTCCTGAATCAATGTCTCCATGGTCAGCCCCCTCCTCCATGTATAGATACTGCATGTGTATCCCAAATCAACTAGAGCACAGTCATCAATAGCATCTCTAAAGCCCTGCATGATTCTTTCCTCCTTGGGTGGCCCTCCCAATTTTTCTGAGTTAGACACTATTTCATTGAAGTCGCCAAAGAAGATAACTGGAAAATCTGACTCCCTTTTAATTTTACGCATCAGCTCCCATGTCTTGAATTTATTAGGTTGGTCTGCCCACTCGTAAATGCCAATAGCCTTCCATTTCCCAAACCTGCCCTCATCCACCAAGCATTCCACATGTCTTTGTGAGTAGCCCTTGATTTCCACCTTAGCGTCCTTCCACCAACAGCCCAGACCTCTCGATCTTCCCATACTGGAAATGCAGATGCCGTCACTGAAACCACAAGTTCTCTTCACTTCTTCTAACTTTGTGTCTGCAATCATAGTTTCCATGATGAAAACTATGTTTGGGCTCTCTCTCCAGCACCATGACCGCAGTGCCGTCGCCTTGTCGGGGTCGCCCATCCCCCAACAATTCCAACTGATGATTTTCATTGTCCTTCGTGGTGTTGGTCAACACCAAACACCGCTACTTGGGTTTCTTTGACCCTGTCATCGGCTAGGCCCATTTCCTCCTGTTGTCTTGCTCTTTTCCCCGTATCCAAATTTTGTACCTGCTCATCTAGGTCCATGTCAACACTGTCGTTGTCTCTTCCTCTCTTTCCCGCAATTGAGTCCCATGCAACCTCGCTTTCTGGAATGCCCAATCTAGTGCCTCTGCTCATTTTATATACCCAGGGAGTGTGTTTCTTTTTAGCTCTGGCTTCCTTCTTGTTGCTTTGTCCTTTATTGCTCCCCACTTTATTAATTCTGCCCTGTGCTCTTGTGATTACTGGCTCTTCCCTGCATGGAACCTGTGCTAGCCTGTCTTCCTTCCCGCTTTTATCCTTCATTGCTTGACGGTCGTCACCCAGCAACAATGTATCAGGCCTCTCTTCCTCCACCGGTGGTGCTTCCTCCGGAATGGCAGCCTTGTCCCTGAGAGCAAACATCTCCTCTAAGGAGAATCAGACTCTCCCATCTGAGCCTCGTATCCCATCCTTCAGAATATCATCCAGGCTTCTCTCGCTTCCCTCACCCTCTTCATTGACGTTCACCCTCGACCCCCCGTCACTTCCCGATGAAGCATTTGCTTATCCTCTTCCAACACCAACGTTCCCCCCCGCCGTCCTTTCTTTTCCACCCCCTCTGTGCCGTTCTTCCTCCTGGTCATCCCGCCGCCCTTCCTCTCCCTCCCCATCCCGCCAAACCCACGTCTTTGACCCTCTGCTCCTTCCCCACCGCCGGCACCGGCACAACAGGTTGCCAGTTGAAAGTGAACGGCTTCCTCACATCACCCGACCCATAAACCTCCTCGTACACGCTTTGGCGTGGCTTCCTTGGGGATGCCTTCAACCATGGCCCCCATTGCCCGCCCTCCTTCTCTTCTTCCCCTACCTCCCCGCAATCCTTCTCTCCATGCCCTAGTCGCCCGCAGACGTAGCAGATCAGGGACAGCCTCTCATACTTCACGACTATGGAACACACGCCGCCCCCCTTGGTTCGTATTCGTAGCGTTTGCATGAGCAGTCTGGAGATGTCGATCATCACTCGCACTCAAGACGACGTCTCCCACCCGAGCTCATCTCGATCCATAGAAAGTACCTTGCCTATCCGCCCTGCAACTTCCCTGATTGCCTTCTTGCCTCTGTAACCCAGTGGGAGGCCGTATGATCTTACCCAAAACGGACTCATCGTCAATTTCACCATGGCCGGCTGTTCCTCCGGTGATATCTCCTTGAGCAATAGAAGTCTGTCGTCGAAGTTCCAAGGGGATCCATCGACAACCTTCCTTTTATCTCTCCAGTCGAAGAATTGGACTATGAAAATATCCGCCTCGACCTTCTTGAAAAGAACCTTATCCTTCAGCCCCCACGAATTTGTTAGGGTTCTCTACGTTGCCCCAAAGTTGTAGCTTCTCTCTGTTAACAATCTCGCGACCAACTCCAGATCTGTGTGCTCGTATCCTTGATCCGCATCGTCTGCTTAGACATCGATCGATGCTTCTTCTTCCTCGGTCAGCATCATCTTTGCATACCTTTCCTCTAAATCCATGCCTTCTAACGGAAACTAGACCAGACGATCAGCTTCCCCTTGGACCTGCAAGAGAGAGACACCCTGACGGGTAGGAGAGACCCCTGACGGGTAGCGGTGGACGTCCACGGCCGCCAAGCCCTAATCGCCAGAGACGAAGGACTCGCACGGGAGACGGGTCTAGTTTATTATACACATGATTTGGAGTTAGTTGTTGTAGTTCATGCTCTTAAGACATGGCGTCACTATCTTTATGGTGATACATGTCAGGTGTTTACAGATCATAAGAGTTTGAAATCTATTTTCACCCAGAAGGATCCAAATCTTAGATAGTGGAGATGGTTAGAATTGATCAAGGATTATGATGTGATGATAGATTATCATCCTGGTAAGGCGAATGTGGTAGCAGATGCCCTCAACAAGAAGTCAAGTTCAACAACTGATGTATTCTCTATGGCATGTTTCAGGAGAGACCTACTAGTAGAGATGCAGAAGTTGAACTTACACTTAGGAGTGACCGAACAGAGTGGTTTGATTGCACAGATGCAAGTCAAGCCTACCTTTTATGATCAGATCAAGGAACTACATCAGAGTGACAGTGAGTTACAGCAAATCATGCAAGACATGATAAGGGGAAAAAGACCAGAGCTCAGGTTTTCGGATGATGGTTTGTTGTATCAGCATGACAGGTTGTGTGTAGCTGGAGATAGTGATTTGAAAGAACATATTCTTGAGGAAGCACATGCATCGATGTACGCTATGCATCTAGGCAACACTAAGATGTACATGAATCTTAAGGAGTTGTACTGGTGGTTAGGTATGAAAAAGGATGTAGCTGAGTATGTGGCTAGATGTAGTGCGTGCCAGCAGGTTAAGGCTGAGCATCAGAAACCTACAGGTACCTTGTAATCTCTTCCTATACCATAGTGGAAGTGGGAACATATCACAATGGATTTTGTGGTAGGGTTTCCCAGGACATCTAGAGGTTGTAACTCGATATGGGTAATTGTGGATAGACTGACTAAGTCTGCTCACTTTCTTACTATTAAGTCAACCTTTGATGTACCAAAGTTGGCTAAGATATATGTGGATGAGATAGTCAGGTTGCATGGTATCCTAGTTTCAATAATATCAAATAGAGATCTTAAGTTCACATCCAGGTTTTAGAATCAGTTGCATCATGCTTTAGGCACAAAGTTGAGATTCAGTACAACTTTTCACCCACAGACGGATGGTCAGTCAGAGAGGACCATTCAGACTCTTGAGGACATGCTGAGAGCATGTGTCTTACATTTCAGTGGAAGTTGGGAAGAACACTTGAGCCTTATAGAATTTTCATACAACTATAGTCACCATTTCAGTCTTAGTATGGCTCCGTATGAAGCTCTGTATGGTAGAAAGTGTAGATCACCCGTATGTTGGTATGAGGTGGGTGAAAAAGAGATTCTTGGACCAGAGATAGTGGATTTGACTACATAAAAGATTACAGTGATCACAGAATAGTTACAAGCTGTACAGGACAGGCAGAAGAGTTACACTGAGAAGAGATGTAGACCTCGAGTTTGAGGTTGGTCATGAAGTGTATCTAAAAGTTTCACCATGGAAAGGAGTGTTGAGGTTTGGCAAGAGAGGAAAACTGACTCCTAGGATTATGGGCACATATCTTGTCATTGAGGGGATTGGACCTGCAACCTACATGTTTAATTTTCCATCTGAGTTGGCTAATTTACATGATTTGTTTCATGTATCGATGCTAAAGAAGTGTTACCTTGGTATAGAGAAGATAGTAGACCCAAAACCTACACAACTCAGAACAGATGTGTCCTATGTTGAAGGAGCAGTACAAATAATTGATCGGAGGCTTAAGAAGATCAAGAATCATGACATACCATTAGTGAATGTTTTGTAGAGGAACCAAAACCTAGAGGAAGCCACATGGGAGCTTGAGTCAGAGATGCATAACAAGTTTCCTTTTCTCTTTTAGGAATTTTGGGACAACATTCTTATACGGGAGGGAGATTGTTACAACCCATAATGATGTTAGTTAGTAAGTACCTCAATTATCATGAAGTACCTTGATTAGTGCTAAGTACCTTGTTAAACATCATGGTTAATCAAGATAAGCTAAGATGTGAATCATTAGTCAAGATTGATTCATTTGATGTAATTAATGTTAATTGCAATGTTAATCATTAAGTCAATTATATAAGATTATTAACCTAGCTAATATGGTTTAGTTATTGTGTTTTTATGCCTTGAGAATGTAGAGAATCTCGTGCTTGAAATTTTGCAAAAAGAATCACTCGAATCAGACTTCCGAGGAAATAGTTATGGCTTTTACAAGATCCTTGGACTTGGCTGCAATTTTTCCATTTATTAGCTTTAATATTTTTTCCCCTTTTATTCCTTATCCCCTTCCCCTAATTGAGCAGAGCACCACTTGAAAGTGGCGCACAGCTATTAGCCCGATCGGTTAACATAGGAGAAGAGGAGGGGCGATCTTGGGGTGATTTTGGGCAATTTCGAGCTCCAACTTTGTTTCAGCAACACCTTCCTCCCTTCTTCTTCTTCTTCCTTTCTCCTTCCTCCTCTACCTTGCCCCATTTGCGCTCAACCAATATAGAAGCACCGGCATCCAGCAACAGCAGTTGCAATGACGCCGACCAGGAGCAGCTTGGCGTGAGAAGCACCACCAAACGCCAACCTCCTCCGCCATCTTCCTCTTCCTTGCTCTAGCGACGCCTCACCTGTGCCCCGACCTACTAGGGCGGCACCCTCAGTAGCAACAGCCACAGCAGTAGCTGCAGCCAACACCACAAAAACGGTGCCTTGACTCTAACCTTTAGGCCTATGTTCGATTCCACAACTCCCAGCCACGTTTAGTGCCTAGCCGAGCTCTCTCTTCCTCATCTTGTGCGAGTGTAGAGCTTCTTGGGTGAAGCATGTTTGTTCTAGAGCAATTCCAAGGTTGAGGATGACCTGCTGACGCCCAGAAACAGGACTCTGGATGTGTTTTCAATTGAGTTCGGTCATCTTGGACCACTATGAGTAGAATTTCACTCACTAAGCACGCATAACTCCAACAATCGGGTGTTTTTGGTTGAATCAGTGTTATTCGTAGGTAATAGCGCTTATCTAAGTGCCGTGTAGTGACAGTGCCGCCAGATTTCTAATTTGCACGAATATCTTAATTTTGTTTGCATGACACTATTTGTTTGATTGATATGTGTGATATGGACTACTGGAACTGCATGATTGATTAAAACCTAATTTGCTTAGTTTAAAAGTTGGAACCGGTAGCATATGACCAGTAGTTGTACGGTTTCGGTATAAACCCAGGTTGTATGTTTTGTTAGTAATTTAATAGATGTATTATTTCAAAGAAATGACAATGACATGAAAAGGGTTCAATAGAAACCTAGTTTCACACCTCCGACTATATTTAATGTGAGTGTATTAATAATTATACGAATTGAAACATTTCTCAAAGAAATCATTTGAAATTCTCAATTAATATTAATAATTCATTCCATGATAAGTAATTGACTTTTAATTGAGTTATGTGATGCATAACTTAGAATTTGGGTTGATGTGCTCAATTTTCGAGGAATTACAGATAATTTACAAGTGCTACTGATGATTTCTAATATATCGAGTAATTAACTCTTGTTAGTGTGTTACGATGATCAATTGTATAATTCCATCGTATATGAGCCAAGTTGATATGATTTTAGTTTATTTAAGAAATTTCAATCAGTTTGCATGCATGGTATATGGATTACTCAGTAAACTACAATGTTTTTGAGTATATTGCTTTGTCAGGTCAAGAATGATATTCATGTTGTGATTTGTATTGAAATTAAATAGACAAGATGCCATAGAAATACTAGAGTCGAGTATAAATAAGAAAAAGGTTCAACATAGTAAGAGTTTTCTAGGAAATAATAAAATTATATCTACCTTGTAATGTAAATAGTAGTTGATTCTGTAGTTTAGTAAGATTTTAGTTTATTCTAACTCATAAGATTTTCCTTTAAATTAATTTTAAGTGATTAAGAAAAGAAAAAGTTAAGGGTGATCTTTGGATTACGTTAAATCCTCAATTTATGCTCTAATCTCATGATTAGTGGTAATTGTGATATCGGGGTGTAGACTTCTTCTTCAGTGATAATTTCATACAATGTAAGTAATTTTCTCTCAGTATACTTTCTGACCAGTATGAAAATTTTTTGAGATAATGAATATAAAAGAAGAGTGAACAATCCCAAAATATAAATCTAGCAAGAAAGGTTGATTAGGTTAGTTAGTATTTTGATATCACATTGATCTATGTATGTGTATGAGTAACTTATGTATTTTGTATTACTATATGATACATACTAGATATTAGTGGTATCCTTTTTATAAAGTTAAAACCTTAAGAATATATGAACTGAAGTACAATTAAAATTAAAAATTGCTTTAATTGGAACTGGATAACCTGATTTTGGAAATTAAGAGAGAGGAATATAGATGAGCACCCAATTTGATAACATGTAGGTTGAAACAAAACCTAAAAAGACACTACATCAAGATACATGTATATACATGTATAATTATGTCTATAAGAATAATTGAGATCTAAGTATTAGTGTATGACTAGTACGTATGGAGGACTATTGAACATAACCATAGACATGAGTAGTAAGCATAAACAGACACCTTCAATCCAAGTGACTATAAATAGTTATATTATTTATAGTATAGAATAACATTCTAGGATATAATAGAGTTCTAGGATCTAAACTAGAGATAATAAGATACATCAGTAACAACCATTATATGTTTCACCTAGTTGGAGATCTAAAATTGATATTTACAGAAAATATGGGATACAAATGGAAGATAGAAAACCTAAATCCTAAGTCACATAAATAGAAAGAGACAAAGACATATAGTGAAAAACATTTCCTACATTTGTGGATCCATTTGTTTTGATTAAATTATTGCAGTCGAACACTTGGAATTCACACATTTGCATACTTTGATACAAAGATATGAAATTTCAATTTCTATTTGGGGGTTGTTTCCCACATTGATTGCATGTATTATTAGTTAGGTTGGATGGATTTAAATTTTTTGTATACCTTATCCCTCCTCCTTGAAATCCACTAATAATAAATCCTAAAAAATAGTAGCACATTGTTTAAGCATTGAAAAGGGCAGGCTAGTGCCCACTAGTTTAAGTGGAATAACACTTCCATGACTTTGTGCAGAGAGAAGGACATGGGGTCCTTCAGCATACTGAGAAACACAATTGTTGTATTGTCATTATCCATGGAGAGAACTTATGACTTCCCAATTAATAGACCTTGACATGTGCTATATATTTGAAATTTGAATTACTGGTGTCAAAATTGATTATTGAATCTTATTGAATTTGAAAACCCATTGCTACCTTTTGATACTTGACTATATTGTTTGTTCCTTTGCACTTTGTCATCCTTTGTATATAGGTTCATATTGTGTTACTTTCCAAATATCAATTTTGTACCAGCTTTGTTGACCTATGTTTCCCTTGTTGGGGTCCATGTATGGTTTTGTTCCCTTTGGAAAATCATGGGAAGGCGATCAATACAAGACCTAGAAGAGACGTGAAAGAGTAATCCTTTATTGAAGAGAAGATAGGAATCAATGACTATTCATAATTTTTTAATCTTTTTTATCAACTTCCATGGCTCTAGTGTACAACATGATTGTTCAAATATTTGTTTATTTTTTTATGCAATTTTGTAAATATTTGATCAAAGGATCATGTCTTTACATGTTGATTTTCTTGAGGAAATTGTTGAAAAAAGCCTATTTTCTTGGGTTGAAATAGTTACCAAGTAGAGGTCTCGAGCCTATTGTTGAGATTTTAGATGAGGACATTGAAAAGAAAATTGATGCTTATTAATTGCTATCAGTGAAGATTTGATTTCTGTTTCTATAAAGTTATTGAAACTATCTATTGAAGACCATTTTATTCTTGAGCTGAAATATCTTCCCAAAGGATTAAAATATGCATTGCTTGGTCAGAATTACACTCTCCTACTGATCATTTCTTCTATTCTTTCCCTGGAACAAGAAGATGCACTTATTTATGTGATAAAGAGGACAATTATGGCCATTGGGTGGTCCATTTGTTGATTTGAGAGGTGTTGACCCCTCTATTTGTGTTCATAGAATCTATCTTGAAGATGATTCAATGCCAAGTAGAGAGATGCAAAGAAGGTTTACCCCTAAGCTTAAACAAGTTGTGACATTTGAAGTTGGGGAGTTGCTTTTTGTTAGTACCATTTTTCTATAGTCCTTGGGGGAGTCATATCCAAGTTTGCCAAAAAGGGTGGGATCACTATAACCCCCAATGAAGATGGGGAAATGATGCATGTGGGGGAGCAATTCAAATGGTGTATGTGTGTAGATATCAGGACAAAATAATTTCATTGAGATGGAAGGAACATGGGAAACAAGTTGCAATGCCAAACCTTTTTGAATAGAATGACCAATCCTCCAAAACACTACATCCATAAACTTGGGGGTCATAATGTTACTATCCATAAATTTTTTGAACCTCTTGAGAAGTTGCACAACCTCTGGTGCAATGAAACCACACATGTCAGACCAAAAGGTATATAGACATGTGGATTTTCAATGCATGCTTTCTCATGCTTGGCTACTTTGGAAAAGGAACCCTTAAGGGAAGCTTGTCCTATAGTAAAATCACCACCTCTCAAGATCACAAATGGAAAATCCTTATCATATCCACACGTGTTCTTCCCTCCAAACCATCCAAAAATTAAGATATCATATGGTTTGAGTGTTGATCTCCCCTCCTATAGAGAAATAAAAAAGTTAATAGGTCCCTCCTTATTAGAAGTAGTTCTCACATGTCCTATACTGTGAATTATAGAAAGCTTGATGCCAAGACAAAGAAGGACCACTTCCCTCTACCATTCATTCACCAGATTCTAGAGAGACTAACACGACAAAGCTTTTACTACTTTCATAATGGCTAGTCTATATATTTTAAAGTGGTAGTGAATGTGATCAAGATAAGAATGCATTCACATGTCCAAAATGTATGTTTTTATATAAGAATTCTAATTGAGATTTACAATGCCTACTCCACTTTCCAAGTATGTGTGACATTAATTTTTGTTGACATGCTTGATTTATCTCTTGAAGTATTCATAAATGCAATTTTAGTATTTGTAAGTCTTTTGATGAGTGCTTGTTCCACCTCACATATGTTCTTGAAAGATGGGTGAAGGTTTTTTTTATTCTCTCTTGGGAGAAAGTTAATTATAGTTCTCAAGGAGATTTTCTTGGACATCACATATCAAAATCTAGGATTGATGTTCATAGGGCCAAAGTGGGTCTCATCTCTACTTTGACTATTCCTTCTACCGTAAGACATATCTACTCTTTCTTGGAGTATTCAAGTTTCTATTGCCATTTCATAAAGAATTTCAATAAGATCTCCAAGCTGCTATGCCACCTTCTAAAAAAAGATGTAGAATTTCATTTTGATGATAAGTGTGTTCAATCATTCAATGAGTTGAAGAAAAGGTTGATTTCTTATCCTATAATGCACCCCCATCCCCGATTTCTCTTTGTCATTTGAAATTGTGACTGATGCTTCTGACACGATAGTCGGGGTTGTGTTGGTCCAAGGGTATGGCTAGATTCAACAAGAAATATATTGTGCAAGCAAGACCCTAAATGAAGCCCAAATGTAGTACACAACAACTAAAAAGGAGTTGCTTGCTATAGTATTTTCACTCGCCAAGTTCCATAATTATATGCTTCAAAACAAAGTGATCAACTATATGAAACATGTTTCTCTCAAGTACTTGATGTCAAAGAAGGACTCCAAAACCAAATTGATTTGATAGATACTTCTTCTTCAAGAGTTTTACATTGCGATTGTTGACAAGAAGGGTGTCAAAAATTCTGCAACCGACTCTCTATCCTGCATTGAAGCATCCTATGATGAAGTAAAGAATATTACAGAGACAATTCCACATGAGGAACTTATTTTTCTTGATTCTACACAAAGACCATCGTAGAAGCACATAGCCAATTTCTTGGCTTGTGGGAAAGTACCGGCCACATGAACTAGGGATGAAATGAAAAGATTGCTTGATGTTGTGAAGAACTATGTGTGGGATGACCCACTTATATTCAAATATTTCTCCAACCAGCTTATTAGAAGATTCTACCTAGAAAGTGAGAAGAAAGAGATACTCTCCATGTCCCCCTCCTGCATATGTGTAGGATATTTTAGAGGAAAGGGACAAACGCAAAAATTCTACATTGTGTCTTCTTTTTTCCAACCTTTTTCAAAAATTCACTCAGCTATTGCAAATCTTACTTGAAATGCTAAAAAGTGGGTACTATATCAAAGAGGGATATGATTACTCTATCTCTCATTCTAGTATTAGAGTTGTTTTGTGTGTGGGATATTGACTTTATAATTCCATTTCCCTCTTATTTTACGTTTTTATACTATTGAGATATATAGTTCTTTTATTACCTTTTAATTATTTTTACTTAACTCTTATGTAATGTGGGCCTAAGTAAAATAGGCCCATTAGGGTTTTATATTGCTTCCTTGTTGTTTCCCCTCCTATTTATAGGAGAGTGTTGTACTCTTTTGAACATAGAAAGATGATTGTTCTAAACATGGTATCAAAGCAGGTCGGATAGCCATCGTAAGTCCTCTCATTTCCAAGCCAACATTTCCATCATCTCTTCCTCCATCCCCACCCATCATCTTCTCCCTTCTCCACCACTTTGATCACACCAAGGGAGATATAGTCTCCTTTCTATCTATATCCTCTTCCCAACTAGAGGATCCAAAAGAATGCCTATGGTCTTTTTGACGGTCTTATTCCCTAAAGGTTGGTGTTTGAAAAGTTGTACAACATCTTGTATGTGGTCATTTATGACCATGTTCTATAAGGCTTTGTTGGAATATTATTGGATATGACTGAATCTTTCCAACATATCTCCATTTTCTTGGTGATCCATAAGGTTCACCATCTATTTTGGATTTTTTTCTGGGAAAGATCTACTGGTTCACCATTTTACATGGTGTGTGCATTACCTACAAGGTGTGTCACCACCAGCTGCTACAACAAATCTTCTGTTGATTGAAATCTGTGCAAGAAACATAGCATGTCTACTTCTAACATGGCATGTCAAAGACCTTCTGTTCTAGTCTAATGCAAGTGACACAACATGTCATCTTCTCGACACGACATGTCAGTGACTGCCTTTCCCTGTTTCTATTTTTCCTTTGTTTCTCCATTATACCTTGTAGTGATATATTATGGGGTCATCTTTTTTTGCAATTGGGATGTTCGAAACACACCCCAAGTGTGTTACTTATGTATATTTAATGGCTCCAACTATGTCCTATGGACACACTCATTTTAGGTCTATGCACATTCCTCTAGAAAACTAGAACATCTGACAGATCTACCTCCACCATAGGAAGACATACATGACAAGAAGAAAACAATGAAGGAAGCATCTAAGAAATTGAAGTCAAATTTTAAGAGGTGGTTGAACATGATTCACTAGTTCTCTATTGGATCTTAAATAGTTGTGAATCCCATATCTCTTCTAATCTTCTCTTCACCAACACTGCAAGGAGGCATGTGATCAACTTCCCAATTATATTCTAGTAAAGGAAATGTATCCCGAGTATTTGATCTATACAAGCATTTGCATTCTCTAAAACATGAAGATAACTTTGGTTTTGCCTCACACTTTGATACCTTCAAACGGATTTGGAGTGAACTAAAGTTTCATCACACATTATCATTTGACACTATCAAAATTCAAAAGCAACAAGAGGATATACATATTGGTCAATTTTTGGCATCTCTACCTCCTAGTTATGGAGCTCTTTGATAGTAAACTCTTGACTCTGAATCCTTGTCGAGATTATATGATGTTCATTTGTGATTGTCTCTCTCTATATCATCTACTCCTATTGCAGAGGAGCCTGTAACTCTTGTTGTTGTCAGACGAGGCAATCCTAGATGTGGCTGAGGAAAAAGTTTTAATAATAGTGGAAGAGGATCCTCTTCTTCCTCGTCCCATCCTAGATATTTTAACTTCTACAAGTGCAAAAATCACATTGAAGACAAATGCTAGAAAAATCATGGGAAACCCAGATGGACGAATATAGTGTGAACTTTTAATGATGATGGAGATTCTACCTCTGTTCCTCATGTTACTAATCCTCAGATGGTGACACTTAGTTCTTTAGACCTTGATAAATTAATCAAGGTTGCTTCTGCTTCTATGATTTACTCCTCAAGCAAACATTTCCCAGTACACAGGTGACTCTTTGCGTATTCAAGCTTATTCGTCTTCATAAAAAATGATTGGGCTATTGATTCAGGTGCTACAACTCATATGATTGGTAATAAGAAATTGTTTACTTATCTGAAGTAATTTACTTGCCATCCTCCTGTACATCTAGAAGTAACCACCTCTCTAGTTATTGGGAGAGGGAATGTGAACAACCACCTCCTTAAATCTGTCTTGTTTATGCCTAAATTCCCACTACGCTTGATGTCTGTCAGTAAAATTACCAAAACTTTGAACTACAATGTAACCTTGTTTCCTTACATTATCTCTATGTAGGATCTCAGGATGAAGAAGATGATTGGCGGGGGATATGAAGGTGGAGATGGTATGAAATATTGTGGCCCAGTCTAGTTCAATGGCACCTTCTATTAGGTCACCCTTCTATTTCAAAATTGGAAGTTTTTTTATCGAACAATATTTCCTCGTTGTCATAACAATAGAAGTCCAAGTTTGTCTTACTTAGTCCATTATGATGTTTGGGGACCATGTCATATTGCTAACCTTACTGGTGTATGATATTTATTTTACTTTTAATGATGAATGATCGTGTGCTATTTGGATCTACACGTTAAACGATCATTTTGAAGTTTTTAATGTTTTCTCAAAATTTCTTAATGAGATAAAAACTCAATTTTCTGCTACTCCCAAATTTGTTGAGGTCATCAACTAGTCACATATTCGAGATTTTCCCACACCGAACATCTCAAAGCAACACAAACACCATCTTTTTGTGACTTAAAGCATTATCTATGACGTTCACTTTATCAGGATGATAGGTGATGGTGAAGTCATAATCTTTGATAGGTGATGGTGAAGTCATAACATTCTCTATCGTAAATTCAGATCCTTCTATGTCAATAGGTACCTCAAGCTTTTATGGTCAGAGAAAACTTCAAATTTCACACCATAGAGATAGTGTCGCCAGATTTTCAGAGCATGAACGATGGAAGCAAGCTCTAAATCATGTGTAGGCCAATTAGCTTCATTTGATTTCAATTGGTGGGAAGCATAGGCGTTCACCTTTCCGTCTTGCATCAAAACACACCCTAAGCCTTATTTAGAAGAATCAATGTAAATGACATAGGGTATTCCTTCAACAAGAAAGGCAAGAAGGGAGCAGAAGTCAAACATTCCTTCAGCTTTTAGAAACTGTTCTCACATTCTAGTGTCCAAGAGAACTTGACCTCCTTTCACGTCAGCTTGGTTAAAGGACAAGGCCAACTCAGAGAAGCTCTTGATAAACCTTCGATAGTAACCTGCTAAGCAGAGGAAACTATGGATCTCTGAGGGATTCTTCAGAGCTTTCTACTAGGTCACAACTTCTACCTTTGTAGGATCAACAACTATATGTCCGACAGAAATCACATGACCCAGAAACATCACTTCCTTTATCCAGAACTCACACTTTGAGAATTTTGCATAGAGTTGACTTTCTCGTAGTGTGTTGAGTACAATCCGCAGATGCTCACGATGTTATTTTAATGTCTCGGACTAAACCAAAATGTCATCGATAAACACCTCCACAAACTTGTCAAGGTATGGGCAGAACACTCAGTTCATCAAGTCCATGATGGTAGTAAGGGCATTTGTCAAGTTGAAAGGCATGACCCTGAATTTTTAATGCCCAAAGCGAGTTCTAAATGCCGTCTTTGGGACATCATCATCCTTCACGTGTATCTGGTAGTAGCCACTTCATAGATCCATCTTGGATAACATAGTGGTTGACTTCATCTGGTCAAAGAAGTCGTCGATGCGAGGCAAAGGATAACAGTTCTTCACCATCACTTGGTTAAGCATATGATAGTCCATACACATCCGCATCGAACCATCCTTATTCTTCATGAATAGGATAGGGGCTCCCCAAGGTGAAACATTGGGGCAGATGAAGCCCATATCGAGAAGCCCTTCTAGCTACTTCTCTAGTTCGGAAAGCTCGACAGGGGCCAAGCGGTAAGGTAGCTTCAATATTGGAAAAGTTCTTGGTACAAGCTCGATGGAGAACTCCAACTCGTGAGTTGGTGGAAAATTGGGTAACTCCTTAGGAAAGATGTCTGGGAAGTCCTTCACCACATCTATGTGGTCGAGAGAAGGAGGTGTAGCCTTGAGGACTATAGAGGCTAAGAAAGCTCTACACCCTTGTGAGACTAGCTTTTTAGCTTTGATGAGGGAGATAACAAATTGATGATCCTCTCAGTTCATATCCTTGACACAAAATCTTCCCTCAACAGGATGTGACAAACTAACCTTTGATTCACAAAACAAAATAGCTTTGTACCTCTTCAACCAATCCATTACCAGGATGACATCAAAGGCGGCCATGTCGAGCAAGATGAAATCTGAGGGAAACATTATACCAGATATAAAAAGGGCCACGGTCAGAGTTTGGAGATATGAAGAGAAGAACTTACCACTAGGGGTTTTTACATCTAATATATGATCCATATACTCAGATTCTATTTCTAACATAGAAGCAAGATGACAGGATATGAAGGTATTGGATGAGCCATAATCAAACAATGCCTTTATAGGATGCATATTAAGATGCAAGTTACCTTCAATAACTTCATTATATTCACCTACTTTCTCAGCATTGAGTGCAAATAATCTCCCATTCTGCCTCTCCACTGGCGGTCTCCTCGGGTTTTGGTTGTTATTGTTGTTAATATTTCACAGAGGCAGATTCTTCCTTGGATGTTGTGGTTGTTGTGCATTATTATGTCCCTGTTGGAAATGGGAGTAGAGTGGTAGATATGCCTAACTTGGCCACACTCATTGTAGTTCAGAGGAGGCTGGTTGTCTCTATAAGAAGGTGCATTGTTGGTAGGACATCTCCCTGGAGGATGGTGGTAAGAGCACCTATTGCACTGACCACGTCCACAATTCTCATTCTGGGTAGGGTTCTTCCTCTTGTTGTTGTATCTATTACTGTGTTCATAGAATTGGAATCTTGGGTAGGACTCGATGACCAGGGTCTTATCCACCATCTACTGGAAGGTGAGTGAAAGCTGCAGAACAAGACTTCGGCCCACTTGGTAGTTCAGGCCCTCCAAGAATAACATTTCCCTTCTCTCGGCTCCAAGGTCAGTGACATAGCATTCCAGAAGTAGGAATCATTGGATGTAGTCAACCACACTCATGATTCCCTACCTGAGGCTGTAGAACTTAGCTTCCTTCTTCCTCAGGAAGGCAGGATAGATGTACTTCTCCCTGAAGAGCTTCAAGAATTGGTCCCACTCCATGGTAGAGGTGTCTCGAGTGTGGGCGACACCATTCCACCAGACACATGTCGGTCCATCCAACACATACATCATGAATCGAACCTTCTGGTGAGGAGGGCATGCCATACCCTCGAAGGTCCGATCCAAAGCCAACACCCAATCATCATCTTTATCCACCATGTTGTGTTCACTTTCACCCTTGAGGTAGAGTGGCTGCATCTTTATGAAGTCGGTGAGGGTGAACTCCCTCGGCTTGTTGGCGTTGGCGGCCACTGTGTGGAGCTACCCCATCATGGTGAAGAGCAACTGGTGTAGCATTTCCAACTCTTGCTCCGGTGTGAAGGTGGGGGTGCCCAGAGTAGTAGGGTTGACTACACTATGGCTGACAGGAGTCACAGGAGTGTTTCCCACATTGGAGTCATCAGGGTTCGACTCCTTTCCCTTGTTCTTTTTGTCGAATAAGTCACCTATCCTGAAAGGTAGGGTTAACATATTAAGTTCCCTGAAGTATTTGAATCATAGATGAGAAAAGAATAGAAGCATAGACAAGAAAAGAATATCTAGAATGCTATTGCCTAAATGCATACTATTTTGGGCAATTCGTATCAGCTCAGGTCAAGCCGATATCATATGGGCACGGGAGTCCTCGTAAATTGAGCTAGTGGTGAGAAGGAAAATATTGGTAGCCCACAAAACCCTGATCCATTCTAGACACCTTTGCTTCAAATTCATGTCATAATAGTTTCCTAAAGGCTTTGATTCCATGTTGTAAGGAGGCGAGATCACCTCCTTACTAAAATTTAAAGGAAGTCCAAAATATCCATCTTTTTAGAAAGATAAAAGATATTGAGGGATGCATGTATAATATTCCAAGTAAATAAGCATGCACCAGATACATTATAAAATGTCAATAGCAGCAGAAATAAAAGTACTAAGCCTATTACATGGATTTCATTGTTCATTACATGATTGTTCCCAAAAGCAAAATATAAGAGAAAATGATCCATCTATTGCAACCTAGACATCCTTTCATATAGCTTGAGATATACTCCTGATATGACTTCCTTCAAACTTGTCCTTCTCCTTGGTCAACACCAGCACCTGGGTGATTGGGAAGGCACAAAAGGGGAAAGAAAACAAGGTATGTGTCACAAAACTAGTTTAGGATAACAAGATAAGTAAAGCAAATAAGAACATGCTAGGGTTTATTATAAGATGAAGATAACAAGAGTATGAGGCTATATTCAAAAGAAACTTTCCATTAACAATTATATTAAAAAGGATTTGCATGTAAGATAATTATGTCTACCTAACTAAGTAGGTTTGAGGCACCTACCGGACTTCTAACCTATAGGTGAGGGGAAAACAAGACATTCCCAGTCACCTACACAATTATATAGGGGAGAATAAAAACATTCCCCAGGGTGATTAACTACATCCCCTCTGTGGGTGGTTGTACACAAGTATCTCTACTTTAAATTAAATAGAACATAAATCTACATGATATAAAAATATTCATGGTAAGAATAGTCATAATATTCAATAAGCATGGCAGTGGGGTATAAGAACCAAACAAGAAGAGATGATAATCTGATTTGAGGCATGAACAACATTAGGATTCAAGAGTGGAAGATTTAGGGTTTATTTAAGCCTCATTAGGAAAATATAGGGTTTGGTTGCAATTATCCCAACATAGGGTGTAAGGAATGCACATACATAAAGAGGGATTAAACATACCTCTCTTATTGATATCAATTACTAACTTTCACCACTATAATTGAGTCCAAGTTCCATTTTGCCTATTTTCAATGTATTAACATGTATTCGAGTACATAGTGCACATTAATGTATAGAAACCCTAATTGCAGAACTTTTTAGAAAAAATCGGATTTAGCTTTTGAAAATATCACCAATGAACTTATTAGGTTCTCCTGATCAAGAAAACATATTTTTATGTTAATTTTGGAGTTATGAGTATTAATATGTACTTTTTATGGTTTTTATGCATTAAATTCATTTTACAAAAATCACCCTTCGTCAAACACAAATCAGACCTTGAAAATATTTTAATTAGATAGAGATTAATTTTCCAATTTCAAAACATATTTATTATTCAAATTTGGATAAACAGATTAGAAGGTATGAATTTTTCAATACTGACCAATAGAAATTGCCACATCATCAAACCAATTGAGATAATTGAAGAGAGAGGGAGTGGAGGAAAACACCATTTTACCCAAGATCAGGTTCAAAGTTTCAAAGGTAACCAAACCAAATCTTCTAGAGAAGGTAAAACAACAAGAAACCAAAACCCTAGAAGAACATGGTAAAAAGAGATGGAGATCGTCGATTTTAAACATAGAAGCCTGAGTTTTAAGCATGTAGTAAGTAATATATGAGAATGGGTTAACAATACTGGCCTCTAGGAAGGTAAGAATGTCCAAACAGAAAGGATCCTGAGATTATAAGGTCTGGTTTCTCCAAGACAAGCTTCGTTCTTGAGCAAAGATCACCTTATTCACTTTAGAGGTGCAAACCCTAGCAAAAGAGTATAGAGATGAGATGTTTTCGGGTTCTAGGTGGAGTTTTACCATAGAAGGTCATGGTTCCGACCTGGAAGAAGGTGGGAGGAATACTAACATCATGAAAATAGGAAAGTAAAGGAGGATACTTACTAGTTTTGGTCAAAATCACCAAGGAGGAGCTTAAGAAATCCTAAATAGAGAAATTTGGAACCCTACGAGCCTTCTTCACCAAGGTAGGCACCCTCTTTTACCTTGGCACAACAACTTTGTGGCCAAACATAGAAGGAATGATTCTATAAGATAGAGGAAATAGAAGGAGAGGATTACTTCTTGGATTGGGAGCTGGGAAGGGGTAGGCATGGCTTTATAAAGAAGGGGGCAAGCATGACGTGTCTATGGGACTTTCCATGTGTCCTTAGGCTAAGGCTTCATGGAAATGCAAGAGGTGTAACGACCCCACCTCCCGATAACCCCCAATTAAGGGAGACCAAGAGGTCAGAGCCGTTATCACCATTTTCGGATCAAAGGTTTGACAAATAATCAATAATAATTATGAAAATTCTACCAAGACTATACTGAAAAGTTGTAATAAAATAAAACTTTGCATAACTTTTTTAAAACTTTGGATTACTAAACTTTTATCCATCACTGAAACTATTCTAACTAATCCTCCTTGTACTTTAATTCATGTATTCACAATATGCCAATTTACAGTTTGTCCTTTTGGGGTTTTGTACCTATATCCCCGACAAACAAAACGTCGGCCAGTATAATGAATTATACTGGTATGTGGGGGAATACAAAAATTGTGCAACTATGGTAACAATGTAAGTAACCAAATATCATTTAACAACCAAGGTTACGTTTTAAGCAATACTACTCAATCCATACCTATATCATATCGCTATGTTTTCCTTGTAGTGGACTTGGATACTACCTCTCTCATATGGTAGATCCTTACCCCCATGGCCCTACCTCACAGGTAGCCATTACTTAGAGTTGTGGAGTCGCATGGCCCTACCCAAAGGTAGCCCAATCTCTGACACATGGTGACTTGATGGACCTACCCCATAGGTAGCCATGTACTAAGTCATCCAAGGACCTGATGGACCTACCCCATAGGTAGCCATGTACTAGGTCAACCGATCACACTACAGAGGGAATTAGGATCTGAGCTAGTAGGTGTATATATTAGGTGATAATCATAAACACATTATAGTATGCACGAATTAAATTCATCCAATAGTTTATTTCAAGCAACCGATGGAAACTTCAGAAATCCTCAAAAAACTAGTTCGAGATATTCATAAGCATACCTGTCAGGCTGAGTTGAGTACAAAAATAATCTAATCAATGCAAGAAATCCAATAGGCAAGCAAGCACACAACGAGATCCTGAAATATGCATATAATTTCCTATCATAAATCATGCCATCAAGATCTATTAAGCCTATCTTTCTTACTAGGGTTTCTAGTCCACTTTTAGGGTTTCCATTGCAATCATTACAAACCCTAGTTAGACAAAATTGCTCTTAAACCCTAATGATTTTAACATGTTTAACAGGCTTAGCATATTATCACAAGTATCAAATTAAAAGTGATCTTTTCCCCTTTTTCCTAAATTAGGGTTTCTAAGTGCTTAATCTATCATATATGGTGTAAAACCCTAAATCATTCAAGGAAACATCTAGATCAGGTTCAAGTTCGCCATTAACTGTTCAACAGGTTGCAATTGCTCAATTTCATCAATTAAGTAACATGAACTCAACCAATATGCTCAATTAGGGTTTCAAGGTCCATTAAAGCATATTCATGTATATTGATCCTTAAATTAATTAAACTATGCATAATCATTATCCTTTTAGATCTAATGTGTCCTTTTATAATAAACAGGTTAATATCAACTTTAAACATCCATATAACCCTTCCCAAATTATTAATCATCATAGATTAGGGTTTCTTAAGCATTAATGCATTAAAGTTGATAACTTCAACTACTTTTCGAATTGAAAAAGGAATTAGGATCTAAATCTATTTTTAATGTATTCCTCACATTTTTTTAGCAAAATTCATATATTATATGTATCCATCTGAGCTACCATTAATTAGATACAATTTTTACAAATAATCACTTACTTAGACCAATGGGAGGCTGCCACGTCAGCCTTTCCCATGCACCACGTAGCCGGCCGAGAATATAATGAAATGACGTGTTTGCCCTTTTATAAGTGATCGGATCTTCAGACCCCGGAGGGGTAAAAGCGTCGAACAGCCCCAGGGTCATATTCTACCTCACGATAGCCTAGCTGCCGCCGACCTGCAGCACTTCACGGGTCCGCCCTCTCCTCCCCAGGGCTCGAGGGTTGCCGCCAGCTGCTGCCCTAGCTTCACCGCACATTTGGCGCCTCCCAGCTTGTGACCAATGTGGTTGGTTTGGGCTGGGTAGGTCGCAACTTGCAGCGATGGCACCAACCTTCTGCAGGCGCTGCACGCTGGTCGTGGGCATGGGAATGATAGCCGATCTTCCTCAAGTTGTCGTGGTAGCTTCGTGCCTCGAGACCCATCATAGTTCCTCGTTGCCCCCGAGATATCCCTATACCCTCTTAGTTAGGTTTTTAAGAGAAAACGAGAAGAAGGAGAGAGAAGGATGCATGGGATCCTCTTAGACTCATGCCAAGGGTTCTACCCCTTATATAGGGGAGGGTAGCAATGCCCAAACATGCTTGCCAATGAAGAAAATGAAGTCTTTTCCCAATAGAAAACCATTTTTCTTAATTAAGAAGTATTATGTCTCTCTTAATTATCTCCTTGATAATCTTTATTCTTTAGATATTGGGAATTCAAAAATCATCTCTCTTATCATCTTTGCGCTTGGCTTTTAATCCATTGGCCACAACAATATTTTTCCTTATAGTAGAAAGTACCTCTTTTGATAATACCAAAAATTCATTAATTATGTATCACATTATCCTCTTATTTTGTATTATGTGCATTTTCTCTTTCTTCTTATCCAATGGGACTCCTTGGACCCTGGTGCATCCCCGCTAGTGGTGCTTACAACACCAGCCAACTAGGGTGGCCGAGTGCAATGCACGAGGTCGGGAGGCACGGGATGATGGGATCTTTACTTTCGAAATTTGTATCATCCCAGATCGAGTCTATCACTAAAACTAAAACAATTCACCCGCAAGCTTACGGGGTACTGTTGTAGTATAGATCAAGGGCAAGATGAGGGGTCGAACCATGGAGATAGAGGGGGCGCTAGAGTTAGAAGGTGTGAGCTACGTTCCTATTGCGGAGAGTAGGGTTTTTAGGGTTTTAAGGTTGGTTGGTTGTTGATTAAACTAAGTGAGCAAGTAGGAAAAGCAACAATGGAAACTAAGTTATCAAAAGGCTAAATTAGCAATCTAAGTTAAAAAGCTATTTAAACAAGAGCAAGAACAAAGTACACTAGACAAAGCAAGCAACTAGCAATTGAGAGCCTAAGTTAACCACTAATCAAGATCAAAGACATAAATTAACACTTAGCTAGAAAAACTAGGGAATCAACTAAGTTAACTAAAGCAAATGAACTACACTAGAATTAACAAGCAAACTAGGCAATTAAGGTTTTAAGCAATTAGATGAAGGAGGTGGGCCATTTGGGAATGTGACCTTGACATTAGTTGCGGGATGTCACCATAATAAGCAATGAGCATATTTCATTCTAGACTACCAAACCAAACAACAAGGTGGGTGCTATGAGGATGTACCTTATGCTACTAGTTGGAGAACTAGGGCTAGGTGTAATTCTCATAGGACTTACCAAGTCTAGGTCTCTAGGACAAATGGTATTAGTCAATTAAGGACCAAGGGTAAGGATGGGAGTAGAGATGAGGATATTTGACCTCATGCCACTAGCCACCTCAGCCTTTAGGAAATCCTAGGCAATTGCACTAATCACACTTATACTAGTCACTTAGAACTCACATTTTCATGTAGGAAGAAGGTGAGTGTGTAGGAAGATAGGGGGCTATCTAGGGATCCAAATTAAGGACCTAGGAGCCAATCCTATGATAGCTACATAGAAACCAAAACATCCTAGAGGCAAATGTCTTCAAACACCACAAGGCAAGCAATCAATGTAATTAAACAACAATCACATGCACAAGTAATGGGAAATGAGATACAAGCAAAGGCAATCATCATAGAAGTGAAATATGTTCATTACAAATTGTATTCCCCCAACATGGTAGCAAAGTCACATTTTTTCCCCAAACAGCCCACCCAAGGGGGGCTTAGCTATACATGATCAAAACAGAAACAAAGGAGAAGGGAAAGAGAGTAAGAAATGCCATGGATTCTTGATGAAGCTTGACTTCTTCACCTCCTTGCTGCCAGCCATGATCCTCCTCCTCCAATGGTGCCCAAGAACATGGAAATGGTGGAATGGATGGATAGAAACCTAGAGAAACTAGGTTTCTATGGTGGAAATGAGTGGAAAGTGGGTGGAAATGGGATTAAATGCAAGGAAGGTAGGTGGATGGGAGTAATGGAGGCAAGGGAGCAGCTGGGGGCGGATGGGAAGTGCTCTCCCACGAGCCCTAGAAGCAACTAGTGCTTATATAGGGGCTAGGGCTAAGTGGGGGTAGAATAGGAAAAGCAGTGGAAATTTGTATAGGTTTTGGGGTGGTAGCACAGCCGTTCTGGGCAGCACGACCGTTCTGGGTAGAAGTGGGCATGGCCGTGGTGGAGGAGAACGACCGTGTTGGCTTAGTGTTAAATCAACAGGTTGATGGGTGAAAACGAAGGCTGGTAGCACAGCCGTGCTGGACAGAACGGTCGTGTTGGGGACTAGGTAGAACGGCCGTGCTGGGTAGCACGGCCGTGGTGGCGGAGTTGTGAGGAGGTCGTTCTGAGCAACACGCCCGTTCCATCTTCATCTAGCACGGCCGTGCTGGTCAGCACGGCCGTGGTGTGGTCTTCGTAGCACGGCCGTGCTAGGCAACACGGTCGTGGTGGCTGACTTGCTTGAACTTCAATAATTTGTCGATCAACCTGTAATTTTGCTCAATTGCCAGCACGGTCGTTCCATGGCACCACGGCCGTGCTGGGGTCTTCTAATGCTAGCATGGCTTCAAACTTCATAATTCTTGGATGTCTTTGCTTGGAGACGATTCTTGGCCATTGGAGGTAGGTTGAGGGAGACTTCAGGACCTTCTTTGGGCCCCTCCTTGAGTGGGGGAACCCTAGAACTCCCTTTCTCTCTCTCTTCCATCTAAGCATGGTCCAAGTACCTGAAAAATAGCGCAAAGAACATCCATAAGCATATTTGCAATGATAATCATATTGGGGAGGATAACATGTAATTCTAATGCATTTGAATGTGATAAAGGTACAAAATGACACAAGATACATCCCTATAATAGGGTTGGATCACCACCCCAAACTTGAAACATACTTGTCCTCAAGTATGCTCCAACTCAATCTCTTTTCCATTTTCCACAATCAAAAGGTATGACAAATGCAATATGATGGGTGACAAATGCTAAATGGGATCAATGGTGACTAGGTACATGCAAATCACTTCCCTCCTCTTCTACTTTCACAAACCAACCATGAAGAGAGCACAGAGCACATGAACTTCGCATATAATGCATGGATTGCAAGTTATCAATATCTCATCCATAAGGTTCCGGGTAGACCGTTTCATGATGATGTTAATCGCCAATTACTAGGAGTGTTGTTTCACCTTCATGCGTTCAACCATATGATTCAAGTTATGCCAAATGACCCACATGGCTGCGGAAAAGGGATAAAGTGAGCTAGGTTTGAAGTTTCCTAGCTCAATGGGTGTGAAAGAATGAAGAAAGGGTTGCGGTAAGATTCAAAGTGCTATTACACACTCTTCTTTTCTTTATTTGAATGCTCTTAAACAGGAGCATCCTTTTATTTTATTTTTTCTTCTCTTTTCTTTTTTTTCTTTGCCCTTGGTGTAGGTAGGGTATATGGTGGATAGAGAGAAGTGGGGAGATAGAGATGTGGCCACCCCAAACTTTTCGAGGTGGCCACGGCTAATATGTGCACTTTGGCATCTTTTTATGAGGCGGAGAGGTATGAAGATGATGAAAGAGTGGTCGGGTCAAAGAGGGGTCACTTGGCATAATCTTCCACATAAGGTCTCCTGCATGAAAACTAGTCCGACACTTCACCATAGATATCACATCACATGAATGAACCAAATGAAATCCATATATCAATCAAGTAACTCCACAAACATTAAACGTTCTATGCTTGCTCGGATCATAATTCAATCAAACCAACACATTCCCAAGGGAGGTGACGAGCATGTAAGAAGTCACTCATTGATACCACATAGCACTTCATCATAGCATATCATCTTGTATTTGTCAAAGATAAGAAATTTCATTCAATATGGTAAAGATTGAGTCAAAACACACTTTTTGGACAAGAAACATAAAATCTGGGCAAAATTGGCCAAAAAGGTGTCAAATTGCACTAAATCACATTCAAACACAATTTTAGGTAAAAAGCAAGTAAATCCTAGCTAAAACATGCAAAAATTAGCAAAAAAACTGCATGAGATGCAATGCATGGTTGAAAAAGCAAAAATTTTGAAAAATTACTCAAAAATGTAGAAATCAACTACATGTCATGCAAAGATGCAAGCAAAAGACAATCTATACTAGGTGGGTTAAACATCAAACAAACAATGATCAGGTGAAATAGGCAACTGTCAAAATAAGCTGAAAACAGAGGGCTTACCGCCCTACCACTCCAAACTTTTGAACCATGTTGTCCTCAGCACGAAACTAAAGCTTAGGGATGATAGGGTAGAAGTCAGGGTTGTGGTGGTGTGGGGTCCTGTGACGGGCCAGACTGTGGAGGAGGCTGCTGGTAGTAGTGGCCCCAGTAGTCCGCCTGTGGAGGCGGGTATGTCTCCTGGTAGCTAGAAATTGACCCCCAGAAATCCTCCCCCCATTGGGGGTTTCTTTGTGTCTGCGCATGCTGGTACTGATACATGTGGTTGATTTGGTGATGCATCTGTTGTTGATCCAACCACATGTCCTGTTGCATTTTCTGAATCCCTTTCAACTGTGCATGGATGGATGCCATATCATATGCATTTGTCAGAGGTGTCTGCGCCTCAAACTCTTCCATTCTCGGTCTTGTGCGGCGTGGATGTTCCAATGATCGTTTCTATTCTGGCATGTTTGTTTCCCCCTCTTCATCAGGTAAGGCTACACTTGGTGCTCTGTATCCCTCTCTAGGTGTGTTTTCCTCATAGCGTGATAACAGATTGAGAAAATCATCCACATGCCCTGCATCCCTGAGCAAAAGGGGGGCATGGTAAGGGAGTTCCAAAGTGATACCAGGGTAGCCGAGGTTCAGTACATAAAATTTTTTGTCATCCTTGAGGGATATCATCTGTGACCTCGCAAGATAGTTTAGGTCCACATATTTGTTTCCATATACCTTGGTGAGCCCTTCCAGATTGCATCCCAACGCCCTCGCCAAAGTGGTGACAATCCCTCCCATGATGAATGGGTTTTTACTTTTGGATGGGATTGCCTTCACGTGATCAATAACCATGGCACCCACGTTCACAAACCCCTCGCTTACAACTATAGCTATGAGAAAAAGGTCTTTCTGGGCGCCTGATCCTTGATTATCATAGCAACCAAACACGGTATTTTCCAGCACTTTTTGCAAATATCTCACGAGTGGGTTGTGGATCTTACTCATTTTAGATTTCCCTGAAGAGAAAGTAGATTCTCCTATGATCGTCTTCCACATATTGGCGTAATCTGCCTTACCATTCTTATCAAATCTTCCCCCGTCGAATTTCCTTGCCATTTCTGGGTTGGAGGCAAAGATTGCATTGATCTGAGAGGCGTTGAGGACATGTGTTGAGCCGTTTAATTTGAACCTGATAGCATCCTCTCCTTGATACTGAACCTTCTCTAAGGTTGCGAAGAACTCACGAGTGATCTCCAAGTATGCTTCTTCGACCTTAGTTAAAATATCGTACAATCCACAACGTTTTAGATGAAAACCAAAACTGAAATTGACACCTATGGCTTCCATTGTGGGCACACATGCATATCTAGTGGCGATCACCCTTCTTGTCATGCAATCGGGGTGAAGGGGTTTCATTGCTTCACTTCTTGTGATTCCTCTGCCATAAGTGGTTCCTTGTGGTTTCTTTCCCGCCCATGTGAGTCTGTCCTCCTCTAGTCTTGATAGGATATCCACTAGTTCATCCTCCAATTCCTCACTCTCAGTATCATCCACTTCTTCTTCTTGATAGGTATGTGACCCCGAACTTGTGTCCAAGTTCAAGGGCACTCTTTCATTGCTTCCATTGGGTCAGGCAGATGATGTCGAATGCCTTGCTGGAGCTGGTCATGGCGGTAGGTGTGAGGATGAAGCTTCATTAGTTTTCTTAGTCCTTCACTCATGAGCTGGTGCGGTGACTTCAATAGAATCCACCAGATTCTCTAGCTCTTCTTCTTCTTCCTCCTCCTCTTCCCCAGGGTTGCTGTAGCTTGGATATGAGACGTGCTCGTTGGAGGGAGAGTGTAGTCAAGAGGTGCTCATCGACGTCGACCGTCCAAAGGAACGTGAAATTGAATTGGACAGTGAGGAGGTGCTGCCGGACTGTTGTGAACCGACCGTTCGTTTGGATCTTCTTTTGCCACCAGTGAGGATACTTGTGGTCTTCTCCACTCCTTTCTTGATTGCTTTGCCCATGCCCTTCATGATTGCAAGATTCTTTGACGAAGGACGAAGCTGGCACTGGAAAAACGTAGCTCCGGGCTGATGGGGCGGAATTTGCGTGTAGCTGGAGAAATCGGTGATGATGAATGGTGGAAATCGAAGCTAGAGGTTGGGGAAAATGATTAGGGACCAAAGGAACCTTAGATCCGGAGTTTGGGAGCAAGAGGAAGTGATTTGGGGGTGTAGGGAACTCGCCTTAATCTCCAGAAGTCGCGGCACAACCGTTCTGGTTCACAAAAAAGAACGAGGGGTCGTGTTGGGTCGGGGTAGATTTTAGGTTTATATGGTCCAGCACGGCCGTTTTGGTCAGCACAGCCGTGTTGGTTTTATGCCAACATGACCATTTTGGTCAGCACGACTGTGTTTCCAGGGGCCAAAATCTTCAATCAACATGTTGGATGTGTCTTTATCAGCACAGACATTCCGTTTCAGCACGATCGTTCTGGTTTGGTTCCAGCACGGCCGTGCTGATCAGCACGGCCGTGCTACTCTCTTTCAAGTCAAAACTCAAAATTTCATCAAAACGTTTCGAAACTCATCGTTTAATCATCATGAATGATCTTTTCTTGGTGGAATATCCACCACCTTGACTGACTGTGCCTCAATCTTCAGCTTGAACTTGTTCAACCTGTCATTCCATCAAAACTAAAAACAAAACTATCAAGCACAAGTGTGTGTGTGTGTATTTGTGTAAAACAAAACTAAAGTATAGAAAAGGAAAAGGTTCGAGAATCTCAAACCACGTGGGTTGCCTCCCACTAGCACTAAACTTAACGCCTTCAGCCAGGCTTATTGATTGTTGGACTTTTTCACTTCTTCCGGACTTTCAAGAGATCCTTGTAGTAAATCCCTTTCTCATTCTCATCTAACCATTCATCTTCATCGAATTCTTCTTCTACAAGCATAACAATATCGAAATCTTAGTCTTTTCCCATTAACGACGAATCCTTAGCTCCTTCTTTTACACAAATGATCACTGCCCCAGATGGGTACACCTTCTTGACAAGGTAAGGACCTTCCCATCTAGAACGAAGCTTTCCGGGGAAGAACTTCATCCTTGAATTGTATAACCATACCCATTTGCCGGGCTCAAACTCTTTCTTCTTTATGATCTTGTCATGTAGAAACTTGGTTCTTTCCTTGTAGCTCTTTGACATTTCATATGCCTCATGCCGCATTTCTTATAGCTCATGCAATTGAAACTTTTTTTTCATTCCAGCTTTCTCTTCATCGAAGTCCATCGTCTTCAAGGCTCACAATGCCTTGTGTTGCATCTCAACCGGCAAATGGCAACTATTACCATAGACAAGCTTGAACGGTGTAGTGCCAATCGGGGCTTTGTATGCAGTCCTATATGCCCATAAAGCTTCATTGAGGTGAAGTGACCAATCCTTGCGATCCGGTCACACCTTCTTCTCCAAAATGAGCTTTATCTCCCGATTTGCCAACTCAACTTGACCACTCGTTTGAGGGTGGTAAGGAGTAGCTACACGATGGTTCACTTCATGTCTCTTTAGCAGCCCTTCAAAAGTGTGGTGGATGAAATGACTTCCGCCATCGCTAATCATAGCCCTTGGAATACCAAAACGGCTAAAGATGTTGGATTTCACGAAATCACACACCACCTTGTGATCATTTGTCCTTGTTGCCACAACCTCAATCCATTTTGATACATAGTCTATGACGACCAAGATGTAGACATACCCGAAAGAAGAAGGGAAAGGACCCATAAAGTCAATCCCCCAAACATCAAACACTTCTACCACAAGAATAGGTGATAGAGGCATCATGTCTGTAACATCCCTGACCTGGGTTATGAGTTAACCCTAGGTGTTTTGCCTAAATATGTAATTAAATCTTTGAGATTAACTCAGAGCATGTAATTAAGTTTCTCAGAAACATATATTTCAGTATTTGCTCCTTTTTATTTAAAGTTGTAGCATTGTTTTGATATACATGGACCTATGTGCAATTTACCCAGTTAAAAAGGGTTAGCTTGCAATTTGCACATGATGAGATGTTCCTTTGATGTTGAGACATCATGAGAAATCTTTTTAGCAAAGTTTGAGGGATTTCCCAAGCTAAGGCACCAAGGTGCAGCTGTGGAAGCAATCCCGGTGCTTGAAACCCTAGTTTGGGGTAAAATGCAATTTACCCAAATTAAGGGATACAAATTGTGAAAATATGTCATCTAATGTATCTTTTTAGACTCTTGCCATCATATAGAGAATAAATGATGAGGAAGTCACCTCAATTGAATTATCAAGTTATGAGATATGCCTTGTGATTGAATAATCAGGGTAGATGTACAATATCTTTTTATGTATGTACCTCATTATTAGCTTGCTCTCCTTTACCTTCTTTTCCTAAGACCTTAAGAGAAGGTTTGTCCTTAGAATAAAGAGGAAGGGACGATCAAGTAAAGAAGGAGGGACCAGTTGGAATTGTGGACAACTTATGAACTAATGTTGAAAATCCTACCCCATGTATATAAGCTCTCCTTCCCTTAGTTGCAAGGGAACTTAACCTTCGTTCCCTTACTGTTTCATTTCACCAAAGACGATCAAGGACTGACTTGGAGATAAGGAGGATGACCAAGGAGTGCAAGGTAGGTTTAAACCCCTCTTCTTGCCTAATTCCATGGTTAGAACTCGAATTCAAGGTCAGCTTCATGGCTAATTCTCGAAACCCTATCTTTCTAGCCGTCTCTTTTCATCCTTCCTTGGAGTTTTCACCTTGGCCGACCTGTAAGGACTCAAGGACGCCATTAGAGCTTGGAGATTGAAAGCTTGGAGCTCAAGAAGCAAACTTTAGGCGGGTTTTATAACTCTAAACCCATGCTTTACTATATACATCTCTTATATGCGGTTAGATGATACTTCTCCATGTTTCCCTACTTTTCCCTGCTATTTTGCAAGCAAATCCATGGGATATCCGTGCTGTTCTTGAGCTAGGAGATGAATGCGTGATTTCCAAGAAAAACCCACCGCTTTTCACTTCCTTAAACGGTCTCAAAAGTTTGCTCTCTCGGTCTCAAGACCGTGAGGTGAGAAAACGGTCTCGAGACCGCGACAGGGCAAACGGTCTCCAAGACTGTTTGGCCCCGTTGACCGAGCGTGGACCGTATACGAAATATGTTCCTAATTATATAGGTTAATTACCCTCAAAATTTGGGAGGCTAATTTCAAAGGAATCGGGAGATATGTCCTTTGTAAGTAACAACTTTATTTGAATTTATTCCTGATTTTCAAACGGTCTGAAATTGCCTTTTTGGGCAAACGGTCTCAAGACCGTGTAAGGTCGTTGACCAGGCGTTGACCGTATGAGATTACTGTTCAAAATAATGTTAATTAACAACTCACCAAGTTTTATGGTCTAATTCCAAACGGGCTAAGAGTTGGAGGGTGAATACTAGGGCTAACCCTAGGTAAAATCAGTACTGAAATTATGGTGACCTAATTAGGGTTTTTAGGGTTGATTGACCTAAACGGTCTCAAGACCGTTTGGGGGTCACCAAACGGTCTCAAGACCGCGAGGGCAATCAACCAAAACCATTTGGAGGTCTTGGGTCAAGATTAGTTGACCAATTGAAGGTACAATTACACCAAATTACATTGCAATTAAATATTGATATAATCATCAACTCAATTTGTACAACCTTGATGAATTTCCACTAGAATCCAAAATTGGATGGGAAAACGGTCTCAAGACCGTTTGGAACTCATCCAAACGGTCTCAAGACCGAGAGGACAATCACCCAAGACCGTTTGAAGGTCTAGGGTTGAGTAATTTGACCAATTGAGGACCCAATTGCAAATAAGTTATCAATTGATCAAAATACTGAATTGGTGACCCAATCATGGTTCAACCTCTATCAAATCACCTTATATTTTGATGAAATCTTGGGAAAACGGTCTCAAGACCATGTGGGGTCCACCCACATGACCTCAAGACCGTTTGGGCCAAGTTTGATCCCAATTGGAGCTCAATTGAAGGGTTCAACCTTGTGTTGATGCACATTGTTGAGTATTGATGGGTGAACATTGATAGACCCTAATTGAATCGATTTCAACCCTAATTGGTCAACAATTGAGGGTCAATTGAATGACCAATTGGTTAAGAATAACCTTAATTGACCCAATCCATAGGTGGTCAACATAGATTTGATCTTTTGAGGGCTTCAACATCGGTTGACATCATCGATTGCTTTGTTGATTTTGTTGATGGACCAAGCGGCTGAGACCATGTGAGCCTCGCGGTCTCAAGACCGTGAGAGGGCTCGCGGTCTCAAGACTGTGAGGGGGCTCACGGTCTCAAGACCGAGAGGAGGCTTGCGGTATCAATACCGCGAAGGGCCTCGCGGTCCTGAGGTCAAACTAGCTAAACGATCAACGTCTCTTCGCGGTCTCAACTCCAATTTGATCTTCGCGGTCTCAACATCAATTGAACCAATGATAGGGCTTCGCGGTCTTGAACCACTTGAAGAGGCTCGCGGTCTTGAAGCCTAAGGGGGCTCGCGGTCTTGGAGTTAGAAAGAGGCTCGCGGTCTTAGAAAGTCAAAGTGGGCAAACGGTCAACACTTTCAACCGATCTCAACTCAATTGATGATTATTGATTGAAATCAATCAATGTAATTCCAAGTTGACTTCTTTCAATCAATTCATAATATAAATGGTCCAATGTTGCCCAAATCAAACCCTAATGATGATCTAGGATAGTAAGGGGTTAATTGACTAAGGTTTTGACCATGATGATGATCAATGGGGTAAATTACCAAAATACCCCTAAAGGGTTAATTGAGTTATACCTTGCTCAATTCAAACTCTAATTACATGAGAATGATGTTTTTAGTCATAATGAGTCTATCCAACTTGATCTAGTCTAATGTTATCATCCACCATTAGTATGATGAAAGAGAGAGTACTTCTAGAGAGAGAAAGTACCCTAGAGAGAGAAAGTAACTCTAAATCACATAATGGTGATGTTTTTGGCTATGTTAGCCTATGATGACTTAATCCGACCTAATCTAGGGTGATGTTGACATCACCTAACCTTATGATGAGAGAGAAAGTACTTCTAGAGAGAGAAAGTACTTCTAGAGAGAGAAAGTACCCTTTTTAAGTGGAAACTCAATTGAAGCATCCCCAATACACAGAAATGAGCATAATTAGGGCATGATCCACCTGTGTGAGATCATAGAAACCCTAATTATGATAAATTATGAACTTTTAACTAATCTAAGATCATCAATGAAGATGTTACTCATACATGATGATGTTATGAGTCCAATTCACCTTAATGTGAATAGTAAACCCTAACTCAAGGGTGATGACATGTAATGTGAATAGTAAACCCTAATTCAAGGGTGATGACATGTAACGTGAATAGTAAACCCTAATTCAAGGGTAATGGCATGCAATGGAGTACTAAACTCTAATTGATGAGAATTAGAGATGTAACTCTTATGACAAGAATGAGAAGTACATTCCTTATTGTGTATTACCTTTATCAGTTGAATTAACCATGCAGGTTCTAATATGAAGGTGATCTTATCCAGGTATGGATGTTGATGTTATATTCATTGAAGGCATGATGTTAGCCTTATGAATAAGTAAAGTAATCTGATGCCTTGCCAGTGGCATCCTATGCTAATAATGGGCTGTGAGAGCCATGAATACCATCAAAGTCATGCCTTAGAGATGACTTGTGATGAGGATAATGATAAATGATGAATGATATGAGTTAGGCCTGTTGCATTTAGTATTCTTCTTTTATAGCTGCTATGCTATTGTTATTGTTTGCAGAACAACGTATGCTGTTAAAGAATACTGAATGTACCTAACTAATCAAGTATAATGTAGAGCCCTGATCATAGATCCATCATTGTCAGAAATTAAATGATGGTGAAACAGGTTTTCCTCAGGGAACTCCTGGAGCACATACTTTTGAGTATGTGGGGTACATGGATGTGTAGAACCTTACATCCTAGTGTAGGAAAGTGATGTAGATGTGTAATCCATCCATCCTTCACTATAATTCCATACTGTATCAGTGGTAGGTAAACATGAAACCTCCTGATGACGAAGACAGCACAGATATCCGTATCAGTGGTAGGTAAATATGAAACCTCCTGATGACGAAGAGAGTACAGAACGCCACTATGACTCTAGAATAGAGAAGGACCAGTTTACCCTGGTGAGCTATATTAAGTAGAGACACGAGATGTCCTACAAGTGATCCTCTTACTGACTGAGGAAGGTGATGGTCATGAGAATCCGGCTCTCTTAATGACCTATGTATGATACTGATGTGACTTCTCAGCGATCAGTTGGAGTATGAGTGGTAAGCCTCATCTCCACAGGGCATAATGTTGTTTGTAAAACATAATCAACCATGTAGTATAACTTGTTAGAGATAACTCCAAGTTAGTTGATTGAGGTTACATTGCAATAGTGTTTATATTCTCCATATCTCCTAAATGGTTGAGTTCTTGTTATACCTGCAACTGTTACAGAATGCTTTGAAGGCTTTACTGTTTAAGATATTCTTTGATGTTATAATAAAGCTTCTCGTGAAGAGTTATAACTCTCGCTGGGACAATTATGTATAATTGTCTCACCCCGTAGGCTTCAACTTTTTAGGTGGACGTCAGAGACGAAGGAACCAGCCTACAGGTGATCAGTCTCAGCAGCAGCACCATGGGCAACAGTAATCTCAGGTGGAGATTGTCTTGCCATATGGTGTAGTTAGAGTCAGTCCTATGTGTCCTCTGTACTCTTAGGTCTTGGAGTATTTTGTATAGTGATCTTGAGATTTTTTATCTTGATGTATATAATTACTCGAGAAGTAATTATCCTGAGATGTAAACAGTTTATCTCTCTTTATGAAAGAAGCTTTTATGGATCCAAGCTCTTGTCTCGAAAAGTTTTAATTTTCCGTGATTTTTGTCTTCCGCTGATTACCGATTCGCTTCCGCTAAGTTTTAATCGTGTTTATGTCATGGTTTGGAGATCAGAGCCCACAATGTCCCTCTTTGAAATGGTGCCCACTTTTTGGCACTTGAAGCAACTCTTGCAAAAGTCATGAGCATCTTTTAACAATGTCGGCCAGTAGAATCCACATTGAAGAACTTTGGCGGTTGTGCATTTCCCTCCAAAATGGCCTCCACACACTCCGGAATGGCACATAGATAAGACTTCTTGCTGCTCCATCTCCAGAATGCACCTCCTAATGAGTTGGTCCGGGCAATACTTAAAGAAGTGAGGGTCATCCCAAATGTAGTTCTTTACCATAGCAAACAATCTCTTGCTTTCCTCTCTTGTCCACATGCTCGGTATCCTCCCACTGGCTAGGAAATTCGCTATGTGCTTGTACCATGGCTTTTGGACAGATGAGACTAAGAGGAGTTGTTCATGTGTCATTGTCTCTTTGATTGGACTTGTCATATCAAAAGGTCCATCAAGGCGGGAGAGATGATCTGCTGCACTATTTTTTGTTCCTTTCTTATCCACAATTTCTATGTCAAATTCTTGGAGCAACAAAATCCATCGGATCAACCTTGGCTTTGAGTCTTTCTTGGACATGAGATACTTCAACGCAGCGTGGTCCGTGTAGATTGTCACTTTGTTTTGCAGGAGATACGCCAGAACTTGTCAAGAGCGAAGATCATCACAAGCAACTCCTTCTCAGTAGTCGTATAGTTTCTTTGAGCATCGTCTAATGTTTTTCTTGCATAATAGATATCATGAGGAATTCAACCAATGCATTGACCCAGCACAGCCCCCACCGCCATATCGGATGCATCTGTCATGATCTCAAATGGCAGAGAGAAATCTGGGGGCTACATGATAGGAGCAGAGATAAGCCTTTCTTTTAAATGATTGAAGGCTTCAACACATTTGTCATCAAACTGAAATTCAACATATTTCTCAAGTAATCGACAAAGTGGTCTTGAGATTTTTCTAAAGTCCTTGATAAAGCGCCGGTAGAAACCTGCATGTCCCAAGAAAGATCGAACATGTCTTACGGTCGAAGGAATGTCGAGTGTAGAGATAAGACCCACCTTGGCCTTGTCAACTTCAATCCCATCTTTGGAAACTCGGTGTCCTAGAACTATACCCTCAGGTATCATGAAATGGCTCTTTTCCCAAGATAAAACTAAGCGAACTTTCACACATCTTTCCAGAACAACAGCTAGATGTAGCAAGCACTCATCAAAGGTTTTCCCGAAAACTAAAAAATTATTCATGAAAACTTCAAGTGACGAATCAAGCATGTCAGCAAAGATTGAGGTTACACATCTCTGGAAAGTGGAAGGGGCATTGCACAATCCGAATGGCATTCTCCGATAGGCAAATGTACCACTTGGACAAGTGAATGTCGTCTTTTCCTGGTCTGCCGGATGCACAATAATCTGAAAATATCCTGAGTATCCGTCAAGAAAATAGTAGAAGCTCTGCCCAGCCAATCTCTCTAAAATCTGATCAAGAAATGGGAGTGGGTAGTTATCCTTCTTTGTCTTTTCATTGAGATTCCGGTAATCAACGCACATTCTCCACTTGGATTTCTCTCTCACCGACATAAGCTCACCATCGACATTTTCTGCAACCGTAATCCTGCCCTTCTTGGGCACAACTTGGATGAGACTCACCCACGTACTGTCAGAAATGGGATAGATGATCCCTGCATCAAGAAACTTAATAACCTCTTGAGTTACAACGTCCTTCAACTTTGTATTTAGCCTTATTTGCATTTGTCGGGTCGGTCTCACATCTTCTTCTAAGTATATCTGATGCACACAAATGGAGGGGTCAATCCCTCTCAATTCAGCAATAGACCATCCAATGGCTTGGATGTTCTTCCTCAAGACTTCCATCAAGGAATCTTCTTGCTCAGGAGAGAGAATGGAGGAAATGATCACCGGGAGGGTGTCATTTGAGCCAAGGAAAGCGTACTTCAATCCTTCAGGAAGTTTCTTCAACTCAAGAACGGGGGGTGCTTCAAGGGAGTTCTTCAAAGGTGCAGAAATAGAAGGGAGGTCCTGACTTGCAGCCACTAAGGCTAGCTCACACTTTTTATCATCTTAATCATCATCGTCTGGGAACTCAAAAATTGGTTCAAGACCTCTACCTTGAGTGGCAGTCTCAATCCACGCAGGTAGGAACTCTTCAACAATCTCATCTAGGCATTCCACCAAATAATAATCTTCTTCGGTGGCCCCTATCACTTCAGCTGTAGTAGAAGACTTGAAGATGTTCAATTGGATCTTCATGTGCATGAATGTAACATACATGTTCCCAGTCCTCACATGGATCACGACATCAGCTGTGGCTAAGAAAGGTCTCCCCAAGATGATTGGCACCTTTCTAGCTTCTTTTTCCATATCAAGAATGATAAAATCGGCTGGGAAGAAGGTAGAAGTATCCTCATCAAGACGGACCAGCACATCATCCACACGCCCTCTAGGCGTCTTCACAGATCGGTCGGCCAACTGTAGAGTGCACTGGGCTGGCCTCAACTCCCCCATTTGGAGCTCAGCAAACAGATCATACGCATCAAGTTTACGCTAGACCCCAAGTCAAGAAGAGCCTGGTCTATGCGATGTGCCCCAATGTAGCATGAGATGATGGGAGCACCGGGGTCTTTTCTTTTTCGGGGAATGGTGTGTTGGAGAATGGAGCTCACTTGCTCAGTGAGCTTGATCTTCTTAGGCGTCCTCCCTGTTGTCTTTCTTTTGAAGGTGCACAATTCTTTAAGGAACTTTGCATAGGATGGAATTTGCTTGACTGCATCTATAAGAGGTACATTGATTTTCACTTGCTTGAAGATCTCCAAAATATCATCCGCATGCTTCTTCTTTTTCTTTGCAATAGAAGGCTCCTCAAGTGCATCAGGATATGGCGGGAGTTGGGACCCCAATCGGTCCAAATCAACAGTATCATACACTAGTATCACTGGAATCACAGTATCACGGCTCGGTATCACAGTATCAATGTTCGGCATCATGGTATCAACACTGCCTCTTATCACAGTATCATCCATTTGCATCTCAGTATCAACCTGCTCAGCCTCAGTGTCATCTCTGCCAACAACTGTACCATGGGGGCTCTCCAAAGTCATGCCACTCCTCAACGTAGTCACTGCCTTCACATGCTCATGGGTGGTAGGAGAGGGAGCTTGTGGAGGTGGTTGTGGCTTTTGGGGTGGTGGAGGCCTTTGGTGAGGGGAGTTGGGATTTTTAAGAATGAATTGGGGTTGCGGTTGTTGTTGCGGTGGGGGTGGTATTGTGGAGGTGGTTGTTGGTAGGTGTGAGGTGGAAGTGGAGCATATTGATAATTGAGTGGCACTTGAGGAGGCAGAGGAGCATAGGGGTTTGGTGGGGCTTGGTAAGATGGTGGAACATAAGCACTCGAAGTGTTCCCTAGAAAAACCCCATCATTGTTCGGATTTGGTAGTGGTTATGATGGAAGTCTACCTTCTTCCCTTCTAGCCAAAGAGAGAAATTTGATCCAACCTCTGCTCAAGATGGTTTATAGACTGCCCATGTGCATTGACATCTTTTTTTACTTCATCTAGGCTCCTTAGCCTTCCTAGTACCTCGTCCTCGAACTTGGAGTTGTAGCGTGGCTTTTGTTGCCCCTGTCCTTGCCCATCCTCATTATGTTGTTTCCAGGAGAAGTTGGGGTGGTTCCTCCACTCAGGAGTGTAGGAGCTGGACATTGGGCCCTGGTTATTGTGGCCACCAAAGGAATGTAAAGCATTGACTTCCTCGTCTACAATATCCACAACCATTGTGGGTTGGCTAGAAGAGCCACCCACTTGATTCTTCATCATTCACATCATATCGGCCATCATTTGCATCATGTCGGGGTCAGTGGCATTGCGTGTGGGAGCCATAGAGGAAAGTGGAGGGGTGTAGTTCCGGCCATAATGTCCACCTTTAGTGGAAGCTCAATGGTGTGAATTCTCGGTGAGATGCTCAAACAGCGGCCATGATTCCTCGGGCGGCTTTTCCATGAACGTGCCCCCGCAAGAAGAATCGACGTTGTTTTGGCTTTGCTCCTCAAGCCCAGTGTAGAAGGCCTGAACTAGCTGCCAAATAGGAACCTCATGATGAGGGCAGTCACGAAGCAACTTCTGGAACCTCTCCCACACTTCGTGGAAGGGCTCGTTCTCTTTCTGGGCGAACGATGTGATGCACCTTCTCATGTAGGATAACTTGGCGATGGGGAAGAACTTCTTGAGAAACTCGTTCTTCACCTCATTCCAAGTGACCAACTCTGGCCTCAAGATGTACCACTCCTTGGCCTTCTCTTTGAGAGAGAAGGGAAAGAGCATCCTCCTGATTGAGTCGTCGGTGGCGGCTGGCGTGCGGAAGGTAGAACACGTTTCAAGGAATGCGTCTATATGGTGGTAGGGGTTCTCGTTCTCCATACCGAAGTAGGTAGGGAGAAGCCCCAAGAGTGTCGGCGGAATGGAGAACTGTTGACCTGGCATCTGGTCAACTAGAGTGGCAATGGGGGAGTTGTAGTTCCCCGGTGTGAAATACTCGTGAAGCGGGTGATGTGGCGGTGGAGGTGGAACATCCGGTTGCAGGTTGTTCTCAGCCATCTCGGCCTCTCGGTGTAGGTTGCGGCGAGCTTGACGCCTTCTTCTCCCAATCTCAGGGTCATAAACCACCAAGTCGGTGCAAGTCGAGCACGTGCTACGCATGCACAGCTGTCACCTGCGCAAGTCACAAACAAACAACAAGGAGCCAAGTTAGCGAACCAATATGCAAGAGTAACACAAAGAATAAATAATAGCAATGGTGAGGGCAAAAGGAAAGGCTAAGCTACACTATCTAACTAGGTCGAGCGCCTCTATCCCCGGCAACGATGCCAGAAAGCTTGGTGCATCCCCGCTAGTGGTGCTTACAACACCGGCCAACTAGGGTTGCTGAGTGCAATCCATGAGGTCGGGAGGCACGAGATGATGGGATCTTTGCTTTCAAAATTTGTATGGTCCCAAATCGAGTATATCACTAAAACTAAACAATTTTCCCACAAGCGTACGGGGTACTGTTGTAGTATAGATCAAGGGCAAGATGCGCGGTCGAACCACGGAGATAGAGGGGGCGCTAGAGTTAGAAGGCGTGAGCTACGTTCCTATTGCAGAGAGTAGGGTTTTTAGGGTTTTAAGGTTGGTTGGTTGTTGATTAAACTAAGTGAGCAAGTAGGAAAAGCAACAATGGAAACTAAGTTATCAAAAGGCTAAATTAGCAATCTAACTTAACAAGCTATCTAAACAAGAGAAAGAACAAACTACACTAGACTAAGCAAGCAACTAGCAATTGAGAGCCTAAGTTAACCACTAATCAAGATCAAAGACCTAAATTAACACTTAGCTAGCAAAACTAGGAAATCAACTAAGTTAACTAAAGCAAATGAACTACACTAGCATTAACAAGCAAACTAGGCAATTAAGGTTTTAAGCAATTAGATGAAGGAGGTGGGCCATTTGGGAATGTGACCTTGACATTAGTTGGGGGATGTCACCATAATAAGCAATGAGCATATTTCATTCTAGACTACCAAACCAAACAACAAGGTGGGTGCTATGAGGATGTACCCTATGCTACTAGTTGGAGAACTAGGGCTAGGTGTAATTCTCATAGGACTTACCAAGTCTAGGTTTCTAGGATAAGTGGTATTAGTCAATTGAGGACCAAGGGTAAGGATAGGAGTAGAGATGAGGATATTTGACCTCATGCCACTAGCCACCTCAGCCCTTAGGAAATCCTAGGCAATTGCACTAATCACACTTACACTAGTCACTTAGAACTCACATTTGCATGTACAAAGAAGGTGAGTATGTAGGAAGATAGGGGGCTATCTAGGTATCTGAATTAAGGACCTAGGAGCCAATCCTATGATAGCTACATAGAAACCAAAACATCCTAGAGACAAATGTCTTCAAACACCACAAGGCAAGCAATCAATGTAATTAAACAACAATCACATGCACAAGTAATGGGAAATGAGATACAAGAAAAGGCAATCATCATAGAAGTGAAATATGTTCATTACAAATTATATTCTCCCAACATGGTATCAAAGTCACATTTTTGCCCCAAACAACCCACCCAAGGGGGGCTTAGCTATACATGATCAAAACAGAAACAAAGGAGAAGGGAAAGAGAGTAGGAAACGCCATGGATGCTTGATGAAGCTTGACTTCTTCACCTCCTTGCTGCCAACCACGATCCTCCTTCTCCAATGGTGCCCAAGAGCATGGAAATGGTGGAATGGATGGATAGAAACCTAGAGAAACTAGGTTTCTATGGTGAAAATGAGTGGAAAGTGGGTGGAAATGGGATTAAATGCAAGGAAGGTAGGTGGATGGGAGTAACGGAGGCAAGGGAGCAGCTGGGGGCGGCTGGGAAGTGCTCTCCCTCGAGCCCTAGAAGCAACTAGTGCTTATATAGGGGCTAGGGCTAAGTGGGGGTAGAATAGGAAAAGCAGTGGGAAGTTGTATATGTTTTGGGGTGGTAGCACGGCCGTTTTGGGAAGCACGACCGTGCTGGGTAGAAGTGGGCACGACCGTGGTGGAGGAGAACAGTTGTGTTGGCTAAGTGTTAAATCCACAGGTTGATGGGTGAAAACGAAGGCTGGTAGCACGGCCGTGCTGGATAGAACGGCCGTGTTGGGGACTAGGTAGAACGGTCGTGTTGGGTAGCACGGTCGTGGTGGCGGAGTTGTGAGGAGGTCGTTCTGAGCAACACGCCCGTTCCATCTTCATCTAGCATGGTCGTGCTGGTCAGCACGACCGTGGTGTGGTCTTCATAGCACGGCCGTGCTGGGCAACACGACCGTGGTGGCTGACTTGCTTGAACTTCAATAATTTGTCGATCAACCTGTAATTTTACTCAATTGCCATCATGGGCGTTCCATGGAACCACGGCCGTGTTGGGGTCTTCTAACGCTAGCATGGCTTCAAACTTCATAATTCTTAGATGTCTTTGCTTGGAGACGATTCTTGGCCTTTGGAGGTAGGTTGAGGGAGACTTCAGGGCCTTCTCTGGGCCCCTCTTTGAGTGGGGAAACCCTAGAACTCCCTTTCTCTCTCTCTTCCATCTAAGCATGGTCCAAGTACCTGAAAATAGCGCAAAGAACATCCATAAGCATATTTGCAATGATAATCATATTGGGGAGAATAACATGTAATTCTAATGCATTTGAATGTGATAAAGGTACAAAATGACACAAGATACATCCCTAGAATAGGGTTGGATCAGACCCCAAGAAAATCCTTAGATTTCAAAATCCTTTTTGAAGGATGCTCATTATCCTTCTAGAAGCATCTACATCCATTATTTCTCTTTATCTTACTTATTTATTTACTCTTTTCAAGGATTTCTCTTTATCTTTTATTTCCTTTCCCTCTTTTCCTATTTCTTTCATTAGAAAACACATATACACGAAATTTACTCAATTGTGGCCATTAATGCCACCTTCTAGAGATTTCTATATAATTCTCATAAATACTTTGCTTAATATTCCTTATCTTGTATCTTTTTCCAATATTTGGACTTTTCTTCATTTCTAATCTTTTATATCCATTATTGGATTAATATAATAATAGGAACCACGAAATTCCTATCAAAAGGGAGATTTGCAAAGAAATCCCTTCTTTGAAGAAAAGCATACAACCTTTTCAATCAAGACCATATTCATAAAAACATTACATTTCCATTATGAAAACATATGCAAAATTGAGGTTGTAACTTCCTTCCCCTCTTATAAGAATTGTTCCCTCAAAATTCCACCAATCATACAAACAAGTAAGATAGAACTTCCTCATGTCCATCATGGCTCCCAAGTGGATTTACCCCTCCCCCCACATGGTGCTTCCCAAGAACCTTCATTATCTTATATTCTTACATCTGAGCTCTCTCTCACCTTGGTATCTTGTACCCTCATAGGTGACTCAAGACATTTCAGCTTCTCTCAAAGCTAAATAGGTTCATGGATTAGCACATGGCTTGGGTACCTCACATAGTGCACTAGATCAGACTTGTGGAACACATCTTACATTACGTTATCCTGACGGGTAAGGCTAAACATAACCATCTCCACCAATCCATCTCAAATGGACTCATGTATTGGGGACTCATCTTTCTTAGCTATGGCTCAGAGGGGTCAGGTTTTCACATCACATATTCTCCCACAGTGAACTTCATGTCAGTCTGCTTTGCATCAGCTAACAACTCATGTCGCCCCTAGGCTATCTCAACCATCGCATGATCAAAGTGACTTCATCTACACACACTATGGTCTCTTTGACCTTCGCAAGGTATTTTCACCGACATCATCTTCATGAAGCAATGACCAACACAACCTCCTTTACAGAGCTTCTTACATCCCGATAAAGGCTATGGTGGTTAACATCACATCTTTCATAGGACAAAACTTTCTCCATGTATCATCTTGAATCGAGCACACATGCTCTCATCAGACCCTCTAGTCTGGATCATACTAACCATCAGTTAAGGGTGATAAGCTATACTAGTATCGAGTTCTTCATGTACCTACTTCCACCGCATGGAATTAAACCTTTAGGTCATACTCAAAAACCTTTGAATTCGTATCATGGTATAGTTGAACCATCTCTCTTACATTTGGTTCAACCAGATCTGTCTCCCGACAATTCTCTCTCTTTTCTGAGATTATGTCATCTAGGTAAGGCAGTCTACCATAACCCATATTGCATCCTAACTTTCCTTGGTCTAGGGAGACTCACCCCAACATCTATAGTGATGAACTCCCATTCCCTCTCAGGGACACTTTATCCTCTATATAAACTCATTGGGTAACTGGTGTTTGTCCTTCACCTCCTGGCATGCATGGCGACAAGCCACATGCAACTTCATCTTAGGCATCCAAAGTACTACTGCCACTTACTGTAATGACCCTGACCTGGGTTATGCGTTAACCCTATTTTTTATGTCTAAGTAAGTTTCTTAGAACTTTAATATAATCCTATAAGGTGTTTTTTATCATGTGACACACTTATGTTCCAAGTTTGGTCCTGATTGAATGTTGTTTGAGCAATGTTCCTTTATTTTGGACCAAAGTGCAATTTACCCAAGTTGAGGGGTGATATTTCAATGTCACATGTTGAACATTCCCTATATGTTTTAGCATCATAAAAGAGAGAATGATGCTAAGTGGTGTCTTTTGGAATGCCTAAATGCCAAGTTTGAACTTGTTTGAATAATGTTAGTACCTTGTGCACCAATTTTGGTACAAATTTTAATTTACCCAAAATGTAGGGTTGATATGCAAATTACCACCTCTAGAGTGTCCCTAATACCTCCTAGTATCATTTAGAGGAGAGATAAAGAAGGATACACCATGTTTGAATCAATTATGAGTGATGGTATTCTTGGTGATGAAATGACCAAGAAAAAGGGTTGAATAAGAAACCCTAACTTGAGTTGTATCAAGTTGAAAATCTTATATATGAGTGCCTATTGGCCAAGGAGCCATAGGAGGAGTCTCATATCGGTTTTTGGACTCTTGGAAAAGCCCATGACGTGAAAATCACCTCAAGTAGGTGAAGTGTATCATTTTACAACTTCCTTAGAAAAGTTTTATCGGGTTGTGAATAAAGTGGTGATTTTGTTGATATATTTTATTCAAAGGGATAAGTAATGGACTAAAATTCATCCCTAGATTATCCTCAAGAGTTGTGAATGTCAAGATAAATGCTAATGCATGCTTGTACATGTGTCACCCATGCATGGACACGTGGCACCTAGTAGCTCAAATTGATGACACCTCATTTATACACTTTTTCATGAACCTCAAGTATATATACCCCTCTTTTCACCCATTAGTGAAATTTTTCACAATATACCACCCTCCTTCCCTAAGGTATCGTGCATAGGGTCCTTGTATCATGCAGGAGTGAAGTGTTATTGTGCATAGGGCCTTGGGTATTATCCATAGCAAGTTCATATCGGCCAAGTAAGGTGGTATCGGCCTAGTAAGGTGATATCGGCCGTAGTGGAGTTTTTGAACACAAGTGAGGGGGATATCAGCCACAAGTGATGGAATATCGTGCATGAGTAGTGTGGTATTGTGCACGGTGCTAAGGAGCAAGAAGGATCTCAATACTTAACCCTAAGGTGAGGCCATAATTATCTTCAACCTTGGATTGAAGCATGATTTTAGGGTTATGATCTTCCTTTCTTTTCTTCTTCACCAATTGCTTATCCATGATGAATCCTTGTATATGAAGGAGTTGTGAACGAGCCTTGGACTTTGGATAAGTCATCTTCAACCTTAGGAATGTGGAGATTTGGAGCTTGGAGCTTTGAAGTTGTTCTTAAGGCAGGTTATATAACTTGAACTCTATCATGTTATTATTCATCACCTATATTGCTATACTTAATGATCTACTTTTAATTACGAAATTATCTGAAATAGTTGATGACATTATGAGTTCTAGTAGTTTCTTAGACTTGTTTCCATGAACTATAATAGTTATAACGAAGGTCTAGAGCTTGAATAAGATGGTATCACCTCATAAAGTGATATCGGGTTCAAGCACACAAGCAAGCACCTCGAACCCGATATGGTGATGCACTTACTTCACTAAAACGATATGGATATGATTTTATACTTTCTTGCATGATATGGTTGTGTAGTATACATCCGTTGAACGATATAAGGTAAAGCATATACCCCAAAAATGATATTGGGTTACGCACACACCTCTTTGCCTGGTATGGTGTGAAGCACACACACACCTCTTTCCTCGATATGGTGTGAAGCACACACACACCTCTTTGCCCGATATGGTGTGAATCACACACACACCTCTTTTCTCGATATGGTGTGAAGCACACATACACCTCTAAAGTGATATGGCGAGAAAGCACACACCTCTTTGCCCAATATGGTGTGAAGCACACACACACCTCAAAAGTGATATGGAAGCACGCACACCTAAAAAGTTATATGGAAGCACACACACCCCTCAAAAGTGATATGGAAGCACACATACACCCCAAACCCAATATGGAAGCATACATACACCTCAAGGTCGATATGGTAAGAACACATACACCTCTAGGTGATATGGGTAGCAAGTATACACCTTTAAATTGATATTGGGTTAAGCATACATCTTTTTGGACGATACGGTGTTGAGAACCTATCTCTAAAATGAGATGGAGGGTAACCCAATACACTAGATGACAAGAGTGGCAAGGTGGTTAGTACCCTAGTACATGTGATGGCCAATCCACTAAAATTATGGTGTGGCCAATATCTTCAAGTGAGGTCACAATGTTACACCCATGAAGGGTGAAGTTAATACACATTAAGAATGGTAAGGTTGGTACCTTAATGGGTAAGGGTATGAGGGATATGATGATGCCTAGATCGATATACATCTAACCCAATACATGTGTTCAACTTGACATACATGATTCAACCCTATACACCTTGAAAGGTGAGGGCAAGACACTCTTAGGAGTGATGAGTGTAACACCAAGTAATGGTGAGGCTAATACCTTGATAGGTGAAACACCTAGAGTGGTTGATAATGGACAACCTTATATCAACAATGCCTTAACCCGAGATGAGCCCATATCATTGATGATGGTTGGATAATTCAAATGTGTGACTTATGACCAAAACACTACATGATAAATGTGATGAGTTAGTGCATAAAGTATTAGGATGGGAAATGTCCTAATACAAGATAAATTGATGAACTTAAGTAAGTTAAAAGTGATGAGGGAAGTGATATATCAAGACATGATAAATATCACATCCAACACCTCAAGGTTGATATACCTTGATGCACCTTAAATCCAATATACTTGGATGAGTAACACATGAAGTGTGTCATGTTAATTATTACATTGATATGTAATGTCCTTTGATAAATGTTTGCTAATATGCTTTAGAAAGGGTTAAGCCAAGTTAATAAAGTATGATGTAATCAATATCCTAGTGAGGATGAGAGAGAAACTCATACTTTGTGTTGATTATCATTTTAATGATAAAAGATGAGAATAAATAAGTATGATTGAATACTTATGATATCAATGTATGCTCCTAGATGTGTGGAGTAATGAATTAGGGTTTGAATTAATAATATGAACTTGAAACCCTATTCGGCTATAAAGGGAAACCCTAACCCTAATAATGGGAAAGTTGTATTTCTCTTATTACATAAGCCTTGTGAGGCATGTTAAATACTTGTATAACAAGTATAATGATTAATGGCCTTGTGAGCCATATGAATAAGTTGTTTCCTAGTGAGAGGTGACAAGATGTATAATGGCCTTGTGAGCCATATGAATAATTCGTTGCCTAGTGAGAGGTGACAAGATGTGTAATGGCCTTGTGAGCCATATGGAATACTTGTACAACAAGTAAAATGAATACCTGGGTCAAAGGACCTAGAGGTAATGTTTATCTGTTATAGAGATAACAATGTTGTATGACGATCCAAGGATTTGAATACCCAGAACTAGTAATCATGATAATGATGTGAAGGGATGAGAATTCCCAGTAATGTGATGAGGGACTGAGATCCCAATTATCATGTGTTTTAAAGATCTAAAAATTGTGTGATAGATGTATTACACTTTTCCTTATAGCATTTTTTGTGATTTATAATGATAACTTGTTTGATGCTAAAAGAATGATGTAATACATGTAATACATCATTAGGAACTATAAAACATTACCCTGACCATAGATCCATCAGCGTTAGGATTTGTTGAATGGTGAAATGGGTTCCTCACAGCATAACTCGGAGTGCATACTTTTGAGTATGTGGGGGCGTAAGTATGAATGGACATGTGTGAGCCGATCCCCTTACGAGCCCGAAATGAATGGGGATTTGTCTATATGTCATATCCTGGCTCGAGTGCGACTTCAGTCATAGACTCTATGTTGAGCATAGTGAACTGGCCCGTGGTTAAGAGTATGGTGCTTGTGTCGCCATGACTCAGTAATTTCATAACTGGGGACGGTTGTTAGTAGATGTTTCCCCTAAGAGAGTGCAGTTGACGCTGTAGCTCTAAGCGAGGATGCCTACGTACCCTGGAACAACTATTTACAGCTAACACAAGATGTCCTGCTAAGCTTAAGTGGTCTCGTACTGACTGAGACAAGTGAGGTCATGGAAACCGGCTCTCCCATTGACCTTTTATGGTAGAAACTTGTGAGAAGTTTGTGGTCAGTTGGAGCATGAATGGGGTATACTTCATCTCCTTAGGGCATAAGTGTGATTTTAAAATATGATCAGTCGTGTACATATCTTCTTAATAATCGAATATGGAAAACATCGATTGATGCGCACTTTAGTTATACATCTTAGTTGATAGATGATATTTATGTTTCTTTACATTCCTTGCAAAGAGGATAGATGATTGATAACTCTAGAATGGGTAGATGTAATTGTTATCCTTGAGAAAGGGGATTACTTCATTCTATTCATACAGTGAATTATCATGCCTATTAATATAAAAAGAACCTCTACTCAATTTATAAATGCTTAATCTATGATAATAATATGGTCGGCAGAGAGTTGTATCTCTCGCTGGGACAATTGTCTCACTCCGTGCGATCCACATTTTTTTAGGTGGACGTGCACGAGGTGGTGAAGATCTTTCTGCAGAGGAGGAACAACAACTGAGGTAGGTGTGACAGCTCAGGTTGAGTCTTCTATCTGTCATGTCTTGTAGATAGAATTCCTATGTGTCATCTCTGTACTTTGAGGTCCTTGGAGTTGGTTCATACTGGTTTCATGAATGATATGAGATTTTTGCTTGAATGCCTTGAGGTGTTATGTTGTTCCAGTATGTGTCTTGATAGAGAAACTATTATATGTTGTCCTCAAGATGAGATGTTGTACAATGTAAATCATGACATATATGAGTTTTGGAGCTTTCAGTAAAAGTTTTCTGGACAAGGATCTCCTAGCAAAAAAAATGGTTTTAATTTTTAGTGATTTTTGTTAATCTGTTGTTTATGTTTATTCCGCTTAATTGGTAACAATTTGTTTGTCAATTTGATGACTGTCGTTACACTTACTATCTTAATAGTATCATGGTGTATGGCGAACTTAAAATCATGATCTCCTGTATGTCATGATTTCTCAAGGTTGATTCCTTAGAAACCTTAAAACACTCCAGTCGTGGGTTTCATCACCTTCTTTTCTAAAGAAGTGCATCTGAGGTTCTACAACCATCCTTTCATCACAACAAGCCCTAGGCTGGCTAACCAAGCAACCACTAACTCGATCAACGAATCTCATTACATCTGAGTGTTAGCTAAACATATCTCCTTTTCCAAACTCAGGGCTAACCTAACAACCTCTTCTAACCTCTAGCAAAACTAGACAACTGTATCTCAACCAGATCATCCATTACCACCTTACATCCTTATGTGCTAGGTAATGTTGAAGACATACACCTCCATGTATTCCACTTATTATCTCATCTCGAACTCTAAGTCTATATTCATCAAGAAAACTCTGAGCTCATCCTCTTAGTTATCGAACTCAACCTTGTATAACTCATAAATTCCACATAGCTCATGAAAAAAAAACATTCTCATAAGATGACTACCTTAGTTCTCCTGATGTTTGTAAATCGTCCACATATCATACACTCCACAAGGGTATGTTATTACCTCTATCCTCATACCTCATAACAATGTTTTAACTCATACCATCGTTATCCTTAGTGTATGGCATGTGTACTTCCCTATCTCTCACCCCCATAACAAGAGGAAATAAGCATTTGGCATCCGTCCAAACACAAAGTTCTTCCCATTCCGAGAGTAGTGACGGTGCATCCCGCATCGTTGGTACACCTTCCAATCTAGGTTGAAACGTGCATCACATGTCTCCACACCATGAACATCTCGATATCAAGTTTACTTCCATTGAAAACTGGTCTCAAACACACTTGGGTTGTCACACAATCCTAGGTCTGTAGGTTCATTCTCTTACTATGTACTTCTACTGAATTTTTTATGTTTCATCTATGAAAAAAATCAGCTTGATGGTTTTAAGTCTGTGGTCCTTCCAAAAGTGATGTATGTTGAGCATCTTTTCATCAAAATTCTGCTTGAACCTGAATGATCACATGTAATGCACCTGGTATTACTACTGATTTTGTTCATTTTTTAGTCAAGTATTTGCTTCAAACTACAAAAAAATATCTGAAGCAACATATCTATTTTTACTATAAATATAATGGATTTTTTTGATTCTGTGCTTTGCTATCACTTAGCTTATTATCTAATTCCAATTTCTACTAGCCACATCTACTGGATGCAGCTTTACATATAAGAAGTCTAATACAAAATGACATACTATTCCATTTTTTCATGTTTCAATTAACATGACATTGGATGTTCAACACTTAGAGAGAAACAATCTAACTAATATGTATGTGTTGCTCCCTAAATGCATCTGTTGTAGGTCAAGTCTTCATGGTTGATACTAACATGGGAATATTTGATCTTGGCCTTACATAGGCATCATCAACAACTATTTACAAATCCCACTGATTTCTCAGCAACCCAACCTACCAAAAAACTTTGAAAATACAGATATCATATGTTGATCTAGTCAAACTTCCTATTGGTGATGTCAAACCATTATTGACAACTTGGTTAGAAGTCTAGTCGGAAGCCTAGCCGACAACTTGAAAATACAGATATCATTTTTACTATGGCCGAGAAGCCTGGCCAAAAGTCTAGCTTCGTGGCATGAACCTGGTTTGTGTAGATATATGGGGTGGATCGAACACCCTAACGAGATAAGGGAGTTGTAGAATAGGGTGCGTCGATGGTTACTTGAAGAGATTGATTGGAGTACTCCCTCAATCAAGCTCACCGACGTCAGAGGGGCAGATTGAGTCTTGCTTCGACTGGGCTCGGTCCAAAATGGCAGAGGAGGAAGAACGAATGAGTATGCTTCGATCGGTTGGGACTCAACGACGGGCGCCGACAACTTGGCAAACTACGGCCGGCAACTTGGCACTTTGCAGCCGGCAACTTGGCACTCTGGAGCCAGCAACTGGCACACATACACAAGACGCGATCCACCAAGAGCTAGGGCACGATCTCCTCCATGCGCTAGCTAGAGAGGGAGGAAGTCGCGTAAGGAGAGAGCGACATATGGATATCGTGGGGCTGAATTAGGGAGAGAGCGGGATATCGTAGCGATTTGGAGCGCGAGTCGTAAAATTTGGAGTGGGAAAGTTAATATTGCATTAGCAAATTACTTTCTAATTTGGTATGGCAATTTAGGATTGCCACTAATTAAAAATACAAATGCCTTTAATGTTAAGTCCTTTTTAAAAACTCTATAATAGGTGGTTTAGAGGCATTTTAATTAAAAATGCCTGTATATTAGAAAGATAGTGGTTTTTTTTATAAATGCCACTAGAATAAATGCCACTAATGGGCAATTTTGATGTAGTGTGGCTAAGAGAGGTGAAGAAGAACAAGGGACGGCATCCCTAGGTGAAGATCAAGGATGAAGACTTAGAGCAAGAGTGGGTAAGCCCTTGGTGAAGGTAGAAGACTCATTTCTCAAGTGGGTAAGTCCTTGGTGGAAGCTTTTCCGAGTGAAGGTGAATTCAAAGGCGGAAGATCCAAGAAGAGTGGGTAATTCCTGCAAGGCCGAAGACCTGTGCAAGAGTGAGTATGTCCTTGGAAGAAGGCGGAAGTCTCCTTGCAAAGTGAGTAAGTCCTTGGTAAGGTTGAAGACTCTTTGTATTGGACAGGTAAATCCTTTGGTGGTCATGTATTGTATCTCTTATAATGAATATAATGAAGGTGAAAGGTTAAGAAATCCTATAGGTTGACCTCTCTAGGTAGTGGACTGACTCACTTCTAGTTTGAAGTGTGAAACCACTCTAAATAGCTTGTCAATTGGTGTATGTTCAATATCTCTCTCCCTTGATATGCATGTTTTAGTTGCACACAAATTTCCTATTTCGCAACCTTATCGTGTGATATATCTTTAAGATCTAATAAATTTTGTTTAAGTGCTTTCAACTCTATTCACCCCCCTCTAGAGCATCTAATCACCCATCTAGGATCCAACAATTGGTATCAGAGCATACTTCTCCAAGCATACTTCAACAAGTAGGAGAAGATGGGTGACTATCAAGGTGGGAGATACTTGATCAACCTTCCAATCTTTGATGAGAGCAATTTCCTCTATTGAAGAAGAAAGCTTCAATTCTACATCCAAGGATCAAGTCTTGAGATGTGGCAAATGGTGAACAGCCCATACAAGATACCTATGGAAAAGATTGAAGAATGGGATGCAGTTACCTTGAAGAAAGCAACCTTGAATGCTATAGCCATGCACATCCTCTATGCCTCCATGACCCCCACCAAGTTCAACTAGATTTCTTCATGTGAAACAGCCTATGAGGTATGGAGAAAGCTATGCATCACCTATAAGGGGACAAATCAAGTGAAAGAAAGCAAATTCTAAATGCTCAAAGGGATACTTGAGAACTTCAACATGGGAAAGGAGGAGAAGATATCCAACATGTACTCAAGGCTCAACACCATTGTGAATGGTCTTGCTATTCTAGGTCATCCTATGTCCAGAGGAGAGATCAATTCAAAGATCCTTAGAACTCTCCCAAAGAGGTGGGAACCCAAGGTTACTTCCATTGAAGAAGCAAGGTCTCTTAAGGATATTCCTATTGAAGAGCTCATTGGAAATCTACAAGAACATGAAGTCACACTTGAAAAGAGAGAAGAAGTTGCAAGATAAGAGGAGAAAGAGCTAAAGAAAATGAAGAAGGCTAAAATGAAGGCTCAAATCAAGGCTATTGTTGGTCAAGTCTCTCCATCCTATAAAGTTGAAGAAGATTCCATGTACTCCAAGGGTATATTCTACAAAGACAAGAATTCCTCCTCCATTCGGTGCCTCAAGTGTGGAAAGAAGGGTCACTTCAAGATAGATTGTCTATAAGGCAAGAAGACCCATCATCACAAGAAAAGAGAAGATAAGTGGCACTCAAGCTCAAGTGACTCCTCCAACTCAAACTCAAGTGAAGAGTCAAGTGAAGGATCAAGATCGAGCTCTAGTGAAGAAGGAGAATGCCATTTTTCTCTCATGGCATCAACAAGTAAGGACCCAAGTGAGGTAAATCTAAACTCCTTAGATAAATAATCTTTGATTGCTATTAGTTATGATACTTGTGCCTCTCTTAAGTCTTATAAAAGGAAAAAGAAAAGGCTTGCTAGAATTGTTGATAATTTGCATGTAGAACTAGATGATCTTGAACATGCTAATTCTTGCTTGCTTGATGACAAAAATGCTTGTCTTAGCCAAGTATACTCTATTAAACTTGAAAAAGCTAGTTTTCTTGATAAGATTAGATTTCTAGAAGCTCAACCTCTCATGCCTGGTTCTAATGAAGAGCATACTTTAATTGTTGATTCTCTCATGCATGATATTGATGTTCTTAAATCTAAAAACAAGGACAAAGATTTTGTTTTGCAAGAATTAGAATCTGGAAATGGTGTTTATATTTCTAAGATTGCTTTGCTTGAAACAAAAAATGCCTCCTTACTTGCTAAAATCAATGTGCATGAATCTTATTCTAGTTCTACTTTTAGAGAGAGTGATGTTGTTGCTCTTCGTATTGATAGAGATTCTTATTTAACTAAAACTCTTTGCTTAGAAAACAATCTTCTGCATGCTAGAGATAATATCAATCATTTGTCTTCTACTATTACTTCTCTTATGCATGATAATGATGGTTTGAGATCTTCCTTGCAAAGATTCTTAGTTGGTAAAAAGAATCTTAATGACATCCTACACCATACTACTAAACAAATGGGTAGACATGGTTTAGGGTATGATAGTAGTCAAAGGAACAACAAAGGTAAAGGACCTCCAATATTCCATGGAGAATCCTCTAGTTCCAAGACTATGGGCACATGCAACTATTGCAATGATATTGGCCATTATTATACTTGTTGTCCTTTTAGGAAAGCTCCCAAGAGCAATAGGACTTGGGTTGCTAAGCTAACCCCTCCGGACCCAAAAACATGATTGGGGACCATTTCATCTTTCTTCTTGTAGGTACTTGCAAATGGATTGACTTGAGCTATTGAATTGCAAATTGACTTCTCAATCCACATGAAAGAAGAAAGGTGAGATGTGTATGAGGTGAAAACAAGTGGAAAAGTAATGGTAAGAGCAAAGGTAATGTTTCTCTTGCTTATAACCAATCCTAACTTGCTTTTGTCAAGATAGTGTGCACTATACATATGGTTTTTGAGTCAAAAGTGGTATTTTGTGTTTCTCTTCACACTCTTGCTCAAAAACTATTTCAAATTCTTTTATAATGCATTACTAACCTGCTTACACATATTTGGATATGGTTTGTATTTTTAGCATGCCTTTAAATATGTTTTTATGATATATATGTGCTTTTTGACAGCAACTTTGTCGGTCGAGTTTGTCCTGTTTGAAACTCGACCGATAGGCACCAATGGGTGTTGCCAGCAGCTATCATCGGTCGAGTTGTCAATACACAGACTCAACCGATAATACTGTGCACAGAATATACATTTGGCTTATTGAATGAGAATTTCCCTCTCAACTAGATTTTCTCAACCAAAATCCTTATTCTTTGTCACTCCTTTGGTACCTTTATATATGAATATTGCCATGCTTTAAATTGCCTATCTTTCCTACAATCTATCTTTCAAATTGCTCTAATTTGGTATATCTATATCTTGCAATTACTAGATTTGAGTTGTTTTGCAGGTTTTGATGATGACCTCTTTGGATCTTTTGGTTGTGTCTTAAATTGGTTCCGTTTTGCTCTAACTTGCTACATCTATCTAGGTGTATATCTTGTTTTGATACAACCTTGAGGTCCTTAGTGGTAATCATCCTTTGGTAATGATGCATATTTGTTAGTGAGTTATATACTTTCATGCTTCTAAAATTGCATATCTCTTTTTTTGGATATATCTCTACATTTACTCATAGCTTGCTTTATCTTTTGTATCTTTTGGTATCTCTTGCTATGATCTAGATCCTACTAGTAGTCCTAACTTGTCATATCATCTACTAGTAGTTCACATACATGTAGTTCTAACCTTGTTTATAATTGGTATCTTTGCTCATCTAGTAGTATTTCACTATATGCTATGCTTGTATCTTGTCTCATATATTCTCAAGCTTGTTCCTTGAATTGCATATCTACTATCTTGAGTTTCTTGAATAACATTGTGATGTATGGTACATAGATCTACATTGTATGTAGAAATTAGAGCATTTTTGGATTTGATGCAGCTTTTGCTCTAGTTTCAGTTTTTGGTGCAAGACTAGTGCTTTTCATGCAGAAACTACCTTCTGAGCAAGGCTCATCACTATGCCATGAACCCTGATACTTTTTGGGCAAATTCTGTCATCTTGAGGGTCAAAATTGCGTTTTATTTTTCTACAACTTTTTATCTTGCATTTTTTTGGTTGTTTAAGTGCATGCTTTAACTTGCTTTTCTTTCTATGCTTGGACAAGCCCCTATCTGTGCTCTTCTGCTCTCCCTATATAACTTTTTGTTATCTCTTTTCCTTTAACAAGTGGTGTTTCTTATTTCTTCATACCCCCACTTTTTGAAATGAAAAAGGGGGAGAAAGGTATGTCTTCTTTTGACAAAAGAGGAAGAAGGCATGTCTTACACGAAGAGGAGAAGCATGTCCATATAAAGGGGAGAAGGTAAATGGGAGAAGACATATATGTATAGAACATATATGAGTAGAAGACATAGTATTCTATAAATTTAATGAAAGCTAACCATGCATGAGAAATAACATCAATTGAGGGGGAGTATGAGAACTCCATGCGCATCAATTGAGGGGGAGCATATGAGCTCAATCATATTGAAACCCTAGGTTTCTCCGAAGGTATGATTTTACTTAAAAGCTTTCAACACATTTATGGAATGGTTTGTCATCTTCAAAAAGGGGGAGAATGTTGACTCAAGGTCAATTAGGTCGATGTTGACTCACGTCTAAATTGACTAAACCCATGTTTTGATGATGACTAACCATTCCACATATTGGTATCTAATGTCTCTACTTGAGTGATTTCAGATTAGGTATAGATACACTCCAAATGCCCTAACTTGTGCATCTCAACTTGGAGAAAAGACAAGTCAAGTCAATACAAGTGCACATTTTTGTAATATGATGTAAATCCATTAGAATCATGTTGTAAATCACTTGTAATGATTGTATGACTTGTAATTAAGCTTATAAAAATCAGAAGCACTTAGATCGAATATTTAAGCACTCAAAAGACTTTTTCCAAAATTCACATCTGGCTGTTCATCAGTCAAGTTGCAAACTCGACCAATCTTGATTGGATCTTGAAAATGACTTTTGATTGGTCGAGTTTACACTTCACAGAACTTGGCCGATGGAGTACCTAACCAATTCGATTTTCATTGGTCAGTCGAGTTTCCCCAGGACAAACTCGAACGATGGTACGAATATTGGCTTTATCTTTTACTCTATCAGTCAAGTTATCTTTATAGAAACTCGACCGATTGCACTGTACAGAAAGGTGCAGAAAAGTGCTTCTAGCCATTGTGGAGTTGCAACAAGCAAAAATATATCCGTTGCAAGCCAACAAATGGCTAGTTTTTGGCCCCAAGTGTTCCCAAAGGCTTCTAGGCATCCTCAACTATAAATAGGACCCCTTGGGCTTCATTCCAAGGTTGAGCATTCATGTCAAGCACTATGAAGGTCCCTATTCTATAGTTGAGTGATCCTACAACCTCCTCTCTCTCTAAGCTTAATCACTTGCTACATCCATTAGAGTGAGTAGGAGATTTGTAAGAGAGCTAGTCCTACATGTATATCTTGTGAGGCTCTCACTTCCACCACCTCCCTATCGCTCATTTCAACCATGAAGATGAAGGTTCTCACTCTTGGCTAAGAGAGGTGAAGAAGAACAAGGGAAGATGTCCCTTGGTGAAGATCAAGGCCGAATACTTGGAGCAAGAGTGGGTAAGCCCTTGGTGAAGGTAGAAGACTCCTTGCTCAAGTGGGTAAGTACTTGGTGGAAGCTTCTCCAAGTGAAGGTGGAGTCAAAGGCGGAAGATCCAAGAAGAGTGGGTAATCCCTGCAAGGCTGAAGACTTGTGTAAGAGTAGGTAAGTCCTTGGAAGAAGGAGGAAGACTCCTTGCAAAGTGGGTACATCCTTGGTAAGGTTGAAGAATCTTTGTATTGGATAGGTAAGTCCTTTGATGGTCATGTATTGTATCTCTTATAATGAATATAATGAAGGTGCAAGGTTAAGAAATCCTAGAGGTTGAGCTCTCTAGGTAGTGGACTGACTCACTTCTAGTTTGAAGTGTGAAACCACTCTAAATAGCTTATCAATTGGTGTATGTTAAATCTCTCTCTCCCTTGCTATGCATGTTTTAGTTGCACACAAATTTCCTATTTAGCAACCTTATCGTGTGATATATCTTGAAGGTCTAATGAATTTTGTTTAAGTGCTTTCAGCTCTAGCTCTATTCACCCCCCCTCTAGAGCATCTAATCATCCATCTAGGATCCAACAGAAGAGATCGTGATGAAAAACAAAAAGAAGGGGAGAGGTCCATTGGCTAAGATTGAGAGTCAACAAAGTGGGAGCAAGATGAAATACATCATCCCACATATATCTTAGATGCCTCAATAAAATTCATCGGCATATGGGATTAGGATAAGAAAAGAAGAATGACAATTGACCGCATGCAAACCCTAGATCTTAGAGACATATAAAAACATGGTATTTGTAGAAATAACTTCATTTTAGATACTCTCAAAGAGAGATGTGCACATCCTTACCACCATGAAAAAATATTTAGAGAAAATCTAGAGGAGAAGAAACTAACTTGGTTGATAATGTTGATGCATGGCTCCTTGTTGTTTATAACATGCCTTCAAGATCTTTGTGTTCTAGAAAAGAAAAAGAAATTCATTATTGATCACATAGTTTTTGGATGTAAGCAAGGTATAGTGTGTGAACTAATACACATCCATAAACATGGTCCAACACATCTCATGTTGAGATGATTTATAATGACATTTATTCTAGGTTTGTGTCATACTTAACAATTAAGGAGAAGCAAGGAAATTTAAAGAGACCAGAAAGGTTGATATTTCAATATCTTATTATGCATGAATTATACTTCTAGGATGATTTCCATATAGTTTTCTTGAGCATCAAGGATAGTGACACTTATTAAGTATGTCCTTTAAACCCAAGTTCATGCGGTAGAGTAGTAAAGAGACTCAAAGATTCCTAAATCTCAAACTCAAAGAATTGGGATGTCTAGAGCTACTACTAACCAAAAAAAATCAACTAGGCCTAAGAAAAGGTGTTGGTTGATTAATTACACTAAGAACAAGAATTAAAGTTAAAAACAAGTAAAGTGGATGAAAGATTAGATTGATGGATTCTTTAGATGCATGTTTCACCATGGTGTCAACTTATGAAGGCATTCTTTCCAACTAATAAAACCTATCTTTCTTCTTTGGAATAAGTGAATGTAGCTTGTACTACACTCTTTCATAGCATAGAATAATGTTTAGCCTAATTACCAATCTCTTTTGTAGCATCAATGCAAAATGGCTAAATGATATACTTCACAATGGTTAACCCACTTTCGCAACACATTGTTGACTGTGATGATAATGGATTTTCTAACTATTAGCCCTACTTTCACAACAATTAACAATCTATACATATTCATGATTATTAAGCATAAATAAGGCAATAAAGCATTTTCGCAATCAAAATTCAAAGAAGGAGATAAATTATATGGAATGAAACATAAAAATACATACAGTCAAAACTTGGCTAGTCATGGGTCCTAAACAATGGGGCTTTAGACCCTCATGCTCAACATGGAATCAAGAGAGGGAGAGAAAGAAAAAAATTCATAGAAATATCCTATAACATGGTATAAGGTTGATTCTCTAAAGATTGTTGCATCTTGATCCACATATCCTTCTCCTTAGACTCTGGTCCCTCATAGAATGGCTATATGGATGCATCCATATATCCCTCAGATGAAATGCCACCCAACTAGGATACCCCTTTGTGGTTGCACCCTTGAGTTTATAAAGGAAAAAGCAAGGCACACCTTATCCAAGAGACCCGTAGATATGCTTTGCCACCAACTTTGTAATTGATGTCACCGACTTCTCCAATTCAATGCAATTAGGGCTTGCGACCTCAGTGCCACCAACATGGGTTGGTGGTATTGAGAATTATTTTGATGCTTCTTCTTTTCTTCTCGATTCATCTTCTGGTGTTTTTAGTTACCCTTCTTATCATGTTGGTGCCACCAACTTGACTTGGTGTACCAACTTCCTCTTATTTGTGCTTTTTTTATCTTCAACAAAGCACCAATGTATTAGGTTGATAATACAATGCGGAAAATTTTGAGCCAACAGATGAAAATTCATAAAATGGATGCACAAGAGATATTTTAGGCAGTCTAGGAAAAATGTACATAACAAAAATGAACTTGAGAGAAATCCTCATGAAAACATTCCTAAGTTACCCCAAATTTTGGTACAAATATCATATGCATCAAAATTCCTCAAGCTTGAATGTTGCTCACCCTCGAGAAACTATGCTTTAAATTTTGTTGAAACAGTAAAAAAAAGACACATGTGAAGTAGATCAGTCTAATATTTCTCAACCCAACAGACTCAATATAATCCTCTCCAACCATAGTGCAAAAAAATATTATACAAGCAACCAATTATAAAAAACAAATATCAAAATCAGACTTCTTAATACATAAGTAAGCGAAAGCAAAGATATATCATGAAAAGTCCAAGCTTTGTTGAGTGTGTTACAAGATCTCCCTATCTACACTACTCAATAAAAAAATTCATCTAATTTGGATGTAGTTCCCTGAATATGATTGAAATAAGGGAGAAAAACTTTATTGGTAGCCTCCCATGTAGAGCAGTGGGTGGATGGAATTGGTGGAAAGACATAGAAATCATACATCATTCAAATCATTTATGTAAGAGAACAAAATAATGTACTTAAGTGATGGATGAAATAAAATCACAGTGATGGATGAAATAAAATTAAATATGTCCTATTGCCTACTATTTATAGTGGAATGATGGATGCATTGAAGGCCTAATCAAAATAAGGACTGGATGTGGAAGATGATTTAATATAGAATTCCATAGTATTATCTCTTATACACTAGGTATATGATTCTTTGACATCCTTTTCCTCCATTCTACTTTCTCTTTTCCTTTCTTTTTATTTTTCATTTCTCTACTCTTCATTATCCATAAAAGTTGATGTGCAAACTAGAGGTTTTTGTAAATTTTGGAGAAGGAGTTAGGATATATACAACTTTTCTGCTCCCTATATTTGGACAAGATTTGAAAATTATAAGTTATAATCATATGAGTAATTCAATGCAAAACACAACTATAAGGAATATACAAACTAACTTATGCAACCGTATTTTTATTTTATGATGCAAAGATTAACTACACACTTCCTATCATGGTGAGATGCAACAAAGAGAAAAAAGTGACATGAATCATTTATGAAATCTTTGGTAGTGATGGAATGAGGTGAAGGTGGGTGATGTCAAGTGGCTAAGAGATATACTCTTCCTAACCATGATAAGTCACTCTTCTATTAACTCATGTGTCAGGGTGATCCAAGATTTATTATTTAATTAACATAAAAGATCATGCATATACTTAGTTAGATAGAACTCAAACACCATCTTCATTTAAAATACAAGTGTGTAATTAGATGTTAGGTTTTCCACATATTTCTATAGGTTGAATAATCCACTCAATTCCTTATTCATTGTACTCCTAAACCAACAAAATCAAATTTAAGGATAAGGTACACAACGATCATTATTTCAATTGATTCATTTGAGCATTTTTTTGTAAATCCACTTTTACACTAGATAGATGTTTTTTTGGAAAATTTATGGTAAATATATTTCCAACCCCTTGAAATGGGGACAAAGATTACAAGAAACATATACACATGGTGCTTACAAAAGGTTTGTCAGCCTTTTGTCAACATACACACATGGTGCTTACAAGCAACATACACACTAGATAGATGTTGATACATGAAGGAAAATTGAAAAGCGAAATAAAAACAAGCATGAACTAACTAAGATGTGCAAAGCAAACTAAAATGGAAAACAGATAAAAAATAGAAAAGTAAGATTGATTGATGCAAGGTAATACGAATGCAAGATAAATGTCATTCTATGCACTCATAATCTTGAAGTTACCAATGTCCTCAATATCTAAGGCAAACTTAGAGATGGAACATGTATACTAGCTAATCATGCTCTAGGGAGGTAGAATGTTTCGATTGGTATATTTGGGTGAAGTGGGTTGAATGTGTTGGTGAACTTGGGTGGGTCGGACGACATGGGTGGCATCTGTGGTAGTCAAGGAAGCACCAATAACACTAGTTGTGGTTGTAGAGAGGTTTCTATGTGTACTCTGCACGTTGTAGGTACTGTTGGAAGTTCTCCTATTTGCTCAGGACAAGGCAGTCATTGATGAACATCGCATGCTAATGTGTGAAGATATGCTCCTGATTTTGTAAGATCCAATCTTGATGGGATGAAAGCTGAGTCACCACCTCCTATTGATGACGCTCACCCATCTGAATGGTATTGAACATGTGATACATGCGCTCAATGAATGTGGGTCATCCTATGATGGATGTTGATATATCTTCTACATCCTCATCCTCATCATTCGACGTCCTCTCTAGATTTTTTACTAGCATCCTCCTCGTGGTTCGTGTCTCTCACATCATCATCAGGAAACCATTGGTGATAAAGATCCGTGATGTTGAAGATAGGATCTGAAAGTTCCCTATTTCTCATTTTAGAGATGACATTAATGCCACCTCCATACCTATCAAAGATCTTAGAATTTCCAAAATGCCTAAAACCCAAATCCCCCTTCAACTCCACTGAATAATGATAGAAGATATCAAGTTTGAAGTGGATGGAAAGTCTCATGATGATATCGCCAAAGTGGGTGGGTGACATCCTCTTTTCAATCTTTTCCTTGAAGTGCATATGTCCAAGGAACAATGCACCCAGGTTGACCTTCCCGCTCTCTAGCAAGATGAATGCCCATTGTGAGAATAGGTTGTGGCTTGGACCTTCCCTTTCCCCTGAGTGGACTTGGTGAAAAAAATGTTTGTCAAGAGCCATTTAAGAAGGTAGACAAAGGGATGCTCGATGTCAATGATGCTAAAGTGATGCTACCTGACCTTCTCATGGACTAATTCTACCATAAGCTTCCTCCATTCTATAGAGAAACTAAAATCAATAAGGGAGAACCTCACTCCTTGGTGCAGTCACCCGAAGAGGGCATTGGATTATTCTAGGTTAAGATGGTGGAGGCCATTGTAGATCCTAAACTTCACCCAACCGTCCTCCCATTCATTTCATCGAGTGTGTTGTGTCAAAAAAACACCTCCAGGGGTGCTAAGAGCTCCAACATAATCTCGTTATATGTTGGCCATCACCCTAGGAAGGGGTCAGGGGAAGCCATCCCCTAGCTTGCGTGCATCCTAAGAAGGCTATTGGTGAGACAAAGCTGCTCGATGAAGGCTGTGTCACCATAAGGGGTGGCCTCAAATTCATGCTTCACAGGCTTAGTGTATCATTTTCTCTACTCATCAATCCCAAGTGCCAAATGTGGCTTGGGGATGCGTTGGGATGAAGTTACTCTGATGAATATGCTTCATGTCGAGTTTTTTTTGAAGAGTCAGGAGGCTATCTTATTCATCTCGTCCTCCCCTTGTAGGCGATAAAATCAAATTACAATCAGTAATTAAGCATGCCAAATGAAACATGGTAGTACTGCTGCCATTACATAGGTCCCTAACCAAGAGATCTTAGATCTCAATGGGGGTGGTTGGGTGTACTCTTGGTACCCCTGGTTGTTTTTAAGGTGATATTTGGCCAATCTACCCACAGTAGCATTACATCTTCTTCTAACATAGGACACCTGCCAATGGAATTGTCCCATGTTCTAAATCCTGCAATGGTAATTAACATATCTTGGGTTATCTTCAATGGGTTCTGACATTATCTTCAAAGTAGCTTGGGAATCAGTTTCAAACTCAGGTTTAGATATGTGATTTGCATCCTCCAATTCCATAGCTAGGTAGATGGAATTGAGTTATGCTTAGGTGACCTCCATTGGCCTGACCTTTGTGGCTATTCCTCCCATCCATCTGCCCATGTTGTTGTGGACTACAACAACACATTCAACCTAGTCATTCTTCACTACCACATCATAGTTAAACTTCACCACTCCCATTGTCGATTTCTCCCAACTGGTCTTTAGAGTGTGTTGTAACATACCAAAATCTGGGCATTTTGCCTTTTGGTCCTCTTTTTCCATCTTTTCCTTTCATTTCTATCCTCTTTGGCCTTTCTATTTAATTTGTGGGCAATATGATGGTTTAATGAACATTTGTTCACCTTTTATTCCAATATTTGGGTTTATGCACAAATACCTCAGTAAGACTTTAGATAATGGGCCTAAAATGCAAATTGTACACTAAGAAATAAAAAGGGATAAAATAATTCGTCCTAGAACCTTCTAGTGCTTCCTAGAATAACAGAAATAAAAGAAAATCCGAATTTATATAAAGGAGAAGATAAATACAATAATAATAGATAATAGGGAGTTTAATAGATGAAAAAGGATAATGAGAAAGATATTGCACTAAAATTATAAATTAGAAACCCATTATGATAATTTGAAACTTGAATTCGTTTCTTTGATCAGAAAGTAGCTTATGGGCCAAGTAACATTTAAAGTGGAGCAAAAATATAATTGTTAATGTCATTATCAAAAGAAAATAAGAAATAGGCCAATAAAGTGAAATAAAATAATTAATGTTCTCAAATCAGGAAAATAACTCCAAATTCGTGTTCTAAACATAAAAATAAGCCTCTGTGCAAATTTGCAATTAATTTGGATGATGTGTGAATAATAAGTAAAATAAGAAAGAGAAAGTGTGTAGAATATTCTATTTATTTAATAAATAAATAAATAATCTCAACTTATAAAGATAATTTCAAAATCGTGTTCCAAACCTTTAAGGAGACTTATGGGTGAATTTACACTAATTTTAGATAATTTTATCACCTCTTTTGAAGGAGGAAAGAGAAAATGATATATTAATTATTTCACCTATCAAACTTTTTCAAAACACAAAACTAACTCCATATTTGGATTCTACGCGTCAAAATAAATCAGAGTATGAAATTTGGTAATTTTTGGGCAACATTTGAGCCTCCAAATAAAGAGAGAGAAAAGCATTAAAGATTTAAATGAATTTAATCAATTTCCTTGGAAATTTGGTTTTCTTTGTATCTTGCGCGAGATCGGACGGTCCAGGATCTTCCGTGGACCCACGTCCACCGATCCGACGGCACGCGATCGTCTCCTACCTCTAGCCGTATTAGGAAACAGGTGCTTGTTTCCCAATTTTTCAAATCGATATATCTCGAGATTTACTCGATGATTTTCGCTCAAATAACTTGCGTTGGTTTCCTCGCCAGTTTCCGAACCGATCTATCCCAAAAAGATTGGGATTAGATGCGTTTTCAAGAAACGCCCAACTCGGCCGCCGGTTACTTCTCCTTGCTCCTACCTATATCCTAGTTTAGGGTTCCTTGTCTATATATAATGCAACCCTCGCAACCGCCGACGCCCTAGCAACTCGATCGTATCTTCAATTTGGTGTTTCGCAGACGTCTTGACCTTCTTCTAGCCGCCGGTTGACCCTGCCCTTGCGGCGCCTCTCGCGCTCTGTGTCGTAGGCCTCATCTCAAATCCAAGGTATGGCTGAGTTCTTTGGATTCTGGGCTTTCCATCGCATGTCTTCGCGTCATGTTTGGTGTTCTAGGGCAAAATCGCCCAATTTCCCGCATGAAGCAGCTTACAGCTTCTTTCGGCAGTCGGGGCGGGCTGGAGAAGATGACCGCATTTTTTTTATTTTGTTTTTACACCCCTGCCCTTGGTTCCGCCTTCCTCTGTCTCTTTTCCGCGCGGGGGCACCTTGGTACTTTGACCCGCCTTTGACACTGCTGTGATTGCGGTCTGCGCAGCGGCAACAGTGGGTCCCGGCTACATATGTACGGGCCCCCTCTTCCAATCGGTCTCTCTCGTTGTCTCTCTCTCTCACGCTGTGCCTACGTGGCACTTGCTGATTGGTCCGAGTAAATTAATTTTATAAATTATTCCGTGGGTCAAAAATAATAAATAAATAGTGTTTTGGATTCAGAAAAACGAGACCTATTGAATAAAAATATTTTTGAGATCTGGTTTTGAGGTTTGCGAAAATGTGTTTTTAAAGTCGATTTAATTATCTTAAAATCACTAAAATTAACCCTACGAATCCATATTTCCAACATATAGAATATTATATGTTATTTTGATCAAGAAAACCTAACTAAGATGGTTATGAGGTTTTTGGAGTCTAAATCGATGGTTTACACAAAAAGTTAGTGAATTAGGGTTTCAATCTTTTAAATGAATGTATATGAATCTAATTTATAAATCTAATGGTGTATTAGGGAAAGTGGGTTCTAAAATTCGTGTGAAGGGTTGAAAAGAGAAATTCTAGAACACCTGAGGCTAAGGTATGTGTTTAGTATGAGTTTTGATTGTGTATCTACCTATCAGTTGGGAAATCCTTAATCCATTACCTATATTTCTTTATGAGGTTTAACTTGATCTAAACCCCTTGAATTCTTGAAACCTAAATTTCTTATTGCCTCAAAAGTAGATATAGTATTCTCTTATTTGGGTATTCATACCCCACTGCCATGTTATATAATCTTTTGCTTATTCTTGCCATAAATCTTTTGTTAGCATGAAATTAAATGTTCTATTTAATTTTTAAGTAGTGGTACTTATGTACAACCACCCATAGAGGGCATGTATAAAATCGCCCTAGGGGAATGTTTATAATTCTCCCCATTAAAAATTGTAGGTGATTTGGAAATGTTTTTAATTCTTCCCTCACCTAAGGTTAGAGGTTCGGTAGGTGCCTCAACCCTACTTAGTTAGATAGACATATTAAATGACATGCTAAAACCTTTAATTATTTTTTTAATGGCAAGTTCTCTTATAAAAACCTCATACCCTTTGATATCTTCTTACACCAAATATCTAGCCTAATTTACTTGTTACATCTTTCTTTGCCTTTTATAGATTGTTAGTGTAACACATACTTTTCTTGTTTTCCCTCTTACTGGGTGTCTTCCCAACCACCCAGGTGTTGGAGCTGAGCAAGGTGAAGGAAGGGCTTGAAGAAAGAATCCTTTGCTGTGATCGTTATCTTGACAAGAAGGATGGCTAGGTTGCTATAGCTAGATCCTCTTATCTATCTTATCTTTTCTTTTAGAAAGCAATGATGTAATAAACAATAAAGCCATTAAAAGGCTTATTATTTCTTTCTTTCCGCTGCTATTGACATTTTATTATGTATCTGGAATCATGCTTATTTACTTGGAATATTATGCAATCATCCTCAAAGTCTAAATTTTTGTTAAAATTGTGGATGTTTGTATTTCCTTTAGATTTTAGTAAAGGGGTGATCTCGCCTCTTTACAGCATGGTATCAGAGCCAATGGTAGTCGGATCTTTGACTATTTCAGTTTGTCTCCCTAATTAGAACCCTAGACTCTCATAGTTTCCTTTAAGTGACATGTTTGCCTTAGATTTGATCTATCTTGAAACGTTGAATTAGAACTCAATAGTTCCACATTAGAACCTTCATGAATAAAATCCTAAAATATTTATAATTAAAATATGCATAACTTGATGTTGTTTAGGTTTGCCTTTAGGCAACTATTAGGGCATGTAGTTGAAGCAAGGGTGTCTAGAAAGGATCAGGGTTTCGGGGGCTGGAAAAATTTTCCTCCGCACCACTAGCTTGGTTTACGAGGACTCCCGTGCCCATATGATACCGGCCTGGCCTGCGCTAATATGAATTGTCCAAAATAGTTGCTTTTAGACAATAGTAACCTTAGACATATATGTTGGATACCTTTGAGAACCCTAAGTTGACTTTGTTGAGGATAAATAGCAAGATAGTTTCCTTCTGTCCCTCAAACCACAAGCTTGGATAAGTTTATCCCCTAAAACCTAGACCTTAGAGTTGGGTGTTTGGGAAGATATCAGAGTGCGCAGTGGAAGCATGATGGATCTCGATAATGGTTTAGTTAGACTTATCCTTTAACCCTAGTGTAGTAGGTAAACACTTTAAGGGGTGGAGTATGGTTAGTTGATGATGTTTGGGTGGTTAGATTTCGTGGACGAAATCCTCTTTAGGGGGATGGAACCCTATAACATCTTGATCTATCTTTATAAACCCTAACTCCATAGATAGGAGGTTAGTATGCTTAGATCCTTGGTCTTGACCAAACAAGTAATAATCGTAACCCTAACATGCTTGTTTATATATTAATGAACACATAATTATCATCTAAGGAATAAATCATATTCTTGAACCCTAATGAATATCCAATGCACATAATATGAATATCAATGCTAATTGTCAATAAGCAAGATGTTAATAATGTCATGAACCAATGAACCTAATGATACGATGAGTAAGGTTATAATGCGTAATTAATGCATGCTAAGGATGAATAAGTGAAATATAATGGTCATGTTGACCTAAACCCTAAGTTGTAATATCTAACCCTAATCCATGCATCCTTAATGCCTTTCATGATACATTAATGATGTTAAGAGCCATAATCAGTTAACATACTTTGATACACATAAATGATATATATGATCATCTAATCACATATTAATTAAGTCATCAATATGAATGAGTGTTACCTTGTTAACTAATATACATGTTATTAGTCACTTAGTGTGAATCAAATCATTAATATGACATATGTTCCACCTTGATCATTAAAATACATATAATGGCTTCAATGTGTATATGAAGTAATTGGATTCATATAAACATGCAAAATGAATAATATAAATGAATAAATATGAATAATGATTAATGATGACATTAATGTGAGCAATAAAGATAATGTGGTAATAAGATAATGTTCCATGTAAATATATGTAATTGATGTGACATAATTTGGATTAAATATAGACATAATGACAAACTGAATATTCCATGAGAAATAATTTATTATAACTTAATAAAGTGATAATATGAGGATAATGAAGTGTAAACCCAAGTTATTAATGATCAAATATAATAATGAATGTTGAGATAATTGAGTAACACCTAATTGTGATAAAATCCTTAATAAGATAAATGAGAAATATATATATATATATATAAATAGTTTAATGGATAATAATGAAATATAACCCTTTTGACAATAAAGTGAATATGACATGACATAATTAAAATAATGATGATAATGTGATATAATGTTAATAAGTCAAAAATGTAAATAAAGTTAAATCTCTTAAAAAGAATATCTTAGTAATGGACCCTAGGTGATCCTTGAGAACCCAACCTATGTTGAGCTTATGTGAAGTTTCTAAACCCTTAGGGGTAGTTGAAGTGTATGTCTTGGTGGAAGTCGTATGGTTGGAGGAACAACCTGAAGTTTTGGGGATGTGAGGTTGCACACTCACCCTTCCCTAATTGCTAGTGATTTCGGGGACGAAATCTTCTTTAAGGGGTGGAGTGTTGTAACATACCGAAATCTGGGCATTTTGCCTTTTGGTCCTCTTTTTCCATCTTTTCCTTTCATTTCTATCCTCTTTGGCCTTTCTATTTAATTTGTGGGCAATATGATGGTTTAATGAACATTTGTTCACCTTTTATTCCAATATTTGGGTTTATGCACAAATACCTCAGTAAGACTTTAGATAATGGGCCTAAAATGCAAATTGTACACTAAGAAATAAAAAGGGATAAAATAATTCGTCCTAGAACCTTCTAGTGCTTCCTAGAATAAGAGAAATAAAAGAAAATCCGAATTTGTATAAAGGAGAAGATAAATACAATAATAATAGATAATAGGGAGTTTAATAGATGAAAAATGATAATGAGAAAGATATTGCACTAAAATTATAAATTAGAAACCCATTATGATAATTTGAAACTTGAATTTGTTTCTTTGATCAGAAAGTAACTTATGGGCCAAGTAACATTTAAAGTGGAGCAAAAATATAATTGTTAATGTCATTATCAAAAGAAAATAAGAAATAGGCCAATAAATTGAAATAAAATAATTAATGTACTCAAATCAGGAAAATAACTCCAAATTCGTGTTCTAAACATAAAAATAAGCCTCTGTGCAAATTTGCAATTAATTTGGATGATGTGTGAATAATAAGTAAAATAAGAAAGAGAAAGTGTGTAGAATATTCTATTTATTTAATAAATAAATAAATAATCTCAACTTATAAATATAATTTCCAAATCGTGTTCCAAACCTTTAAGGAGACTTATGGGTGAATTTACACTAATTTTAGATAATTTTATCACCTCTTTTGAAGGAGGAAAGAGAAAATGATATATTAATTATTTCACCTATCAAACATTCTCAAAACACACAACTAACTCCATATTTGGATTCTACGCGTCAAAATTAGTCAGATTATGAAATTTGGTAATTTTTGGGCAACGTTTGAGCCTCCAAATAAAGAGGGAGAAAAGCATTAAAGATTTAAATGACTTTAATCGATTTCCTTGGAAATTTGGTTTTCTTTGTATCTTGCGCGAGATCGGACGGTCTAGGATCTTCGATGGACCCGCGTCCACCGATCCGACGGCATGCGATCGTCTCCTACCTCTAGCCGTATTAGGCAACAGGTGCTTGTTTCCCAATTTTTCAAATCGATATATCTCGAGATTTACTCGATGATTTTCGCTCAAATAACTTGCGTTGGTTTCCTCGCCAGTTTCCGAACCGATCTATCCCAAAAAGATTGGGATTAGATACGTTTTCGAGAAACGCCCAACTCGGCCGCCGGTTACTTCTCCTTGCTCCTACCTATATCCTAGTTTAGGGTTCCTTGTCTATATATAATGCAACCCTCGCAACCGCCGACGCCCTAGCAACTCGATCGTATCTTCAATTTGGTGTTTCGCAGACGTCTTGACCTTCTTCTAGCCACCGGTTGACCCTGCCCTTGCGGTGCCTCTCGCGCTCTGTGTCGTTGGCCTCATCTCAAATCCAAGGTATGGCTGAGTTCTTTGGATTCTGGGCTTTCCATCGCATGTCTTCGCGTCATGTTTGGTGTTCTAGGGCAAAATCGCCCAATTTCCCGCATGAAGCAGCTTACAGCTTCTTTCGGCCGTCGGGGCGGGCTGGAGAAGATGACCGCGTTTTTTTTAATTTTGTTTTTACACCCCTGCCCTTGGTTCCGCCTTCCTCTGTCTCTTTTCCGCGCGGGGGCACCTTGGTACTTTGACCCGCCTTTGACACTGCTGTGATTGCGGTCTGCGCAGCGGCAACAGTGGGTCCCGGCCACAGATGTGCGGGCCCCCTCTTCCAATCGGTCTCTCTCGTTGTCTCTCTCTCTCTCACGATGTGCCTACGTGGCACTTGCTGATTGGTCCGAGTAAATTAATTTTATAAATTATTCCGTGGGTCAAAAATAATAAATAAATAGTGTTTTGGATTCATTGAATAAAAATATTTTTGAGATCTGGTTTTGAGGTTTGCGAAAATGTGTTTTTAAAGTCGATTTAATTATCTTAAAATCACTAAAATTAACCCTAAGAATCCATATTTCCAACATATACAATATTATATGTTATTTTGATCAAGAAAACCTAACTAAGATGGTTATGAGGTTTTTGGAGTCTAAATTGATGGTTTACACAAAACGTTAGTGAATTAGGGTTTCAATCTTTTAAATGAATGTATATGAATCTAATTTATAAATCTAATGGTGTATTAGGGAAAGTGGGTTCCAAAATTCGTGTGAAGGGTTGAAAAGAGAAATTCTAGAACACCTGAGGCTAAGGTATGTGTTTAGTATGAGTTTTGATTGTGTATCTACCTATCAGTTGGGAAATCCTTAATCCATTACCTATATTTATTTATGAGGTTTAACTTGATCTAAACCCCTTGAATTCTTGAAACCTAAATTTCTTATTGCCTCAAAAGTAGATATAGTATTCTCTTGTTTGGGTATTCATACCCCACTACCATGTTATATAATCTTTTGCTTATTCTTGCCATAAATCTTTTGTTAGCATGAAATTAAATGTTCTATTTAATTTTTAAGTAGTGGTACTTATGTACAACCACCCATAGAGGGCATGTATAAAATCACCCTAGGGAAATGTTTATAATTCTCCCCATTAAAAATTGTAGGTGATTTGGAAATGTTTTTAATTCTTCCCTCACCTAAGGTTAGAGGTCCGGTAGGTGCCTCAACCCTACTTAGTTAGATAGACATATTAAATGACATGCTAAAACCTTTAATTATTTTTTTAATGGCAAGTTCTCTTATAAAAACCTCATACCCTTTGATATCTTCTTACACCAAATATCTAGCCTAATTTACTTGTTACATCTTTCTTTGCCTTTGATAGATTGTTAGTGTAACACATACTTTTCTTGTTTTCCCTCTTGCTGGGTGTCTTCCCAACCACCCAGGTGTTGGAGCTGAGCAAGGTGAAGGAAGGGCTTGAAGAAAGAATCCTTTGCTGTGATCGTTAGCTTGACAAGAAGGATGGATAGGTTGCTATAGCTAGATCCTCTTATCTATCTTATCTTTTCTTTTAGAAAGCAATGATGTAATAAACAATAAAGCCATTAGAAGGCTTATTATTTCTTTCTTTCCGCTGCTATTGACATTTTATTATGTATCTGGAATCATGCTTATTTACTTGGAATATTATGCAATCATCCTCAAAGTCTAAATTTTTGTTAAAATTGTGGATGTTTGTATTTCCTTTAAATTTTAGTAAAGGGGTGATCTCGCCTCTTTACAGCATGGTATCAGAGCCAATGGTAGTCGGATCTTTGACTATTTCAGTTTGTGTCCCTAATTAGAACCCTAGACTCTCATAGTTTCCTTTAAGTGACATGTTTGCCTTAGATTTGATCTACCTTGAAAGGTTGAATTAGAACTCAATATTTCCACATTAGAACCTTGATGAATAAAATCCTAAAATATTTATAATTAAAATATGCATAACTTGATGTTGTTTAGGTTTGCCTTTAGGCAACTATTAGGGCATGTAGTTGAAGCAAGGGTGTCTAGAAAGGATCAGGGTTTCGGGGGCTGGCAAAATTTTCCTCCGCACCACTAGCTTGGTTTACGAGGACTCCCGTGCCCATATGATACCGGCCTGGCCTGCGCTAATATGAATTGTCCAAAATAGTTTGCTTTTCGACAATAGTAACCTTAGACATATATGTTGGATACCTTTGAGAACCCTAAGTTGACTTGGTTGAGGATGAATACCAAGATAGTTTCCTTCTGTCCCTCAAACCACAAGCTTGGATAAGTTTATCCCCTAAAACCTAGACCTTAGAGTTGGGTGTTTGGGAAGATATCAGAGTGCACAGTGGAAGCATGATGGATCTCGATAATGGTTTAGTTAGACTTATCCTTTAACCCTAGTGTAGTAGGTAAACCCTTTAAGGGGTGGAGTATGGTTAGTTGATGATGTTTGGGTGGTTAGATTTTGTGGACGAAATCCTCTTTAGGGGGATGGAACCCTATAACATCTTGATCTATCTTTAGAAACCCTAACTCCATAGTTAGGAGGCTAGTATGCTTAGATCCTTGGTCTTGACCAAACAAGTAATAATCGTAACCCTAACATGCTTGTTTATATATTAATGAACACATAATTATCATCTAAGGAATAAATCATATTCTTGAACCCTAATGAATATCCAATGCACATAATATAAATATCAATGCTAATTGTCAATAAGCAAGATGTTAATAATGTCATGAACCAATGAACCTAATGATATGATGAGTAAGGTTATAATGCGTAATTAATGCATGCTAAGGAAGAATAAGTGAAATATAATGGTCATGTTGACCTAAACCCTAAGTTGTAATATCTAACCCTAATCTATGCATCCTTAATGCCTTTCATGATACATTAATGATGTTAAGAGCCATAATCAGTTAACATACTTTGATACACATAAATGATATATATGATCATCTAATCACATATTAATTAAGTCATCAATATGAATGAGTGTTACCTTGTTAACTAATATACATGTTATTAGTCACTTAGTGTGAATCAAATCATTAATATGACATATGTTCCACCTTGATCATTAAAATACATATAATGGCTTCAATGTGAATATGAAGTAATTGGATTCATATAAACATGCAAAATGAATAATATAAATGAATAAATATGAATAATGATTAATGATGACATTAATGTGAGCAATAAAGATAATGTGGTAATAAGATAATGTTCCATGTAAATATATGTAATTGATGTGACATAATTTGGATTAAATGTAGACATAATGACAAACTGAATATTCCATGAGAAATAATTTATTATAACTTAATAAAGTGATAATATGAGGATAATGAAGTGTAAACCCAAGTTATTAATGATCAAATATAATAATGAATGTTGAGATAATTGAGTAACACCTAATTGTGATAAAATCCTTAATAAGATAAATGAGAAATATATATATATAAATAGTTTAATGGATAATAATGAAATATAAACCTTTTGACAATAAAGTGAATACGACATGACATAATTAAAATAATGATGATAATGTGATATAATGTTAATAAGTCAAAAATGTAAATAAAGTTAAATCTCTTAAAAAGAATATCTTAGTAATGGACCCTAGGTGATCCTTGAGAACCCAACCTATGTTGAGCTTATGTGAAGTTTCTAAACCCTTAGGGGTAGTTGAAGTGTATGTTTTGGTGGAAGTTGTATGGTTGGAGGAACAACCTGAAGTTTTGGGGATGTGAGGTTGCACACTCACCCTTCCCTAATTGCTAGTGATTTCAGGGACGAAATCCTCTTTAAGGGGTGGAGTGTTGTAACATACCAAAATCTGGGCATTTTGCCTTTTGGTCCTCTTTTTCCATCTTTTCCTTTCATTTCTATCCTCTTTGGCCTTTCTATTTAATTTGTGGGCAATATGATGGTTTAATGAACATTTGTTCACCTTTTATTCCAATATTTGGGTTTATGCACAAATACCTCAGTAAGACTTTAGATAATGGGCCTAAAATGCAAATTGTACACTAAGAAATAAAAAGGGATAAAATAATTCGTCCTAGAACCTTCTAGTGCTTCCTAGAATAAGAGAAATAAAAGAAAATCCGAATTTGTATAAAGGAGAAGATAAATACAATAATAATAGATAATAGGGAGTTTAATAGATGAAAAAGGATAATGAGAAATATATTGCACTAAAATTATAAATTAGAAACCCATTATGATAATTTGAAACTTGAATTCGTTTCTTTGATCAGAAAGTAACTTATGGGCCAAGTAACATTTAAAGTGGAGCAAAAATATAATTGTTAATGTCATTATCAAAAGAAAATAAGAAATAGGCCAATAAAGTGAAATAAAATAATTAGTGTTCTCAAATCAGGAAAATAACTCCAAATTCGTGTTCTAAACATAAAAATAAGCCTCTGTGCAAATTTGCAATTAATTTGGATGATGTGTGAATAATAAGTAAAATAAGAAAGAGAAAGTGTATAGAATATTCTATTTATTTAATAAATAAATAAATAATCTCAACTTATATAGATAATTTCAAAATTGTGTTCCAAACCTTTAAGGAGACTTATGGGTGAATTTACACTAATTTTAGATAATTTTATCACCTCTTTTGAAGGAGGAAAGAGAAAATGATATATTAATTATTTCACCTATCAAACTTTCTCAAAACATAAAACTAACTCCATGTTTGGATTCTACGCGTCAAAATAAGTCAGAGTATGAAATTTGGTAATTTTTGGGCAACGTTTGAGCCTCCAAATAAAGAGAGAGAAAAGCATTAAAGATTTAAATGAATTTAATCGATTTCCTTGGAAATTTGGTTTTCTTTGTATCTTGCGTAAGATCGGACGGTCCAGGATCTTCGGTGGACCCACGTCCACCAATCTGACAGCACGCGATCGTCTCCTACCTCTAGCCGTATTAGGCAACAGGTGCTTGTTTCCCAATTTTTCAAATCGATATATCTCGAGATTTACTCGATGATTTTCGCTCAAATAACTTGCGTTGGTTTCCTCGCCAGTTTCCGAACCGATCTATCCCAAAAAGATTGGGATTAGATGCATTTTCGAGAAACGCCCAACTCGGCCGCCGATTACTTCACCTTGCTCCTACCTATATCCTAGTTTAGGGTTCCTTGTCTATATATAATGCAACCCTCGCAACCGCCGACGCCCTAGAAACTCGATCGTATCTTCAATTTGGTGTTTCGCAGACGTCTTGACCTTCTTCTAGCCGCCGGTTGACCCTGCCCTTGCGGCGCCTCTCGCGCTCTGTGCCGTTGGCCTCATCTCAAATCCAAGGTATGGCTGAGTTCTTTGGATTCTGGGCTTTCCATCGCATGTCTTCGTGTCATGTTTGGTGTTCTAGGGCAAAATCACCCAATTTCCCACATGAAGCAGCTTACAGCTTCTTTCGGCCGTCGGGGCGGGCTGGAGAAGATGACCGCATTTTTTTTATTTTGTTATTACACCCCTGCCCTTGGTTCCGCCTTCCTCTGTCTCTTTTCCGCGCGGGGGCACCTTGGTACTTTGACCCGCCTTTGACATTGCTGTGATTGCGGTCTGCGCAGCGGCAACAGTGGGTCCCGGCCACAGATGTGCGGGCCCCTCTTCCAATCGGTCTCTCTCGTTGTCTCTCTCTCACGTTGTGCCTACGTGGCACTTGCTGATTAGTCCGAGTAAATTAATTTTTATAAATTATTTCGTGGGTCAAAAATAATAAATAAATAGTGTTTTGGATTCAGAAAAACGAGACCTATTGAATAAAAATAGTTTTGAGATCTGGTTTTGAGGTTTGCGAAAATGTGTTTTTAAAGTCGATTTAATTATCTTAAAATCACTAAAATTAACCCTAAGAATCCATATTTCCAACATATACAATATTATATGTTATTTTGATCAGGAAAACCTAACTAAGATGGTTATGAGGTTTTTGGAGTCTAAATCGATGGTTTACACAAAAAGTTAGTGAATTAGGGTTTCAATCTTTTAAATGAATGTATATGAATCTAATTTATAAATCTAATGGTGTATTAGGGAAAGTGGGTTCTAAAATTCATGTGAAGGGTTGAAAAGAGAAATTCTAGAACACCTGAGGCTAAGGTATGTGTTTAGTATGAGTTTTGATTGTATATCTACCTATCAGTTGGGAAATCCTTAATCCATTACCTATATTTCTTTATGAGGTTTAACTTGATCTAAACCCCTTGAATTCTTGAAACCTAAATTTCTTATTACCTCAAAAGTAGATATAGTATTCTCTTGTTTGGGTATTCATACCCCACTGCCATGTTATATAATCTTTTGCTTATTCTTGCCATAAATCTTTTGTTAGCATGAAATTAAATGTTCTATTTAATTTTTAAGTAGTGGTACTTATGTACAACCACCCATAGAGGGCATGTATAAAATCGCCCTAGGGGAATGTTTATAATTCTCCCCATTAAAAATTGTAGGTGATTTGGAAATGTTTTTAATTCTTCCCTCACCTAAGGTTAGAGGTCCGGTAGGTGCCTCAACCCTACTTAGTTAAATAGACATATTAAATGACATGCTAAAATCTTTAATTATTTTGTTAATGGCAAGTTCTCTTATAAAAACCTCATACCCTTTGATATCTTCTTACACCAAATATCTAGCCTAATTTACTTGTTACATCTTTCTTTGCCTTTGATAGATTGTTAGTGTAACACATACTTTTCTTATTTTCCCTCTTGCTGGGTGTCTTCCCAACCACCCAGGTGTCGGAGCTGAGCAAGGTGAAGGAAGGGTTTGAAGAAAGAATCCTTTGCTGTGATCGTTAGCTTGACAAGAAGGATGTCTAGGTTGCTATAGCTAGATCCTCTTATCTATCTTTTCTTTTAGAAAGCAATGATGTAATAAACAATAAAGCCATTAGAAGGCTTATTATTTCTTTCTTTCCGCTGCTATTGACATTTTATTATGTATCTGGAATCATGCTTATTTACTTGGAATATTATGCAATCATCCTCAAAGTCTAAATTTTTGTTAAAATTGTGGATGTTTGTATTTCCTTTGAATTTTAGTAAAGGGGTGATCTCGCCTCTTTACATGTGTGGTCTCCATGGGTGTCTTCTAGAATGCTTCATCCTAGGCTTGACATTCTTTTCTTATCAAGTTCACACCCCTAATTTTGAGTCAGTGCCACTGACTTGTGGTTGGTTTTACCGATATTTTACTACCTAAATGTGGGCACTAAATTATTGATGTGTTGGTGCTACCTAATTGGGATTCAGTGGTATCCACTAATTCCTGTTACGACATACAAAACATAGTTATCATGCATCATCATATTGCATCAAAATTTCTTAACAACTACAAAATTGCAAATGCAAAACTAAATCTACTAAATGATTAAAACATGTGGGTTGCCTCCAACTGTGCACATTTTTTTTGTCTTAGGCATGACATCATTATTACCTCTCTCCTTGGTTCTCACAAATGGGTTGTGAAGAGTAATTCAAAAATTGAAATTCCACCCTATCATCATCAATCCCAAGTGTCCTTTGGCGACCTGCGATGTGATCCAAGCAAATGGGGGTGATATTAGTGGTAATGAAGGAATCTCTTCTTTGTATGAGTCACCTGCTCCAGATCCAGATCCATATGGTGGTGCATGGAAGATAAGGGTCCTTCATTCCTCATCTTTGACTGTATTGGTTGCAAAAAAAGTCAAGATCTAGTCAGACATGTTCAAGGAGAAATCAACGACTAGTCTTGTGAATCTCAATAAGACAAATTTAGAGATTGTGAAGGCAAGCAAAGATAAGATAAGAGCACTGTGGAAAGAAATCTAACTAGATGGAGTCAAGCTATGGTGGGATTCCTGATTGGTCTAAAGCCCAAGTATAGTGATTCATCATGGAACATCAAAGGTTCCATTGAAGTTAGATCTTAGGGGAGAGGTTTTCTCGTGATTCTTTTATCTAAGACAACAACATGGTCATTGCTTTAGAAGGGGGACTGTGGTCTGTCTCCAAAAAGCATTTGATCATGAAGATATGGAAACTACTAAAGTTAGAAGAGATTCTAGTATGGGTTAAGATCTATGATCTCCCTTTAGAACTATGGGATTTTGAAATGTTCTATCATATCAGGTCTTTCCTTGGGGTACATGTGTGCTCGGATAGATTGAAAATGGAGCTTAGGAGAGTGGAGTATGCTTGACTATATGTGTTAATTCTGGTTGATTTTAACTTCCAAAAGGATCTTCAGTTGATTTCTTAAGGCTATGCTAAGATTTAGTTGTGAAACATATATAAGGCACACATTTGATAATGCATTATTGATTGATAAGTAAGACAAATGTTCAAGATTATGATATTTAATGACACAAATATGTACCATATAGGTTATAAGTTCAGCCAGACTTTTCATTGTGAGGAGGAGGCGCTATGATCTTTGGTGGGATACTTTGGCTCATTATGTAGATGAGGTAGGTAAAGTGAACTTTGTGGGTTCATGGAAATCTCTTTGTACAACATTATATTCTGGATTTGATGGCTCAAGTTGAGATAAGTACATTTCAGACTAATGGAGTGCAACATTAGCCAAATCATAAATATATTTATTTTAGGGTAATAACACTTGTAACCTATATAGAAGAATAAATAAATTAAAGAGATGATCTTTTCTACTATTAGATGTAGTTTGGTAGCTATTTGGTCTAAGTTGTGCACAAAGTTGTAGTGTACAACCAATTTATCTGTGCACAAAGTTGTAGGGCACAGAGTCGTACTAGGCATTGATGGGCTTCTCTCCTTTTCCAAATAGTGCTTGTGAGTCAGATTTAGACCTATCCCTAATAGGGTTTGATTTCCACTTGGGCCAATACAATTGAACATGTCTCTCTTTAATGTGCCAAGCAAGCTGCATGATGGACTTTACAGTCATTGATACATGCAATCATTGATACTTTCTGGCTGTATATGTTCTAAAGGTTTCTAGTAGGTGAGCTTGTAGAAGTTGAGGTTGTAGGTTTGGACACCATGTTGGTGGTTTTGAGGTTTACGAATTCTCCTTTGATACTGGCGGATAGGACCCAGGCTCCTGTTCATTTTCTGATTCAGTTCAAAATGATTAGAATGTGTCTGGGTCCTTATTATAAGTATATTCTTTTATCCTTTTAAAGAGTATTTCAAACATAGTGTCATGTACTCATAAAACTAAAGTGGCAGGAATCTATCCCATTTACATATAGGTCATAGAATAATAACCTCACATAACTCATTTAGAAAATTTACAATTTTTAGATGAATCCTTCTTATAACTCATTTAGAAAATTTACAATTTTTAGATGAATCCTTCTTGTCATAAAATTTGTGGTACTATCAAAATAATAAGATGATAAGATATCTTGTAGTAGTATTTTGATAAACATAGAAGTACAAGACTGTAGTAAAATTTTGGAAAGACACCAGTAACCTCTTTAAATAGGTCTCACACCTTCTATAGTAGTGCATCGATATTCCAAATTAAATAGGTCTCACACCTATACAAAATAAGACAGACACCATTAACCTCTTTGATAATCTAAAATATGAGTGTTGATTCAACAAATAGATAATAAGTGTCACCTCATTGTATGAAATACCAAGATACATCAAATTATAGAAAATACTAGTTACTTCATTGAAAATCTCAAAGAAGGATTAGTGAGCATTGAACCAATTGCAAAGATATAGCCTCTATATATGACATGATCTCCTCTATTAGATTTCTTTTCAAGCTATCATGTCTACCAAAATAAAGTTGGTTATGACAAGCAATAAAAGGTTAATTGATGTTATAAAACTTTTTCTGAAAATATATAACATCGTTATATGTACTTACACTTTGTTAATACTAATATTATGCAGTCTCTGTCCACCCACAACAGTCACTATGAACTGGGCCTCTATGCCAATGTTAACGTTCCCTATTGAATAACAATTGGACATCATCCTAGATGATCGTTCCTTAAACCAACTAGCCATACCCAAACATTGGCATTTTCTAAAAGGAAGACACTACATGCATGGTGAAGTGACCCTAAATTTTGGCAATTATTCACATGTTATCGAGGTTGAGTATCAAAATCTTGTTGGCGTGATTGGATTAGAAAGATGCTAGTGGGTCGTAGCGATAGGATTTTTCTCCATCCAGTTGGCCATAATACCATCAAAGTTTGGATAACCAACATCAACTGTGAGACCCCCGATCATCTACGGCGATATGAGCACACGATGGAGGATATCATCTCAGACGAATCTGATTATGAGGCCCCTGTCAGTTTAGATTTGTCTAAATACAGTGAGGAGCTCCGCGACACAGCACAATCATCAAAAAGGCCACAGTAGGTCCAATTAATAAATATAATTGTCAAGACAAAAAAATTTTGTTTACACTTTTTTGTCTGAAAGCAATCAATCCTCATAGCTACTTTCTTTTCTGAACTTCAGGAGAATATCGTCACAATGATAAGTCCTCAAAGTTACTAATGCGGGACCATGTTGGTGTAGTATTTAGTTGTCTATATATCTAGACTTGTCTGTATTAATAGTTATTTTAATTATGCACATGTTTAGGGGTACACCAACCCCTTTTTTTAGTTATTGTTTAGGGTACACCCCTGTGTGTGGATGTCAAAAGAGATTAATGAATGGAACTGAAAGTTGCTACATGAATGCTTATAACTAAAGTGTGTGTTCCCATGAATGTTCCAAATTAACAAATCCATCCTATCTAACGACACATTCAAAACCAAACAACAAAAAGAAATATGTGTTGGGTTTTGGAGGAGGCAGAGACGCAGCGGAAACAAAAAAAATTTTCTCCCCAAACCCGGAACAAAAGGAATCGCGTCAACATCTATATAATAGGAAAGATGGTTTGTGAATCATACCTTGTCCCGAGGCTTGCTCGGCGACAATACCACGTGCCTTGTGCGGTCTTCACCTCCGGTCTTGGACGGTGTCTGTGCAGCTCCTGGTTGCACCGGGACTGAAGACTCCTCCTCCTACCGGACTGTCGGATGACAGTTGTCCTCCTGAGCGGCAGTGTCCTCCCGCCTCTGAAGTAGTCCACACGGACCACCCGAAACTCCACTCTCCTTGTCCCACAAGGAAGTGGAAGGAGTCGCACCCTCCTGTTGACGTACTAGTCGCCAACACACTCTCCTACTGTCAATTGCAACTGCAGTTGTCCTTCCCTTGCTGCACCTCCCTTTACGGGAAGCACTTGCTCGGGCTCTCTCTCGGTTACCAAAACCAGAGAGAACGACAACTTTGCAGAGAAATCAACTTGCACTGAGTTGTACTCTGAGAAGCCCCCAATACCCCTATATATATAGGCGGGTCATGGGACAGGGTTCTCTGTGCCCGACAATACGGGACTAAAGCAGGAGTAGAAGGGTTCGGGATTTTCCACAAAAAGCAACCATCTCACAACCTGAACCGATCGGTTCACAAGTGAACCGGTCGGTTGGGGACCTGAACCGATCGGTTCACCACTGAACCGATCGTTTGGGACCCTTGAACCGATCGGTTCACTCATGAACCGGTCGGTTGGGGTTCCAGGTTGGTTCCCGATTGACTTTCCTTGTTTCTTTCCCAATTGGTATCGAATACCAATATTATTCCCAATCGAATTGGGCAATTGAAACGAAAGGAAAATTCTCACCAATCCTACTTTCCCAAGTTGCTCGATTGCACCAGTTGAACCGATCGGTTCAACACTTGAACCGGTCATTTCACTCTGTGCATGAGCCGATCGGTTCAACAATTGAGCCGACCGGTTCAGCAACCTCAGCCGACCGGTTCATCACATGAACCGATCGGTTGGGAATGCAGATTGTGCAGAATCAGTCAAATGCGATTTCAATCAATCTGATACTCCAATCAATGCGTCCAACACCTTGAACATTATGATATTGAGCTATCGATTAATTGAGTGTTTAATTGAACTACTAAACTCCTTTAGTAATCAATCTAAACATTGCTTGTGGACAAAACTCCTCTTCCAGGTTAAATCCTATGTTTGTGACCCTACAGGTCCATTTCACGTTGGCAGTGAAAGTCCATAACATTTATGACTTCACAAGCAAAGAGCGGTGTCTAGTCACACATCATTGCTACCCAAGTGAAAGTAGAAAGTTAGAGAACAACTTTCATCCTACAATCCGTGAGTGGTGTTATAGTGAATGTATAATTCCTTTGTCACTGATATCCAGAATGAACTCGAGGCATGGAACAGTCATCCTGTCAATGTTCATTCATTTCCTTGATCTCAGAGTAGACCGAGTGAGATGTGTATGACATCAATATCACATATTGATTCACACGTGCATGCACATGCCTTTCTCAATCCTACTCATCAAGTGGCCAAGGATATCAAACTCCCTTGGGTGGGACAAATCCCATATCTATCATTCACCCCTCAAAAGCCCCATGTGTCAAAGTCACCCAATCATCACCTTTATAACAACCCATGTTTCAGGACTACGTTTGATGATGTCAAAGTGTACCCAACAACATGTGTTGAGTGCAGTGATTTCAGGTCTAAGAATCACACTCACCACCATCACTGTGAGAGCTGACTGTGACTACCATGTCATGGTTCCATGTGTCACTCTCACGGTGGGTCTGTCCAGTACCTTGTTCTCTAACAAGTACCTATGTGCTTGGTTTGATATCACCATATCATGACTAATGAGATTCTGTCATCAACCAACACACAATCTAGTCTTTAGTGTTATTGATGTCTATGGTTATTTCCACAATAACAACCGACTAGGGACTATACAAAAATGTATACTCTTAACATCCGTATGATCTCATCGTTTAGGTCCTTAACCTAAAAGCATACATCATTGAGTAAAACAATCTTTAGACATCTATCATGTTACATCATCATCTCAAAAACAGTTTAAACATATAGATTGGAAATTGCCTTTATTTTTATTCAAATCATTTACAAAGTATCCCATTACAATCATCATATGACTTGCTCTATGGGCATACATACCAACAGACTCCCACTTGCACTTAGAGCCAGTCACCAAGGAAACACAGTCCTTGTGACCTAGCATGACCATCATGCTTCTGCTGAGAAAGGGCCTTAGTCAGTGGATCAGCTATGTTGTCTTCATTTGGTACTTTGCAAATCTTCACATCTCCTCGTTGTACGATCTCTCATATGAGATGGAAGCGCCGCAGTATGTGCTTGGACCGCTGATGAGATATGGGCTCCTTAGCTTGTGCAATAGCTCCATTATTGTCACAATAAAGCTCAATTGCATCACAGCTACTGGGAACTACACCAAGTTCAGAAATGAACTTCCTGATCCACACAGCCTCCTTTGCTGCATGCGAAGCAGCAATATACTCGGCCTCTGTAGTAGAATCGGCAACTGTTTCTTGCTTGGAACTCTTCCAGCTCACAGCTCCATTATTAAGGCAAAACACAAATCCTGACTGCGATCTGTAATCATCTTTATCAGTTTGGAAGCTTGCATCGGTGTAACCCTTTACAACCAGCTCTTCCTCACTGCCGTACACAAGAAACTGATCCTTATTCCTTCGCAAGTACTTGAGGATGTTCTTCACGGCTGTCCAGTGAGCATCCCCGGGATCTGACTGGTACCTGCTCGTCATGCTGAGAGCATACGAGACATTTGGGCGTGTGCACAACATAGCGTACATGATGGATCCGATGGCTGATGCATATGGGATCCCATTCATACGCTCCCTCTCTTCACAAGATTGGGGACATTGAGCTCTAGAGATGGTAACTCCATGTAGCATAGGGACGTTGCCTCTCTTTGAGTTCTCCATGCTGAACCGCTTCAGCATCTTGTCAATGTACGTGCTCTGACTTAGTCCGAGAAGCCTTCTAGATCTATCTCTATAGATCTTAATTCCTAGAATATAGGATGCTTCTCCTAAGTCCTTCATTGAGAAAGTTTTCCCAAGCCAAGTCTTTACCTTCTCTAAGGCTAAGACATCATTCCCCATCAAAAGTATGTCATCCACATACAATATGAGGAATGTGGTCGAGCTCCCACTAACCTTCTTGTACACACAAGGTTCATCTTCATTTTGAATAAAGCCAAACACTTTGACTTCTTCATCAAATCGAAGATTACAACTCCGAGATGCTTGCTTCAATCCATAGATTGACCTTTGCAGTTTACAGACTTTATTGGCATTCTTTGGATCTACAAAACCTTCAGGTTGTGTCATGTACACATCCTCATGAATATTCCCTTTAAGGAATGCGGTTTTAACATCCATCTGCCAAATCTCATAGTCATAATAAGCTGCAATAGAAAGCATGATCCTGATGGACTTAATCATGGCAACTGGAGAAAAGGTTTTGTCATAGTCAACATCTTGAACTTGTCGAAATCCCTTTGCAACCAATCTGCCTTTATAAGTTTGCACATTGCCATCCATGTCGGTCTTTTTCTTGAAGACCCACTTGCACCCTATGGGTTTTACCCCTTCGGGTGGTTCCACCAAAGTCCATACTTTGTTGGAGTACATGGATTCCATGTCGGATCTCATGGCTTCTAGCCATTTCTCAGAATCTGGTCCCTCCATAGCCTCTACGTAGGTAGTTGGATCATCATCTATGATCAACTCTCCACCTTCCTGAGTTACAAGGTATCCAAACCTCTCAGGTTCAAGGCGAGTCCTACTAGATCTACGAGGTCCTTGTGTTACCTGAGGAGACTGAGATTCCACAACACCTTGTGAATCTCCATTTTCCTCTGGTACATCTACCGGTTCAATGTTTTCTTGTTGGGCTTGAACCTCTTCAAGCTCTACTTTCCTCCCACTGTTTCCTTTGGAAATAAATTCCTTCTCTAGGAACACAGCTGTCCTGGCAACAAACACTTTGTTGTCAGTAGGGTGGTATAAATAGTATCCCCTCATTTCCTTGGGGTATCCAACAAAATAACATTTATCGGATTTGGGTCCAAGCTTATCAGGAAACATTTTCCTAACGTAAGCCTCACAACCCCAAATCTTCAGAAAAGACAAATCGGGACGCTTCCTAGTCCATATCTCATATGGTGTCTTTTGAACCGATTTAGATGGCACACGGTTAAGAGTAAACGCGGCGGTTTCAAGAGCATGACCCCAGAAAGAAATCGGAAGATTAGCAAAACTCATCATTGATCACACCATATCTAACAATGTGCGATTCCTTCTTTCAGACACACCATTATGTTGTGGTGTTACAGGCGGAGTCCATTGTGATACAATACCACGGGCTCGCAGAAGGTCCTCAAACTCCTGGCTCAAGTATTCTCCACCTCGATCAGAACGAAGTGCCTTAATACTTTTACCATGCTGGTCTGTACTTCATTCATGAAATCCTTGAACCTTTCAAGGGTTTCTGACTTATGTTTCATCAGGTACACATAGCCATATCTACTGAAATCATCAGTAAAGGTAATGAAGTACTGATACCCATTTCTGGCATTAGTTCTAAAAGGCCCACATACATCAGTATGTATGAGTCCTAATAGATCACTAGCTCTCTCACCTTTACCTGAAAAGGGAGTCTTGGTCATCTTGCCCAACAAACAAGATTCACATGTCTCTATTGATTCACAATCAAAAGAGTCTAGATAACCATCTTTATGGAGTCTAGAAATGCGCTTCTCATTTATGTGCCCTAGACGACAATGCCAGAGATATGTTTCGTTTGAGTCATTGAGTTTTTGCTTTTTGGTGTTTACGTTGTATACACTTGTCTCCAAGTCTATCAAGTATAGACCATAAGACATAGGGGCACTGCCATAAAAGATCCCATCTTTAGAAATGGAACACTTTCCATTCTTAATAAGAAATTCAAATCCATCTTTGTCCAAACAAGAGACGGAAATGATATTCCTATTTATGGCAGGTACATAATAGCAGTTCTTCAACTCTATTATTAGCCCACTAGGTAGAGTTAACTCATAGGTTCCTACGGCACTGGCGGCAACTCTCTCCCCATTAGCAACACGTAGTTCAACCTTGCCTTTCCCCAAAGGCCTACTTCTTTTAAGATCCTTCACATTTGAACAAATGTGAGATCCGCATCCGGTATCAAGTACCCATGACGAAGAAGTAGTGAAGTTAATCTCTATCACGTATACACTAGAAGTAGAGATCTCTATCTCCGACTTCTTCTTCCATTGTTCCTTCCATCCTCTCCATGTAGAAGAAATTGGTTTGGCGAGAGAACACTTCTCTCCCTTACCTACTTTCTCCTTCACCAATGCATTAAGCGTACATAGAGTGGATTCTAAGGCTCCTGGTATATCTGGATTGTGCAGAACACTTCTCACAGTCCTCAACCAGTTATGGAATTTATTCTCAATTAATTTTCCCATTTTAAAAGATGATTCTTTTGCCATTCTACAAGAGAAAATTTGCATTTGTCAAAACCTTTTTGATTTGATTTGAATAAAATTTGACGATAGTTAATTAGGCCTTTAATTAATTACCGTTCCCACTATTTTGACTCAAATTGATAGCCCTCACCATCAATTCGGAAGATTGCAGCGTACAATCTTCTAGTGGGTCAAGATCCTGAAATCCTCTGAGCCATGGACCAGCTTGGGCTGTCACCCACAACTCAGATCTTCCAGGTAGGCAACTCTTGCCAATTGCATCATATGCAACTCTTGAAAGATGTCATATGCAACTCCTTGCAATGATCATCTCCATGCCTCAAGGCGCTAGATCCTATCTAGGTCACCTTGTTAAGTCCAACCCAAAGCCAACACGATGAACATGCACCCTGCTTGGGCAGACCCACATATTCATCCTTCACGCTTCCACGAGATAGACGGTGCACCACGCTTGGGCGTGCCCACACTTGGTCGATCAAGCTTTTCACGTGTGTCGCATTTGGAAGGCATCTAAAACTTAATATTTAATGAGGGATTTGGTTTTTATATATATACATATCCAATCACCACAATATATAGTACGTATCATATACATGCTATATCCCACACAAAACATGCATAAACGATAAAAAGCAATGATTATGGCCATCCTATTTGTGATTCCTCGAGCCAAGAGGAATCACGGTCATCTAGGTCTACATCACATGCAACCTGTACAAGATGAAATTTGTGCCTGCCTTTCTGGGTTTGATCAGCTCATCTCCATGACTGATCGGCTCGCCATCAGGTTGGTTGTTCGGGTGCCACCAGCCGATCGACTGGCGCCTCTAGCCGATCGGTTCACCGGTCATCGTGCATCTCTTCAGGTCACCACCCGCTCATCTCGTTCCTCGAACCGGCCTTCTGGATCACCAACTGATCAGTTCACTCCTTGAACCGATCGTCTTCAGGTTGTCCGCCGTTCTATGACATAACAGGAAATAAAATCTATCCTATTTACATTTGAATTGAGGAACCCCGAGTTACATTCGGGGGGAGCAAAGGTAGGAAAAGAATTCTCGAATTATTTCGAGTTACATCAGGAATAAGAGAAAGGGAATCGGTGCACAGACCGAGATGCAAACAACCACACAAACAACCACACACAGATATAGGGGTTTATAGGCCATAATCATGCTACACATCCACCACAAAACTCGTTTAAGGGCGACGCGTATCGAGTGCATTAATATTACATATCATATATGTATATTAGGGATTTGTGGATTGGACATGTATAAAGCCGATATTATTCCCATCGCATGCAATAAATAAAGGCGACAAACCAAAATCGATCATATCGATAATCCTAAAATATAGAGCGGTTGACGTGGCTCTGATACCACTGTTGGGTTTTGGAGGAGGCAGAGACGCAGCGGAAACAAAAAAAAAAAAATCTCCCCAAACCCGGAACAAAAGGAATCGCGTCAACATCTATATAATAGGAAAGATGGTTTGTGAATCATACCTTGTCCCGAGGCTTGCTCGGCGACAATACCACGCGCCTTGCGCGGTCTTCACCTCCGGTCTTGGACGGTGTCTGTGCAGCTCCTGGTTGCATCGGGACTGAAGACTCCTCCTCCTACCGGACTGTCGGATGACAGTTGTCCTCCTGAGCGGCAGTGTCCTCCCGCCTCTGAAGTAGTCCACACGGACCACCCGGAACTCCACTCTCCTTGTCCCACAAGGAAGTGGAAGGAGTCGCACCCTCCTGTTGACGTACTAGTCGCCAACACACTCTCTTGCTGTCAATTGCAACTGCAGTTGTCCTTCCCTTGTTGCACCTCCCTTTGCGGAAAGCACTTGCTCGGGCTCTCTCTCGGTTACCAAAACCAGAGAGAACGACAACTTTGCAGAGCAATCAACTTGCACTGAGTTGTACTCTGAGAAGCCCCCAATACCCCTATATATATAGGCGGGTCATGGGACAGGGTTCTCTGTGCCCGGCAATACGGAACTAAAGCAGGAGTAGAAGGGTTCGGGATTTTCCACAAAAAGCAACCATCTCGCAACCTGAACCGATTGGTTCACAAGTGAACCGGTCGGTTGGGGACCTGAACCGATCGGTTCACCACTAAACCGATCGTTTGGGACCCTTGAACTGATCGGTTCACTCATGAACCGGTCGGTTGGGGTTCCAGGTTGGTTCCCGATTGACTTTCCTTGTTTCTTTCCCAATTGGTATCAAATACCAATATTATTCCCAATCGAATTGGGCAATTGAAATGAAAGGAAAATTCTCACCAATCCTACTTTCCCAAGTTGCTCGATTGCACCAGTTGAACCGATTGGTTCAACACTTGAACCGGTCGTTTCACTCTGTGCATGAGCCGATCGGTTCAACAATTGAGCCGACCGGTTCAGCAACCTCAGCCGACCGGTTCATCACATGAACCGATCGGTTGGGAATGCAGATTGTGCAGAATCAGTCAAATGCGATTTCAATCAATCCGATACTCCAATCAATGCGTCCAACATCTTGAACATTATGATATTGAGCTATTGATTAATTGAGTGTTTAATTGAACTACTAAACTCCTTTAGTAATCAATCTAAACATTGCTTGTGGACAAAACTCCTCTTCCAGGTTAAATCCTATGTGTGTGACCCTGCAGGTCCATTTCAAGTTGGCAGTGAAAGTCCATAACATTTATGACTTCACAAGCAAAGAGCGGTGTCTAGTCACACATCATTGCTACCCAAGTGAAAGTAGAAAGTTAGAGAACAACTTTCATCCTACAATCCGTGAGTGGTGTTACAGTGAATGTATAATTCCTTTGTCACTAATATCCAGAATGAACTCAAGGCATGGAACAGTCATCCTGTCAATGTTCATTCATTTCCTTGATCTCAGAGTAGACCGAGTGAGATGTGTATGACATCAATATCACATATTGATTCACACGTGCATGCGCATGCCTTTCTCAATCCTACTCATCAAGTGGCCAAGGATATCAAACTCCCTTAGGAGGGACAAATCCCATATCTATCACTCACCCCTCAAAAGCCCCATGTGTCAAAGTCACCCAATCATCACCTTTATAACAACCCATGTTTCAGGACTGCGTTTGATGATGTCAAAGGGTACCCAACGACATGTGTTGAGTGCAGTGATTTCAGGTCTAAGAATCACACTCACCACCATCACTGTGAGAGCTGACTGTGACTACCATGTCATGGTTCCATGTGTCACTCTCACGGTGGGTCTGTCCGGTACCTTGTTCTCTAACAAGTACCTATGTGCTTGGTTTGATATCACCATATCATGACTAATGAGATTCTGTCATCAACCAACACACAATCTAGTCTTTAGTGTTATTGATGTCTATGGTTATTTCCACAATAACAACCGACTAGGGACTATACAAGAATGTATACTCTTAACATCCGTATGATCTCATCATTTAGGTCCTTAACCTAAAAGCATACATCATTGAGTAAAACAATCTTTAGACATCTATCATGTTACATCATCATCTCAGAAACAGTTTAAACATATAGATTGGAAATTGCCTTTATTTTTATTCAAATCATTTACAAAGTATCCCATTACAATCATCATATGACTTTCTCTATGGGCATACATACCAACAATATGCATATCCTATTATGTTACAAATTATTGATAAATTTCATTATAAATGTTCTTTATAGAATGGATAAGTCTTGGATAGCAGAGGATGACCGAACGAGCAGTAAATACTTATGTGGAGTATCAAAATTTTTGGATTTTTCTTTTGAACATTCATCGATTGGAGACAAGATTGTATGCCCATGTAGAAAGTGTGCTAATGTATACCAGGTCACCAGAAAGACTGCATTGATCCATCTACTATGGCATGGCTTCTTACCAAGCTATATTTCTTGGGCTTTTCATGGTGAAGATGCCGATGTTCAAATGGATGCTCCTACTGATCAGGAGATTTCCTTAATGCTGAAAATTTACAAGATATGTTGCATGATACTTTTCCTAGTTTCAGTAAAGATGGAAATACAGAAGGAGTGGAGCCATCTAGTGATCAACATTTCAATACTGAAAAATTTTATATCTTGTTAAAGGATTCTGAGACAGAATTATATCCAGGGTGTAAGAAATATAGCAAACTTGCTTTCATCCTAGAATTCTATCACCTGGTTTGTCTTAATGGCTTGAGTAAGAAAGCATCATCTATGTTTCTTACCTTCTTTAAGAAGATGCTACCAGAAGGAGAACAGTTACCTAATTCATTTTATGAGCTAAAAATGACGATTACGGGATTGGGCTTAGATTATGTGAAGATTCACATTTGTCCAGATGGTTGCATGTTGTTTTGGAAGGATTCTGTTGATAAAGACGTCTGTGATACATGTGGAGCATCAAGATCGAAACCGATTACAATCCCAGATGATGATGACGAGCTTGCAAAAAAACCCAAGAGAATACCTATCAAAGTGCTCAGACACTTTCCACTTATACCCTGCCTAATGCGGTTATTCATGTCATCAAAAACATCATCCTTAATGAGGTGGCATGCAGAAGAATATGAAAAATATGACAAGTTAATACACCGGGTTGATTCACCTGCATGGAAAACATTTGATGTGATGCATCTAGAAACATTCGATTGGGACTTGCAACTGACGGATTTAATCCTTTTGGGACAATGAGTACTTCTTACAGTACATGGCATGTTGTGATTATTCCATATAATTTACCTCCTTGGTTGTGCATGAAGCAACCATATTTTATGTTGTCCCTACTCATTCCTGGACCAGCTTCACCTGAAAATATAGATGTGTACTTGCATCCATTGATTGATGAGTTGAAAGAACTATGGGATACTGGTGTACATACATATGATGATGGAACCAAGGAATTCTTTTTGATGTGTGCTTCTTTATTATGGACAATTAGTGATTTTCCAGGATATGCACATCTATCTGGTTAGAGTACTAAAGGCTACAAAGCATGTCCCTATTGTAATAAAGATATTGTCTCACATTGGTTGCCACATTGCCGTAAAGTTTGCTACATAGTACATCGTAGGTTTTTTCCAACTAGTCGCAGATTCTAAAAGAAGAAAAGGCATTTGACGGTGAGCAAGAATTTAGGTGTCCACCTAAACCTTCTTCTGGAGCTCAAATCTTGTCACAATTCGAGGACGGAATACATTTTATACAAGATGTGTGGTATCAATTATTTTCCATGTTGACTTTTATGGACTTATGACAAAAATAAAATAATTGTGCAGACAAACTTATCAATGCAAACTCCACTCCATATAAGACATTCATCATTTAAGAAGGGACAAGTATGTTTGTATTACTGTGAATTGCACTTCATTTTACATTTATATAAATTTGTTATGTAAACTGTATTTTGTTTCTAGGATGTGTATCTGCTGAGTTTTATAGATCCAGATGCTAGAACTTCATTCGGTCGAGTCTCTGAGGTTGACCCCATGAAAAGGGTGGGAGGTGCAATTTTAGGCTCATCATTTGTTGCTATTTTTGTATAGGTTGCTTTGTTGGGCAACGATCCTCTAGTTAGACCTTATGATTAATATCAATCTATTGATGATGTTGTTGGCAACGTCATAGCATGGCTGAAAACACATACGTTGTCAAGGTGAGCATAAAGTATTGCTTATACTGTTACACAATTGAAAACAAAAGTAGTATCTAAAGTTGTTTCCATTTGTTGCAGGACATGAAGTTTAAATTTAATTGCATTCTTAGATACTATCTAAAGAGAGGAGAGCTATAGTTGTTTTTATTTAATCCAATTTGTTATTTGTACATGCCGATCCAAAGTAATGGTGTTTCATGTCCATTGTCATAGACAATGTTGCCAAATAACAATCCTATTTTGTTTTGTCCTACTTTTAATTTTGTTATGGAGAATCTTAGTATTATGGATGATACACGCATTATGATTGGTTTGTGGTTTTTAGCTATGAGCAGTGTTTTAGCTTCTTGTTTGTGGGTAGGGATGAAAAATTTAGTTGAAAATGAGTTACGATTATTTGATCCATTTCTTTCCATTTTGTAATTACTCAGCTAGTAAATGGATTATTATGGTTTGGATTTTCAAAATTTACAACTAATGTGGATGGGTGATGTGGACTGAATAATTCTTTTTTAATGTAAAAACTACTGTAGTAAAAGGGTAATTGTCCCTTTTGTATGGAAGCCACACATCGTATACCATGATTTTCTATTTCCCAACCTATGCAGGTTTGATTCTGATTGATAATATCTTGGAATGCAATTGCTTATATAAGCAGGAACGCATATTGCGGGTGCTTCATATTTGTGGGCTTCATATCCAACTTGCATCATGTCAGATCATGATATATTTCTTATGGCATATTAATTTTTCTTCTATTACTTGATCACATGCTGCAGGATATCTTAACACTATAGGGATCAAGATTCTAGCAACCACACTACAATCTTCAAGCTCCACCCAACATTTTGATGAATCCTAGACTAGTTGTTGCAACATTTTAAATGAGACTATTCATATATTTATTGGTTCTTTTCAGGGAAATTTGTTATGCAGTAATACTTTTTTGAAATCTTTACTTTGTAGGTAAGGGTATTTTTTATATGTACATGGTTTTTGGAAATAATGTGATATGTCCACCCATTGCCTGAAAGCATAGATCTGCCATGCATAAATATTTTTTGTATTTCCAAGGAAATTTTTTCCAAGTTTCTTATAGATATGTGCACTCACAAAGATATAGGCGACATCGATGTTTATCTTGAGGTCTCACTTCACTTGAGGTCTCAGATCTTACCTTCTGGGTAATTCATTTGAGTTGCTATAATGAAACAAGTAATATCCTGACACTACTTGTCTCTGATTATTTCAGAAAGCATCATCAGATAGAGATCAAGTATTCAGACCCTCTACCTTGCCATACCCTCTGCCTTGCCTTAATGTAGGGAGGCCCAAGCGACCCACTTATGTACCTATTGATGTGTGTTACTTCTATGAGTGTTGTTCTGTTTTCTCACTGCGTTGTTTTTGAATGTTTTGTTTTTGGTACTAAGTATAATATAGTCTGGTGTTTTTGCATTTTGTAGAGGCACACTAAGTCATTGTCAACATTTCAGAGGTCTGCTCTGGTTGATAAGTCTAGGTAGAAGCCTCAAGAAAGAATGGGTGTTCTTAGTAATGTGGGTTCCTCTCTGTTCCCTTAATTGTTAAAACAACATTTGTATATTTGTCTTTTTTCCTTTACCCCCTCCATCTAAAATAATACCTTTTCTGTAACATGTAGTTGTGATGCAGGCCCTAAAAGCCAATAACTATGGTAATGATTCTCTGCTAACTACAGCTCTGTACTTGAAGATTAAAGGCCAATCTAGAGAGTTGACAACCTCTGTATTGATGCCTTGTCCGACTGCCCAGGGCTCCCATGGGACACATCCATTCCTAGTATAATAGTTGGCACTTGGGAGATCTTTGGCATGGATGGAGGATGCTCATGGTTGGGGTGAACTTCTCTGCGCAATGTGACACCCGTAGGGATATTCAGGATCTCATTCTCTGTGGAAACATGAAGGGCGTTGTAAGTAAAATCTTTTAATGTATTTCGTTTAAATTATTTAAACAAAATACATAAAAAGATTTTACTTACAACGCACTTCATGTTTCCACAACGAATGAGATCCTGAATAAGCCTGTGGGTGTCACAGCGTGCAGAGAAGTTCACCACAGCTGAGCATCCTCCATCCATGCCAAAGATCTCCCAAGAGCCAACTATTATACTAGGAAAGGATGTGTCCCATGAGAGCCCTGGGCAGTCAGACAAGCCATCAATAGCTGATGTAAGTTTTGAATTTTGACTTGTTAGCATATGTATGGGTTTTTCGTCCCATTATTTTTGTTGGGCTCAAATCTATATGTCGTTGTGTTCATTTTTCTTATCTGGGGTGTTCTATGTTGCTCTGCTTGTATCTTAGGTGTGGTTGTACAAGGTGTGGAGAGTGGTTGTACAAATGCATAAAAACTATAGTTCACCAGTTATTGGATTGTGGTTGTACAAGGTGTGGTTGTACAAATGCAGAGGATTGAAATATGGATATGGATCAAATGAAGCACAAACTTCCGGTGCTCATTTTACTATATACATGCCATATATTCTACCTTGAAGAAAATAATGAAGGCGAATGAGATTCTCCATCAAGATCAATTATTTTTTCTCCTACTTAATGTTCATAAAATTGTTTGATATGGTACCATTAAAGATTGAAACTCTTTTAAACTCACTGCATCTTGAATTTTATGAGATATGAAGTTAACCATTTTATCAAATGTGGTAATATTCTCCCTATATCATGAGTGCTACCATTCCATTATGGACGAATTACATATTAGTAACCATTGTATCAAATGTGGTAATATTCTCCCTAATTGTTTGTGTCTTTACTCTCCAGGGTTCAGGAAATACAAAGATTATTCAGCAACGATCATTGAAGTGATATTCACTTCCACAACTTTCCCAAGTTCTTGGATCATTGCTCAAGATGAACTTCAAGCTATGCTCAGTGGCACCTGAAATGTAGTGTCCTTCATATTCCAAAAAGCGATATTTAGATTGGATGCATTCAATTCTGGAAATTGGATTAAATTTGTTTTGAGGACTTTGTGTCCCTCATTTTTAAAGTATTATACCATGCTTTCAAAGGTGAAAGGCTTGGAACATGCACATCATTCAACAGAAGTCGATCAGGTATGTTCTTCCATTCTTTCTCAACACCTTAAAGTCCTACATAACACGATTTACTAGTTACTTACATCTTGGAAGACATATCAAACAACATATGCACATGCCCCATATTTATTGCCTAATTCACTAATGTCAGTACATATTTTACAAACTCATTGTTGTATATTGCAGGAACTACAATAATATACTTAGACATTTCAGTTAAGGTGTCTATTTCACTCATGTTTTTCTTTAAACTTCCAAGAGGCTACATCTATTTATCCTACCCTCTAGTTTAAGGTTTTTAAACCTATTTGCTTATTGTGAGTAGAGTCTATTCAGAGTTGTGATGGTGTTTCTAAACGTGGTAGTTCCTCACCTCATATCTACCATGACCCAATTGCAAAACTGATGGGCAATTCGACAATCGGACTCTTGAGAACCACTAGGATTGGGAAAAATAATATAGAAAAATGATGTGATTGGCTGTCAAATTCCTTACACCTTCATATATAGGTTGTTGTTTTAATTCCTATTCTAATCTAGTTGTTTGATTGCTAATGTAGTGTATATAAGTATGAATGGTGTGCTTATTATCGACCTTGTTATATTGTTCACTTATACATTGGATAATGAACCAATGACAAAAGAAATTATGTGCTACAAGCTAGGAACATGCCAACCAACCATCCACTCTACACATCTGAGTTGTATAGATAGGTAAATCTATGTTCTGCTATGTCTAGCTTTGATGGTTCATATACTAGAGCTGGAATGTAACATGAACATTGCTTTGATAGAGATGGAATGTAAATTTCTTTTTAATTTGATGAACCAATGTACTGTCATGCTAACTGTAATCATGTACTAGTGAGATTTTTTGATGAACATTTCACTTCTATTACTGCAACTTGCAAGAGGAATTAACAATTCCTGAAAGTTTGTTTTGGTAATGGTTTTTTCTAATTTCAGAGCTAAAACCCGAGAAGAGCATGAAATTGCATTAGGCACTTGGAGGAAGCTATCAAAGGAAAACGAAATTGCAAATCAAGAAAGAAAGGTTTGCTTGGCCATTTGTCAGTTAGTCTGTTGGTGGATTCGACATGGATGTTGCAGCTGCTCTATATTAGGCCACTTGTTGCACCAGAGGTTTAGAATCTATAACTCTTCCAGTTCTAGAGATCAGTGTATCTATCATCTCTGCCTAGTAGATGAAATTGGAAATCCCACATGTGGTCTTTTTGGGACTGTTGTTGCAACCATGGGAATGTTGAGTACCGCTGCATATGTATTGACTATGGATATGTTTGGACCTATTATTGATAATGCAGGTGGCATTGTTGAGATGAGTCAGCAGGTAAATTATTTGCCCTTATTATTTGCTGCTTTACACTAAACAAGCGCTTATTATTTGCTGCTTTACACTAAACAAGCACCTTCACCATGGTTTTTTTTGTTCAACCATCTAGAACAAGGATACATGTATTTTTTGTTTAACTTTTTTCTTTGGACTTAGGTTGAGGCTTTGGACTTAGCTATCACCTTGCTGCTATGATTCCTGAACACAGCAGCCAACTGCACCTTGCTACATGTATTTTCTGAGGCTACTTTCAAGCCTTTCAATTGCCACACCCACCCTGCTTCCTGCATCACTCACCAGAATCAGACACCAACGGAACTACACTCTGCTCAGCTGCCTTCTCTACAAGTTTCAGATGGGCCCATCTGAGTGGAAAGCAAAAGGCGGCTCCAAGTGCAGAACCAAGGAGCATATTCCGCACTCGCCATCTCAAGGAACCAGGCAATATGAGACCAGATACAACAGCAGTTGCTGAGCCAGCTCCATCAATGTTGAAGACATCATGTATGCCACTTTGTTCAGCAAGAAGATTTTGCAAACCATAAAATGCAGCAGTAAACATTGGTGTTGTATTCAGTATAAGGGGCAAGGTAAAACGTCCTCGCCATATAATTCAATATAAGGGGCAAGGTAAAATGTTGAATGAAAGTATATCATTGGTGTTGTATTCAATATAAGGGGAAAGGTAAAATGTCCTCCCCATGTAATTCTCAATTGATTATAAATAAAAATTATTCATACTTTCAGAAAAGTGAGTTTGTCTACAATTGACATTCATTTAGAAATAATGATAATGAATTGAAAACTGAATGACTAAAAGCCATGAAAATGTAGTAATACAGAACTAGTAGTCATTAGTGGCTTTTTTATATGCCATTAAACTCAATAAGAACATTTTCATACACCAACATAATACAAAATAGTGGCATTTGTATAAAACCCAATTGATGGATAGTGGCTTTTTTATAAATGCCCAATGATGGTTTAGTGGCATTTATGCGGCACTTATTCGAAGCCACTAAAGACAAACCTTTAGTGGCTTTTACAACTTAAGCCACTATCTTCCTAGTGGCATTGGCGCTAGAAGATTTTTTTTAAATGTCAACAAATGCTGCTAAACTTGTTTACTGGCTTTTTTTTAGTGGAATTTCTAAAAGGTCTCTAATGAGTATGTTTTCTGTAGTGCCAAGAGAGAGAACCTTCATATTCATGATTGAAATGAGAGATAAGGTGGTGGTGGAAGTGAGAGCCTCACAAGATATACATGTAGAACTAGCTCTCTTACAAATCTCCTACTCACTCTAATGGATGTAGCAAGTGATTAAGCTTAGATAGAGAGAGAGAGAGGAGGTTGTAGGATCACTCAACTATACAATAGGGACCTTCATAGTGCTTGGCTTGAATGCTCAACCTTGTAATGAAGCCCAATGGGTCCTATTTATAGTTGAGGATGCCTAGAAGCCTTATGGGAACACTTGGGGCCAAAAACTAGCCATTTTGTGGCTTGCAACGGATATATTTTCACTTGTTCAAATCCACAACAGCTAGAAGCACTTTTCTACACTTTTCCGTATAGTGCAATCGGTCGAGTTTCTATAAAGGTAACTCGACCGATAGATTAAAAGACAAAGCTGATATTCAGACCATCAGTTGAGTTTGTCCTGGGGAAACTTGACCAACCAATGAAAATCAAATTGGTCAGGTACTCCATCGGTTGAGTTTTGTGAAGTGTAAACTCGACCGATCAAAAGTCATTTTCAAGATCCAATCAGGACCATTCGAGTTTGCAAGTCGACCGATGAACAACCTGATGTGAATTTTGGGAAATGGCTTTTGAGTGCTTAAATATTCGATCTAAGTGCTCTTGATTTTTTCTAAGCTAAATTACAAGTCATACAATCATTACAAGTGATTTACAACATGATTCTAATGGATTTACATCATATTACAAAAACATGCACTTGTATTGACTTGACTTGTCTTTTCTCCAAGTTGAGATGCGCAAGTTAGGGCATTTGGAGTTTGATTATACCTAATCTGAAATCACTCAAGTAGAGACATTAGACACCAATATGTGGAATGGTTAGTCATCATCAAAACACGGGTTTAGTCAATTTAGACGTGAGTCAACATTGACCTAATTGACCTTGATTCAACATCTTCAACACCCTTAATTTTAAGTTGATTATCCTGGTATGAGGGTTGATATTTTGATCCTTTAGTTATCTCCTTATAGCGTGTGAGAAAAATGAAAAGGATAAGGTTTAAGTTAATATTTGAGATTTAGCTAGTTTGATAATTATATGAATGTTTGGTAATATAATATGGGATAATTTTCTCTCATATTGTACATCCTAGTCTTTGGTAAAAAGAACACTAGGCTTACTACAGAATTAGTATGAGAGAGGATTTGAAGGGTTTAGACGAGGAGGGACGAATTTTTCAGGATACAATAGTCTAGTTTAGGTGGGTTCACATAGAGTATCCTTCAATTATGACTAGGCGGCGAGATATACATGCATGAAAAAACTCTATATCTCATGAGTTAATATTCTAGAACTGAACCCAAAACTCTAACTTGACCGCCTAAATACTAGAGAAGTCATAACTTGCGAATCTATTTATGTATATACACGTTGAAGCGGTTTTTAATACCAACGCAACTTACTCAACCTCCACTTACTCATGAGGTGAACTAGGTTCAAACAAAAAAAATAGTGTGGGTTAGTCTATCAAAAGTTTAAGAAAATCAATCCATTCACTTCTTAGAAGAAATTAAAATATTCCATCTTATTTCCAAAAGAAAAGTTTACATAGGTGAATCCCCCACGAGAGAATAGAATGGCATAAGAGAATATGAACCCACACATGATTTTTTGGTTGGAATTTCTAAATCCTCCTTGGGTATTGAAGGTTACCTGCCCATATATACCCACATGTAGGGGTACCTAGGTTGTTTTGTAAAATAGTTGAGTTACTAATTAGTAGAAATTCATTCATAGAATTAAGCCTAAATTGAGGCTCGCTAGATAAAGGATGATATTCTTTTGTTGGGATGTTTTGTTGGCCTCTAGATTTAGGGGATAAAGAGAGAGGAGGTAGGATATTCACATGATGGTTTCTAGGTAATCTTGAAGAGCTGGGGACAAAACTAGAAGTTGATTCTTACTTAATTAATAACCCAAATACCTAATTAGGTTTAGTCATTTCTCTATCCTAAGCCATGAGTACTATAATTCCACCAAAATTACCACATCTACAAAAAGGTAAGGACCAAGTTTTTGATAACATTTGTGTCCACATAATTCTTCTATCAACTAGAAATAATGCATTCTAAAAAACTGATTGTGTACCTTCTACACTTACCATAGTAAACAGAATACATTTGAATATCTTGGAATTTTGGTTGAGAATTTATTCCAATTATAAAATTCTCTTGAAATGATTGCATGTTATATTTTAGTTCGGAAGTTATCATCAATTAACCTAGTATCCCTTCAAGTATCCATGTGTAAACATGTATTTTGAATGAAATGAGCTTATGCACTGATCATTCAATTAGTGTTACAAGGCTTTCCATATGTAGTCAAATTAAAAAAAACTATTAAAGCCTTGGTGTTACCCTTTGTACTAGACAGTTGTGTTACTCATGTACCGGTTTGCCCATGTTGCTAGACTGCCAAGTTATACATTGTCCCGCGAATGATTTGCAAAAAAATAAGTGATATTCATTGGAGTTTATTCCCAATTCCCCCCTCACTTCTCTCTTAATTCCAAAATACTCCCTTTCGTTTCAATAATTCCAGCCAACCGCTAGCTGTTAGCTTTCTGTTACTTGCTAACGGCTGGAGAAGACTTGCTCCTTTTTTTCTTCTTTCTCGTGACTTGTCAAATTTCCTCTATTAGATAATTAGATCATAAAATTAAAAACTTTAGATCTGAACTTTCAGACGTTGATGTGGATTTGGCCCACAATATTATATGCATCGTCACCTGATTTGTAAACAGAACAAGTGCTACCTTGCAATCAATATTACATGGATAAGAAATGCATCCAAAGAAAAAAAAATCAAAATAAAATAAACTAGGACTTGAATTTCTATGAAGTGATTAACAACATGAGCTATATTTAAATGTGCAATATTTAATCCAAAAAATGTTCTAAGTGAGGACTGACTCAGATTGACAAACTTAGATAACTCCATGAGGGGTCACTTCTTCAACTCTCACCAATACCTATTTCTTATATTAAATACTTGTAGACGACCGATTTTGCACTTTGACTGGTTCTCGAGCAGCACAGGGTGTCTAGTGTATGAGGGTTTTATAAAAATCTTGAAAGATCATTATGTGGCATGTCTATGTGAATAGTTCCCTCCTTAATAAACACTAGTACATAATCGGCCTTTAGTGTCAGTTATTTAAGGCCTTTAGTGTCGATTTTAATGTGACACCTATGTGGACACCGCTAAAAGGTCAATCGTTAGGCGTCGGTTCTCAAACTGATGCCACAACCCTTCGTGCGCCACCGAAAACGTGCCAGCAGGGGGTATAGGTGTTGGTTATTAGCTTTGAAAGCGATGCCATAAACCTTCGCGCCACAGAAAGGGCGCCATCTGGGACACTATCAACGTCGGTTTATTAGTGATAACAGACGTCATCTCACCCGATGTCACGGTCGTGCTGCCCAGCATGGCCATGTTGTCTGGCCCGCCGCCAGCACGACCGTGGTATCTGGCCTCATTAGGGACATTGACGTTGATTACTAGTTGGGCAACCGATGCCAGAACCATCAGCATCAGTTTATTATTGATAACCGACGCCACATCACATGCATTAGGCGTCGGTTATAATTATTTATTCGACGATGTAATCATTTGTCATCGGTTTTAAACAAATAACTGACGCCTATTACATGTTTTTTTTCTTATCAGTCTGCAGGCCTGCTGTGGCTGGTCGCAGGATGAGAAATCTACAGTTCAATTATGAACTGCAGGTTTTACGACATCCATTGATATCAGCCAACAACAGACCACAAACCTGCAAAATTAGCAACATTAATTTTCACACATTTAGCAACTTGCAGTTCCATTCAATTTTCACACATGTAGAAATATTCATGTAGCAATCTGCAGTTCCATTCATTTTCACATTCACACATGTAGAAACATTCATATAGAAACCAGCAGTTTCATTCAGTTTCACATTCACACATGTATAAACATTCAGACACATGTAGAAACATTCACACATATTAAAATTCAAAAATTCATTCACAAAATATCATTATTTAGTCATTATTCGCTATCCACATCCCAATTATATTTTAAAAACCCCACTACTTGTATGGTTGTTGTCCATTCTTCTCTTACATCATTTAATTCTTTCGTCGTATAGGGAGCACGTACATCTGGTAAGGCATTTCCTGTAGTGTGGTCAGTTTTAAATACCTGCAAAGAAAATGATGTATATATATAATTAATAATATATAAATAAGATTGATATATTTCATATTATCTAATGAGACTATGTATAATACCTCAGGAATGGTATCGATGTCCACTGCGGCATATTTAATAATCATGTGCATAAATCACATCACATAGTATGCACATGTCCATCCGTTGTCTTGTGTAGCACACTATAAATTGAAACATACAAAATATTATAAAATACAACTAATTAAGCATTGTTCACATAAATAATATATACATTGCAGGCGAGAACTTACTTCCACATTCTTCCAAATTAGTGGCTGGTTCTTTTTCCTGGGGACTTTTCCTCCAGCCTTTTTGAACTCATCTAAACCCCTACATGTTAATGTAACATAGTACATTGCATAATTAAATAGTAATGTAATAACATATGTTAACGGATATGAAAATAAAATATTTCTCACCGGAATAATGCCATTTTCATTTTGTGTCCATATTTTAAATTCAATTTAGTCCCCTTAGGATCTAGAAAATAGACAGTGAACGTCTCAGGGACAATAACTAGTAACTCCCAATGCATACCACTAGAGGTAAAAAAGTTAAAAATTAATAACTCAAAATCCACAATAAAAATATAATTTTCTTAAGTCCAAATTATAAGCAAAGTAAACCTACTCTACATTGAATGGAGCTATTATCACCGTCTTTTATTTTGAGCAAAATTTGTAAAAGCATCACAGCAGTATTGTTGAACTGACGGGGGGACTTTAGCTACTGGACTAATCAAAGATGGAATAAAAAATCCTACATGTTTGAATGAAAAATCTACACATATCTTGTCTAAGTAGCTGCAAAGCATGTATTACATATGCATTAATAAATAAGAAACCAGATCACCAGATCCAAAACAAGATATATGGATGTATAAAGAAGATCTCACCTTATCTATAGCTCTATCACAAATGTATTCAGCCAATCACATCGAAACAAATCCAAAATATCTTGTATAAATAGTTTGCTTTCGTATGATTGACCTACAGTATCCGCATCTATAGAAACAGTTATAGGGCAATTTATATCATGTTCACCTAACCATATTGCCATACCCCTACAATTCGGACCTAACGGGACAGGTAGGTCCTTTGGAACCCAACTTGGTAATGTAGGAGGTGGAGGTGGAGGCCTAGATGCTCTGGGTGTCTTCTTTTTAACATGTATATATATATAATTTCAGATCAATTGACATCATATACACACATTAACAATTTAACGTAATGTAAATTTACCATACAGTTTTAGTATAGAGGACATCTGCTTTTGGCCACAATATCACTCCGCCTTCAGCCTCACCAAGTGTTTCACAATCTGGGTGGGCATATGGCAATGGAAGATCCATCCAATTGGGGAATATACGTAGTGGGCTCAAACGAACCCAACCAGCTGGTAATGGAGACCCATGAAATATTTCCCCTTAGGGATGGGTAAGCCGACGTCTCTACAATGACAAATTCTTTACTTTTTAGACGGCATGGCTTCAACCCCTACATTTTTTTTTGTAAAGAATGTTATATACATATATACATATCATCTTGAAAACATATTATCTTGAAAAGACTAGTTACTATGTCATAAAAAATACTTACAACGGATGTGCTAGGTGGTGGGTCTACATGATTACTCCCAACCTCTGCAATGGGAGTAGAGCGGGACGCCATAGGTACTATCTGCTGAGTGGCAGTCAGAGATGTCTGCCACTTGCTCATTGCTTCTTTGAGTTTCCTATCAACTATCTTATCTACCTATACATGGATAAAAGAAATGTTAGCTTCTGATTATTGAATTCTCTTTTACAGTAACATTATAAAGAAAGAATAGGTTACCTCTTCTTGTGAAAGTCCCACTTTTGGGACATGTTTGTGTTGGGATGGCCCAAAGAACGCTTTGATGCCCACACCAGCGCCTACATCCCTAACACGTCTAGGATGCTATGGGTTACCCAAAGTAACTATCAATTCATCCCTTGTGCCCTCAGGGATGAACTTGCCTTATTTCCTCAGCTCGTGCAGCTCCCTCTAATTGCCAAAACAAAAATTTGTAATTAAGTAAACATCACAAATAATCAATATTCGAATGATTGCTCTAAGAGTTGTATTTTACTATTTTTGCAGTCGCCTCAGCAGTTGCGGGATTCCTTATTTCTCCCTTCTTATTTTGCCTCCCAGCTATCCAGACATCATGGCGAGGAAGAGGTGTGGCACCTATAGTAGAGGACTCCTGAGTAGCAGCAGACTGAGTAGTAGACTCAGCCTATAGTCTTTGGTGAATGCATGCATACCCCTTTGGACCCATTGTGTGGTCATGCACATTCAGTGCACGCCTTGCTTTTTGTGCCTCACTGAGGGCCTAGTTAGTATGCACATTAATGATTTGGTTAGTAACACTAAGTGTTAATCTTGAATAGGTGAATACAATGTATATTAATTAAATTAGGAGTGACGCCTAATACCTTGAATTCATCAGTTTGTCTTGAAGCAACAAACGTGTCCCATTCTTCTTGGTCCAGGAAGTTCCACTGTTCAGTGGTTGTCTTCTTCCTCTTATCACCTTCTTTTATGTATTCTCGGGTGAGATTTGTCCTATAGTTCCTTAGGACTCTCTCACAGTGTTGCATCATGCATTTACGATGCAGCTTTTCATCCAATTCAAATATACTCTACAAAATAGAATTGCTATTAACTAGTATCCAAAAAATTAGTAATCTACAAAATAGAATTGCAAATTAATAATAACTCATACATAAATCCTTCCATATTATGTCTTTCTTCCCCTTAGGAACTTTATGCCAAGAATCTATCTTACAATCGCAATGGCTATGAGTAACATACCCAAGATATGAAACAAACGAATTGCGATTCACACCAATTGCATTTCCTGCATTATCAAAATCCACAACAAGTTTGGGTCCATTGCCCCTTTGCATTATTTACTTCTTCATCATAGTGATACCCCTTCTCTTGTCAACTTTTTGGTGTTGCTCATCAAGTGTCTCAAGTGCTTCAGAGGGTACAGGTACATCATCAACCTAAAATTTGACAAAATAAACACACTTACATGATATAACTATAAATGGACATATAGATATAAATATGTGATATATTTTTAAAACTTACATTGTGAGGCGGAGCATTGATGTCCTCACCCTCATGGTAATCATCAACACGGTCACCAGGAGAATGCTCATCCATCTGAAAGTTCACATTCACATTGTAAAGTTCACATTGTAAAGTAATTCACATTGTAAAGTTCACATTCACATTGTAAAGTAATTCACATTGTAAAGTTCACATTGTAAAGTAATTCACATTGTAAAATTCACATTGTAAAGTTCACATTCACATTGTAAAGTAATTCACATTGTAAAGTTCACATTCAGAAAAATAAAACATATAAAAAAATATAAACATGCCTCTAATATTGCAATTTTTTTATCAATTAACAATCCTTCATTGTGATCTCTGCGCACATACAAGTCATCATTAGCTTCAATATTTGCTAGTATAGGAAACCCAACTGAGAATGGACTGGAGTCATCATACTTATCATAGTACTCTTCTTCATCTATAGGATCTTCAATGAATTGTCTTTTACCATGAAGAACAACCGACCATTTATCATTTGCAGGATCATCGATATAAAATACTTGTTTCTCATGTGATGCCAATATGAATGGTTCACCCTTCACGCCAATCTTTTCAAAGTTCACTAAAGTGAAACCCAATTCATCCACTATAACTCCTTTGGTGTTATCAACCCAATTACATTTGAAGAGCAGAATTCTGAAATCTATGTAGTCAAACTCCCATATGTCTCCAATGACACCTTAATATGACATTTTAGCTTCATGTGGACTCTTATCCTTTGCACTTGCAAAAAACATAGTCGATGCTTGAAGGGTGACCCCATTGTTTTGGACGACACTCTTATCATCTTGGCGCTTTGTGTAATATGTGAATCCATTAATGTCATACCCTTCATAAGACATAACATTCAATTTTGGTTTAAAGGTGAGGCATTTGATAGTTTCAGTAATATCATTTGGTGTTTGAGATAGTTGATGTAAGACTTTATCTTAAAATCGCTTAATAAATGTCTTGTTATGCTCTCTAGCAAGCCACATTGTATTGGCTTGAGGATATTATCTCTTGATGAAATTGGTATGTTCCTCGATATAAACACTCACTTCATCCATGTTGTGTAAAATATACAAGTGACCTTGTTCTAACTGCTCACGGCTGATTACATTCACCCGTGATCCCGAAATTCCTTTGCCAAATTGCTCCTCAATATTCTTGTCATTACCAGGAGTGCCATTACCACTGAGAAAGTCATTGCAAAAATCTATAACGTCTCTCACCACATAACCCTCAATAATACTCCCTTCAGGATGATAACAGTTTCGAACATCACTTTTAAAAATGCTCATGTATCGTTCAAAGGGATACATCCAATGCAAGAAAATTGGTCCCAACATTTTCACTTCCCTAGTCAAGTGAACAACAAGATGTACCATGATATCAAAGAACGACAGAGGAAAATACATCTCAAGCTGACATAGGGTAACAACCACTTCTCTTTGCAAATTATTGAGAGTATCAGGGTCAATAACTTTGCTGCATAGACTGTTGAAAAAGAAACAAAGTCTGGTGATTGCAAACCTTACATGCTTCGGCAATATAGATCGAATTGCCATAGGCAATATTTGTTGCATTAGAGTGTGACAATCATGAGATTTAAGACCTATCAACTTCATATCTTTCATTGATACCAATCTACGAATGTTGGATGAGTAACCCTGTGGCACCTTAACATTTACCAAACATTCACAAAAAGCTTTCTTCTCCTTTCTAGACAATGTGTAACAAGAGAGAGGTAAGTATGTTCTCTGATTTCCCATTTCACATAATTCTGTTAATTCTGACCTTATTCCTATTTCACGTAGGTCTAGTCTAGATGGTATCCCATCTTTAGTCTTACCTGGTATATTCAACAAAGTACCAATGACACTATCACAGACATTTTTCTCAACGTGCATGACATCGATACAATGCCTGACTGTCAAAGAACTCCAATAAAGAAGATCCCAAAATATTGACTTCTTCTTGAATAAAGATTTGTCACTCTGTGTGGCCATAGTACATTGTGATCTCTTACCAAATTCATTGAAAAAGTCTTTTACTCTTTCATAAACAACCTTCCCTGGTATAGGTTTAGGTGCACTTCGTTCCTCATTCAATCCATTGAATGCTTTGCGCTTCCTACGATACAGATAGAATTTCGTAAGAAACCTTCGATGACCGAGATATATAGTCTTACCACCATGTTTTAGTCTTGTTGAATCAGTGTTCTCTTCACATATAGGACACGCTTTAGCTCCTTTGACAATATATCTAGACAAATTCCCATATGATGGAAAGTCATTAATAGTACAAAACAACATAGTATGCAAACGAAATGTCTCTCTTCGTGAAGCATCATAGGTCATCACACCTTCACCCCAGAGTTTCTTTAAGTCATCAATCATAGGTTCAAGATAAACATAGATATCATTTCCAGGTTGTTTAGGGCCTAATATCAACAACGACATCATTACATACTTATTTTTCATACACAGCCAGGGAGGAAGATGGTATATAACAAGCATGACTAGCCAAGTGCTATGTTGGCTGCTCAATGTCCCGTACGGATTCGTCCCATCTGTACAAAGCCCAAGTCTTAGATTCCTAACTTCTTCATCAAATTCAGGGTACAATAGATCAATCTTCTTCCACTGTGGGGAATCAGACGCATGTCATAAGATCCCATCATTATTTTTCTTAACATTTGCATGCCACCTCAAATTCTTCGCATCTATCAGATTGGCAAACAAGCGTTGAAACTATGATATTATAGGTAGATACCACATCACCTTGGCAGGAGAACCAATTTTGGACTCCCCCGAAGTCGTCAATTTATATCGCGACGCACCACATTTTGGATAATCTTTCAAATCCAGATAGTTCTTTTGAAATAATACACAATCATTCGGGCATGCATGTATCTTCTTGGCATCAGTGGCGTAGCCACATGTGGACACGGGAGGGCACGTGCCCTACCCGATGCCAAGTTCAAAATCAAATTTGCATGTAAAATTTTTGATCTTGAAAACTGCTGGAGAGACTTCCGCAAGAGTGCCCCCCCTATTTCAATTACATAATGTCTGCAAGAAACACTTCATTTCCAGTGCAGCCCCTAGTCTGTTCATTTTTTTCTCAGTCGCACGTTTTCATCTGTCGGCTCGAGCCGCACGTTCTCATCTTCCTCCAATTCATTCATTTCCAGTGCAGCCCCCTCAATAAACACTATAAATCTACATTAACAATTGTCTTCTTATATCATTTTTTACTCTACTACATTGCATATACTGTGGACTCATAATTATGTGGTGCCCCCCTAGTGAACAATCCTGGCTTCGCCACTGCTTGGCATCCATTCCCATTGGGCACAATAATTTCTTTACTTGGTACGTTGAGATTGGCAGCTCGTTTCCTTCAGGAAGCATTTCTTTCAACAAAGACAACAATGACATGAAGCTTTTGTCACTCCATTTATTGTTAGCTTTCAGCTTATACAATCTCAACACAGTGCTAAGCTTTGTAAACTTAGTACAACCTGTGTATAACGATATCTCAACATCATGTACAATGTTTCTAAAAATGGGAGGTGGATTGGTGTGTTCTACCCACAACTATCCAGCATCACATCAACGATGTCTACTGCAACTGGTTCATTCATATCTACGTCATCGGAGGCAATTTCTTCTTCCACACAAGCACTACTATCGACATCCACTGGTTTCAGGTTTGAAATCTCTCCATGCCAGTGCCATTCTGTATAGCCTTGTATAATCCCGTTGCACATGACATGACTTTTGCTTTCATCACCAGTGCTGACTTTCAAGTTGTTATTGCAATTCCTACATGGACAGTAGAACCTATCTCCAAGTTGTTTCTTATGTTCCTCGGCAAATCTAATAAATTGGTCAAGACCAGAAATAAACTCTGGGGTGCAGTGATTGCGAATGGACATCCATGATCTATCCATTCTATGATCAAAGAGAAAACAAGTATATATTACAACAAGATTAGGATCTAGGGTTAACAAATACATGTGATGTCATTCTTATATATAATAAATGTGTACCACCTATCCCATCCTTGAACACCTAATCTCACTAGTAAGTGTATAATGTGTATTGGGTTTTCAAGAAAATTTCGACAGTATTTCCCCGCTGTTCTCTAAGTACATATGTACTTAGAGAACAAACGAGGAAATGCTACTGAAATTTTCTCAAAAATCCAATACACATTATACACTTACATCCTAAGTGAGATTACGTGTTCAAGAACAGTCCCAAACCGGGGACTATCCAAGATTTACTCCTAATTAATAAATCTTGGACAGGTTTCTAGGCCAACAAATACATGTGATGTCATTCTTATATATATTAAATGTGTACCACCTATCCCATCCTTGAACACCTAATCTCACTAGTAAGTGTATAATGTGTATTGGGTTTTCAAGAAAATTTCGGCAGCATTTCCCCATTGTTCTCTAAGTACATATGTACTTAGAAAACAAACGGGGAAATGCTACCGAAATTTTCTCGAAAACCCAATATACATTATACACTTACATCCTAAGTGAGATTAGGTGTTCAAGAACAGTCCCAAACCGGGGACTATCCAAGATTTACTCCTAATGAGTAAATCTTGGACGGGTTTCTAGGCCAACAAATCATGTATTGTCATTCTTATACCTACAATCCTAGTTTCATCATTCATATCCTAACTTTACATCAATTAATCATACTTGTCAGTAAATAATAAACAGTAAATATCCTAAGTTTACATCATCAAGATAATCATTACACACAAATTTAGGTATCCTATTGAGCAATATAGCACAAAATCATCAAGATAATCATTACACATATAATTGAGCAATATAGCATAAAATCAGCCATCACGACCGTACTACACAGTACGGTCGTGCTACCAACACGGCAGTGATGCCCAGCACGGTCGTGCCAACCTGTGATTTTACAAGAAGATGTACCATGCATGGTGGAGAAGAGGAGGAAGAAGGTACTAGGAGCAGCGAACGGGTCAGAGGGCAGCGGTAGCGGCGAGCGGGCGGGTGGGTGGTCGGAGAAGCAAGCAAGAGAGGGCAGCGGTGGTGAACGGCGCTGGAGCAGGAGAGCAGGCGGCGTCGGAGATGGAGCAGGAGAGTAGGAGAGCAGGCCGCCGGAGCCGGAGCAGCGGCGGCGGAGGTGGGAGCAGGCGGCCGGAGCAGGCGGTGGCGGTGAGCAGAAAATCATTAGACCAAACCCTGAGTTGCGCGAGATTGAATGAAACAGAGAAAGGGGAAGAGTCTGGCTCACGCGGGTGCTGTTAAGTTAACCATAGGTGTCGGTTCTTAAATAAAATTGACACTTAAAACTATAGGCGTCGGTTACCAACACAAAACCGACACGTTTGTTCTCTTATAGTCGTCGGTTCGAACAAGAAAAACCGACGACTATATATATGCCAACAAAAAATAAATATTCTCGAATTAAGATCATACTCGTCGGTTTCTGTGTAAAATCTGACGTTATATGGTGGCGAAAATTTTCGTGGTAAAGCGCGTGGAAACACATCGGCGTCGGTTACTGTAATAGAACCAAAGACAAAAATTGGCCAAATTTCTATTTTGCATAAAACCTTTAGTTGTCGGTTTCTTTGTTAATAACCGACGTTGTATGTTAAATTTTAGAGGAATTTTTTTTGCTCAAAAAATTGGATTTGGCGGTCAATGTTTAGCGTCGGTTTCTAATTTAGGAACTGACATAAAATAAAAAGTAATACCCGTGTCTGGTCGCCCTTCACAGATAGATGTCAGTTTTTTTTTAACCGACGCTCTAGGTTTTAGGTGTCGGTGTATTTATACAACCGACGCCATTAAAAGTGACATTATAAGCCATTTTTGTAGTAGTGAAAAGAATGAGTTGTCAATCACAAATAACCAGTATGTTGATGATGTTACAATTATTGTATATATCGGTTCATTGATTTGTTTTTTGAAAAAATAATTATTTTGAAAAATAGTTATATGAAATGTTAAATAATGATACAAATTGATATATAAAATATTGTTATTGAGTAAATATCATTATTGGTGAGAGAACATGGATGTGACTTGACTAATGCCAGTGAAGAGTCTAAGTTCGACATCGAGAGAAATTTCTCTAAATTATTTACCTGTCGATGTTGAAAAACAACGGTTCATAAGTATGTGTGATGCTTAGAAAATGATTGTTAGAATAGGTCACTACATTTCCTATCCTCTCATTAATGCAAAATCTATCTTCTTATTATTAGTATTAATATTGATAATCATTATCATCTTGATAATTATAAGTGAAGTCCACGAGTTGAGTACGTTTTGAATTGATTATAATTAATTAAATTTGATTCCTAGTTAGCAAATTGTAGAATATTTCACATGTGTTGGTTTGAAGACATTTGTTAATAGTTTGTCACTTGTACTACTTACTAATTAAATAACGTGTATTGTGTTTTAGGTTCAAATATTTCATCTCATCTCTATTCCAACATTAATAATGGGATCAACATATAGTTGCCAAGTGACAACAAGTCTGTGATTAACACGTCTCTAGGAAAGAACATTTACACCCATGTGTTTAATGAGAAAACTCTTCATCAACATCTATTATTTTACACTCAACGGTTAATTCAGTTACTAAATTTGGAAATTTGTTAGCCGCATGTCATTGGTTCAACTCTAAGTCTGAATATTCGAAAAGAAGAAGAAATATTTATAGTAACTTTTAGACTTCACGTGATGTAAGAAGGCTGGACCTCTTCTCGTGCATTTAAGTAACAATTACAAAAAAAATCTAATATTCCAATATGTGTATTCAGTAATTGTTTTATAGCTATCTTTTTTTTCTTCTTAATGTTTTGTAGTTATCTAGTAGATAATGTAAATTTTTTTTAGTTCAGATAAATGTAATTTAGAACCACGTCAATCAGCGAGAAAGGGAGCAAGTCCTCTACCTTCCGTCAGCGAGTGACGGAAAGCTAACAACTGGGGGTTGGATGGAATTCCTAATAAGACATGAGGTATTCAGGAATTAGAGGGAAAGTAAGGGGGTTCTGGGAATTGACACTATTCATTGTGAACTTTTAAGGATTGCATAATGAGGGTTGGGTAATTGACTCTATTCAATCAGCGAGAAAGGGAGCAAGCCCTCTATAAAAGGATGTTAAAAATTGTTTCATACAGTGACCTTATATTGTCATTAATTGTGTTGGGATGGAATCTCGTGCTCTCCCATGAGGAGGGTTGTTGTCTCAAATTAATCTTCGGTTAACTTATAACATCCTTTTATACTAGATATTTTATCCCACGATTTTTCCAGTCCGTTCCATAGTGGACAGATTCTTAGCGGGAAGAACCTTAATTCCAAAGATTTTAGATTAAAAAGTAATAACAACCTAACAACATCTATACTACTATTAAAAAAGAAAGAGTTTGTATTCTAAATTACAACCATGCATCCTCCTTAACTCACACTCTTGTCGCGTTTTTTGTGTCAGTTTTTTCTTCTTTTTTTACGTTTTCTCTATCTTTCCGAAAGTACCCCGCCCAACAAAGCCACGTTTTTCCATCCACTTCTCCAACAACCTCCGGTTCTCTCTATCATCTTTCTTCTTATCATACTCTCCAATCAAGCCGACAATCACATCAATAAACCGGAAACAAGCAAAGGGTGAGGCCAATCCAGCCTGCTTCAGTGGAGGCACTACACAGATCTTTCGAAGCGACAATGACAAAGGAGAGGAAGGATCCAAGAGTCGAACAGAGATACAAAGACGAGGTGCACCGTTTCATTTTTTGTTCTAGAAAAAGATTTGTTTGTTGTTGTAATCTTTTGAAATCAACCTGCACGTTGATCTAATGCTAGATCTGCAACATAACAGGATAAAGTGTTAACCTTGGTGTTCCTTCGAGGCATAGCCATAATGGGGGAGGAAAAGTTGTCTAGACGATTCTGATATTTTGCCAACAACTTCATATTTCAGGAAACGGACCACGGTACTACCTCACAGGTTAACGAGGCTCAGTTGAAGTTTGATTTTGTGCGACCAACTGCTTGAATGCTGGTTGTCGGTGAGTTGTGGCTGTTTGAACAATTCTCTGCGCTCTGGTCAATTGAACTGGCCTTGCAGCTGGCAATCGCGGTACTGTTTTCTTTTGTGACGATGAGGTTTTTAGGTAGGCTACGATGAAGAGCATCTTGGGCTACGAACCAGTAATCGCCTTAGAAGAAGAGGGAGTACCCGGCGACCAACCGCCTGTAGGAAGGGAAATGCCCAACCTATGTAATCGCTTCAACTTCATCGACGCTCGCTAGCTACTTCGATGTAATTCCTACTGTCGGCAGCAATTAATCCGGTATGAAGAAATGTGTTCTGAATTCAATCTCTACCTTCGAATTCCGGTTTTTCAGCTAGTGATACACAAATGTTTTACACGGAACTAAATAAACCCCAAGCCAAGGCTTCTTCAAAATGAGTGCGATAATTTAAAATCAAGCACTAAGGGCTCCGTAATTGGTTATACGTAGTTATAGAATATTAGGACACATACTGATACCACCACGTGATAAGTGATAACCGCCATGGGAATAGCTGGCGTTCAAAAACCGGAACTCACGACCACCTCAGAACTCAAGCTACGGGTGAATGCGACCACGACGTGTATGTCCAGTCCAATGATTGTTCCACCACATACTTGCTTCGAGTCATTGGCCAGCCGGTTGGGACTCCATGTGCCGACAATCCGGGCAGTTTGTTCTTTATGACCAGAGGCGCCGCTGGGAATCGCAAGAAAGGGAAGCAACCAACGGACCAAGCCCATTTTGGGAGGCATGTCCCATGTGGTTGGTTTTTTTTTTATATAAAAGTTCATGCATTAATAGAAAGTGTAAATCAATGCTTACAAACACAGAATGTCAGCAAGCAAGAAGCTGAAATAAAAATTAGTTGGACATCCATCGAGTTGAGATCCCGCTAACACAGTAAGGTAAAAAAACACGCGTGGGGGGAGACACCCCTTAAACAATGTCTTAGATCATAAAGGATTCAGAAAAGTAGTAACCAAAATAATGACTGAGTTAGTTTCTTCAGGCTATACAAAAATCACATCTTCAGAAATCAGTGTCGTCAGCGATAATGTCTTTCAGGGAGTAATATGTGGTTGGTTCTATTCACCTCAACTCATTCGGTTGTAAGATAAACCGATATCTTCTTACGTGACGAATGCTTCCAGAATGAATGCAGCTGCTTGTCTGGTTGTGTTCTAAATTTTTCTTATTCCACAAAGCGGCGCAGGCGTTGATTCTTCAGAAATAGACCTCTAGGTTTCGATAACAATCGACAAATTGTTGACACTGATTCCTGTGGTAGATCCAGTAACTGCTCCAGTGCGGTTGTATGGCTTTCTAAAATAAGTGTGATCATCTGTTTTGAGCAATAATGAGATTCAAATTAGGATAAGTGTAAATATTGAATCCTTTCTTTGAGCACAAATTGGATGCTTCTTCGAGCATTATAATGCGCGTTGAGTTTAATACCATGCTTGCATACAGGTAAGTCAGTAAATGGTTTTTATAAATCTATACATTTGATCCGAATTCACATTCAGATTTTTTTATCAAGACGTCTAATATATGCAGGATTCGGGTTAGATTTCGGAAAAGGAAATTTCATCTCATAACGAGTATTGGTGTAGCCAATCTGAAAAAAATCTGAATATGACAATTGCATACATATATAATATATTATTGCACACATTTTGTTAAATATTTGACATTATATATATATATATATATATATATATATATTGCTATATATATTATTAAATATATATAGATATTTATCATATATAGTTGATCGTAATAATAATCTTCTATATGTACTATATTTGTTAACATTAATATTTCATTTACAATTCAGATCGGATATATTTATCTGAATTCAAATAATATTGGATTAGATGCACATACAAAATCTGTGAAATTTTTCATCAATATTTAAATGAATTACGCTAATATCAGAGTGGATTCATACATGATATTTGTCGATATTTGGATTGGATATGAACGAAAAAGATTCACTTGAATTCGGATACTAGACTATCCGCTTAGAATTCAACCATTTTACATGCTTAGACACATCTAGTCTGTTTTTCATAACCATAAAGGTATCGCTTTGAATTTGAGTTTTCCTCCAAACTGGTTGGCAGTGCCCAAATCATATCTCTCTCTCCACCATATACCTTGTTAGAGATTTCCTTTGTCATACTATCCGATGGGATGGGTTCTAATCATATACTGGACACATGCATCTTAAGGTTCGTTTGGTTGCTTGATCTTGCATGACGCTACATGATTTCAAAAACAAGAAATGTAAAATATGTTTCTGAACTACATTTCGTTGTTTGGTTAGCTGCAGATTTAACTAAACTCCTTCATTTGTTTGTGTTTGGTTGAAAGTAATTTTAGTCTATAATTTATTTGTTGTCAATGTAGGTGACAAAGAACAAAAGTTACTGCTGCAACGGAAAAATAAAAAGAACAACACACATCAGCTGTAGCACGTAAGTTGGAAAATAAACTGCGCCCCAAATGGGTGTGGTTAGTTTTTCAGTATCTTTTACGTGCCGGAAGGTATGCGGGTAGTTCGTTTTCTCGCCGTGGGTTGAATTTCTGTTCAACCAAATACTTGAAGTTGAACATCAGATCGAGTTCGAACTTGGAACTGCATGGGTTGAAACGCATTCCAATCAAACTAGGCCTTAATTACACTACTCGAGCATACTCATCTATTCCTCTATTGCTAAATTGCAACTTTTTGATTAAGGGAAGGTGTTTGTTGTGTTGCTGATCTCATCTCGAAGAAAGTTACGGCCACAGAGACTTTAAGATCATTTGGAGTTCTTGGCTCACCATCCATAAAAATACCAAACCTGCTCAAATGATAATTATAGGATTTGGGGTGGCGAAGTAATGAGTAATCATAACCATTTGTATTTAGGCACTACGTCTTAGCTCAACTATGTGATGTAATTTAAAATATAGCAATATTTATCAAAAAAATAGTACTTACAACATCAAACAGTAATTCAATACTTCGGCACATTCCATGTTTTGTAGAGTTGCTGCTAGAAAAGTATAAAATTAAATCCAAAGTAGTGATGCTGGCATCGTTGGTTCAGAAAATACGCTTATAATATTACTGAGCATGCCCCCAAAATTTTGTCACATCGAGAAAAAATGAACATTTGCAATGTGCGTCCAAAAAGCACCAAACACTTTAAATGTATGATCGTCCTCCTTAAATAGGATTGTTAATGGTACACCTGAATCTAAAAAGCCGGTTCAACTCATGAAATTGGGTTAATTAGATTTTTTAATTAAAGGTTTACATGTTGAGGTAGAATTACTTACATACTGGTATACTTGAACAATCAAGGATCACACGTTAGCCTTTTGGTCGTTATATGTTTTGAATTTTTAATATTTCAAAATTGCTTGACACTTTTTATAATCTTAAAAATCAGCGTGATATAGTATTTTATGATGCAATATTAAAATATGTTTTCATAATTTACCTTACATGGAAAATATATTTGACATACTAGAATATGTGAAGTTATGCATCAAGAATTACATAATTGTGTGACTTTTCTTATACTTGCCTAATTTTGAGTTTTGGGCAAAGTGTGATACACTAGTGCAACATAAAACTTGACACGAATCACCAAATAACTAAGGCCATGTTTCGTTTGGTATCGGGCCCAAACTAGGCTTTGTCTTCTGTCATATTGCCACATTTCAATCAAGATCCGGTGGAATGGGATTCTTGGAAGCTTAGTTTGGGCTAGGATTATGGGTTTGTAATTGATCACATACTTGGTTAATTTTTATTTTGATACAATGTTCGTTAGAGTCGTATAGCGAAGCTTTACATGTATCTGCTAGGTAACTAAGGCTATGTTAAAGACTAGAAGCCCTTTCTCTAGTATCACCACTTTCAGTTGGGATCTTGTAGAGTGGGATTCTAAGTAAAGATAGTTGAGTTTGAATTTGTATGTAAATTTATCATAAAGATGGATAATTCCAAGTTTAGTGCAATGTATGTTTGACCGGCCTAAATCGCGCGTCCTAAATTTGGAGACGGATTGGAGGTAATCGAGCTTTCACATTTATAACTCAAATCCTTCTAGGCCCCGCAACTTTATTTACAGGGTCGAAGTAGATATACGGGGTCGAACACAGAGACAAGGGTGGTAGTGTTGAGAACCCAGAATCGACACGCTACTCTCCGACAGGTGTAAAGAGATAATAAATTCCCAAAAGGGAAACAACAGATGTCACAACAAAACAAAGAAAACTATCTCCAACTGGAGCTACAAAAAAGATTTAAAGTTTTAGTCATTTAGCAGTTTTTAGGGGGTTTTCATACAACAGAAATGGAAAGATAAAACTAGAGCTAGAGTAAGGTACGAAGGATAAGACTTCAGTAAAACAAGCGGCAGCAGTAACATCCTGCACCCCTCCTCTCAGAGCCGGTACCTCTAACCAAGCATCAACACCCCTCTTGAGGTTGCTGGACTTAAGTTAGAATGGAATGTTACTGAAACAACTCCGTTCCAGGCACTCTCATACTCCAGAATCGGACCAAACACTAGAGCCACAACACAACTCTCGAAGTTGTTACGACAGAAAAACACGATTCGGTAGCTAAGCGAAACGCGATCCAAACATGCAAGCTAGAGTTCAGATATCAAACATAACAGTCATCCAACATTTTGCACCAAGCATAGAGCAGCAAGTAATTAAGCTTTTCCATTCCCATAAACAATAAAGGTCTTAATACATTGCATAAGTAAGGAATTAAATAACAGAATTAAAGATAGATGTCGCCTTCTTGATGTAGAACGACGACAGGCTACTGCGGCTCTCCAGCCCGATACCGGTCAGGGGCCTAGCCCGATACAGCAGTGTCGGACGATACACCCTATCGGGCAGCACCCCGTCACAGCCGACTGTATCGCTCAAAGACCTTGGCCGATACGCTCATGTCGAGAGGCGCACCCTCTCGGGTGGCACGCATGACGGACGAAACGTATCGGGTTCGATATCGTGTCGGGCATGGAGCGACGCGTTCTACTGTCGGGTACTTGTGTCGCTCATCAATGTTGGCCGGTATCGGCCCGCAGTGTCGCCCGGGACGGTCCTAAGTGAACCATCCCCTCCCTCTCGGGACGAGGAAGAGCTCACCTAGTGTTGCCCGGCATGAGCACTGGGGTGCGATACTCTTGCTCTCGCAGTTCCTCCGAAGGTCGCTCAAGGTTCCCCACTATGCAAACCGTCTTTTCGGCTTCCTGTAGCTGCTATTTATAGACAGCGGTTGGGGGAAGTTATGGTACTCGAAGCGCCACATGTCCTCCTTATTCGCGGGTCGGTGGACGGACGATACAGGTATCGCTTGGCACGGGGTGTCGGTTGTCGGTCACGTGACGGGCGGCGCCTGCCAGTGTGTGGCCTGTGTCGCGCGACAAGCTGGTGTTGTCGTGACGAGCTTGGCTCCCTGTCGGGTAAAAGATGTGTCGTCTGTTAGTTTGCTATCGCGCGGCATTCCCATATCGCGCGTCGTTGTGTCGCTCCACCCTATCGGGCAGAGGTCGTATCAGGTGTCAGGAAGGCCGATGCAGTTTGGACTTATTTGTGGGCCGGGACGGCTTTATTGATGATAAACAGACCAAAATGAGGAAAATACTGTAAAAGATGGAAATATTGGATTAAGAGCATTGCTTGGCCAATTATTGCAAAAGTACTTATAAAAGAGAGGAAAATAACAGAAAAGGGCAGTTTTGATAACAGAATAAAGGGCAAAAACGTCACCAAAATTGGTGTTATCAACTCCCCCAAACTTAACGTTTTGATTGTCCTCAATCAATATTTAAACTTTATTTAGTGATGCTTCTTCTGCTCAGAGTAGCTTTTTGTTCAAAAGGTGAAATAAGAATCGCAATGCCTTAGAGATAATGCTGTCTCACTACAAACAAAAGACTTTGTGTTTCCTGCCTTATTATTTAAGTAAAATTCTTCTCTACAACTTCGGCGAGACTTTGTTGTATGATTCTGAAGTTAGCTTACACATCAAATAACTTTATTTTTGGGGCAGAAAGTTGTGTATAGGGTAGGCTAAGGTTTTTTGGGGTTTTTCTTGTTTCCCATCAGTCCATCCAGGTAAGGGTCCGTTAGCGGGCAAGTGGTCCCTGCAGTCCAAGCCAGTTGGCTTTAGAGCAGTGATTTCACATCCTACGTACCACTGCCCCGGATCTACCATGCCTAAAGATGGGTACTTTTGGAAAACAAGTGTATATATATATATATATATATATATATATTCTTTTATTGGGCACAACACTCATGCTTTTATTCACACTCATAAGGCTTCTTTCTCTTTTTGGGATATTCGTTGGGTGAGGAAAAATAAAGAGATTTCTACTGCCCCTTTTTCCTTCTCCATACTCGTCTCTTAGCTGTTTGCGAGATTATTATATTTTTCAAAATTTTTGGCATGGCAAAACATAATCTTTTATTCGTTTGAGGCAGCATTATCAAAAAGATATAACAGAACTTGTATCTCGTTAAGCACATAGAAAACAAACTTTGTAAGAAGTCGCAATAGGTTTTCTATATTATAGCAACTTTGTACATATGCATGGAGATGATATAAACAAAAAGAACTTTCAAAGCTTTGATATGAACACATCTATGTACATAAAGAACAAAAGAATAAAGAATTTGAGACAAAAGAATGAAGAAAATTTAGTTAGAGAATTCAGAAAGAAATTTTTTTTAAATTTTGTACCTCCCTCACTGGTACCTGGTACCCCCCCCAAACTTACTCCATACTCTGTCCCAGAGTTGTGAAGTAGATAAGGTGAGGTAAAGTTTATTCTAGTGAGGTTGCGCCTGCGTCAGACAGAAGTTTTCACACATATTCTCCCCTTCTACTGTGATAGACGATGTGGTGGAGCTGGTCAGGCGTTTCTTTATTCGCTATCCATTCCAGGACGTAGATGTCGCAGTCGTTGGATAAGGGAAGTTGCTACGGACTGCAGTGGCAGAACTGGAGTTCGTGCCATTTGCTTGTTTGCGTATCCAGGAATGGTTGGGTCATCTTTGCCACCTCGTCGTAGTATTTTTGTACCAAGCGTTCGACGGATGTCAAAGGTTCTGATGTACACGGCATTGGATGGTTCTTGTTGCTGTCTGAGCTATTGTAGAAAATTCCTGCTCGTTGCCGGGTGTACACTGTTAGGAGCGTCCAGTGGTTGTAATGTAGGACGGGGAGGAAGATCTTGCTGGGAACTTTTCTCACCAATTCCTGCAAAAATGCCCGCTTCGCTCCTGTTTCATCGGCGAGGCAAATGTCATTGAACAGAATAGGATGGGCTATGTGCGCATGTTCTAGATTTGGCTGTACATACTGGATGTAAGCGGATGCAACTGTTACAGCCAAGCATCCTCCTTCCTTCACCATGTCCCTAAGATCATCGACCGGGACTACGACATTACCTTCCTGAAAGGCGACAACCGATGGGGTAGAATCAGCTAACTTTAGCTGGATTACGTTGACCTGCTCCTGTGTGAGGGTTGCAAACAAAAAGCGGTCGAAATTTGTGATCAGCCCTTCTGAAGCTTCAGGCGAAGCAGTGTCTTCCATCCCATGCACTTTCTTCAGGACTTCCAACTTCTTGCCTGTCCCATAGGTGTCGGTACCTATCTCCTCTTCTTTTTCTGAAGAGCTGCTGGATTGAGAAGAGTCTTCTTCCAGGTCACTGTCCAGCAGCTGCTCTGATACCCCTGTGTCTCGGAAATAGCGCTTGTCCTTGATCAGCAACATGGCATAAATGCCTCTGCATTGATAGAAGGATCTGCCCTTGAGGGCTCCCAAGTTTCCAAATGTATTGAGCACCTCAATGGCACTCAGGATGGCGAAAGCGTTGTTCCCACTCCCCTCTTCTTCCTGCACGGGGAGGTCTCGGAGAGTAAAGAAGTTCCAAGGACCTTGGTGACGTTGGCTTCCTTGCTTTATAGCTCGTAGCAGATGCAGTGGCAGCAGTTTCAGCTTCTTGTCCTCCGGGCGGCAGAAAACACCCCGGAGCATGGTATTTCGTCATTGCTGCAACACAGCAGCTGGACGTCGCGGTTTCTAAGGTCCGCTATGCAGAGAAACCACATGTTATGGTGCTTGTACGGGGCCAACACCAGGTTTGGCCTATTCTCTTCCATATGCTGCAGCATGTCGGCCACCGCATGGGAGTTTGGATCTCCCATCATCAGCCTTCTTGCCAAGGTCGGGGTGGCTGTGTATAGTGTCCTCCGACCTGTCCTACTGTCGATATTTTCTATTATCGCATTCTCCAGGACTCTCAACAGTCTTTTGCCGACCACGGCCGGCATACGGAACATGCTTCGAAGAATTCCCCGTCGCACGGAGAGGTAGCCGTCGGTCCAGACGACGTCATCTTCATCTGCCTGCGATCTCAAGACCTTATTCAGCAGCTTCTGGTCTCTGATCGTCAGGTACCCGATGACTCTTCTGTCGAAGTCGATCATCTCGAAGGAGGGTATCTCGGATGGCTCACAGAATCTGTCCGCCATCGAGTGCCTTCCTCGGGGTAGATGTCTCTTATTGACTATGTAGACGTCCCCCTTCTCTCCCTCAGACTCATCAGAAGAGTCTCCCCCGATGTTGATATCTACGCTATCATCTTCGGCTTCATCCTGGGGATGGAGATGTTTGCTTCTCCCAAGCCTAGAGAGCTCTCCTGTCCTGTTGGAGCTCCTTCGGCTGACCTTTGTTGCGTCTCCTCCTCGGGCGTTGAGGATCGCCCGCTGGAGGAGGAGGAGGACGTTGTTCCCGAGGGGGAAGCTGACAAAGAAGGAGGAGAGCCACGACTAGGGGTGACAGCGACCTTCTCGGATGCCTTTGGTGCGGATGGTCGTCACTTCTGTCCAGCCTCTCCTCGATCTTGTTGAGTCATTGGAGAACTTGCTGCATCGTCGCATTCAAGGCTTCTAGTCCGCCGGGAAGGCTTACTAGATTCAGCAGCTCTCTTTCTTGGCTATCCAGCCTGTCATGGAAAGATGCAAGTTTGCGGGTTAGGGAAATACAGATAGCTGAGTTAGTATCCGTTACCTCCCGCAAATGATCAAGCTCGTGCCCGAGCATCTTTCTGAGCAACGGGGGAGCTTTGGTGGTTCTCCCTTCCGTCCTCGCGACATCTTGCTCGTGCGATGGTCTACCCGGCGAGGTAGAATCTATCAAAATAGTTTGTGATCCAACTGTCGCCAAGCAATGTGTCGGCACTTTTCCAGGTGCCACTGCCTTACCTTTTCATCTGGGCATAGATGGCCGTGGTGAGGGCGGACTCTGCTCCACCTCTACACTGTCGGCGATCTCCTCAACTACTGTAGGTGGGGACTTCAGTGGCGGTGTCGGTGTTCGTCTGAGCTCCCTCAGGATCTCGTCGAACACCCCATTGTTGTCGTCCTGCTGGAGTTCCTCTTCTGCCTCTGTAGGCTTTGAGGCAAAGACGGGGGCTGCGGCCGTTTGTCCTGCGGTAGCTCCCGTAGTTTCTGTCTCGGTGACCTCAACAATCACCGGTTCTTTCTCAGCTACCGTCCTTGTTGTGGCGGTGGTTGATATAGTCGGAGCGATGACAACTCTATCAGCAGTTGTCGTCGGTAGCTCTAGAACTGCCCTCTCCAGGGCCCTAATGTCGGTGGCGTGAGCTGTGTTGTTCGCTACAGCTTCAATTTCGACGGCGGTGAAGACCAATTTCTCTGTGTCGTAGGTGGCGCAGCAAGGGAGCAGAAGGAGTATGTCCGTCCTTGAAAACTTGTAGAAGAAGTTCATCCCCTCCTTCCTAATGATGTTGGTCCTCATCAGGTACTTGGTGTCGATCACCTCATCGTCTTGCGTCCTCGAAAGGCTGCACGGCTCTTTTGGGTACCCGAGCCCTACTGTGATTAAGTTGACTATTCCGCCCATGCAGTACTCTTTTGTGGCTTCTTTCATCGGATGCAGTCTGTTCAGCAACAACCGCCCGAGGTTGATCACTCGGCCCTCCATTATGTGCCACATGACGTGGAGCTCTTTTGTATAGATGTTATTGGACTCATTTTTATTGAACAGCAAGCATGCCACCAATTTGTGCACTATCCTCCAAAAGCAGGAGTGCACTGCCACCACCTTTCTTCCCAGCTTGAACGAAGATTCGCCGGTTAACTTGCTCCAGAGCTCCACGGGATTGAACCCGTCTCCCTCAGTGATTCTCTCACCGTTGTCCATGAGATTCCTCTCCTCCTCATTGGAAGAGAAGATCCTATTAAATAGCTTCTCGGAGATGGGTGCTCCGAGTTGTAAAGTCGAGTCTGGAGTCTGTCTGGCCCGCCAAATTCTTCCCGACACTAGTAGACCTTGGTCACTAGTTCAGCATCCCGGCGAGCGTGCTTGTCGTCCCTTGGCTCGAAACTTCTCGACAAGAATTTCGGGAGTTTGGCTGATGCTAAAGGTCTTGGTGTTGGATTTGTACCACCACTTCTCCAACCCTAGCCCTCTTCTCTATTGTCGCCGCCCCGACTGGTCCTGGGTTCGGGTGCTTAGGCTTGGCAGTATGCCCTTCCGCAGTAGTCTTTGGGTAGATTCTCCTACCTTGTGCATCAACAGGGACATCAGTTTTCTTGATGCGGGCCATTTCTATAAGACAATAAGAAAATACCTCGATTAAATGTGTTGATGCTTTGAAAAAGTAAACAATAAATGTGCGACCAGGTAATTTTCTGTACAAAGACTGTCCCACACCCCGTGTCGGGCGACACACGGGTTTCAGAGGTGAGACCTTGTGTCTGATACTAGAGATGGGTATCGCTCGTTACGTCAGAAGATCACACACACGATATGAACAGGGCGATAAGGTGATGAACGCGCGTTAGGTCTTTCACTTGATACAGGCGTGTCGGTTAATATGTCTGATAAGGTCTTCTAGAAAGGAAAGCAGCATGTCGCCCGACAACAAAAATAGGCATGGTGGCACAAAGATGGGTGACACTGCAATCGTGAATAAAAGGTACACTGTGAGACATCCATATCAGGCGATACAAGGCTGCTCAGCGTAAGAACCGTAAGACCGATAAGCTACTTGCTTAAAGAAAGGAGCATGTCGGGCGGCACGGTATGCCGGACGATAGGGTCTGTCGGGCTATACCTTGCTGCTATCTGAACTTCTGCATGATACGAGAGCAGGGCAGTCTTGCGCGACACCAGAGTAAAAGCATAAGGTCATAGCACGATACGGGAGTGTGAAAACAGTAAGGCAAGGAGCCCGACACGGTAAAAACTCACCCCTTTATATAGAAAACTCAACCGGGGTGAAACAAGTATATCTGGGGCGCGTTTCGGCCGTTAGGGCAACTCGTAAGTCGGGTAAGTCCATCCGTCGGCACAACCCTTGCGATCCCCGAAATTCCACTGCCCGATATGGGTGCATTCATAGCACCGGTTGGGTTGCTTCCCGATACGTCATGAAAACAAAGTGGTTTAAACTGCGGTTTATGGGTAAAACATCATTGGCCTAAGACCAAGCTCCCGGCCTCAGATGGTATTACCCATCACATGGTTAATAAAGCTAAAGCGGTGGCCCATAAAACATAAGAGTCAGCGCATGTGGCGCATGCACTAACTCGGGCCTTATTACAGTCCGAATTGTCCATAATACTGGAAATGTTCAACTTGCATGAAAGTAAATGCACCCTATACTAGGAATTTAAAATACAGCTCGGGATGCCTCCCGAAAAGCGCTGAGTTTCCCATCCTCAGCTGACGTATTTGGCTTCTTCTTCATCCTTCTCCTCCGCAGTTACTGTCCCGCTCTCTTGGATGGTTCCGTGTTGGATGGGATCTTCCCCGATGGGTTCTTTACGATCTCGGCGAGCTGAGCTAGCTACTGGTCGATTTGGCATTGATGTGTCTGCATGTCCGCCAACTGTACTTGCAACGAGTTCAAAACACCAGAATTGGTCAGCGCACTTTGCGCTAGTTGGTTATTGATGGTATCCTATTTCTTAACAAAATCAAACAACTGACCAATCACATCAGATTGGCTTGCTCCTTTGTCCTGTTCTCAGTTTGGGCCTTGGTACTTTCCCCGTGCTTGGAATTTTCCTTTTGCTGGTTGGAATTGGCTGTTCTTGGTATATTGATCGGATCCTCCTCTCTTCTCAAAAGTTTGTGCTGGCTTGGCCGAGGTGTGCAGTTGATGCGAATTTTCGGTTGCATCCTTGTTACCGTAATTAAAGTCAGGGTGATCTGGCCTCTTGAAGTTCAAGTAGGAGACATTCTATGTCCTTTCATCTTCTGAGTCAGAGTCGTTGTCCGTTTCTGGTCGGGTGTAGACACAGTTGTCCACCCCGTGACCTCCTTCTCCACACATAACGCATTTCATTACTTTTTCAACTAGCTTCTTACCTTTACTGCCAGCTTCTCACAACTGTTTAACATCAGTAGCAATTCTCTAAATCTGCGAAGTGATTGACTCCAGTGCCTTAGACTCAAGGGCGGACCCTTCATCTACCTTCTTTGCTTGTCCTCTATCAGATCGATCAAACTCAGCACCGGCCATTAGCTCAGCCATATTCTTGATAATCATCTCGGACTTCTTTGGCTTCTTCCCCAGGAAGTCACTGCCCACTGCCGCGTTCAGTGACACCCTCTCATCGGGAGTCAAGCCATTGTAGAAGGTGGTGATGAGGAAGCCCTTCTTATAATTATGATTGGGGCAATCCCTTTGGTATTCCTGGAATCGCTCACAGGCGTCATGGAGGCTTTCATTCGGCTTTTGCATAAAAGAGGTTATTTTCTGCCTGTTTCTGACGGTTCTTTCAGTAGGGTAGAATTTGTTCACGAATGCGTCAGCTAGTGCTCCCCATCCGTTCAGAGATTGGTGAGGCAACCCAAGATACCATGACAGAGCCTTGTCTTCCAAGGAGAAAATGAAGCCCTTGCAGTATATGACCTCTTGGGGAACCCCCCTCATTTTTATGGTATCGCATACAGATAGTGGTACGGGTTGTCATTCTTAGAACTTCCCCTAAAGCTCTTATTCTGGATCATTGAGATGACTGATGGCTTGAGCTCAAAATTTGCTGCGTTGAAACGTGGGACAATGACGGGGCATCGGGAGTTGTTAGCCTTCGTGGATGATAACTTCCTCTGCATTTTCTCATCTTCCTCTGAGTCATCACTGTCACTGGCGTCATGTCGTCGTTCCAGGTTGTCGTGATTCCTTCTATGTCTCCGGTGGCGATGACGTCTATCGCGGCGATGTACTTCCTCATGCTCTCCCGATTCTGGATCTTCCTGTTGAGCGTTACCGTCGTACCAGTCATCGCCTTCGGGTGGCGGTGAGTCAGGCCTCCTCCCTTGGCGTTCGCCTCCAGAATGGTGGGGTTCGACGCGAGGAGGCATATTGGTGCTGGTGTTTGGCGGAATAGATCACCGCACTTCAGAGTTCCTGAAATGGCACGAAAAATCAAGTCTGAGTCGTCGCTGTCGCTGGCGTCATGCCGTCGTTCCTGGTTGTCGTGATTCCTTCTATGTCTCCGGTGGCGATGACGTCTATCGCGGCGATGTACTTCCTCGTCCTCTCCCGATTCTGGATCTTCCTGTTGAGCGTTACCATCGTACCAGTCCTCTCCTTCGGGTGGCGGCGAGTCAGGCATCCTCCCTTGGCGTTCGCTTCCAGAATGGTGGGGTTCGACGCGAGGAGGCATATTGGTGCTGGTGTTTGGCGGAATAGATCACCGCACTTCAGAGTTCCTGAAATGGCACGAAAAATCAAGTCAGAAAATAGAATTATTAATTTTTATGCAAAGGATAACAATAAGAAAAAAAGAAAAAGAGTGTTGTCAAACTTATTTGTAAGCTTGAGGCACGGGAGTGTAGTTAGTGGATTCAGATTCGTCAACAGTGCCGTTTTTGCCTTGTCCCCGGCAACGGCGCCAGAAAGTTGACCGGCCTAAATCGCGCGTCCTAAATTTGGAGACGGATTGGAGGTAATCGAGCTTTCACATTTATAACTCGAATCCTTCTAGGCTCCCCCAACTTTGTTTATGGGTTCGAAGTAGATATACGGGGTCGAACACAGGGACAAGGGTGGTAGTGTTGAGAACCCAGAATCGACACGCTACTCTCCGACAGGTGTAAAGAGATAATAAATTCCCAAAAGGGAAACAACAGATGTCACAACAAAACAAAGAAAACTATCTCCAACTGGAGCTACAAGAAAGATTTAAAGTTTTCTTCATTTAGTAATTTTTAGGGGGTTTTCATGCAACAAAAATGGAAAAATAAAACTAGAGCCACAACACAACTCTTGAAGTTGTTGCGACGGGAAAACACGATTCGGTAGCTAAGCGAAACGCGATCCAAACATGCAAGCTAGAGTTCAGATATCAAACATAACCGTCATCCAACATTTTGCACCAAGCATAGAGCAGCAAGTAATTAAGCTTTTCCATTCCCATAAACAATAAAGGTCTTAATACATTGCATAAGTAAGGAATTAAATAACAGAATTAAAGATAGATGTCACCTTCTTGATATAGAAGGACGACAGGCTACTGCGGCTTTCCAGCCCGATACCGATCAGGGGCCTAGCCCGATACAGTAGTGTCAGACGATACACCCTCTCGGGCGGCACCCCATCACGGTCGACTGTATCACTCAAGGACCCTGGCCGATACGCTCATGTTGGGCGGCACACCCTCTAGGGTGGCACGCATGACAGGCAAAACGGATCGGGTTTGATATCTTGTCAGGCATGGAGCGACGCGTTCTACTGTCGGGCACTTGTGTCGCTCATCAACGTTGGCTGGTATCGGCCCACAGTGTCGCCCGGGACGGTCCTAAGTGAACCATCTCCTCCCTCTCGGGACAAGGAAGAGCTCACCTAGTGTTGCCCGACACGAGCACTGGGGCGCGATACTCTTGCTCTCGCAGTTCCTCTGAAGGTCGCTCAAGGTTCCCCACTGTGCAAACCATCTTTTCGGCTTCCTGTAGCTGCTATTTATAGGCAGTAGTTGGGGGAAGTTATGGTGCTCGAAGCGCCATGTGTCCTCCTTATTCGCGGGTCGGTGGACGGCCGATACAGGTATCGCTCGGCACGGGGTGTCGGCTATCGATCACGTGACGGGCGGCGCCTGCCGGTGGGTGGCCTGTCTCGCGCGAGAAGTTGGTGTTGTCGTGACGATCTTGGCTCCCTGTCGGGTAAAAGACGTGTCGTCCGTCAGTTTGCTATCTCGCGGCATCCCCATATCATACGTCGTTGTGTCGCTCCACCCTGTCGGGCAGAGGTCATATCGGGCGTCAGGAAGGCCGATGCAATTTGGACTTATTTGTGGGCCGGGACGACTTTATTGATGATAAACGGACCAAAATGAGGAAAAACACTGCAAAAGATGGAAATGTTGGATTAAGAGCGTTGCTTGGCCAATTATTACAAAAGTACCTATAAAAGAGAGGAAAATAGTAGAAAAGGGCAGTTTTGATAACAGAATAAAGGGGAAAATGTCACCAAAATTGGTGGTATCAGTGTTACATGAGTTTAACATGAATCTTGACACATGTTCATCAAGTAACTAAATGTTAATTTAGTTTGAGATTGGACCCACGTGGGCTCTATCCTCTTATACCACATCACTTCATTTTGATCATATCTAGTAGATTTGGATTTTCACTAAATCTGGACTAAGTAGGGAACAAGGGTCTATAACTTATCATATACTTGGCTAATTTTGAGTTTTGGATAATGCATGTTACAGAAGTTTAACATTAATATTGACGCGTCTTCTTTTTGAAGCACATTAACATGTCATATTTGAAGTTGATAGTCTAATACATGATCTAAGATTTAATGTTTGTCATATGGTGACATATGAATCTAATTTGATCATATATTATTTGAATAAATATTTGCTCCTAATAAATATACCTAATGCTAATAAATACAATATATTATAAAATAGTATATTATATAGTACATTATATATACATATATATCAACATGTCTATATTTTCATGTATTAGTATAAAATTACATATATAACAATATATTCAATGATACATATATAGTTTCCCAAAAAAATACATATATATTTGTTGAACTCAATCTTTTTCCCAATCATACAAAACAAGATCCAATATCCAATCCAAAACTTTTATACTCCAAAATTAAACCACTCCCGCTGGATGTGGAAATTTTTTGGAATTTGAAAATGAATTTGGATGGAATGTGAAGATTTTGAATATTCATATTCACCATTTAACTAAGTTGGTGTTTGATAATACTCGTGCAGTTGGGAGTTATTGTGCTCAGGTCCTATGGATGAAGCAAATGTTCCAAGACTTTAACATTTATTTTGTTGCTTCTCCTATCTATTGTGATAATACTAGTGCAATTAAATTGTCATATAATCCTATCTTTCATAGTAGAGCTTAGAATATAGAGGTTCGCCATCATTTTCTTCATGATCGCATTGCCAAAAAGGATATATATATCATGCTTGTGGACATAGAAAATCAGTTGGCTGACATTCTCACTAAACCTCTAGCTAGAGAGCAATTTAATTTTATTAGATCTAAATTGCTCATAACAACTTTGAATGAATCTGATGTGCCTTCTAGCTAGTGGTCATCTACTGTAACGCCCGGGCCCACTGCCCTAGGCTCTAGTAGAGTTTCAGGAATGACGACTGGCCCCACAGACCACCACTAGCCTTAACTGCACGCTTTTTGTCCACTCACGCGCATGTCAGGATCAACTTCCCGACAGGTCACCCATCCCAGTACTACTCCAAGCTGAGCACGCTTAACTATGAAGTTCTTAGTAATGGGCTCCCGGAAAAGAAGGTGCACCTTGGTGATATGGGTAGTCCAATCATTCCTTTTAAGAGTGTTTTATCTGAGGCCTCAAATCATGGGATGTTACAATCTCCCCCACTTAGACTCTTGACGTCCTTGTCAAGGCTCAACTATATGGCCTCATAATCTGACCCCATTTCAGTGCAGACCCACAATGGCCCATGGACACCCAGCTCCCGTCCACGGCTACCAGCGCAAGGGCGGCTCCATCTCGTCTCTACGGATAGCCCTTTCCAACTTGCCTGTACCGCACGGCTCAAGACTGGCATGACACATGCCCATGTGGGCCCCACCTACTGGAGGGGTTATGGCTCTGATACCATTTGTAACGCCCGGGCCCACTGCCCTAGGCTCTAGTAGAGTTTCAGGAATGACGACTGGCCCCACAGACCACCACTAGCCTTAACTGCACACTTTTTGTCCACTCACGCGCATGTCAGGATCAACTTCCCGACAGGTCACCCATCCCAGTACTACTCCAAGCTGAGCACGCTTAACTATGAAGTTCTTAGTGATGGGCTCCCGGAAAAGGAGGTGCACCTTGGTGATATGGGTAGTCCAATCATTTCTTTTAAGAGTGTTTTATCTGAGGCCTCAAATCCTGGGATGTTACATCTACCCTATATGCTTGCCTATGTTCTGATCATCTTTGCTTGCTAATATGCTAAAAACTTGTTTTGAATGTTCTTTCTGCCTTTTTTCTCTTATTTTTGGGTATTTTTCTCAAACGCTTGTTTTAACGCAAAATAGTACCCAATGATGAGTGATATGTGCCTAAGTATGTTTCAAATATAAATTAGACTTGAAAAATAAATTTAATTAGCACTCTAATGGCTAGAAATTAGAATTTCTAATGTTGGTTCAGTTGGACCATCGGTCGAGTTGCCAACTCAAACAATCAGTGGATGAGAACTTTTTTCAAGAGCCTATTGGTCGAGTTTCTGAGTCATAGAACTCGACCGATGGTCGGGCTGGAGCAAACATAAGTTAGGTTCGGCCGACTTTTCTCCCTCTCAACTAGAGAAAAATTGATTGATCCAACCTCTAGCTTCCTCAAGCTCTCAACCCTAGCCTCGACCTTCCTCACCCTAGCCCTAGTTCGACCTAGATTGACCTCCCTTGACCTCTTTCCCTTCAACCCAAGTGTGTGGACGGGTTGTGGTGGTGTTTCTCTTGCTTTTGCTCTTTCCAACATCTCTATTTGGTATCCATGGTGTCCAATAGGAGAAAGAGAGTGGCACCAGCTAGAGCACCATCTTCGTCTTCCAACTCACGTCTCATACCCTTTGACGATACCTTCTTTGTTTCCAATGAGGCTCTCGATAGGTACAAGGAGCTCCTTACTAGGAATCATTTTATGTTCCTACCCTTTTTGAGCCAACCCCACATAGACAAAGGGTCATCGATCAAGTAGATGAGTTGCTATACAATCACCATTTCTCTGCCTTGTGTGTTGAATGCTTGTGCTACAATAATTCCATCACTAGCACGAAAGCAATTCATGAATTCTATGCTAACTTGCAATGGGATTATGACTAACTCATACCACTACCTAATACTCAAGTAGTCCTCACCTCCATGATTGCCGAAAAGAGATTCCAAGTCTCCGAGGATACCCTGAACATCTTCTTCTCGGGTACTAAGGTGACTGACACTTGGGAGGAAGGACTACCCCGAGTATTTTGACCTAGTTGACCCTGAGGCCTTCTACAAGCAGTATGATCTTACTCTCCCTTATATTCATAAATAATTGAAGAATCCTCAGTTCCCCTATAGGAATAAGTGCATCCTTCCATCCTCCGCCTTAGACCTCAAGAACCACATACTTTCCGTAGTTGTCAACTGCAATATTCATCCCAAGAAAAATCAGACTGAAATTGCAGAAAACATTATGGTAATTATGTTATGTCTCTTGAAGAACATCAAAGTCAAATGGTCTCCTTATGTCCTTCAGCACATGACCTATTTTGACTCTGGTAAGAATACTCGTGGCACCCACCCACCCTACCCAACATTGATATGTGGCCTTTTCCAACTTTTCACTGGCAAATCTCTTTTCCATGACCTTCATTACAAACCAGCCCAGAAAGGAGTTTGCATCAGTGAGACCACACTTCAGAAGTTGGTGCCTATCCTTATCTCTACCACACATGGATCCTCCACCTCTACCTCTACCCATGCACCTCCACCATCTCAGCCTTCCCGACCTACATGCACCTCTTTTCATGTGTCAAATTAAACCCTTATGGGCTACATGATGCATCAACAGGCGTATAACCTCTAGGTTTAGGAGCACATGCATCAAGATCTCTATGTCGTCATGTCTAACATGAACCTATCATGTGCACACCCTTATCCTGCCTACCAGCCCTACCCAGGAGGTAATTATGCATCATATGCATATGATCACTTTTACCCAACCCCTCCACCTGTTGCTTTCGCTACTACACCCTCTGCTGGCGGTGGATCTACCCCTATTATGCTACCTCTTCCTGCTGGACCTTTGGCCACCCTACTTACTGGTCTTGGTACTTCTGCTCCCTCCTTCCCACAGGCCGATGAGCTTCATGCTCTTGGCATGTCTTGGGCTGAGAAGAATGCTTGTTTCCCGGCCGTGGTTTTAGTTCCCTTACTGATGAGAAGATGTTAGATCAAGCTAATGAGGAAGTTGTTGCTGTTGATGAGGAGGCTTCTGAGGATGAGGATGGTGATGATGGTTCTGATGGCTTTGCTAGTGCCTCTGGTGATGAAGGTGGTGTTGTTGTCTCTACTGCACCTTCAGACAGAGATGATGACTACAAGCCAAAAGCTTATGATGATGATGATGATGATGATGATGTTGATGATGAAGACATAGATGACCTGGATGTTTAGATTTTCTAGTTTTTAGTCTAGATGTTGATCATACGTATCTTTCTAGGCTATTTTGTACCAAAAACATATGAGCACATTTTCTAAGTTTTACTATTTTATCACCATATTTTCATCATTTTGGCTTGTAGTTGTTTCTGAGGACATGCTCTCTGTGTTGTAATCTTAATCCTATGCACACTTACTCTTTGGTTTACTATATTTCATGAGTTGGTGCCATGTTCACCATATTTTGATTTTACCTTAGATTGCTTGTTTCTGTCGTCTCTGTTTGGTGTATGTTTTTGAGATTGCATGTTGAGGATGTATGTTTGGTTGTACTTAGAGAAGACTTGTTTTTGTGCTCTTCTACCCAAATTCCTTTTTAATAATGTCAACAGGGGGAGAGAAGTTCAATGTTTTGAAGCTCAACCATATTGCTTTTATTTTCTATGTGATCCTTTTCTTGTTCATTATATGGTTTATCAAGTGACTTGTTAAAGAACCATATAGTATATATGGTATATTGTTTTGTGGAGAAAAACTAACTATACAAGTAAGAGTAAGCATAGATTGAGGGGGAGCAATTCACATTATTCAAATCATGAATTCCCCTACAATTCACAAGGCAAAGGTATAACTTTACATATCATTTTCAATATGATTGAGGAATGGTTTGTCATTGTCAAAAGGGGGGAGAATGTTGACTTTAGAGTTATATATTACCCATATTTTGATAATGACTTAACCATTTCATTCCTATGTATCTAATATGTTTGGACAAGATTGATTTTAGGCTTTAGGTACATGAAAAGGATCAAATTATACAAGCCCTAGCTTATACAAGTTCAAGTCAAAAGTAATGCAAGTGCACGATTTGGGAAATCACTCCAAATGACCTTAGATGATTTTCTAATCACTTGTACTGATGATATAACTTGTAATTAAAATGAGAAAAAATCAGGGAGACTTAATTCCAACGTTTGATCACTCAAATGTCAATTTAGAAAATTTGTCACATGCTATTTATCGGTCGAGTTGAAAACTCGACTGATCCAGAGATGGATTTTCTGGAGAGACCAATCAGTCAAGTTGCACAGTCACAGAACTTGACCGATTGATCAACTAAGAAAAATTGATTTTGACTTGCCGGTCGAGTTTCCCAGAACAACTCAACCGATAGTTTCAAAATTGGTTTTGTCACTTAGTGGATCGGTCGAGTTATCTTTATTAAAACTGAACTGAATATACTGTACTAAAAATGCAAAAAAATGATTATAACCGTTGGTGAGTTGTTTTAAGTGAGAGTAGATCCGTTCTAACTTATAAAATGACTATATTTCATCCTTAAGTGATCCCACACTCAAGGGAACACCCATAGCTATAAATAGGACCCCTTGGAGTTCATTCTAAGTTTTCCCATTTATGCTATTGTAAGTCCTTGCTATAGTTGAGTGTGTTGCAACTCCTTGAGATCCTTTCTCTTTCTCATTTACATAGCATTTTGTGATTATGAGTGATTTAGGCCACTTGTAAGAGAGCTACCTTCATGTGCTTGTAAAGATCTCATTCCATTCCATCTTCCCTACCTCCTTTCTCAAAGAAGAAAAGGTTAAAGCAAGCTACTCTGAGTGAAGGTGAAGTTGTTGTTGTTCTTCTTCAAGGTTGAAGTAGATGTGAAGATCTTCTCTCGGTGAAGGAGAAGGGAAAGGCCAAGATTCAAAAAGAGCGGGCAAATTTCTTCAAGGATAAAGAGTTGATGCAAGTGTTGTGGGTAAGTCCTTGTTCAAGGGTGAAGGCATCTTGATCAAGTGGATAAGTCTTTGTGTAGGTGTAAGACTCTTGTCTTGAATAGGTAAGTCCTTGGATGTATGGTAGTCTCCTTGTATTTGTTATGAATGAATATAAGTATACACATATTGTAAAGTACTAGAGGTTGACCTATCTAAGTAGTGGATTAACTCTCTCCTAGTTTGGAGAGTGGAACCACTCTAAACCACCTTGTCCAAGTGCATGTTTCAATTTCTCTCATCCTTGCTATGATTTCTTAGTTAGGACTTCAAATTTCTCTTATGCTATTGGTTTTCATTGATATAATTTGAGGGTCTAACTTATCTTATGAGATCTATTCACCCCCCTCTAGAGCCCTAGATCCAACAAGTGGTATCAGAGCTTGGAGGATCTTCTCCAACAATCTCCCATAAGATGAGAAGATGGGTTACAACCTACTTGGTTCACTCAAAATAGAGGGAGGCTTCTCCATGCGTCCTCCGATCTTTGATGGCAACAACTTCCTCTATTAGAAGAGGTGTTTGCAGTTCTACATTCAAGGGATGAAATTTGATATATGGAAGGTGATGGTCACACCATACAAGGAGCCAACTGGAGTTGTTTCAACATAGAATGAAGTTGTACTAAAAAAAGCCCAGCTCAATGTCAAAGCCATAAGCATCCTCTATGCATCCATTACCCCAACGGAGTTCAACCACGTCTCATCTTGGGGCACCACCTATGAGATCTAGGATAACATGCGCATTACCTATGAGAGCACAAAGCAAGTTAAGGAGGCTAAGATATACATGTTGAAAAGCCATCTAGAGAACTTCAAGATGGACAAGAAAGAAGAGATTTTGGATATCTATTCTAGGCTAAATGTGATCATCAATGGCCTAGATGCTTTGAGGAACACTTTGGATATAGGTGTAATCAACTCCAAGATCTTGAGGACTCTACCAAAGAGATGGGAGTCAAAGGTGACCTCCATTGAAAAAGTGAGAAGCCTTGGTGACATCCCAACCTAAGAGCTCATTGGCAACCTCCAAGCTCATGAGACAAGGCTTGACAAGAAAGAAGAAGAAGCCAAGTAAGAAGAGAAGGAAGCCAAGAAATCAAAGATAATGCTTTCAAAGAACAAGTGGAGGCAGTCATCCTTCAATAACAACTTGCTTTCCAGACATCTCCCTCCTCCTCTAGTAAAGATGATGGTCCTAGTGAGCATGAAGCCAACTACACCAAGGGCAAGTACTTCAAGGGAAAGCAATCATCCTTGTCTACTCCTAGATGCTACAACTATGGATAAAAGGGACACTACCAAGAGTGAATGTCCCAAATCAAGAAAGTCACACCACAAGGTCAGCTCTAAAAAGGAGGAAGAGTACAAGAAGGAGAGAAAGTACAAGAGGAAGGAAAATAAGGATAAAAGACACAAGAATGCAGCTCATGTAGCTTGGGAGGAATCATCCTCAAGTGTATCTAGCTCCAAAGAAGATGGAGAGTGCCATTGTGTACTCATGGCCTCTACTAGTGAAGAAATTGGTGAGGTAAGTGAGGTAAGCTTGTATGAGTTATCTAAGGGAACTATTATTGATATGCTTGTTTCTACCTATTCTTCTTTTGTTAAATGCATATCTAAAATAAAAAGATTAGAAAAAATTATTGATGATTTGTATGCTAAACTTGAAATTCTTGAGATAAATGAGAAAACTCATCTTGAGAGAATTGATAACTTGCAAGGGCAATATCTTGATATTGAGCTCCAATACAATGGAGTTGAAGTAGAGAATGGTGTTTACCTTAAGAACATTGAAACTCTTAAGGAAGATAACCAAAAGTTCCTAAATGAGCTTGAAACTCTTAAAACTGAAAATGCTCAATTTAAGCTCATTCTTGATGCTCGTAGGGATGAGATCGATGTTTATCTTAAGGAAATTCAAGTTCTTAAATCTGAAAATGCTAGGTTGCTTGGTCAAGTTGATGATTTATCTTCTAAACCTATCCTACCTATTAATGTATTGCTTCTATTTCTCTTTTTTTGGTCGGTCAAAATGTGTGTTGCTAGTATTACCAAAACTTTGGGCACTAAGTACCCCATTACATCTGGCAGAGTTAATCAACCATAACCAAGAGTCAATACCCCCACGCAAGGGGGTAAAGAACCCTAAATAGAGCTAGGAAACTAATAAAAACAAACAAACTGAACGGCTAGATCCTAACACTCCTACCAGAAGAAATGCTATTACAAACCATGATTACATACATTCAGCATACCCATAAAAATAACCACAGCTTGACATAGACTACCTCCAGCCACCCTGATTGGGTCTAGCCATTGAGAATCCCTCTTTCTTAGCTAGTTGTCACAAGGACCCATAAGGAGCATGACCCAAAACGGATCCTCCAAACCAGAAACAAAAACAATCTAACTGTGTGACAAGTAAGGGGCGATGTAAATATCTAACAAGGAGTTTGCAAGAAGGAAGCTCGTAGATAGACCTTCTTTCTTAGTACAACACCAGCTGACAGTAGCCGCACCCACAAAGTGTGGCGTAGCACCAAGAATCAGGACTCCTTTTCGCTTCTACCTCACCAACTAGCCCTGCCAGGCCTACAACTTCTCTTGCTTGACTAGCACAGATCTAGATTCAGATGACCAAGCAGAACGGAGTGACTGAATCAACAAACTATCAAACACCTTGAAGGTGTTCCAACACATAACAACAGGAAGGCTCAAAGAGAAGAAGAAGAAGCCTTCCACCCCCTAGAACCCAACCCACACGAGGCTAGCCTACTGCTTGCATAGAGGTGCCTAACTCCTTGACTAGATAACTGGACTGGATGAGACTACAGCTCAACCAGTTTCTTCCTAGCTGAAGAGAGACCCCCTCTAGGAGAGGACCCAGAACCCTTGTTTGCACAGAGGGATATCACCAAGCACCTTGTGAGTTCTCCAAATGCAGCAGCAGGGGTCACCTTTCTTACGCCAGGTAAGCGCCAATGTACCTCAACCGCCCAACAGCCAGTAGTGGCATCCAGCGGTGCTGACGAAGGAGCTACCCTCTACAAGTCGAGGACCCCAGAACTGAGGACACCGCCACGAAGGGAGTGCCACCGCCATACATGGCGATGCAATGCCAGTCAACCCAGGAGCAAGCTCCATAGATCATGGAGTAGCAGGGGCATGCCGCCAGGAGCCAAATCGCTCCCACCCATCGAAGACCGCAGCAACCGCGAGGCCACTTCAGCACCGAGAATGAGAGGCCATCCGCCAACAGAGCAGAAGGAATGGATGTGAGGGCCCAACCACCTCCACCCTGAGCCGGAGCAGAGCAAGAGGAAATCAGTTAAGGAAACCAACCATCGCCTCCAGCTGAGTCGCCTGTCTCCAGTGCTGTCGAGCAAACTCGGAGTCGGGGTAGTACCCCAATGCTAAAAGAAGGAGAGCGCAACTACCACCAGCCATCGAAGTCACCGAGGAGACTGAAGGTGAGGTCGAGGGTCCTTCATCAACCTGGTAGGACCAGGTCTTACTCTAAAGATGAGGATGAGATGTGAGAGAAATGTCAAACCCTCTTTCTCTGACACCGACGCAGAACAGAAGCAAAGAGATGAGACTAGGTGGGAAAGCTCTTTCCATTTTCCTCACCTGGGTAAGATGGAAGTCGACCAGTCGACGCCGCAATCCACGGACCCCGATCTTGCTCCACGCAGCGCCCCACAAATCCTACCAGATCTACAGAGGAGAATCCCCGATGATCCAGCCACCTTGCTTCACTCCACCTGGAACCACTCCACCCTTCGCTAGAGATGCTACCATGGTCATTGAGGACCAGGGGAGAAAGATTCTTATTTGACTAAAGCCCTATGTTTAGAGACCTACCTTGTTCATGCTAGAGATGATATTGCTAGTTTATCTTCTAATATCATATATCTTAATGATGACAATCATATATTTAGAGACTCTCTATAGAAATTCCTCAAAGAAAAAAACTCCCTTAATGAAATCCTTGATTACTCTACCAAACAAAGTGGTACTAGTGGTTTGAGATTTGTAGGGGGAACACCTAAAGGCAAGAATAAAGCCAAAGGTAAGAAAAATAGTAAGGAAACCTCTTATTTCATTAGAGAGTCTTCTAGCACTAAGAACCCTATGATTTGTTCTCATTGCAAGTGTGTTGATCATTACTCTACTTATTGTCCTTACAAGCCTAAGGGGACCAACCCAAAGATGAAATGGGTCCCCAAGCTAACTCTAGATCCCAAAGTTTGAGTTAGGAACCAACACTCACCTTTCTTGCAGGAAAAAGGTAGATGGATTGTTGATAGTGGCTGCACTAAGCATATGACAGGTGATATAAGCCATTTCAACAACTTCACTAAAAAGAAAGGAGGTTCGGTTACCTTTGGGGACAACAAGAAAGGCAAGGTTAAAGGTGAGGGTGATGTAGGTGAATCCTTGTGTATCAAGAATGTTCTCTTTGTGGATGGCCTACATCACAATTTAATAAGTGTTAGTAAATTATGTGATAATGGTTACCTTGTGTTATTTACTTCTTTTGAATGCTTGATTCTATATTCTGTCACCCATCAAGTCATATATAAGGGAACTAGAAGTGGTAATCTATATGTAATTGTATTTGACTCTATTAAGCATGTTGTTGGTATATGCCTAGTAGTCAACTCGAATGATATTTCTCTTTGGCATCATCGGCATGGTCATATAAATATGCATCAGTTGAAAAGTTGAGCAAAAAGGACTTGGTCAAGGGACTTCCTAAATTGGATTTTGCAAAGGATGAGGAATGACAACCGTGTACCCAAGGAAAGCAAACCAAGTCCTCCTTCAAATCCAAAAGAGTCCTTAGTACCAAGAGAGCTCTTGAACTTCTTCACATTGATCTATTTAGACCAATGAGAACTCAATCGCTTCGTGGTTCCAAGTATTGCCTTGTTATTGTTGATGATTTCTCTAGATATACTTGGACCTTCTTTCTCATTTCAAAAAGTAATGCGCTTGATGTTTTCTTGATTTTTTTTAAACGAGTTGAGAATGAATCTTCTTGTCAGATCATTTCTATCTATAGTGATCATGGAGGAGAATTTGAAAATGACCTTTTCGAACATTTTTGTGAAGAATCTGGCTATGCATATAACTTCTCTTTACCTAAAAAAACTCAATAAAATGGGGTTGTAGAGAGGAAGAATAGGTCACTACGCGAGATGGCTAGGACCATGCTTTCAGAGTATGACACTCCAAAGAAGTTTGGGCCGAAGCCATCAGTACTTCATGTTTTCTACAAAACTGAGTTTTTACACATCCTTCTTTAAATAAAAACTCCTATGACATATGGTGTGGTAGAAAGTCATATATCGAGTACTTCCAAATTTTTTGATGTCCTTATTTATTTTTAATACAAAAGATTCTCTTGACAAGTTTGATCTGAAATCTTACAAGGCTTTTTTTCTTGTCTATAGCACTACTAACAAGGCTTATAGAGTATTTAATGTTGATCTTGATAAAGCAGAAGAATCTATAAATATAAGGTTTCTTTTCCCAAAGATATTGTTCCAAATCATGATGTTGCATGTGAGGTAATTCCTATTCTAAAAGAAATTAACATTACCCAAAAGGGAAAAGAGTTGGTCATTCAAGAAGAAGAGAAAGATGAAGAAAAGAAGGATCCAACTCCCTAATTTGCAAAGAATCATCCAAAAGAGCTAATTTTAGGTGATCCATTTGAAAGAGTGAAGGCGCTGACTGCATTCATCAGAAAACAAGCCAACAACACCTTCATCTCAAAACTCGAGCCAAAGAATATCAAAGAAGCTCTTGGGGATGATGAGTGGATCCTAGATATGTAAGAAGAGTTGGAGCAACTTAAAAAGAACAAAGTATGGACCCTAGTACCAAGACCAAGAGATATAAAGATGATTGACGCCAAGTGGGTCTACCGCAACAAGCTTGATGAAAGAGGCAAAGTGGTAAGGAACAAAGCAAGGTTAGTGGCTCAAGGCTACAATCAATAGGAAGGTATAGATTTTGATGAAATATATGCACTTGTAGCTAGACTTGAGTCCATTCATATGTTACTTGCTTTCTCCAGTTATAAAAACTTTCTTATTTATCAAATGGATGTTAAAAGTGCATTTTTGAATGGTTCAATTGAGGAGGAAGTGTATGTTGCACAACACCAGGGCCTTGAACATGATAATTTATCTAACCATGTTTATTTGTTGAAAAAATCTCTCTATGGACTCAAACAAGCACCTCGAGTTTTGTATGAGAAATTAAAGAACTTTTTGTTAAATCATGGGTATATCATGGGCAAAGTTGATTATGTCTTATTTCTAAACAACACTTCTAAAAATTTTCTTATCATTCAAATATATGTTGATGATATCATTTTTGGAGGAACTAACCTTGATCTTTGCAAAGAATTTATTGATCATATGCAGAGTGAATTTGAGATGAGTATGATGGGTGAGCTCGCATTCTTCCTTGGCTTTCAAATCAAGAAAACTAAAGGTGGGAACTTTGTCAACCAAGGCAAGTACACAAGCGAGTTACTTAAGCACTTTGGGATGGAGAACACCAAACTGATGGACACACCCATGTCAAACACCACCAAAGTTGACAAAGATGAAGAAGGTGAGAAGGTAGATGAGAAGTTCTATAGAGGTAAAATTAGAAGTTTACTTTACTTAACTTCCTCTAGACCTAATATAATGTTTAGTGTTGGCTTGTGTGCTCACTTTCAATCAAATCCTAAGAAATCACATCTTATAGTTGTTAAGAAGACTTTACGGTACTTAGCCAAAACCCCAATTTTTTTCTATGGTATCCCAAGTCAAGGGACTTTACTCTTACGGCTTATAGTGATACGGACTACACATGATGCTTAATCGATAGAAAGTGCACAAGTGGCACTTGCTTTCTCCTAGGACTATGCTTGGTGTCTTGGTTCTCTAAGAAACTGAGCACAGTGGCATTATGAACCACCGAGCCTGAATACATTACAGTCGAGAGTTGTTGTGCCCAGGTCCTATGGATGAAGAAAATGCTCCAAGACTTTAACATTCATTTTGATACTTCTCTTATCTATTGTGATAATATTAGTGCAATTAACTTGTCATATAATCCTGTCTTGCATAGTAGAGCTAAGCATATAGAGGTTTGCCATCATTTTCTTCATAATCACATTGCCAAAAAGGATATCTATATTATGTATGTGGACACGAAAAAATCAGTTGGCGGACATTTTCACTAAACCTCTAGCTAGACAAAAATTTAATTTTATTAGATCTAAACTGCTCATAACTGTTTTGAATGAATCTAATATTCCTTCTAGCTAGTGGTCATCTACCCTATATGCTTTTCCTATGTTTTGATCATCTTTGCTAGCTAATATACTAAAAACCATTTTTCATGTTCTGTCTGCCTTTTTTTCTCTTATTTTTGGGTATTTTTCTCAAACACTTATTTTATCACAAAATAGTACCCAATGATGAGTGATATGTTCCAAAGTATGTTTAAATTGAAAATTGGAGTTAAAAAATAAATTTAATTGCACTTTAATGGATAGAAATTAGAATTTCTAATGTTGGTTCAGTTGGACCATCGGTCGAGTTGCCAACTCGATTGATTGGTGGCCGAGAGCTTTTTTCAAGAGCCTATCAGTCAAGTTTTCGAGTCATAGAACTCGACCGATGGTCGGGCTGGAGCAAACATAAGTTAGGTTTAGTCGATTTTTCTCCCTCTCAACTAGAGAAAAAATGACGGATCCAACCTCCAACTCCCTCAAGCTCTCAACCCTAGCCCCGACCTTCCTCTCCCTAGCCCGAGTTCGACCTAGATTGACCTCCCTTGACCTCTTTTTTCTTCAACCCTGGGTGTGTGGATGGGTTGTGGTGGTGTTTCTCTTGCTTTTTCTCTCTCCATCCTCTCTAGTTCATCTCCATGGAGTCCAACAGGAGAAAGAGAGTAGCCCCAGTTGGAGCACCATCTTTGTCTTCCAACTCGTGTCTCATACCCTTTGACGATACCTTATTTGTCTCCAATGAGGCTCTCAATAGGTAAAAGGAGATCCTTCTTAGGAATCTTTTTCCATTTCATTTCCTTTTTTATCCTACCCCACATAGACATAAGGTCATCGATCAAGTAGTCGAGTTGCTATACAATCACCACCTCTCCGCCTTGTGTGTCAAACACTTGTGCTACAACAATTTCATCACTAGCACAAAAGCAATTCATGAATTCTATGCTAACTTATAATAGAATCATGACACACTCATACCACCACCTAACACTCAAGTAGTCCTCACTTCCATGATGTCCGAGAAGATATTCCAAGTCTCTGAGGATACCCTGAACATTTTCTTCTTGGGTACTGAGGTGACTGACACTTGGAGGAAGGACTACCCTGAGTATTTTGACCTAGTTGACCCTAAGGCCTTCTACAAGTAGTATGATCTTACTCTCCTTGATATTCAGAAATACTTGAAGAAGCCTCAGTTACCCTATAGGAAGAAGTGTACCCTTCCCTCCACCACCTTAGACCTCAAGAACCGCAAACTTGCCCTATTTGTTAACTACAATATTCATCCCAAGAAAAATCAGACGAAATTGCATATAACATTGTGGTAATTATGTTTTGTCTCTTGAAGAACATAGAAGTCAAATGGTCTCATTATGTCCTTCACCACATGACATGTTTTGACTCTAGTAATAACACATGTGGCACCCACCCACCCTAGCCATCCCTGATCTGTGGTCTTTTCCAACTTGCCATTAGAAAATCTCTTTTCCATGACCTTCATTACAAACCAGCATTGAAAGGAGTTTGCATCAGTGAGACCACACTTTAGAAGTTTGTGCCTATCCCTGCCTTTACCATACATGGAGCTTCCACATCTACCTCTACCTATGAACCTCCACCACCTTAGCCTTCTCGACCTGCCCGCGCCTCTTTTCATGTGTCAAATGAAGCCCTTATGGGCCACATGATGCATCAACAAGTGTATAACCTTCAGGTTCAAGAGAACATACATCAGGATCTCTATTCCATCAAGGCCAACATGAACCTATCATGTGCATACCCTTATCCTACCCACCAGCCCTACCCGGGAGGTGACTATGTATCCTATGCATATGATCACTTTTACCCAACCCCTCCACCTACTGCTTCCATTGCTACACCCTATGTTGGTGGTGGATATACCTCTTCTATGCTTCCTCTTCTTGCTGGCCCTTTGGCCACCCTGCTTGTTGGTCTTGGTACTTCTCCTCCCTCCTTCCCACAGGCCAATGAGCTTCATGCTTTTGGCATATCTTGGGCTAGAAGAATGCTCGTTGGCCCAGTCATGGTTTTGGTTCCCTTACCGATGAGGAGATTCTAGTCCAGGCTGATGAGGAAGTTGTTGCTACTGATGAGGAGGCTTCTGAGGATGAGGATGGTGATGATGCTTCGTATGGATTTGTTGGTGCCTCTAGTGATGAAGGTGATGTTGTTGTCTCTACTACACCTTTAGACAGAGATGATGACAACGAGTCAGAAGCTTCTGATGTTGATGATGATGTTGATGATGTGCGCATAGATGACCTAGATTTTAGATTTTATAGTTTTTAGTCTAGATGTTGATCATATATATATATATATATATATATATATATATATATATATACATATATATATTTCTAGGCTATTTTGCACCAAAAACATCTGGGCACATTTTCTGAGTTGTACTATTATATCATCATGTTTTCATCATTTTGGCTTGTAGTTGTTTCTGAGGTCATGCTCTTTGTGTTGTCATCTTAATCATATGCAAACTTACTCTTTGATTTACTATATCTCATGAATTGGTGCCATGTTTACCATATTTTGATTATGCCTTAGATTGCTTGTTTCTCTCATCTCTGTTTGGTGCATGTTTTTTAGATTGCATGTTGTGGATGTATGTTTGTTTGTGCTTGGAGAAGACCTATTTCTGTTCTCTTCTACCCCCCTTCCTTTTTGATAATGTCAAAAGGGGGAGAGAAGTTCAATGTTTTGAATCTCAACCATATTATTTTTATAGTCTATGTGATCCTTTTCTTGTTCATTATATGCTTATCATGTGACTTGCTAAACAACCGTATAATATATATGTTATAATGTTTTGTGGAGAAAAACTAACTATGCAAGTAAGAGTAAGCATAGATTGAGGGGGAGAAATTCACATTATTCAAATCATGAATTCCCCTATAATTCACAAGGAAAAAGGTATAACTTGACATATCTTTTTCAATATGATTGAGGAATGGTTTGTCATTGTCAAAAATGGGGGAGAATGTTGACTTGAGAGTTATACATTGCCCATATTTTGATAATGACTTAACAATTCCATTCCTATGTATCTAATATGTTTGTCCAAGATTAATTTCGAGATTTAGGTACATGAAAAGGATCAAATTACAAAAAGCCCTAGCTTGTCCAAGTTCAAGTCAAAAACAAATCAAGTGCGCATTTTGGGAAATAACTCCAAATGACCTTAGATGATTTTTGTAATCACTTGTATTGATGATATGACTTGTAACTAAGACGAGGAAAAATCAAGGACTCTTAATTCCAACGTTTGATCACTCAAATGTCAATTTAGAAAATGGATTTTCTGGAGAGACCAATTGGCTGAGTTGCACACTCAAAGTAAATGACTGGTCGATCAACTAAGAAAATTTGATTTTCACTCATCGGTCAAGTTTCCCAAAACAAACTCAACTGATGGTTTGAAAATTGACTCTATCACCTAGTGGATCGGTCGAGTTATCGTTATTGAAACTCGACTGAATGTACTTTACGAAAATGCAGAAAAAGTGATTATAATCGTTGGTGAGTTGTTTTAAGCGAGAGTAGTTATGTTGTAATTTGGAAAATGGCTATATTTTTCCCTTAAGTGATCCCACACTCAAGGGAACACCCCCAGCTATAAATAGGACCCCTTGGAGTTCATTTCATGATTTCTCATTCATGCTATTCTAAGTCCTTGCTATAGTTGAGTGTATTGCAACTCCTTGAGCCCCTTTCTCTCATTTACATAGCATGTTAGGCCAGTTGTAAGATAGGTACCTTCATGTGATTTTTAAGCACTCATTCCATTCCATCTTCCCTACCCCCTTTCTCAAAGAAGAAAAGGTTGAAGCAAGATACTCCGTGTGAAGGTGAAGATGATGTTGTTGTTGTTCAAGGTTGAAGAAGAGGTGAAGATCTTCTTCAGGTGAAGGATAAGGGAAAGGACAAGATTATGAGTGAGTTAGGCTAGTTGTAAGAGAGGTAACTTCGTGTTCTTGTAAAGCTCTCATTCCATTCCATCTTCCCTACCCCCTTTTTCAAAGAAGAAAAGGTTGAAGAAAGCTACTCCGCGTGAAGGTGAAGATGATGTTGTTGTTCTTCAAGGTTGAAGAAGAGGTGAAGATCTTCTTCGGGTGAAGGATAAGGGAAATGAAAAGATTCAAGAAGAGTGAGCAAATTCCTTCAAGGCCAAAGACTTGATGCAAGTGTGGGTAAGTCCTTGTTGAAGGCTAAAGACATCTTGGATCAAGTGGGTAAGTCTTTGTGTAGGTGTAAGACTCTTGTCTTGAATAGGTAAGTCCTTGGATGTATGGTGGTCTCCTTGTATCTCGTATGAATGAATATAAGTATACACGGATTGAAAAGTCCTAGAGGTTGATCTCTCTAGGTAGTGGATTGACTCTCTCCTAGTTTGGAGAGTGGAACCACTCTTTTTTTTAATATAAATTTACTACAGAAACCAATTCAAAATACACTAGTAGAATTATGCTAACATTTATAACACGTGATCATTTATGATTTTTTTTATCAAGAGTAAAGCTACTATTTATTCATTCCACGCTCTACTGTAGACAAAATGGTTGGGATGTCCACATGGCACATGAACTGGAACCAGTGGGGTACAGTAGAGGTGAAGATAAAGGAAGTTTTACAAGACATAGCATACTTTGCCAAGTTGTTCGCGGGATTATTGAAATCACGAAGAACATGATGTATAAGTTCTACAGGTGAGCTTCCAAGAAGACTATTAGCTTTCCTAGCATAGGCCAGGAACTTTGGGAGGAGTTTTTCATTCGTAATGTGCCTTATAGCTTCCAGGGAATCTGAAAGGATGTAGGAGGACTCCCAGGAACAGTCCTTGCACAGCTGTGCGCCCAACAAGATAGCTATGATTTCACTCTCTAGCAATGAGATAGATTGAATGGTTTGACATGCACCCAAGATGTGAGAGCCATCTTCCTGGATGGCATGAATCCCGATAGCCATTGTATCCTGCCCAAGATGATGAGATGCATCAATGAAGATGTAAACCGACTTGGTAGCAATCATTTTAGTGCTAAGGTCTACATGTTTTTGAGCTTTGGGTAGCTCCTTTAAAAGCTTGAGAATGGAATCTGCACAGAGCCTAATGAACTCCACCTTCTTGGTGGAAGGGATGATTTGATTTTGATGAATCTGCAAGTTCCGATAGGACCAAATATGCCAGCACACTACCGCTCTCAGGGTAGCATAGCATGCCATGGTACACCGCCAGATCCACTTGTTAGCAGGAAGGACATGATGGTCATCATTGGGAAGCAACTGATTCCACATAGCCCAGCTAGACGGACAATCTCTAAGGGTATGAATCATAGTATCCTGGTCATTATTGCAGATAAGACAGTCCTCAGGGACCTCCATGTGCCTACGACGCTTCTCCATATTTTTCATGAGAGCTCCATTCATCATAAGCCAAAGATGGAGCTTGATACGTTTTGGTAATTTGGCTTGTCAAATAGATTTCCAATGTCCGGGCGTGGCCACCTCTTTATTGTGCCTGATCCATCTATAGACCGATCTAGAAGTAAACAACCCACTCTCCTCAAGCGGCCATGAACAACCATCATTTCCTGAGTCGGGGTAGGGTGTAGGAATGGTAGAAATAGTAGCCCAGGTGGACTCAGGGAGGAAGTTGTAGATGAAGTCCCAGTCCTACCCTCCTACAGGAGAAGCCATGGAATCAACTGTGAGATCACTGAGATCATGAGGAATAGGCCAATTTGGATGGGAGTCCAGAATACAATGACCGAAAATCCATCTATCTTTCCAAACATTAGTACTCTGCCCATTATTAATCACGTGATGGTTGAGGTCAGCAATCCTGCTGATGTTCTTCTTAATGAAGCTCCATGTCGGGGAGCTTAGTACAGACTTGAGCCTCCCATTTTTTGTGTATTTGTCTTTCATCACCCTGACCCAAATCTTAGAGGGGTAGGTGTGATAAGCCCACACATTCTTCAACATAAGTGCTTCGTTCTGGTCTTTAGCATCCCTGATGGCGAGGCCACCGATATCCTTGTTGGACAAAACCTTAGTCCACGCAACAAGTGAGGATTTTCTTTGAGTAGATGCACCCGACCACACGAACCTACAGATGTTTTTATTGATGCCATCACAAAGACTCGGCGAGAGCTTAACAGTCTGCATGGTGTAGGTAGGGATCGCCTGAAGAGTGGACTTGGCCAACGTCACCCGACCTGCAAGGGACATGTGCTTATGTGTCCAGCTATTCATCATTCTCTGTATGGATGTTAGAATGTTGCCATGGGTTTCTTTGTTTACTTGGTGGTGAAGAACATGCACCCCAAGGTACTTCCCTAGGTCGTAGGTCCAGGAGAAGCCCAACTTCCTATAAATCCTACCCTTCTGAGATTGAGAAATATGCTTGCTAAATAAATAACGAGACTTTGGTTTAGAAATAGATTGATCGGAGGCCATGGAGAAGTCCTTGAGAATATAGGATATGACCTGGGCCTATTCTACCGAAGCTTCTCCCAGCAAGAGGATGTCGTTGGCGAACAAGACATGAGATAGCTTCAGGCCACCGTGAGAGAGGATGACTGGCTTCCATCTACCTGCTTCCACAGATATAGAGATGGCTTGACTCAGCCTTTCCATGCAGAGAATGAACACATATGGGTTGATTGGGTCTCCTTGGTGGATGCCTTGAGACGCTTTAAGGGGGGGGGGGGGAGTACCTCACCCTCCCATAGGATGGAGGTCTCACCCTTTGTGATGATTTCCATGATGATAGTAGTGAGCTTAGCAGGTATTCATGTATGCTTTAGGGTGTCATGAATAAAATCCCAATTCATCCAATCAAACGCCTTTTCCAGGTCCAATTTGACGCACATCAAGGGCTTCTTGGTAGAATTGGATTTCATAGTGTGGATAACCTCCTAGATGAGGAGAATGTTGTCACTAATGTGTTTCCAGGGATAAAGCTGGATTGTGTTGGGTTAACCCAGTCACTCGTGAAAGGCTTGAGTCGTTCAACGATCACTTTGGAGATGATTTTAAAATAGCTATTATTCAGGGAGATGGGTCTCAAATCACTGCATCGTTGAGGCATAGGGATTTTTGGAATGAGAACCATATAGAAGCATGCGATGGTGGGATCGATGAGCTCAGAGGAGAAGACCTCTTGTACAGTGTTGGTGATGCTTGGGCCTACTGTCTCCCAGTTATGTTGGATGAAACCAGAGTGAATGCCATCAAGCTCGGTGGCTTTAAGAGGTGCCATGGCGAAGGCAATCCTCTTAACCTCAGTACTATCTGGGATAGAGCTCAGTTCGGTGAAGATAGCTTCAGGGATAGTTGGGAAGGGACCCGGGTATGCTTGAATCCGTGCAGCTTGCGTCGGGACAGCTTGAGTAAGGAGCTCCTTGAAGAAGTTGCGAATGAGATTCTTTATTTCAGCACATGTGGTCATCCATCGCCCATCGTCTTTCTAAAGACGGGTGATTTTGTTGAAGTGTTGCGTAGCTTGGATGTAGGACTGGTAAAACTTAGTGTTGAGATCACCAACCTTTAACTAGTCGATGTGAGCACGCTGCTACTAGTCAACTTCCTCTTGAAGGAGGATGTTATGAAGGCATTCCTGAAGAGGCACGGTTGGGTCTATTAGTGGAACAGACTTCAGGGCTTGGAGATGTACCTGGTGTTTGCTAATGTTGGAAAGCAGTCGACGTTTCTCCTTGTGGTGACGAGTAGCATGTGAAGAATCCCACCGAGTAGCTTTACACATGAAATCAAGGAGCACATCCTGGAAGTTACCATTAATAGGCCAGTGATGCAAGACCTTCTCCTTGAACTCAAGAGCAAGGTTCCAACTTTCCTTGGTACAGAAATGAGCACGCTTGGGCATCTTGATTCTGCAAGACAGGAGAATAGGATGATGGTCTAAGTAAAGAAGGGGAAGAACATCAACAGAACTTTCCTTGAACATTTGAATCCATTCAGAGTTGGCGATGACACGATCAAGCCTCTCATAGATCTGCTGGCACTTGAACGTGAATAAGGGACCATGGAATTTCAGTTCTGCAAGTCCGGTGGTCGCAAGGGTTTCATGGAATTGGCTGCTAGCACGCCTATCAAAATAAACGCTACCTCTCTTTTCATTGACGTTGAGTAGAGTATTGAAATCGCCCATCACTTCCCATGCAGTGTTGTTCACAGTAGTTGAGATCTCCTCTAACCTTTCCCAGAGGAACTCCCTTGTAGTAGGATTAGGGCTACCGTACACGATGGTCAAGAACCAATCACTGTTAACAGAAAAGTGTACAAACTGGCGATGATTGAGAATGATGTTGACTGAGCAGCTATGTTGATTCCATGCGATCCATATACCACCGGAGAAGCCATTAGCTTCCACCCTATGAGATGAGTTGTATCCAAGATGTTTGATAATACTATCTGTAGTTGGGCCACTGCAGCGAGGTTCCACAATGGTTGTGATGCTCACTTTATGAGTGGACTTCATTTCATGAATTAATATGATCTTCCGGTCCAGGCGTGCACCTTGGATGTTCCAGCAAAGAACATTCATTGAGAAATTATTGAAGAGCGGCACACAGTCCTACAGACTGTTCTTCTTCATCCAACTTTTCCTCCGTTGAAGGTTCATGAGAGACACCTTCAAGGTGTTGTTAGAATTCCAGCATGCGCTTTGCATGGGGGGGTCATATTTGTAGTACCTTGAGGTTCCTCTGACTTACATTTCTTACAAACACGATCAGGGCTCTGGGTTGCTTGGAAGATGATCTTCTTATTCCTCAGCATGACATATCCACTGTCATTCCTGCTATGACGTGTGATATTCTTGCTAGAGGTCTCCCACGTTGTTGCTTAGAATTGGAACTCACCTTCTTTTGTCGAGGGTGCTTCTCTGCCCTTGCTCCCGTTGTTCCCTGTGAGCTGCACAGCTGTGTTAGCCTTCGGTTGATTGGGCACTTGTTGCGGTTCCACAGGTGGTGCGGCAAGCAGATCAGTGGCATGGGCTGCTTTTGTGGCTGCCTCCTTGTTCTGTTGCCGCTACTTGGCCTTTTTACTGAGCACCAGTTGGAAGTCATCCTCCTCTCCGACTTGGATGGGAGTTTCGTTAGAGGCACTTTCCTGGGCCTATTGGTCACTCTACGATGCAGTAGGTTTCTTCATAGCAATGTTCCTTCCCACCGTGTTGGGCTTACACCTCTCAGGCATTTTGGCGTGGATCACTTCCGTGTAGCTGACCGCCGGAAATGGGATGGGGATGGATGTAGAGACCAGGTCGCTCGGGGGAGAGAGGTCTTTCTTACACTCACTCATGTTGTGTCCCAGACGTCCACACATCAGATAGAATTGAGGCAGGTTTTTGTACTCCAGCCTGAATTGCTCTCCATTGATGAAGATCGCAGGAAGCAAGGGCTTGTGTGTGTCGATTTCGACAGCGATCCTGGAAAATTTGCCCCTATTGCCCATAAGGGTGTTAGCGTCCACCTTGATTGTTTAACCAATAATGTTGCCGATGTTGATTAGGAGTTGGTTCTAAAAAAGGAAGATTGGGAGATCTGCAACCCTAACCCACACACACAGCTTGCGTGGAATCTTTTCCGAAGGCCTGAAGGAAGGTGACCATGACTGTATGGAAAGGTAATTTCCAAATACAGTCCACGGGCCTCCCAGGAGCGCCTTCTCATACTCCTCCCGGTTGCCCAACTGGATGATGTAGTAGCCATTTTCAAGGTCAATTATCCTGATCTACACTGTCGACTGCCACATAACGTTGATCTTGTTTACCAGGGATTGGAACCCTATTGTGATCCTAATAGCTTTCACGACCACAGCGAATTGCCATGGGGCCAACAAGGGTTGGATTGATTCTTGCTTGACGGAAAAGGCAGGTAGAACTCCTGAGAGGTCCACCTAAATGTCCGCATTAATGAGGGTGTCCGGTGAGATGGGATTGGTGTATGAGAGAAGCCCATGATCGCTGCCGATGTGGGCATCCCTATTTTTGCGCCTAGCGGGAGCATCCTCAGGTTGTTCCTAGCTCATGGAAACATCTCTGGGGTCAGTGCCGACGGCAGGATCATCATCGACAGCAACCGGAGTTACGTTGCTCCTCTCCTCTACAGAACGATGGTGGTTGAAGGATCCTTGGCCGCGTCCTCCTCGCCCGCCTCTGTGGCAGCCACCGTGGCTCCCAAACCCTAGCATAACTTTGTGGAACCACTCTAAACTACCTTGTCCAAGTGAATGTTTTAATTTCTCTCATCCTTGCTATGCTTACTTAATTAGGACTTAAAATTGGTCTTAAACTATTAGTTTTGATGGATATAATTTGAAGGTCTAACTTATCTTGTGAGAATTTTGAAAATGTATTCACCCCCCTCTAGAGCCCTAGATCCAACACTTCTATGCCACCAAGGAATCAACATATCAATTTTTTGCCACCACTTATTTTATCAATCACCATTTTATCTTACTGCTTAACATACTTCACTTGATTCCTTTTTCCTCTCATTAGATTTATGATCATATTAAATTTTGTGAGTTGTGAATTAGTAAAAATATAGATGGTGATTACTCACTTAGGATTTGGTTTATTTGTTACTTGGTATTCATCACTGTCTTGTGTACTCTAAATGAATAATATTATTGTTTAAAAAAATGTTTGTTTATATTATCATAGTCTTCACCATGTATATATGTATATCTTTTTGTATTTGTATCATTTTTCATCACCCTTATTAGCATAATTTGGGAGAAGACCCAATTGGTGTATTTCGTGTATACTGACTAGTTAATTAGTGATTTTCAGGTGTATTGAGTATCTTTAGGATGATTTTATCCATAGAGATCATGTCTTGTATAATTTTTTTGAAGTGTTTAGTATCAAACATATCAGATTTTTAGTAATTTGTGGCACTCCCCCACTTGAAAAAGATTTCATACTTATTTTCTTCTTATCCATAATCTAGTATTTATATACTCATATATTATTTTATGGTCTACAATATTTAGTAGTTGGGAAATTTTAAGTATTCAAGTGGTTGAGATATATATTAGGTGTCATTTAATTTTTATATGTTAATGTTAAGTGGGGGAAGAATTCAAATTTTTCTTTTTAACATTGATAATGAACTTAACCTAACTAGATAGTGCAAAATTACCCATCTCATTTGTTTTGCTGCAACTTATAGGTTTGTCATCAATTTTTAGGTTTGATATGAGATAACATATGATCTCATGCAGTGGGTATTTTAATAACTATATTTGGGGGTTGTTTTTTCTTACCCAATCAGTCTCTTTCAACTTGAGTTAGAAACTTGACCTACTCATGTTTTGCCATTTACTCATTACAGAATACATGTTCTCATTTTTTCTAAAAGATGAGGAATAAATCATGTTATTACTTTGTGAAGTCATTATTATAGAAAACATATCTATAGCAAAATTACTCACATAGAAATAAATAAATTAAAACCATCTACTCTTGGAAAGTATTTCTCTACGAAATTGATCAAACAATACTAAGAAGGGAGAGGGATGGGTAACTATATTCAAAAATATTCCTTCACCAATACTGAACTGTCACCCCTCCAGTTTTAAGTGGTGTAATGATTAAACTAACAAGTCATGTGGTTCTCCTTTATGTGGAGTCCATGACAACTTAAAACTTGTGAAAACTAGAGAAATCATCAACAAAAGGAAAATTTTCTTTTGTATATTGTATTATAATGGAAGATATTAGTTTCTCTTAGAAATCATGAGGTGCAAAGAAAGGATGAGCTCAAATCTAGACAATATTCATAAGCAACAAAATTTCCACAAGTCCATATGCTAGACTATCTACTCTTCACCATAACGAACAATTGGTTCAAACATGGGATGATACCTAATGATGATATAAAGGAGGACCAAAGGGAACCCTAAGTCATATTATAAAGAAGTGAGATATTTGTTATCTAATCTATGATGGTCAACTACTCCAAGATCCTCATTTGAAACAACATCCTGTTTCTTCATCCAACATCTAGTCAACAAGTGTTTCAAAAATGAAATAGTTGGTAAACACATCTTCATGTGTTATAAGGGTTTGATAAGAATCAACTTAGGAACTTTTAGGTTGAGATGATAGATATTAATATACGATTTTTTTGTTAGGCTAGAACTAGGTAGAGGGGTATCTTGAGTATGAAACTCATAATTGAGGTTAAGGTTGTCATCCTTCAGCATTCTCACATCAAAGAGTTCACCATTGACATCACACATGAAAGGCAACAAAGGAGACATTTAAGAAAATCATTATGTCTTACCTGAGATAAAGAAGTTCATTGGTGATGAGTTTTGTTACAAAATTGAAAAAATAGGCTTTCTAGATCCCCAAAATCACAAAATACAAAAGGATACAAAATACCCCTTTGTATTTTTTATAGTATTAACCTAGTGGCTTATCCACATCACATAAAAATCCTATTGGGATTCATATCTCATAGTTTACAATAGAATTAGAAAAGTGATATTTATCTTAGGAAAATATAAATGCATATCCATACAATATACCAAACATATGTAAAGTGTTTTAAAAGATTATCTAGAAAAAAAAGTCCCATGATGGGCACCTAGACAACTTTGCACACAATTCCATAGTCTTTATAAGTTTGTCAAAAATAACAGGTCACGTTGAGTCATAATCCAAGCCAACTGGTAGATGATTATTTGAAGGCACCCATGTTATAAGGTAAGTCTTAACAAACAAAGTCATGAACAAATAGTAGTATCTTCTAATAGGGAAAAAATTATTGAAATATAGGAGGGAACATGACAAATATCTTATGAGGTATTTATTTGCACAATAAATTCCCTAGGGCTGAAATCCCTAGGGTTTACCTAACCTAACTGTATGACAATCCCACCCGAAAGTGGGTCAATATTATTTTATTACAGTTTAGGATCAAACCAAAGGGGACAAGTTAGTCAAGAACTATATGATCAATGCAAACAAGCAATAACTAGTGTTTATCGGGACAAAAATATATTTTATTTGATTAAACTAAGTTTACAATAAGTCTGGATTAAGGTTCTAAATTTATCAAGTGATGGAAACACTAGGGTGAATGGGTTTCACAACTGCTACCTATTGTTCACACTTTCATTGCATTGTAACATGCATGAACATTTTACATTGAGGCCAGATAAATCCTTGGAATTGAGATTTAAAATAGATAGATATTACTCTGAGTTCTTCATCCATTACCTAGAGATCATGTATCTATCGCCCCAAAAACAGCCTATCTGAAATTATCATCAAGTTCTAAACTAGAACCTAATTAATATCCTTGGTTATAGGTTTGAAATTCTCTATGCCCATGTCCACATAAACATGTATATATGTCTTACAAACGCATAAATAAGAAATAAATGATAGATTCAAATTGTAATTGAGTTATACGATTGTAGATGCAAATAACAAAGCAAAAATAGGTAGTAGGGCTACTCCTAATACCCTAACAAGGGTACTAATCTCTTCTCATGGTAGAAACACGATAACAATGTATAGAGAATAAAATTCCATAGTCACAGAAAGAAAATATATGAGCAACCATGATGTCCAGATGTTGGTCTTCTTGCTTAGGTATGTCCTTGAGAGGAGCACAGAAACAAAATAGTTGAGTGGATTTTGGATCAGAGGTCGATTGGTGTTGAATGGCCAATCGATTGAACTAGGAAAGGTAGACCTCAATTATTCTATTAGTGGTGGATAGGTTGATTGGTGCTCCTATGTCAAGGACAGACTATTTAGCTCAGAGTAGAGGGGGGATAGGAGATTGAGCTGGTGAGAGAAGGTGGTCGATCAATCTATATAATGGCCATGGTTAATTGAGGTACCTCTATCAAGATCAGACTATCCACCTAAGGGAGAGGTCAATAAATTGACCTATATCTTTCAAGGTTGGTTGATCGAGTTCTGGAGTGGAAGAGGTATATGGTCAATTGAGTTGTCTCTTTCAAGGGTGTTCGATGAAGCCTTATAGAGGATACATGAAAAGTTGGGTTCATGGATAGAGTTAAGAAACCTCTCGTTGCTTTATGATATATTTAAGTGGGGGCAATGGCCTTCTATTTATAAGAGGCAACAAGTAAGGATAAGAACCTCTAAGGAATTCCATGAGGCACCTTGTAAAGTGGCAGCTTCCCTAGCCGCCTGGAGTTAATGCAACACTAGGGGAAAATGAAGGTCCACATGCGTCATTCAACATGTGAAGGTGTTTAATCAGTTGATGCTAATTAATGGATCTCGATCAGTGATGCTCAATTGTTGAATGGTAAGTCAAGGGGATTGATCAATGGAACTCATTCAGTGGAACTTGATTTGTAGAGCTCAATCAGTGGAGCTTGATTTTAGAGATCGATAGGTGATTTATCGAGGAGGTCGATCAGGGGGTTTATCGTGCATTCAATCCAAAAATATTGATCGATTTGTCTAAAGAACATGCCCTAAATCCATTCTAGTTTAGGGTATTGTCCTGCACCTCGCAAGATACATTCCCTCTTGACTCCCACCCATTGAACAGCACCAACATGCCCTATGTCATCATGGTATGAAGATATTAAACTCAAAATCTATAAAAGAATTTGATAAAGTATTAAAACCCTAACAATTTTAAAAATCTAAATAAAACTAAATGAAATTGTTTTAAGGAAAACTAAGAAATCTATATGTAAAAGAAAACTAGAATTGTAACTAAAGTAGGATGAATATGCATTTATCAAATAACCCTAAATTGAAATGTTCCTCTCCTCAAGTAACACAAAACCCAAAATAGTCACCAAATAAATACTTTCAGACCAATTGATTGTCACACTTTCACATCGTGATCATATCCCTACCACCTAATATTACCAGGCTATCCTAACTTCCTGAGATTACAAAACACATCAATTCATATCTTACTTTCTAACTTTTCCTCCTAGAAACATTTCCTCAACACTAACCCTATCCTAAGAATGTCTAAGAGTTTCCTGAGAGTTTAGAGGATCCCGTTAAATGAAAAGTATGCATATGATCAAACACATGGAATGATAGAAAAATGGGATATTTTATATGTCCCTAGGTGGAAAATGGATAGAAGGGGGTGCAGAAGTAAGATGTGAATTCTCTTCTATTTGACTTTAGATTGCATTCTTTTAATGATTTAGAAGCTTGCTTCTTGTACACATTGGCATCTTTTCTTTATTTTTTGATGGTATGACCCTATTACATAGAGAGGGGTATGAAAGTAGCTAATAGAGGAAGAAGGGTTGTACCACACTAAACATTAGGGTTTGGCACATTTTTATGGCTCTCTATTTCCTTTTTGTAGATGAAAGGTAAGAAGATGGAAAAAGAAGTTTAGAAGAAGGGTCGAATTAGCATGCAACTTGAATTATAATCCAGTTCACCACATTGTTCCCCTAGTCACATCACAATACTCATTGCAAATAAATAAATAAATTGCCATAAGATCTCTTACAAATTCATACATTATTCTAGAAAGGGTAAACATAAATTGTCTCGTATTGACCTCAAACCTAATACATGTAGGCTAAGTAAATCTAGAGCACGAAATAAAAACTAGACTAGAGAATCTATTAAGTGGTAATGGCACCCCACCAAGCTAAAGTATCTTTTGGTGTCAGCTATGCTAAAGGGCTCGCTTCAGTTCTACCTTGCTCCTTGATCTAGGGAAATCACGTCCTACGACCATGCACAAACAAAGTAACAACGTAAGTAAGTGATACTATACATTTATAAGAACCAAAAAATAATAATATATACTTCAACTAAGATAAACTTGGCACGAATTAACGTTAATAATTGTCATCACATTTTATCTTCCATTACATTAATGAATTAAGGAATGTTACTATATGCATTCTCTACATAACTATCCACATGATGCACGTCATGCTTGGAAAGACCATCATTTCTAGTAAGCCCATAACAACCATAAAGGTCCATCATTGTGGGAATCATATCATAAGTTACAAAATTCTCTTATCTTAAACATTATCATCATTCCTCTTATCTTGCTATCAATGCAAATTGTCCTCATCCAATAATTGCACAGAAATGTTCATCAAGTCGGTTAGTGCTCATATCAGTTGCACCAAAGTGTTCATCAGTGTTGTAAAGACAAAATAATATATTGAGAAACAATTCACAACTTATGTATATTTTAATCGTCAAGGGATTTCTCCTCTAATTCTTGAAATTAACATTATAAGATTTACATTTAAAAAATGCATCAATATGTCTTAATCATTACATGATCATAGCATTAGATAAATGAGCATCAGTGGTAATCATAGAACTATATAGATATAATGAAAATTATGAAATAATATAATCAGATGCATCATTGTTATCGTAATTTCATTAATAACTTGGAATTTGAATCATAATCATAAACCAAACTTAATATGATAGAGACGGGTGAGAAGTTTAGTAAAACCCCTTCTTAAACAAGAATACAAAAAGAAATAGGAAAGTGTGAGGACGCAAATAGTGAATACAAGTGATGGGTGAGTCAAGTTGTCTATATGTGATTAATTGGTGGAGACAGTATTGGAGGGTAGTCTGAAGGTATATGGGTGATTATTTGATAATGGGGGATATTCTGAGGTATATTTTGTCATTTAAAGCAAAACAATGGTATATCCAACTAGGTTTAGTTTGGGCATTTTGTGAGTCATTTATCATAATCTATAATTAAAGGAAAAATGAAAGAAGAAGTGAAATTGAGTGTTGATGTTATTGTGAGAAATGGTTAGTTGATAAGGAAGAAAATGGGTGAATAAAATCATATGTCAATAATGCTTGGACATAGGGGAGACTATGATATCTAAATGGTAGGTCCCTTAGTCCAATATATTATGTTTGACATGTTGTATTGATATGATGTTAAAGTTTGAGATCATTCGGATGATTTAGCCCCAAAATTCCTAAGGGCATTTTTGTCCTTATACCTAAGTCAGGTCTTAAATATATACATTTGAAGAAACTTATGGTTCAATAATGAATATAACATTATTTCGTATCTATGAATCAATTTTGAGAATTTTTTTAAAAACATTTGAATAATGATAAAATATCATACATACCAAAAATAATAGTTTTTATGTAATTTGTTAAATGAAAAAATGAATTTATCATTTTATAAAACTAGTAGAGTTGTTTTTATAAAATTTAACCTTCGATTAAAATTTTAAACTAATCAACATGTTTAGTCATTCAAATAAATTATACAAGAAATATAATAAAACTATTTAAATGATTCATGTCATTCATATTATTTAAGTAATATGTTGAATGTTATAACAAGATTTTGTTATCCAAATGAGATAAAAAAATAGATAGGACTTTTTGGAGATAAGATGATTTTTTGGTGACTTTTGAGGATTTTTGAAAAATTATTAGTGTAATTAATTACATATTTCGTTATTCTATTTATGCATATATATGGAATTTGTATTAATTATCTATACTATTTTGACTAAATCAAACTCAGGTTTCTTTAAACCCTATATAAGCAAATTCAAATTTAACATTGATGAACATCAAATTTTATTTGAATTCCAGACAGTATGTACATGATGGGTATCCAAATCTACCATACTTGAAGGTCCTCTTCAACTGTGAGACTTGGGTTTCCAAGACCCTTAACATATGGTCATGCACCCCTCTTCTATCATTCTCCACCAATAGGATATGTGATAGAGATTTTTATACCTCCATAAGTTCCACGATGGCTTCAAATTAGAGTTTCATTGAGGTCTTGCATCACCATCATATCGATGACTGGAGATGATGATAGAGGAGGGTGAATGCACCAGCCAAAAATAACCACAGTAATAGCATTGATTGGGAGATAAGGATGAGGATGTGGAAGGCTATTGTCCATGGGGAGGACCACTGGTAGTGGCACACAGTTAGGAGACACAAGGGCCGGTGAGCTTCGACGATGTCTGGGAGGCTAATTTGTGCCCCCATATACAAAAACGATGGGCATTATGACTTGCCCATATGCATTAGAAAAGGAGGATTACAGGTATTTTTTTCAAAATTATATAGAAAATTTGTTGTTTGTCTTTTTGGACATTTAATATACAACCGGAATCGCATTGAAGACTTGAACATTATATAGATATTAAATCTGATATTTTCGTATGTTTAACTAGTGTTATTGTCTAGTAAAGAATTTACATGATTTAGATGAAATCTAAGTCTAGAAACATTTGATCTTCATGAAGTTTGTCTTACAGTTGTGTTATGGTTTTCCAAATGTTACCATAATCTTGGATCTTAATGATAAGAGTCTGATAAGTGAATAAGGTTGTATCCATGTGCATATATAGTGGAATGAATATTGTAACCAAGATCCTAGTACGACCCTAGTAAAATAGCAATGCATGTGAGACAATAAAATATATAATGTGAATATAGACTCTTTAATCGATAAAATATGTCCATGAACATGGCATGGATTAGCTTTAACCAAATCAAGCTAGAAAACTAACTCCATTTAATCAAAGTAATAATGGTTCTGATATGTATTGTGGTTTCTTTCTCTTTTATATGAACGAGATAGCGATTAGAGTCTAGTTGACTCTGGCAGGTTCTGATAGGACTCTAAATTAGATACCTAGGTTAAATTATGAATAATCTATTTTATTATACTTTTCATATTTCTCAAGGTTTTATGAATGTTGTATCAATATGATGAATATCATGAATGCTTTTATTCCCTACAAACATAGGTCTTTGTCTATATCACTAAGGCATACTAACAACACTTAGTAACTGATACTACACAAGGGTGTTATTGGAGAAACCCAATCCCAAGCAATAATATTGAATAATTCCAAGAGGGTGATCTTAAAACCAATATGAGGTGAGGTGGAAGGATCCAACCATGGGATACACATTGACGAGCCTTATGACAGGATATACATTTTAGTTCCACTCATGGATTAATCATTAGTTTACCAAGTTCGATGAGAAAGATTACATGTTGAAATATAATGGGAAATTCGAACTTTATTAAATTGTAAATGTTTGATTCTTATTTTTTGTGTATTATGTTACAAATTACATGCACTCATTTTGGTTTCACTCATGTTCTTAGCATAATTAAGTGCTAACTATATATTTTTTGTCCGGGAAGATCACAGGTTTTCTAAAGGATGGGTCGCGGGCGGAGCGGAAAGGGGCGAGGGCGAGGGCGAACTCCTGGGTGTGGACGGGGGCGGGGGAACGCCGATGAGTCTTCTTCGACTCCTCCGTCATGCCAATCAGGGGCAAATGGAGAAGGGGGTTCTTCCATCTGTGAGATCTTCCCGGAAGCATCAAGGGCTTGCCCACGCAAGGGAACAGAGGTGATTCACGCGTCTTCCGCCAATCCTCCAGAAGCGCTGCCCTGTGGATCTGTTGAAGGGTCGTCTCCGTATCGTCTTGCTGATTTGTTGCGGACCAGCAGGCTGGATCGAAGTGAGATTGACACCGAGTTGCTGGAGTTCACCGAGCCGATCGTGAAGGAAGGCAAGAAATGTGCATCCATCTCGAGTCAGGACAGTGTTGTCCCTGACTGGGATGAGTTCATTTTTGTCCGATTTGTGGGCAGAAAACCTTATGCAGGTCAATTGTTTGGTTGGATTCGCAGAGCGTGGAGACCAAGCGGCCCGGTCGAGGTAGTGTCCGAGGAAAGGGAGGGGTACATCGTCAAGATGCCATCCCGTGATGACAAGGAGAGGGTTCTCGAAGAGGCTCCTTGGTTCATGGACGGGTCGTTGATTGTGGATCATGCGTGGAAGTCTGGAGCTCTTCTTCAACCTCTTTCTTTTGAGAAGGTACATGTGTGGTTCACGATTGAGAATGCAGGTGTTCCCTGGACTCGCAAACATATCTCGAGCGTCGCAAGTATCGTAGGAAGACCCGTGGACTTTGACGACAATTCTGTTGTTACAGGGTGTCTAGAGGTCGCCCGTGTCTATGTTGAAATGAGTTATGACTCCAAATTTCCCAAGGATACATTAGTGGATGTTGACTCTGCGCTCAAAACGCTGAAGGTTGAGGTGGTCGCAAAACCGGTGATCTGCCCCAACTGTAAAATATTTGGGCATAAAGCAACCTCTTGTCCATCGAAGATGAGAAGGCCTCCTCCGGGGAAAGACCTACAGGTTCGGATGGGGAAGGCCTCAAGTATTTGAGCTAATGTCAAAGTGACTTCCAAGGAGCAATCTAAGGAGGGACAAGGAAATAATGCTGTCATTCAGTTGGAGGAAGAGACGTCTGCACCTGTAGTTGAGGACGGTCGTCAAGGTCCCTGTATTCAACAGGTAGGAGGCGATGCTCGTTCTGTGGCTGCTGAGCAACAACTCCAAGTCCAAACCCGTTTCTCAGAACCTGAGATGCGTGGGGCATCCTCGGTTTTCAATGCTAGGAGTCTCAATCTTGATTGGGAGCTGGAGCTAAGCAGAAGAAGCAAAGGGGCAACGAGTTCTTCCTCGTGGCAGGTTAACAAGATATGGAATAGCAGTGGTTTCTCTGTTGATTATCAGCAGGCGAAGGAAAAGCTATTTGAAGGAGATGAAGAGTCCAACATGGATTCGAACTCTGACCTGGATTTTAATCCCTGGGAAGCTGACTCACTAGACTACAGTAAGCTTAGGCCAAACAGGAGGAAAAAATAACCTAAGAGGAAAAAGGATGGAGGTTAAATCTTTATCCTGGTTTCTCATTCAGTTCCTGTTCTTATCTGTTCTATTTTAGAATTTGAGGATAAGTTAGCTGATCTGTTGGCTGGGTGTTTCATCCTGGTTGTCCTCCACAACCCTCTGTTAGTGTTCATAAAGCCAGTGCGAGGGGAATTCAGGATTTAGCTTCTCTAACAGTGGATGCAGCTGTACTGATTGCCATGGATTCTTCTACGGTTGCGGGTAATGTGTAGGAAGATGTTGTTGTTGGTGCTACATTGTGTCAGTGTTTTGACAGATTATTTGGTCTCAGCTACTGAATCAACAATGAGCATGATTACATGTCTAGCTGATATACATTTTCTGATAGGGGAATCTCCATTTTTTGTGGGTGAGCGTATTGACAGTGGAGCTCTTCTTCTGTGTAGTTTGTGTCTATACCAGTTATGATTGTTGGATTGTTCCTTTGTTGTTCCAAGGCTGAACCTTCTTTGTTGTTCTAGGTCTTCTGCGTAAGACCTTAGTTGTTGTAGTTTTTTTAGTAGTCCTCTTTGTAGGGCTAAGGGCTGCTCATTTCTGTACCTAAAGTTTTGGAACAATATTATAGCAATAGAGTTTTTTATCGACCAAAAAAAACTATATATTGTTTGCTGATGCTTTAGGCTAAAAATGTTGAAATGAACTTGTGGAGGATCATGCAAGAAATAAAGAGAATAGTTCTCAAAGAAGAAAAATAAAGAGGATTTAGATATTTTGAATCTATCTCATATAAATTCTAATTGTTCCTAAACTTAACAAAAAATGTAGCTCTACATGAGGAGTTTTATCTCGCCTTTCATAAATAATTCATTATTTTTCATTTGTTATAAATCCATATCCCAAAAATATGGATATCAGCTCTTGATTTCCTTATGCACCATAACTGGGGATAACATGACCAGGGGGTCATTACAAAGACCAAAGAAGATGATAAGTTCCTACCCATTGGATTGATCATGCACTTAATATCATCCATAAGATCACATGACAACGAAACAAAATGTCAACTTAGGGAAAAATCAACATGACACATTATTAGCCAATGAAACCTGAGTCCACAATACTCTTCTCTTTCTTTAGTTACTTTGGTAGTGTATTTAACATCTAATTAACTTTAAATTTTATACGCAAGCTAATTAGGATATGTGGAATCCAAAATTAATATTTATAAATTATAATTTGAACAGCTTTGATGTTTTATTTCATTAGTTGTATACTAAGCTTTCACATAATGCATTTATTTCTCCTAATTATACAACTATGATACCATATTACATATTAAATCAATTCATTCATCTTTTATTCATAGGAGGATTCTAAAGTGAAACTAGAGTCAAGATTGTTAACCAGTATATTTGCACAATAAATCTTGCTATTAAATTTACTTGGTTATACTATATATAAGATTTCATATGTAAGGGACATTTATCTATTCATGATATTATTTGACTCCCAAAAAAAATCATTATAATCAAAATCAGAGGATTTCATTTTAGATATTATCTTACTCAAAAAGGGGCCAAGAATTAGGGAGAGTTAATATAAAATCCTCAATTTTTTATGGTATATAAAGTTGGACTTCATAATAATATGTGATTAACAACATGCACAAATACCTAGTTGAAATCAGTGAATGGTTTATGATTTAGGGCTTGTTCTAAGCATATAATTCACTAACAATAAGTCCTTAATATTATTTTCAATGATATTATGAACCCATGGCAAAGCATCCAATTTTCATTTGTCTGTATGTCTAACTGATCTGAAAATGTGTTTTAAGGTTTCAGTGATGTTTTACATGAATTATAAATATTTGAGAAGTTTTATATGTCATACGATGGAATGTTTAATTTAATGTACCTAAAATGATAATTATTTGAGGATATTTTAGAAGAATGGCCAAATATTAACATTTTTTAGTCAACTAAGTAGAAGGGTTTTTTTTGGTATGTGAATAGTAGACAAAATTTAGGACATTTGGAGATTGTTGATGGTAGAAATGATTTATGGTCAAGAAAATTTCAAACTAGTTCATCCATTCAATGATCCTTTATAATAATATCGTGACTTTAAAAATAATTATTACCATAATGGCATTGCAATCAAATTTGTTGGAGACATTTAGACTATAAAAGATATCACTCAAACATTATTGAGGATATTTGGATGTTCTTTGATAAACAATATTTGATTTATTGTCATATAATTGAGTTTATTAAGGATTTAAATGAGTAGTTAAATAGTTGTATTTTAAGCTTGGTAAATGGTTAGTTTGTTATGATGAAAATATGGATCAAATATCACAAATTTTTAATTTGAGAGTTAAAAGTAATGGATTTTGGAAGTTTGAGAAGGATGTATGAGGAGTTAACAATTAATGGGAAAAGGCAGGTTTCATCATCTATATGCTATGTTGAGCATATTGTTTTAATTCGTATGAGATATTACAATCTACATGAGATGCATCTACACTTCTGTCTCGTCACAACACCATATGTGCTTGTGAGACATGGTCATGAGAAGCATGACTAATACACTATGCCTAATGTTATGGTTGGTAAGGCATGCCCGTAGAGCCAATCATATGATGATTGACAAAGCATAATTACCTAAAAAGATTTGATTAATACATATAAAGGCAAACTTCCAATTCATTCTGTTTCACTCATTATGAGATACTGAGGAAACGTTATGAATGTCTAAAGAATGACAATACTCAATGACGTATGTCTTCAAGTACGTGACTTGGAGGATGAGATCATACGAATGTTAAGAGTGTGTATATTCTTATTATGTTCATAGTTAGTTGTTACTGTGGAAGGCAAATAGACACCAATAACACATAAGACTAGAGTGTGGGTTGGTTGGTGACAAAATCTCATTAGTTATGATAAGGCAATATCAAATCAAGCGCAGAGATATATGTTAGGGAACAGTGTATCAGAAAGACCCACCTTGAGAGTGACACATGGAAGCCATCATTTGTGGTCATAGTTAGCTTTCATAGTGAAAGTGGTGATTGTGATTCTTAGACCTGAAATTACTACACTCTCACGTGTCATTGGGTATGCTTTGATATCGTCAAACACAGTCCTGAAACATGGGTTGTTATAATGGTGATGATTGGATGACTTTGATACATGGGAATAGACTGTGAGTGATATATATGGTATTTGCCCCTCCTACTGGAGTATGATATTCTGGCCACTTGATAAGCGAGACTGAGAAATGCATGCACGCTCACATTATCTCAAATAGTTTTCTCTTGGTTCAAGGAACATGGATTAAACATTGACAGGGTGACCATCCATGCCTCAAGTTCATCTTGGATATCAAAGATAAAGGAATTGTACGATCACTACAACACCTTACACAGATTGTAGTTTGAAGTTGTTCTCTAACTTTCCATTCACTTGGATAGCACTGATGTGCTACTAGGCATTACTCCTTGCTTGTGATGTCATAAGCTAGTTATGGATATTCACTGCCAACATGATATGGTACCTATAGGGTCACACACAAAGGAACTCATCAAGAAGAGGAGTTTATCTTGAATGATGATTAGATTGATTACTAAAGTGTTTAGGTATTCAATTCACACAACAGATTGACTGATTGGCTGATTGGTCTGTCAAATGATTATCTCACTGAGTGAGATGACTGTTTAGGCAGCCAGACGGGCATCTCAAAGAGTTGAGATGGCCATTTGAATGGTCAGACTAATCAATGTTCGAATTGGCTAAGTTCTTCCCTTGAACCGACTGGTTCAATATGATTGAACCAACCGTCTCACAAACTCACCAAACGACCGTCTGGGTGAGTGAGACAGGTGTCTTTCCTGGGTGAGGCTACTTGGTTGGGCCGAACAAAGGTTCAAGATGATTTTCAAATAGTTTTGATTGTACTTTACTTGAGGTACAAGCAAATTAATATGTGATATTAATTGGAATTGAAATTACCAAATTTGTATGTGATTGGGAAACTGTCAAACGGTCGTTTAGAAGTGCGAGACGATCGTCTCGCACCCCAGACGACTGTCTGGGTGTGTCAGACGACCATTTCATGTTCATAGGTTGCAAAAGTTAATTCTTTTTTGTCCCTTCCACTCCCACTCAATCTTGTCTAAATTGGGAACCCTGGCCCAATCCCCACCTATAAAAGGAGGGGTACTGGAGGCTTCCCAGAACACAACATAGACAAGTGAAAATCGGTTCCTCTGACAATTGTTTTCCTCTCTGATTGTGGTAACCAAGAGAGTCCAATCAAGTCCTACCCGACAGGGAGGGATAGCTATGGGAGAAATAACTGGTAATCATTGTTGGTGGGAGAGCATGTTGGTGACTAGTGCACCAATGGAAGGGAGAACTTTTTCTTGTCCATTCTTGGTGAACAAAAGGAGTTCTAGTTGGTCTGTGTGGACTACTCTAGAGGCAGGAGTCCTTTGGTTGTTGCTCGGAGAGAAAAGTCAACCTATAGTTCATGGAGAGATCATTGGAGTCACTACCGAGGTTACACAGATAGCTGTTCGTGGTGAAGACTAGGAGTTGTGCAGCCACCGTCCAAGAGCAACTAGTTGACAATTGTATTGAAGCGAGTTTTATCATTGGACTTGCTCTAGGACTAGGTATAACTCACTAAACCATCCTTCTTATTTCATAATAGTTGACGTGATCTTATTGTTATGCGAATATGGACAAATAAAAGAAATTTATTTCCGCTGCTATACTCTATGCTCGTATTTTCCAATAGTAGTAGCAAAGCCACGTCAATTTTCTATGTTTTAAGATAACCGATATGATCGGATTTTGGTTTTGCCATTTATTTATTGATACGATGTGAATATTTAAACTTCTCTCATATGTGTATCCAATAAAGACCACATAATCCTAAACTTATAATATATATATATATATATATATATATATATATATATATATATATATATATATAGTTTTGATGGTGGATGTGTAGTGTGGTTATGGCCTAAACCCTATGTATGTGTGTGGTTAAATGGTTTAGTTGTTCTTCTTTATCCCAGTTTGCATACAGAGCCTCCACCTCTATCTTCCTAATGTAAAATAATTCTTTCCTTCCTTTGTTCCTCTCGAATGTAGCTCGAGGTTTCTCCTTATCATTTAATAAAGTAGCAATATGATAGTTTTTCTTTATCTTGCATCAATGAAGAGATGATCATCACTAGATGAGACGAACAGATCGTGAGATGAGCCGACTATCTATCTAACCATGGAGGACAGAACGATGGAGCCAGAAGACCATTTGGTGGACCTACCTGACCATTTGGAAGAAGTCCAAACATTGGTTGGATTAGAGGCCAGACGACCATCTGTGGTGACCAATTAACCGATCGAGAGGCAAGATGACTGGATCAAGGGTTGAACTGATCTACCCAGATTGGAAAGCATAGGTCTACACTAACAGTAGGTTCATACATGAGATCTGATGATTGACCAAGGTGGTAGTAATTCCTTACGGCTCTAAGGCTTACAAGTAGACATGGGCATAACCATCACTTTTTGTTTTATATTGCATGCATACGTTGTAGGACATATCATGTATATGATACATACTATATTTGTGGTGATTGGATACTATATATGTATATATATGATATATATAAACCCCTCAATCAAATGTTTTGAGTCTAAGATGCTTTCCAATAGCAATACACATGAAAAGTGTGTTCAACCAAGCACAGGTTACACTAAAGTGTGGTGCACCATCTACCTCATGGAAGTGTGATGGTAGTAATGTAGGTTCCACCAAAGTGAGGTGCATTACTATCATATTAGCTATTGGGTTAGGCTTAACTATGTGATTCTCAGAGTGTATGGGCCCAGAATTATAAATATGATTATGATAAAGAGTTGTGCATATCGTCTGTCCAGAATTGCATATGATACAATTGGCAAAAATTGTCTATCTTGATTACTCACTACATTTTGCGGTGTAGATCGGTCCCCAGCTGAATTATCTTGGGTATGTCTCATTAGAAAATTGTTCATTGTAATTTTTCGAATTGATACTTGAGGGTTATAAATTTGACAAAATAATGAGAATGATAATTAATTAAAGACCTAATGATTATATCCCAAATTCTAATCAAATGAAATGAAATCAAAAATGAGTTTTGACAAATATTACAAATTATTTTGTAGAACCAAATGGCAACAGCAAACAATCACTTTTCTCTACGCTCGGTTCTTGAGGAGGACAAACTTACTGGGAACAACTTCCATGACTGGTTCAGGATGTTGAGAATCGTTCTCACATTGGAGCGCAAGCTCTACATCCTGGAAACATTGGAACTAGAGGAACTGTAACGACCCCGCCTCCCGGTAACCCCCAATTAAAGGAGACCCAAAGGTTAGAGCCGTTATTCAATTAACAGGATCAAAGGTTCAACAAATAATCAATAATAATTATGAAATTCTACTAACGAACTGGAATTTGGTATAAAAATTAAAACTTTACTTACCTTTGAAAACTTTGGAAATCTATCTATCCAGAGCTTGAATTATCTATCTAATCCTCCTTGCACTTTATTTCTTATTTCCACAATGTGTCACTTTATTGTTTGTTCTTTCAACTATTGTTCCTAAAATGCTGACAAACAAAACATCGGTCAGTATATCGAAATATACTCGTATGTGGGAACAACCAAAATCTTGCAAATATGGCTAACAATTTAATAATCACAATCAAATTAATTAACAAGCCAATTTACACTTTTCAGTATGACATTCTCCACCGCTTTTTCCCTAACCCTGGCATATCCACCTTAGGGTTTCCTTTGCTAATGACTTAAGGCCACCTTCTCAATCCCGAGCTTGGTGCCTGGGGGTCACCACTCATGGTGCCCACTAGTCATGCAATATCATAGGCCACCTTCTCATTCTCGAGCTTGGTACCTGGGGTCACCACTCAAGGTGTCCATTGGTCTACCCATCTGGGCCTGACCTTTGGTATCATCCATCAGGGTGGCATGTAGGTGCGAGAATACATATTTCTATTTTTAATGTGATAATCATAGTGACTTTATGATTTGCAAGTATAAGCATCCAACAGATAATTTGCATTCAATGTGATTAACCATCCGGAAAATTCTCAGGAAACTAAGGCAGTTATCCATAATTAACCACATACCTGATTTGTAGATGTGAAACAGAAATAGTCCAATCAATCAATAGGCAAGCAAGCAGTCAATAAGATCTTGAAAAAATTATACAATTTCCTTTTATTACTCATGTCATTAAGATCTATTAAATCTAGCTCGCTTCCTAGGGTTTCTAGTCCACTTTTAGGGTTTCTATTGCAAATAGGGTTTCCCTTCATCTTTTACTACTTTAAACCCTATTTTAACGCAATTGATTAAAAACCCTAATTATCTCAACATCTAAACCTCAATTTCAGATTTAAGGCATAATTAACCATTAAATAAGCCCCTTAAACTTCTTTTACATTAAAGCTACTATTTTTATCCTTTTAATCAATGACAAAGTCATTATGCTCATTTCTCATTAATTCTACCTTTATCCATTATAAAAAACCCTAATTTCCATATTAAAGGTATTTATCCACAATTAAGGAACCTTTAAACTCAAATTAGCTTAAAACTATCATATCTTAGCTTTATTCATGAATTTGAATTTATAAAGCCATTAAGAGTCACAACTACTAACATTAGGGTTTCAAGGCCCATTAAAGCTCATTTATATACATGGAACCCTAAATTAATCAACTTTACAGATTAAAATTCGACTTTAATATTCCACAAGTTATTACTTCACAAATTAACCTACTAAACCTTAAAGGTTCATCCTTTATACTCAAATAGGGTTTCTAAGTGCTTAATCATTCTTATCTGAGGTAAAAACCCTAAATTATGCTAGAAACATCTAAATCAGGTTCAAGTCCGTAACTAACTATTTAACAGGTTGCAATTACTCAACTTCATCATCTAAGTATCATGAACTTAACCATAATGCTCAATTAGGGTTTCTTAATCTAATACATAAGCACTTTTCACTAGATGATCACACTTTTGCAACTAGGAACATATTTAGGTTCTCAAACTAATTTTATTGTGTTCCTCATGTTTTTATTAGCAACTTTCATGTATAACTTTTTATCATCAGAGTTTTCTATAAATTACTATGACTTTTTGAAAAAAATACCTTTTGCACCAATGACTGGGCGCCACGTCAGCACGACGGCCCGCCTGCACACAAAAGCTCCTTAGCTTCGCGGATCTTCCCCCAGATCCGACTTCTGCCCAACCCGGCTGACCCGCTCAGCTGCTTCATCATCTTCGCGGATGGGGGGGGGGGTCTGCCCCCTATTTACTCTGTAAAACAGAGTACAGCTGGGCGGCGGCCACCTGCCCGCCGCGACGCCCCCTTTCTTCTCCTCCGACTCCCGCACAGGTACACGAAGCCAAGGATCCTCTCCACCGAACCTGACCTCCCTTAGCCACGTCTCGCTGCCGTGCAAGGGCGGCTACTCCTGGAGTTGTCCGAGGTTTGGTTGGTTCGCGACACCAGGGAACGAGGGCCCCTCTACGCCCACCAGCCTCTCCAGAACCGATGTGCACACGGGCTACGGTATCTGTAGGATTACATGAGAGTTAAGATCCCTCAAGAGGCATCCTATATATACTGGTTTTCAAGCAATCACTTCCCACAGGACTTCTGTTCATGAACTGACTGGGATTTGGGGAAATCCAAATCCCTCACGACAACTAAGCAAATTGGGGATGTAAAGGTCCGAATTAATATCCCGAAATCAACTATTGCCTTTTTAGAACTCATGGATGATCAGGGAAAGTGATCTAACGAATTGATTTCTCATTATACGATTTCCTTTTCCTAATCTGAAATGAAAAGCAGCTATTGTTGGATCTGGATCCAACGGTTAGAAAGCCTCATATTAGAACATCAATTGTTACATTTAATGTTATCCTTTACACTTTAGGAAACTTGTAAAATTCATATCTCCCAAACCGTTTATTCGATTGATCCCAAATTTTGAGGGAAAGTGCGTAATGAATCAAACCACTTTTGTCCCAAGTTTGGGACTCAAACTCAAAAGTAAAAACCATTTTTATTCATATGCAAGTCAAGTACCTATAAGGCACATATTCTATAACAAAACACTTGTTTTCTCTTTCCTCTATTCCTATTTTTTTATTTGAGTTCCCTGTACCATTAGGAACATTATGGACACGAAATTCCACCAAAGATAACTCAATCACACCTCTTTCCACTTATTTTCCATATTTTAACATTATTTTCAATTTCTTTCTTCAATAAAGAAATATTTAATGGATTTTTTCTTTTCTCGTTGTATTATCTTTGTAACTTTGGACTCCTTGGAACCCAAGGAACCAAAAAGGCACGAAATCCATCCTTAGAGGATATTACTTTGCCTTCTAGAGATTTCTACATCTTTCTTTTCTCCATTTCTTAATTATTCTTTTAATAATTGATTTTCCTTTGTCTTTCCCTTGTTATTGGGCCCAATAGCCAATAAAGCCCACAAAGAAATCAACAAAGCTATTTTAAACGAAATTCATGCATTCAATCAAAGACATCCTTATTTGTTCATTTATCTTTATTAAGAGAAATTATATTTCTCATCCAAAGAACCCAAAATTGGGGTTGTAACATCCTTCCCCTCTTATAGGAATTTTGCCCCCAAAATTCCACAAGGCACACAAACAAACAAGATAAGCCTTTCTTATGTCCATCATGGCTCCCATGTGGCCTCACCCTTTCCATGGTGCTTCCCAAGAATCTTCATTATCTCATATTCTTCCATCTGAGTTCTTTCTTACCTCAGTATACTGTACCCTCATAGGTGACTTAGGACATTTCAATCTCTCAAAAGTTGAATAGGTTCAGGGCTCAGCACATGGCTTTAGTACCTCACATAGTGCTCTAGATCGGACTCATGGAACACATTACACATCATGTTATCCTGAGGGGTAATGCTAAACACAACCATCTCCACCAATCCATCTCAAATGGACCCATATATCGGGGACTCAGCTTTCTCAGTTGTAGCTTAGAGGGGTCAGATTTTCACATTACATATTCTCCCACAGTGGACTGCATGTCAGTCTGCTTTGCATCAGCTCATGACTCATGTCGTCTCTGGGCTCTCTCTCTCAGCCATTGCATGATCAAAGCGATTTCATCTACGCTCACTGTGGTTCTTTTCTGACCTTCGTGAGGTCTCCTTCACCAACATCATCTTAATGAAGTGGTGACCGACACAACCTCCTTCTTGCATCCCGATAAAGGCTATGGTGGTTAACATCACATCTTAAGAACTGCCTCTTTGTATCACCATGGACAAGCACACTTGCTCTCATCAGACCCTCTAGTCTGGATCATACTAACCATTAGTTAGGGGTGATAAACTATACTATCATCGAGTTCTTCATGTATCTACTTACACCTCATGGAAGTGAACCTTGGTCATACCCAAGAACTTTTGAACTCGCATCATGGTGTAGTTGAACCATCTCTCTATCTTATGTAGGTTCAACAGAATCTGTCTCTTGACAGCATTCTCTCTTGCTCGTGTTATCTAGGTAAGGCGATCTACCATAACCCATATTGCATCTTGACCTTCTGGGTCAAAGGGAGACTTACCACAACATCCATAGCGATGAATTCCCATTCCCTCTCAGGGACTCTTTTATCCTCTATAATGATACACTGGGTTACTGGTCTTATCCATTGGTCTTATCCCTACCTGACCCTAGGATAGACTTAGGATTCCATTATAGTACATGTCCAACTTAGAACCTTACCCAAGCCTTCATCATCTCTCTCTGCATTCATGGGCTATCTTTCATCCTTTCATAAGGGTCATGGCGACCAACCTACCTTGGTCAGACCCCATACCGGTTACCTCCACAGTAACACATCCACATGCACTTAGAGATGGTTAACTATGGGTCTACAGGTTCATTCTCTTACCATGTACTCTGCTCTTAGCTTCTCTAGATCCTATGAAACCTCTTTAGATTACCTCAAAAACAACAAAACTGATATACGCCCTACAAAAGGGTTCCTCTCCCAGGATGGGAGGAAACTACAACTCTTGACAACAAGGTCACAACTGTCCTTGGGATTTACATTCACATGAACATGCCTAACCCAACAGCTACTAAGGCACAAGCAGGTCACCTATTAAACCATGCTAGGTCATACTTGTTCTCTTTCTATAGCTAACCTTACCAACATCCTCACTATTAGAGGTCCTCTCTCCATGGGGGATCGAGCTCACAGCCATACCTCTACGTGGGTGAATCATATGCTCAACTTATGTTTGCTCATGATTATCCATAGCCCCTTATGCTTATCCCATAAGCCATCCATACTGATCCCTTATCTAGGGTTTCATCCTATTGTTAGTACTACTGACGTTCTCTGGGTGCAAGCTATATCCTACTTGCAACAACCCATAAGGTTTCTATAGGTTCTTCTATAACCTCCTCCATGAAGAAGCTACCCTTCACTCAAACATGCACGACCCTCTCCAGGGTTGGGTTGCCAAAGATACTGGGCCATCTAACCTCTCATGGCTCATATGACATCCAAGGCATGTCTATCCAAACATCCAGTCTACCATGACATCTAACTCATCATGTCATCTCTCTCTAACCTTCACTTAGGGTTAGGGTTAACATCATCCTCAAAGGATGTGCTAGGTCTCTACCTTCAATGGAGGTCTCTACCTCCAAGACTAACTCTCTCTACTCATCCTCCTGACAAGGAGGTCTATCCTCAGGTCTCTCCTGAGAGCAATGACAACTCGTGTCATACGACCTAAGCATGTATCTATTCTTTAGTTTGCGCTTAATCTATTAAGCTTATGTCCATCACATCTTATTTACATGCTTTTCATTAATTTGGTGGAGGATTCCTTAGACCTTATTAACCTTACCCATACCTCAAGAGGGTGAGGAGAAGAGAGAAAACCCTAATCCTTAAGGTCCTTAATAGAATTGAGTTGAGAAGGGATGAACAAGATGAGAGAGTCCTAAAGGTATCTTATTTCGATTCATACCCTAAGACTTTGGCCGGGCAGTCACACAGATTCGGGAGTCCTCGAATTCCGACTAGCGGTGCGGAGGAAAATATTGCCAGCCCCTGGTCATGATCCTTTTCAAGACACCTCCATCTTTCAGATAATCCTCTAATAACTCCCTTGGGTTCTATGGAGTTTGTAAAATTTAATAATTATTAAAAATTAAGTGAGGAACCTATGCTATGATTCCAGTTGTAACGACCCCACCTCCCCGTAACCCCCAATTAAAGGAGACCCAAAGGTTAGGGCCGTTATTCAATTAACAGGATCAAAGGTTCAACAAATAATCAATAATAATTATGAAATTCTACTAACTAACTGGAATTTGGTATAAAAATTAAAACTTTACTTACCTTTGAAAACTTTGGAAATCTATCTATCCAGAGCTTGAATTATTCTATCTAATCCTCCTTGAACTTTATTTCTTATTTCCACAATGTGTCACTGTACTGTTTGTTCTTTAAACTATTATTCCTAAAACGCCGACAAACAAAACGTCAGTCAGTATATCGAAATATACCGGTATGTGGGAACAACCAAAATCTTGCAAATATGGCTAACAATTTAATAATCACAATCAAATTAATTAACAAGCCAATTTACACTTTTCAGTATGACATTCTCCACCGCTTTTTCCCTAACCCTGGCATATCCACCTTAGGGTTTCCTTTGCCAATGACTTAAGGCCACCTTCTCAATCCCGAGCTTGGTGCCTGGGGGTCACCACTCATGGTGCCCACTAGTCATGCAATATCATAGGCCACCTTCTCATTCTCAAGCTTGGTACCTGGGGTCACCACTCAAGGTGTCCATTGGTCTACCCATCTGGGCCTGACCTTTGGTATCATCCATCAGGGTGGCATGTAGGTGCGAGAATACATACTTCTATTTTTAATGTGATAATCATAGTGACTTTATGATTTGCAAGTATGAACATCCAACAGATAATTTGCATTCAATGTGATTAACCATCTGGAAAATCCTCAGGAAACTAAGGCGGTTACCCATAATTAACCGCATACCTGATTTGTAGATGTGAGACAGAAATAGTCCAATCAATCAATAGGCAAGCAAGAAGTCAATAAGATCCTGAAACAATTATACAATTTCCTTTTATTACTCATGTCATTAAGATCTATTAAATCTAGCTCGCTTCCTAGGGTTTCTAGTCCACTTTTAGGGTTTCTATTGCAATTAGGGTTTCCCTTCATCTTTTACTACTTTAAACCCTAATTTAATGCAATGGATTACAAACCCTAATTATCTCAACATCTAAACCTCAGTTTCATATTTAAGGCATAATTAACCATAAAATAAGCCCCTTAAACTTCTTTTACATTAAAGCTACTATTTTTATCCTTTTAATCAATGACAAAGTCATTATGCTCATTTCTCATCAATTCTACCTTTATCCATTAGAAAAAACCCTAATTTCCATATTAAAGGTATTTATCCACAATTAAGGAACCTTTAAACTCAAAATAGCTTAAAACTATCATATCTCAGCTTTATTCATGAATTTGAATAATTAAAGCCATTAAGAGTCACAACTACTAACATTAGGGTTTCAAGGCCCATTAAAGCTCATTTATATACATGGAACCCTAAATTAATCAACACTATAGATTGAAATTCGACTTTAATATTCCACAGGTAATTACTTCACAAATTAACCTATTAAACCTTAAAGGTTCATCCTTTATACTCAAATAGGGTTTCTAAGTGCTTAATCATTCTTATTTGAGGTAAAACCCCTAAATTATGCAAGAAACATCTAAATTAGGTTCAAGTCAATAACTAACTATTCAACAAGTTGCAATTACTCAACTTCATCATCTAAGTATCATGAACTTAACCATAATGCTCAATTAGGGTTTCTTAATCTAATACATAAGCACTTTTCATTAGATTATCACCCTTTTGCAACTAGGAACATATTTAGGTTCTCAAACAAATTTTATTGTGTTCCTCATGTTTTTCTTAGCAACTTTCATGATAACTTTTTATCATCAGAGTTTTCTATTAATTACTATGAATTTTAGAAAAAAAATACCTTTTGGACCAATGGCTGGGTGCCACATCAGCACGACGGCCCGCCTGCACGCCAAAGATCCTTAGCCTCACGGATCTTCCCCTATATCCGGCTTCTGCCCAACTCGGCTGACCCGCTCAGCTGCTTCATCGTCTTCTTGGATGGGGGGGTTCCGCCCCCTGTTTACTCTGTAAAAAAGAGTACAGCTGGGCGGCGGCCACCTGCCCGCCGCGACGCCCCTTTCTTCTCGTCCGACTCCCGCACAGGTACACGAAGCCAAGGATCCTCTCCACTGACCCTGACCTCCCTTAGCCACGTCTCGCTATCGTGCAAGGGCGGCTACTCCCGGAGTTGTCCCAGGTCTGGTTGGTTCGCGACACCAGGGAATGAGGGCCCCTCTACGCCCACCAGTCTCTCCAAAACCGATGTGCACACGGGCTACGGTATTTGTAGGATTGCATGAGAGTTAAGATCCCTCAAGAGGTATCCTATATATACTGGTTGTCAAGAAATCACTTCCCACAGGACTTCCATTCATGAACTGACTAGGATTTGGGGAAATTTAAATCCCTCACGACAACTAAGCAAACTGGGGATGTAAAGGTCCGAATTAATATCCCGAAATCAACTATTGCCTTTTTAGAACTCGTGGATGATCAGGGAAAGTGATCTAACGAATTGATTTCTCATTATACTATTTCCTTTTCCTAATCTGAAATGAAAAGAAGCTATTGTTGGATCTGGATCCAACGGCTAGAAAGCCTCATATTAGAACATCAATTGTTACATTTAATGTTATCCTTTACACTTTAGGAAACTTATAAAATTCATATCTCCCAAACCGTTTATTCGATTGATCCCAAATTTTGAGGGAAAGTCCATAATGACTCAAACCACTTGTGTCCCAAGTTTGGGACTCAAACACGAAGGGAAAAACCATTTTTTTCATATGCATGTCAAGTACCTATAAGGCACATATTCTATAACAAAACACTTGTTTTCTCTTTCCTCTCTTCCTATTTTCTTTATTTGAGTTCCTTTTACCATTAGGAACATTATGGACGCGAAAATCCACCAAAGATAGCTCAATCACACCTCTTTCCACTTATTTTCCATATTTTAACATTGTTTTCAATTTCTTTCTTCAATAAAGAAATATTTAATGGATTTTTTTCTTTTCTCGTTGTATTATCTTTGTAACTTTGGACTCCTTGGAACCTAAGGAACCAAAAAGGCACGAAATCCATCCTTAGAGGATATTACTTTGCCTTCTAGAGATTTCGACATCTTTCTTTTCTCCATTTCTTAATTATTCTTTTAATAATTGATTTTCCTTTGTCTTTCCCTTGTTATTGGGCCCAATAGCCAATAAAGCCCACAAAGAAATCAACAAAGCTATTTTAAACGAAATTCATGCATTCAATCAAAGACATCCTTATTTGTTCATTTATCTTTATGAAGAGAAATTACATTTCTCATCCAAAGAACCCAAAATTGGGGTTGTAACATCTTGTAACATCCCAGGATTTGATGCCTCGGATAACATGATCTTAAAAGGAATGATTGGACTACCCATATCACCAAGGTGCACCTCCTTTTCTGGGAGCCCATCTCTAAAGAAATCCATAGTTAAGCGTGCTCAACTTGGAGTAGTACTAGGATGGGTGACCAGTCGGGAAGTTGCTCCTGGCTTGCGCGTGAGTGGACAAAAAGCGTGCAGTTAAGGCTAGTGGTGGTCTGTGGGGGCCATTCGTCATTCCTGAAACTCTACTACAGCCTTGGGCAGTGGGCTCGGGCATTACAAATGGTATCAGAGCCAATTCCCCTCCAGTAGGTGAGGCCCACATGGGCATGGCATGCCAGTCTTGAGCCGTACCGTCCAGGCATGTAGGAAAGGGTTGTCCATGGTTGACGTAGCCACCCTTGCGCTGGTATTCCGTGATCGGGAGCTGGGTGTCCATGGGCCATTATGGGTCTACACTGAAATGGGGAAGAGATTATGAGGCCATATAGTTGAGCCTTGACGAGGATGTCAAGAGTCTAAGTGGGGGAGATTGTAACATCCCAGGATTTGATGCCTCGGATAACATGATCTTAAAAGGAATGATTGGACTACCCATATCACCAAGGTGCACCTCCTTTTCCGGGAGCCCATCTCTAAAGAACTGCATAGTTAAGTGTGCTCAGCTTGGAGTAGTACTAGGATGGGTGACCAGTCGGGAAGTTGCTCCTGGCTTGCGCGTGAGTGGACAAAAAGTGTGCAGTTAAGGCTAGTGGTGGTCTGTGGGGCCAGTCGTCATTCCTGAAACTCTACTACAACCTTGGGCAGTGGGCTCGGGCGTTACAGGAACCATCTCAAAATGCTCCATGGGCTAACTAGGATGCTTATAAGAAGCATAATGAAGACATCGTGGATGTCAAGTGTCTGATGCTATGCTTTATGAACCACAAGTTACAAAGGAAGCATGAGAACATGGGGGTGATTGAGATGGTCACATATCTCAATAACATGTACCAAGATCAGGAAAGATAGGAGAGATACGATGTCTCTAAGGCATTGTTCAAGTGCAGCATGGCAGAAGGAGATCCAATAGGTCCTCATGTACTCAAACTCATTGGGTGTGTGGAGAACCTATCTAGATTAGGATTCCCCTTAGACCAAGAGTTGGCCAGTAACATGATTCTACAGTCCCTTTCAGAGTCATATAGTCAATTTGTCATGAACTACAACATGAATGACTTTGACAAGTCATTTACAGAGTTGTTGGGTATGTTTAGAACAGTTGAGACACAAATGAAAAAAGACAAGCCCAAGTCTGTGATGGTGATCAGCAAGACAAAGGGGAGCCTAAAGGAAAAGACAAAGCTAAGAAGAGTTCTAAAGCTAGCCAGAAGCCCAAGTCTTCTTATCTTAAGGCAAAAGGTGGAGTAAAGAAAAGAGGTGATTGTCACCATTGTCACTAGCCTGGACATTGGAAGAGAAATTGCCCAGTCCAGTTAGAGGAACTAAAGAAGAAGAAGGATGGAATTGAGGCCTCCACTTCAGGTATAAATAATATAAGATAAATTTGATTAATTCTTAAATTTTAGTATATGACAGCAGATTGCGATAAGACATACTAATGTGTAGGATCTGAGAAGAAGTAAAAGCTCTCATAGAAGGACAAAGTAGGACAAGGTAGAGCAAGTGTTGTGGAAGACAAAGTCTACATTTAAATTTATCTTACCCAATGTGCAAGTAATAGAGTTACTAGAACTACTATTTCATTATGCTGTTAGAATAGAAACATTTTCTTTATGCATCTTATATGGACAAGGATGATTATCAATAAATAATTGTTAGTGATTCTATTTCAAAGATATGATCTTGCAGATCTAAAGATGAATTTTTTTAATGTTTATACCAAAGGATTATAATTGATAACTCAAGACTATCATAAACATTAGTCATATTCTACGAATATGAGAAGTGCATGCCTAGAATACATATAGATGTTCATATTGATTCCCTTGGTTATTGAGTCTAAGGAAATATGCAAATCTTATTTATGCACAAATATGACATGACGTCCTTTATTAGATGTAGTGGGATGAATGAATGCTATAGATAATCACTTATACCTCATTTTATTTACTGGTAATATAATGATATGTACTCAGCAAAGAGGAAACATGAATCTCTTGAAGTGTTCAAGGAGATTATGTATGAAGTATAACTTTGATAAAAGTATTAAGATACTTTGATGAGATCAACTTTGCAATACTTTACATCAATACCTTGAATACCTTCATGATTGAACTATGATAGTGTTCCACAAGTCAAATCCATCTGAAAATGATGATGTGTCTGAATGAAGGAATTATACCATGATGTGTCATGATAAGATTATCAATTAATTTAATCTTCTTATATCCTCAAAATATAAATCTATCACTAAATGATGTACCGCATGAATGGTTTATAAGACATCATATATGATATGAATTAGGAATATCCCAATATGTCTAGAGGATTGAAACCTACATTGAGAAAGTAGTTTCTTCAAAAGGTTTAACCATAAACCATAATTGTTGAATGTTATTACTAATCCCAATCTAATAACAAAATTGTTTTTGTTGATAGGATAATTGAGTTCATAAAGAAAAGTAGAACTCAAAATGTTCAAAATCAGTAAAAGGGTACAATGGGAACTAAGAGAATCACAAGTTGTTGTGGAATATCAAGTTCGTCATGTAACACAGAATAAAATACTTCTAGTAGAATGTGTTTGAGATTGAAGGATTGTGAATCCAACAACTCACATGGGATGGTCATGACAAGATGAGCCAACTAATCAACTAGAAGCTATTAAGTACTGTAATCTGAGTAAAGGCTTGAGGCCATTACAGAGTCCATGTAAACTAGAAAGGTAGGACCTTGGTAGTGCCACCTAAAGGGTAATACCTAAAAGGTGTAGTAGGGTCTTGTAAAAAAGACCTACATGTATAACATAAAAGGACAAATTGGTTGAATATGTTTTTCAATCAGTTCAAGTTGTTGAACATGATAGAAAATTCATGTACCAATTGTCATGCTTGTTATTGTAATTAAACTAGACTAAGAGATTTGGCATATGAAGATAAACCTAGATTCCTTAAATAGAATATATAAAATGATGTGTACATGACGCAGCGTAAAAGGTTTTATAACTTCAAGAATGCAAATAAAGTCTATAAATTACAAAGTTCAATCTGGGATTGAAACAAGTAACTCAAAGGAGGATCTTTTGATTTGACAAGATAATCAAATAGTTTGACTTGAATCAAGATAAAAAAGATGAAATATGTGATTACAAAATATTTAGTGGGAGCATATATAAATATTCCACATATGATGAGGAATGACATCTTAATATTGTGAATATTGAAAATTGGCATAAAATCCCTTCAGTAATGAAGGATTAGATGAAACATCTTATAAGGATCAAGACCTATGAGGTAGTTCTTAAATGTTTTACAATGGAAGTTTGAACATGTACAATAGCAATGTGTTGAAAGAGTTCAACACGAATGGATTCAATAAGGGATAATTTGGATTAGTCTCTCATGAACCATATGTTCCAATTCTTGTGAAGAATGGAAGCAACATGATAAAGATTCCATAGGTTGGTATAACGATGGATCTATCATGAATTCTATAAGTATTCTTATCCTATATAATCTTGTATGTGTTGGACATCACAAGATGATATAAACTCCAATAAGGGTTATTGGAAATTCAATGAAGATATCCCTTAGTACTTGAGAAGTGACTAAAGATAGATTGCTAATCAATAAGGATAGCAATAAAAGGAAGAGTTGGATGTAAAGAGTTACATCGATGCAAGATTCCATAAATGATAAAGATGATCGCAAATTAAAATATGTTTTGATTTAAGAGGGACAAGTGATGATTAGTTAAAAAGGATCTGAACTAAGAGCCATTAATGATATTCTACAATAGAAGTTGAGTATACTTGTGTTATGAACACAAAGTGATACTATATGGATCTAGAAGTTCATATGATGAACTTATAGATGTTCCAACCATTGATGACTCGGTAGTGATACTATGACAACAATGCATCTAATTGTTAAGAAAAGAATATCAGATACCATATTATAGAATTTTCGTCTCCTACAAGAAATTGTATAGCAAAGAGATTAGGAATGTGCAATATACTAACTATAAGCAAAGTGTTGCTAACCTTCTAAATCAGCACTAGCATAGCAGAAGCATGTTGGACATGTTTAAATCACTAAGGATGAGATCTGTGGGTGATTGGCTCTAAGTGCAAGTGGGATTCTGTTGGTAAGGTATGCATGTAGAGCCAATCATATGATTATTTACATAGCATAATTACCTAAAAGGATTTGATTAATATATATAAAGGCAAACTTATAATTCATTATGATTCACTCAGTTATGAGATAATGAGAAGTTTTATGAATGTCTAAAGAATGACAATACACAATGACGTGTCTTCAAGAACGTGACTTGGAGGATGAGATCATATGAATGTTAAGAGTGTGTGCATTCTTATTATGTCCATAGTCAGTTGTTACTTTGGAAGGCAGATAGACACCAGTAACACATAAGACTAGAGTGTGGGTTGGTTGATGACAGAATCTCATTAGTCATGATATGTCAATATCAAGCCAAGCACATAGATATATGCTAGGGAATAGTGTATCGAATAAACCCACCTTGAGAGTGACACATGGAAACCATAATTGGTGGTCAAATTCAGCTCTCATAGTGAAGGTGGTGATTGTGATTCTTCGATGTGAAATCACTACACTCATCACATGTCGTTGGGTACGCTTTGACATCATCAAACGCAATCCTGAAACATGGGTTGTTATACTAGTGATGATTGGGTGACTTTAACACTTGGGAATATATTGTGAGTGATAGATACAGGATTTTCCCCTCCTATTGGAGTATGATATATGGGCCACTTGATAAGCGAGACTAAGAAATGCATGTGAACCAATATATGATATATAGGTCACATTATCTCAGGAACTCTGCTCTTAGTTCAAGGAACATGGATTGAATGTTGATAGGGTGACCATCACAGATTGTAGGTTGAAGTTGTTGTCCAACTTTCCATTCACTTGGGTAGAACTGATGTGTGACTAGGCACCACTCCTTGCTTGTGATGTCATAATATAATTATGTACATTCACTGCCAACACGATATGGGATCTATATGGTCACACACAAAGGAACTCATCAAGAAGAGGAGTTTATCTTAAATGATGATTGGATTGATTACTAAAGTATTTAGGTTATTCAATTCATGCAACAGATTGACTGATTGATAGACTGGTCTACCACATGACCATCTCACTGAGTGAGATAGCCATTTGGGCAGCCCGATGGGTGTCTCAAAGTGTTGAGATGGCCGTTTGGATGGGCATGCTAATCAGAGTTTGAATTGTCTAAGTTCTTCCCTTGAATCAATCAGTTCAATGTGATTGAACCGATCAGCTCATCTCAGACTCACTAGATGACCATCTAGGTGAGTGAGACGGGCATCTTTCCTGAGTGAGATAGCTTAGTTGGGCCAAACAAAGGTTTGGGGTGTTTTCCAAATAGTTTTGATTGTACTTTACTTGGGGTACAAGCAAAATAATATGTGATATTAATTGTAATGGAAATTACCAAAATCGTGTGTGATTGGGAAACTGCCAAATGGTCGTCTAAAAATGTGAGATGACCATCTCGCACCCAGATGACAATCTAGGTGTGCCAGATGACTGTTTGGCATATTGCAGGCTGTGAAAGTTCAAGTTCTTCCTGTCCCTTACACTCCCACACAATCCCATATAGATTGGGAACCTTGGTCCAATCCCTTCTTATAAAAGGAGGGGTACTGGAGGCTTCCCATGACACAACACAAACAACTGAGAATCAATTCCTCTGATAATTGTTCACCTATCTGGTTGTGGTAACCAAGAACCCCCAAACAAGTCCTACTGGATAGGGAGGGATAGCTACAGGAGAGAAACAATGGGTGATCGTCTTTGGTGGGAGAGTAGGTTGGTGACTAGTATACCAACGAAATGGACAACTCCTTTTGGTCTGTTCTTGGTGAATAACATGAGTTCTAGTTGGTCTGTATGGACTAATCTAGAGGAAGGAATCCTTTGGTTGCTGCCCTGAGAGTAGAGTCGGCCTACAGTCTATGGAGAGACCACCGCAGTTGCTATAGAGGTTGTGGAGACAAATGTTCATGGTGAAGACCAGGAGCTGCACATCCACCGTCTAAGAGAAATTGATTGATAGTTGTATTGAATCGAATTTCATCACTGGACTTGATCTAGGACCAGGTATAACTCGCTAAACCATCCTTCCTATTGAATAATAGTTGGTGCGATCTTGTTGTTATGGGAATACCGACAGATAAAAAAATATGTTTCCACTGCTATACTTTGTGCCCATATTTCCCAATAGTTATATGTATTTTTTGTTGCCTTTAGGACTAGTGCTAATCTATATTGGTTGGTTTTTCTGTAGTGCATCGGATGACCTTATAGTGGCTTCACTATGCAAAAATTACAAACATGTCTCTGTATTTTCAGCAAAATTTCTAGAACCCTATAAAAATTAGAAAAAATACCAAAATTTGATAAAATAAGAAGATGTCCATTCTTGAATCAAAAATCAAAATTCTATCTTCTCAAATGGAAATCGTCATTGGATCTATCTATGATCACCAAGGTCATGGACTTATGACCTAATATAGGACCAATCACTTAACTTCTAAATCCTTTTAGGATCTTGGACTATGAACTAAAACTGGCCAATCACACAACTTTCAAATCCTTTTAGGATCCTAGACCATGACCTAAAACTAGACCAATCACAAACTTAACTTTGATGTCTCATTAGGGTCCCAGAGTATGACCTAAAATTTAATGAAAACTTAAGATCAACTCTTTTCAATCTTTCAGGGTCCTAGCCTACGACTTAAAACCGGACCAATCATGTGCTTCATCTACCAATCTATTTGAGTTCTGAACTACGACCTTAAACTAGACCATGAGCCTTTTCCTAAATAGTATCCATAGGCCTCTTTTTTAAATCTTTTTAGGTCCCCACTCATGACCTACAACTAGAATCATATTCCCTTTGTAACCATTATGACCAAGGTTACCATCCTACTTTCATGCACACATCATTTACAATCTCAGGTCATGACTCAAAAATGAGCTAAATTGTCGACTCTAACTCATGACCCTTAGTTGTGACTCAAATCCCCAATTTCCATGACTGAGAACTAGGAAGTTGGGGAGCATCGATGATCTAGATGACGAAAGGAGAATCAATAAAGGAACACATCGTGAAGGCTACCTTTCACTGGATAATGTACAAGACACTGAATCTCAGTTCAACCTCAGATGCCTCAATCAATCAAACAACTAATTGATATAGTCACTTGCTAGAAAGATTTCCTTCAATCTAAAAATATTACCCAAAATACAACTACCAATCTTGTTAACCTAAACCCTATTTTGATAGGCGAACTCTTCATATTGTGCCTTTTAAGAGTTATTGTCTTGACTATGAATTGGCCCACTCTCTAAAAAAACAAAAAAAACAAAGATGTGCAGAAAGAGGGATGACTACTCTTTTTATCCAAGATCAATTTTTTAAGCAAAGAAGTTTCCATTATTCCTCAATGATCATTAACTCTGGATCTTTATGTCTCTCTAACAAACCATCACCTACATTCACTTTTTCACATTCACCTTTTTCTCACTGAATCTTGAATTAATGGGAGAATCAAACACACACTTATTTAAGAAATAAATCTATGATGGGAGACATGTTGGGTTTTATGGAGAAAACATGCTGACGTGGGATTTTATCACACTAACAAACTCACTCAGGGTTGAAATCCCCGAGCTTTTACCAAAACCAAAGTGCAATAATACCACCCGCAAGCGGACGGGTCTTATCGCAGTATAGTTAAGGATCGAATCCAAAGGACAACATTTTCAAGAATCCTTGTCAGTCTAGTCTAGTTCAAGTTAAGACTAATATTTAAAACAATTGGTTGATTTGAGGTTAATTAAACTAATTGCAATAAAGTAAAGGTTGAATTAAAGTTGGGTTAAGGTCAATGATATAGAGTCGTTGGGGTGGTATTGGGTTTCACCACCGCTACACATGCAAACACATTCTAACGCAAACAATCCAGGCAAGATATAACGATCCAAATAGAGCTACTGCAAAACCCCCCATATGGGTGTTAGGTTCGCGTAAGCATCACCTTAGGCATTAGATGTCTCGTCACCGACCGGATCACTTACTTACGGCTCCAAAGATACAAAAATCTAACGAAGGTTGTGGTCCCCCTATACAGGCATTAGGCACATAGAAGTATCACCGAAGGCTAGATGGCTCATCCCCTCACGGATCATACACTTACTACCTCCAAGAAATCTCGTTCTATTTCTAGTTTGGGAATCAACTGCATTAATCGATAAGCAAGCATGCGATTAATATACGAGCAAACATCGTCGATTAATAAGAAGATATAAAATCCAACTAAGGTTGTGAACCCCCTATACAGGCATTAGGTACACAGAAGCGTCACTGAAGGCTAGATGGCTCGTCCCCTCACGGATCACACACTTATGACCTCAAGGAATCTCATTCCATTTCTAGTTTGGGAGTCAACCTATTAAACGACATTCAATCCTACATAAAGAAGTTCTCACAACATAGGAAGAACAAAGATGAAAGCAAGCAATTAATCAAACTATGAACATAACGATTAACAACGAAATGAAAAGTTATATACATTGCCATGGAAAGTTTCACAAAAGAACATGATTGCATGGGCAACAGGGCTAGTCCCCGCACCCCAGCAAAAAGGTACTACTCGCTCATGGTGCAAGGAATAAGAAGAATAAGAAAGAGACAGAAATCCGCAATGAACTCGGTGCAGAAGGTAGTCGCAGCTCAGTGAAGATGATGTGGCCTTCTACGTCATGTCGGAGTAGATCTAGACGCAGAAAGGGAGATGCCAAGACTAATTGGACATTCTTCCTTGCTTCGTCTTCATTTTCTTCTCAGTCTCCTTAGTTGCAACACGGGCAGTAGGTGGAATGAAACTGGCGTGGACGGCACTGGATCTGGATCGGACATGTGTACATGCAGCCTTTCGGCGTCCCGGAACCGATCCCCAAAATGAGGACCATGTTGGTCCTATTTATAGGGACTGGACAGGTCCTCCCATTTTTGGTGTGATTTTAGTCCAAACGGTCTTGTAGATATTTTTTCTTCAAATAGTTTGGTAAAAATATCTATTCCGTATGCTTCATTCGGTCTTCATTTAAGATGATCATTCGGTCTTCATTTGCACCAATTGGTCTACATGTGTTAAACGATCTTCACGTGCATTCAGTTTTGCATTCGTTCTTCTCTTCGGGTGATCATTCGGTCTTCGTGCAAGTTAACAGCAAACGATTTCAGCTCGTTCGGTTTGCATGCATTAGCAAATACGGTCTTGTATTCTTGTGCTTGTGCAAACGGTTTGTAAACCATTTGATAATCAAACGGTTTGATAGCATTCGGTCCTCATATCAGCTTATCCAAACGGTCTTCTTTTCAGCCAAAACGTCTTCACGTGTTGCTCCATTCGATTTTCTATTCCATGCCATTCAAACGGTTTGCATGCATGGCAAACTTATGTACGTGATTTCAGCATTCGGTCTTCAGGTAGCAGCAAAATCCAAATGGTCTTGTGTGATGAGGCCATATGGTTTAAGCATGTGCCCAGCTCATTCGGTCTTGGATTCGCAAACGGTCTGCATGCCCAGCCTCCATTCGGTCTTCTCGTGAGCGCAAATAGTCTTCATAGCTGCTGGAGCAAACGGTCTCGCTATATTCAGTTCATTCAGTTTGCTTGTACTGCATTGCTCACGTCAAGCTCATTCGGTCTTCGCTTATCCGTTGATAATAAACCATACGGTCTTCACACTGACTGCCCATCTGGCAATATTAAACGGTTTGCATGCTCCAGCAGCAAATGGTTTCATGCATGCTTTTGCATCTGGTTTGCATGCAAGCAAAATAATCTCGCAAGTCAAATCTATCAAACCATTTGCTACAATGTGATTCATTAAAAGGCCTTAAAGTCAGCCTTCATTCGGTCTTGCTGGTCAAACGGTCTTGAGACTGAATGGGCTCAAACGGTCTAGAGACTGAATGGGCTCAAACGGTCTTGAGACCGAATGGATGAAATCGCTTGGTTAGATTAATTGGTCAGAACCAAGGGTGAGTGAAGGTGAGCCCTAGCTGATTGTTCATCTTTATCAAGACCTTCATCAAATCAACATAATTTTAATTAAAATCATGATATTTGGATCAATTTAGTAATTTCACAAATTTTGATATTCAGTAAATGAAATTGAAAGCATTGAGTCAAATTTGACCCAATGTGGTGATTGAAATTCTTGATGAATATGCATTCATCAAAACACCCTAAACATAAACGTTGCTCGTCCTCGAGTAATACAAAATCTGAAATAGTCGCCAAATGAATACTTTCAATTCGTGTGATTGCTTCATATTTACATCACGAATGTTTTCTTTCTGCTCCATATGACTCAGTATCTCAACCTCCTGAGACCACTAAACACATCTTACCATATCTTCGTTCCTGAGTTTTCTTTCCAGTATCACTTCCTCCTCACTTTTTCTAACAACAAGCATGTCAAAGAGTTTTGTAAGAGTCTAGAGACACCTGCAGAACAACAAGTGTGTATTTGATCTGACACTTGTGTTTTTCAGGATAGTGGGAGCATGCATTGTGCCATTAGGTAGAAAATGGAGTGAATGGTGGTATGGAAAGAAGAAGCAAATCTCTCCTCTATTCGACTCGAGATTTTTATTGTTTTTGCAATTTCATTTATTTCTTTTTTTTTGTGTGAATCTCTCCTCTATTCGACTTGAGATTGCATTTCTTTTTGTGTACGATTTGGTATCTTTTGTGTGCAAATCTCTCCTCTATTCGACTTGAGATTGCATTTTTTGTGGTACACCCCTATAAATTTTCGAGGGGTATGGAAGAAGCGGATATATAGAGGGAAGTGGCGTGCCACCCTGAACTTAGGGTTTTGCACTATTTTTGCTATTTTTGTTTCTTTTTTATGGATGGAGGGGTACGAAGATGATGGAAGAAGTGTAGAAGAGAGTTCAGATCAGAATGCAACTTGATGTACAATTTTGTGCACCAGGTCGTTCTCTTTATCGTACTCTGCTCAAATAATGGCTTGATGAGGATCCGGTGGGAATTCCATGTTATTGTTCCACTACTCAGTTAGGAAGCACGACGTGTTTGATCCCTATTAGTTTGACAGACACTTGTCATATTTGCATAAGTATCATGATGTTAGGAGTCATAAGCTTCACAAAATGATTTCAATCTAAAGGCTAGTTTCAAAAAGTGGTCCTTTTGAGCATTTACTTTGAATAAGGAGGATATAATAATTCAAAATGCATAGCAGGTTAGTTAGTGACTTTTAATGAAACCAGGAAGTGTCAAAAATTCATCAAGTATCTGTTCAAATTCTTTGAAAGCTTTAAAACTTTAAAATTTGGAAAATTTTATATGAAAATTTTGGTCAAAAATGTGATGATGAAAACTTAAGTCTGATTTAGATGGGTGAAGGTAGAAAGTAAGATATGTACCACCCACCCTCCACCTTGAACTTAGAAATTTGTTCGTCCCGAGTAAACTCTAAATCCGAGATGGAGGGGAATGTTCATGCCATTTGGACCACTGGATGTGGTTGCGTTCCAATCAGTGTGTTTCCTCCATCTGAAAATCTCAAACAAAAAGATTATTCAGAACTCAGAGTAGCATCTCGCCATTTATTTAGTGCAAAATTATCTAAAATTTAAAAAAATAGAATTGAGTAAAATTTCTAATTCAAAGTTAAAACGAATTTTATTTATCGGGTCGCCTCCCGACAAGTGCCTTTGTTTTACGTCGATGGCTCGACGTGATATTTTCAACTTCACGGTGGTTCCTTTGGATTGGAGAGATCTATTATTGCTTCGGTGCTTATATCAGCTGTGGTGAAATATCTTTTCAGGCGTTGACCATTCGCAACGAATTCACCTAAATTTTTGCTCCATAAAGAGAAAGCACCATGTGGGGAGATACTTTTGACAATGAACGGTCCAGACTAGCGGGAGCAGAGTTTCCTTGGGAATAACTTCAACCTTGAGTTGAATAGCAGAACTTGGTCTCCCACTTGTATGTCTTTTCTTTTCAAATGACCATCATGCCAAAGTTTGGTGTGTTCTTTGTAGATTTGTACATTCTCATAAGTTGTCGTCCTGAGTTCGTCCAACTCTTGGAGTTGCAGAATCCTGGCTTGGCCAGCTTTTTTCATATCAAAATTCAGTTGTTTTATTGCCCACCATGCCTTGTGTTCCAGTTCAACTGGAAGGTGGCAAGCCTTTCCATATATTAATCGAAAAGGTGTAGTCCTGAGGGGAATTTTATAAGAAGTTTGATAGGCCCATAATGTGTCATTGATGTTCACTGACCAATCTTTCCGATTGTGGCCTACAGTTTTTTCCAAGATAGCTTTGAGTTGACGGTTAGAAACCTCTACCTATCCACTTGTTTTTGGATGGTAGGGTGAGGCTACCTTGTGTGTTACACCATACTTTCTCATTAACGCTTTGAAGCTTCTTTTAAGAAAACGAGACCCTCCGTCAGATATCACAGTTCGTGGAACTCTAAAATGGGGGAAAATAATATCTTTAAATAATTTGATGATGGGTTTGGAATCAGTAATGATAGTTGGTATGGCTTCAACCCATATTGAGACATAGTCCACCACCACTAGGATGTATGAAAATCCATGAGAAGATGGGAATGGACCCATGTAGTCCACCCCCCAAACGTCGAATATCTCTACTTCTTGCCACATATTTAGTGGCATCTCATCTCTTTTTGTTATATTTCCAGATCTTTGACATTTTTCACATGATAGGACAAATTCGTAGGAATCTTTGGATATGGTTGGCCAGAAGAATCCACATTGCAAAACCTTCAAGGCAGACTTCTTTGAACTCATATGGCCCCCGACTGGGCCAGAGTAACAGTGCTCTAGAATAGATTGAGCTTCTTCCTCAGCGATACATCGTATGTAAAGACCATCAGCACATAGCTTGAAAAGGTACGCTCATCCCAGTAGTATTGTTTTACATCATGCATAAATTTCTTCAGTGCATTTCCGGTGCATTGAGGATGAATAACCCCAGCGGAAAGATAGTTCACATAATCTGAGTACCATGGTGTAGCTTCTGAGACCTTCATTAGTTGATCATCTGAAAGGGAATCATTGATCGGAATCTTTTTAGCATCCAGAGTGTGGATGCGACTGAGGTGGTCTACTACAACATTCTCTGTACCCTTTTTATCTCTGATCTCTAGATCAAATTCTTGCAGAAGGAGAATCCATCTTATTAACCTAGGTTTTGCATCTTTCTTTGCTAGAAGGTAACGAATGGAAGCGTGATCTGTGTAGACAATGACCTTTGAACCAATTAGGTAGGATCTGAACTTGTCAAAGGCATACACGACTGCTATAAGTTTTTTCTCAGTAGTAGCATAATTCCTCTGAGCTTCATCGAGGGTCTTCGATGCATAATAGATCACATAATGTTTCTTTTCTATACATTGGCCCAAGACAGCACCTACAGCATAATTGCTTGCATCACACATGATTTCCAAATGGTGGTCCCAATCGGGAGATCTAATGATGGGTGTGGTTGTAAGGGCATGCTTTAGTGTGTTGAAGCTTTTAACACATTCTTCGTCAAAATTGAATTCAGCATCCTTTAGTAACAAATTTGTCATTGGCTTGGTTATTTTTTAGAAGTCCTTTATAAACTGTCTATAGAATCATGCATGACCTAGGAATGCTCAAACTTCATTTACATTGATAGGGATAGAGAGCTTGGAAATCACTTCAATCTTGGCCTTATCTACTTCAATTCCTCAATTACTAACCCTATGGCCCAGGACAATGCCTTCCTTTACCATGAAATGACACTTCTCCCAATTCAGCATAAGATGTGCTTCTTCACATCATTTGAGGACCAGGGAGAGGTGTTTTAGACATGAATCGAATGAATCTCCATATATAGAAAAATCATCCATAAAAACTTCCACAATGGTTTCGGTGAGACCGGCAAATATAGCAGCCATGCAACGTTGGAAAGTTGCAGGTGCATTGCAGAGTCCGAATGGCATTCTTATAAATGTGTATGTTCTGAATGGGCAGGTGAAGGTGCTTTTCTCCTGGTCATCTGGGTGTATAGGTATTTTTTAGAATCCAGAGTAACCATCGAGTTAACAGAAGTATTCTTGATGGGGCAGCCGCTCTAATACTTGATCAAGAAAAGGCATTAGAAAATGATCTTTTTGAGTTGCCTTGTTCAACTTTCTATAATCAATGCACATCCTCCACCCTGTGACTGTTCGAGTGGGGATGAGTTCATCATTTTCATTTTGTATTACAGTTGTTCCACCTTTCTTTAGGACTACATGCACCGGGCTCACCCATGCTGAGTCTGATATCGGATAGATAATTCCAGCGGTGAGCAGTTTAATGACCTCTTTACGGACTACCTCCTTCATATTTGGATTCAATTTCCGTTGATGTTCAATAGTTGGCTTGTGATCTTCCATCATAGGGATCTTGTGCATATACAACGCTTGACTAACCCCAGTGAGGTCATTCATTTTGTAACCAATGGCTTTCTTTCTTTCCCTTAGTTCTTTTAGGAGTTTATCGTCTTGCTCAATTGTTAGATCAGAATTTATAATAACTGGGCAAACCTTGTGATCGTCCAAAAACACATACTTCAGTCCCTCGGGAAGGGGCTTCATCTCAGGGGCTTCTGGTTTTTCGCATGTTTCTTCAGTAGCTTCCACACCTTTGAGTTCTTCACAAGTGGCTTCAACATCTTCTTTTGCAGATTTGAGGGATTCGATGTAACCCTTTATTTGTTCGTCAATAGGTTCATCAACTGATGGATCCGTTAGAGTGACTTCTAATGGATCGTCTAATTCATGATTCTCATGAGTCAGAAGTGACATCTGCTTTATGCAATCAATCAGATAGACTTCGTCTTGCATACTTGGTCTTCTCATGCTTTCAAAAACTTTAAATTTGAGAGTTTCCGTGCCTAATCTAAGCAGTAAGGTTCCTGCTTCAACGTCGATTAGAACTCTTGTGGTGGAGAGGAACAGATGTCCAAAGATGAGAGGATATCTGGCATCCTCTTTTATGTCCATGATGACAAAGTCACATGGAACATAGGAATCTTTTCCTACCTTGACAGGTACATCCTCAATAATTCCTAACGGGCATTTTAGCGAATTGTCTGTGAGTTGTATGGTCATGCTAGTTGGAAGAAGTTCAGCAAACCCTAGCCTTTTGCAAAGGCTGAGTGGCATGATGGAGATGCCATCACCAAGATCTGCTAGTCCTTTCTAGCATGAAGAATCACCGATATGGCAGGAAATCCCAAAAGATCCTGGATCTTTCTATTTCTTTGGCATCTTACTCTGGATGATATCCAAAGTGGTTTTAGCTAACTTGACTATCTCATATTCTTTAGTTATATATTTCCTGGTGAGGAGTGACTTTAAGTACTTTGTCCAAGCTGGTATCTCAGCCAGTGCATCCAAAAAGGGTATATCAACATGAAGTTTCTTCATAGCTTCTTTAAACTTATTGAACCTAGTATCCAGCTTTGTTTGACTTAAACGAGCAGGGAACGGTATACAAGGCTTGTATACAGGAATATCAGGTTCTGGTGTTTCAATTTCTTCATCAATAGGTTTCTCAAGACCTTCCTTATCTGTCTTATTAGCAATTACTGGTTCTTCTGGTTGAGACTCTGGTGTTGTTGAGTCTTGAATGATCACAAGCTCATCCTCATTAGTAACAACCATAGGTGTCTTGATAGGAGGATCAAAATAGTCTTTTCCTGACCTGGTGGTTACTACCTTCAGTTGTTCTGGGTGCTTTGGGTTGTTCTCGGGTTGGCCACCAAAATCCCCAGCTGGTGGCTTAATGCTAGCTACATGTTGATCTAGTTGAGATTCAATAGCCTTTTGCTGAGCTTGTTGGTTAGCTATCATAGTTTGCTGAGTTTGCAACATCTTTTCAATGGTTGATAGTTTGTCATCAGGAGAAACTGCACCTGCTTGTTGTCCTTGTTGTTGATAAGGAACTTGGTTAAGACTTTGGTACTGGGAGTTGTTTTGATAATTGTTGAAGTTTCTATTCTGAAAGTTTCCCTTGAAATTTCCTTGATTTCCAAAATTCTATTGTTGATTGTACTGGAATCCTGGTGGGCCTTGTGGCTGGTTGTTTGAACCAAATTGATGTGAGTTAACTGCTCCAGAGGGGTTTCCATATTGAAATCCTGGATGATTCCTATTCTGATTTGGATTGTAGTAACTTTGACCAGGGATGGTATTAATAGTATTAAGATTTTCCATTTGACCATTATCTCCTTGTCCACATACATTTCTTAGAACAACATCGTAAAGAACATTACATGCTAATGTAGAATGATCAGTACTTTTACATGCTTCACAGAATAATGAAGCTGACTTGATCTATTCTTGTTGTCGAGTGGGTGAACGTCCTCTTCCAATAGCAGCAACAGATGATTCGATGTGGTCTTGCTTGGCAACTAAGAGTTTTAAGGTTTTAGCGATAGACTTGTACTCGGGAGTAGCTTCAGTCATATCTACTTTCAAGACTCCTTTACCTACAGATATACCCCAATGGGCTTGATTTTCTACTCCAAGGGTCACATCCCTCCACACACTGTCATAACTTTGACGCATGAAGTTTCCTCCAGATGAGGAGTCTAAGAATCTCTTGATATCGTTATCCACAACCCTATAGAAAATTTCGATGAGTTGATTCTTAGGAATTCCATGGTGTGGACACTTGTGTAGAAGCTATTTGTATCTATCCCATGCTTCAGCAAGAGTTTCTCCCGGGACTTGGGTGAAATTTGTTATTCGCCCTCTAATTTCATAGGTGAGAGATGGAGGGTAGAACTTTTCTAGAAACACATTTTGGAGTTGTTCCCACGTGGTGATGGGTATTTCATTTTGCAATGAATTGTACCAACTTATGGCTCTATCAGTAAGGGAATACTTGAAGAGACAGAGTCGAATAGCATCGTCGGATACTCCATTTTGTTTTGTCATGGCACAAAGATCGATGAATCTCATAAGATGTTCTTGACTATCTTCACCTTATTTTCAATAGAAAGGGTTGTTCTGAAGTAGGGTGATCCAATGCGCTCTTATCTCGAAATTAGGAGCGTTGATGGGAGGAGGTTGTACAGGATGATGAACATTTGTAGCTTTCGGGATTGAGAAGTCTCTAAGATCCTTTTGTAGTTCAATTGCTTGTGCTGCTAGAATTTCCTCTTGGACTGTAGCTCTGGCTTCTTACATGAGCCTCTCTCTCTCTGTGCATTGATGTCTTGAGCCACCCTTCGTGCTACTTCTTCTTCTTGAGCCATCCTTGCTTGATTTTCTCTGATCTGATGATGAAAAGTTATGTCTATCTTGGGATCAAATCTCGCTGTTAGTTTGGGGTTGTCTGAACGGTGCATGCACTATGCCTTGGGTTGTACCTGAAATAGAAAAATTTTGAAAGTGAGAACCATGGAGTAGATTCAAATTCAAGTAGATGATCAATTATATCAAAAGAAATTTTAAATCCTAGATTAGCCTCAAAAGAACTAGATTTGACTAACTGATTCTGTTGTCCCCGGCAACGGTGTCACAATTTGACGTGGGATTTTATCGCACTAACAAACTCACTCGGGGTTGAAATCCTCGAGCTTTTACCAAAACCAAAGTGAAATAATACCACCCGCAAGTGGACGGGTCTTATCGCAGTATAGTTAAGGATCGAAAACAAAGGACAACATTTTCAAGAATCCTTGTCAGTCTAGTCTAGTTAATGTTAAGACTAATATTTAAAACAATTGGTTCATTTGAGGTTAATTAAACTAATTGCAAGAAAGTAAAGGCTGAATTAAAGTTGGGTTAAGGTCAATGATATAGAGTCGCTGGGATGGTATCGGGTTTCACCATCACTACACATGCAAACACATTCTAACGCAAACAATCCAGGCAAGATATAGCGATCCAAATAGAGATACTACAAAAACCCCCATACAGGCGTTAGGTTCGGGTAAGCATCACCTTAGGCATCAGATGTCTCGTCACCGACCGGATCACTTACTTACGGCTCTAAAGATATAGAAATCCAATGAAGGTTGTGGGCCCCCTATATAGGCGTTAGGCACACAGAAGCGTCACTGAAGGCTAGATGGCTCGTCCCCTCGCGGATCATACACTTACTACCTCCAAAAAATCCCATTCTATTTCTAGTTTGAGAGTCAACCGCATTAATTGATAAGCAAGCAGGCGATTAATATATGAGAAAACATCGTCGATTAACAAGAAGATACAAAATCCAACTAAGGTTGTGAACCCCCTATACAGGCGTTAGGTATACAGAAGCATCACCGAAGACTAGATGGCTCGTCCCACTACTACAGAACACGCCTTTGATGTTGGTTGTTTAACCCCCTTTGGCGACGGTTTTCAAGTGACGCCTATGTGGGTGCCGCTAAAGGTCGAACTCTTCGGCATCGGTTTTTTAATTGACGCCTATATGATCTATAGGCGTCGGTTATATATAGTTGGCCGACGTCTATAGGGTTCACGCCACAAAAAAGGGCACCACCTAGGATACTTTCTGCGTCGGTTAACAACTGAACAACCGACGCCATACTCCTAGACGATACGGTCGTGCTTCACTGCACAGCCGTGTTTAGTACTATAGGCGTCAGTTTTATACGAATAAGCGACACCTTTTCCACCACGGTCGTGCTTTCCTGCACGGTCGGGTTGTTTGTCATATTAGGCGTCGGTTTTTATCCAATAAATGACGTTGTATGCCTTTGATGACGGTGTTCTATAAATAACTGACGCCTATACTTTAATTTTTTTTCTTATCAGTTTGCAGGCCTGCTGTGGCTGGTCAGCAAGATGAGAACATGTAGTTCAGTTTTCTGAACTGTAGGTTTACGACATCCATTGATATCATCCTACAAACATGCCACAAACCTGCAAAATCAACAAATATTTTTTCACACAAGTAGATACATTCAGACATCAACTCAATTCTCACATTCACACATGTAGAAACATTCAAATACATGTAGAAACATTCAGACATGTATAAATATTCAGAAATATTCATTTACAAAATATCATTCAGCATCGCTATCAGCATCCCAATTATATCTTACAATCGCTACTACTTGTATGGCTTTTGCCCATTTCTCTCTTACTTTATTTAATGCTTCCATCGTATATGGAGCATGTACATTTTTTAAGCGTTTACCTATAGTGTGGTCAGTTTTAAACACCTGTAAAGAGAATGATGTATATATAAGTAATAATATAAAAATAAGATTGATATATTTCATACTAACTAATGAGACTATATATAATACCTCATGTATGGTATTAATATCCAATGCGGCATGTCGGATAATCATCTGCATAAATCGCATCACATAGTATGTGCATGCCCAGCCGTTGTCTTATGTAGCGCACTATAAATTGAAACATACAAAATATTAAAAAATACAACTAAGCACAGTTCACATAAATAATATATACATTGGAGTCGGGAACTTACTTTTATGTTCTCCCAAATTATTGGTTGGTTCTTTCTCCTTGGGACATTTCCTCTAGCATTTTTGAATGCATCTTAACCCCTACATGTTAATGTAATACAGTAAATTGCATAATTAAATAGTAATGTAATAACATATGTTAACGGATATAAAAATGAAATATTTCTCACCAGAATAATGGCATTCTCAATATGTGTCCAATTTTAGTGTTCAATGTACTTCCCGTAGGATCTAGATAATAAACAGTGAATGTCCCGGCGATAATAACTAGTAACTCCCAATGTCTAGCGCTATAGGTAAAAAAGTTAAAAATTAATAACTCAAAATGCACAATAAAAATGGAATTTTCTTAAGTCCAAATTATAAATAAAGTAAACTTACTTGACATTGAATGGAGCTATTATCGTCTTCTTTTGCTGACCGAAAATTGTAAAAGCATCTATACAGTATTGTTGAACACTATCAGGGTATTTAGCTACCATACTAATCAATGATGGAATCAAAAATCCCACATGATCAAATGCAAATTGTTTGCATTGATCTTCGACTAAGTAGCTGCAAAACATGTATTACGTATGCATTAATATATAAGAAACCAGATCACTGGATCTTACACAAGGTATATGGATGTATAAACAAGATCTCACCTTATCCATGTCTCTATCATTGATGTATTCAACCAATCATACATAAACAGCTCAATAATATCTTGTATAAATAAAGAGCTATCGTATGATTGACCTGCATAATCTGCTTCTAAATAAACAATGATAGGGCAATGTATATTATGTGCCCGTAGCCAACATGCCATTCCCCTACAAGTAGGACCTAACGGGTATTTTAGGTCAGTTGGAACCCAACTTGGTAATGCAGGAAGTGGAGGTGGAGGCCTAGGTGCTCCGGGTGTCTTCTTATTAACCTGTATATATAATTTCAGATCAGTTGACCTCATATATACACATTAATAATCTAAAGTAATGTAAATTTATCTTACAATTTAAGTAGTGTAGACGACATCTGCTTTGGGCCACAATATCACCCTGCCTTCTGCCTCACCAAGTGTATCAATATCTGGGTGGGCATATGGCAATGTAGCTTCCCTCCAATCGGGTAATACACATATCGGGCTCACAGAACGTAGCCTTGCGGCATTGGAGTCCCATGAAATGTTGTCCCAGGAAGGGACAGGTAAGCATGCGCCTCTGCAACAACATAGTCTTGCATTCTTAAGCGGCATGGCTTCAATGCCTACAAATTTACGTAAAGAATGGTATACATATATACATATCATCTTGAAAACATATCATCTTGAAAAGACTAGATACAATGTCATAAACAATACTTACAGCAGACGTGTTAGGCGATGGGTCTCCACGATTACTCGCAGTCTGTGCATCAGGAGAAGAGTGGGTCGCCATAGGCTGATTGGAAGCCTGAGATGTCTGCCACCGCACTATTTCTTCCTTGACCTTCTCAGCAACTATATCATTGACCTTCTTAGCAACTATATCCTCGACTCTCTTATTCTCCTATACATGGATAAAAGAAACATTAGCTTCTTATTATTGAATTCCCTTTTGCAGTAACATTCTAAAAAAAGAAAAGGTTACCTTTTCTTGTGAAAGTTCCACTCTGGGTTTGCACTGGGATGGCCCAAAGAATGCTTTGATGCTCACACCAGCGCCTGCACCCCTAACACGTCCAGGATTCTCTGGGTTACCTAGAGCAACTGTCAATTCATCCCTTGTGCCCTGAGGGATGAGCGTGCCTTATTTCTTCTGCTCGTGCAGCTCTCGCTAATCACCATCAACAGAAATTGGTAAGTTAACACCACAATAATCAATATTCAAACGATTGCTCTAAGAGTTGTATTTTACCATTTTCGCAGCCGCCTCAGCAGTTACGGGCTTCTTTATTTCACCCTTCTTGTTTTGCCTCTCAGCCATCCAGATATCATGGCGAGGCATGGGTGTGGCAGACTCCTGAGTAGAAGCAGACTCCTGAATAGCCACAGACTCTGCCTGTAATCTTTATCGAACGCTTGCATAGCCCTTTGGACCCATAGTGTGGTCATGCACATTCAGTGCACGCCTTGCTTTTTACGCATCACTGAGGGCCTAGTTAGTATGCACATTAATGATTTGGTTAGTAGCACTAAATGTTAATCTTGAATAGGTGAATACAGTGTATATTAATTAAATTGGGAGTGACGCCTAATACCTTGAATTCTTCATATTTTCTTGAAGTAGCAAAATTGTCTCAATCTTCTTTGTCCAAGAAGTTCCACTGTTCAACGGCTGACTTCTTCTTCTTATCACCATCTTTTATGTATTCTCTATTGAGATTTGTCCTATAGTTCCTAAGCATCTTTCCAACGCGTTGCATCACGCTTTTACGATGCATCTTCTCATCCAATGCAAATAGATTCTGTAAAATAGAATTCTTATTAACTAGTATCCAAAAATAGAATTGCAAATAATATAATTTGTAATCTACAAAATAGAATTGTAAATAATAATAACTCACGCATAAATCCTTCCATATCAAGTCTTTCTTCTCCTGAGGAACTTTATGCCAATTATCATACTTAACACCACAATGGCTTTGAGTGACACACCAAAGATAGTTTACAAAATTATTGCAGTTCACTCCAATTGCATTTCCTCCATTATCAAACTCCACAACCAATTTGGATCCACTGCCACTTAGCGCTATTAACTTCTTCAACAGAGTGATGCCCCTTTTCTTGTTAAGTGTTTGGTGCTACGCATCAAGTTGCTCCAGTGCTTCAGTGGGTACATGTGCATCATCAACCTAAAATTTGACAAAAATAAACATACTGAATTAGCACAATATAGAAATATGGGATATATGACATAACTAGAAGATAATGAATTTTATAGAAATACAGGATATGTTTTTAGAACTTACATTGGTATCCTCGCCATGCTCGTCATGGACAGCATGCTCATCATGGACTTCATGCTCATCATGGACATCATGCTCATCATGGTCAGCCATCTGAAAATGTCATTAAAAAGGCAAACATTTAGCATTTGTATTAACTAGAAAAAGGCAAACATTTAGCATTTGTATTAACTAGAAAAAGGCAAACACTTAGCATTTTTATTAACTAGAAGATAATGAAAAATCAAATCTGAAAATGATATTGATATTAAAAAAGCAAACATTTAGCCAACAAACACATGTGATGTCATTCTTGGACGGGTTTCTAGGCCAACAAACACATGTGATGTCATTCTTATATATAATAAATGTGTACCACCTATCCCATCCTTGAACACCTAATCTCACTAGTAAGTGTATAATGTGTATTGGGTTTTCAAGAAAATTTTGGCAGCATTTCCCCGTTGTTCTCTAAGTACATATGTACTTAGAGAACAAACGGGGAAATGCTACTGAAATTTTCTCGAAAACCCAATACACATTATACACTTACATCCTAAGTGAGATTAGGTGTTCAAGAACAGTCCCAAACCGGGGACTATCCAAGATTTACTCCTAATGAGTAAATCTTGGACGGGTTTCTAGGCCAACAAACACAATAATAGATATGTACATGTTAGGGTTTCATCACAATTAATGTTAGGGTTTCATCACAATTGATGTTAGGGTTTAATCAAATCAAATTAGGATGATACAATTGACAAGTTTAAATCTTATTTCAACATGCATCAAAATTTACTGAATTAGGCCAAACATTACGATTAGAAGCACAAATATATGACAAATATATGCAAGCAAAAGATTTGTTCATATCCTAGGATTTACATAAAGCATTACATAAAAATTTGTTCATATCCTTACCAACAGCAAGCACGGTCGTGGCTGTGTTGGCCTACCACAGCCGTGTTGTCCAGCACGACCATGGTAGGCCAACACAGCCATGGTCGTGCTTGCTGTTGGTAAGGAGCTAGGGAGAAGGAAGCAAAGAGGCTAGCCTACCTGGAGCTAGTATGGAGAAGAGCGGCGGCGAGCGGCGGAAGCAGTGGCAGCAAGCATGCGAAGAAGCAGAGGGGTGGGCGGCGGGTAGAAGCAACCGATGGCCGGAGAAGTAGCAGGCGCCGGCCGAAGAAGCAGAAGGCGAAGAAGAAGCAGCGGCGGGCGGCGGGCAGCGGCGCCGGCGAGCAGAAGAGCACCTGCACCGAAGAAGCAGAGGGGCAGCAACTGACGTCACGATTTTGGGAGAGCGGCGGCGAGCAGCAGCACAGGAGAATATCACGATGAAACAGGAAGAAAGGGGGAAGAGTCGGGTGATCGGGTCTATTAAGTTGGTCAACGGTGTCGGTTATCTACAAAATCGACGCCTATTATGCTTTAGCGTCGGTTGATAGTAAAACACCGACGCCCAACTAGACAACCTTTACCCTAAATTATTTGGCGGGAACCATTATCAGCGTCGGTTATCGAAGGATAACCGACACTGAAAGTGGGACTTTTCGCGCAAATTTTCATTTTAAATAGGCGTCGATGAATAGTTAAAAAATCGACGTTGTAGGTGACCTAAAATGTTTTCGCTCAAAAATTGGATTTCGCGGGCGATTTTAGGCTTCGGTCTGTTATAACCAGTCGACGCTGAATAAAAGTGGTACCCGTGTCTGGATGGTCTTCAAATATAGATGTCGGTTTGCATAAATAACCGACATACACTACTACAGAAATAGCATTCAGTGTCGCTTTTCTGGGCGTCGGTTATTAAGAAAAACCGACGCCTATCATATAGGGCGTCGGCTGTTTAAGCAAACCGACGTCTATATTCGAAGACCAGCCAGACACGGGTATCGCTTTGTATTTAGCGTCGATTGACAATAACAAACCGACGCCTAAAAGCTCCTGCGAAATCCAATTTTCGAGCGAAAAGAAAAAATGTCACATACAGCGTCGGTTATTTAAATAGCCACCGACGCCTATATGTGATGAAAACTTTGCGCGCAAAGTGTCACTTATAGCGTCGGTTATCTGTTGATAACCGACGCCGAAAGTGGTTCCCGCCAAACAATTTCGTGAAAATATCGTCCATTTGAGCGTCGGTTGTTTCAAACAACCGACGCTAAATTATTTTAGGCGTCGGTTGTGACAAACAACCGACGCTATAGGTGAAATTTATATCCTGCGATCACCCGACTGTTCCCCTTTCTTCTGTTTCATCGCCTAAACAGCCGACTGCTGTCGCCCGACCCTCCAACTGCTGTCGCCCCTCCCCTCCACACCGCCGCCGCCGCAACTGCTGGACCCTCCAACTGCTGTCGCCCCACCCGACTACTCCCGCCACGCCGCCGCCGCAACTGCTAGTGCCTCCACGCCGCCGCCGCCAGGACGACAGAGCTACTCTCCACCGCCGTCTCGCCGCCGCCGCCAGGACGACAGAGCTGCTCTCCACCGCCGTCGCGCCGCCACCAGGGTTTAGCTAGCTGCTTCTCCGCCGCGCCGCCACCACAGCTCCTCTTTACCGCCGTCTTCTCCAGACCTCCAAACCGGTATGCCCTCTTCTCTGTATTTTATTGATGTACATGTATTTTATTTGTGTGACAATGCTTGCGGGTGATTGGTGGGATTACGAGGGTAGTATTGCTGCAATAGAGATTACGATAGTAGGGGTGAGGCTTGGGGATGAATTTCTCTTCCATAGTTGAAATTTTCTTACTGAAATATGATGATGGGACAATTTTTTCTTACTGAAATATGATGATGGGACAATTTTTTCTCTGCCATTTACAAACATGAGGTATAATCAAGCTATAATAGATTATAATCAAGCTATAATATATGTTTTTTCTAGATCATTAGACCTATATACATTAGATTCAACTTTAACTTGTTATATTGTCTGCTGCTTTTTAGGGTATACTAGCTAGCCTACACTTTTCAAAGTGTATCCTTCTCATTAATTTCAAGTGTATCCATTCATTATATTCAAGGTGTATCGGCCTACACTCATTAAGGTGTGTCAACCTAGGTATATCACCTACATGTTACACCTTGTGTCGGCCTAGAAACATGTGTTTGTAATGGTCAAAGTAATATGAAAAGGTCAACTTACCGAAAAGAATGCTCTTCTACCTTTTATGATATTCAAGAAAACCCTAGTTTGATGAACATGTTGTTAAACATGTTAATTATGTTTCTTCTATATATTCTGATGTCATTATATAATTGTGTGATCCCAACATATTAAATTGAGTTAGAATGATTTCATGAATTATAGGGTTTTAAAGTTGATAAACATGTACATGCGGAAATAGGGTTACTAAACCAATGGTTATAACATAGTATGATCTTAATCTGATCTGGATGTTCATAATAATGTAGTATGTTAAATATGATGATTAGGGATACATATAATGTCTAGTAAAGATTCCTAGACCTTTTGTTTAAAACTATTGATTTCTTGATTTATTATTTAATAATGCTCTGTTGATTAGGATTAACCATGTTTCCTGTAGTTTATAGACAATTATTATATATAAGAATGACAACACATGTATTTGTTGGCCTAGAAACCCGTCCAAGATTTACTCATTAGGAGTAAATCTTGGATAGTCCCCGGTTTGGGACTGTTCTTGAACACCTAATCTCACTTAGGATGTAAGTGTATAATGTGTATTGGGTTTTCGAGAAGATTTCGGTAGCATATCCCCGTTTGTTCTCTAAGTACATATGTACTTAGAGAACATCGGGGAAATGCTGCCGAAATTTTCTTGAAAACCAAATACACATTATACACTTACTAGTGAGATTAGGTGTTCAAGGATGGGATAGGTGGTACACATTTATTATATATAAGAATGACATCAAATGTATTTGTTGGCCTAGAAACCCATCCAAGATTGACTCATTAGGAGTAAATCTTGGATAGTCCCCGGTTTGGGACTGTTCTTGAACACCTAATCTCACTTAGGATGTAAGTGTATAATGTGTATTGGGTTTTCGAGAAAATTTCGGTAGCATTTCCCCATTTGTTCTCTAAGTACATATGTACTTAGAGAACAGCGGGGAAATGCTGCCGAAATTTTCTTGAAAACCAAATGCACATTATACACTTACTAGTGAGATTAGGTGTTCAAGGATGGGATAGGTGGTACACATTTATTATATATAAGAATGACATCAAATGTATTTGTTGGCCTAGAAACCCATCCAAGATTGACTCATTAGGAGTAAATCTTGGATAGTCCCCGGTTTGGGACTGTTCTTGAACACCTAATCTCACTTAGGATGTAAGTGTATAATGTGTATTGGGTTTTCGAGAAAATTTCGGTAGCATTTCCCCATTTGTTCTCTAAGTACATATGTACTTAGAGAACAGCGGGGAAATGCTGCCGAAATTTTCTTGAAAACCAAATATACATTATACACTTACTAGTGAGATTAGGTGTTCAAGGATGGGATAGGTGGTACACATTTATTATATATAAGAATGACATCACATTATACGCTTAGGATGTAAGTGTATACCCTAATCTTTTCCTAATATATACTTGTTTCCTAATATATACTTGTTTTCTCTGATCATAGAATGGATAGATCATGGATGTCCATTCGTAATCGTTGCACCCCAGAGTTTATATCTGGTCTTGATCAGTTTATTAGAGTTGCCGAGGAACATAGGAAAAAACCTACAGATAGGTTCTACTGTCCATGTAGGCATTGCGGTAACATCTTGAAAGTCAACACTGGTGAGGAAATCAAAAGTCATGTCATGTGCAACGGGATTGTACAAGGCTATACAGAATGGCACTGGCATGGAGAGATTTCAAAATCGAAACCAGTAGATGTCGATAGTAGTGCTTGGGTGGAAGAAGAAATTGCCTCCGATGACGTAAATGTGAACGAACCAGTTCCAGCAGACATCGTTGATGCGATGCTGGATAGTTGTAGGGTAGAGCACACCGATCCACCTCCTATCTTTACAAACATTGTGCATGATGCTGAGATACCGTTATACACAGGCTGTGCTAAGTTTACGAAGCTTAGCGCTGTTTTGAGATTGTATAAGTTGAAAGCTAACAATAGATGGAGCGACAAAAGCTTCACTTCATTGTTGACTTTGTTGAAAGAAATTCTTCCTGAAGGAAACGAGCTTCCAATCTCAACATACCAGGTAAAGAAAATGTTGTGTCCAATGGGAATGGAGGCCAAGAAGATACACGCATGCCCGAATGATTGTGTATTATTTCAAAAGGACTATGTAGATTTGAAAGATTGTCCAAAATGTGGTGCGTCACGGTATAAATTGACGACTTCGGGGGAGTCCAAAACTGGTTCTCCTGCCAAGGTGTTGTGGTATCTACCTATAATATCACGGTTTCAACGCTTGTTTGCAAATCCGAAAGATGCGAAGAATCTGAGGTGGCATGCAGATGTTAAGAAAAATAATGATGGGATCCTACGACATGCGTCTGATTCCCCACAGTGGAAGAAGATTGATCTACTGTACCCTAAATTTGGTGAAGAAGATAGGAATCTAAGACTTGGGCTTTGTACAGATGGGATGAATCCGTACGGGACATTGAGCAGCCAACATAGCACTTGGCCAGTCATGCTTGTTATATACAATCTTCCTCCCTGGATGTGTATGAAAAATAAGTACGTTATGTTGTCATTGTTGATATCGGGCCCTAAACAACCCGGAAATGATATCGATGTTTATCTTGAACCTTTGATTGATGACTTAAAGAAACTTTGGGCTGAAGGTGTGATGACCTATGATGCTTCAGCAAAAGAGACATTTCGTTTGCACGCTATGTTGTTTTGCACTATTAATGACTTTCCAGCATATGGGAATTTGTCTGGATATAGTGTCAAAGGAGCTAAAGCGTGTCCTATATGTGAAGAAAACACTGATTCAATAAGACTAAAACATGGCGGCAAGACTGTATATCTTGGTCATCGAAGGTTTCTTTCAAAATTCCATCCGTATCGTAGGAAGCGCAAAGCATTCAATGGATGGAATGATGAACGGAGTGCACCTAAACCTATACCAGGGGATGTTGTTTATGAAAGAGTAAAAGACATTGTCAATGAATTTGGTAAGAAATCACAATGTAGTATGGCCACACGGAGTGACAATTCTTCATTCAAGAAGAAGTCAATATTTTGGGATCTTCCTTATTGGAGTTCTTTGACAGTCAGGCATTGTATCGATGTAATGCACGTTGAGAAAAATGTCTGTGATAGCATCATTGGTACTCTATTAAATATACCAGGTAAGACTAAAGATGGGATAAAATCCAGACTGGACCTACGTGAAATGGGAATAAGGTCAGAATTAACAGAATTACGTGAAATGGGTAATAAAAGAACATACTTACCTCCCGCTTGTTACACGTTGTCTAGAAAGGAGAAGAAAACTTTTTGTGAATGCTTGGTAAATGTTAAGGTGCCACATGGTTACTCATCCAACATCCGTAGATTGGTATCAATGAAAGATCTGAAGTTGATAGGTCTTAAATCTCATGATTGTCACACTCTAATGCAACAAATATTGCCTGTGGCTATTCGATCTATATTGCCGAAGCATGTAAGGTTTGCAATTACCAGACTTTGTTTCTTTTTCAATAGTCTATGCAGCAAAGTTATTGACCCTGATACTCTCGATAATTTGCAAAGAGAAGTGGTTGTTACCCTATGTCAGCTTGAGATGTATTTCCCTCCTTCGTTCTTTGATATCATGGTACATCTTGTTGTCCACTTGACTAGGGAAGTGAAAATGTTGGGACCAGTTTTCTTGCATTGGATGTATCCTTTTGAACGATACATGAGCGTTTTTAAAGGTGATGTCCGAAACCGTTATCGGCCTGAAGGGAGTATTATTGAAGGTTATGTGGCGAGAGAGGTTATGGATTTTTGTAATGACTTTCTCAGTGGTAATGACACTCCTGATAATGACAAGAATATTGAGGAGGGCAAAGGAATTTTGGGATTACGGGTGAAAGTAATCAGCCGTGAGCAGTTGGAACAAGCTCACTTGTATATTTTACACAATATGGATGAAGTGAGTGTTTATATCGAGGAACATACCAATTTCATAAAGAGACAACATCCTCGAGCAAGTTCAATGTGGCTTGCTAGAGAGCATAATAAGACTTTTACTAAGTGGTTTGAAGATAAAGTCTTACATCAACTATCTCAAACACTAAATGATATTACAGAAACTATCAAATGCCTCGCCTTTAAACCAAAACCGAATGTTATGTCTTATGAAGGGTTTGACATTAATGGATTCACATATTACACAAAGCGCCAAGATGATAAGAGTGTCGTCCAAAATAGTGGGGTCACTCTTCAAGCGTCGACTATGTACTTTGCAAGTGCAAAGGATAAGAGTCCACGTGAAGCTAAAATGTCATATTACGGTGTCATTGAGGACATTTGGGAGTTTGACTACATAGATTTCAAAATTCCGCTCTTTAAATGTAATTGGGTTGATAACACCAAAGGAGTTATAGTGGATGAATTGGGTTTCACTTTGGTGAACTTTGAAAAGATTGGCGAGAAGGGTGAACCATTCATATTGGCATCACAGGCGAAACAAATATTCTATATCGATGATCCTGCAAATGATAAATGGTCGGTTGTTCTTCATGGTAAAAGACAGTTCATTGAAGATCCTATAGATGAAGAAGAGTACTATGATAAGTATGATGACTCCAGTCCATTCTCAGTTGGGTTGCCAACTCCACAAAATATTGAAGCTAATGATGACTTATATGTGCGCGGAGATCACAATGAAGGATTGTTAATTGATAAAAGATCACAATTTTAGAGACATGTATGTTTATACAAATGCTAAATGTTTGCCTTTTTCTAGTTAATACAAATGCTAAATGTTTGCCTTTTTCTAGTTAATACAAATGCTAAATGTTTGCCTTTTTCTAGTTAATACAAATGCTAAATGTTTGCCTTTTTCTAGTTAATACAAATGCTAAATGTTTGCCTTTTTAATGACATTTTCAGATGGCTGACCATGATGAGCATGATGTCCATGATGAGCATGAAGTCCATGATGAGCATGGCGAGGATACTAATGTAAGTTCTAAAAACATATCCTGTATTTCTATAAAATTCATTATCTTCTAGTTATGTCATATATCCTATATTTCTATATTGGGCTAAGTTAGTGTGTTTTATTTTTGTCAAATTTTAGGTTGATGCACCTGTACCCACTGAAGCACTGGAGCAACTTGATGCGCAACACCAGACACTTAACAAGAAAAGGGGCATCACCCTGTTGAAGAAGTTATTAGCGCTAAGTGGTAGTGGATCTAAATTGGTGGTGGAGTTTGATAATGGAGGAAATCCAATTGGAGTGAACCGCAATAATTTTGTGAACTATCTTGGGTGTACCACTCGGGGCCATTGTGGTGTTAAGTATGACAATTGGCATAAAGTTCCTCAAGCGAAAAAAGACTCGATATGGAAGGATTTATGCGTGAGTTATTATTATTTGCAATTCTATTTTGTAGATTACAAATTCTATTATTTGCAATTCTATTTTGGATACTAGTTAATAACATTTCTATTTTACAGAATCTGTTTGCATTGGATGAGAAGTTGCATCGTAAAAATGTGATGCAACGCGCTGGAAAGATGCTTAGGAATTATAGGACAAATCTGAACAGAGAATACATAAAAGAGGGTGATAAGAAGAAGAAGTCAGCCCTTGAACAATGGAACTTCTTGGACAAAGAAGATTGGGACAATTTTGTTGCTTCAAGAAAATCTGAAGAATTCAAGGTATTAGGCGTCACTCCTAATTTAATTAATATACATTGTATTCACCTATTCAAGATTAGCATTTAGTGCTACTAACCAAATCATTAATGTGCATACTAACTAGGCCCTCAGTGACGCACAAAAAGCAAGGCGTGCACTGAATGTGCATGACCACACTATGGGTCCAAAAGGCTATGCAAGCGTTCGCCAAAGACTACAGGCGGAGTCTGCGGCTACTCAGGAGTCTGCTCCTACTCAGGAGTCTGCTCCTACTCAGGAGTCTGCCACACCCATTCCTCGCCATGATATCTGGATAGCTGGCAGGCAAAACAAGAAGGGTGAAATAAAGAAGCCTGTAACTGCTGAGGCGGCTGCAAAAATGGTAAAATACAACTCTTAGAGAAATCATTTGAATATTGATTATTTGTGGTGTTAACTTACCAATTTCTATTTATGGTGATTAGCGGGAGCTGCACGAGCAGAGGAAACAAGGCACGTTCATCCCTCAGGGCACAAGGGATGAATTGACAGTTGCTCTGGGTAACCCAGAGCATCCTGGACGTGTTAGAGGTGCCGGCGCTGGTGTTGGCATCAAAGCATTCTTTGGGCCATCCCAGCGCAAACCCAGAGCGGGACTTTCTCAAGAAGAGGTAACCTATTCTTTTTTTAGAATGTTACTGCAAAAGGAAATTCATTAATAAGAAGCTAATGTTTCTTTTATCCATGTATAGGAGAATAAGAGAGTTGAGGATTTAGTTGCTAAGAAGATCAACGATGTAGTTGCTGAGAAGGTCAAGGAAGAATTGCTGCGGTGGCAGGCATCTCAGGCTTCCAATACGCCTATGGCGACCCACTCTTCTCCTGATGCACAGACTGCGAGTAATCCTGGAGACCCATCGCCTAGCACGTCTGCTGTAAGTATTGTTTATGACATTGTAGTTAGTCTTTTCAAGTTGTTATGTTTTCAAGATGATATGTATATATGTATAATATTCTTTACGTAAATTTGTAGGCATTGAAGCCATGCCGCTTAAGAATGCAAGACTACGTTGTTGCAGAGGCGCAGGCTTACCCGTCCCTTCCTGGGGCAATGTTTCACGGGACTCCAATGCCACAGGGCTACGTTCGTGTGAGCCCGATACGTGTGTTACCTGATTGGAGAGAAGCTACATTGCCATATGCCCACCCGGATATTGATACACTTGGTGAGGCAGAAGGCGGGGTGATATTGTGGCCCAAAGCAGATGTCGTCTACACGACTGAAATTGTAAGATAAATTTACATTGATTTAGACTGTTAATGTGTATATATGATGTCAACTGATCTGAAATTATATGTACAGGTTAAAAAAAAGACACCAGGAGCACCTAGGCCTCCACTTCCACTTCCCGCATTACCCGATTGGGTTCCAACTGACCTAACATACTCGTTAGGTCCTGCTTGTAGGGGAATGGCATGTTGGCTACGGGCACATAATGTACATTGCCCTATAATTATTTCTTTAGATGCAGATTATGCAGGTCAATCATACGATAGCTCTTTATTTATACAAGATATTATTGAGCTGTTTAAGTATGATTGGCTGAATACATCAATGATAGAGACATGGATAAGGTGAGATCTTGTTTATACATCCATATACCTTGTGTAAGATCCGGTGATCTGGTTTCTTATATATTAATGCATACGCCTATATGTTTTGCAGCTACCTAGTCGAAGATCATTGCAAACAATTTGCATTTGATCATGTGGGATTTTTGATTCCATCATTGATTAGTTTGGTAGCTAAAGATCCTGATAATGTTCAACAATACTGTATAGATGCTTTTACAATTTTTGGTCAGCAAAATAAGACGATAATAATAGCTCCATTCAATGTCAAGTAAGTTTACTTTATTTATAATTTGGACTTAAGAAAATTCCATTTTTATTTTGCATTTTGAGTTATTAATTGTTAACTTCTTACTTCTAGCGGTAGACATTGGGAGTTACTAGTTATTGTCCCCGGGACATTCACTGTTTATTATCTAGATCCTGCGGGGAGTACATTGAACACTAAAATTGGACACGTAATGAGAATGCCATTATTCTGGTGAGAAATATTTCATTTTTATATCCGTTAACATCTTTTATTACATTACTATTTACTTATGCAATTTATTGTGTTATATTAACATGTAGGGGTTTAGATGCATTCAAAAAGGCTGGAGGAACGGTCCCAAGGAAAAAGAACCAGCCAATAAATTGGCAGAACGTACAAGTAAGTTCCCGACTCAAATATATATATTATTGATGTGAATTGTGCTTAGTTGTATTATTTTGTATGTTTCAATTTATAGTGTGCTACACAAGACAATGGATGGGCATGCGCATACTATGTGATGCGATTTATGCAGATGATTATCAAATATGCCGCATTGGACATCGATACCATACGTGAGGTATTATATATAGTCTCATTAGTTAGTATGCAATATATCAATCTTATATTATTTTTATATTATTACTTATATATATACATCATTCTCTTTGCAGGTGTTTAAAACTGACAACACTACAGGTAAACGTTTAAAAAATATACATGCTCCATATACGATGGAAGCATTAAATGAAGTAAGAGAAGAATGGGCAAAAGCCATACAAGCAGTGGCAACTGTAAGATATAATTGGGATGTTGATAGCGATAATGAATGATACTATGTAAATGAATATTTCTGAATGTTAATACATGTATTTGAATGTTTCTATATGTGTGTGAATGTGAGAATTGAATTGATGTCTGAATGTATGTACTTGTGTAGAATTTTGCTTGTGACTTTTGCAGGTTTGCGGCCTGTTTGTAGGCTGATATCAATGGATGTCGTAAACCTGCAGTTCAGAAAACTGAACTGCAGGTTCTCATCCTGCTGACCAGCCACAGCAGGCCTGCAAACTGATATGAAAAAAAAAAAAATATAAATAGGCGTCGGTTATTTATAGAAAACCGTCAGGAAAGACCTACAGCGTCGGTTTTTTCAATAAACCGACGCCTGATGTGGCCAAAGCAGTCCTGGAAATGGCGTCGGATATTCATATCAAACCGACGCCTATTTAACATATAGGCGTCGGTCGTTTAGTATATAACCGACGCCAAAAGTGTTCGCGCCACAAAAAATGGCGTCATCTAGGGCACTTTATGCGTCGGTCATCTACTAAAAGACCGACGCTATATTCCATAGTGGCGTCGGTTATTTACTAAAACACCGACGCAGAAAGTGCCCTAGATGATGCCGTTTTCTGTGGCGCGAACCCTTTTGGCGTCGGTTCTCTACTAAACGACCGACGCCTATATGTTAAATAGGCGTCGGTTAAAAAACCGACGCCGAAGTGTTCGACCTTTAGCGGCGCCCACATAGGCGTCGGTCGGAAACCGACGCCAAATGGGGTTAAACGACCGACGCCAAAGGCCGTTTCTGTAGTAGTGATATAATATTATAGGCGTCGGTTTTCCTAAATAACCGACGCCCAGAAAAGCGACACTGAATGTTGTTTCTGTAGTAGTGTCCCCTCATGGATCACACACTTACGACCTCAAGGAATCTCATTCCATTTCTAGTTTGGGAGTCAACCTGTTAAACGATATTCAATCCTACATAAAGAAGTTCTCACAATATAGGAAGAACAAAGATGAAAGCAAGCAATTAATCAAACTATGAACATAACGATTAACAAAGAAATGAAAAGTTATATATAGTGTCATGGAAGGTTTAACAAAAGAACATGATTGCATGGGCAGCGGGGCTAGTCCCCCCACCCCAGTGAAAAGGTACTACTCGCTCATGGTGCAAGGAACAAGAAGAATAAGAAAGAGAGAGAAATATACCATGAACTCGGTGCATAAGGTAGTCGCAGCTCGGTGAAGATGATGCGGCCTTCTACGTCGTATCGGAGCAGATCTGGACACGTAACGGGAGATGCCAAGACTGACCGGACAGTCTTCCTTGCTCCGTCTTCTTTCTCTTCTCAGTCTCCTTAGTTGCAACACGGGCAGTAGGTGGAATGAAACTGGTGTGGATGGCACTGGATCTGGATCGGACCTGTGTACAGGCAACTTGTCGACGTCCTGGAACCGATCCCCAAAATGAGGACCTTGTTGGTCCTATTTATAGGTATTGGACAGGTCCTCCCATTTTTTGTGTGATTTGAGTCCAAACGATCTTGTAGATAATTTTGCTTCAAACAGTTTGGTAAAAATATATATTCCAAACGGTCTGCATGCTTCATTCGGTCTTCATTTCATATGATCATTCAGTCTTCATTTGTAGCAATTGATATGTATGTGTTAAACGATCTTCACGTGCATTCAGTTTTGCATTCGGTCTTCTCTTCAAGTGATCATTCGGTCTTCGTGCAAGTTAACAACAAATGATTTCAGGTCATTCGGTTTGCATGCATTAGCGCATACGGTCTTGTATTCTTGTGCTTGTGCAAACGGTTTGTAAACCATTTGATTATCAAACGGTTTGATAGCATTCGGTCCTCATCTCAGCTTATCCAAACGGTCTTCTTTTCAGCCAAAAAGTCTTCACGTGTTACTGCATTCGGTTTGCTATTCCATGCCATTCAAACGGTTTGCATACATGGCAAACTTATGTACGTGATTTCAGCATTCGGTCTTCAAGCAGCGGCAAAATCCAAATGGTCTTGTGTGATGAGGACATCCGGTTTAAGCATGTGTCCAACTCATTCAGTCTTGGATTCACAAACGGTCTACATGCCCAGCCTCCATTCGGTCTTCTCGTGAGCGCAAATAGTCTTCATAGCTGCTAGAGCAAATGGTCTCTCTATATTTAGTTCATTCGGTTTGCTTGTACTGCATTGCTCACGTCAAGCTCATTCGTTCTTCGCTAATCCATTGATAATAAACCATACGGTCTTCACACTGACTGCCCAGCTGGCAATATTAAACGGTTTGCATGGTCCAGCAGCAAATGGTTTCATGCATGCTTTTGCATCTGGTTTGCATGCAAGCAAAATAATCTTACAAGTCAAATCTATCAAACCTTTTGCAGCAATGTGATTCATTAAACGGTCTGAAGGTCAGCCTCCATTCGGTCTTGCTGGTCAAACGGTCTTGAGACCGAATGGGCTCAAACGGTCTTGAGACCGAATGGATGAAATCGCTTGGTTAGATTAATTGATCAGAACCAAGGGTGAGTGAAGGTGGGCCCTAGCTGATTATTCAGCTTTATCAAGACATGCATCAAATCAACATAATTTTAGTTAAAATCATGATATTTGGATCAATTTAGTAATTTCACAAATTTTGATATTCAGTAAATGAAATTGAAAGAATTGAGTCGAATTTGACCCAATGTTGTGATTGAAATTCCTGATGAATATGCATTCATCACATGCACGGTGGAAGCAAGAAAAAAAATCCACAAAACCCAAAACAGGATATCGTCGACAACAGCATATTTAGAAAGAGTGTTTGTGGGATATACCTTATCATGGAGCAAGTCCAGCGATGTCCCACTACACAATGGTGTGCAATGTTGCTGGCCTACACGGACAGAACTTCTCTCCCATTCGCTGAGTGTGTCACAAGAAGATCTAGCGGCGCTCCTTTCATTTGGTGATGTACGCCATTTGTAGCGCGTATGGATAGTCATTGACGTCCTTCAAACTCTGGTGTCTCAGCGTCTGCGTCTCTACTTCATCTACGCGGATGGACTGGAACTCCACGTCACGCCTCCTAAGCCGGCGGGAAGGAGTCGTCTTTGTGTGGTGACATGCTAGCATCGTGGTTCTCTCCTTTCTCTCCTAAGGACGGTGACGTCTACGGTTTACGTACGTGAACGTAAACTAAAAGCCTCTCTCAATATCTTATATAGATATCGGTCGTCAAGCCCCTTTAAATAGGAGATGAAAGAAAGTAGGGTTTCCTAAACCCATCGGTAAATAGAAACATTGCGTTAATTAAAACACATTGATTAATTAGAATATTCTGGAATTAATTAATTAACCAAATAATTATATTAATTGATTAATTTAATATCTGACTCGATGCAATCGCATGGGATGGCTCTATGGGTATATATATCAACAGACTCCCACTTGCACTTAGAGTCAGTCACTCCAATTAATTGGATCAAACATTCATATTATTCTAATGGATTACATAAACATTTTAGTAATCAATGTGATTCGGAGCAATTCCAATCAAATCCACAATTATACTCATATTCCAACACATCCCATGTGTGTGACCTGGTAGGCTCCAAATGACATTGGCAGCGATATCCATAATCATATTATGATTTCACAAGCAATGATTGGTTTCTAGAAAGACTTCATTTCCACTCAAGTAATTGGAGAAGTTGGAGAACAACTTAACCTATCATTCATGATTGGTGTTACAGTGATTTTATAGTTCTTTTGTCACTGATATCCGGATTGAACTTGAATCATGGAACTGTTATCCTTTTCAACGTTCAATCCATGTTCCTTGAACTAGAGCATACTGTCTAAGATATATATAAGCTCAATATCACATATTGACTCACACCAGCATGGCCATGCATTTCTTAGTATCTCTTATCAAGTGGCTACAATATCAAACTCCCGTGGGAAGGACAGATTCCATCTATATCACTCACAGTCATCCTCATGTATCATAGTGCACCCAAGCACCATCTTTATGGCAATCCTTATTCAGGACCACGATGGATGATGTCAAAGTACACCGAAGGACATGTGATAAGTGTAGTGACTTCAGGTCTAAGAACCACAATCACCACTATCATTATGAGATGTGACTCTAACTACCAATCATGGTATCCATGTGTCACTCTCAAGGTGGGTCTGTCTAATACACTGTTCTCCAACAAGTATCTATGTATTTGGTTTGATATCTCCATATCATGGATAATGAGATTCTTCCATCAACCAACATACATTCTAATCTTATGGGTTATTGATGTCTATGGTTATTTCCACAATAACAACCGATTAGGGACAAAACAAGAATACATACTCTTAGCATACATATGATCTCACTGTTCAGGTCATCAACCCAAAGACATATGTCATTGAGTATATTATTCTGTACACATCTATAAGTTTTGTGGTCATCTCACAATATAAAACACAAACATATAGACTGGAAACTTGCCTTTATTGATATGAACAATGTAGTATTACAAATTGTTTACATAGTATCCCATTACAATCATCAAATGATAGTCTCTATGGGCATACATACCAATAGATATCCACTTACACTTATACCCAATCACTCATGAATCTCAATCCAAGTGATCGAACATGTATGTCATGTTTCTGATGTGAAAGTGCTTTTGTGAGTGGGTCAGCCACATTGCTTTCTGTAGGTACTTTGCAAATCTTCACATCTCCTCACTATACGATCTCTCGTATGAGATGGAACCATCGTAGAATATGTTTGGAACATTGGTGCAATATTAGTTCTTTAGCCTGTGAAATTGCTATGTTGTTGTCACAAAACAACTCAATTGCATCACTAGCGCTTGGAACCACTCCAAGTTCATAAATGAACTTCTTGATCCACACAACTTCCTTTGTAGTATTAGATGCGGAAATATATTCAGCCTCTATTGTAGAATTCAAAACCATCTCTTGCTTGGAACTCTTCCATCTCATAGCTTCGTTATTTAGGCAAAACAAAAATCCAGATTGCGATCTATAGTCATCTTTGTCAGTTTGGAAGCTAGCATCGGTGTAAGCCTTTACCACGAGCTCTTCCTTACCACCGTATATCAAGAATTGATCTTTAGTCCTTCTCAAGTACTTCAGGATGTTCTTTACGTCTATCTAGTGACATTCACCTGGATTTGACTTATACCAGCTCATCATGCTCAAAGCATATGACACATCAGGATGAGTACATTACATCGCGTACATGATAGATCTAATTGTTGATGCATATGGAATATTACTCATGCGCGCTCGTTCATCACATGAACCAAGACATTGGGCTTTAGAGATCGTAACCCCATGGGACATGGGCAAGAACCTCTCTTAGAACCCTCCATTCTATGCCTCTTTAGCACCTTGTCAATGTATGTTCTCTGGCTTAGGCCTAGAAGCCTTCTAGATCTATATCTATAGATCTTGATTCCTAGTATATAGGATGCTTCACCTAAATCCTTCATAGATAAGGTCTTCCACAGCCAATCGTTTACTATCTAAAGAGTAGGGATGTCAATTCCCATCAATAGTATGTCATCCACATACAATATGAGAAATATTATTGTGCTCTCACTAACCCTTTTGTAAATATAAGGTTCATCTTCATTTTGACTAAAGCCAAAAATTTTGACTACTTCATCAAAACGTAGATTCCAGCTTCGAGATGCTTGCTTCAATCCCTAGATTGACCTTTGTAGCTTATAGACTTTATTGGATTCCTTTGAATTGATAAAACCCTCGTGTTGTGTCATATACACATCCTTAAGTAAATTCCCATTAAGGAATCCTATTTTAACATCCATCTACCAAATCTCATAGTCATGATAAGCTATAATGGCAAGCATGCCGATGGATTTAACCATGGCAACTGGTGAGAAGGTCTCGTCATAATCGACACCTTGAATTTGATGGAATCCTTTCACAACCAATCTACCTTTATAGGGTTGAACATTTCCATCCATGTCAGTCTTCTTCTTGAAGACCCACTTGCACCCTATGGGTTTTACCCCTTCGGGTGGATCCACCAAGGTCCATACCTTGTTGCTGTACATGGATTCCATCTCTGATCTCATGGCTTCTAGCCATTTCTCATATTATGATCCCTTACTAGCTTCTAGATAGGAAGTTGGCTCATCTGCTATGACCAATTTGTCACTGTCTTGAGTCACAAGAAATCCAAATCTCTCAGGCTCAAGTTATGTCCTACTAGACCTACAAGGTTCCTGTGTTACGTTTGGAACTTGAAATTCCACAACAATTTGTGAGTCTTCATGTTCCTTATGTACCTCATCGGGTTCTCTTCTTTCTTGTTGATCTTGAACTTCTTCGAGCTCTACATTCCTCCCATGGATTCCTTTGGAAATAAATTCCTTTTTAAGAAATACAACAGTCCTAGTAACAAGCACTTTGTTGTCAGTTGGTGTGTAGAAGTAGTATCCCTGAGTTTCCTTAGGGTATCCAACAAAATAGCATTTTTCAGATTTGGAAATGTTTACTAACATAAGCTTCACATCCCCAAATATTTAACATAGATAAATTGGGACGATTCTCGTTCCATATCTCATATGGTGTCTTTTGAACCGATTTGGAAGGTACATGGTTAAGTGTAAATTTTGCGGTTTCAAGAGCATATCCCCAGAATGATATTGGAAGTTCGGCTGAACTCATCATTGATTGTACCATGTCTAATAATGTATGATTCCTTCTTTCTGACAAACTATTAAGTTGTGGTGTACCATGTGGAGTCTATTGTGATACAATACCATGGTCCCTCAGAAGGTCCTCAAACTCTTAGCTTAAGTATTTTCCGCCTCGATCTGAACAGAGTGCTTTAATACTCTTACCAAGTTTCTTCTCTACTTAATTCATGAAAGTCTTGAACTTTTCAAGAGTTTCTGACTTGTCCTTCATAAGATATACATAGACATACCTACTGAGGTCATCAGTGAAGGTAATGAAGTATTGATAACCTCCTCTAGCATTTGATCTAAAAGGTCCACATACATTAGTATGTATGAGCCCTAGCAGATCACTGGCTCTCTCACTATATCCAGTGAAAGTAGTCTTGGTCATCTTTCCTAATAAGAAAGCCTCACATGTCTCTAATGATTCAAAATCAAAAGAGTCTAGATAACCATCCTTATGGAGTCTAGATATGCATTTCTCGTTTCCCAAGACGACAATGCCATAAGTATGTTTTGTTTGAGTTGTCATGATTTTGCCTTTTAATATTTATGTTGTATCTTCTAGTCTCAAGTTCTAACAAGTAGATATCATAAGACATAGGGGCATTACCATAAAATATCTCATATTTAGAAATAGATATCATTCCATTCTTAATGTGAAATTCAAATCCACTCTTGTGCATCCAAGATACAGAAATAATATTTCTATTAATGGTAGGTACATAATAGAAATTCTCTAATTATATTACAAGGCATGTAGGCAAAGATAAACTAATAACTCCAACTGCGGTGGCAGCAACTCTTGCTCCATTAGCGACTCACAGCTCGACTTGGCCCTTTCGTAAAGGCTTACTTCTTATCAAATTCTGCATATTTGAACATATGTGAGATCCACATCCGGTCTCTAATACCCATGATGAAGAAGTATTTAAGTTTATCTAAATAACGTATATACCTAAAGTAGAGATCTTTATCCCCTGCTTCTTCTTCCTCAATTCCTCTAAGTAGAGAGGACAGTTTCTTTTCCAATGTCCATCCTGGTGACACTGGTAACAACTGCCTTCTTTGGAGATCCCACCTTTATCTTTGAGCGTGGATGACTTTGGCTTCTGCCCTTCTTTAGAACCTTTCTTAGCCTTGTCTTTGCCTTTTGACTTTCCATTTATCTTGTGTATCATCATCACATACTTGGGATTGTCTTTCTTCATCTGTGCTTCAGCTATCCTCAACATGCCCAACAATTCTGACAACGGCTTATCAAGATTGTTCATGTTGTAGTTCATGACAAAATGACTATATGATTCAAGCAACGATTGCATAATCACATTAGTGGCCAACTCTTGACCTAGGGGAAATCCCAGATTGGATAGGATTTCCACGTACCCAATCAAAGTGAGTATATGGGTGTCAACTGAGTCTCCCTCTTTCATCTTGCATCTGAGAAAAGCCTTGGAGACATCATATCTCTCCTGTCTTGCTTGATGCTGATACATGTTCTTGAGATGTGTTACCATCTCCATGACATTCATGTTCTCATGTTGCTCTTGCAACTCATAGTTCATTGAGCACAACATCAGGCACTTGACATCCATGGCATCATTAAGGTGCTTCTTGTAAGCATCCTTTTCAGCTTTGGGCACATTTGAGGCGGGTTCTGCTAGCTCTGGTGTTTCAAGAACATAGAGCTTACGCTCATGCGTGAGAAAAATTCTCAACATCCTAAACCAATTTTGAAAGTTGGTTTCGGTAAGTTTGTCCTTCTCAAGGACCGATCGCAATGAGAAAGTGTGAGTGTTGTTTGTCATTTGATTGCTACAAAAGAAAGAGTTTGCATTTAGTCCAAAACATTTTGACTTGTAAAGATTTGATAAACGAGATTAATTAGACCTTTAATTAATTATGCCCCCACTATTTTATTCAAATTGATAGCCCTCACTATCAACTCAGAAGATTGCAGTGTACAACCTTCTAGTGAGACAAAATCCAAAATAACTGGATCAATGCCCATCCAATGTCAGCATCAAAGACCAAATACTAAGGTAGGCAACTTTTTCCAGTTTCATCATATGCAGCTCTTGGACAGATGATCATGTACAAATCCTTGTCATGATGCATCTGTGTGCCTCTAGGTACTTGATCCTAACAAGCTTTCCTAGTTAAGTCCAACCCATAAGCCAACATGATGAGTGTGCACCCTGCGAAGGCAGAGCCATACACTCACCATCACACTTCCACGATATACATAGTGTACCATGCGGAGGCGTGCCCACACATAGTCAATCAAGCTTTTCATGTGTGTTGCTTTATGGAAGGCAACTAAAACTTAATATTATTAATTGAGGGGTTTTATTGATGCATATACATATCCAAACACCACATACTTATAGTATGTAACATATACTACTATATCCACAACCACAAACGATAGACATGCAATCACAAATACAAATACATCGGTTATGGTCATACTATTGTAATCCTTTGGAGCAAAAAAGGATTATGGTCCACCTAAAGTCTTATGCATCTCAATGAACAACACATGTAAATCAATCTGTAAGGATCAACATTACAACGAACAACTTCATGGATGCTCCGTGAGGTTAGAACTTCAAGTTGCTTCTTGGAATTGGATGTTCATGTTGATTCTCCATGGATGCTCCTTGGAGTTGATCTTCAATTTGCTTCTTAGAATTGGATCTTCATGGTGCTTCTCCATGGACGCTCCTTGAAGTTGGATCTTCAAGTGGCCTCCTTACATCAAGTTTACAAAGACTAAAACTAATCCTATCTCTATAATATCATGTGGGTACAAAAATAAAGGGAAAGAATTAATTACACTTTAAAATAAGAGATGAGGATCAGCATGCAAGCCGAATACTTTACACAAAGGATCCACGTACAACCATTAGACATCCATAACATTCAAAACAAACATGTCCACAAGATTGACATCCACATTCATTCACAACATTCACAAAAGGGTATATTAGGCCATAACAATCCATGCATCCACCACAAATAGATTTTAAAGGTGACGTATATGATATCATAGGTATATATATATACGTATATACATATTAAAAGTGTAGTCCTTTTAATGCAGGACATTCCCCATTAATTAAATTTTTGACTCTCACACAGACTATGTGGGGTACATAGGGACAGTGCCCCTGTGTGGGGATCCCGCTGACCGGTCAGTGGGCGGGGGTCGAGGGGAGGCCGCCCCTGAAAGGTCTATGAAATTTTACTTCTGTGCACTTAGAAAAATCAGTATTTTCTATAGTCACCCCCGTCCGAAACGTCAAAAATAGAAGCTTGTGACGTATGTGGAATTAGGTTTAGGTTTGCACATTAGCAGTTTTAATTCACATTGTATGTAATATAGAAAATAGTATACAGTCATTCGATCATATCGAAATAAATCCAAATATTCCATAGATCGACGCTACTTTGATACCATTGTTGGGTTTTGTGGAGAAAACATGAGCGGCGGAAGTAAAAAAAAATTCCACGCAACCTAAAATAGGATCTCGTCGACAACAATGTATTTAGAAAGAGTGTTTGCGTGATATACATTATCACGGAGCAAGTCCAATGATGTCCCACTACATGATGGTGTGCAATGTTTCTGACCTACACAGACAGAACTTCTCTCCTATTTGTTGAGTGTGTCATAGGAAGATCTGATAGTGCTCCTTTCATACAGTGATGTACGCCACTCGTAGTGTGTATGGATAGTCATCGACGTCCTTCGAACACAGGCGTCTCGGCGTCTCAGCGTCTGTGTCTCTACTTCGTCCACGCAGATAGATTGGAACTCCACGTCGTGCTTCCTAAGCCGACAGGAAGGAGTCGTCTCTGTGCGGTGATGTTCTAGTGTTGCGGTGCTCTCCTTTCTCTCCTGAGGATGGTGACGGCTAGGGTTTATGTACGTGAGAGTAAACTAAAAGCCTCTCTCAATATATTATATAGATATCAGTCGTGAATCCCCTTTAAATAGGAGACGAAAGGAAGTAGGGTTTCCTAAATCTATCTGTAAACAAAAACATTGTGTTAATTAAAACACTCATAGATTAATTAGAATATTTAGAAATTAATTAGTTAACCAAATAATTGTATTAATTGATTAATTTAATATCTAACTCCATGCAATCATGTGGGATGACTCTAGGGGCATATATATGAACAAGACACTCATTAGAACTTCATAGGATTGAATGATTGGTCAAACATAGGAAACTTCCTAAGTCATAGGCTTCCCTTACTTTGGAAAAGCCATTATTCTCACTTTTTTCCTCACTAGTTCAGCTTTAGAAGGAAAACATATCACATTTGCTTTCCACCCTCCACAAGGTTTGTTAGAACTTCCTTGATGGTTCCAACTTGTTTGGCCTTCTGTGACCAAAAATGGGGATCTGACTTGACTCAAGCCTACGGTTCTCACTCCTATCTCAACCTTGAGAGGGGCAAACCTTTGACACCCCATTTTTGCTCACTCGATAGATGTTCATGATTAATGTTAATCATCTAGCTAAATGGAATCTATTTTTCATCCTATCCAATTTCCACATATATCTATTTTTTGCCTTTTCTACATTTTTATACCATTTTACCCAACCATTTTTTCCTACTTCAACCCAATTTGGGTCGTTCTACAAAGAAAGCTTCTATCAGACTGGAAGTGTGATTATCCTTCTATTCCACCTTAAATATGTTATTTTCTTCACAGATTTCCCAATTGAATTGTCTAAAATTGAATATTCCATTTTCAACTACCTTTTCTAAACAAATCTGAGAGATAACTATGACTTATCTTTACTTGTAAATTTTATCTAATTTTCTCCAGAATATTCCTAAAATTTTTGGGAGAATGGGATACTGCCTTTTTCTAAACAAGGACATCAGGTGTGTCGCAACCATCCTCCATGTGACATGTGGTGGATTGTATCGATCCATTTGTCTTCAACAGGGCCCATTGTGGTGATCTGCTACCTCTTCTTGAAGCAACTACACAGAATCCCAAACTCTAAAATCTACCTATAAATAGACCCTCATATCCAACGTATTCCAAGTCCCTCTTGTCTCTCCTGAAGCCAGAGAGGATACTAGTACTCTCTTTATTTTTCTTGGTGCCTGAGGTCAGAGGATCCTTCCTCTGGTACCACATCCTCTGTTATATTTCTCTAACTGTTATGCCTAAACTGCTACATGTACTACATGATTATATATGGTTTATAATTGTTTCACCTGACTTAATCTATTGTTGTATCTGATCGGTTATCTTCTATAATTGCTTTGTTGCTCTTATATTTTCACTTTTTACTACTTTTGAAAAATCATATCTATTTATTAAAGCATAATTCTATTAGTCATCGTCTAACATCCTACGCATTGATCCTTGTCACCAATGATAGCTCTTTGTCGTGAGAGGTCATGAGGTGATCAGGACCACAACACGCCTAAAAATTAGGACTTTTAGTGCCATGAAAGGAAGTCCACAAACATCTTTAGCCCAAAAATCCATCCATATTAAAATTACATTTTTTATCTCATTTTCATGTTTTCTTTAATTTAACCATCCTAAATCACTCAATTTCCTCAAAAATTGATAGTGTCTTGGTACCAATTTAGTGGAAATATGAGGATGCTAATCCTTCCATACTCATAACTAGATCAATGAATTTGATCTCTGGTTTTGCCATTTATTTTTCATACTTTTTTATCCAATGTGTATTTTCTCTCAAACTACAACATGGCTTCCACGGTGTATTTTTTATCTCACTTTCACACAAAATGTGGTGGTAACTATGACACTTTCTTTTTCATGTGACGTTTCACCACCAAAAATGGATAGAGTTTTATACCCCAAATATATATATTTCTTTACCCCCTTTTTTGGGCAAGGAGCAGCATTTACCAATGGAAAGAATAAGAAGGAATAGGGAAGTTGGAGATAGCAAGAAATTGTTCTCTCATGTCCATCAATCACTATTGTTTTCTTTGGCACACTAGTACGGAGGAAAAGGCACCAAAAGCACATCAAAATACTAGACTAGAGATACATGATGGTCCTACCACCATCAGCAATTAAATCCATCAATCTAATATGAAGAAGTAAACAAAAACACCAAATTCTACAGAAAACTAGTGGGTAGAGTAAATTTCTTGAGGGCCAAAAATACCACCTACATGTCTTGTTGACCAATGCGTCCAAGAAACTTAGTAACAGGGTCTATACAAGAGCTCAAGGAAGGTAGAGCTTGACGAGGGAGAAGTTCAGCATAACCCCTGCTTAAACAAGAATAGGGAAAGAAAGAGGGAAGGGTGAGGATGCAAATAGTTAATACCAGTGATGGGTGAGTCACGGTGTTCTATGTGTAATTGATTGGTGGAGATAGTATTGGAGGGTATTCTAAAGGTATATGGGTGATTATTTCATAATCGGTGATAGTCTAAGGTGTATTTTTCCATTTAAAACAAAACAATGGTAGATCCAAATAGGGTTAGTTTTTGCATTTTGTGAATCATTTATCAAAATGTATAATTAAGAGGAAAAATGAAATAAGTGAAATTGAGTGACAAAATTATTGTGAGAAATGATTAGTTGATGAGGGAGAAAATGGGTGAATAAAATCACTATTTCAATAATGCTTAGACATTGGAAAGACTATAATATCTAAATTTTAGGTCACTTAGTCCAATATATTATGTTTAAAATAAAGTATTATCTAAACTATGTGATGAATGATATAAGTTATATGCATAAGACCTTGCACTTTCCCTTGACTACAATAACAGATACAGTGACGTAAAAAATAGAAATGAACACTCTGACAAAATACCTAGTTCCATAAATTTAGAAAATCTTTATAATGATGATATGATGTTGTATTAAAGTTTGATATCATTTGGATGATCTTAGCCCCAAAACCCTAGGTAAGAGCATTGTGGTCCTTATACCTAAGTTAGGTCTTAAACATGTACATCTGAAGAAATTTATGGTTCAATAATGAATTAACATTATTTCAGATCTATGAATCATTTTTGAGAACTTTTTAATAACATTTGAATTATGATAAAAATATCATATGGACCAAATGATAGTTTTTTATGTGATTTGTTAAATGGCAAACTGAATTTATCATTGTATGAAACTAGGAGAGTTGTTTTTATGAAATTATGCCTTGGATTAGAACTTTAGACCAATCATGTCATTCAATCATTCAAATAAATTATACAAGAACTATAGTCAAACTATTTAAATGATTCAAGTCATTTATATTATTTAAGTAATATGTCAAATGTTATATTGAGATTTCTTTATCCAAATGAGATAAAGATTTAGATAAAATGTTTTGGAGATAATATGAATCTTTTGGTTACTTTTTGAGGAATTTTCAAAAAAATCATTGATTGTTAATTATTTAAGTATTCCATTATTATGTTTATGCATATTTATGGGATTTGTATTAACTATTTATATTATTTTGACCAAACCAAACTTATGTTTCTTTAAACCTTATATAAGCAAATCCAAATTTAACATTGATGGACATTGGATTTTGTTTGAATTCTAGCACAGTGTGTTCATGGTGGCTACCTAAATCTACCATACTTGAAAGTCCTCTTTAACTATGAGATTTGGGTTTCCAAGACTCTTAATATATGGTTCTGCGCCCCTCTTCTATCTTTCTTCACTAATAGGATATGTGATAGAGATTTTTATACCCCCCCCATAAGTTCTATGATGGCTTCAAATTTGAGTTTCATTGAGGTCTCGCATCACCATCAGATCGAATACCAGTGATGATGATAGAGGAGGGTGTATGCACCAGCCACAAACAACCACAGCAATAGCATTAATCGGGAGATAAGGATGAGGAGGCAACATGTTGATGTCCATGGGGAGGACCACCGGTAGTGGCGCATGGTTAGGAGACACAAGGGGTGGTGAGCTCTGGTGTTGTTTGGGAGGTTGATTTGCACCCTCATATGCGACGACGATGACCATTATGAATTGCCCATACACATTAGAAAAGGAGTATAATAGGTAATATTTCAAAATTAATAGAAAATCAGTTTCTTATCCTTTTTTAGACATATAAGATACAACTGGAATTATATTGAAGACTAGAACATTATAAAGATATTAAATATGATATTTTTGAATGTTTAATTGGTGTTATGGTCTAGTGAATAATTTACGTGATTCAGATGATATCTAAGTCTAGAAACATATGATCTTCATGAAGTTTGTCTTTCAATTGTGTTATGGTTTTCCAAATGTTACTGTAACCGTAAATCTTAATTATAATAGTCAGATATGTGAATAAGGGCATACGCATGTGTATATATAGTGAAATGTTGTAACCATGATGCTAGTATGATCCTTGTAAAATATTAATGCATATGTGAGACAACAAATTTTATAATGTGAATATAAATTCTTTTATCAATAAAATATGACCAAGAACATGGCATGGATTAGGTTTAACCTAATCATGCTAGAAAACAAATTGTACTTAAGAAAAGTAATAATAATTCTAATATATGCTGTGGTTTCTTTTCCTTTTCTAGGAGTGAGTTAGCCATTACAGTCTATTTGACTCTGGGAGGTTATAATAGGACTCTAAATTATATAGGTGGGTTAAATTATGAATAATTGCTTTTATTGTGTTTTTCATATTTCTCGAGGTTTTTCAAACGTTGGATCAATATGATGAATATCATGAATGCTTTTATTCCCTACAAATATAGGTATTTGTCTATAGCACTAAGGCATACTAACAAAACTTAGTAACTGATACTACACAAGGGTGTTATTGAAGAAACCCACTCCCAAGTAATAATATAAAATAATCCCAAGAGGGTGATCTTAAAACCAATATGAGGTGATGTGGAAGGGTCCAACCATGGGATACACTTCGACGAGCCTTATGACATGATGTACACATCATTATCCATTCATGGATCAATTATTGGTTTACCAAGTTGGATGAGAAAGATTGCATGTTGAAATATAATAAGAAATTTGAAGTTTGTTACATTGTAAATGTTTGCTTATTATTTTGTGTGTAATATGTTACAAATTACATGCACTCATATTGGTTGCACTCATGTACTTAGCATAATTATGTGCTAACTATATTTTGTTTGCCGACGTGTTAGGTTAAAAATGTTGACATGAACTTGTGGATAATCATGCAAGAATTAAAAGTAATAGTTTTCTAAGAATAAAAAAATAAAGAGGCTTTACATATTTTGAATCTATCTCATACAAACTTTAATTCTTCCTAAACTCAAGAAAAAGGTAACTCCCTCTGAGGAGTTTTATCTCCCCTTTTGTAAATAATTTATTATTTTTCATTTGTTATAATTTCATATCCCAAAGATATGGAAAACAACTCTTCCTTTCCTATCCACTTGAACTAGGGATAGCATGGAGGGTCGTTACAGAGACCAAATAAGATGATAAGTTGCTATCTGTTGGATTCGTCATACACTTAATAGTTAATACCAATCACAAAATCACATGACAATGAAAAAAAATCAACTTAGGGAAAAATCAACATGACACATTATTAGCCAATGAAACATGAGTCCACTATACTCTTCTCTTTCATTAGCTACTTTGGGAGTGTATTTAACATCTAATTACTAATAAATTTTGTATGTAATCTAACTATGATATTGTAAGGACCCTGACCTCGTTTAGGGTTTACCCTGTTTGCTTTGCTTAAACCCTGATGCTTAGTTGCTTGCTAATCACCTTTAGTAGTGATTAGGGTTTGTTTGTGCTTTCTTGAGAGTGGGAGGTGCTACTTGCAAATAACCCAAGTTTAGGGTTTGTGGGCAAGTTTAGGTGTTCCTCTCTCTCCTTGCTTCCTCTAGTGTTGAGGGGAAGGTTTGGGCCTGTTGCTTGAGTTCCTTTGGGCTTGGTTGAGCTTGTTGGGCCTTGTGGTGCCTTGCCTTTCTTTAGTTGGACCTTGTGTCGGGCATGAGGGTTGTGTCGCCCAGGGTTGTGTCGCCCATGGTGGTGGTGTATCATCCAGCTATGTCATCCATGGACCTTTGACCATCTTTGACCTCGTTTGTGTCACCACTAGTGGACACTTGGTGCTCGATGCTTGCATGTGGCAATGGCCTTGGACATGTGTTTTAGGCATGCTAGAAGTGGTGGCTTGTGCGCATGGACAAGTGTCCCTAGGTGGGTGACACCTTGCTTTGCACTACCTTGTTTTCTCCTCCATCCCCTTCTATATATGTGTTTCCTTTCCCTTGCTAAGGACCCCTTTAGTTCCTTAGTCTCTCCTCTACCTTGGTGCACGACACACTCCCTTCTCTTGCAAGCTTGGTGGCCGATCCTTTCTTGGAGTCTCCTTCTTCCTTGGTGGTTCTTGGATCTTGGAGCTAGGAGCTTGGAGCTTGCTTAAGGCGGGTTACATAACTCCTAACCCTAACTACATTACCACCTTCTATGTTCTTGTTCTTGTTCTTGTTCTTGTTGTTTATGATTGGCTATGTTGTTGTTAGCTTGGTTTCCTTGCTTAGTTGCACCTTGTTGGCCGAACCAATGATCTAGGGTTTCTTGGTGAGCAATACTCCTTTCTCTCCTTGGTCTAGAGGAGTGAGCTTGAGTTCTATTAGCATGGGCAATACCCCTCTCTCGTTTAAGTTGAGAGGTGAGCTTGTGTTCTAGTAGCTTGAGCAACACCCTCCTCTCACCACGGTCTTGAAGGGTGAGCTTGGTGGTGGTTGTGGACCTTGCTAGGGTTGTTCCTTGTGTTGCCCATTTGGTGTTAAGAGATGTGCAAGACCCCTATCTCATTTAAGTTGAGAGGTGAGCCATCTTCTTGACTCTTTAGGGTTTGGTGCCCTTGTGCTTGAGGTTGATGACGATCTTGTGGAGATGTTTCTTGGCCGTTATGGTGGTAATAGAGGTGTTGCCCGATAGCCCTCTTGACCTTGATCTTTGGATGGCTTGTAGTAATGGTTGTGATGGACGACACCTTGGTCCTTGAACCTGTGTGTGACGGGCGTCACTCTATGGTACATGTTCTGTCTGATACCCTTCCTTTGGTCTGACCTTGGTCGACATGTTGGGGTTATGGACGATACCCTGGTCCCTGACCTTGTGATGGGCGTCACACTACCACCCTGCTTTGTGGCGGCCGATAGACCATGGGTTGGTTGGCTGAACGATAGGTCCCTTTACTGGCTATTTGAGCTACACCCTTAGACGTTGCCTTTTGTGGAGTACTCTGCCCGACACCTGACTTAGATGTAGCTTGTTGTCATTGTGCTTTGAGGTGGACGTTGCTAGTTAGTTCTGTGACGGGCGTCACACTAGTCCTATATGAGTGTCGGTCCCCAGCACGACACCCCGTTGCACGTTATGCTTCTTTGCTTAGCTGCACGATTGGTTGTTGTTACCCTTGGTTCTAACGTAGCGTTGCACGATACCACAGTGCACAGCACTGGTGAGTGCACGACATGCCTGACGCAGTGTTGCACGTCACACCCTTGTGTTGGTCGATAGACACTGGTGTGCTGACCGTTATGAGTTGGGCAATAGATGAGGGTGCCCTGCCTGATATCACTTGTGGTGAGGGTTTTGTGTGCTTTTAGTGAGGGTCATGTCCCTTATAGAAACAGATATGTTGTTCTTGCATCACGTTTGGTTTTGATAGTAACCCTGGATGTGCACGATATAGTAGATCACATCTATGCTAAACCTTGTGTATGTATCACGTTTGGCTTATAATGGTGACTCTTGATATGCTTAATTGTAATCATTACGGTAAAGCTTGTCCACTTAACTTAACATGACTATACACATGAATGTGATCATCTTGATTATCTGTATAAAGCTGAGATAATGATAAGCCTGTAGAATGCCTTGCTTAATGATGTAAACCTATGTTCATGATCATAAGTTGAGGCATGATTGATAAAGCATATAATCATTGATGTCACCTTATATTGATAGAATGGTCTTTCTGTTAAACCTATGATTATTGTGTATACTAACCATGCAGGTGATGCATAGCCAAGTAAAAAGGGCTATGAGGAATATATGATGAGTAACATTGCGGTGATAGTCACTCTTGATAAGGAGATAACTTGTATGATGTATTTGGCTAAAGTGCTTGGGATTGCTATCCCATATTGATGATGTAATCCTTGAGAGGCAGTGGCACTATGATATAAGGGATTGAGATCCCATGGTATGTGATGATCCTTGAGATGGATCTAGATGTTTGGAAAGAGGCCAAGTGATAACATTTAATGTGGATCCTTGTGATGGATCAGGATGATGTTGATTACAATGAAAGCATACTATTGAGTTTCACATTGTTTATTTTGTTATAGTTTGCATGATATATAACTTGGTTGAATCTTGCAATCTATATAAAAGATACTAATTAATCATAGTGGAATATATCATGTAGTTGCCCTGGCCATAGATCCATCATCGTCGGGAGCTGGTGATGGTGAAATGGGTTCTCCTATGGGTTAACCCAGAGCGCATATTGTTGAGTATGCGAGGTTTCTCCTAGCCTAAAGTGAGGAGGTAAGAGTGCAACTTCAGTTGTAGACTCCAAGGTGCGGATTCGGGCCCGTAGTCCAAGTATGTGAAGAGCATGGTGAACAGGCCCATGGCTCAGGATATGTGATATGGGAGCATGAATGTGTTCATGGCTCAGAGCACGGTGAATAGGCTCGTGGCTCAGTTTCACTAGCGTCGATACTTGTACCGAGGCGGGCTAGGTAGAGGGTAGCCTGACCCTGTGGCTAAGGCCACTTAAGCACGAGATTGCGGTCCTGCTTTGGTTCTCATGCACTGACCACGAGGTGGGAGGTCGTGGAGTCCGGCTCTTCCATTGACCTTGTATGCCACCGGCTCTGGGTTTCGCATCCGTCGGTTGGATTTGAACGGTACGATTCACTTCCTCAGGGCATAATTATACATAATCCAGCTGTATAGTATTTAATGCTTAGGGAAAAACATGAAACATTGGTTGAGGCCTTTCTTGTGTAGTTAATCTTGTTATATCTTGTAGTTACTTATACGTTCCTCATGTTATGAGATAATATCTTATAAATCTTATCTTGTTAATCATGTTCCATAAAGAAATAATTGGTGATATGCCTTCCGCATATCTGGTAAGCTTGATGGTATGAATAAGCTTTGCTATAAAGACTGCTCTTGTTGTACCTTTACCAGTTATCTATTGTTGTTGCTTTACCTTCCTTTGGTTTTATAGTTTTGGTGGGGAGTTATGTTTCTCGCTGGGACAATGTTCAATTGTCTCACCCTGCTAGTTTTTAGGTGTTCGTGGTAGGCGTGGTGGTGGTCACGGAGTTGCGGCCGAGCACCAAGACGAGCAGTAGAAGGCAAGAGATGGACATGCTGCTGTTTTGGGTTGTTTTGTAGTAAAGTCTAGGGTCATCCCTGTACTCTGAGGTCCTGGGAGGTGTTTTGACGTCGTTTCACGATGTATAGTTGTTGATGTTTTATATATCCTGCTGCTGGCCGGATGTGGGCCTTTATGTACATATAAACAGGTGATGAACTAATGTGATGACAGAACAGCTGTTCCACTAAGCTGTGGACACGTATCAGATCTTGTAAATGTTTATATAATATGTTTCTTGCAGGTCGAGGACTTGAATGTAATAGTTTTCTCAGTTTACCTGCTTTCCGCAATCAGTTTTAATTAACCCGTGTTTTTGGTAATCTGTGGTTATGGTGATTTCCACACGTTTTCGCGTAACACCTCACTGTCTGTGTGATAGTGGGATGTGTTGCCACAAGTTTTGGTATCAGAGCTCTAGGTTCGTTGAGTCTACAGGGATTTAGGACTAGGTTGAGTTTGTTCTTGTGAGTTTTCCAGATTTTCTTACAATCATCTTCTGCCCTCAGCAGAAGAAAAGTCAAGATGTCTGGAAACCGTGAAGAACACGCTGTAGAGAACAGCGATGTTGCATCAGTTGATGGAGCTTTTGGACAGGCACATGAAGATCGGGTGACTGAGGTCCCCCAACCTGACCCAGCCATTCTTGAACATCCTTCCTACCAACAGCTTATGGGGCAGATGATGGCTACGATGAATCTCATGGTTGAGCAATTGTCAGTGCCTTTGCTGAAAGCACAGGCTCCCCATGGAGAAACATCTGGTATTGGGAAGACCTTTGGGTGGCTTCGCTGAGTCAGAGCTTCGGATTATGCTAGAACGGTTGATCCAGCAGATGCAGATCTGTGGCTGACAAGTCTTGAGAAGGCTTTCCGGATCCTCAAAATCCCCAAAGCAGACAAAGTAAAGCATGCTATCTACCTTATGAAGGGTAGTGTTGGTCACAGGTGGACCATCGAGGAAGGGAAGCGACCTGGTGAGGTGATCGTTTGGGAGGTTTTCCGGCGCGAGTTCGTCAGTAGATACTTTCCGAAGACATATCTGGATGAGAAGATTAGTCAGTTTGAGTGTTTGCGTCAAGGAACGATGAACATCACTGAGTATGAAGCCAAGTTCATGGACATGTTGAGGTTTTGTCCTCACATGGCAGCGACAGATGAAGAGCGGATCAGACGCTTTGAGAAAGGTCTGAGTGCTGAGCTGACAACACCTGTTTCTGCATTGGAAAATAGAGAGAGGTTTGCTACGTTTGTGGAATCTGTCCAGAGGATTGAACGATTAGTAAGTGAGAAAAGAGAATCTATGTCTAAGAAGAGGCTTGCTCAGTTTCAGGGATAGAGGTTTGGTGGCTTCAAGAAGCCAACGTTTTCAACATCGTCAGTGATGAGAGGTTCCAGTGCACCGTCTCAGTGATCTCTGAGTAAGGGAGGAGGTTATGTTTCTTCACCGTCAAAGGCACATAGTACATCTTCAGTGGCAGTGACAGGGCCATTCAGGCCATGGTTCGACGATAGGGTATGCCATATGTGTGGTCGGACCGGGCATTTCAAGTTAAATTGCCCAAACTGAGATGTTGCAGTGACACAGCATCCGAGGCAGAATCAACAAGGATCAGATAGACGGCAGCCCTGTGGTAGCAGAGGGCGAGGACGTGGTCAAGTGTCGCAAGTGGGATCATCTGCTCAAGGAAGCAGAGGACATGGACAGCAAGCAACGGCTCGATTCTATGCTATGAGTCAGCCGGAGGCGATAGTCAACCCGCAAGTAGTGACAGGTCAGATGGAGTTATTTCATTCTGATGTGTCTTCTTCTTGCTTTATATCTGTTCTGGTTGACCCGGGTGCTACCCACTCTTTTATCACCTATAGTATGCTTGAGAACTGTCGTTTACCTGTTAGCTGTAAGAAAGATAGTTTCTTGTTAGAAACCCCTCTTGATGGTTCCTCGATGCTTCGAAAAGAATGTCCATCTTGTGTCTTGTCTTTCTCGGGACACAACATTCGAGTGGATCTTATACCACTTGATATGCGTGGTTTTGATGTTATCCTTGGGATGGACACCTTAGAGAAGTATAAGGTGGTTTTGGACTATGGTTTCAAACAGGCTGTGTTTGATGATGATGGAGAGAAGTGGATCTTCTAGGGAGATAGGAAGATTCTTCCGACATGTCTGGTATCAGCTATGGTGGCAGAGAAGTTTCTACGACAAGGATGTGAGGCGTTCTTAGCTCACGTTGTGGATACCGTTATGGATACCAAGGCGAAAGGTCCTAGTCTTGAGGAGGTGTCGGTTGTCTAAGAGTTTGCGGATGTGTTTCCTGATGAGTTTCCTAGTGTTCCTCTACCCTGAGAGATTGATTTCGAGATCAATCTAGTACCAGGAACACAGCCAGTTGCACAGACACCATATAGCATGGCTCCAGTAGAGATGGTAGAGCTCAAGAAACAGTTGCAAGAGTTGTTGGAGAAAGGTTTCATCTGACTGAGTACGTCGCCTTGGGGTGCTCCAGTGTTGTTCGTCAAGAAGAAGGACGAATCGATGCGGTTGTGTATAGATTACCGGCAGTTGAACAAGGTCACGATCAAGAACAAGTACCTGTTACCGAGGATAGATGATCTGTTTGATCAGTTGTGTAGTGCTACAGTGTTTTCAAAGATCGATCTACGGTCTGGATATCATCAGTTGAGGATTAAGGCGGATGACATACCAAAGTCAGCTTTTAGGATGAGGTATGGTCACTTCGAGTTTGTGGTTATGCCGTTCGGACTAACCAATGCACCTGCTGCTTTCATGGATTTGATGAACAGAGTGTTCCGTCCGTTCTTAGATCAGTTTGTTGTAGTCTTTATAGATGACATGTTGATCTATAGTCGGGACAAGCAAGAGCATGAGCAACATCTTCGACGAGTGTTGACTCTTCTTCGCCAACATCAGTTATATGCCAAGTTCAGTAAGTGTGAGTTCTGGTTGGAAGAAGTGACTTTCTTGGGTCATGTGATATCTGCTGAAGGAGTCAAAGTAGATCTGAAAAAGGTGGAATCTGTTGCAGATTGGGAGCAGCCGAAGACGCCGATGGAAGTTCGTAGTTTCCTGGGTTTAGCAAGATACTACCGGAGGTTTATCAAGGACTTCAGTGTGATTGTGTTGTTGATGACGAAGTTGACTAGAAAGGATGTACCTTTTGTCTGGGATGACCGTTGTCAGCAAGCTTTCCAAAGTTTGAAGGAAAAGCTGACTAGTGCCCCAGTGTTAGTGTTGTCGGAACCTGGGAAGGGCTATGTTGTCTTCTGTGATGCTTCCAAGAAAGGTTTAGGTTGTGTGTTGATGTAGGAAGATCATGTGGTTTCTTTTGCTTTGCGACAGCTTAAGAAACACGAGGAGAACTATCCGACTCATGATTTGGAGTTGGCAGTGGTGGTTCATGCGTTAAAGATTTGGAGACACTATCTGTATGGGGAGGTGTGTCAAATCTTTATGGATCATAAGAATCTGAAGTACATCTTTTCACAACATGAGTTGAACATGTGATAGTGTCGATGGATGGAGTTAATCAATGATTACGACTGCACCATCGAGTATCATCCTGGTAAGGCGAATGTGGTAGCTGATGCGCTTAGCCGAAAGTCTTCCTCTCTTTCTTCAAAGAAGGCACAGTTGAGTTCTCTGGTATGCCATAGACAGGATATGTTTGTTTCCTTGCGGCAGATGAATGTGTAGATGGAAGTTTCCTTGCTAGTTGGACTTTTAGCACAAATGCAAGTCAAGCCTATGCTGAGATAGCAGATCAAAGATGCACAGCAAACAGATGATATAGTATAGCTGATCAGATCAGAGTTTGGCAGCGAAAAGCGTGATGGGTTTCATGAGTCCGAGGATGGGCTAGTTTGCTATCATGATAGGATGGTGGTTCCCGATGCTAATGATCTGAGGAGGTTAGTGCTCGAGGAAGTGCACACGTCGATGTATTCTATGCATCCAGGTGTCACCAAGATGTATCATAGTCTAAAGGACTTGTATTGGTGGCCCAACTTGAAGAGATATGTAGCCGAGTTCGTGGCTAGGTGTGTGGTTTGTCAGCAAGTCAAGGCTGAGCATCAGAAGCCGGAAGGTACGTTGCAACCCCTGTCAATACCGCAGTGGAAATGGGATCATATAACAATGGATTTTGTAGTTGGTCTACCCAGGACAACTAGGAATCATGATTCCATTTGGGTTATAGTGGACAGATTGACGAAGTCTGCCCATTTCATACCGGTGAAGACAACATATACAGCCGAGACGCTCACTCAGGTATATGTGGATGAGATAGTGCATTTACACAGTGTGCCAGCAATGATACTTTCTGACAGAGGTCCTCAGTTCACAATTCGTTTCTGGGAACAGTTGCACAGAGCGTTGGGAACACAGTTGAGGTTCAGTACCACTTTCCACCCGCAGACTGATGGACAGTCTGAGAGGACTATTCAGATTCTAGAAGATCTCCTTCGAGCTTGTGTCTTACAGTTCCTAGGCAGTTGGGACGTACATCTCGGTTTGATAGAGTTTGCTTACAATAATAGTTATCAACAGAGCATTGACATGGCTCCTTATGAGGCTTTATATGCCAAGAAGTGCAGATCTCCTTTGTGTTGGTATGAGTCTGGTGAATATCAGCTTTTGGGTCCTGAGCTAGTACAGCAGACAACAGAGAAGATCAAAGTGATACAACAACAGTTGAAAACGGCACAGGACAGGCAGAAGTCTTATGCAGACAATCGCCGACGACCTTTGGAGTTCTAGGTAGGAGACAAAGTGTATCTTAAAGTCTCGCCGTGGAAAGGTGTGTGAAGGTTTGGTCAGAAGGGTAAGCTAGCACCCAGGTATATGGGGCCACACCCAGTCATAGAACAAGTGGGCAAGGTAGCTTATGAGTTAGAGCTGCCTCCAGAATTGCACCGGTTACATCCAATGTTCCATGTCAGTATGCTGAAGAAAAGTCATCCAAATTTAGGAACAGTGATACGGCCAGTTGAGGTTGAGCTTGATGAAGATGTGACCTATGAAGAAGGTCTTGTGGTGATCCTTGATAGGAGAGTTAAGAAGCTGAAGAGGAAGGACTTGATTCTTGTAAAGGTTCTTTGGCATCATCGTGGCGTTGAGGAAGCCACGTGGGAGCTTGAGGAAGAGATGAGGAGGAAGTATCCCTCGCTTTTCTCTTCGGATTTCGGGGATGAAATCCCTTTGTAGGGGGTTAGCTTGTAAGGACCCTAACCTCCGTTTAGGGTTTACTCTATTTTCTTTGCTTAAACCCTGATGCTTAGTTGCTTGCTAATCATCTTTAGTAGTGATTAGGGTTTGTTTGTGCTTTGTTGAGAGTTGGAGGTGCTACTTGCAAATAGCCCAAGTTTAGGGTTTGTGGGCAAGTTTGCCACCTTGTGAGGTGTTCCTCTCTCTCCTTTCTTCCTCTAGTGTTGAGGGGAAGTGTAATATCCTCAAATTTTGGTAAAAACCGAACTATAAAATATGATGCATGAATTAATTTGATAATTCCTCAATGATTTTATTGGTGGAATAGCAATGTTAATTGCCTTTGTCGCACAAGTGATTTTGGCACAAGACAAATAGATAAACGGAATTCATGCATTAATAAATAGTAATGACTTTTGATATTGATAAATGTTTTCCAAAGGAGAATAAAGTTAATAATGTGTTAGATAATTAAAAGAATACTTATCTTTCCATTATTGGAAACACAATGGTAGGGACACAAATAGTGTTACCTTGGTTTGCCTTTTTGGTATGTTGAAGGATAATTACAAGTTAAGATAATGAGAGGATTTCTAACATAATCCAAGATAATATGTGGCTCAGATATTTGATTAAAGGATTATCCACCTTTCCTTGGAAGCCATATAAAAGGACAGTATGCAAGTTTCCTAAAAGAAAATAAGAAGTTTGGTATGCAAAGGATACCCAACAAAGCCTGATAATTGGAAAAGGAATTGATAAGGTATCATGCGGGGAGGATTGTTGTTAAAGGAAATATGGTGGGCCTTATCTAATCCCTTCATGCCTACTTTTCCTATGCGAGGAGTCCATCAACCTTTGGGAAGGAATAGATGCGGGTGTTTGTTTCCTTGGCAATCACATATGGAAAACCTTCCCAACTTGGGTAGATTGTGATTCACGTTGGTTTTCACCCAAGCGTACGTAACCCTTAGGGTTCCTCCAAGGATATATATATATAGAGAGAGAGAGCACTAAGAGTCTTTGCCTCCATCTCACATGACGCATCCAGCCCCTGTGGTCCGTGGTGCGGAGACCTGCACGGTGCAGAGATGCAGTGGCGTCTCAACCGGGTCATGCGGACGAGGAGGAGACCGATGCAGACGGAGAGGAGGATTCTTCATCAACGCTGGCACATCATCAAGAGTCCCATGGGGTGCCCTGCCGCACGAGGGCAGCAGTGCGCCGAGCCAGGGCGTGAGGAGTCGACTGCCGCAGGCTGGTCCTCCGAGGCGTTGAGATCTGTAAACGAACATACAGGCAGAGGCGAAGGAAGAAGGTAGGGAGATGGAGGGTGAGAGGTAGGCCTCGAGGACAAGATGTTGCAGCGACATTAGGCGAGCAAAACCCTGGCGCTTTGGGGCTGCTCCGTGACTGGACTCCATGAGCCGTGGTCATGCCCTCCATTGGCGAGATTGACCCGACGTGGGAGCGGCGGCAAGCAGGTGCAGGCGATGCACAAGGATGAGAGGCATCAACCGAAGAATCCAAGGAGGTGGAAGCGCACGAAGGTGAGAGAGGAGGTTACCCTCTAGCCGGTGGCAATGGCAGACGGCAGACGGCGTCACTGCCTATCCTGTAAATCGCCTGAACTAAAGAGCCGGAGTTGGTCTGGTGGATTCACGGGAGACCCACGGCGTCAGGCTGACGGAAGCTTTGAGGCGCGGGAGAGAAGAGAGAAGGGGGTGATCGTGGGACCCCCAGCGTTGGCAGTCTTTTGACAGGAGTCGTCGGGGTGTGATACCGGAGGTGGGGTGCGCGGCCGCGACCGCAAGCCAACCTCCGTCGAGAGACGCAAGACGATCACGAGGTTGAGGGCAGGTTACTGCCTTTGGACAATTATGCCCCTGGATGCACAGCAACCCGAGAAATCAAGGTAAGGGTAAATACGTCTTTTAATTATGTTTTAAAGAAGCCGCTTGCATTGCAAATTAGCTGGTAGAAACGCTCACGTGTCAGCGTGTAATTGGTCTAGGTTCAGTAATCTTAGAATAAATATAGTTAATTGATAGTAACTCAGAATGTAGCGATATCATATATCAAAGTGATCAGGAGAATGAGAGGAATCCGAATAAAATAGTTTTATAATCTAATTAAGCTTCCTGTTCTGAAATTATGTGCAATCCATATTTAGATGCGTTTAATGTAAAGGAAAATATAGATCTTCCTTAATCTGATGATTAATTGAATAGATTCGTTCATATTAGGCTAATACATGATCTTGCCATGTATAATCAGTAAAACCTTGATAATGATGAATAATGGATGATTCTAGATTAGTAATCTTATTCATGTTATTTAGGGTGTTAAAAATCAATGCCAACATCTTGCTATGATCTAATGCTGATAATGTGATATAGGTATCATGAATGGTTTCATATGTGTAAGATGATGATTAGGGTTTCACCTAATATGGCTAATTAAATGTTGTAATCTTAGAAACCATAATATGATGGAATTAGGGTTTGTAATCCTAATCCTTAGTCCAAACATGAGATAGTCCTAAACCCTAGTTTAGGAGCGAATCTAGATCTGATTAATGTAATGTGAATACTTGGTGACACACACGTAGTATGCTTTGTTTTAGATACTTGTTGATTATGTGCTTGGTTGATTGGATGTTTGGATTGCATTCCTAAAGTAAATAAGATGTTCTGCATGGTTTCTGCAATGGAATAAGGTACGTGGTTACACTTATGAATACATGTATCGAATTCTGAGATTGCCGATGTTTCTCGATGAGATTGAACGACAAATAAATTGCTTGTTTGTTTATTTAGTTCTTGCAAACTATAAAGTGCATATGAGTATCATGTAAAGTAATAATAGTATTCTGAACCTTGGGTTAGACTGATCTTAAGGGTAATGCACACGAGCCCCGGAGGGACAGTGATTACACCTGAGGTAGTTGACCAGATATGGGTTAGAATATGAAAACAAGTTTATTTTCTTATATGCAAGATAAAGATGTTTTCTTATATCTGTACTTGTGATTATTGTTTGAATCCACGTACCAGTATAGAAATATATTGATTGCGTATTTGTTTGTCGGCGTTTTAGGTATCAGATATACTTGATTCGTGGACATGAGGGTACAATTAAAGATGATGAAGACACTACAGTTTAATCATGAAGGTTTAGTTTTAATGGTATATCTTCACATATGTAAAAGTTAATTCTATTTAAAAGTTATGTAACTCCTTAGAGGAGCTTTTTATCTAAACATGTAAATATTTGATCATTAATGGAAAATGTTTACTATTTTGTATTATTTCATGAATCTGATCCTGGAAGTTAAGATTAACGATCTGTGACTTTAAGGTCTTTTAGACACTCAAAAGTGCGGGTCGTTACATTTGGTATCAGAGCACAGATTCATCAACTAATACTTAATAGTTTATAATTTCAAATTATCCTTAGAAATTTTAACAAAAAAATTAAGTTCCTCATCTCACATTTTCATCTACTTCTCATCTCTTTCATAAAAATATTTGAAAAGAAAATATTAATAAGAGAAGTAAAATGTGAAACTTGAAATCGGTAATCAACATGGTGTGGTGGTATGGGACACTACCCATGTGAAACTTAAAATCGGTAATCAACATGGTGTGGTGGTATGGGACACTACCCATGTGAAACTTAAAATCGGTAATCAACATGGTGTGGTGGTATGGGACACTACCCATGTGAAACTTAAAAATCGGTAATCAACATGGTGTGGTGGTATGGGACACTGCCCATGTGAAACTTGAAATCATGAATAAGAAAGATAAGGGATGGTTTAGGTAACCCAATCTCCCAGGAATGTGTGCATGAGGAGCATAAAACTTATGTGATAAGTCTTAAGAGATATAAAAACCCAATAGTTGAATATATCATAAAATGAAAAGTTGGAATATAACTTGATCAAATTCCTCATGTTGTCTCTAGAAGTTTAGTGATGGTGGCCAAGCCCCTGGAGGGGAAGGTCGAGGTAGCACCAAGCCCTGGAGGGAAGGTGACCCAAGTTCATTGAATGAACAGAGACCATGAGGGGTATTCTTGAGGTTGAGCAAACATGGGTTGATGATAAAGTTATGCCTAACGATAAAAGAAAAGAAGATATCCATGAAACCTTTAGGGTTAGTGTGCCAACCTGGGGTGGGTCAACCCGAGAGTGGGAAGATGACCTATGAGGGAGGCAAAACCTAGATCTTGGGATCAGGTTGTGGCTAGAGAGCTTAACCCCCTCCTATGAGCCAAGAAGGCACCCTAGGCTAGGACTTTCCCTTAAAAGGTAAGTGAATAAATGTAATTATGTATTGAGATAACCTTAATCCTCACCTAGAGGAGTGAAGAGTTAAAGATATAAAAAGAAGAAAATGAAAGTACATAAATTCTTTGAATCCAAGGATGTCGACTCTGAGTGACACAGTTGGTCAAGCCCAGGAGGGAAGACCAGGCAGGCACCAAGCCCAGGAGGGAAGGTGGCCTAAGTCCACAATGCAGTTGTTTAGGATCAAGCCCCTGGAGGGGAAGATCACAGAGGTCAAGCCCAGGAGGGAAGACCGACATGGCACCAAGCCCTGGAGGGAAGGTGGCTCGAGCCCAATGATGGGACTACACTGCATTATGTGTACTCAAAAGAGAGATATGAAGGCAATCCGGGTTAAAGAATTAAATAAGAGATTAATGTGCTTAAAAGATGTGACATCTCAAAAGAAACCCTTAGGGAGAGTAGAGTCCTAATGCAATCCTAGGGTCAAGTAGGGTGTATTAGAGGTACATAGGACCGATGGGTTGGGAGTTGATAAATCTTGAATGCACACGACCAAGTGGTCAGGAGGTAACAGTTGGTTTGCCCTAGGCCCATGTCTTAGGAGGTTGGCCACCTACTTGATGTTCATGTGGCCCAGTAGGGTGAACGTAAAGACACTCCCTTGATGCATGAGGATGAGATCACTCCAAAAGTACCTATACCCCTAGAAACCTCAAGGATTTGGCTAAGGCTCATAATGATACATGAGATGTAAATATAAAAGATATAAAGAGGTCATGAAAACTTGAGAGAAGTTGTTCCCTAGATTAAGAGTAAGAAAAGGGACACTTGACTTCATGAGATAAAGAATGCTATAAAATTAAGAACAAGTAATTTTAGAGTCATATAGAGTATGATTCAACTTAATGCATGAAATTGAAAGGTAATATGTGGATGTACCATCTCCGCTCTTGGAATGGAATGAAATTTGTGTTTGGGCTGCAGCCAAATGCTTATTTCATTTCATTATGAGGGAGGGAGAATGGATAGATACACGTTATGCTTAAAATTGAGATAATGAGGATGAATATCCTACATTTAATGTGTAATGACATGAACTAGGGTTAGAGGTGTTACCTCACCCTTATGTGAAAATAATGTGTAATAGGTTGGAAACCTAGGTGAAAAGAGAAATCACCAAGTAGTAATGAAATCACAAAATAAGAATGAAATCATCAAGTGATGATAAGATGTGTATACTAAAGATGTAGATATACATTGAATTGAATTCAAGTACCAATCTTAGTCTTAATGTGTGGAATTTGCATAATAACATATGTAAAGATTCTAAGTAGGGTGCTAACCCTAAGACTTGAAACTAAGATGAGTTATAATTCACCTTTTTCTTTTAGGTGTGAATTTTGAGAACAAAATTCCTTTTAAGGAGGGGTGAATGTAATATCCTCAAATTTTGGTAAAAACCGAACTATAAAATATGATGCATGAATTAATTTGATAATTCCTCAATGATTTTATTGGTGGAATAGTAATGTTAATTGCCTTTGTCGCACAAGTTCTTTTGGCACAAGACAAATAGATAAACGGAATTCATGCATTAATAAATAGTAATGACTTTTGATATTGATAAATGTTTTCCAAAGGAGAATAAAGTTAATAATGTGTTAGATAATTAAAAGAATACTTATCTTTCCATTATTGGAAACACAATGGTAGGGACACAAATAGTATTACCTTGGTTTGCCTTTTTGGTATGTTGAAGGATAATTACAAGTTAAGATAATGAGAGGATTTCTAAGATAATCCAAGATAATATGTGGCTCAGATATTTGATTAAAGGATTATCCACCTTTCCTTGGAAGCCATATAAAAGGACAGTATGCAAGTTTCCTAAAAGAAAATAAGAAGTTTGGTATGCAAAGGATACCCAACAAAGCCTGATAATTGGAAAAGGAATTGATAAGGTATCATGCGGGGAGGATTGTTGTTAAAGGAAATATGGTGGGCCTTATCTAATCCCTTCATGCCTACTTTTCCTATGCGAGGAGTCCATCAACCTTTGGGAAGGAATAGATGCGGGTGTTTGTTTCCTTGGCAATCACGTATGGAAAACCTTCCCAACTTGAGTAGATTGTGAGTCACGCTGGTTTTCACCCAAGCGTATGTAACCCTTAGGGTTCCTCCAAGGATATATATATAGAGAGAGAGAGAGCACTAATAGTCTTTGCCTCCATCTCACATGACGCATCCAGCCCCTATGGTCCGTGGTGCGGAGACCTGCACGGTGCATAGATGCAGTGGCGTCTCAAGCGGGTCATGTGGAGGAGGAGGAGACCGATGCAGATGGAGAGGAGGAGGATTCATCAACGCTGTCACAGCATCAAGAGTCCCATGGGGTGCCCTGCCGCACGAGGGCAGCAGTGCGCCGAGCCAGGGCGTGAGGAGCCGACTGCCGCAGGCTGGTCCCCCGCGGCGTTGAGATCTGTAAACGAATATACAGGCAGAGGCGAAGGAAGAAGGTAGGGAGATGGAGGGAGAGAGGTAGGCCTCGAGGACAAGATGCTGCAGCAAAATTAGGCGAGCAAAACCCTGGCACTTTGGGGCTGCTCCGTGACTGGACTCCATGAGCCGTGGTCATGCCCACCATTGGCGAGATTGACCCGACGTGGGAGCGGAGGCAAGCATGTGAAGGCGATGCACAAGGATGAGAGGCATCAACCGAAGAATCCAGGGAGGTGGAAGCGCACGAAGGTGAGAGGGGAGGTTACCCTCCAGCCGGTGGCAACGGCAGACGGTGTCGTTGCCTATCCTGTAAATCGCCTAAACTAAAGAGCCAGAGTTGGTCTGGTGGATTCACGGGAGACCCACGGCGTCAGGCTGACGGAAGCTTTGAGGCACGGGAGAGAAGAGAGAAGGGGGGGGTGATCGTGGGACCCCAGTGCTGGCAGTCTTTTGACAGGAGTCGTCGGGGCGTGATACCGGAGGTGGGGTGCGCAACCGCGACCGCAAGCCAACCTCCGTCGAGAGACGCAAGACGATCACGAGGTTGAGGGTAGGTTACTGCCTTTGGATAATTATGCCCCTGGATGCACAGCAACACGAGAAATCAAGGTAAGGGTAAATATGTCTTTTAATTATGTTTTAAAGAAGCCGCTTGCATTGCAAATTAGCTGGTAGAAACGATGACGTGTCAGCGTGTAATTGGTCCAGGTTCAGTAATCTTAGAATAAATATAGTTAATTGATAGTAACTCAGAATGTAGCGATATCATATATCAAAGTGATCAGGAGAATGAGAGGAATCCGGATAAAATAGTTTTATAATCTAATTAAGCTTCCTGTTATGAAATTATGTGCAATACATATTTAGATGCGTTTAATGTAAAGGAAAACATAGATCTGCCTTAATCTGATGATTAATTGAATAGATTCGTTCATATTAGGCTAATACATGATCTTGCCATGTATAATCAGTAAAACCTTGATAATGATGAATAATGGATGATTCTAGATTAGTAATCTTATTCATGTTATTTAGGGTGTTAAAAATCAATGCCAACATCTTGCTATGATCTAATGCTGATAATGTGATCTACGTATCATGAATGGTTTCATATGTGTAAGATGATGATTAGGGTTTCACCTAATATGGCTAATTAAATGTTGTAATCTTAGAAACCATAATATGATGGAATTAGGGTTTGTAATCCTAATCCTTAGTCCAAACATGAGATAGTCCTAAACCCTAGTTTAGGAGCGAATCTAGATCTGATTAATGTAATGTGAATACTTGGTGACACACACGTAGTATGCTTTGTTTTAGATACTTGTTGATTATGTGCTTGGTTGATTGGATGTTTGGATTGCATTCCTAAAGTACATAAGATGTTCTGCATGGTTTCTGCAATTGCATAAGGTATGTGGTTACACTTATGAATACATGTATCGAATTCTGAGATTGCCGATGTTTCTCGATGAGATTGAACGACAAATAAACTGCTTGCTTGTTTATTTAGTTCTTGCAAACTATAAAGTGCATATGAGTATCATGTAAAGTAATAATAGTATTCTGAACCCTGGGTTAGACTGATCTTAAGGGTAATGCACACGAGCCCCAGAGGGACAGTGATTACACCTGAGGTAGTTGACCAGATATGGGTTAGAATATGAAAACAAGTTTATTTTCTTATATGCAAGATAAAGATGTTTGCTTATATCTGTACTTGTGATTATTGTTTGAATCCACGTACCAGTATAGAAATATAATGATCGCGTATTTGTTTGTCGGCGTTTTAGGTATCAGATATACTTGATTTGTGGACATGAGGGTACAATTAAAGATGATGAAGACACTACAGTTTAATCATGAAGGTTTAGTCTTAATGGTATATCTTCACATATGTAAAAGTTAATTCTGTTTAAAAGTTATGTAACTCCTTAGAGGAGATTTTTATCTAAACATGTAAATATTTGATCATTAATGGAAATTGTTTACTATTTTGTATTATTTCATGAATCTGATCTTGGAAGTTAAGATTAACGATCTACGATTTTAAGGTCTTTTAGACACTCAAAAGTGCGGGTCGTTACAGGAAGGTTTGGGCCCGTTGCTTGAGTTCCTTTGGGCTTGGTTGAGCTTGTTGGGCCTTGTGGTGCCTTGCCTTTGTTTAGTTGGACCTTGTGTCGAACAAGAGGGTTGTGTTACCCAGGCTGTGTCATCCAGGGATGTGTTTCCCATGGTGGTGGTGTATCGTCTAGTTATGTCGTCCATGGACCTTTGACCATCTTTGACCTCGTTTGTGTCACCACTAGTGGACACTTGGTGCTCGATGCTTGCATGTGGCAATGGCCTTGGACATGTGTTTTAGGCATGCTAGAAGTGGTGGCTTGTGTGCATGGACAAGTGTCCCTAGGTGGGAGACACCTTGCTTTGTTCTACCTTGTTTTCTCCTCCATCCCCTTTTATATATGTGTTTCCTTTCCCTTGCTAAGGACCCCTTTAGTTCCTTAGTCTCTCCTCTACCTTGGTGCACGACACACTCCCTTCTCTTGCAAGCTTGGTGGCCGATCCTTTCTCCTCTACCTTGGAGCACGACACACTCCCTTCTCTTACAAGCTTGGTGGCAGATCCTTTCTTGGAGTCTCCGTCTTCCTTGGTGGTGCTTGGAACTTGGAGCTAGGAGCTTGGAGTTTGCTTAAGGTGGGTTACATAACTCCTAACCCTAACTACATTACCACCTTCTATGTTCTTGTTCTTGTTGTTTATGATCGGCTATGTTGTTGTTAGCTTGGTTTCCTTGCTTAGTTGCACCTTGTTGGCCGAACCTATGATCTAGGGTTTCTTGGTGAGCAATACTCCTTTTTCTCCTTGGTCTAGAGGAGTGAGCTTGAGTTCTAGTAGCATGGGCAATACCCCTCTCTCATTTAAGTTGAGAGGTGAGCTTGTATTCTAGTAGCTTGAGCAACACCCTCCTCTCACCATGGTCTTGAAGGGTGAGCTTGGTGGTGGTTGTGGACCTTGCTAGGGTTTTTCCTTGTGTTGACCGTTTGGTGTTAAGAGATGTGCAAGACCCCTCTCTCATTTAACTTGAGAGGTGAGCCATCTTCTTGACTCTTTAGGGTTTGGTGCCCTAATGCTTGAGGTTGATGACGATCTTGTGGAGATGTTTCTTGGCCGTTATGGTGGTAATAGAGGTGTTGCCCGATAGCCCTCTTGACCTTGATCTTTGGATGGCTTGTAGTAATGGTTGTGATGGACGACACCTTGGTCCTTGAACCTGTGTGTGACGGGCATCACTCTATGCTACATGTTCTGCCCGATACCCTTCCTTTGGTCTGACCTTGGTCGACATGTTGGGTTTATGGACGATACCCTGGTCCCTGACCTTGTGACGGGCGTCATACTACCACCCTGCTTTGTGGTGGCCGATAGACCATGGGTTGGTTGGCTGAACGATAGGTCCCTTTGCTGGCTGTTTGAGCTACACCCTTAGACGTTGCCTTTTGTGGAGTACTCTACCCGACACCTGACTTAGACGTAGCTTGTTGTCATTGTGCTTTGAGGTGGACATTGCTAGTTAGTTTTGTGACAGGTGTCACACTAGTCCTATGTGAGTGTCGGCCCCCAGCACGACACCCCATTGCACGTTATGCTTCTTTGCTTAGCTGCACGATTGGTTGATGTTACCATTGGTGCTAACGCAGTGTTGCACGATACCACAGTGCACAGCACTGGTGAGTGCACGACATGCCTGACGCAGCGTTGCACGTCATACCCTTGTGTTGGCCGATAGACACTGGTGTGCTGACCGTTATGAGTTGGGCAATAGATGAGGGTTCCCTACCCGATATCACTTGTGGTGAGGTTTTTGGGTGCTTTTAGTGAGGGTCCTGCCCCTTATAGAAATAGATATATTGTTCTTGCATCACGTTTGGTTTTGATAGTAACCCTGGATGTGCACGATATAGTAGATCACATCTATGCTAAACCTTGTGTATGTATCACGTTTGGCTTATAATGGTGACTCTTGATATGCTTAATGGTAATCATTACGGTAAAGCTTGTCCACTTAACTTAACATGACTATACACATGAATGTGATCATCTTGATTATCTGTATAAAGCAGAGATAATGATAAGCATGTAGAATGCCTTGCTTAATGATGTAAACCTATGCTCATGATTATAAGTTGAGGCATGATTGATAAAGCATATAATCATTGATGTCACCTTATATTGATAGTGTGGTCTTTCTGTTAAACCTATGATTATTGTGTATACTAACCATGCAGGTGATGCATAGCCAAGTAAAAAGGGCTATGAGGAATATATGATGAGTAACATTGCGGTGATAGTCACTCTTGATAAGGAGATAACTTGTATGATGTATTTGGCTAAAGTGTTTGGGATTGCTATCCCATGTTGATGATGTAAGCCTTGAGAGGCAGTCGTACTATGAGATAAGGGATTGAGATCCCATGGTATGTGATGATCCTTGAGATGGATCTAGATGTTTGGCAAGAGGCCAAGTGATAACATGTAATGTGGATCCTTGTGATGGATTAGGATGATGTTGATTATAATGAAAGCATACTGTTGAGTTTCACACTATTTATTTTTTTATAGTTTGCATGTTATATAACTTGGTTGAATCTTGCAATCCATATAAAAGATACTAATTAATCACAATGGAATATATCATGTAGTTACCCTAGCCATAGATCCATCGTCGTCAGGAGCTGGTGATGGTGAAATGGGTTCTCCTATGGGTTAACCCGGAGCGCATATTGTTAAGTATGTGAGGTTTCTCCTAGCCTAAAGTGAGGATGTAAGAGTGCAACTTCAGTTGTAGACTCCAGGGTGCGGATTCAGGCCCGTAGCCCAAGTATGTGAAGAGCATGGTGAACAGGCCCATGGCTCAGGATATGTGATATGGGAGCATGAATGTGTTCATGGCTCAGAGCACGGTGAACAGGCCCGTGGCTCAGTTTCACTAGCGTCGATACCTGTACCGAGGCGGGCTAGGCAGAGGGTAGCCTGACCCTATGGCTAAGGCTACTTAAGCACGAGACTGCGGTCCTGCTTTGGTTCTCGTGCACTGACCACGAGGTGGGAGGTCATGGAGTCCGGCTCTTCCATTGACCTTGTATGGCATCGGCTCTGGGTTTCGCAGTCGTCAGTTGGATTTGAACGTTACGGTTCACTTCCTCAGGGCATAATAATACGTAATCCAGCCGTATAGTATTTACTGCTTAGGGTAAAACATGGAACATTAGTTGAGGCCTTGCTTGTATAGTTAATCTTGTTATATCTTGCAGTTACTTATACGTTCCTCATGTTATGAGATAATATCTTATAAATCTTATCTTGTTAATCATGTTCCATAAAGAAATAATTGGTGATATGCCTTCTGCATATCTGGTAAGCTTGATGGTATGAATAAGCTTTGCTATAAAGACTGCTCTTGTTGTACCTTTACCAGTTATCTATTGTTGTTGCTTTACCTTCCTTTGGTTTTATAGTTTTGGCAGGGAGTTATGTTTCTCGCTGGGAAAATGTTGAATTGTCTCACCCCGCTGGTTTTCAGGTGTTCGTGGTAGGCGTGGTGGTGGTCGCGGAGTTGCGGCCGAGAAGCAAGACGAGCAGTAGAAGGCAAGAGATGGACATGATGTTGTTTTGGGTTGTTTTGTAGTAAAGTCTAGGGTCATCCCTGTACTCTCAGGTCCTGGGAGGTGTTTTGACGTCGTTTCACGATGTATAGTTGTTGATGTTTTATATATGCTGTTGTTGGCCGGATGTGGGTATTTATGTACATATAAACAGGTGATGAACTCATGTGATGCCAGAACAGTTGTTCCACTAAGCTGTGAACACGTATCAGATCTTGTAAATGTTTATATAATATGTTTCTTGCAGGTCGAGGACTTGAATGTAATAGTTTTCTCATTTTACCTGCTTTCTGCAATCGCTTTTAATTAACCTGTGTTTTTGGTAATCTGTGGTTATTGTGAATTCTGCACGTTTTCGCGTAACACCTCACTGTCTGTGTGATAGTGGGATGTGTTGCCACAGATATGAGGAATCCAAAATTTACATTTATCAATTATAATTTGAAAAACATTGATGTTTTATTTCATTAGTTGTGTATTAAGCTTTCACATATTGCATTTATTCTCCTAATTATCCGATTGTGATACCATATTACATATCAAGTCAATTCCATTAATCTTCTATTTGTAGGAGGATTCTGAGAGTGAAACTGGATTCAAGATTGTTAACCAATGTATTTGCACACTAAATCATGTTATTAAATTTACTTAGTTGTACTAGCTATAAGATTTCATACGTAAGGGATATTTATGTATTCATGAAATTACTTGACTCCAACAATTTTCATTATAATAAGAATCAAAGGAATTTATTTTAGATATTAACTTACTCAAAAAGGGGTCGAGAATATGAGAGAGTGAATATAATATCCTCATTTTTTATGGTATATAAAGGTGGACCTCAAAATAATATGTGAATAACAATACATACAAATACCTAGTTGCAATGGGTGAATATTTTATGATTTAGGGCTTTTTGTAAGCATCTGATTCACTGATAATAAGTTCTTGACATTATTCTCAATGATATTATGAACCCATGGCAAAGCACCCAATTTTCATTTGTTCATATGTCCAACGGATCCAAAAATGTATTTTCCAATTTCATTGATGTTGTAGATGAATGATAAATATTTGACAAGTTTTAGATGTCATACGATGGATTATTTTATTTAAGTACCTAAAAATGATAATTATTTGAGGATATTTTAGAAGAATGGTCAAATATTAATATTTTTTTAGTCAAACTAAGTAGTAGGGGCTTTTTGTGGTATGTGATCAGTAGACAACATTTACGACATTTGGTGCTTGTTGATGGTAGAAATGATTTATGGTAGAAATGATTTATGGTAGAAAAAATTTCAAAACTAGTTCATCCATTCAATGCTCTTTTACAAAAATATCGTAACTTTAAAATACATTGTTACCATTATGGCATTGTGATCAAATTTGTTGGAGACGTTCAGACTATGAAAGACATCACTGGGAAATTATTGAGGATATTCGGATGTGTTTTGATCACCAAAATTTGATTTATTATCATAAGAAAACATGGACCAAATATCACAAGTTTTGAATTTACGGTTTAAAAGTAATGGCTTTTGGAAGTTTGAGGAGTATGTACGAGGAGTTAGCTGTCAATGGGAAAAGGTGGGATTCATCGTTTATGTGTTATGTTGAGCATATTGTTTTAAATCGTATGAGATATTACAATCTGCATGAGATGCATCTGCCTAACGTTATATGGAGATGCTGTGGCTTCACTGCGGTGTCGTGTGCTGAAGCAATGTACCACAATCCCATAGAGACACAGAGTAAAGTGCCAACACAAATGCGCTCGCGTTAGAGACGCCTCCTTGGTGAACTCATGATTTGACCTTGTTGGCATCGTTTGGGGCAATGATTTGGTGTCTTCCTTTTTTTTCATTCTTTTGTCTTCTCTTTATTCCCAGCATATATTTATTCTAAATTTCCTTCGACTACAATCGCATTAGTGTCCGCGGCTGACGTGGTTACTTTAAAAAGGCTCAGATTCCATATTACCGTCTTCATCACCGTTATTTACCATGCTACGCACCCATCAGCTGTCGGTCACTAACTATTCTGTCACCAGTGTTTTGGGCCCAAAGTAATTAAAAAGGCGGAATATCAACTGAAAGAAGTTATAAAAAAAATGTTATATAGGCCTCTAATTGCATATGCATATCCGGAAACACAAATGCATACATAACAGGCGTAAACAATACTCATCGCATGCATATTTCTGGTACCAGTAATTGACCTGATAATGTTGTCGTCATATTTGCTAGTAATATTATTCTAGAAGGGGCAGAACAAGACATGATAACATTAACGCATAAATAAATGCACTGACTATAAATGGAGCCTGTGGTGACTACTGGAGGAAATGAATGCATAGAATCTTCTTATCCGCGGCATCGTCAATATGGAGGACTATATAACGTCAATTTTAGAAGTAAAGAACTCGGAGGTAAACATATGGAGGGCGTGTCCCGCGTCAGAATAAAGTGTTCTTGCTTATTGACAAGATAACATAGAGTATAGTTTCTTAAGAAGTAAAATACACACGGTAATCTCGATCGGGGATTTTAACCAGTAAAAAGGTTGCGGTAGTCAAGTTTCGATAATAAGAAAAGAAAGTGAAAACAAAACATAGGAGCAGGAAAAAAAAATTAAAGGAGGAAGAGAATTATGGGAATAGAGAAAGAAAATGCCCGGACATACACACGGTTAGGGATGAGTATCGGGTTGGGTCGGCCCAATCTGACTTGCGACGCAGCCCGCATAACTTAATTTAGACCCAAACCCGATATATAATATGGGTGGGCCAGACTTAAAATTTAAACTCAAATTTTATTAAGGCCGATATGGGCTGAGGTAAACTCAGGGTTTTCACATGGATAATCGTATTAATCAACATCATTCGTAAGATAACCATCATTGACATGGATAGACGTACTTGATTTATTTATTTTGATTTCATTGTGTCATTCAAATGGAACCTTTTGTTGTGCAGCTATGTATATTTTAACAACTGAATAAAATATGGCATCGATATTTTGATTTGCAATGTATATGACACCCTGAAAACTCATGTCATTAGCTTATTAAATAAAAATAAAGAAGCAAATAGCTCATTGCATAGTAGATTTTGCTCTTTTTTGTTCATATGCCCACATCTATGAGACAAATGATCTTTTAAGATTTTAGCACCCATTTCATTGTATATACATATAGGATGAGGAAGCAAAACACCAGAACATTGTAGATTCTATTGATTTTTTAAGTCTCATACATTCACATATACGAGAAAATAATTTGTTGCTCTATCAATATCCATTTGATTGCTATAAGGGATCATGCAGATCACAAAGAGTGTGTGTGTGTGTGTGTGTGTGTGTGTGTGTATATATATATATATATATATATATATATATATATATGTATATATATATGTTGATCACAAAGTATATATCGTACTAATTTAATTTTCATGTTAGCAAGTTAGATCTAGCAAAATTTAATATGCTCATTCGATGTTATATGGACAAATTCGAATCCGGCCCGAAGCCCAGCATTCTCAAATAGCCTATTACGGACTGACATTTTTCAATTTTATCTGCACCCAAACCCGACCCACGACCTGCTTTGAAATATAAATTTAGATTTGTGACAAACAAAACCCGGTATAGCCCAACTCGATGCTCATCCCTATTTCGGGATTTGACAAGAACGGACGTCGCGGTAACTAAGTCTTGGTGACTAATAAAAGAGAGTGAGATAGAATGTGAGAGGAGAAAAGAAATTAAAAAGAAAGAGAGTTAAAAGAACTTAGAAAAGAAACATAGTTAATAGGACGGAGAAAAGAAATACATAATTTCAAACAATTTTATTCTACATACATATATGATGACCGTGAACAAAAAACACTACATGCTCAATACGGTAGAAAAAGAGATAGAAACGGTACGAGACTACAAGGAGAGGGAAAATTAGAAAGTATACAACAAGTCAACAAGTACTTAGTACAATATACAAAATGGTACTGCATTACATCGAAAGCGTGACTTAAAAACATCTAGCATCAAAAGTACCTCAAAAGTGTCTGAAAAGAATACATATCGTATCTCATATAACTGAAGACTTTTAGATAATCACGACTCTTAATAAGTGAATCATCGCCCACTACATAACTAATGATATGGCAGATAAATGTTTTACAACATTTCAATGGCCTTATATCTAGTATCATATGTCAAGATTATCATTTCGTGAGGATCGTTATTATTGGACAGTGGGAAATGTGTATTCCATTATTAATAAGTTATATTAATTATTTATAGCAAGCAAGGGTGGGCTGAATTGTAAGAATGCGTAATCTATAAATTGCTAATCGCTCTGGAACCCAACCCTCTTTAAATTTATACGGGGTCAGAGGATATCCAATTGGTGCGATAAGGAAATCCAGATGAAGGGACTCCAGATTCAATCCCCTGGAAATGTGCCCCACGGAATTCGTCAATCATGCAACGAACTTCAGTGTGAGTAGCTGGATATGTAAGTTTGCAGGCTACGCGGTCTCTGAGGTTTATGCGCCAGGATGGCTCCGAAGGTCCCTATGTAGGAATGGGATTTATTTTTAAAAAAAAATCCCCTTTTCAAAGGTGATATATCATCTCCCAAGGTGTGCAGATTTTTTTGAAAAAAAAGGCTACGTAAAGTCGAGCAATCGTTTGAATATATATATTTTTTTTACACAAAGCACTGGCTACCCGTGTGAATTTTCTAGTTAGAAGTTGAGATCTTACAGTAGGTTCACGTAAGATTTTTTTTTAATTCAAGTTCACGTAAGATATGGAGTATCTTAATCTGTCACAAGTAACCACTAAAACCCAAGTCTTCCCAAATAAAAGAGAGACAAAAAAGAAATAACGTGACAAGTATTATTGAAAAGAAGAATAAAAGAGAAAATTTAATAAAAAAATAAGAATGAAGAGATGATATTAGCAATGTGCACACTGCTTGCTGGTGGCCATAGATAAAGTGTCCGTTCCGTGTCTTGTTATGGACAGATGAATGGATGAGTTTTGTGACTTGCTTTGCGAAGGAGATTGATGGCATTGCACTTTTTTACCGGGGAAAATGAAGATCTCATGGACTAGATAATTGTAGGCATCAAGTCGATAACGACATTTTTTCCTAGTAATAGATCATTACCACTAGGTCAGCAGGAGGCAGGAGGTATTACACGGCAAAGTAAACGATGGTCGGTGGGAGTAAACTAAGATGATTTATGAAGCACAACTAATGTTACCATATAAGTGGTATATATAAAATTGTATTGTGTTGTAAATTATTACAAATATATCACAAAAAGAATTTGTACATATTTCTTGAATGTAGTTTTGTACATATTTTCTAGCTTTATTAATATGAGTGATTAAGAATGTCAATGGTGTTGCAAAAATTCATATTTGTGGATAATTGTATCATATTTTGAACCGTATAACTGTATCAAATAATTATGATGTGGATATGGTTGTAAACTTTTAAAACCAATGTGGTGTGATGCTGATATGGTTTTAAGGAAAATAATCATGGATAAATCTACACCGTAATTAATTTATTTAAATTTATATAAATATATATAGAATAATATTCTTATCATATTGTTTATTGTTGTTCTTACATAGTTACTAGATCTCTATTTATAAATGGTATTTAATATATAAATATATAAGGACTTTCATATTTTTTTAACTACTACACACACATGTTGTCCTCTTTATACAACTACTAGGCATACAATATGGCCCTAGCAGTTGAAAATATAAATGTATTACTTTTATATATTTATATTTCACTACAACAACCGGCTGTTGGTAGCCACTCAATATTATTCACCCTTTACAAAACGTTAATATTTTGGCTTTTTTTATTAAAAAAAAAAAGAAGAAACAAAGTGTAACCCTTTGTTACGATGCCACGGAAACCCTGTTAATACCCCAACCCCCACTCCCACTGTTGCGACTCCGCGCGCCGCACACTCCCCCCTTTTCCAACCCTCGCCTCTCGCGACTCCGAGCACCCCGCCATGACTTCTAGCCCTTTCCGGCCACAACTTCTCTCGGCCACTACTCTATTTCCCGCCCATCTTCTCCCCCCTATTTCCTACCATCCAGCCACAACGGTGAATGAAGTTCGCAAAGGCCTACACAGTTCGTTGCTCAGAAATAGCTACGGCGCCGACATGGATTTTCATAGGAGCATGAGGCTGAAAGATGACAGCGTCTGAGAATCAACAACTTTTGATGGGTCGTTGGATCGGCCTCGCCAGATTCATAAGGCAATAAAGGTAATGACTCTACCTGACGATTCTGATTAGGCTAATGTTAACAATTTATTTCCTGACAATACATGTTATTCCAGTTGTTAGCTGAGAACGAGAGGACGTCATGGGAACCCAGTTTCCTCACATTGGCCAGCATCATCTAGAGGAAGAAGTCTAGGTTTTTTGTGCTATGTTGTTTCTTCTCAGTTGTCTTTTACAAATTATAAATTTCGGCAGTCAATTTCTCATTTTCTTCATTGATCATTAGAGGTGTGTAAATTCTTTTGTTCTCACATCTTGCCTTATTCAAATCTAACGGTAGGCATGCATTGTGCACTGCTAAGGATGTAGCAATCACAATAATATTTCTATCTTTATTCCCTATTTCATATTTGCATTTTGTGATCTATATTGATCTTTATATTCATACTATTAATTATTGTCTAAGGCTGTTAAGAAATATCGTGCACCCAAGGCCGTTAAGAAATATCGTGCACCCAAGGCCGTTAAGAAATATCGTGCACCCAACAGTGGCTATGTTGGGATCTTGTGCACCTAGGTGTTTAAAGATATTTCACAATTTTTTCATATCTATTTGGTTAGTCTTACATCAATACAGTTTTGTGACATGAAAACCTTAGGCGTATATGTTGGATTGTGGGCACATAAGTCAGATCCTAAGTATTTGAAAGTAATTTTTAAGTTTTTACATATATTTGGCTGGTAATACACTCACATACATATAATTATATTTGTTTAGTCATGGATATGTACATTACACTCAGTTCCAGAATAGAATTACTGCTCTAATTTCCAGAATACAAGTACTTAATGAAATAGAAATATGTTAACGATTATTTTCCAGAACAGAAGTACTTTGCTCGTTTCCAGAATGTCGTTTCTACAAAGTTGCAAGCACAGATGACGGAAATAGAGTTTCAGGAGAAAGAAAATAGTGATGATCCGTTCCATTATAATAACAAACTTCAAATCCAGATCTTATGATCGTTTGATAAGACAACGTGATATTAATTCATCTGCAGATTCCAATTCTAGGAATCACGTAGGATAGCTATATATTGTCAAACTAAATAAATTCAAGATACAAAAAGCTCCAAAAAAATCAATGGAAAAAATAAACTTTCTAATAACCAAATGATGAAATCGATGACCCATCAGAATCTGCACACCAGAAAGAAACATTATTTTAAATTACACCCAGACACAGATGTGATGGACCCACATCCTAATCCTAAATTTTGCTAGAAGAAGAAAGCATAGCGAGTGACATTGGCTCCAGCTGAATCACACACTACAAATTTAGGAAATATGATGTTGAGTCTGGAGGCCCAAGATTCGCTGGAATTGAGCGTTCGCCCAAGGCACTTGATGGTTGAGGGGATTATGAGTTGGCGACGCCGAACTCGAATGCAGGCTGCATTCCTCTTCTTTCCCAGTTTGTTGGGAACGCCAGGCATCTTCTAGTTTGATTTGAATCACACACTACACATTTAGGAAATGTGTTGCTGAGTGCGGAGGCCCAAGATTCACTGGAATTGAGCGTTCGTCCAAGGCACTTGATGGTTTAGGGGATTATGAGTTGTCAACTTTGAACTCGAATTTAGGCCGCATTCCTTTTCTTTCCCAGTTTGCTGGGAACACCAGGCATTTTCTGGTTCGATTGTAGTTGCAGGTGTTTTTCTTCCGTCAGACTCACACACAAGTACTGCTCATAATCTCTAAGCCTTCGAAGGAGGAAACACACCAGTGCAGTTTTCATGGCTCTGCAATCACACCTCCAACGAAAGGATAAAGGGGGTCAGACCATCAGAAAGGCAAGAACAACTATGGATCTAATGCATAAACTGGCGACCAATTACCTCTGTCTCCTTCTCTCTATCGTGGTTTCTGCTTGAACTGAGAGGGGACACAACGCATTATGAATTAGAACGGGTGAGAAGATCAGTGAGTTTGTGAGGTGGTGACAGCCATTGAGATAGGGAGAGGGTCGTGGCGTCCGCCGCATGAGGGAATTGAACACTAGAAATCCTGCAACAGCCGCCGCATGAGGGAACTGGACACTGGAACCTAGATGAAGACTGAGGCAGAGAGGGAGAGTCCACGGGGTCGGGACTGTATCACCATGAGAGTAGAAGACCGAGTGTGTATGTAGGGGTTAATGAGTGTTGTGAGTGGGTTCGGCCATGCCCGCTTGTTTACACGATAAGTGCTAAGTGTTGAGTCTGTGACTCACAAGTGTCAGCCTGCAAAACCACTAAACCCAATAAAACCCAAATTTTGCGTGGTCTGGTCGGGTATCGTCAGGTCGGGTGGGGTATTTTTACTAGACCTTATTTTGCCAAAACATTCCTGATTTGGTGTAAAGTAGAGAAATGATAGGAAAATATGTAATCACTATAACAGTATTGAAAGAAATAAGTTTTAAAGTTGATATTGGATACAAAGGAAATAATTTTTATTGAAAATATTTTTTTCTGAGCACATGAACTACCCATTTTGTCTTTAAATCCTAATGGCAAAAGTATACCCCTTTCCCTCCAATGCACATCTACACAATCCTAGAGATGACTCCCCTCTCCCTTACTTGAATACCTATAAAATTCCATCAATGACAATGCCATTTTTTTATCTAAGCTTAAATAATCAAAAGTTGACCTAAAACACACATAACTTGACCTAAAATCAAACTAATTGATCCTAATTTAACCTACTAAATATTAATATATCCTAAATCAAAACAAACTATCCCTTATTCGGCCAAAATCTTGGTGTAAGGTGACACTTCCAAACATAACCCAACCAAGTTCATCCTAATCTAAAACTTATTTGGGAAAATTAGACCTCATATGGTAAAGTCCGACCTTATTTGCCCTAAATCAAAAATTTCTTAACCAAAAGAATGTGTCGAGCTACATGAAGATACATCGTTTACAATTTTGTCAACATATATATATATATATATATATACTCTACTTGTCTCATACATGGAATTGTTTAAAAGGGAAACATAGAAATTGACTAAAATGTGGTGCATCTGGAAGCAAACATTCAAAATGAAGTTTAAAAGCTTAATGAAAAAAGTACACCCCATTCCCTCCAGCACACATATATGCAGATCTACAATTAGATCCTTTCTCCTAATCTTGACTACCTCTTCAGCACTATCAACTTCAATTTCCCCTTTTCTTCTCTAAACTTTATCAATCCAAAGTTGACATAAAACATACAAAATGTGACCTAAATTCGACCTAATTGATCCCCATTTAACCTATTTGATCTATATCTAAACTAATTTAACAGTAACTTTCCTCTATTTTTTCAAGGTAGTTAAGAAATATCGCACACCCAAGGGTTCCTATGTTGGGATCCCTCGTACCAATATCTTTATATGTATATGGTTAGTCTTACATCAATACAATTTTGTGACATGAAAACCCTAACCGTGTAGGTTGGATTGTGGGCACCTAGGTGAGATCCTAAGCATTTTAAAGTAATTTCAACTTTTTACATATATTTTGTTGGTAATACATATATATTTACTGACTTCGAAATATATATTTGGACATGCATGTATATTAGTTGTCTTTGATCTCAGTCAATTCTAAGTTGACATAAAAGTAAAAATAAAATGACCTAAATAAGACCAAATGGATCCTAATCATACCCATTTATCAGATATTTGATCTTATATCAAACTAGCTTGCAACAGTTTTTCTTGAACGTACCTAATTTACTGTAAGATAACCCTTTCAAACCTAAGATACCAAAATCTTATCTGAACTAACATAAATTAGGCTCAAGTTGTTCAAATATGACTTTATTTTTTAAAATCCATATCATATTTGGCCTAAAGAAGACTTTGTTTGCCTAAAAGTACTGAAATGGTGTAAGATGACCCATTTAGACCTACACTCCCAGATCTTCCTAAATAGGGAAAAATTAAACATGTGTTAGTCAAATCAGCCACTATTTGGCCAAATGGGACATGATTTGACCTACAACCAGACCTTATTTGGCCTAAATGAGACCCACCTCAAAACAAAATTACCTTTCTTGGTCTGATTTGACTTAATTTAACCCATTAAAAATAATTGAGATTCAAAGTGGGTTGAATTGAATTTAAACTAATTTTTAGAAAATTTTCAAATTTGTACATATATTTTCTTAAGTCATACATAAATATAATATAGTGACATTCAAATTCTAAATGCATAGGTTGGATCATGGGAACCTAGGTTTGATCCTAAGAATTTATAAGTAGATTAAAAGTTGGATCTTGGGCCTAGGCTGGATCTTGGGTGCCTATGTTGGGATCCACACACCTAGGTGTTTATAGATATTTTATAATTTTTTTACACATTTAGTTAGTCTTACATCAATATAATTTTGTGACATGAACAATACCAATTTTTTTACTAAATTCTTAGAAAACCTATGTATTTTTATAAGTTGGATCTTGGGCATAGGTTGGATCTTGGGTGCTTATGTTGGGTCCTACGCACCTAGGTGTTTATAGATATTTCATATTTTTTATACATATTTGGTTAGTCTTACACCAATAAAATTCCATGCCATGCAAACCTAAAATACCAATTTTTTTTCTAAATTATTAGAAAACCTATGATACCAAAATGTTTTCTAAATTTTTAAATTTTACATATATTTGCTTAAGTCTTACATAGATATAATATAGTGACATTCAAATTCTAGGTGCATAGCTTGGATCTTTGTCATCTCGGCAGGATCCTAAGAATTTATATGTATTATTATTATTATTATATATATATATATATTTATATATTTATAATATATATATATATATATTTATAATATATATATATATTATATATATTATTTGTATACTCTTGGCTATGTACATTTAGTGAAATTCATCTACTTATTACTACGTCCATGAATATACATCCATGCATATAAGTTACCTATGATTTTTAATCAATTATAAGTTGGTATTAAGCACACATAACCTGATCTAACTAGACCAAATTGATCCTAATTTTACCCACTTGACCAACATCTGAACTGAACTCGAACTAGCTTGCCCTTATTTTTCCTAATCATACCATATTTTGTATAAGGTGACCCTACCATACAAAACACACTCAAAATTTCCCTTAACTAGCATAAATAAGATCGGAGTTTGGCAAACTAGAATTTATTTTGGAAAATCATACCTTATTTGGCCTAAAGTAGACCTTATTTTGACTAAAATGGCATATTTGTTTAGTCTTGCATATGTAAATTTAGTGACATTATACCACATACTACATCATCCATGTATACTAGTTAACTATAAGGTGACCCTTCCATACCAAACATAAATAAGACCTGAGTTTGGCAAACTAGAATTTATTTTAGAAAATCATACCTTATTTGGCCTAAAGTAGACCGTATTTTCACTAAAATGGCATATTTTAGTCTTGCATATGTAAATTTAGTGACATTAAACTACATACTACATCGTCCATGTATACTATTTAGCTATGAATTTTAATCATTTGTAAGTTGACATAAAGCACATATAACATGTCCTGAATAAGGGAAATTGATCCTTATTTTACCAACTTGACCAACATCTAAGCTAAACTTAAACTAGCTTTCCCTTATTTTAACTAAACTTAATTTGACAATATCTGGCCTATTGTGTTGGTGGGTCAAAAATTCAAGTTGTTAACCACATAGTATGCTCATATTAAATCATGTCCCATGTTATTTTATGCTATTATATTTATCCAATTGGATAATATTTGAAATGAGTATTATTTATTGTAGATTTGGTCAGTGAACATTCTAAATATGGATAATAGTTGGATTGATCAACCTGTTGGATCACAAGCTTACATTGATGGAATTTATCAATTTCTTGAATATGCTAAGACTGGAATGGTAGATGATAAGATTGTTTGTCCTTGCAAGAAATGTAAAGTGGGTAGGAAAAAGGAGTTTCATGTTGACGAGGTGGAAAGACATCTTTTGTTTCATGGATTTTTTAGAGATTATAGAAATTGGATTTTTCATGGTCCAAAAAATGTTATTGAGAATCTCCTTGGAAGCTAACAAGTGAATAATGGTGAACAAACTTCTAATCATGAAGTGAATCTTGTAGGCCAAGATGATATAGAAGGGTTACTGAGAGATGCAATGGGATGGGACACCACATATGTGGGGGATTCATCAAATAGTGATGTTAATGGAGGGGACACGCCATATGACATTCCTTACCATCAATCAAATTCTCCTCATGTTATTAATGGTGATGAGACATATAGGAAGTTAGTAGAGCTTTCAAATATGGAGCTTTATCCCGATTGTAAGAATTTCTCAACTCTCTCATTTTTGCTAAGATTATTCAATTTAAAATGTATGTTTCATTGGCCAAACAAATCTTTTAGTCAATTTGTGGAGATTTTATTGGATGCCTTTCCACAATTGGTTGCATTCCCATCTTCTTATCATGAAGCTAAGAAATTAATTAAGGAGTTGGGTCTTGGATATGAAAATATGCATGTTTGTCCCAATGACTGCATGTTGTATTGGGGTGAAAATTCAAAAAAGGTTCGTTGTAGTGTGTGCCAAACATCTAGGTGGAACGTGGACAAAGGTAATGCCAATGATGCTTTATAGGAGATGAACCACAATGTAAAGGAACTCCAGCTAAAGTCATGAAGTATTTTCCTTTAATTCCGCGATTGAGAAGGATGTATATGTCCTCAAAAATAGCAGAAGATATGATTTGGCATGAGAAAGGTCGAGTTAGAGATGGAAAACTATGACATCCAGTAGATGGAGCATCATGGAAAGAGTTTGACATAATGTATCCAGAATTTTCTTGTGACCCTCGTAGTGTGCGAATCAGCCTTGCTAGTGATGGATTCAATCCATATGGGATACAAAACACAAACTACAGTACATGGCATGTTATTCTTAGTATCAGTAACTTACCCCCATGGCTATGTATGAAACCTTGTTCCTTGATTTTATCTTTAATAATTCCTGGAAAATCTAGTCCTGGAAATGGCATTGATGTATATATTCAGCCATTGTTGCATGAGCTGAAGTTGTTATGGGAAGGTGTTGATGCATATGATGCTCATATGGGAGAGAATTTTAAGATGAGAACCTCTTTGATGTATACCATAAGCGACTTTCCAGCATATGCTATGTTGTCGAGTTGGAGGACTAAAGGTTATTGTGCATGTCCTTATTGTGCTGAAAATACTCATTCATATCGATGTGGGTGAAAGATATGTTATGGTGGTCATCGTAGGTGGTTACCTAATAATCATCTTTTTCGTTCTCAAAGCAGTTTAGTTGATGGTACTAAGGAGTATCGTCATCCTCCAACTCCTACATCTGGAAGCGATATTCTACAAGCACAAGAACGACTATGCTTTGCATATGGAAAGGCTCCAAAGAAGATTACTAAGAAGAGGGGAAGAAAAAGAGGAGATGCTTCCATAATCAATGATGTTATTCTATACAATAATGACAAAGTTGAGGTTCTTTGGAAAAAGAGAAGCATTTTTTTTATTTGCCATATTGGGAATCTAAGAGTCTTCGTCATAATCTCGATGTCATGCACATTGAGAAGAATGTATGTGAAAATGTGTTGGTAACACTTCTAAATGTGGAGGGTAAATGTAAAGATGATGAAAATGCTCAGTTATTCCTTGAGGAAAATAATTTAAGGAAACATCTTTGGCTCTGACATCAAGATGGGAGATGTTTTATGCCTCCAGCGTCATACTCTATGTCTTCTAAGAAAAAGGAATGCTTTCTAAATGTCTTAGCTAAGCTAAAATTTCCTGATGGGTATGCATCCAACATTTCTCATTATGTTAACTTGAAACAATGAAAATTAATCAATCTTAAGAGTCATGATCATCATATACTCATTCAAGATATACTTCCTATAGCATTACGAGCATCAGGAGCAACTGAAGTTCTTGATGTGTTGTTAAATTTATCTTCTTTCTTTAAATCATTGTGCTCTACGTGCATTGATTTAAATGAGCTTGATGCATTACAAGCAAGTATTGTGGAAACACTTTGTCATCTAGAAATGGAGTTTCTACCTCCTTTCTTCACCATCATGGTTCACCTCTTGGTTCATTTGGTTGATCAAGTAAAGCTTGGTGGTACAGTGCAGAATCAATGGGTGTATCCCATTGAAAGGTTAGAATATACTAGGTCATTCATTTATATTTTATCCTAATTTATTGATGTGATTCATTTTGATATTTTATTCCATGATGACTTTTATATAGGTACTTAGCTCGATTGAAAGGTTATGTAAAAAATAGAGCTAGACCAGAGGGTTCTATTGCGGAGGGATACATTTTGGAAGAGGCCATTACCTTTTGCTCTAGATATATGGAAGGTTCTGAGACAATATTTAATAAGCCTAAAAGAAATGATAACAACATTCCAAACAAGGGTCTATACTTGTTCAATTCTGGTGGACGTTCTGTTGGGGCTGAAAAAGTCATTCGCCTTGATGAAAAAAGCATGGAGAAAGCACATCGTTATGTGCTACTTCACTATGATGACATTATGAAGGACTTGAAGGAGTAAGATGTGTTTCTAAACGTAATATACACACATATGTAAGTTTAAAATTGAGCTAACTTATAGTGTTGTTGTAGACAATTTTTATATCACAAGCAAGAAGAGTGTATGCAAAAAGGAGTAAGAGTGAATCAATCATTAGAGGCAAAGTGGTTGCTAGAAGATTATTCGAGATGGCTTAATGCTCAGGTAATGAATACATCATCAATGTTTTTGAAGACCGGATACAATGCTAATTAGTAAGGCTAATATTTCTCATACTCTTATAGGGACCAAATATTGATTTGAGCACCAAAGAAGGGGTGTTAAGAAGGGCCTTAGCTCGTGGACTTAATGTTTATGCCAAAAGGATAAAGGGGTTTATAATCAATGGTTACAAATTCCACACATTAGATCGAGAAAGAGATAGAAAAACACAAAATTCTGGAGTGATGGTTGAAGCTGATGGAGATTCTTACTATGGAAGACTCACTGACATTTATGAGTTAGACTATTATGGGACTTGTAAAGTAGTGCTTTTCTGATGTGACTGGGTAGATATAACTTCAGCAAGGGCATTCAAGCATGACAAAAATCACATTCGAGTGAATTTCTCTAAGTTGATGCACGCTGGTAGATCATTGAAGGAAGATCCATTCATTTTTTCGTCCCAAGCAAAGCAGGTTTTCTATGAAGAGGATGAAATAGAGACATCTTGGTTACATGTCATTCAACATAAGATTAGGGATTCTTTTGATGTCAGGGTAGTCTCTGATCTTGTCACTGATGTTGTTGACCCAAGTTTAGTATGGCATGAGGATAGTTTGCAAAAAAAGATGCTTTGCATGTCAATTATTGCTCAATGTTCTCTTAATTTTCCTCTTTACTTGGCAATTTATTTTTCATTTATGTTGTGCTGAAATTTAATGCAGATGGTGTTCTGAAATGCAGTATAGATGTATGTTGGAATTTAGTAACGATACATGTGTTGAATTCAGATATACAAGTTTCACTTGACGTCCATAAATCATGTGTGGTTGTTATCAAACTTACATGGAAATCTTGATCTAGAAACACAATGTTTAACGATTTATATGTTGTTATGTTTTATTTAGTTTTAGGTTCAAGTTTGTAAAGAAAAATGTGGCGAAATAAAAGAACAAGGCCCAGTGTCATGTCAACTGAGCCAAGTCAAAATGAGCATATGAGTGCATCAAGATCACAACAAGGTGGAAGAGATCGTAATGATGAAGTAGAAGATTCCCAACCAGCTTCAGATTTCCCTCAAAGTGAAACTTGGAATGAAAATATTTCATTTCATGTGGATGATGTCCTAGAAACTGTTGGTCAGTTTTTTTATTTTTCCTTTTTTACTCATCAACAAAGTTACTGCTGAATTTATTATTGTGTACAAAATGTTTGTAGATTGTGATGAAAATTTTGGAATAAAGAAAGGTCAAGTGCATGTATCACAAGTATGGCTTCTAGAGACATTGAAATATGTTGTCAAGTTCAACAAATACAAACAACCAATTGGAAGAGGGGGTCATTTGTTGGTAAGATTCTTGGGAGAGGTGGTAAAGAGGGGGGCTCTCTGTCCTATTGGGGAAAGTACCTAGCACAAAGTGCATGACTGTTATAAACTCGACATTCTGAGGTTAACTCGAGTAAGCAATCTAATTTCATATTTATATATACATGCATTTCATTTGGTATTCAATTTAAAATTCTTTTTATTTTTTAATAGAGCAAGTTTCATATTCCAAATGACATGGAAATTGATGAAAAGGTGTTGACACATGTCAATGGAAAATGGAAAACCTACAAGAATAATTTGAAAGCTCTCTACTGGGATCCCAACAAAACAGAAGCCCAAATTGCAAGCCAAGTTCCAAAAAATGTCATTAAAGAGCAATGGGTGTGTTTGGTTAGCTAGTAGTTTTCGCTGACAGGGATGGTGGGTGCTACTCTTTCACAAAAATTTGTTTAACATATTACATACACTGATTTATTACAGATTAATGTGATATACTACCTTCGTATGATTCAGTAGAGACTTTCAGAAATAGGAAAGAGAGCACGATCCCAAAAGGCTGATTTTCATACCACAGAATCAAAAAGTTTTACACAAAAGAAGCATGAATTTGTGAGACATGATGTTGTGGACTTGCATCTTTGGTTGAATTTTACCTTGGTATTCAAATTTATTAACATAAATTATGTAATTTTATAGGCCATAAATGAAAGTAGAGAGCCTAGCATATTAGAAGTTTGGAAGATGACTCACCAACGAAAAGATGGAAGCTACATCAAGGACACAAATACTAAAGAGTTTCTGGTTTGTTACTTTAATTTTTTGTTAACTAGACATCGTTTGCTATATGTGACATAACAAGTAATATACATGTTGCTTAATTTTTAGGAAACAGCTGAAAAATTGGTGGATGATCGTATTTTAGAGAATCCTGAAATGTCTAGGGCATCTATAGAAGATGAGGTTTTTAATGAAATGATGTATGATGAAGAGCTTTCAAACCAAAGGGTAGTTGGATTTGTCCATGGAGTTAAAAAAAGTCAAGTTTTTGGATTGAAGGCTAACTTGAGCAAAAGTGGTTGTGAAGGAGACTTAACACATGTCAAAGGAAAACTCATTTCTATAGAGAAAGAGAATGAGCAGTTGAAAAATAGACATGTTTCATTAGAGAGAGAAAACCAACAATTAAAAAAAGCACATGCAAATTTGCAATCTCAACTAAGTTGCATCACTGCTGCACTTGCTAGGAATGGCATTGCGCTTGGCAGTTCTACTAGAAGGGAAAGTCATGAAAGGAATGTGGATGATGAAGAGGTAAAATTCTTTGAAATGCATTTCACATATTTTATACTATTCTTTTTATATGGTGATGAGGGGTAACCTATGTATAGCTGGTAAACTATCTATACTAATAGAGTGCTCTTCCTAACAACTAGTTACTGTCTACACTCAATGTGAATGTGTTGTTCAGATTTACGATTAGGTAAACATATAGTGTAGTGTTTGAAGTGGATCTATCAGTCTTTGATGCAATGTTCTTGGACATTGTAGGTTGTTGGATATGATTTGAGTTTCTGAAGAATGAATGATGGGATTTGAAATAGCTCAAGAATAGGAGTTTATGTTCAATAGGATAGTTACATTTTATTTCAAATTTTATTATATTAGTATAGAGCTATGAACAATTGTCATCTTTGTATGAACTTTTTCATTTGCATATGTAGTTTGTATTCTTTATTTATATGTTTTTCTTTATATCAACATTTTTATCATCATTATGTCAATATTATAGAGATAGTTTGCTATCGATATTTCCACAAGATGATGAAATGAGTTGCAGATTTCTTGAAAGTTTCTATTGCCTTTTAAACATAATTTTTGCAGATTTATTTCTCAGTTTGTGAATGATCAAATGTTACTTTATATCCAAATTGGTCTAGAAATGACCACTTCAAGAGACTTTTGTAATCATTCCTTGTCTTATTCTCAACAGGAGAACCCTAGAGTAACACCTATGTTATTGTCTAACCCTGGTTAAATAGAGATAACATATAGTTGCTGCAATTTTAACTCCCAACTTTCCCTTGATTATTTTCCACATTGTAGGATTTGACATACTCGTGCAGACATGATACATGTTAGTCTGATTTATTTTTATATCGTGTTTGGCCCTTTATTTTTTGTGTACAAGATGCTTAATTTTTCAAACCATGAGCACAAACTTGTTGCTATCTGTCTCCCTTGGTCAACTGGTCAGAGGTGACTTCTTTGTCTCATTTTGTAAGTTTTCGTAACTCCTTTCTCTTTCATGTGACATGTTACTAGAATATCATAGTTCTACTCATTTGTTTTATTATGGCATGTTGATTATCTTGAATGATCTACTGTTAGGTTTTCATAAGTTAATATAGCTATTGACAACATGGCCTCATGAGATCTTTTTAGCTTAACTTCTATTAAGATCTTGATGTTAGTTTAGGACTTTGTATGAAATTTAGTATGTGCTTTATTCATGCCTTGAAGGCATGTTATTTCTTATTTTTTATGTGCCCCATCTTGTCTGGGTTATCTAGTGTCTCTTGTTGTTTGTCTCCCATGCATAAGTAATTGATGTTTTTCCTCTAAAGAAATTGTTGAACTGTTCATTTTTGTTCTTGTACAGTTTATAACCTTTTCTTGAAATGATCATTTCTTGCTTTAGAAAGGTATGTTGGTGTTCTCTTTGTAGGCTGCAAATATAATTTGATTTGTTCTTGGGTCTTTGTTTTTCTTACTCCCTTGATTGATGTTTTGGGCTCTGGCATAACCATCCATAATGGCATGTTGTTTTACAATCTGTGAAGGTGTTTGTGACTATGGTCATGAAGGAGGATTCTAGATTCATTTTGTCCCTTCTTGTTCCTATAAATTTTGGAGGCATTGTGATTGATGTTAGTTGGATCTTTTGATTGTGTGACTAATTTCATAAAGATATTGTCTAATCAACCTAGATCAGGTTGAATTTTCATCCATCTATGTGGAGAAAAAACCATTGATCATTTACCTTGTTGTAACCCCACTTGTATGCTTTGTTTGTTCGATTTGTCTATCTAACAACTTTCAACTTTACTTGTTAAGAGGTACAATGCTCGTCTTGTGTATATCAAGTCCAATGCTCGTGTTGGAGGAAATTACCAATGATGTCCAAGATCTGCATAGATAGTGAGTTATTGTTTGCTTCTCCCTCCATTAAATGGCCATGCCTTGGGTATTGTTACACATTCCAAGCTTGGTTTTGTTGCATGATTGCTTTGGATTGACATATTAAATTCTCAATATAAAATGTCCTCAAATGATACAGCCTTTTATGATCCTCACTGTTTGTATGTGTATATTTTCTGGCTTTTTAGGAGTTCTCTACTCTATTGTCTAACTTTCCTCGTGAGATCTTTATCTACAAAGGCTCATTTATCTATGAAAGAGCTTGAAATTTTGGGTCAGCTTCTGAATCTCTTATGTTGTTCTAGGGGAGTCCATTATCTAATAAAACATCATTGACTGAAGCTCCAGTTTTTTTGACAGAAAAGTGGTTGTCTACCGCATCCTCCCTACTACTTTGATGGAGTTTGTCTTTGTGAAGGTGGTGTGGATTTATTCTTCAGTAGGGGTTTCCACCATCTTGTTGAGCTATGATTTTGGTAAGGATTTATATTAGGCACTCATTGACTTTTCATTTGGTGGGTTTCAAGGCACTAAAGAACTGCTTGATCAAGTACTATTTATCAAATGCATGACAATAATGTGCTATCTCCATTGGTCAACTAGTTAGAGGTGACTTCTTTGTCTCATTCTGTAAGTCTCCTTAACTCCTTTCTCTTTCATGTGACCTATTGCTAGAATATTATAGTTCTACTCATCTATACTATATATGAAAGCTCGTTGGGGGTGTTCGATGCAATTTTAACCAACATTTTTCTAATTTACGTATCCATCCTATCAGGTTGAATTTTCATCCATCTATGTGGAGAAAAAACCATTGATCATTTACCTTGTTGTAACCCCACTGGTATGCTTTGTTTGTTCTATTTGTCTATCTAACAACTTTCAACTTTACTTGTCAAGAGGTATAGTGCTCGTGTTGTGTATATCAAGTCCAATGCTCGTTTTGGAGGATACCAATGATATCTAAGATCTCCATAGATAGTGAGTTATTGGTTGCTTCTCCATTCAATAATTCATTCCTTTTTTTTTGGAATATCTGAATATATTATTATAAAAATTTCCCTCATGTTTACAACTTTTCCATGGAAGTACAATTTATAATGTCATTCATAAAATAGATTGCTAGTACTGCTGAGTTGCCTCCAACTCCCTAGATGTATATAAGTTAGAAATAAGAATACCTAATCCATACTACACAACTTCTATGGGCCAAAGCATCCTTTGTAGTCTGACGGTGAACCTACCACTACGTGATTCGAACATTTTCTCTTATGTGTTCTCCTTGAAAGATCATTTCCACACCAACTACCAGTAGTAGGACCTTCACAATCATCATCACCACCATCGTCATCATCATTGTTGTGAGTATTATTTGATTGCAGAATACTAGATGATTGTCTTCTTGAAGATTGACTTACATAGTCATCACTCATCTCTTCACTTCCTACTAATCTAGTTTCATATTTCTGATCTTGTGTATTCTGTTCAGCCAAAATATCAGATGCTAAATTAGTGCCATCCAACAGATGTGTTCTCTTCTTTGATTTGGTTGAAAATTTAGGAAATTCTTCTCTATCCTCCACAACTTTGACCCACTAAATGTCACTAAGTGTATTTGCATGGATCACTTCTTTTCATTGCCTTTTACTAGTGACCTTAGTACTACACATATCTTATTTTGGCTTCGTGTTCTTGTCATCTTTGTTGACTGAATACACCCATTCAGGAACCTCATATTTTTCCATTAGTCTCGATCGATATCCTTTTCTCTGTTGTCTATCTTCATCCGTCTTCTGAAACATCCAGTAATCTTCATCGTTGCGGGTAGCAAGTCCATTGATTTCTCTCTCATTGGGAACATTAGTGCCAAGTAAATCAGTTCCTCTTTGCATTATATCCTACAACATATCTCTTCTATCTTGTGGTGTGGAATTTGTATTAAATAGTCTGGTTTGAATGACTTTATCATCAGTGCCCATTTTTTGTTTGGCTTGTTCAAGAATTACTCTTCAATTGATCCAACACTAACTAGCACAAACACATGTATGTTCTTCTTGTGTCCAATACAATGAGCATGATCTTCTACATGTTGGTCCATTTGTGGGTTCCAATCACTATAAACAAATTGTCACATAATCTGTCGTTTGCAAATTTAAAGGATTATGACAACCTTTATAGGTTGCCCCTGCGTCCTCTTCCCAACCATAGCCTGGATAGCTTGCGGGTGATAAATACAATGCTTAACACGGGGCTCAAACTCGGGATCCCCCCAGAGGGGGACACCGTGCCTACCACCTGAGCTACGCTGGTCGGGTACCGTTTGCAAATTTAGACCAAGCCCACCTTCTCTAGTATTTAGAAGAAACATAAAATAAGGTGAGTCGGGTGCGTTGAACTTCTTGAGTAACGTCCATCATTCTTCAGTTTTTGTTGAGCCGTTCAACCTTAGATAATTGTAATCGTGTAACTTGAGATATATCTCAATAATATTTACTAGCCTAGTCATCTGAGAGAAAATTAATACTCTATGACCAGCTTTTTGCAACTTCGACAACAAGCAATCTCGAAGCTCAAACTTCCCAGACACTCTTACAAAGTCTTCCTTACGCCAAAAGTAATCTGGCACAAAGAGGTATGGATGATTGCAACACTTTCAAAGATGCATTGATAAATTCTAAAGACTTCTTAACCTTCCATTTCCTAAGTACTTTGTTTTCTAAGAGACAACCTAGTCTATTATGAGTACCTGCTGAAGTGTAAAGCAGTCTTCCGATAGTGACCCAGCATGACTCATATTTGAATCCTTCGACTCTGGTATTAGTGTATCACCCCTAGCACACTTTATCACTTGGGTTACTTGTTAGGTTCTCTCATCATGTTACCTTGATAGGAAAAATTGAGTGCAAGTGAATGACACCAATTTATGGCGGACTTTAAATGTCCTACTAGGCATGAACATGTGTTATGCACGGGCTTAATATTTAATCCATATGTTCGGTTAATATAATAAATTGAAAGAATACAATTGATTTTAGGCAAGAGCTCAACATCCATGACTTGAGGTCTTCAGATGAATCTGTTGCTTTTAAAAAAATGGTTTAGTTCGAGTAGTTGCCTAGCTAGCATACACATCATATATAAGTTAGCAGGAATCAAAAACGTGATTCAAGATGCAGATATTATAGTGAATAAACTCCATTAGAAGAAAAAAGTATTTAAGCACATATTTGGCATTGGAAATCAACCCACATATATATATATATATATATATATATATATATATATATATTCTAAAAGGTTATATACTTAAGACATAGTCAAGTGTTTCTAGCAATGATAACACTCTTGATATTTGCTCACACCAAGGAAGCACAGACACGTTTCTAGACACAGATACGGACACTGACACGGACACAGGACATGACAAATTTCAAAAATGTAGGACACGGACACGGCATTGGATGAGGGAAAATATTTTTAATATATACATATATGTGGGTGTATGATGTATTAACTGGAATATGTTTTCAAATTTATCCAGATCATGTATCTATGTATATATAATCTTATATGCATATAGAGGTGTGTTTTCGTGTGTGTAGTAGAGACAATGTGAAGAATAAAAATAAACGTGTATTTCTGTAAATATAGTATATTACAGATTTTTTATATATACGAGTTCATATTAGTCATTTCACCAACTTATTAGACCATAATTTGATTCATAATATCTGATTCAAGTTAGACTTTACATATTGTTTTTTTCCAACAGATCTGCTTGTAATTGTGATCAGATACGAGCTCTATGTTACATTTTCTCAGTAATAGGACATAACAGTAGCTGTATATTCAACATTTGCATTGTAAAATAGGCTATTACAGCAGCAACTGTTGTAATGACGTATCCAGGAAGTGTCTGGGCAGTGTTCAGCCATGTTCGCGGTGCAGAAAAAGATCAAAATCAACTGGACACGTCCCAGCTGTGTCCAAAACGTTTTCGGTCGTGTCCGGGAAGTGTCTGTGTCCAAAACGTGTCTGACACGGACACGGGGGCTGTCTAGAAGTGTTTGTACTTCCTTGGCTCACACAATACCAAACGAAACAAAAAAAACCAGCCATCCTATTTATTTTCAGTGGCATGCTGATAATATAATGTTTGCTAGGCATAAAGGTCACATTTCAAAATGACTTGTGTTTTTCCAAGAAGAAAATTCTCAACTTCATCTTTCTTTATCCATAACAAAATGGTCTGATAAAATGATGTAAGTACTTAATCATCAGCAACTCTTCTTCATCTGTGACAGAAACTTCACATTTATAATCAAATGGAGCAATTCATTTGTTCCTTGACTCCTTTGTTAAATTTATTCAGCTATTGCTCTTGAGTAGACTGTCATTTAGCTGTTAGAATTTAGAGTTGGCTATCAACCTTGCATATAGTATCTAACATAATACATGTGGCCCTTGAAAATGAGACATCCAAGTGCGTTCAATTGTAGTTGCAAAATAAGTTTTGTGAGAAATTAAGAGTGGGATGAAATTGGATTGATGCTTCCGCATCAATGTGGGGAATTTTATTAATGTATTGTGTACAGACCATGGGGACGGTCATTGCTGTCCAGAGATAACCTGATCTACTAGCATTTCTGAACTGCTAGCATTTCAATGCAAATAACAACTTTTTCGTTTACATGTGGTTCCCTTTTTAACTAGCATTTGCATGCCATGATCATGAGCATTCGGTTGTTAATATAGATAATGGATGGGTGATTAGAAATTAGTTTTGTAAATACCTTATCCCTAAATGAATATTCATCTTTATATACCTTGTCGTATTATATAACCAGTCGATACATACAATTATAGTAAAGATTTTTTTTGTCTAGCAATACTGTGCCGAGTGATATCTTAGCTCCTTTATAATTGAACCAGGTGAAGACCATTAAAGGCTAGTCACAAAGGACAAGACCACTATTCTTAACTATTGACCGTCAATCCACCACATGGCTAAAAATGTACATAAAGTTGCATGATGATTGTTACTGAAGCATTTATATATGCATCTGACGTGAGATGATAGTCATGGTACATTGATTGAATCTTTGTACTGAAGGCCTTTTTCGATTGGAGTTTTACTTGATTTGCAGCTGATACAAGGAAGTTGGTTCATATCTCCTTATATATGTTACTTCTTTTTTGTTACATTGGTAGTGTCTCATGTAGTAACTACCTATACCGGTCAGCTAACAGTTATAGGCATTGACCTTGTATTGTCTTGGTTTTTTGTTCAAGGCCTAAAAAGAGAAAGCCAATCTATTGAATGTTTTCCTCTTTCATGGAAGGTAACTGTGGCAACACATCCCACTATCACACAGATAGCGAGGTGTTACGTGAAAACATGCTGAAAACACCATAACCACAGGTTACCAAGAACACGGGTTAATTAAAACCGATTGCGGAAAACAGATAAACTGAGAAACTATTACATATAGGTCCTCATCCTGCAAGGAAACATGTTATATGAACATATACAAGCCTTGATATGTGTCCACGGCTCAGAAGGTTAGCTGTTAAGCCATCACATGAGTTCGTCACCTGTTATATATATACATAAAGGCCCACATCCGGCCAGCAGCAGGATATACAAAGGATCAATAGCTATACATCGTGAAATAACGTCAAAACGCTCCCAAGGACCTGAGAGTACAGGGATGACTCTAGAATCTACTACAAAACACCAAAACAGTAGCATATCCATCTCTTACCTTCTACTGCTCATCTTGTTGCTCGACCGCAACTCCGCGACCACCACCACACCTAACACGAACACGTGAAAACCAGTGGGATGAGACAATTGAACATTGTCCCAGCGAGAAACATAACTCCCCGCTGAAACTATAAAACCAGAAGGGTAAAGCAACAGCATTAGATAACCAGTAAAACGTAGAATAATAATATTCTATATAGTAAGGCCATTCGTACCATCATGCTTACAGGCTATTCATGAGACATATCACCACTTATCTCTTTATGGAACATGATTGACAAGATAAGATTTATAAGATATTATCACATAACATGAAGAACATATAAGTAATTGTAAGATATAACAAGATTAACTACACAAGCAAGGCCTCAACCAATGTTTCATGTTTTTCCTTAAGCAACAAATAATATACGGATGGATTACGTATATGCCCTGAGGAAGTGAGTTGTACCGCTCAAATCCAACCTTCGGTTGTGAAACCCAAAGCCGGTGCCATACAAGGTCAAATGGAAGAGTCGGACTCCACGACCTCCCACCTCGTAGTCAGTGTATGAGTACAACACAAGTAGGACCGCAGTCTCATGCTTAAATGGCCTCAGCCACAGGGTCAGCTCCATAGGCTACCATTTCTCTAGCCCGCCTCGGTACAGGTCACGGAGCTAGTATATCTGAGCCACGGGCATGTTCACCGTGCTCCGATCCATGAACGCATTCATGCTCCCATGTCACATATCCTGAGCCATGGGTCTGTTCACCATGCTCTAATCATATCATGAGTCTACAACCGTAGCTGCACTCGAATCCTCACTATTTTAGGCTAGGAGAAACCTCGCATATTCAACAATATGCGCTCTGGGTTAACCTGTAAGAGAACCCGTTTCACCATCACCAGCTCCTGACGATGATGGATCTATGGCCAGGGCAAACTACATGATGTATTCCACTGTGATTAATTAGTATCTTTTATATGGATTGCAAGATTCAACCAAGAATATAACATGCAAACTATAACGAGAATAAACAACATAAAACTCAATGTTATGCTTTTATTGTAATCACATCATCCTGATTCATCACAAGGATCCAAAATCACATGTTATCACTTGGCCTCTTGCCAATCATCCAGATCCATCTCAAGGATCATCACATACCATGGGATCTCAATCCCTCATCATATACCGCCACTGCCTTTCAAGGCTTACATCATCATCATGGGATAGCAATCCAACACATCATACATGTGATTTCATCATTAAGAGTAACTTATCAAAGCAATGTTACTCATCACATATATATACTGCATAGCCTTTTGCTTGGCTATGCATCACCTGCATGGTTAGTGTACACAATAATCATAGGATTAACAGAAAGACCATGCTTATCAAAATAGGGTGACATTAATGATTACATACTTTATCAAGTAAGCCTCAACTTATGATCATATGCATAAGGCACATCATTAAGCAAACCATATTAAATGCTTACCATTACCTCAACTCTATATAGATAATTAAGATGATCACTTTCATGTGTATAGCCATGTTAAGTTGAAGGGGCAAGCTTTATCATTACCATTAAGAATATCAAGGGTCACCAACATGTCTAAACGTGATACAAGAACATCATATCGGTTTCCATAAGGGACGGGACCCTCACTAAAAGCTTCCACTTCTCTTACTAGAGGTGGTATCGGGCAGGGTACTCACCCTAACGCCCAACACATCTCGGTCAACGTGTGTCGGCCAAGCATAGTAGGTGATGTGCAACGCTGCGTTGTGCAGCACTGATATATCGTGCAGCGAGGCCTTATGAGGCATATCGTGCGACGGCCAAGGATACCAAGTGACGCTCTGTCGGACAGGGAACTCACTCTAGTGTGACGCCCGACACAACACCCTAACTAGATAACCAGTTACAAACCTCCCCTACAACATTGTCAAACCATCACAAAAACTAAGGTATCGAACAGGTTACTCACCAAGGTGGGATGCACGACACACCCCAAGCAGGGACCAAGGTAATGCCTGTCACAGCCACAACAGGTCTCGTCCAAGCCCAAGGATAAGAGGGATAACAGGCAGCACCTCCCCCAGATCATAACGGCCATGATGCAACATATACCAGGTCGTCATCTACCTCAAGCACAAAGGCATGGAAACCCTAATGGATCAAGAGGACGGCTCACCTCTCAACTTAAACGAGAGAGGGGTCTTGCCCATCTCTTGCCACCAAACGGACAACACAAGGACAACCCTAGCAAAGATCACCACTAGTACAAAACTCACCCTTCAAGTCCATGGTGAGAGGAGGGTGTTGCTCAAGCTACTAGAACACAAGCTCACCTCTCCACTTAAACGAGAGAGGAGTGTTACTCATGATACTAGAACTCAAGCTCACTCCTCAAGACCTAGGAGAGAAGAGAGTGTTTCTCACCAAGAACACTATAATATAGGATCGGCCAACAAGAAGGAACTTAAGCAAGGAACCAACTAGCAAAGCATATATCCAACAAGATCATAGCATATATAAGAACATAGAAAAGGAGGTAATGTAGTTAGGGTTAGGAGTTATGCAACCCGCCTTAAGCAAGCTCCAAGCTCCTAGCACCAAGGAAGAAGAAAGTTCCAAGACAGGATCGGCCACCAAGCAAGCTCCTCCAAGGGTGTCATCCACCAAGCTTGCAAAAGAGGAGGGTATCGTGCACCAAGGGGAGAGGGAACAAAAGAACCAAAGGAATCCTTAGCAAAGGAAGGGAAACATATATATAGAAGGGGGTGGAGGAGAAACCAAGGTAAGATATGGCAAGGTGTCGCCCACCTAGGGACACTTGTCCAAGAGCACAAGCCACCACTCTAGCAAGCCCTAAACACATGTCCAAGGTCATTGCTACATGCAAGCATCAAGCACCAAGTGTCCACTAGTGGTGACACAAATGAGGTCAAAGCTTGGTCAAAGGCTCTTGGGAGACACACTACCACTCCTCCAGGCCGACACACTCCACACTGGGTGACACACTGCCCTGGGCGACACAGCCTAGGCGACACAAACACCTCCTGGCCGATACAAGGGTCCAACAAGACAAAGGCAAGGCTCAAAAAAGCCCAACAAGGTCAACCAAGCCCAAAGAAACTCAAGCAACGAGCCCAAACCTTCCCTCAACACTAGAGGAAGCAAGGAGAGGGAGGAACACCTCTCAAGGTGGCAAACTTGCTCACAAACCCTAGACTTGGGTTAATTGCAAGTAGCACCTCCGACTCTCAACAAGGCACCAACAAACCCTAATCACCACTAAAGGTGATTAGCAAGCAACTAAACATCAGGTTTAAGCAAAGCAAACAGGATAAACCCTAAACGGAGGTCAGGGTCCTTACAAACTAACCCTCTACAAAGGGATTTCATCCCCAAAATCCGAAGAGAAAAGTGAGGGATACTTCCTCCTCAACTCTTCCTCAAGCTCCCACGTGGCTTCCTCAATGCCACGATGATGCCAAAGAACCTTTACAAGAACCAGGTCCTTCCTCTTCAGCTTCTTAACTCTTCTATCAAGGATCATCATAGGACCTTCCTCATAGGTCACATCTTCATCAAGCTCAACTTCGACTGGCTGTATCACTGCTCCCAAATCTGGATGACTTTTCTTCAGCATACTGACATGGAACACTGGATGTAACATGTGCAACTCTGGCGGCAGCTCCAACTCGTAAGCTACCTTGCCAACACGTGCTATGACTGGGTATGGCCCCATATACCTGGGTGCGAGCTTACCCTTCCGTCCAAATCTTAGCACACCTTTCCACGACGAGACTTTAAGATACACTTTGTCTCCTACCTGGAACTCTAAGGGTCGTCGGCGATTGTCTGCGTAAGACTTCTGCCTGTCCTGTGTTGCTTTCAACTGCTGTTGTATCACTTTGATCTTCTCTGTTGTCTATTGTACTAACTCGGGACCCAAAAGTTGATACTCACCAGACTCATACCAACATAACGGAGATCTGCACTTCCTGCCATATAAGTTCTCATAAGGAGCCGTGTCAATGCTCCGCTGATAACTATTATTGTAGGCAAACTCTATCAAACTGAGATGCATGTCCCAACTGCCTACGAACTACAAAACACAAGCTCGAAGAAGATCCTCCAAAGTCTGAATAATCCTTTCAGACTGTCCATCCGTCTGCGGGTGGAAAGCAGTACTGAACCTCAACTGTGTTCCCAACGCTTTGTGTAACTGTTCCCAGAAACGACTCGTGAATTGAGGACCTCTGTTAGAAACTATTGTCGTTGGCACACCATGCAAGCGTACTATCTCATCCACGTATACTCGAGCAAGCTTCTCAGTCGTATACGTCGTCTTTACATGTAGGAAATGGGTAGATTTCATCAATCTGTCCACTATCACCCAAATGGAATCATGATTCCTAGTTGTCCTGGGTAGACCAACTACGAAATCCATGGTTATATGATCCCATTTCCACTGCGGTATCAGCAAAGGTTACAACGTACCTGCCGACTTCTGATGTTCAGCCTTGACTTGTTGACAAACCGCACATCTTGCCACGAACTCAGCTACATCTTTCTTCAAACTGGGCCACCAATATAAGTCCTTTAGACCATGATACATCTTGGTGACACCTGGATGCATAGCATACATCGACGTGTGTGCTTCCTCGAGAACTAGCTTCCTCAGATCATCGGCTTCGGGAACCACCATCCTTTCACGATAGCAAACTAGCCCATCCTCGGACTCATGGAACCCATCACGCTTTTTGCTGCCGAGCTCTGATCTGATCAACTATACTGCATCAACTGCCTGTTGTGCATATTTGATTTGCTGTCTAAGCATAGGCTTGACTTGCATTTGTGCTAAAAGTCCAGCCAACGAGGAAACTTCCATCTGCACATTCATCTATCCCAAGGAAACAAACATGTCTCGTCTATAGCATACCAGGGAACTCAATTGTGCCTTCTTTGAAGAAAAAGAAGAAGACTTTCGGCTAAGCGCATCAGCTACCACATTCGCCTTACCAGGATGATACTCGATAGTGCAGTCGTAATCGTTGATTAACTCCATCCATCGGCACTGTCGCATGTTCAACGCATGTTGTGAAAAGATGTACTTTAGATTCTTATGATCCGTAAAGATTTGACACACTTCCCCATAAAGATAGTGTCTCCAAATCTTTAGCGAATGAACCGCCAACTCCAAGTCATGAGTCGGATAGTTTTCCTCATGTTTCTTAAGCTGTCGTGAAGCAAAAGAAACCACATGATCTTCCTGCATTAGCACACAACCTAAACCTTTCTTAGAAGCATCGTAGAAAACAACATAACCTTTTCTAGGCTCTAGCAGGATTAACACTGGAGCACTGGTTAGCTTCTCCTTCAAAATCTAAAAAGCTTGCTGACATCGATTATCCCAGACAAAAGGTACATCCTTTCTAGTCAACTTTGTCATCGGCAACGCAATCGCACTGAAGTCCTTGATAAACCTCCGGTAGTATCCTGCTAAACCAAGGAAATTGCGAACTTCTGTCGGCGTCTTCAGCTGTTCCCAATCCACAACAGATTCCACCTTCTTTGGGTCCACCTTGACTCCTTCAGCAGATATCACATGACCCAGGAAAGTCACTTCTTCCAACCAGAACTCACACTTACTGAACTTAGCATACAACTGATGTTGGTGAAGAAGAGTCAACGCTAGACGAAGATGTTGCTCATGCTCTTGCATGTCCCGACTATAGATCAAGATGTCATCTATAAAGACTACAACAAACTGATCTAAGAACAGACGGAACACTCTGTTCATCAAATCCATGAAAGCAGCAGGTGCATTGGTTAGCCCGAACGGCATAACCACAAACTCGAAGTGACCATACCTCGTCCTGAAAGCTGACTTTGGTATGTCGTCTGCCTTAATCCTCAACTGATGGTATCCGGACCGTAGATCGATCTTGGAAAACACTGTAGCACCATGCAACTGGTTGAACAGATCATCTATCCTCGACAACGGGTACTTATTCTTGATCGTGACCTTATTCAACTGATGGTAATCTATACACAACCGCATCGACCCATCTTTCTTATTGACAAACAACACTGGAGCACCCCAAGGTGACGTACTCGGTCGGATAAAACCTTTCTCTAACAACTCTTGTAACTACTTCTTAAGCTCTGCCATCTCTACTGGAGCCATCCTATATGGTGTCTGTGCAGCTGGATGCGTTCCTGGAACCAGATTGATCTCAAAATCAATCTCTCGGGGTGGAGGAACACCAGGAAACTCATCAGGAAACACATCGGCAAACTCTCGGACAACTGACACCTCCTCAAGACTAGAACCTTTCGCCTTAGTAGCCACAACGGTATCCACAACGTGAGCTAAGAACGCCTCACATCCTTGTCGTAACAACTTATCTGCCACCATAGCTGATACCAGACATGTCGGAAGAATCTTCCTATCTCCCTGGAAGATCCACTTCTCTCCATCATTATCAAACACAGCCTGCTTGGACCCACAGTCCAAAACAACCTTATACTTCTCTAAGGTATCCATCCCAAGGATCACATCGAAACCGTGCATATCAAGTGGTATGAGATCCACTTGAATGTTGTGTCCCGAGAAAGACAAGACACAAGATGGACACTCTTCTCGAAGCATCGAGGAACCATCAAGAGGGGTCTCTAACAACAAACTATCCTTCTTACAGCTAACAGGTAAACGACAGTTTTCAAGCATACTATAGGAGATAAAAGATTGTGTAGCACCGGGGTCAACCATAACAGATATAAAGCAAGAAGAAGACATATCAGAATGAAATAACTCCATATGACCTATCACCACTCGCGGGTTGACTATCGCCTCTGGCTGACTCATAGCATAGAATCGAGTTGTTGCTTGCTATCCACGTCCTCTGCTTCCTTGAGCAAACGATCCAGCTTGCGACGCTTGACTGCGTCCTCGCCCTCTGCTACTATTGGGCTGTTGTCTATCAGATCCTTGTTGGTTCTGTCTTGGCTGCTGCGTCACTTCAACATCTCTATTTGGGCAATGTGACTTGAGATGCCCGGTCTGACCACAAAGATAGCATGCCCTATCTTCGAACCATGGCCTAGATGGCCCTGTCACTGCCACTGAAGCTGTACTATGTGCTTTTGACAGTGAAGAAACATAACCTCTTCCCTTACTCGGAGACCACTGTGATGGTACACTAGAACCTCTCATCACAAAAGGTGTTGAAAACCTTGGCTTCTTGAAGCCACCAAATCTCTATCCCTGAAACTGAGCAGGCCTTTTGTGAGACATAGATTCTCTTTTCTCCCTTACTGATCGTTCAATCCTCTGGACAGATTCCACAAATGTGGCGAACCTCTCTCGATTCTCCAACGCAGACATAGGTGTTGTCAGCTCAGCACTCAGACCCTTCTCGAAACATCTGATCCACTCCTCATCTGTTGTCGCCATATGAGGACAAAAACTCAACAGATCCATGAACTTGGCCTCATACTCGGTGATATTCATCGCTCCTTATTGTAGGCTCTCAAACTGACTGATCTTCTCATCCAGATACGTCTTCAGAAAGTATCTGCTGACGAACTCGCGCCGGAAAACCTCCCAACCGATCACCTCACCAGACCGCTTCTCCACTCGATGGTCCACCAGTGACCAGCACTACCCTTCAGAAGGTAGATAGCGTGCTTTACTTTGTCCACTTCGAAGATGTCAAGGATCCAAAAAGCCTTCTCAAGACTTGTTAGCCACAGATCTAGATCCGCTGGATCAGCCGTTCCAGCATAATCTGAAGCTCTGACTCGGCGAAGCCGCTCAAAGGTCTTCCCAATACCCGATGTTTTACCATGGGGAGTCTGTGCTCTCGGCGGAGGCACTGGCAATCGCTCAACTATGAGATTCATCGTAGCCATCATCTGCCCCAAAAGTTGTTGATAGGCAGGGTGTTCAAGAATGGCTGGGTCAGGTTGGGGGACATCAGGCACCCGATCTTCATGTTCCTGCCTAAACGCTCCATCAAATGATGTAGCATCGCTGTTCTCAAAAGCGTGTTCTTCATGGTTTCCAGACATCTTGACTTCTCTTCTTCTGAGGGCAGAAGACGATCGTATGAAAATCTGGACAACTCATAAGAACATACACAACTTAGTCCCAAATCCTTGTAGACTCAGCGAACCTAGAGCTCTGATACCAAAACTTGTGGCAACACATCTCACTATCACACAGATAGCGAGGTGTTACGCGAAAACGTGCGGAAAACACCATAACCACATGTTACCTAGAATATGGGTTAATTAAAACCGATTGCGAAAAATGGATAAACTGAGAAACAATTACATATAGGTCCTCATCCTGCAAGGAAACATGTTATATGAACATATACAAGCCTTGATATGTGTCCACGGCTCAGAAGGTCAGTTGTTAAGCCATCACATGAGTTCATCACCTATTATATATATACATAAAGGCCCACATCCGGCCAGCAGCAGGATATATAAAGGATCAATAGATATACATCGTGAAACAACGTCAAAACGCTCCCAAGGACCTGAGAGTACAGGGATGACTCTAGACTCTACTACAAAACACAAAAATAGCAGCATATCCATCTCTTGCCTTCTACTGCTCGTCTTGTTGCTCGGTCGCAACTCTACGACCACCACCACGCCTAGCACGAACACCTAAAAACCAGCAGGGTGAGACAATTGAACATTGTCCCAGCGAGAAACATAACTCCCCGCCAAAACTATTAAACCAGAAGGGTAAAGCAATAGCAGTAGATAACCAGTAAAACGTAGAATAATAATAGTCTATATAACAAGGCCATTCATACCATCATGCTTACAGGTTGTTCATGAGACATATCACCACTTATCTCTTTATGGAACATGATTTACAAGATAAGATTTATAAGATATTATCACATAACATGAAGAACATATAAGTAATTGTAAGATATAACAAGATTAACTACACAAGCAAGGCCTCAACTAATGTTCCGTGTTTTGCCTTAAGCAACAAATACTATACGGATGGATTACGTATTATTATGCCTTGAGGAAGTGAGCCGTACCACTCAAATCCAACCTTTGGTAGTGAAACCCAAAGTCGGTGCCATACAAGGTCAAATGGAAGAGTCAGACTCCACGACCTCCCACCTCGTAGTCAGTGTACGAGTACAACACAAGCAGGACCGCAGTCTCATGCTTAAATGGCCTTAGCCATAGGGTCACCTCCATAGGCTACCCTTTCTCTAGCCCGCCTCGATATAGGTCACGGCGCTAGTATATCTGAGCCACGGGCATGTTCACCTTGCTCCGAACCATGAACGCATTCATGCTCCCATGTCACATATCCTGAGCCATGGGTCTATTCACCATGCTCTAATCATATCCCGAGTCTGCAACCGTAGCTGCACTCGAATCCTCACTATTTTAGGCTAGGAGAAACCTCACATATTCAACAATATGCGCTTCGGGTTAACCTGTAAGAGAACCCGTTTCACCATCACCAGCTCCTGACGATGATGGATCTATGGCCAGGGCAAACTACATGATGTATTCCACTGTGATTAATTAGTATCTTTTATATGGATTGCAAGATTCAACCAAGAATATAACATGCAAACTATAACGAGAATAAACAACATAAAACTCAATGTTATGCTTTTATTGTAATCACATCATCCTGATTCATCACAAGGATCCAACATCACATGTTATCACTTGGCCTCTTGCCAATCATCCAGATCCATCTCAAGGATCATCACATACCATGGGATCTCAATCCCTCATCATATACTGCCACTGCCTTTCAAGGCTTACATCATCATCATGGGATAGAAATCCAACACATCATACATGTGATTTCATCATCAAGAGTAACTTATCAAAGCAATGTTACTCGTCACATATATATACCTCATAGCCTTTTGCTTGGCTATGCATCACCTGCATGGGTAGTGTACACAATAATCATAGGCTTAACAGAAAGACCATGCTTATCAAAATAGGGTGACATTAATGATTACATACTTTATCAATTAAGCCTCAACTTATGATCATATGCTAAGGCACATCATTAAGCAAGCCATATTAAATTCTTACCATTACCTCAACTCTATACAGATAATAAGATGATCACTTTCATGTGTATAGCCATGTTAAGTTGAAGGGGCAAGCTTAATCATTACCATTAAGAATATCAAGGGTCACCAACATGTCTAAACGTGATACAAGAACATCATATCGGTTTCCATAAGGGACGGGACCCTCACTGAGAGCTTCCACTTATCTTACTAGAGGTGGTATCAGGAAGGGTACTCACCCTAACGCCCAACACATCCCGGTCAACGTGTGTCGGCCAAGCATACTAGGTGACGTGCAATGCTGCGTTGTGCAGCACTGATATATCGTGCAGCGAGGCCTTATGAGGCATATCGTGCGACGGCCAAGGATACCAAGTGACGCTCTGTCGAACATGGAACTCACTCTAGTGTGATGCCCGACACAACACTCTAACTAGATAACCAGTTACAAACCTCCCCCACAATGTTGTCAAACCATCACAGAAACTAAGGTATCGGACAGGTTACTCACCAAGGTGGGATGCACGACACACCCCAAGCAGGGACCAAGGTAACGCCTGTCACAGCCACAATAGGTCTCGTCCAAGCCCATGGACAAGAGGGATAACGGGCAGCACCTCCCCCAGATCATAACGGCCATGATGCAACATATACCAGGTCATCATCTACCTCAAGCACAAAGGCATGGAAACCCTAATGGATCAAGAGGACAGCTCACCTCTCAACTTAAACGAGAGAGGGGTCTTGCACATCTCTTGACACCAAATGGCCAACACAAGGACAACCCTAGCAAAGATCATCACTAGTACGAAGCTCACCCTTCAAGTCCATGGTGAGAGGAGGGTGTTGCTCAAGCTACTAGAACACAAGCTCACCTCTCCACTTAAATGAGAGAGGAGTGTTACTCATGATACTAGAACTCAAGCTCACTCCTCAAGACCTAGGAGAGAAGAGAGTGTTGCTCACCAAGAACCCTAGAACATAGGATCGGCCAACAAGAAGGAACTTAAGCAAGGAACCAACTCACAAAGCATATAGCCGACAAGATCATAGCACATATAAGAACATAGAAAAGGAGGTAATGTAGTTAGGGTTAGGAGTTATGCAACCCGCCTTAAGCAAGCTCCAAGCTCTAGCACTAAGGAAGAAGAAATCTCCAAGACAGGATCGGCCACCAAGCAAGCTCCTCCAAGGGTGTCGTCCACCAAGCTTGCAAAAGAGGAGGGTATCGTGCACCAAGGGGAGAGGGAACAAAAGAACCAAAGGAATCCTTAGCAAAGGAAGGGAAACACATATATAGAAGGGGGTGGAGGAGAAACCAAGGTAAGATATGGCAAGGTGTCGCCCACCTAGGGACACTTGTCCAAGAGCACAAGCCACCACTCTAGCAAGCCCTAAACACATGTCCAAGGTCATTGCTACATGCAAGCATCAAGCACCAAGTGTCCACTAGTGGTGACACAAACGAGGTCAAAGTTTGGTCAAAGGCTTTGGGTGACACACTGCCACTCCTCCAGGCCGACACACTCCACACTGGGCGACACAGCCTGGGCGACACAAACACCTCCTGGCCGATACAAGGGTCCAACAAGACAAAGGCAAGGCTCAACAAAGCCCAACAAGGTCAACCAAGCCCAAAGGAACTCAAGCAATGAGCCCAAACCTTCCCTCAATACTAGAGGAAGCAAGGAGAGGGAGGAATACCTCTCAAGGTGGCAAACTTGCTCACAAACCCTAGACTTGGGTTAATTGCAAGTAGCACCTCCGACTCTCAACAAGGAACCAACAAACCCTAATCACCACTAAAGGTGATTAGCAAGCAACTAAACATCAGGTTTAAGCAAAGCAAATAGGGTAAACCCTAAACGGAGGTCAGGGTCCTTACAGTAACCATAGGTTTATCCGATTGTTACTAGTAAATTTTTGTACTAGAGTCTGTTGGTCTTATGTCGTGTCCTATTTGGTGGAGAGATATACCAGATGAGCAAGTCGGCGTTCCAAGAGAAGAAGATGGGCGTGTGCATGTGGTTGATGAGCGTGTAGAAGCAGGTTCCAGAGTGGTGGTTCCTGGCTATCCTTGGAGCAAATATTTCCTTCACCATGTTCGCATGTGAGTACTACAACGAGCAGCTACAGCTGCCATGGTGGGGTGTCATACTGGCTTGCGCGCTTGCCATCTTTTTCACTCTCCCCATTAGTATCATCACAACAACCACTAATCAGGTGCATTATATATAATTCTGCACTTGCAAGGGGCACCTTTCTGTTAATTTGACATAAATATCAGTCCTTGAACATTCTGATATTCATGGGATTCTGTTAATTAACGGGACAGACACCAGGATTGAATATTATCACAGAGTACATCATGGGGTATCTGTATCCCGGAAGGCCCGTAGCCAATATTTGTTTTAAGGTGTATGGCTATATCAGTATGACACACTCGTTGGAGTTCCTCCAAGACTTCAAGCTTGGTCACTACATGAAGATTCCCCCGAGAACCATGTTCATGGCGCAGGTTAAAATTCTTTTGGGCTGGAATTCGTTGTATGATTTTCAATACCAGTCTTGATTTCCTTGCCATAGCTAGCCAAAAGCAGATTATTTTCTTGGTTTAGTGTAACATATCGCTTCATTTTGTAGGTTGTGGGAACATTGATTGCAGCATTCGTCTACTTGAGAACGGCATGGTGGCTCATGGAATCCATCCCAGATATATGCAACAAGGAACTGCTGGCCTCAGACAGCCCTTTGACATGCCCAGGCGACCACGTCTTCTATGACGCATCCGTCATCTGGGGTCTTATTGGTCCCCATCGCATCTTTGGCAATCTGGGCACTTACTCTACCGTCAGCTGGTTCTTCCTGGTCGGTGCCATTGCCCCCTTCCTCGTTTGGCTCACACACAGGGCCTTTCCGCAGCACCAATGGATCCAGCCAATCAACATGCCCATCCTCATAGGCGCAACGGGACAGATGCCTCCGGCCACCGCCGTCAACTACATCACCTGGGTGCTTGTTGGTTTTCTGTCCGGTTTCGTGCTGTACAGGTACCGGCGGGACTGGTGGCAGCGCCACAACTACGTTCTGTCTGGGGCGTTCGACGCCGGGCTGGCATTCATGGTTGTGATGCTCTATCTTTGCTTGGGGTTACAGGGCATCAATATCAACTGGCCCGGGAACGACCTGGACGGCTGCTCTCTGGCTCACTGTCCGACGGAGAAGGGAATAATGGTGGACGGTTGCCCTGTTTTATAATAGAATTGATACGTGTGTTGCCTAAATCAATTTTCAAGTTTAGGGGAAATCACGCATTGTAGGTTTGCTTTAGTCTGCTACATCTGGCGGTTGTATGTGCTATTTTTGGTGTAAATATTTGGCAGAAAACATGCATAACAGTTACATCCATGAAAATTGAATGTGATACTGAATGTTTTTAATATGAATCTCTTGTGCGGGAGGCAAGGTGAATAAAATTGCTCCTAGTTCAATTAAAAAAGTTTTTGCCACTCTAATATTCATTGAATGCTTCCATTAAAAGTTTATAATCTTTAGAAATGTAAAAACATGTGTGGATGTTTCCGTTTTTATTCAAATAAATTGCAATTTTTTCCACACTTTGGATTCACTTTTCCACGCTTTTCACAGTAAAGAAATTTGACCGCCAATTATTACGTCAACAGCAGATATGGATCTTTTTACACTTTTTAAGCGTGGAGTTAATTTCCATACTAAAAGGTGGAGAGAAAATTTCACACTTAACAGCACGGATAATATGTGGTCACTCTTTATAGTGGAGAAATTTTTTTACATTTGACAACGTGGGAAAATTTCTACTCTAATTTTTGCCTCCCTTGCTATTAGCGTGGACAATGTATGTTTCCACGCTTTTATGAGTGGAAAAATCTATTTTAAAGCGTGGAAAAACACATAATTTTTTGTAGTGTTTATATTTGTGTATTTTTACACATTTATATAGTCATATAAATGATGGTGGTACATAGTTGTTGTCTTTAGTGGAATTATTATGTATATTTTGTGTAGATTTTATTGACTTATTTCATGACAATCTCGAATAGAAATATACAACAATTAGAAAGTAGGAGATAGATAATTACGATGAGAATTTGGTTTATTGCTATAAGTAAACTATTATATGCGTCGACAGATAGATATAGTTACTTGTAGGTAACATAAAATTCAAAAGAAAAAAAATATATATATATAAAGACATAAAAGAGAGAAAGAGAGAGTGAAGAAAAAAATGATTACATCCATTATTACTCGTCATCTTTCTCCATAATTTTTAATATTTCGCCATCCTCACACAAAAACAACTTTTGACTTTCCTTCTTTCTTAAAAAAATACCACTATACTTAATTCTCAATATTATTTTACTCTTCTTTCATTACGAATAAATATATAGCAAAAAAATTAGATTACATGATTAAAATGAAGAAGAGAGGCTTAAGGAACTATTTTAAATAGGATAGTGCCATTTGAACAAAAAAGAATGTATGTTAGTGTGGAGACTTTTTATATTTTAGAAGACGATGATGTTTGAACTTTGAACGGAAATATATATATATATATATATATATATATATATATATATATATATATATATATATATATATATATATATATATATATATGTACACTTGGAAAAAATAATATGTGTCTTTATTAGTTTTTTTATAAACTCGAATGTACCTTCACATGAATAAAAACTTAGTGCTTCTTTATTAGTTAATTTGAACGTGACATTGTTGATATTTATATTTCTATGTTGTTATGTTGTTGACAAATTGTATGTAAAATGCTATCAAGAGCAATCGAACAATTTATTCTCAATGTGGTGTGGTGTGGGTAGTGTGGCTAATCGTGATTTTTGATGGTGCGGATATAATGTCTTATATAGAACATTGTAGTAGATATGGTGTTTGATTTTTAATAGTGGTGTAGTTATGAATTTGACATAACTAGCACCATATTCTCGGATCACCGTCATCCCTATGAGAGAACAGCATATTTTAGAAAGAATATAATTTGGAAACTTTGCACTCAAATATAGAGAGGTCGGGCTAGCATACACTCGAGTGTATAGATCGCACGAATACACTCAAGTGTGTTTCTATATCAAGACCATTTTTTTAAAAAATGTAAACCATTGATCTTCACCGTCATACTATAACTGGGCTACAATAAAATTTTGAGCCTATTTGGATGAATGTAAGTCACCCATCCAAGGGCAACAAAATCGACGTGCGAAACTAATTTAAAATGCATAATTTTTGCAGTCTTTATCACATGACATATAAATGTTCAAATGTGCTCAAATTTTGTGTATGAGCTATTCACAAGATGATTAAGAAGATCAACAGATTAGATTTTTGAAAAAAATATCACATCATGAAAAACTACTTGAGTGTATTCTGCTCCAAATACACTCGAGTGTATTCTAGCATGACTATATATATATATATATATATATATATATATATATATATATATATATATATATATATATATATATATATATATATATATATATATATATATATATATATAAGGATTTTTTCGCTGCCCGCGCGGGTAGCTTGATTTTTCACTACCCACACATCTAAAAGTGTAACTATATGGTACATAAAAGTAACTCTAAGATCAAAAGAGTAACTGTATTGATAAAAAAGTAACTATATCACTAAAAATATAACTGTGCAGAAAATATACAGTCAGTAAATATATGGACGTATTTTTTTATTTTGGTGGGGCAAATGATATTATTTTTGGATGAAATTTTTTGGGGAGCTAGATAAAATACTCCTCTACAATTGTGAAAAAAAAAGTGACAGAAAGAGTGTGCGGGTAGCTACCCGTGCGGGTATTAAAGATGATATATATATATATATATATATATATATATATATATATATATATATATAGGCATATACGGTTGATGTATATGTAAGGAATTGAAATATCTTAGTTTTTTAGTCTAGTGCCAACCATGACCTAGCCTACATAAAAACGGATGACAACTTTAAGCTCTGATCACTAATATAAAAAAAACTTGAATCGGACATGATCTTGACCTGACAAACCCGGTGTAATACAATTTTTTATCCGATCCGAAATGATTTTTTTCGTAAATTCTATCATAATATTTAATTTCATGACTTCTGAACATTAAACTCACAATTGACCCAAAAACCCTAATTGCCACCCCTACCCATTATACATGTTGGGACATAAATCGGATCAAATAGACCGTGTCTAATGCTAATCCGTAGAGTTTACTAACGACTAGTGACATATCCAAGAAGGCCCTACTTAGAGTGGATTTTGGTCAACAAAAAGGTTAGCCTCGTTAGTGTGATTTCTTCGAAAGAATCTCCTGTCCGATTTTCAAAGGTGATATATTATTTCCACATGATGTGCAAACAAAGAAGAAAAAAAACATACTATATAGTTGAAAATTCGTTTGGAAATTGGAAATTGGAAATTGGAAATATTTGTCATTTGCACGAAACACAAGGCTAACCGTGTGAATTTTCCAGTAAGGTAACTGTAACAGTAGACACACGTAAAGTATGGCCGCATCTCAATCATCACAAATCACCACATATAAAAAATTAAAAAGAAAATCCTCCCAAGTAAAAGAAAACAAAAGAAGTTACGAGATAAGCAGTTTCGGCATAGTAAATAAAAAAATGAGAAAAATAAGAATGAAGAGATTTTATTACGTAAAGATGAAGCTATGTCTACTCGGTCGGTTGGTTGGTGACCGTAGATAGAGGATACGTTTATCTGGTTTGTTGTTGAGATGATGATTAGATTGGCGTTTGTATTTGGTTTGTTTCGAGAAAGGAGGAGATATCAAAACGACACCGCACTTGCCTACAAAGATAATATGACTTGCACATGATAATTATAGACGGAATTGCATTCTCAACATTTCAAATAGATAATGACACTTTTCTCCCAAGTAATGGAAATTGGAAACATTTGTCGTTTGCACGAAACACTAGGCTAACCGTGTGAATTTTCCAGTAAGGTAACTGTAACAGTAGACACACGTAAAGTATGGCCGCATCTCAATCATCACAAATCACCACATATAAAAAAATAAAAAGAAAATCCTCCCAAGTAAAAGAAAACAAAAGAAGTTACGAGATAAGCAGTTTCGGCATAGTAAATAAAAAAATGAGAAAAATAAGAATGAAGAGATTTTATTACGTAAAGATGAAGCTATGTCTACTCGGTTGGTTGGTGACCGTAGACAGAGGATAGGTTTATCTGGTTTGTTGATGAGATGATGGTTAGATTGGCGTTTGTATTTGGTTTGTTTCGAGAAAGGAGGAGATATCAAAACGACACCGCACTTGCCTACAAAGAAAGAAAATTTGAAAGAATCGAAGAAGAAAAAAAAGATAATATGACTTGCACATGATAATTATAGACGGAATTGCATTCTCAACATTTCACATGACCTATAAATGTCCAAATGTGCTCAAATTGTGTATATCAGCTATTCACAAGATGTTTAAGAAGATCATTGGATTAGATTTTTGAAAAAAAAATATTACCTTATGAAAAATTACTCGAGTGTATTCTGCTCCGAATACACTCGAGTGTAATCTAGCATATATATATATATATATATATATATATATATATATATATATATATATATATATATATATATATATATATATATATATATATATATATATATGCTGTTTTTTATTGCCCGCGCGGATACTGTAGCGGGGCTACCCGTCTCTTTGACGCGGTGGCATTTTACGTAAATACGGCCGATTGATGTACGCATCAGCCGCCGACCCCGCCGTTGCGGCATCCTCGTCGTCGAGCATCAGCCGTCGACTCCGCCATTGCGGCATCCTCCGTCAACACTCTGTATGTGCGTCTTAACTGGCCGTCTCTGAGCAACGCAGCACCGGAAGAGCTGGTAGACATCGGTTGAGTTCAATAATACCAGCGTACCTCCCGAATCTGTCTTTGGAATCTGCAGTCCTGGCTCCGTCTATCTCCGACCTCCACCTATCTCCGACTCGATAATCTCTATAATAAGAAGGGTTCTAAACCCCAACAGGTCACTTACGGTCTTCATCACAAATCCATCTTCCACGTCGTTCCAATCGATGACTATCCTTGGAGGTAATCACATTCATTGAACATCCGGTAGTGTGGATGTGGTCTGGTGTGACAAGGTGCTCGAGTTTGTGGATGTATCCGGCAATCGACTAGTCGGCTCCATCACGAAATGCATTATTGGCAGGATAGGGGTAAAAGTATTCGAAGCCGGAAACTGCCTTGCTCCGCCAGCAGCTGACCAGCAACGCAACCCACATTGAAGAAGTAGGTGTATTTTTGAATTATTATTTACAAACTGAATACCAAATTCTGTGTTGAGCAGTTGATTATCTGCTAAGTATAATCCCTTCTATGATCTGTTTGTCTTAGTTATTTTTCGTGTTGTATTAGTCACTTTTATATTTATATAGTTACTGTTTTGTTTACAGAGTTACTTTTCGATCTCTGCAATGGATGCTAGTCTTGATACTGATGCTTCTAATGCTATTATTGACATTGACGATGATAGTGTTCATTCTTCTTCATCTGTTATTGCTGATACTGTGTCCTCAGTTGATGTCCCTAGAGTTGGATTATAATTTGGAAGTTTAGATGATGCCATATCGTTTTACTATAGGTATGCTGGTTTGATTGGGTTTAATGTTAGAAAATATGATAATCGTTATGAACGAGGTACAAAGATCTTACTTGCTAAAGATTTGGTATGTGATAAGCAAGGTCAGAGTAGTTGTTCTAAGAGATCCAAAGATCTTCTTAGTCCTGTGTGTGACAATATTGGTGAGTTGCATGAGAATTTATCTAAGAAGCACAAGCGTTATGTGAAAAGGTGTGGTTGTAAAGCAATGATCTGATTTACATTAGATAAGTCTATATCTGTAAGGTTTGTTACTGCTTTTGTTGATGAACACAATCATGATCTTGTCGATGATTCTCACTTGCGGTACTTGAAGTGTAATTCATCTCTTGACCAAACTCAAAAAGAGATGCTTTCTTCTATGAGTCAAGCAAATATACCTGTCTCCAGAAAACTTGCATTGATAGCAACAGAGTCTGGTGGTTATGAAAACTTGACATTTACAAGTAGACAAGCTCATGGACATCTCAGTAGCAAGAGGAAGGAGTCATCTTTATATGATGTGGACATGGTTTTGGATCGTTTTGCAAGCTTGAAGGTTTTAGATTCTAAATTCTTTTACTCTTATCAAAATGATTCTGATGGTTGCTTGACACATTTGTTTTGGTCTGATCCGGTTTCTATTGATGACTGTGCATTATTTGAAGATGCTATTATATTTGACACCACTTACCGTACCAACAAGTATTCCATGGTTTTTGGAATGTTTTGTGGTGTGGATCACCATCACAAGACGGTGTTGTTTGCTTCAGCTCTGTTGGTTGATGAGAAGTATGACTCTTTTCTTTGGGTTTTCAAGCAATACTTACTTTGTTTTGGCAAAGAGCCGGTTTCCATTATAACTGACCAAGACCCGGCTATGAATGCTGCTATCATTACTGTTTTTCCAAACTGTAAGCATCGTTTCTGCAGCTGGCACATCCTACAAAAGCTTCCATCTAAGCTTGGCGGTGTTTCAAACAAGGATCAGATTATTAGCTCTTTGAATGATTGTGTATGGAATACAGACGATACAGACACATTTGAAGAGAGGTGGAATTCTGTAGTTGAAGAGAATGACCTATTACATATTAGTTGGCTTTCTGATATATATGATATGCGGTGGGATTGGGTCCCATGTTTTATGCAGGATTCTTTCTTTGTTGGTATGAGGACAACACAAAGAAGTGAGAGCTTGAATGCTTTCATTCGAAGTCATGTCAACAGTAGGAAAACGCTTTTTGAACTTGTATGTTGCTTAGAGACTGCCTACTCTCATGTGCGGGAGATTGAAAATTTCAAATATTTTGATGATGATTACAGCAATCTTCCTTTGTCATCAGAATGGCCTTTGGAGGAGCAAATGAGAGGTATATACACCAAGGCAATTTTTAAGATCTTTCAAGCTGAAGTTCATCAAAGTATGGTATATAATGTAAAAGAAACTTCTGATGATGCTGAGTTTGAGGTATATCGTCTTGGTGGTTCTTGTTCTCCTCGTCTTTTGAAGAAAGACTCATCCACTGGTATGGTATCATGCAATTGTTTCATGTTAGAATTCAAAGGAATTCCATGTGGACACATACTTGCTTATCTAAAGAGTTGTGATTTTTGCAATCTTCCTGAGCCATATATACTGAAGAGGTGGACTAAAGGATATAGAGATCATCCTTTGATTTTTGGCAAATCGTCTATCATGCAGCTATCCACTGGGAAGAGACTGCAGTTGGTATCTGCTTGCAATTCAATTGTTAATATAGCGTGTAGGAACAACGCTATAGATATGTGTCTTGAAAAACTCATTGCTTTGCGAAAGGAGCTGTTGGAATTAGATGCTGATGATGTTGGTGTAACTGGTTCGAATACAGCTTCTTCTTCTGCTGTCAAGGTCCATATTCCCAGTGTTTGTAAAACTAAAGGTAGACCTAGATCTACTGATGTGCGGATTAAATATGGAGTTGAAATTTCTCAATCTAAAATGAGACAGTGCAAGAATTGTTTACAATATGGTGTTAACCATGACAGTAGAAACTGCCCATTATAGAAATAGGTGTGTGTTTGAATTCAGCTTCTGTGGTCTACTGTGGTTCGTATGGCTTACTGAAGTTGCGGATTTGATGCTACTACTGATGTGGTCTTCCTGTTGTGCTTCATGAAGCTGCGAATTTTCTGCTACTGCTGACAATGTTGTTATTGAAGTTGATTTATTCACTAGTTTTACTATAATGGTATCCAATTGTTTAGTGTGTGAGTCATGTCAAATTCTGATGTAATTGTAATGGCCAAGATGTACTGTGTGACAGTTGTAATTGATATTTGAATATAATGGTATCCAATTGTTTAGTGGGTGAGACATGTCAAATTCTGATGTAATTGCAATGGCCAAGATGTACTGTGTAGCTTCAATTGTATCCAATTTAAATCTTTTATAAAGATCATCCAAAATTTGTTTGTTGTGTGATATGTTATTCCTAAATCAATAACTTACTTGTATTTTGGAAGGTTACTTTTTGCAGCTCAGGGTTACTATTTTTATCTAAATCAAACGTTTTGTGTGCACCAGTTACGTTTTGTGTGCACCAGTATTCTGATGTAATTGAATTATTTTATAAATAGAAATACAAATCTTTATTATCTTCATCCTTGATAATACCACGACCGCACTGGAGAACGGGCATATCTGGGAGATTTGATCTGTAGCAGTTACTCTTTGAACCACATAGTTACTTTCATGTCGATATAGTTACTTGTTAGTTCATCTAGTTACTCTTCTTGGATCAAAGTTACTGTTTGATCTGTAGCAGTTACTCTTTGAACCACAGAGTTACTTTCATGTCGATATAGTTACTTGTTAGTTCATCTAGTTACTCTTCTTGGATCAAAGTTACTGTTTGATCTGTAGCAGTTACTCTTTGAACCACAGAGTTACTTTCATGTCGATATAGTTACTTGTTAGTTCATCTAGTTACTCTTCTTGGATCAAAGTTACTGTTTGATCTGCAGTAGTTATTCTTTGAACCACAGAGTTACTTTCATGTCGATATAGTTATTTGTTAGTTCATCTAGTTACTTTTCTTAAATCAAAATTACTGTTTGATGTGTAGTAGTTACTTTTTGTAACACAGAGTTACTGATGTACTATAACTGAGTGTCCAAATGCCAAACACAACATAACAACAACAGCCAGCTAAAGTTACACGAACATTCAACTAATATCAAACTGATAGTGTCCAAATGCCAAACACAAAGCAACAAAACATAACTATATACCCACAGAACTGATGAACCCATATGTTCTAATGTCAAACAAAAAGTAACAAACCATAATCATAAATAGCTGATCTGCCTTCTGCAGAGGTTACTTTTTAGAACCTCAAAGTTACTATTCTTTCATGCATTCAGACTTCTATTTGTGAACGGAATGCTGGACAGAATAAGAAGCAGTGTCTCCTACAGATGTTGAGTTGTCCGATGTTGTGGATGAGTCAACCTGAATGGGATTTATAGCTGATCCCGGTGCTGCTTGGTATATGTCCCTAACGAAGAGCTGATCTGCAGAGTCCTCCGATCCAGAGTATACTTCGTCGCCAGGCATTCTGAAGAGTGGAATAAGCTCAGTTGGTGTTTCTAAGTACTTATCAGTGATCCATGCTGTGATGGTATGGTGATCAGTTGGCTTGAGGTAGATGATCCAACCTTTGCGAAGACTGAGCTGTGCGGTCATCCTTTTCCAGCCCTTAGCAGTTGAAAGTGACCCGTTTTTATTCTGCATAAGGGTTATCTGGAAAGACTGGTTTCCGATTAGGAAGGTGGTCTTGCCTGGATTGATGTGAAAATGGAGATGGTTCCATTCTATAGGAAGTTGAATGGATTCTATTGTCTTATCATCAATGGTGTAGTTGATGGGCTGGATGAACGGCTCCATGGTAGGCTGTGAAGAAGGTAGTTTGTGAAGAATTTGGCTGTGAAGAAGGTAGGTTGTTCGTGTTGGTGCTGCAAAGAAATGAGAGCACTGGATGAAAGGGTGAAATGAGAGCTCTTGGTGAAAGGGCGAAATGAGGGTAGCAGTGATCTGTGTTCTTTGGGAAAGAGGACATTTGACGGCGCTTGCCCTAGCTTCTAGCTCCGGCGATCTTGGGCGATCGTGAGGGCCAATACCGCGGCTCCGCCGCTGCCTCACCCCAGTGGGACACTCTGTCCGCTGGGGGCTACCAACCCTCCGGGACCCCTTGGTGTCTGGTGGCTCTCACGGTTAACCTGATGCCCGACGAGCAGCGATCTTCCGACGCTCGGGAGGCGGTCGTCAACAGGAGACAGATCCTTGCTAGATCGATCATCCCTTCCGATCAAGTGCTACCTGCTTTAGCGCACATGTGGGAACCAGTGAGGAATAGTGATTCGCCCATGGCCTCGAAGGAAGATCGCCATGACGGATACAGACGGACTAATGACAGACACGATGGCAGCCAAAGATTGATTGCACACCGGATGGCCTCGGACACTTGCTACAGATGTCTGCGCAAGGGGCACTGGCAGCGGCAATGCCAAAACCCGAGAGTATGCTACATATGCAGGTCTTCCGGACACGTTGCTCGCTCCTGCCGTCAAAAAATGAGGGCTACGCCCAGGCTTGACCTAGCGTCTCATACGTCCTTTCCTCCGCTTCCGAGTCTCGTTCCTGTCAGAAGCAACCCCGCCCACAACCCTAAAAGAACATCAGTTACGTTAAACCCTGACTCACCGATCAGAAGAGATTACATGAGAGCCCTGGACCTTGCGGTCGGCGTAGCATGGTATGATAAAGTTCAGTGGGATGAAGTCGCAACCTTCCTACAGGAATGATGGCCCCAGGCTATTGAGATATTCATATTCGAAGCCCGCAGAGCGGTGGTCTATTTTGAATCCTCCTATGAAGCATGGCGTCACACACAGCTCAAATCGATCATGATGAAGGACGTATCCCTATCCTTGATGTCCCTACGTGAAGGAGGGATGCAACACATGAAAGAAGCAGTCTGGTTTCGGATTGAGAACATTCCGCTTTTCTGTAGAAACAGAGAATCGATCAAAGAGATCGTCAATTCCTTTGGCGAGCTTATTTGGATTTCTAATTGGCAGCAGTCTAGCGACGACGCATCCGGGATCCTTGTTCTGGTGGAGACATTCAATGAAGACATCCCACGTTTCATCTCTCTAACAGAAGACATCTACAGATCAGAACTCAGGTTAGATATCATTGCAAAAGGGAGGATAGGCAGTAATGATTTCATTCTCACTGCGATCGGAAAAGAGTTTGGCGTCCCACCTTCTGCCCTCAGGGTCCCCCCAAACGGAGACACCTTTACTTCATATGTTTCTTCAGAGGATGAGATACCTCCCGAGAAGGTTCATCTTACGTCGCCATCTGTTATGGCAGCGCAGCTCATTACTAAACCCAGCAGCATAGAGCTTATCGATGCCCGTTCCAGCAGTTCTGATCCCATTACGCATGGTGCAGCGCAACCCGAAGAAGATGGCTCTATTGCGGAACCTCTTGTTGACAGGAGGATTGTTACTGATGCCGCCGGAGCTAGAACTAGATTGCTCAAAGCTCAACTCAGCGACTTCATTGAACCGAGACCGATCATTCCTGTCCGCAAGAGAAACACGAGAACTGATGATAATGTTATGCGATTTAAGGAAATCCTACATTGGGAGGAAAGGCACGATGATAGCTTGTACCACGATGAATGGCACAACACCTTTGACGATGACACCAGGTCCGTCCATGAGATTGATGTCAGCAGCAAGTCTGCAAGAAGATCTCATAGTTTCTGATACGCATTGCGTTGCTAGCAGACGAGTAGGTTGTTTGGTGTTCATGCTTGACCTGAGGCTTCTGTGTTGGAACATTAGAGGAGCTGCAAATAATCCAACCCGTAGAGTCTTGGTGCGACTCTGTGGCAAGCACAAACCGCAATTTGTTGCCCTTTTCGAACCGTTTGTTCACGCTGACAGAGCTGTTGAGCTAGTGGATATTACTAAGTTGGACTGGGTTGCGGATAATGAGCAGCATCTCGGAAAGATATGGCTCTATGTTGATGATGCTTTACAACCTTCTGTGGTTCAGGTTCACAAACAGCACCTCACGATTAAGCTCGAGCCTACTCAAGGCCATCCTATGTACATTACAGCGATTTATGCTAGCTATCATAGAAATCTTAGAAGAGAGTTATGGAGCGATCTTCTCATCTTGATGGACACTGTGGGTGACACGCCTTGGTTCATAGCTGGAGACTTCAACGCTATTAGGAACCATCATGAGAAGAGAGGTGGCGACTCCCCGGACTTCCAGGCGATGCTTGATTTTAACAATTTCATCCTTGATTCTGATTCTCATGAGGCTGATTTCAGTGGAAGCCGCTTCACTTGGGTTAATAAGCAGAATGGCACGCCCACCACTTGGGAGAGATTAGATCGAGTTCTGTTCAACACTCCTTGGAAGCTTCTCTTTCCATCCTGTGCTTCACAACACCTTACTAGATTCAGAGTTTCCGATCATTGCCCTATTCTTGTCAAAGCTGCGAACTGTGCTTCTTCCAGAATCCATAAAACCTCTTTCTCTTTTAATAATGCGTGGTTGAGTCATCCTAATTGCCGTCAGAATATTGAAGCTGCATGGACCACTAACTTAAGTGGTGATCCCTCCTTTCTTTTCTATGCCAAGTCCAAGCATCTTAAGCAGCATTTCAAATCCTGGAACAAGCACACGTTTGGAAACTTAAAGCAGAAGATTCTTGATATTGAAGACGTTGTTCACATTGCTCAGAACGCCTTTGATGACAACCCGACTCCCTTGAATGCGCACACCCTGAAGACTGCTGAAGATGAGATGGAAGATCTCCTAAATATTGAAGAACAACACTGGAAAGAGAGAGCAAAAGTTGACTGGCTCGAGGGAGGTGACAGAAACACAGCCTTCTTTCATTCTATTGTCAAGTCCAAAAGGAGAAAATGTCTGGTTCAAAAGATTGTTCTTGAGGATGGTTCTGAGATCATTGACCCGGAGCTCATTGCTACTGCCGCTGCCAACCATTATCATAGTTTCTTTACTTCAGGCACTAATGACTCCCTTGACGGTAACCTCCTGAGATACATTAGCTCTGTTGTCACCATGGATGATAACGACACCTTGATTGCCTCCCCATCTCCTGAAGAAGTTTACTGCACTATCAAAGAGATGAACTCTCACACTGCTCTGGGTCCGGATGGCCTTACTGTTTCCTTCTACCTTGCTGCCTGGGATATTATTCGGGACGATTTTATGCATCTTGTTGACCATTTCTTCAAGGGTGATGTGTGTCACAGAAGCCTTGCCGCTTGCAAGGTGGTTCTTATTCCAAAAGTGAACGATCCTAAGTTTATTCATTCTGATTTCAGGTCGATTGCTATTGAAAATGTTTCTATCAGAATTTTGGTGAGGATTCTTAGCAACATAATGTCTATTATGATTCCAAATCTTATCTCGAAGGAACAAGGTGCTTACATTAGAGGCAGGGACATCACTCATCATATCAAGCTTGCTAAAGAGATTAGTCACGATCTTAATCAAGGAACGCTCCATCCGAATATCATCATTAAGTATGACATGTCCAGAGCTTACGACAGAGTGGAATGGACTATTCTTCGATCTATTCTGCAGGCCTTCGGCATGGATCAAGCTGCCATTCATCTGTGTCTTCGCTTCTTCCAGGATTCCTGGGTCTCGGTCTCTGTGGGTGATCATACTGCCGGTTTTTTCCCTCTTGGGAGAGGGCTGAAACAAGGAAATCCTATCTCTCCACTGCTTTGTATCATGTATGAAGAACCTATTCTCAGACATATCAGACGTCTTACAGATGATGGGCTCATTTCTAGATATATCACTAGAGGTGGTGGTTGTGCACCCCCTGTGCTTGCATATGCTGATGATTTGATTATGTTCTTCAACGTTGATATGCAAATTTTGTCCAATCTTGATGCTGCCCTTGATTTATACTCCACGTCGACGGGACAGATTATCAACAAGTCTAAGTCTTCCTTCCTTCTTGGCAGAGCTTCGCAGAACTCTATTCAGTCGATTTCAAATCTTCTGGACATCTCCCCAGTTGAACACGCCATCTCATACTTGGGTGTTCCCCTCACTGTTGGTCCGCACAGGCTTTCTGACTTCACATATCTCCTTGAAAAGTTCATGAAAAAGACGGCGTCGTGGAAAGCAAAACTTCTATCCTTTGCGGGTAGAAAGCTCCTTATCACCCATGCTTTGACTTCAACCGCCATTTATACTGCTGCCTCGATTGGTATCCCTGCTGGTGTCACCAAGAGAATCGAAGCTATGTGTTCCAGGTTTCTTTGGGCAAACAGAAGCAATGAAAGACGTAGAGCGTGGATTGCTTGGGATCTTCTTGCTCAAACAACCAAGCAAGGTGGCCTGGGTTTTACCTCTATCAAACATATCGAGAATGCTTATATCATTAAAGATTGTTGGGAGATTATGCATGGTGACTCGCTATGGGCTCTCTTCTGCCGCAACAAGTATTCCTCACCGTACAATCACATACAGGGATGTTATCCGCCTTATCTTAAGTTGGGTTCTAACCCGTCTCCGAGATGGAAGAAGATCTGGAGCCTCTTTCCTAAGGTCCTCCCTCTTACTAGATGGATTGTTGGTTGCGGGAACATATCTTTCTGGGACAGTCGGTGGTGCGATCAACCTCTCTATTCTTATGCCATTCATCGAGGAGACACTGATAGAGATTTTCTCATCAAAGATTTCTGGACACCCAATGACGGCTGGGATTGGACTTCCTTGGAGCAGATTGTTGATTACGATGGCTGCCAACTCATGCGCAATACGCACTCCTTCATCGACCAGCAGCCGGATCAGCTGGTTTGGACGCCTAATCCTTATGGGCGTTTCAGTCTGAGATCTGCAAAAATGCTCTCAACCTGTCATCATCTTCCTGACGACAACAACAAATGGAACTGGATATGGAGTGCTTCTAACCCAAGGGCCAGTGCGACGACTTGGAAGCTCGGTAAAAGAATTTTACCTACTAACGACCATATTAGACAGTGTCATATTCCTTTGGCGTCTCGTTGTGTCTGCTGTATCAATCATACGTGTGAGGATGACACTCACTTATTCATCTTTAGTGACATGGCTATTGAGCTCTGGACCAAGGCTGCTAATCTTTTGCTTGATGATCAGTTCCCGCCCACCTCCATTGATGGCCTTCTCAGCTTGGGCAGACAGTAGCCGAAGCGCTCCTTGCGCGGATGGTTAATCATGGAATTGATTACCCTCATATTCTGGTCTATATGGAAAGCGAGATGTTCTGCTAGATACGATAGCAAGGCGTTCAATCCTGAACGATCCTGGGCCGATATTCTGCACGTCATCCGGTTCAACAGTCGTCGTCACTTCCTTTCTTGCATTGAGGACATTGATCTTTTTTCTAAGCTAAACGATGCTCATATCATTCATCCTATTATGAAGATGAGAAGAATTCACAGTGTGAGATGGAACAAGCCCGACATCAACAATCTTAAGATGAATATCACCACCGGCAAGTTCATCACTGATAATAACATTCCTAGAAGATGGGTTGCAGGCGTCATTAGAGATAGGCGATGTTGCATTCGCCTTGCTTTCAGAGCCTGGCTGAATGCCAATGATTATATATCGGCCTACATCTGTGGCATCATGGTTGCTCTCAAGATTGCGGACGATAAGAATCTTACTATTTCTACTATTGAAATAGATGACCCTCATGTGATTAAGATCCTTTGGCAGGATGATCTTGGCCCTTGGCACATTACTCATATCACCAGAGAGATTCGGGAGTTGCTTGACACAGAAGCCATTTCTGGTTCCTTGGTCCCGAAGATTATTAACTCTATCCCTCGAGAGCTGGGGTTGTGGGGTGCTCATTTCGAGCATCCCTACATCATTTCTAATCCTTCTTCTCTTCCCATGCGGATAAGAGGCATGAACATCTTGGAGAGAAATGACACCCCTTATATCTTCTTTAGATGGGAGCATAGCTAGTCTTTCTTGTTCTTTCGTGGGTGGCCCGTGTTTGGTCACCTTCTGACTTTGGTTTGTTTTCTTGATGGTTGTTTACCTGCTTAGTAAGCAGGAGTTGTAACCTTTTTGCTCGATTTTAGCCCACAACGAGAGGAGTGGGATGAATAGAAGATCCTCTGGCTTAAACTAAAAATAAAAAATAAAAAAAAGTGATCTGTGTTCCGTTTTGTAAGGACTTATCTTTGCAAAGATGCACACTAGAGTTTGCAGACATTCTACTATTTTTGATAAGTTTTGCAGATTTTCTACTGTTTTTGATAAGTTGTAGATTTTTGAAGGTTACTTTTCTTGGTGTTGCAAAGATGCACAGTAGAGTTTGCAGACATTCTACTGTTTTTGATAAGTTACAGATTTTCGAAGGTTACTTTTGTTGGTGTTTACATAGGTACTTTTTCGTTTGTTGAGTTACTTTCCCGATTCAATAAGTTATGTTATATATTGCACAAGTTACTTTATTGTTGGATGAGTTACTTTCCCGATTTAATAAGTTATGTTATACATCACACAGGTTACTTCTTTGTCAATAGAGTTACTTTTTCATCCAGAGAGTTACTTTCATGTCGATATAGTTAGTTGTTAGTTCATCGAGTTAGTTTCCTTCTCAGGGTGTTACTTTTTGTTTTACATATTTACTTTTCAGTTACTTTTTTGCTGGACGAGTTACTTTCCCAGTTCAATAAGTTACGTTATACATCACACAGGTTACTTCTTTGTCAAACGAGTTACTTTTTCATCCAGAGAGTTACGTTATACATCACAGAAATTACTTTTTTGTCAAACGAGTTACTTTTTGATCCAGAGAGTTACGTTATACATCACACAAATTATTTTTTTGTTTAACGAGTTACTTTTTGATCCATAGGTTACGTTATACATCACAGAAATTACTTTTTTATTTAACGAGTTACTTTTTGATCCAGAGAGTTACTTTCATGTCGATATAGTTACTTATTAGTTCATCTAGTTACTTTTCTTGGATCAAAGTTACTTTTTAGGATACATATTTACTTTTAAGTTCGGAAGAGAGTTACTACACTCATGCAATGAGAACCTGCTGATCACAGTAATTATCATTAAAACAACTTTATAGAGTTTACTTCAGATTCTGTAACATAAGCCTTGCATTCCATAACCATATACACATATAACTGATGAACCTGTAGGTTCAAATGTCAAACAAAAAGTAACAAAACATAACCATAACCATTTACATATAGTACTGGTTGCAGAGTTTACTTCAGTTTCTGTAACATACACTTCTCATTCTGATACTACATTGTTTATCTAAGAGTTCTTTTTAATCTGACTTGAGCCAAGCATTCAGACTTGGCACAACATCTTCTTCTTTTTCTTTGTTATGCTTGTCACCTGCTCCTTCTTTGGTCTCTTGTTGATCTCTAGTATGTTCTTCAACTGGCTGCAGTCTCCCCTTCTTCATCATTGTTTGGAAGATCTCTACCCTTATTACAGGGATGTCTTTGCTTGTGAAGTTCATTTCCTTTCCATTCACTAAGCATTCCAGATACTTCATAACATAGACTCCACAGTCAACATCATCATCTTCTTGCTGGGGGCAATCAGGGTACTCTATTGGCCATTGAGACAGTTGACTTCCACGCTCAGGCACCCCCCTGAAGAATTCATGAACGAACCCCACCTGCATGCACAACAAAACATTCATAAGTATAATGTAACCTACACTTGTTCATTCAACTGTTTTCTAACAGTTTTTCTTTTTTGTTCCTTACCCATCTATTCACTTCTCTCTCAGATTTTAAACTTCCTGACATTGAGTTATAAGACTTGTGCACCCCATCCCTAAAACTTGCTTCTAGCAAATGCCAGTGATTGTCATTGTTAAGTATTGTAAACACGGAGTCCATTGTTATGAATTCCTTGTCAGGTACATTGAAGAGTGGTGAAAGCATATCAATCTCTTTGATTGTTATCTCATCCACCATCATGTTTAGCTTTTGCTGTAAAAACAATATTGTGAATTACTTTTCTACAACCTTTAGTGGCCTTGTTGTGATAAATGTAATCTAGTGTGATAGCCTGTTTGTCTTACCGGAACATAAGTGCTTAAGCAATGCCATGAAAGCAGTCCCTTCTTCCTCTTTCTGCTTGTTGTCTCTTTCAACATTTGTACAAAGCAATCCATTATCTGAAAATGCACAAGCATCAATTAGCAATCTATAATTTCGTAATAAATGTTTAATATTCCATTACTTACAGGTGACTGCATCATCTTATCCTTAAACAACAGCGCTGATAAGTCCTTTCCCGTGCACCATGCGCCCTTTCCAAAAATCCATTCTCTTCTTGACCTGTGCATTTTTATTTTTATTTCAAAAGAATTCATACTGAAGATGTGAGACGGAAATTTATGGATTGATCAAGTAATACATAATAAATATGTGACTGATAGAACTTTAAAAAGTATCTACTTACACTTCATCAATGTTGTCAATAAATTCTTTCACATCCTCTTGCATCTCCTTTGGTCTAAAGTGCTCGAATCCTATGAATGTCGAATTCTTTTTCTATTTTTGAAGTACAAATTTTGGTTAGTAGTCTATGTAAAAGACATATTTTATTGCAGTTACTCTACTGTTTAGTCCATAATATTGCTTTACATTCCATAATATTACTCTATCATTATCACAGTTACTTTTTATATTAACATAGTTACTTTATGGATGACATATTTTACTTTTCAGTTCAGACTGTTGCTTTATTGATGGAACGAGCACCATTACTAAACAAATTTTACATGTGCATGCCTTCTTATCTTGATATTTTCCTCTATGCTCCCAATGACCGTCTACATCTTCCCCTTCCTCTTTCTCAACATTTTAGTTGTTTTCATCTCAACTTCACCAAAATTTACATCCTTCTCATTCACTCCAACTTCATTGTCTATATATATCCATCATTATGCTTTCCATTCCATCTTCTGTGAGCTCTGTTTTATCTTCTAGTTGTTCTTTTTCTTCTGTGTTTTTTTCTTCAGTTAGATCTTCTTTATATGGATCTTTTTCCATTTCATCTTGTGCTGGTTCTTTGGTTTCTTCAGATGGAACTTCTTCTACTTTCTTTGAATCTTGTGGTACATTTTCTGTCATTTTCTCCACTAACTTTCTCCTTAGTTTAAGTTTTCTCAATCTTGATCTTTCTTGTGTAGGTCCATGTTGGTCCATTTCCAACAACTTTTTCTTCAGATCACCTGAATGCCAACTTTCATTCTCAATGAAATTGGGAGTTGGTGTAGCTGCAGATTGTGAACGCTTGTAATTGTCAGCTTGGATCCTTAGCAATGTATTTTCATATTCAACTTCCTCTAGTCTTCTCTTCAACTGCTCGTTTTCTACTCTTAGAGTAGTAAAAGCTTCTAGTGCAATTCTGTTGCATGTTTCCTTCTGCAGTCTCAGCTCGTCCTCAAGAATCAATATTCTATTCTCCAAGCTTCTTGAGACTTCTCTGCTTGTGTTATATGATGTAAGTATCTTCTTACTAACTACCTTTCTCTTGGCTTTATTTGCTGCGAGATAATAAGGCAAATCTTTCACTGCCTTTGCAGCTTCCCAATCATCATTGTCATCCTTCTTCAACACTGCAGAAACATGTGCACAAAAGTTATCAATTTATTATAAAGCTTTTATATTATTTGGCATATTTATTTTCAATTTACCCACACTGATTCTTACATTGTCATTGTCCAAACTTTTAAAATCTTTCACCATCTTAACAGGAGTTGCCCATCTTTTTATTCGTGGTTTTGCTTCAAAGAATGTAGGCTCTGCTATCCCTGTTAACTCATAAACCCAGACCTGTATTGACAAGAAAAGTATAAATCAGTGTTTTAAATGTTCATATATGGTTGTTTAATGTAACCAAAGTAACTATGAAATGTGTCACTTACACACAAGCACATTACACATCCAGATGTGTAGAGTGTTCTTTTGCTTGTTTCCCCTCTTCTCCTCATCCTTATATTCTCACTTAAAACTTTCATTTTCTTGAATATGCTCCCGTGCACTAACTTTGCCCAGTTTAACTGCCCTATAGCAGTTACATCATCCAAATAATGTAGAAGGTAAATGGGGGCACAATAGCTAGTGTCCGGTAAAAGGAATGTTGCTAACAAGTGCAACATCCATGCACGACACATATTTTAGTAGTTTTCTTCAGAGTCATTATTTGCAAATTCCTGCCAAAGTTTACTCAAGTTCTCCTTGTGTAACACATCCTTCTCTTTTATTTTCTTACTACTTTCACCAACTGTATCTTTTCCTCTTGTTGCATTAGCAAAATCCTCCCATATTTTTCTTACAATCTGTGATTGCTTTCGTGGAACTATATCCATACCTTTACTAGGCAAACCTAGTATCACTCCTACATCGTCTACAGTCATCCTCGCCTCAAAACCTGGTGCTAATATGAACTTGTCGTCTTCAACATATCTCTCTATCAGATCTTCTAAAAGAGTTACATCTACAGTAAGATGAGGCATGGCTATCAGATTTGCAAATGCAGTTGACTTCATCATCCTCATTTGATCAGTGCTATACAACATGTTGTAACGTATGTTGTTGTAACCTTTTATGTAGCATCTATATAAAAGCTTTCATGTACCTGCATATATATGAAAAAGTTTGTGTTAATTTGTCTAGTTACTTTTTAGATTTCAGTGTTACTTTTTCAGTTCAACATGTTATTTTCTATCCGCCACATCTACTCTTGTTTTCAGGTAGTTACTTTTTAACTTTCAGAGTTACTATTCATTTTCATAGTTACATAGTACAGTATCACATTTGCAAATGCGATTTAGCTTTCTTGGATCAAAGTTACTGTTTGATCTGTAGCAGTTACTCTTTGAACCACATAGTTACTTTCATGTCGATATAGTTACTTGTTGGTTCATCTAGTTACTTGGATCAAAGTTACTGTTTGATGTATAACAGTTACTTTTTTATCCAAAGAGTTACTTTCATGTCGATATAGTTACTTGTTGGTTCATCTAGTTACTTTTCTTAGATCAAGGTTACTTTCCAGTTACTTTAGTTACGTTTCTTGGATCAAAGTTACTGTTTGATGTATAACAGTTACTTTTTGATCCACATAGTTACTTTCATGTCGATATAGTTACTTTTTGGTTCATCTAGTTACTTTTATTGGATCAAGGTTACTTTTCAGAATAATTACTGTGATCAAAGTTACTCTATTGTCAGCACCGTTTCAGGATAATTACATTCGTATATAAGTGTAAAAATAATCAATATTACCTTCTTCTGCAATTTTTGCTTTTCCTTTTTGCTTTGTTTTTTGTTCCAAAGTCTTATTCTGGTTTCTTTTACGATCTTCTGCTTCATCCTGTTCAACTTCTTCAGCATCTTCTGTGTCTTGCTCTTCAGTCTCTTCATGCACTACAACCAATTGTTTGTCAGTAACGTCATCGACTTGTTTCTCCCCACATATGTTTTTAGTTTTTGGCTCTTCAATCTCTTCATGCACTACATCCAATTGTTTCTCAGTAACCTCATCGGCTGGTTTCTCCCCTGATGTGTTGTCAGTTTCTGGCTCTTCAGTCTCTTCATGCACTACATCCAATTGTTTCTCAGTAACCTCATCGGCTGGTTTCTCCCCTGATGTGTTGTCATCTCCAGCAGTCTTCTGGAGAGTGTCAGTTGTCTCAATGTTGTATTTCTTCTTCTTAACTTTCTTTTCTTTTCTCGGCATAGCATGTTCGCTGTGCTCTTCAATACTCTTCCCCGTTTCATCTCCTTGCAGTATGGTTGTAGCTACTTCTTCTACCATGTTGTCCACATCTTCATAGTGCTTGCTCAACAAATCTTCACTTTCCGTTATTTTTGTACTTCCCTTTCCTATCGCCTTCTTTGCTTTTACCTTTGTTTTCCCCATTTTGATCTCAGCGGCAGAGACTGGCAAATGCAGTTGCGGCGGAAACTGTGGTGAATGTTGTAGCGGAGAAGAACGCCACACACAGCAGCGCAAGTACAGACCAGAGGCCGAAGAATTCGGCTGTTGGGGTTGGGGTTGGGGATTTTGGGAATGTGGATGAATTCGGGAGTTCTGGAGCGGGAAGACGGTGGATTTTGGGAATCTCTGGCGGAGAATCAGTCGCGAATGTGCTTCTTCTGTAAGTCACGCGCCCTTGATTTTTTTTTGGATTATTTACAATACATGCCACCATGTTTTCTTAAACGGGTAGCCCCGCTACACTACCCGCGCGGGCAATGAAAACGGGCTCATATATATATATATATATATATATATATATATATATATATATATATATATATATATATATATATATATATATATATATATATATATAGAGTCAGGCTAAAATACACTCGAGTGTACGGATCGCACGAATACACTCAAGTGTGTTTACATATCAAGACTATTTTTTACAAAATGTAAACCGTTGATCTTCACAGTCATACTATAACTAGGCTACATACATATTTGGAGCCCATTTGGATGAGTGTAAGTCACTCATCCAAGGGCAACAAAATCGACGCGCGAAACTAATTTGAAATGTATAATTTTTTCGGTCTTCATAACATGAGCTATACATATCCAAATATGCTCAAATATTGCGTATGAGTTGTTCATGAGATGTTTATGAAGATCAATGGATTATATTTTCAAAAAAAATATTGCATCATGAAAAACTACTTGAGTGTATTCTGCTCCGGATACACTCGAGTGTATTCTAGCCTGACTCTATATATATATATATATATATATATATATATATATATATATATATATATATATATATATATATATATATATATATATATATATATATATTCGTTGCCCGCGCGGGTAGCCTGATTTTTCGCTACCAACACATCCAAAAATGTAATTATATGGTACACAAAAGTAACTCTAAGATCAAAAGAGTAATTGTATTGATAAAAAAGTAATTATATGACTAAAAAAGTAATTGCGCAGAAAATATACATTCAGTAAATATATGGACGTATTTTTTATTTTGGTGGGGCAAATGATATTATTTTTGGATGAAATTTTTTGGAGAGCTAGATAAAATGCTTCTCTACAATTGCGAAAAAAAATAAAAAAAAATGACAGGAAGGGGGTTCGGGTAGCTACCTGTGTGGATATTAAAGATGAGCCATATACATATATATATATATATATATATATATATATATATATATATATATATATGAGGTTAGGAAGTGTGTACCGGCCGGTACATGCAACTTATGTGTACCGGCCATGAAAATGACATTTATAGAATATATTTATTCAATCAAACCATATAGATTGAATCAAAATTCAATAGATTAGATGTGTTATAAAAATCACAATCATTCCCAATGTATGTCATGAGATATAACTATATATCATTCAACGGTTTCTGTAATTTCTGCAACTTAACGTTGATTAGAAAATATGTATATCCTTTCATGTAATGGTCTAGGAACCTCAGTTTGAAGTGATTTTTAATACACATGTTATCTAAGGGGTATGCATCACATCCATAAGGTTGGATTATTTTTTGTACTTATGTAATCATCACAAATGAAGATGGGTACATGTAAGCTACATGTACTCAGGTACACAATTCTTTTAGCCTATATATATATATATATATATATATATATATATATATATATATAGAGAGAGAGAGAGAGAGAGAGAGAGGGAGGTTAGGAAGTGTGTACTGGCTGGTACATGTAAGTTATGTGTACCAGCCATTAAAATGACATATGTGGAGCATGTTAATAAAATCCAACCATATGGATTGACTCATAATTATATAGATTACATGTTTTTTAAAAATCATACCAATATCTCACATAGATCATGAGATATAGCAATATATCATCGAACGGTTTCTGTAATTTCTGCAACTTACCGTTGATTAGATAAGACACAAATTGTTTTATTGGATGATCTATGAATATCATATGTTGGTGATTTTTGATACACATCTTATCTAAGTGGTATACACCACATCCATAAGGTTGGATAGTGTAGTTTAATTTTACAATTATCATAAATAAGGTAGGTACATGCAAGCTACATGTACTCGGGTACACAATTCTTTTAGCCATATATATATATATATATATATATATATATATATATATATATATATATATATATTGGCATATATGGTTGATGTGTATGTAAGGAATTGAAATATCTTAGTTTTTTAATCTAGTGCCAACCATGACCTAGCCTACATAAAAACGGATCACAACTTTAAGCTCTGATCACCAATATAAAAAAAAAAACTTGAATAGGACATGATCTTGACCTGACAAACCCGGTGTAATACAATTTTTTATCCGATCCAAAATGATTTTTTTTCGTAGATTCTATCATAATATTTAATTTCATGACTTCTGAACATTAAACTCACAATTGACCCGAAAACCCTAATTTCCACCCCATACCCATTATACATGTTGGGTCATAAATCGGATCAAATAGACCGTGTCTAATGCTAATCCGAGAGTTTACTAACGACTAGTGACATATCCAAGAAGGCCCCACTTAGAGTGGATTTTGGTCAACAAAAAGGTTAGCCTCGTTAGTGTGATTTCTTCGAAAGAATCTCGTGTCCGATTTTCAAAGGTGATATATTATTTCCACAAGATGTGCACACAAAGAAGAAAAAAAACATACTATATAGTTGAAAAATCGTTTGGAAATTGGAAATATTTGTCGTTTGCACGAAACACAAGGCTAACCGTGTGAATTTTCCAGTAGACACACGTAAAGTATGGCCGCATCTCAATCATCACAAATCACCACATATAAAAAAAATTAAAAAGAAAATCCTCCCAAGTAAAAGAAAACAAAAGAAGTTACGAGATAAGCAGTTTCGGCATAGTAAATAAAAAATGAGAAAAATAAGAATGAAGAGATTTTATTACGTAAAGATGAAGCTATGTCTACTCGGTTGGTTGGTGGCCGTAGATAGAGGATACGTTTATATGGTTTGTTGTTGAGATGATGGTTAGATTGTCGTGTGTATTTGGTTTGTTTCGAGAAAGGAGGAGATATCAAAACGACACCGCACTTGCCTACAAAGAAAGAAGAAGAAAAAAAAAGATAATATGACTTGCACGTGATAATTATAGACGGAATTGCATTCTCAACATTTCAAATAGATAATGACACTTTTCTCCCCAAGTAATAGATAATTACCGCTAGGCCAGCATGTATTAACAGCGCAAAGTAAACGGTGGTCAGTGGGCACAGTAAACCGCGTCGTCCTGTCTGTCTTGTGACGGTGAGAGAGGAGCAGCAACGAAGCAACCAAATCATTATATTAAAAAAAAGAAGGGGATGCGGAAGGTGAAGTATTCCTTTCTGTTTGCGACCGAAAAACCACACTACCTCACACAGAAAACGGACCTGACCTGACTGACCCTCGACTCCTCTCCTCCACCTTCCTCATCCTTCGCCCACACTTGCTTTCCTCTCCTTAATATCACCAATTCCCCCTCTCCTCATCCTCCTCTCAGACCAAACTCGTCCACCGCCAAATTCCCCTCTCTCTTTTCCCTCCTCTTCTTCAGCAGCATCTTAGCCCGCTCTACCTCTCCAACCAATGGCTGCCAACCCTCCGACGAAGCCCCCACCGGCCGTCAACGGCAACGGCGCCCCACCTGCGTTCCCAGCAACCAAGGCCCAGACCTATGCTCGCCCCATGTACCGCCCGATGCCACCAAAACCCCGCCGCCGGAGCCGTAGGGGATGCTGCTGCGCCTGCTTCCTGTGGTCCACACTCTTCATCCTCGCCATAATCTTCCTCGCCGCCATCGTCGGTGGCGTCTTCTATGTCATCTACCGCCCGCGCCGTCCCACCTTCAGCGTCACTACCCTCCGCCTCGCCGCCTTCAACGTCTCCACCTCGGGACAGCTCACATCGAAGCTGGACATCACCGTGTCGGCACGCAACCCGAACAAGAAGATGGTTTACCGCTACGACACAGTCGACATCTCCGTCACAACGCCTTCAGGTACTCCGCTAGGGGACGGTTCATTCCCTCCGTTCGACAGCGAGGCAGGGAATACGACAACACTCAAGGCCACGGTGGCCAGTGGAGCCGGTCAAGGACCACTCGACTCCACTGCCGCTGCGGATCTGAGGAAGAAGACTTCGATCCCGCTGCAGATAGCCCTGGAGACCAGCGCAGGAGTCAAGGTCGGCGGGATGAAGACCAAGAAGATCGGGGTCCGTGTGGCATGCAGTGGCATCGATGTCCCCGTGCCGAAAGGGAAAGCGCCGACGGCTCCCACTTCGTCGAATGCCGCCTGTAAAGCCCAGCTGCGGATCAAGATCTGGAAGTGGAAGTGGTACCTGTAGAAAGAAAGCACAAATTCGCTGGAAAGTACTACTGCTGCTACTGTTACCCACCAGTGGTTGTTGCAGTACTTTACTAGTAGCTAAAGCTTGAAGCAGAGAGACAAAAAAAAAAAAGCAGATTTCAATGAGGTATACGGCTCACGGAACACAACAAAGGAAAGGAATCGACGAGAATTGCTTGGGAAAGATTGGTTCTTTGGGTGCCCAGGATCAATCAATACAGCAGAAGATTAAAAAAAAATATTTGGGAACTTTTTGTATTTTTCCGGATTGAGCTAGCATATTTCCCTCTCCTCCTTTCACATTGTTACATATTTTTGTTTTGTTTTTCTTGTTCACAATTTGCTCCTTTCTTTCTACCTTCTCCCCCCCTTACCTCTTGCTCTTGGTTCTGGGATTAGGGTTTGATTTGCTGCAATTCTTTACTCTGCTAGTTGTAAAAATAATCATAAACGACTGGATATTTGTGTATTATTATTTTACTTTGCTTGGTGTACTAAGCTGTCGGTTATATGGTAATGTATGATTACTACTTAAAAGTCTTGTTTCTAGCAATGATGATGGCAAAGAAACATTTTCCACCTTTGAGTCACCGCCAAGCTTTACTTCTTTTTCCAGAGTAACATGCTCTGCTTTGATATTCTCTTTAAGAAGAAGAAGAAATGTGGAATTTCTCTGTTTTGGGTTGGCCTGTGCATGAACAGCTCACCGACCACCAACTGAGATAAAGGGTTTGGCACCGAGTTGGAGGTGAGGGGATCAGGTCTTTGGACTTCATGTCCAGCTTGGCTGTTCTTGCTATGCAGACACCATATGCACATCATATGGCCGGGATAATAATGCCTCATTAAAGAAATAATCCCCAGAATAAATTAATAAAGAAAGGTGGCGCAGTGTCGGTGGACGAAAGAATATGCCAACCCAATACTGCCAGCCACCAACACTTGCTGGGTCTGCGCGCATTAGTTAAGCTATCTTTTCTTACCCGACCATTACTTAGTATTACTGCCAGTCCCCCCCACCGTGTGGACCTACACCTCGTCGGCGCCTTGTAATGGGGTATACTGCTGTTGTTGGTACTTTTTTTCTTCCAGGTCAGGTGAGCTTTCCTTTCAAGAAAGGGCGAGGTGAGACATCAGGGTTATGGATCAAATCTATGTTTGCTTAGATGAAAGGTTACCGTCTCACCCAAGGTATTGGATCAAGGAGTAACACCTGGAAGAATACATGGGATCTGTCTCTCTCTCTTCTCTCCCTCTCACAGGAAAGCTTGCCATTGGTCGATCTTCATACCATTCACAAGGTCGTCGCTCGTCAAACCAATGCACTCAACCCCAATTATAGGAACCCGTCAAGTCAGCCATAAAAGCCCACCGCACCACCAAACTGGCTCCCCCCACATTTGGTGTGATTGCTTAATCTGGTGGTTGAATGCTTGTTGGCATGTCCCATGACTTCGTGTGGAGCTGAGCTGGTCCGACTTAGCCAAATGGCCTATATTTTATGATACACTTGTTGGAAGAAGGAAAGCGAGGTCCTAACTGAAAGCTGTATGGCCTTTTTAGTTCTCGTTTCAAATCTAGAATGGAATATAAGGGCGGCACACCAACTACGGGACAAGAAGACAACTGAAAAACGTGGCCTCTTGGTGTGACGTAAACGTCATGAAATTACTGACTGACTATAAACTCCAAGTTTGTACTATTTTACGCTCAGTCATGGGTCTTAATCCAACGCAAAGCGATACATAGTTCTTGAACACCATCATTATGATTATTAATTATACAATGACCAGATACCCTCACATTGCCAGCAGAGTTGCCCTGTCTCCAGCGATTTTATAATGATCGCATTAATTCCAAATCTCAAATCTCAATCATCGACAATCAACAACATTCAAGACACATCTAAAATTGACCAAACTGCTGCCATTATTCTTTTATAAAATTTGGAGAGCAACTATCACATGTCGCCATTCAAATTAGAAACCAGAGTCGCAGAGTAAAAGGCTTTGGTACGGTGCTCGTTGCCCTTCAGATATCAATATACATTATCTAACTTAACTATTATATAGGTTGGACGGTTCAAAAATATCAAGGTGTGACAAATAATCTCATTGCAACCGTCATGAACCAACTACAGGTTGAGCGACGCCTTTGGCTTTCGCTGCAGCAGAAGCGGCCGCCGCAGCTGCAGCTACAGCTGCAGTAGCAGCAGGGGACTGTGGTGGGGGAACAACAGGCGGAGGTGCAATCTGCTGTGGTGTTGCTTCCAATGTCTTTGATGACTTCTGCTGCTCCTGAGAGTTTACCTGAGCCAGCAAGCTCTTGATCTGAGCCCCTGACATCGTCTCATGCTCCAGGAGAGCATTGGCCACTGCGTGCAGTTCCTTGCTGTGCGTTGTAAGGATGGTCTTTGCATTGTTGTATGCCTTGTCTAGCAACTCTTTCACCTCCTTCTCGATCAAGGACCTGGTCTCCGTGCTCAGGCTCTTCCCATTGTCAGTGTAGTTGTGAGTCACAACACCCACCTCTTTGCTCATCCCATACTTTGTAACCATAGCCCTAGCGACTGAGGTGGCTTGCTGAAGGTCAGAGGATGCACCGGAAGTGACTTCATTTTCACCAAATATCAGCTCCTCCGCCACACGCCCACCCATGCATACATCCAGACGTGCCAACATCTGCTTCCTGGAGACGCTCGTCTCATCCTTCTCGGGCAACTGGGCAACCATCCCCAGAGCCATGCCCCTCGGTACTATCGTGGCCTTGTGGACAGGATGAGCGCCATCAGTATGGATAGCAACGAGGGCATGTCCACCTTCGTGGTATGCCGTCAGCTTCCTGGATTCATCAGATATTACTGCTGATTTCCTTTCACTTCCCATCATGATTCTGTCTTTGGCATATTCAAGGTCATCCATGCTCACCGCCTTGGCGCCATCCATGGCCGCTTTTAGGGCAGCAACGTTGATCAAATTTGCAAGATCTGCACCAGAAAACCCAGGTGTCCCTCTAGCAATGATCATTAGATCTACATCATCTGCTTTTAATACCTACAGGAATATCACAAAGCTCACCATCAATAAGCTGAGCATTTAAGGAAGAAACAGATAATTAGACTCTAACCAATTATTAATTCAGACACTGATGAAAAGACCTAGTACACAAACAAATACCTTTGACATGTGGGACTCCATTATCTGCCGCCGGCCCTCAACATCTGGATTGGGGACAACAATGTGACGATCAAAGCGGCCAGGCCTTACCAGAGCTTTGTCCAGTGATTCAGGAAAGTTTGTGGCAGCAATGACGATGATTCCCTCATTCTGTTTAAATCCATCCAGCTCCACAAGCAACTGGTTTAACGTCATCTTCATGTATTGCTGATCTTTCGGATTACGGCTTCCTCCAATCGCGTCAATCTCGTCGATGAAAATTATGCAAGGGTTTCGTTTCTTTGCTGCCGAGAACAGCTCCCTCACTCTCCTAGCCCCAACTCCTACAAACATCTCCTCAAACTCACTGCCGCTGCAGGAGAAGAAAGGAACCTCAGCTTCTCCAGCAATAGCTCTTGCTAGCATCGTTTTGCCAGTTCCAGGTGGGCCTACAAGCAATACACCTTTTGGAAGCTTCCCACCTAGCCGGGTGAACCTCTGAAACAAACACAGACGAATAAGAGTAGAGAGAATTGTTTATATTTCTTTAAAATATGAAAGCGACACAGAAAGCACCACGTCCAACAATAATTAACACTTTTGCAACTGAAATTTGCTGATTTAAGATGGAACCTTTTGTCTGATGGAAGTTCCTTTTGGTTGAAGTAAAACATATAACTCACCGCACAAAAGTCAGAAACAGGAAATCAACACAACAAGAAAAACTGGACAATCCTATACATTAACCACAGGAGAGGGGTTATCGAGAGAAGCAGTTGGAGATAGGACCACCAAGGAGAGGGGGAACGTACACCATGACATTTTGACAAGCTAAGGATTTGGTTTGGGAGGGTTGAGGTGGGTTGGAGCCTTGGAGGTGACTTTGATAGAGATGTTCGGTAGAGAAATCATGCATGTAGGAGATCAAAGTGAATGGAAGAGATAATAGCTAGAATTGCAGGTCAAGGTACCTAGATTTCAGAGCTGGGATGCTTAAAAAAATTGATGGATAGAGTATAATGCATTTTGATCTGTTAAAGTGTCTATATTAGTCTATTAGTTAAATAGGCTAATTAGTTTAGTGGGCCTTTATATTCCGGCCCGTCTAGTTTAGATTACTTGGGTCCTAAGTAATAGGGCGTCTCTCCTCCTTCTATATAAAGGAGAGGCTGTCATTCTTTGTATCTATCTATTCCTATTCAATCAATCTCTTATATTTTAACATGATCAAGTGGGAATGAGTATGATGCACAGAACTCTAGGCAGGTGGGAGTTGTTGATTGGTGTAATTGTGTCCAAAAGAGATGGTTGGCATCTTCTATCTGCTTTATAAGCATTGTAATAATAACAACGACTTTGGACAAAAAATCCACCAATATTGCCGATGGTGACCCTCATTAAAGTCAAAAATGGGTAAACTTCCAAGATTCAGAAACTTACGAAGTCGTATCGATCAACATCGACGGTATCGAGCCAAATGCTGAGGAGGTTGGACCAACTCAAAAGAAAGAGTAGGACAAGCTGGCGACGTACCTAGAAGTCGACCAACTTTTTTAATGTCATTGTGGTTTTGGTGGAAGAGCTCTTCTGCTACTTCTATCTTCGGGACCAACTTTGATGAAATCTACTACATCTACACATCCTCTAAGAACTACATTGTGTTTAGGGATTTAGTGTATATCGAAGTCATCTAGCACTATTTCATCTCTCCTATTTCTCCCCGTGTCAGAATGAGCAGGAGAAAAAAGATAATAAGATGACTTCGATATACACTAAATCTCTAAACACAATGTAGATCTTAAAGCGCACAGAAATATAGTTCCCTTTCTCAAGATTCTTCAGCAAAAAACTGTTGACAGGACACATTGTTCATGAATCAACAACTTAAACCTTAAAGGCAATTAACCACTTCAAAGGGGGCCTTCCAGAATTATGCTTTTCTATAGGAGCATCTAATAAGAGATAATAACCTTTTATACTACTGAGGCATTTTGCAGGTATAGAGGGCTGTGTTGTCAGGATACAAATCGATATGCTCACGAGTCAGCATTTTTTAGTGTACCAAGGATGCCACCTTGTGGTGCAGTTGATTGCATACGATGCAGAAGGAACCATAGATGAGATATATGTGTTTTGTTGTCCTTCGAAAAATTTCGGTAAAGGGGCTATAGGACGTTCTCTCGGGTTTTTTACCCATTCAGAGCAGTGGCCAGGAGAGTCTATAGTATTGCATATTATTGGGGCTCAACTCAATGGATGGGATTATAAACATATGATAGTGAGTTGCATAATTTAATTTAAGATCTTTGATTAAATAAAAAATTATATAGCATGATTATCACTGTACACCAAAAAGGGTCAGATCCATTGTAAAATCCAACACGATCAATGGAAATTTGTCCTTACTTGATATGACATTGTGGTATGTTCTAGCTGAAGGAGGTTAGCTAGGTGTTGATGTAGGTGAGTTAATATTAAGCAAATGCCAAAAATAGTAACTGCTTCCAAGGATATGGAGGATACATAGACCTAGAGTAAGATGGCTTATGAAGTGGACAAAAAAATATTCTTCTTCATAATGCACACAAAATTGTGTATTTTGGATCATCAAAATATTACTTACATGTTGTGTACTAGCTGGTACATGTAACGTGTATATATTGATCATCAAATGCCACATCGTGTTTTCAAAATCCTACCACACAGATTTGGAAAAAAAAATGGTCCAAATTAAATGAGTTTACAAAATCAGGCATATCTCATGTAACTTTCACTAACTCTGGCAGCTAAAAAAGAATGTCCAATACGGAGGAGACACCATGTGCAACTTCAAGCAAAAAAAGGAATTAGAACGTAGAGAATAGGCTTGATATATGGGAAATCCAAAAGTGAAAGAAAAGAGAAATATTTTTTTTTCCGATAACGAGGAACCCCTCCCGGGATCGGCCACTATTGAATCCCACCCAGCCAAGGGTAAACCCCAGGACCAGCCGTGTCATTGGGGGGACACCACGGTGCGCCCAGTAAAATGACAACCACTGTTGCACCACGACCGATGCCAAGAGTCGAACCCGAGACCTTTCATTGAGAAAAGAGAAATGTTAAAATGTGACAAATATTACAAAGAGGGAATCACAACTACTAAAGTAAACCTATGTATAGTAGATACTTCAACATGCACCTCGCTTGAATTTACATCACCCCTCAAGGCCATCGAAGTCCTCTCTCACCAAAGGAGGAATAGCGTGCAATGGGAGGGGAGGGGAAAATCCATATCATTAAGGGAAAAATCGAGTGGTTGCCTAATATAGAAGTATAATGGGGGCATTGGATCTCGTCAAGAGTCAAGACTCAAGAGTCCCTACCTAGTCACCCATACACTGCATGTGGAAGGAAATATAGGAAAATGGCTCGAGAAGTGTCCAATGTGAATCCACCATACAAAAAAAGAAGACACAAATATGAAACATTCGATACATATCAAAGAGCGTCCAAGAACTATCGGTGTCCAGTACATACCGTGTAAGGGAGGATAGATTGTTTTCAATTATCTGTGTTTCTTAGCTCTACGCCTAGAGGATCACATTTACTAGTTTCAACACATGAAGAAGCCTCAATGGAAAGTGCAATGTCTTTTCAGATAATAGAGAAAGCAAACAAGATAGAATGGTACATCAAATTGAAACAAATCAATGTCAAAGATCCCTCTGTACGGTCAACCTTGACAAAAGTCACAATCAGTCCATATTTGACACAGAGTTGTCTCCCAACGTGAGCACAATGAGAACCCCCTTAATGGTGTTACTCTAAATATCAATAAATCAAAAGTGGATATTCTTGTTGCATAACTATCATAGCAAGTCTTTCTATCCACATCATGATGATGTTTGTAAACAAATTGGATATTTTTGTTGCATATGCTAAGGGTATTCTTCTACTAACAAGTTGCAGCAGAAGTGTGGCCCGCAATGTGGTAATCCATGTTTTTTGGAAGTGGGGAATTTCACCCTTGTCTAAGGTAGCAGGAGAGAGAGAACACCATCAGCTACACCGAGGGCTATAATCTCTTCCTGTAGTGCCCCAACGAGTTCGCTGAGATTCGAACCCGCAACCTACGCTTCACAAGCAGCAGGCTTAACCAACTGAGCTAGTTGGCAAGTGCTGGTAATCCATGTTGTACGTTGGCATGGACACGTCTGCATCACTGGATTCTCCTGATGATCAAGAACTACATAGAAATTGGTGATTGATGTAGATCGTACTATGTTAAAATATGGCGCATTCTTGTACTTTAATCAATAGTAACATTGCTAAGGTTTATTTCTAATTATTGCATTCTAGGTTTGGTATTTGGTTAACTATATATACTTAAAAATCAAGTTAGCATATTGCATAGTTGTTATTTCCAGTCTCAATATCAAAAACCAACCATGAGATTGTCCTCGCAAAGTTGATAACATTGTTCTTCCTTTTATTGTCTTCTCCATCATATTTTTGACATGAGTAAATTAGGTCTTGCCGATGGTTGTTTAAGGGGCAACGGGTAAGTGGTCATGTATGGATGGACCCATAGAATTAAATGTCCGATTTCGATGCCGTGTCCGATGGCCCAGAAACAGAAATTTTTCGAAATTTCGCACGAAATTTCGATATTTACGGCCCTAACGATTTTGACGACCAAATAAGCGAATTAAATTATGAAAATTTACCAGGACGATCTAAACACCAAGATCTACTCAAATATGCAATAATATTTCATATTGGATATGTGGGGTGGGGGGTCTCCCACATTTGTAAGTGAAGGAAGCTGAACAATTTCGACAGAATTTCGATGGCAATTTCGATGACGAAATGAAGGAATTAGATTATGAAATTTTGCATACACAATGTTTAGACAAAGATACACTAGATTATATATTAAAGTTATATGTTTAGAGGTTAGGGTGGGATCCATGTCTTAATGAGTGAGTGCACAAATGAACAGAATTGTCAAGTCTGTTAGACTGTAAACAGCTTATAAACCCACAATTTATCACTTAGACCTTAAAACTTACAGTTGCAAGTTACAAACTTACATGTTACAACTTATATAAGTCTAGTGTTCAAATTTAGTTAGGTTACATGGGTCATGTATACATAGATCAAAGAAAATGCATTATTTTTAAGTCATTTTATGTATACATGTGTAATAATAACAAATTTATTGTAGAATTGCAGACTTCATACTATTATTTCATAGATCCACAAGTTTGTTTGTAGTTCATGTGATTTTCGAAAGAGAATCGCCAAAATACCTAACATGTAGTAGGTAGTAGCAGCACTTAGAACTTTGTTATTTTTCATAGTATCTCTTCACATCTTTTAGAAGAGTGTAAACATAGAAAGAGGTATACATGGGCTAGGGATAGGGGAAACGTACCTTAGAATCAAAGAAAATAGCCTCTATAAGCAAAAGATACAAAGAGAATCGCCAAAATACCTAACATGTAGTGGCAGCAGTCTTAGGAACAAATATTTCAAAATTTCTATCGAAATTTCGTGCCATTTTGCGAAATTATGGCCCAAACTGGGCGAAATTTGCACTGTTTTGCGAAATTTCGCACCTAAGTGCGAAATTTTAGCGAAATTTCTGCGAAATGACGTCCCATTCTCTGCGTACATGCGTTTCGATGTCCGATTGGAAAAAAATCGGAAATTTCGATCGAAATTTCGCAATTTGATCAAAATTTTGTACGATGGATGGACCTTTAGGGAGGAAAGTGGCTAAAGATCACGATGAGGGGGCACACAATATCTCAGCAGATTATAGATTCCCTTACTGGCTACACAAAACTAAGATGGTATATGGGACATGGAAAAAGGGTTTTTCTGCATGCCCAAATCAGATCCATTATTTCTTATAATTCCTTCTGGAATGTCCCTTCCAGCAGGGTCAATAAATCTTTGGCAGAATTCTTTAGAGAATTGCCTCCTAGCCATTCTAATGATGTTATTTTGCTTGGGGACAACATGAAGCCTAGGTTGAAGAGTTCATGGAACAAGGCAAGATGCCGATATCCCATGTCCAATCATGCTGAATGGATTTGGAAGTTTCTAATACCAAGAAAGTACAGTTTCGTTGTTGGAGGTTCTGGCTAAACAGAATATTTACTCATGACACTTCAGAAGCCTGGGTTATACTTCACGTCCAGATGTATCATGTGCTACTCATCTTGTGAATCTGCTAATCGTCTTGCTTTTGAGAATGTTTAGTCTATTGCTAAGTATGAGAAGCTAATTCTAGATATCCCTAGTGGATGAGATGATTGTCTTAAGCTCAGTAGAAGAATGAGTCACTTGACCTTTAATAAGATTTGGGAGTCACAGAACCTTTGCAATGAGATTCATAAGATTTGGGAGCACGCCAAGTTTGATATTTCTTTTTTTGAGTCGTTTTGGCATAAATCTATGATGTTAGAATGTTGCATCATCTTTCAGCTTGCTCTATCCGCTTGCTCTGATTACTGGTTCAGCTTTGAGGATGGATGATCTGTAATTTAGTACAGAATGTGCTACTATTCTCATATTGCTGCATGACATGGTTTTTATGCTTATCTTGTCGGAGCTTATGGGGCTCCTTCTGAGCATCTCTACTGATGGTCAGAAGGCTGAAATACTCCGTTGATTTCTGTCTATTCCTACTTCAGTTCATGAGGATGATGGCTGTAGCTCTTGGAAATGGACAGATGTGCACTTGAATCTTGATAATGTTTGCTGCCGTTTTGAAGGGGGTTACACTTCTGAGCTGCTGTGGCATTGGGATCTTTTGCGTCACCTTTTGCTAGTGTATGGTGTTAATAGCTTGGTACAGTTTGTAACTTGTTTTGCTTCTGTAGCTAGCTTATATTCGTTCCTGTAATGATGTAATGATTTGACTCTGTAATTGCTGGTTCAGTTCATAGTGGAGTAACATGCTTGGGGGATCAAAAAAATTTAATTGCTTGGGGAATATCGTGAAAGAATATTTGAGAGAACTATTAGGGGCTTAGAGCTAGCTTCCTCCTGTTCTGACAACGTTTCAATTGGTGGTAATAGACCTAGCTTCATAAATATTCTAAGATCTTTACGAAGTCGTTGTTTATAACAATGAGAATCACCCGAGACACTGCCAGCAGCCAAAGCACGTTCAGGTTCAATGCAACAGGTACATCATGGAGTGGACAACCTCACGTTGGCATGCATAGGTGCTACTACATTAAGATGGCCAAGATTTCAATGCAACAGGTACATCATGGAGTGGACAACCTCACGTTGGCATGCATAGGTGCTACTACATTAAGATGGCCAAGATTAAGGCATGGATTTTTACAATATACTTTTAGTAGGCATATAATACGGCTAGATGGAAATTTTATTGTACTTTGTGGTTCTAAAACTAATATGTATTCCCAAAGCAGACACAAAAAAATAGTTGTGTATCTCTACGATGAGTTTTCCCACCTTATTTACAGGTAAGATAGAAGGGGACTTCTAGTTTGCCACAAACATCCAATGTTTTCCTGCCTCTTTTTTTATCGGGGCAGAGTGCTGACAACTTTGATGAAAAGATCATAGAGCAAGGAATTCTTTGGTGAAGTGAGAATGAACATTGCTTTATAACACTTATAGTATGCTGGCAAAGCAATTTCTTCCTTGACAGCCAGACCCCTAGATTTGAAAATGTGTTTAGCTGTTGCGACCTGATTCAAGAGATCTACCATTTCAGGCGCATGGTGCAAATTATCATATACTGAAAGAGTTCTCGTACTTCAGTTTTCCACTATCTCCTTACTAACTAGGTATAAACAGGGCTTCTTGGCGGTCAATCCACTGTTCTCTTATTTTATAAATTAAATATCTCTGTCTCATGACAATAAGTTGAGTTTGTTAGTTTTGGATGTCTCACCTACATATGCACTACCTATTTTATGATGACATTGGATCTCATTAGCATTACAAATTTAATCTTGAATGGGATTCTTTTAAGAAGGAGAGATGACTCAAACCTTTAAATTGGCATAATGCATGTTGAGTTGTCAACCTACTCCATTGGAGTGTTTCATGAAGTTCCTTGAAAGAATTAAATGATGGCCTTCTCATTAGGATCAAGAGGGTGGGGACATGGTTATGGTCTGAGAGGAGATTGAGAAATAGCACCATGTTGTGGGATGCAAATAGACTTTGGCCTTGTAGTTATGTTTCTGTCTTCTTTCATTGGAACCAAACATTAGAGAGGCAATCAGCTTTGATTCTTGACACCTCCTAAGAGGCAGGAATGGAAAGAGGATGAACTTCTCATTGCTTCAAGAGCACTCACCAGAAAGCGTTCTAGTGTTGTTTAGAGCATGTGCTCCTAAGAAGATAATTGGTCTGTCCATCTTTTAAGTGGACTGTAGGAAGAACACAAGAGTTGTATTAGCTTATAAGCAGATTACAAGAGACCGAACTGCACGTTGGCCGCTAGAAGAGGGAGTTTTTAGATGGGGAAAACCATAAGTCCTTGGTAAACCTTGTTTTTAGAACACTAGTCGGGTTGTTATGGATGGAAAAGGCACATTGAGAAGAAAATAAGCTAATTTCAGGATTTTAAAACGACCAAACAAGAAGGTATGTATGTCAAATTTATATAAAAATATATATGAATCCCAAACAGGGACCCAAAAAATGGAAGGGTCCAACATATATAAGGAAATGCTTTCAATCTTAAAAAAGCACCTTTGGATCTCGAAGGTAGTGAACTATTTCCTCCAGTTCCGCCTTTGCCTCATCAACACCCTTCACATCATTGAATTTTGTACTAGAATCCATACTTGGTTGCACTTCTTCATTTAATCCAAGACCTTTGAAAAATAAACATTTAGTTAAAGCTTCAACAAGAACCAAGCAAAGAATGTAAATATATATACAACTATGACAGAGACCATTATTAGGGACAGTGTTACCTTTACTGATTCCTCTATCCTCAATAAGAGCTCCCACTCCAGATATTAGAAGGAAAGCCAATGCAAGAGAGCGAAATGTACGCCACAACTGATCTTTGAAGCTAGCAGCATCTGCTGTCACCATATGAATTGGGGCTATGGCAGTGCCAAGTGCTCCATCTTTAGTCATGCGTCCCACATTTCTTAATACCGATGCACTAGATGTGCTTTCTTCCTCTACTGAATTAACTATACCTGAATATCAGTTATGTTGAATATAAGCCCTGAGTCGCAACCTTACTCCAGATAAAACTAGTATGAATATGGCTAAAAGGGAATAAAAGATATATAGCATAACACAGGAATAAAACTTGAAACATGTAAAATCTTTCTCAAATGAGTTGGGCAGTAGATCTAAGGAAGAAGAGACTCGATAATCAGAATAATCACAACAGTAGATCCCATTAAAATAGGAAGAGTTTGAGAAACCACATTAGCCATGTGTAGCTACCACCAGCGCAAGCTGACCTACATAAAGCCTGAAAAACTACTGACGCTGTCGAGGGTAAAATGCTTTTGACTTTTTTTAGAGCAAACGGATCATCTTCATTACTCAAAAGCCATATGGCACCTACAAGAAGGGTAAATAACTCTTACAGAACACACACAAGCCAAGAACAAACCAACCAGATCATCTTAACGCATATTGGAACGATAGTAAAATGCTTCTGCATTGATCCCTGGACCATACAGCTGGTTAAAGCAGCTTTTTAAACGGGATTCCTTCAACCCGAGTGTGTAAAGAAGGTGATAAATCTGTAAGCTGACTCTGCTCTGAGGAAAACCCCGCAGGCATCTCCACAGAGCTAAGTAGCAAAGACAAACCTAGCAAAATTGGCACCTTGCTGTAGCAAAGGAACACAAACTCTCACACAGAGAGACTACACAGAAACGAAATCAAAACAACGCCGATGAAAGACGGCAACTAAAAGGACAGACGAAGCTTGCACCAAACAAACACCAAACGAACACGAAAGCACAAAACAAATTTACAGGGAACAAAACGACTAGAAGAAGACGGAAAGGGAAGGAGCCTAGTGTTGAAGAAGCCTGAGCCGGGGAAAAACACCAAGAGGTTCTGCAACCACCAGGAAATCCAGAGCCCCCCTTTGTCTCCAGATCGCTGCAAGCCACCGGTCTGTCACCGTCAGGCTCGAAACCACGGAGGCGTACCGCGCGATCCCCACCTGTCGACCTCCTCGAGCACCAGGCGGCCTAGGAGGAGCCCTGGGGGAGCGGGTCGGCACAAGATCAGCGGCCAACACCCCTCCCCCAAGCCGCCGTTGCGCACAAGGGAGAAGCCCTAGTCATTCCCCCAAATTGGTAGAGCGGACGCGTCCACTAGTTCGAACAATGCTTTTGTGACTTGATAATCAGAATAATCACAAGTTCACAACATTATTTCTCGTTACTTAGCCATGTGTAGCTACTACCAACGCAAGCTGACCTACATTATAATGCCTGAAATACTACTGACGTTGTGGAGCTCAAAATGCTTTTCTGATTAAGGATGCAGTTTGTTGAAGCAATTGATGAAGTTCATAGAAGTAACCAAAGGAATAGGAATTCCAGTCTGCAAGTACTCACAGCAATAGTATGAAACGATTTCAACTACCTTGTCGATCAGCAAGGTCATACTGGGTAAACTTTTTCCAAAAAGTTTGATGGGCCTTCAAACCCACATTGTCAATGCCAATGCCGATGTCAGCGATGTTGGGCTGAGCAAGTAAAAATATAGGAAAAGTCGAACATTACCTATACATGGAATAAGTCTGTTTATGCTATCTCGGGACGGAATCTAACTGGAGTTGAAGTTAAGTATTCTTTATTGGGTCTTCTTCAAGCCAAAAACTCTACAGCTACCCTCCTCTACTAGAATTACCTCTTGTAGTCTTGTTTGCAAGATATGGTGTATATCGAAGTACTCCAGTTCATCTCTTATATTCTACCTCCTTTACCCCAAACACTAAACAAGGAATTCCAATGTGAAATCTACTGATGTTTGGGGAATCTAACACATTATTATACTACAAGAGTTAGGGTTTAGTAGATGTACACATTTGCGTAGATCCACACAGATTTAGTGAAATGTTATTGTTCATTGTGTCGTCTATTTAGGGAAGATCCCCTTATGTGTAGGTTTTCTTATTGCTTGATAGAAAGGAGACAGTCACCCTTTCTTATAAATAGACATAGACCAAACCCTAATGGGCCAAGGACAAAAATGGACCCATATTACAAATAGACTAAAAGCAACTTAAGTAAAAGTCTAAACATTTAAGTAAATAGACACTCTAATACTCCCCCTCAAGCTGGAGCTTGGGAGAATCCCAAGTCAACTTGCAAACAGACAGACAGACTAAACAGAATAAAAAGATAACCAAACTCATACAAAATTTTCTCCCCCTCAATATTACATTAAAACACTCAAGCACTCAAAGACTCACCCTCAAGTAGATACTCCATAGTAGCAGATATCTTGGCAGGATATGGAGGCTTCTTAATCATCATAGTGGCATTTGGAGAAAAAGAACAAATAGCGGCTAGGCACAAAGTCTTCATCACAATCGTCGTCGTAGTAGCCAGAGAGTGTTGGATCACAATCCCTAGAGAGTGCTAAGTCACAAGAAGCAGCAACAGTCAACGTGCAAACAAAGCACAGACTAACAGAGAGTCAACATGCACAAAGCACGGACAAGCCAGAGAGTGTTGGCACACAGAAGCAAAAGTTGACGACGTAGGCGGATAGCAGACCAGTGTACAAAGTAGCAAGCAAATACATAGCTCCAATATGCAATGTAGACGGAGCTCCATGTAAAGTCAATCAACAAAAAGTCTTCATCATCTTCCCTCTTCATAAAGTATCCATCACAGTAGTAGGCGTCAAAGTCCAGAGAGTGTTGGTCCACAGTAGAAAGTCAACGTGCAAAACATAGCACAGACAGCAAATAGTGCAAAAGCACAAAGCAGCAAGGAACATGTGCTAATCATAGCACACGTAGCAACAATGACGTCCCAATATGTAACTTCATAGCAACAGTCGAGGTAGATGATGAATAAACAATAATCTCAACAGAAAGCTCCATATAACAACAACAGAATCATGAGCCACATAACAATAGACGGATCCACATAGGTGAAAAAGGAACACCAATAGTAGCAAAAGGATCCATATAGCAGCAGTAAAAAGTGGCATGAAGATCCTTGTAGCAACATAACTGAATTTTTTTCTTCTTCCTTCATCTCATCTCTTCCCTCTACTTTTCATCATCTTTTCTCCCCCTCACGCCAACCACGAAAAGAATCAAGAGAGTGGTTGGAGTGGAGAGCCAAAAACAATGGTAGAGGCAAGGGTTGTATAGGCAAATATGTGGAGGTAACCAATAATGCGAGTCAAGGTGCAAAATGACCCGATTAGGTAGATCTGAGTAAAAAAATAAATAGATCTCTCACCGACCCGGAAAGGGGATTTGTTTAGCCCGTAAGGCAACAAAATCGGGGATGTGGGGGCGGAGCCCCGCAAAAAATCCGATTAGGCAAAAAATGGATTCAATTAGCACAAATATGTAGCACAATCCGATTAGAACAAGAAGAACAAAAGGAAGACTACCAGAATGTAAACTTCGATAGAAAGAGAAGATACACTATTGGAATGTTACTCAGTAGGATGGATAGGTTCAAAAAGGGGGTTGGAAGAAGTATTGAGGTAGGCAAAACGTTATGTAGGGTTGGAAGATCGGGGGTGTAAACAAAAATAAAAATACTGGAAACGGGAAGATAATTGTTGTTGGTAAGAGAAAAAAGGGACGCGCCATGTACAAATACCTCTGCCATATGATAAAATCATTATAGCACGCCAAGATGTAGCAACAGGTAGCAACGAACACGTCGTGTCTTTGAGCAAGACGCCGTGTCAGTTGATACAGGAAGCAGTAGTAGCCGATGGCACGTCGTGTCGATTAAGAGACACGCCACACGTCGTGTCTGGTAGCACAGTAGCAGCAGTCAGCGCCAGCAAAAGTCGGCGACACGTCGTGTCGTTGAAAGGACATGTCGTGTAAGTTGACAGGACATGTCGTGTCAGTTAAAAGAAGCTCGGGGCAGAAGCAGGCGACACGCCGTGTCAAAGGAGGACACGTCGTGTCTCACACCAGCGAATCTATGAACATGCCGCGTCAAAGAAAAGACACGTTGTGTCCAATGTCGTGACGGAAAATCTGTTGACGCATATGCACGCCGACACGCTGTGTTTTAAAGCAACACGTCATGTTGCGACAGTGAACCGTCATCAGCAATTCCGAGCAGCAGCAAAAAATGGTGGAGAAGACCTTATGGAACTCCACCAAAGCAATAGAGGATGATAGATCCTCAATAGTAGCATAAATAGAAAATCTTTTCCTTGATTTAGGAGTAGATCTCAATAGAGGTAGATGCATGGATGAGGTAGGGTAGCGGTGGCGACGACGGCGCAACATGGAAGACGGTGTAGATCTATGACAGCGAATAGGATAGCGGCGGCTTCATTAGCAAGCAAGATCGACGGAGGCATGACAATCCTTGTAGATCTGGATACCAACAACTTCATAGGATGATTGTTGTTGATGAAGATGGAGACGGCTCCATGGAGACGCTCCTTAAAGAGGTAGGGATGGGAAATTCCTGCGGGCAGCCATCAACAACGCCTAGCGGCGGCTGCAGCCACCCGCAAGGGGAGGAAACTCTCCTTTGTGCTCTCTCTCTCTCTCTTATAGGGTTGGGGGCGGCTCAGGAATGGCCGCTCTGATACCATGTGGAAAACTTGATATAGTGGGGAAGATCTCTTATGTGTAGGTTTTCTTATTGCTTGATAGAAAGGAGGCGGTCACCCTTTCCTATAAATAGGAGAAGGGAGGAAAGCATACAGACATAGACCAAATCCTAATGGGCTAAGGACAAACTTGGGCCCATATTACAAATAGACTAAAAGCAACTTAAGTAAAAGTCTAAAAGTCTACTGATGTTTAGAGAATCTAACACATAATAATACTACAAGAGTTAGGATTTAGTAGATGTACAAATTTGTGTAGATCTACACAGATTTAGTGAAATGCTATTGTTCATTGTGACGTCTACTAAATTTAATTTAATTTTGTAAATGAGATAAAGATTAAGCAAACATTTAGTATTCAAGTGGAAACAATATGATTTATCTTATATATTGAACTATTTCTTACATTCTGAGACGTTTAAGATAAGAATTTAAAAATAATTCATTATTTTTTGTAACTAAACCCATGTTTTAAAATTACAAGCTATGCAATGCATCTAATAGTCTACTAGTACTATATATATGTTTATGTCTAGTATATTAGACATTTAATTTAAATTTAAATTTATTTCAAGAAAATCTGGTTTTAAAGAAAATACTTGAACCAAACTAATAGTTTTCGAGATTGCAAGTTATATGATACATCAAATACTAATATGCTATTTTATTTGTTAATTTTCATCAAATTTGTGGATGTATGTTTTGAGAAACTTGAATATTGACGACCTTCGGACCTATATGTCTAAACACGTGTTCTAAACATTTTTTGTCGAAGAAGACACAGACAAAGTGTGCTTTAGTTTACGTGATGGTTTTCGTGTTTCATCACAATCTCACTATTTGTCAGCTTGATTTGATAAAAACATAAGGGAGGAAAACCTAACCAAGGCTGTGAGAATTGTTCAGTCAGCCAAAGAAAGATGTTTTTCATTCACAGCTTGATGAAAAAGGAACATTAAGAAAGGTCAATGTCATGTATGGTGCGTTCCAGCTCATATCAGAAGAGCATGCTCTATGCCAATGACATTTTCGAAATAGGTATGTCAGCAGTTTATGGCTTTCAGTGCTGAGTTGTTTTTTTACTTTTTACTTATATACTAGTTCGAAAACCAAACATACTGGAGAAGATAAATTGACAAATCAACAACAATCTGACCCTAAACATAGTTCATATAAAGATAAAATGTAATATGACAACAGATATACTCCTATATATAGGCAAGACATCAATTACTATAAGAAAAGCACCAAGCTTCTAATTTCTTCTAATAAAAAATACATAATATATGTTTTGTTGTCTAGCTCATCTATTTCCCCTACATATTTTGACATCAAACACTTTTCACTCAGTATGTCATTTATTAGAAAATGAACCATGTATTATCATAATACTATAGTTCTCTCAAGTGTGGTCGTTTATTAATCCATAAAACATAAACAACAAGAGCATTATATCTAAATAAACTCTAAGATGTGTGAAATCCGAAGTTCTTCTTAATAATTAATAATAGAATAGAATACAGATGCTCTCATGTAGTCATATATATAGGAACATAGGGGATTACATAAATACATTCAAGTGGGTAAATGATCCTTACATAGGTGTAGTCAAGAAATAAATAAAATACATATTACCAACTAATGACAATGGGGCTGAGACCAATAACCACTTATACTAACACTCCCTCACAAGCTAGAGAGTATACATTCTGTAGTACCAGGTTGACACCCACTGACCCACCCATATCCTGAAAAGGAGCTGGAGGATAAGGTTTTATCCAAATGTTGACAGTTTGATCCCTTGTTCGCAAGTGAGGAGTCACAATCGTTTTAGCTTTGATCAGGTCCTGTGCAAAGTGACAATCGACCTCAATGTACTTTGTACATTCATGAAAGCTGGATTATTGGCAAACTGAATTTGGCCTGGTTGTCACAGTAGAGTCGTTGGAGGCTGAATAGAAATTCCAAACTCAGTCAATATACACTTCACCCACTTTAGGTCACAATGCTAGAGCGAGCAACGACAGATTGTTTTTGCTTCTCCATGCAATGGGGTGATTGCCCAGCACGAAACAAAAACTAGATGTGGATTGGCAGTTTTAAGCATCTCAAATCCAATCTTCATCTGCATACCCAGAGATAGTAATGCCCTTCTGCTTTCGGCAGTTGTAGAACTGTCCTCTTCTTGGATCACTCTCAACGTACATTGAACAATGCACTAGTGAACTTGAGAGGTGCACTCAAATGTTGATTGACTACTCCGAATGCATAGGTGATATCTGGTCGAGTAATAGTCAAACAAATCAACTCCCAACCACAAGGTGATACTAGTCTAAATCACGAAAGAGCTCCCCATCACTTTGAGTTTTTGTGTGGTAGTCTATCGAAGTGGAGATTCGTTTGGCATCTATTATCCTAGTCTTTTAAAGCAATTCCTAGACATAACGTTTTTGAGATAAGCTAATTCATGTGGCAGGACAAAAAACTTCTATGCCAAGAAAATGTCATAGATTACCCAAACCTTTAGTGTGAAAGTGGGTCTGCTCTTCAAACTTGAGATGCCCTCAGTGTCATTGTCGGTGATCACAATGTCATCCACATATACAGCAAAAAGGATGTAACCTCGAGACAAGTGGGAGGAGAATAGCGAGTGATCCGTAGTTGACCTTTTGAAGCCCAGCTTTTCAAGGACCGTAAACTGCTTATTGAACCAGGCTCGTAGAGATTGCTTAAGGCCGTAAACTACGCAACAAAGACGGCAAATGGGAAGAATCCCCCTCAGCAATAAACTAGGAAGTTGATGCATATACACCTCCTTCAAAAGATCACCATGGAGAAAAGCATTTTTGATGTGCAACTAGAGGAGAAGTTCAGATGAGCAGCGAAGGAGATCAGGATACGAACAAAAGTGATCCGGGTGATTGTGGAGAATGTCTCAAAATACAGTCAAATCAAATATTCAGGTAAAGCCCTTAGCGACCACTCGGGCTTTGAGTCTCTCAACAGAGCCACCAGATTGGTGTTTGATGGAGAAGACCCACCGACAGCCAACAACATCCAGATGGGAATTCAACCCAAATGTAGAAGATGGGGAAAGAGTGTAGAAAAGCTTGTCTTCATGATAGGTGAGACGTCAACCAAAAATATATTGGCAACCAATTGTGTGATCAGGGTACTTATTTTGTTTCTGGGAATAAGAGTATCCTAGAAAAAATCATTTTAAACCCTCAAGGGGAAAGCTTGTCAGCCTTAGTTAAAATTATGGACGAAGGTGATGCAACTGATAACTTGAGGAAATAGAGGAATTTTGGTTGTTTCTGAGAATATAAGACAAAAAAATGTCATTTATGATTAAGAAAAGAAGACGGTCGGCAATTGATAAGAAAGCAGGGGTGAGGACGGCATCAAACCAGAGATATTTGGGCACTTTTGCATGAATGACAAGCGAACGTGTGATGTCACGACACGATTTCTACGCGCAGTAATACCAATTTTCTATGGGGAATAAGTGTTAGAGCGTTGATGAACCATTCCCTTATCCTGACCAAAAAGGGGAGACCGCATGTTAAGTGTATTCAAGTGCATTATCAGTGCGGAAAATTTTGATGGTGTCCAAAATTGGTCACATATCATGTTATGAAAATCTGTGATGTAGTACAGACACCACATATGCATACTTATAAATGCAGATGTCGATGATATGATACTCACAAGACTCCTTTGGCTTTTGTTTGCTTTACCTAGACAGTGTTTATTTTTTCTAACTTTGGCCTTTTGTAAAGCCATGTGGTTTAGTTCCACATTGGCTACCGCCTGATATTTCCAAGTTTTAGGTGCCTATAAAAAGGTTGTATCATGTCAGTAGAAGACGCACTTGAACAATGAGGTTTTTCTTTTTCTCGTTGGTTGTGTTTTCATTATTTGTCATGTACGGTTTACATTACGTGAGTAAGGGGGAAACCGTCATCACACATTTTGAGAAGATACAACCATGTCATTCATGAAAAAATCATCCCTAAATGTAAGAAAGTACCTAAAGCCACCATAATTGTGTGTCTGAAAAGGACTACAAACATAAATATGGATATCAAAAACCTTGTAGATCGTTTTGTTCTAGTTGGAAAAGACCAATGTTCAAAAAAACTGTCCCGGGTGGGGCACCAGCCACCTGGGCGCTTAATTTGCCAATTGCCATTAATGGCCTAGTTAAGCGGTTGTAACTAAGTGCCTGCTTTTTCCGCATAGACCACTTAATAAGCCGCATAATGGACCCACGTTTTGCCACTTAGGCCGCGTTTGGGGTGTTTCCTGCTTTCATCCCTACTTGGTAAAAAACAACATTGAAACATAGTAATTTCTACTTCATATACATAGCTACTTACAAATATATTCTTTTTTGGTCGGTCAAAAATCGTGTTACTATAATACCAAAAACTTCAGGCACAAAGTACCCCATACAGCAAAGCTAACAAACCTTGATACCAACAAGCTGGTAAACAAGGACAAGAGACCAAAAAAGATCTAAACAAACATTGTACATAAGGCTTTAACTCTCAAGGAATGAAATATCGACGATATTGCCGGTATACCGGTCGAAATATCGATACCGACGCCATCAGGTATCGGTTTGAGAAAGTCTACCGCTGGTACCGCAAATATCGGTATACCGGTGGACTTACCGCCACTTACCGCCGAAAACCGAGGGTTACCGCTGCAAAAAGCCCAACTTGCGGGCGATATAGGCGGTATGCCGCCCGGCATGCCGATATTTACGAACATGTTGCTTGTTGCTGCTGTTTCAGTGGAGTTTCTTGGAGATTAGAGGCGATTTCCTTCCTTGGAGCCCGAATCAGCCCCGATCAAGGTATGTTTTCTTAATTTATTTCATTTCTCATCTTCTCTAACCCCTCCCCTCTCTATTTTCTTCTATTTTCACCATAGAACTTCTCCAAATTCTCTAAATACACCCAAAATCTAGATCTACTCCTAAAAACTTAGGATTAATGCTATTTAACAATAGATCTATGATTAATTTATATAGATATACTAATGTATCATTAGATCTACTACTATTAATTAATATTATCACATAATTTCACTAATTAATATAAAATTCGAAATAATACAATAAGTACTATTAATAATAGGTATCTAACTTAGGTTTAGTAGAAAAAGTTGTACCAAATACTAATATGAACAAATACAAACAAAAAATACTACAAATAAATATATTTTTCGTTTTTTCATTTATTAAAAATGCTGAAAATTAAAAAAATGCATTTTTTTTTTGTTTTTTCTACAGATTTATGTGTGTTAGTGTAATATAAGATGGAATGAGTAATTTGTAACACATCACTTGCCTTAATACTAGATAAATGACAGATTTTTTATTTTTTTTAAATAATTTCAGACTTTTTTTAATTTATTTAACTCTTTTTTCTTGTTAATAAAAATCTTAAAAAATATTGTGTTTGCTTCTATAGATACATGTAACATTTATATTGTTAAAGTATTGTTTTTTGTTCTATAATACATAAAAATATCTAAAAGATTTGGAAGAACATTTTCCGAAGTTTGGGATGATGCAATTTGCCAATCCTGAAGTGTATGAGGAACATGTTGTTTCATACAACAAGTCTTACAGAAGTTACATGACATGGGAGCAATATGTGGAGCATATGAACAACATATTGTATCGAGAACCAGCGCGCCACTCAACATACAACTGATGTGAGTTAGTAATTTACTACGTTGTTATATGTTTGTTGTAAATTGAATATTATTGCATAAGTGTGTTAACATAAGTTTATAGATTGTGCTAGTAAAATTTTAGATCTTAATTCTTGCATTTTTTCATCGATATCTTTCATCGAAATCTCCAAAAAACAGGACATATTCCTTAACTCACACATGATTGACCCCCCCCACATACCCAATATAGAATTTTATTGCATAAAACGTTGCATCTAGGTGTTGAGACCACGCCTGTAAAATTTCATGATTTAATTCGTTCATTTTGGCGTCGGTATGGCCATGATTGCATCTGTCGATATTTCCGTCGGTATACCTGTAAATATCTATACCCAAGCTGTCGAAACGGCGTCGGTATCGGTCATTTAATTCCTTGTTAACTCTAAACAGTTCAACCTAATGACGTGAAGCCTTGTGCATAGCCAAGCACTCAATAGCATAAAGGACACCCACAAAGTATGAGCACAAAGGCGATACAGACACGCTACACCCCATAAGACCAAAATCTCTAGGGACAAAGCACTTACACTACAATCCTAGGCTTCGTAAGATATCCAGGACTTAGATGTAGTCCAAGCCAGCAACTGGAAGCACGAGCACATCCTGCTTACTTACCAGAACCAATCACTAGAGCAGCAGGGAACAGAAGAATCCTATATTGTGCACCTCAAAACCTCTCATCACTAGCTTTTGATACACCCGCAAATTGTAATGAGTGGGGAGTGAGATCAAACAGCATAGTCGTCGCCTGCTCCCTGGCTGACTCCAGCTTGCATTCCAAAGAAGCATGACAGGATGGACATGCTCTGAAAGAATCATCAAGTGGCTCGAGCCCAAACACTGGACGAGAAACCCAGCCAGGACCCTATGCCCCTATTTGCACAGAGGCATTTCAACGAACACCTTGAAGGTGTTCCATCTTCACGTCTTCACAACAGCAGGGAGACAACCAGCTAACGCCAGGAGCGCCGCAGCAATTCCTCCACCTATCATCCAACGGTGAAGCACCAGCTTGAAGACGGAGGAGGTCCCTCTGCTGTGTCGGGAACTCCCAGATTTAGAGGCGCCGCCATGAAGGACGAGCCGCCAGCCAGGCAGGCCGAAGCGGGATCGGTCGAGGTCGTGGAGTCGTTGTTGCACTGGATAAGGACAGGATTCGGCTCGGGAAGAAGGGCCAGGAGGCAGAGAGGGAAGTCGAGAGACTCCCTTGCTGCGCCTGTGACGACAAAGCGGCCAAGCGAGAGCCAAAACCAGCAGGTTGCGACTCCTCTCCATCCATCCCTCTTAAACGAAATGGAGTCGACGAAGTCGATGCTGCCGCAAGCGACCCGAGTCCTGGCTTCAAGCTGCGCATCGCGTCTCCCCCTCTTCCAATCCGCGATCTGCCTCAATCAATCAACAACAAGCTTTGGGGCTCCCGTTCTCCAAGGATCGATGTTAACTTCAGTCGAGGAGCCGCACCGAAGGCGATAAGAGCCAGGGGGATGAAGGCGCCCACGGCGCTCCCTCCCCCCAGCGGTAGCCGCCGGAGAATGCTAGAGAGAAGTGAGAGCTAACCCTAGAGCTACTTACAAATATCTATATAGATAAGATATAAAGATAGTACATTAATATATGAATATTGTTTATAATATATGAACTTACACATGTTACATTTAGTATAAATCATGGATTCTTCTGCTACCATTATATGCAATTACAACTACCATTCCTATTTTGTTGCCGATAATATAATTTACAGGGTCTAACTAGGAAGTAAATAATTATAAATTTTATGGTCTGCTATTTAGTATTGTGTAGTATTTTGTGAGGTAATTTAATAGACGAACTTTACTTTTTTTATTAATTGTGTAGTTATTGGCTAGTATTACTAATTATATACTATATCGGTGACATGAATATTGTATAATTTTTGTTGTTGTACGGAATTAAGTATAGGTATACTCTAGTTGATAAATACTTACATATCGGAATATTGATGCTAACATGGTCACATATTATATTAAACTACTAGTTACAGAAATTTATACTAAGTATAATCATTTCAAATTTATATATATACTTGGTTTATGATTCTAAAGTTCACAATATATAGTTATATGCATTATCTATATATATATATATATATATAGAGAGAGAGAGAGAGAGAGAGAGTCATGCTAGAATACACTCGAGTGTATCCGGAGCAGAATACACTCAAGTAGTTTTTCGTGATGCAATATTTTTTTTAAAATCTAATCCGTTGATCTTCTTAAACATCTCGTGAACAGCTCATGTATAAAATTTGAGCCCGTTTGGATATGTACAGCTTATGTTATGTAGACCACAAAAATTATACATTTCAAATTAGTTTTGTGCGTCGATTTTGTTGCCCTTACACTCATCCAAATGAGCTCAAAATTTGTATGTTGCCTGATTATAGTATGACAATGAAGATCAACGGTTTACATTTTGCAAAAAAATAGTCTTGATATGCAAACACCACTTGAGTGTAGCGTGATCCGTACACTCGAGTGAATTCTAGCCTGACTATATATATATATATATATATATATATATATAATTATATAATTATATGAAATATATAAAAATTGAAATCATCTGTTTTTTTGAAAAATAGCCCACTTGAGCGCCTTCCTGGCACTTAAGCAGCTACAAGGTCATGTCTGCTCGCTTCCCGCTTTCTAAAACATTGGAAAAGACACAATATGGTGCTTTCCTAGATGCATCACATTAAATTAAAAAGGCCACAAGAAACATGTGAATTCAAACGATGGTGAAGCTGGAGAGGCGCCTGCAACAACGGTGGTAGGTTGAGGTTGCAAAGGGGCAGAGAAGTAGTAAAGTTAAGATCACCAAACTGTTCTCCATGCCAATCAAATTAGGGATGTCAATTTGCGGTTGTTCATATCCGTTATCCAACGACAATCCTATTTGAGTGATTTATTGCAACATTGAGGGGGAGAAACATTCTTGTATTGGGTTGGTTTATCTTTTGCTATTTTGTTCTAGCCTGTCGATTACTTTAGAATAAATCCAATCCATCAATCTGGTTATTAATTGATTATTCAAACAATTTGGTTGTTGGTGGTGTGAATATCTGATTTAGGAGAACCATGAATGTATGGTTCTCATCCACTCCATATGATTTCTAAGTAGGAATGAAAAAATAAAGGTCCACCACAATTTACGCAGCCAGCTGCTGGAAGAAAAAGAATTTATCATGTTGAGTCCAACGACCATCAACACTAAACCCCCTCCACCGTCGCAATCTTGTCGTAGCATATCACCAACTTCATCTAACCTGTCACTGTAGTAACCAATTCCACCGTTGTCAGGACAGCGGCCACCTTCGTCGTCGTCGCCGCGGCAGCCATTATAGCAACTGCCGCCCCTACACCTCCACCCCAAGGTACGGCTATTCCCTTAGCAGTAGTGGATCCTCGACCTCTCCTCTATACAACGGCAAGAGCAACTCCACCGTAAAGGCCGACTAGAATTGCTTGGCCCAGAGGCGCCTTGACACCAGCTACCCTAGTCGTCTTCTTCCTCACACCAGTTGTTCTCTGCCACCCATCCAAACCCACTTTGCATCTCATGTACAATAGCGGCAACGACAACAAGTTTTGTCGTTGGCAGCTCGACGCCTGTGACGCCACCACCAACATCTCAATCTTTCGAACCCCGCACTTGTTCTTCCGGCGGGAGAAGGACTCGGCGTCAAGTCTAGACCATAAGACGAGATGCACATCATCCTCACTCGACGGAATTTATATGACTCTCAACTGGATGATGACCACGAAAAGGGCGACGAAAAATGTAAGAACCTTGTAGAAACAACATCTGCATACTTACAGAGCAGGTGCATGAGACAAAACTGGATTGTTAATGGCAAGCTTGCAATAACTTTTTTGTAACCGTAAATGGTTTGGTTTTTACACGGCATCCATACCAAATCTACAAATTTCTTTTTCTACCGAAGCACATACATCCATGGATCTGGATATTCGGCTGAAATGGATTGGTTGGCATTGGTTACAGTTCGGTTAGTAGGATAGCGGTTGCATTTTCCATCCCTACCAATCATCGCAAAACAAGAGGGGCCAAAAGTTAAGAAACAGCAAAGAGAATCTACTAGTTTAGTCACAGACATTATGTTGTAAGGGAAATTAGGGACAGTGTACAGGATATAATTATAAGGTTCAATTTTTTCGATTTGGCAGTTTGATCTATGATTTCTTATTCATGGACGTTGATAAGATCCTTCCATTTAGCAGCACCTTAGGATGGCATAGCCTTATTAAATGAAATGGCGCGGTTCAAACGAGGAATTACGGCGGATACCTAGGCACCCAGAGACGAGGAAGGGCGTAGTAAGCAATGAAATGCTTCGCATAGTTGAAAATAAGCATAGATTCGGCCCGAATAGGTTAACCTTTCAAACTAATGTTGAATCCATGGGCAGACAAGAGATAACCTGGCAAACTGAAACATCTTAGTAGCCAGAGGAAAAGAAAGCAAAATCTCGTAGTAGCAACGAGCGAAATGGGAGCAGCCTAAACCGTGAAAACGGGGTTGTCGGAGAGCAATACAAGCGTTGTGCTGCTAGGCAAAGCAGTGGAGTGTTGCACCCTAGATGGTGAGAGTCCAGTAGCCAACGCGCACACATACCCAGCCGAACTACCTTTCATTCAAATCGTGACTTTTGGCAACCTGGTTCCTCGTGCAGAACATGAGTACATTCGGAGCTGTCGCGGACTATAATTGGTTTTTTCAATGCAATGGGAAGTGGTGCTTTGGTTGCTTCGGGAGGCTTGCTTAGGCTCTACCCTGCCACTCCTTCCGGAGTTGCTACTCCATCCCCCTGGAACCCCCCTGGAACGCGGGTGTGGATTTCCACGTGATCGAATAAGATCATCTACTGGCCCATGATTATTCAAAACCTCCTCCTACAAAAGAAGATGTTTAGATTTAGCTCGACACACAGGATCAGCTAGTATGGACGACTTACCCGGGTCCCATTCCGCTCTATATTAGATAGGTAGATACGATAGATGGAAATCTCTAGTGGTCCCCCTCCCGGTGGATAGAGGGCAAAGCTGCGAAGGTTATGCAGCTCCCTCAGTATATTGTCTAGGGAGAGCCCATCCAAATTAAAGTGGCTTCCAATCTCTTCTCAATCTTAAGTTGGACCATGATGGACTGCATCATCGTCGAAAGCACGAAATTTCACGGACGAGAGGAGACGATGGTATAGGTCTGGAAAATGGCCTCTAGCCGCATCTTATCCGAGATCAAAGAGGGGTGGAGGGTCAAAAATACCACCCTCTGGCGCAGCCGCTCACTTGACAACTCACTTTATCGACCCATCTACCATGGTGATATGAGTAATGTGCGATGAATGAGCCGGAAGAGGTTAGAAAGTGTGACAAACCCCGCCATGTGTTTGATACCGCCAGAATCCACATTCCAGTTGGAATAGGTGGTTGGGCGGCGAGCATGGTTGCCCCAAGGTTACCTTGGTGAGCTACTACGAGATGAGCCAAGAGTGAGGTGTTTGGCAGATCCTTGATCCTCTAATGTAATGATTGTGTGGACTGCGAATGTAGTAGAGAATCACAAAATTGTTGTAATTGTTCATATTCTGCGTTAGTGAGAGAGGCGTGAGAGGAACTTCACTTATAGTTTACAAGAGCAACATTCACCGGTGATGGGATCTTGGCCGACATGGGTTAGTGGAGTCTGGGCAAAGTGTGTAGTGCCCCAACCATGTCCATGGCAAAGTGAGTCAAATACCCATGTTTATGCAAAGCATGTTGTAAATAGTAAACTTATCCAAGTGGTTCTAATCTGTCGGGTAATACCCCTTGGCGTATGTGATGTAAACCATGTTGTAAAAGAAACTTATTTCATATAACTCAACTCTGCCCAACAATACCCTCGGTCTAGGCTTATATAGAAAACTCGCAGGAAGCCCTAATTGGGTTATTGTTGTCGATGACCCTATTGACCGGCCTAAATCGCGCGTCCAAAATTGGAGGCGGATTTGAGGTAGTCGAGCTTTTACATTTATAAACTCGAATCCTTCTAGGCCCCCGCAACTTTGCTCACGGGGTCGAAGTAGTCATACGGGGTCGAACACAGGGACAAGGGGGTAGTGTTGAGAACCATAAATCGACACGCTACACTCCGGTAGGTATAAAGAGATATAAATTCCCGAAAGGGAACGGTAAGATGTCACGAAATAAACAAGAAAACACTCTCCAAATGGAGCTACAAGAGAGATTTAAGGTTTTAGTCATTTAGCAGTTTTTAGGGGTTTTCATGCAACAGAAGCAGAAAGATAAAGACTAGAGCTCAGGCAAGGTTCGGAGGATAAGACTGTAGTAAAACAAGCGGTAGCGGTAACACCCTGCACCCCTCCTCTCAGAGCGGGTACCTCTAACCTCTACATCAACACCCCTCTCGAGGTTGCTGGGCTTCAGTTAGAGTGGAATGTTACAGAAAACAACTCCGTTCCAGGCACTCTCGTACTCCAGAATCGGACCAAACGCTAGAGCCGCAATACAACTCTCGAAGTTGTTGTGACGGGAAAACGGTTCGGTAGCTAATCGAAACGCGATCCAAATCATGCAAGCTAGGGTTCGGATATTAAACAGAGCAGTCATCCAACATTGTACACCAAGCATAGAGCAACAAGTAATTGAATCTTTCCATTTCCATAAACATTTAAAGGTCTTAATTCATTGCATAAACAAAGAATTAAATAACAGAATTAAAAGATAGGTGTCGCCTCCTTGATGTAGAACGGTGACAGGGTGCTGTAGCTCTCCTGCCCGATATCGGTCAGAGGCCTAGCCCGATACAGAGGTGTCGGGCGACACACCCTCTCGGGCGGCACGCGCCGACTGGCGACTGCATCGGTCAAGGGCTCTGGCCGATACGCTCATGTCGGACGACACACCCTCTCGGGCGGCACGTTCGATAGACTAAGCGTATCGGGTTGATATCGCGTCGGGCTAAGAGCTAAGCATTATTGATGTCGGTACTTGTGTCGGGCAGTGATGTCGGCCGATATCGGCCCGCAGTGTCGCCCGGGACGGTCCTAAGTGGATTGTCCCCTCCCTCTCGGGATGAGGAGAAGCTCACCTAGTGTCGCCCAAGACGAACACTGGGGCACGATACGGGTGCTCTCGGAGTTTCCTCGCTCAAGCTCCCAACTGTCTAACTGTCAGTTGTCCGAATGCAAATTGTTCCGACCTTTGCGAACTTGTGCGAGCTATGCCAGCCGTGCGAGCTGTGCGAACCGTCTTTTCGGCTCCCTGTAGCTGCTATTTATAGTCAGCTGGTTGGTGGGAAGACATGGTGCTCGAAGCGTCACGTAGCTCCCTTGTACGCCGGTCGATGGAGATGGACAGCCGATACAAGCATTTCTCGGCGCAAGGTGCTGGCTATTGGTCACGTGGCGGGCGGCACGCCTGCCGGTGGGTGGCTGTGTCGCCCGACGAGCTGGGTCGTCGAGGCGGCTTTGGCTCCCTGTCGAGTAGAAGGTGTGTCGGTCGGCACGTTCCTGTCGCGCGGCATCTCCTCGTCGAGCATCTTTGTGTCGCCCAGCCCGTGTCGGGCAGAGGCTGTATCGGGCGTCAGGGAGGCCGAGACGGGTCTGGACTTATTCATGGGCCGGAATCGGCCTTATTGCACAAAAACGAGGAAAATTCTGTAAAAGATAGGAAAATCGGAGTAAGAGAATTGCTTGGCCAATTATTGCGAAAATGCTAATAAAATAGAGGAAAATAGCAGAAAAAGGGCAGTTTTGATAACAAAATAAAGGGCAAAAACGTCACAAAAACTGATGTTATCAACTCCCCCAAACTTAGCGTTTTGATTGTCCTCAATCAATATTTAAACTATATTTTTGTGATGCTTCTTTTTGCTCGGATAACGTTCAGGCCAAGAGGTAAAACAAGTGTAGTAATGCCTTTAGAGATAATGTTGCTTCACTCAAACAAAAGACTACGCGTTTCCTAGCCTTATTATTTCAATAAAAAATTTCTCTACAGCTTCAGCGAGACTTTGTTGTATGATTCTGAAGTTAGCTTACGCACCAAACAGCTTTATTTTCGGGGCAGAAAGTTGTGTATAGGGTAGGCTAAGGCTTTTTGGGTTTTTCATTCTTGTTTCCCATCAGTCCATCCAGGTAAGGGTCCGTTAACGGGCAAGTGGTCTCTGCAGTCCAAGCCAGTTGGCTTTAGAGCAGTGATTTCACATCCTACGTACCACTGCCCCGGATCTACCATGCCTAAAGATGGGTACTTTTGGAAAACAAGAGGTGTATATATATATTTTTTTTTCTTTTATTGGGCACAACTCTCATGCTTTTATTCACTCTCTCGAGGCTTCTCTCTCTTTTTTTTTTGGGATTTTGTTGGGTGAGGGAAACAAAGAGATTTCCGTTGTTTGGGCAGCTTTTTCCTTCTCTATACTTATCTCTTAGTTGTTCGCGAGATTATTATATTTTTGAAATTTTTGACATGGCAAAGTATACTCTTTTGTTCGTTTGGAGCAGCATTATCAAAAAGATATAACAGGACTTGCATCACATTTAGCACAAAGAAAATAAACTTTGCAAAAAGTAACAACAATTTTTTTCATTATTATTACAGCAACTTTGTACATGTGCATAGGGGTGATATAGACAAAAGAATTTTTCAAAATTTTCAAAATTTTGGTATGAAAATGTATATGTACAAAACTGAAAGTGTATATGTACGTAAAAGAATAACGAATATGGGACAAAAAGAATGAAAGAACAAAGTGGAAGAGGAAGGAAATTTGTACCTCCCTCACTGGAACATGGTACCCCCCCCCAAACTTACTCCACAGTCCACACTATGTCCCCAGAGTTGTGAAGTAGATAAGGTGAGGTGATGTTTATTCCAGTGAGGTCGCGCCTGCGTTAGAGAGGAGCTCCCACACATATTCTCCTCGTTTGCTGTGGTATCCTATGTGTTGGAGCTGGTCAGACGTCGCTTCATTTGCCATCCACTCCAGGACGAAGATGTCGCAGTTGTTGGATAAGGCAACTTGCTGCGGACTGCGGTGGCAGAACTGGAGTCTGTGCCATGTGCCTCCCTGTATGTTCAGGAATGGATCGATCATCTTTGACACTTCGTCGTAATATTTTCGAACTATGCGTTCGACGGGTGTCAAAGGTTCCGATGTACACGGCACCGGATGATTCTTGTTGTTGTCCGAGCTGTTGTAGAAAATGCCAGCTCGTTGCCGAGTGTACATCGCCAGGAGCGTCCAGTGATTGTAATGCACGATAGGCAGAAAGATAGTGCCTGCAACGCCTTCCTTCAAATCTTGCAGGAAGATCTGCTTCGCTCCAGTTTCGTCGGCGAGGCAGATATCGTTGAAGAGCAAAGGGTGGGCTATGTATGTATATTTTAGCTTTGGCTGTATATATTGGATGTAAGTTGCTGCAACCGATACAGTCAAGCACCCCCCTTCCTTTACCATGTCCCTTAGCTCATCTGCTAGGACTAAGACGTCTCCTGCCTGAAAAGCAACGTCTGATGGGGTTGAATCAGCAAGCTTCTTCTGGATGATGTCGACCTGCTCCTGTGTGAGAGTCGCACACGAAAAACGGTCAAAATTTTTGATCAGCTCTTCAGAAGCCTCGGGCAAAGCAGTGTCTTCCCTCCCGTGCACTTTCTTCAGGATTGCTAGCTGCTTGCCCGCCCCATGAATCTCGGGGGCTATATCTTCTTTTTTTCCTTCTTGGCTGCTGGATCGTGAAAAAGAATCTTCTTCTGCATCACTATACAGCAACTTCTCCGGCACACCTGCATCCCGGAAATAGCGCTTGTCCTTGATCAGGAGCATGGCGTAGATGCCCCTGCGTTGATAGTAGCACATGTTCCTGAGGATTCCCAAATTCCCGACACCATTGAGCGCTTCAATGGCCCCCAAGATGGCGATGGCGCTATTTCCGCTCCCCTTTTCTGCTGGTTGGGGAAGGTTTCTGATAACGTAGTGGTTCCAAGGCCCTTGAAGACGTTGGATTCCTTCCTTTAAAGCTCGTAGCAGGCGTATTGGCAGACGTCTCAGCACTCTGTCCTCCGGGCGGCTGAAATTACCCCCGGAGCGTGGTACTTCATCATCGCTGCAGCACAGCAGCTGAACGTCGCGGTTTCTGATGTCCGCCATACAGAGAAACTACACGTTGTGATGCTTGTACGGGGCCAACACCAGATTTGGCTTATGTTCTTCAACGTATTGCAGCATGTCGACCACCGCACGGGAGTCTAAATCTCCCTTCATCAGCCTTCTCGCCAAGGTCGGGGTGGCTGTGTATATCTGTCTCCGACCAATCCTGCTGTCGATGTTCTCGATCATTGCGTTCTCCAGGACCCTGAACACTCGCTTGCCGACCACACCCGGCGTGTGGAACATCTTCCGAAGATCTCCCCGTCGTAGGGAGAGGTAGCAGTCGCTCCAGACGACTTCTTCTTCATTACCCTGCGACCTCAAGACCGAATTCAGCAGCTTCTGGTCTCTGATCGTCAGGGTCCCAATGGCTCTTCTATCAAAATCAGCCATCTCGAATGATGGTATCTCGGACGGCTCACGGAATCTGTCCACAAATGAGCGCTTTCCTCGGGGTGGATGTCTGTTATTTACAGTGTAGACATCCCCCACTTCTCCTTCGGACTCGTCCGATGAGTCTCCCCCGATGTTGGTATCTGCGTTATCATCTTCCACTTCATTTAGGAAGATGTAGAAGTTGGCGTCTCCCAATCCCAAAGAGCTCTCCCGTTTGCTAGGAGACCCTTCGGCAGATCCTTGCTGCGTCCCCTCTCTGTGCGTTGATGATTGTCTGCTGGAGGAGGATTGGGAGGAGGACGTTGTTCTCGAAGAGGAACCTGAAGAAGATGGACTATGGTTCCCACTGGGAGGGGACGGCGACCGTCTCGGCTGCCTTTGGCGCGGATGATCGTCGCTCCTGTTCATCCTCTCCTCGATCCTGTCGAGTCATTGGAGGACTTGCTGCATCGCTGCATTCAAGGCCTCCAGTCCACCGGGTATGACCGCAAGAGTCAGCAGCTCGCTCTCTTACTTATTCAGCCTGACCTCGTGGTTGTTCTGCTTATCTTGAAAAGATGCAAGTTTGTGTGTTAGGGAAGCGCAAGTAGCAGAGTTGCTGGTTGTTACCTCCCGCAGATTGTCGATTTCATCTCCGAGCATCTTTCCAAGCGACGGAGGGGGTCTGGTGGGTCTCCCTTCCGTCCTTGTGATATCTAGTCCGCGTGAAGGTCCACCTGGAGAGGTGGAATCTATGAAGATCGTTCGCGATCCAGATGACTTCAGGTGGGGCGTCGGCGCTGTTTCAGGTGTCGCCGCCTTGCCTTCTCTTCTGACTGGGGACGGCCGTGGTGAGGGCGGACTTTGCTCCACCTCTGCACTATCGGCGGTCTCCTCGACCGTTGCAGGCGGGGACTTCGGCGGCAGCGAGGGTGTCCTTTCAAGCTCCCTTCTGATCTCCTCGGACATTCCGATGTTGTTGCTCCGCTGAGGCTCCTCTCGCGCGCCTCTGCAGCTTTAGAAATAGGTCTGGGAACTGCGGCCGTCTCTTACGCGGCAGATCCCGAAGTTTCTGTTCCGGTGACCTCGACGATCACCGGTACCTTCTCAACCGCCATCGTTGTTGCTGGTGCAGTGGCTGGTATAGTAGGGGCGACGACAACTCGATCAGCAGTTGTCGTCGGAAGTTCTGGAGTGGGCCTCTCTGTGGTCCTGGTCGTGGTGACTGTGGTCGTGCCATCTGCTATGGCTTTGATCTCGGCGGCGGTGAAGACCAACTTCTCGATGTCATAGTCGGCGCAGCGAGGAAGGGGAAGGAGTATGTCCGTCCTTGAAAACTTGTAGAAATACCTCCCCCTCTCCTTCCTGATGATGTTGGTTCTCATCAGATATTTGGTATCGAACACCTCTTCGCCCGGCGTTCTTGTATGGCTGCGAGGCTCGAATGGATACCCGAGCCCCACTGCGATGAGGTTGATGATGCCGCCCATGCAGTATTCCTTGGTAGCGTCCTTCATCGGGTGGAACCTATTCATTAAGAACCTACCGAGGTTGATTGTTCGGCCCTCCATAATGTGCCACATGACGTGGAGCTCCTCCGTGTAGATGTTGCTGGATTCCATAGTTGAAGCCTGGGTGGTCGGGTCTTCTAAAGTTTACAAAAGAAACATTTTCAGTCTCTTCTGTCTCGGACTCTGTATCGCCGGTTGCCTCTGGCCGGGTGTAGACGCAATTATCCACCCCGTGACCGCCTTCTCCGCAGGTTACACATTTCATCGCTTTTTCTACATGTTTCTTTCCTTTACCTCCAGCCTCTCTCAACTGTTTCACATCTGTGGCAATCCTTTGAATCTGTGAGGTGATTGCCTCCAGCGCCTTTGATTCAATCGAGGACCCTTCTCCAACCTTCTTTATCGGCCCTCTATCGGACCGATCGAAATCAGCGTCGGCCATCAACTCCGCCATATTCTTGATGATCAGCTCCGACTTCTTGGCCTTCTTCCCCAGGAAATCACTGCCTGCTGCTGCGTTCAGTGATACCCTATTTTCGGGGGTCAAACCATTGTAGAAGGTGGTTATGAGGAAACCCCTCTTGTAGTTGTGAGGGGGGCAATCCCGGAGGTACTCCTGGAATCGCTCCCAGGCATCATGCAGGCTTTCACTCGGCTTTTGCGTGAAAGAAGTTATCTTCTGCCGATTCCGGACTGTCCTTTCTGTGGGGTAGAACTTGTTCACAAAGGCATCGGCTAACGCCCTCCACCCGTTCAAGGATTGGTGGGGTACCCCAAGGTACCAGGACAGCGCCTTGTCTTCTAGTGAAAAGATGAACCCCTTACAGTATATCACTTCTTGGGGGACCCCTCTCATCTTGATGGTATCACATATATTCTTAAATGCATCAAGATGATGATACGGATTATCATACTTGGAGTTCCCTCTAAAACTTTTATTCTGAATCATGGATATCACGGATGGCTTGAGCTTGAAATTGGTTGCATTGAAACGTGGGACTACGACCGGGCATCTGGAGTGGTTGGCCTTCGAGGACGCCAACTCCCTGAGCGTCTTCTCCTCTTCCTCAGAGTCTTCGCTGTCACTATCCTCCTGGTGTCGTTCCTGCTCGTGGTTTCTTCTGTTTCGCCGGTGGCGACGTCTGTTACGACGGTGATCTGTCTCGGATTGATCCCTTTCTGGATCTTCCGGCTGGTCGTTTCCGTCGTATCGGTCGTCGTCGTCAGGAGGAGGCGAGTTTTCCCTAGCCCACCCTGGGCGTTTGCCTTCGGACGGGGGTGGCTCAACTCGGGGAGGCATGACAGCTGGAGTAGATGCTCAGACGAATTGGGTATCCTCTCCTTGAGGTACCTATTAATTTTTTATTTTAAAGCAAAGTATAATGCTACGAAAAGAAAAAGGAAAAAGAGTGTTGTCAAGCTTATCTCTAAGCTTGAGGCACAGGAGTGTAGTTAGTGGATTTAGGTTCGTCTTACGGTACCGCTATTGCCTTGTCCCCGGCAACGGCGCCAAAAAGTTGACCGGCCTAAATCGCGCGTCCAAAATTGGAGGCGGATTTGAGGTAGTCGAGCTTTTACATTTATAAACCTGAATCCTTCTAGGCCCCCGCAACTTTGCTCACGGGGTCGAAGTAGTCATACGAGGTCGAACACAGGGACAAGGGGGTAGTGTTGAGAACCATAAATCGACACGCTACACTCCGGTAGGTATAAAGAGATATAAATTCCCGAAAGGGAACGGTAAGATGTCACGAAATAAACAAGAAAACTATCTCCAAATGGAGCTACAAGAGAGATTTAAGATTTTAGTCATTTAGCAGTTTTTAAGGGTTTTCATGCAACAGAAGCAGAAAGATAAAGACTAGAGCTCAGGCAAGGTTCGGAGGATAAGACTGTAGTAAAACAAGCGGTAGCGGTAACACCCTGCACCCCTCCTCTCAGAGCGGGTACCTCTAACCTCTACATCAACACCCCTCTCGAGGTTGCTGGGCTTCAGTTAGAGTGGAATGTTACAGAAAACAGCTCCGTTCCAGGCACTCTCGTACTCTAGAATCGGACCAAACGCTAGAGCCGCAACACAACTCTCGAAGTTGTTGCGACGGGAAAACGGTTCGGTAGCTAATCGAAACGCGATCCAAATCATGCAAGCTAGGGTTCGGATATTAAACAGAGCAGTCATCCAACATTGTACACCAAGCATAGAGCAACAAGTAATTGAATCTTTCCATTTCCATAAACATTTAAAGGTCTTAATTCATTGCATAAACAAAGAATTAAATAAAAGAATTAAAAGATAGGTTTCGCCTCCTTGATGTAGAACGGCGACAGGGTGTTGTAGCTCTCCTGCCCGATATCGGTCAGAGGCCTAGCCCGATACAGAGGTGTCGGGCGACACACCCTCTCGGGCGGCACGCGCCGACTGGCGACTGCATCGGTCAAGGGCTCTGGCCGATACGCTCATGTCGGACGACACACCCTCTCGAGCGGCACGTTCGATAGACTAAGCGTATCGGGTTGATATCGTGTCGGGCTAAGAGCTAAGCATTATTGATGTCGGTACTTGTGTCGGCCAGTGATGTCGGCCGATATCGACCCGCAGTGTCGCCCGGGACGGTCCTAAGTGAACTGTCCCCTCCCTCTCGGGATGAGGAGAAGCTCACCTAGTGTCGCCCGAGACGAACACTGGGGCACGATACGGGTGCTCTCGGAGTTTCCTCGCTCAAGCTCCCAACTGTCTAATTGTCAGTTGTCCGAATGCGAACTGTTTCGACCTTTGCGAACTTGTGCGAGCTGTGCCAGCCGTGCGAGATGTGCGAGCCGTCTTTTCGGCTCCCTGTAGCTGCTATTTATAGTCAGTTGGTTGGTGGGAAGACATGGTGCTCGAAGCGCCACGTAGCTCCTTTGTACGCCGGTCGATGGAGATGGACAGCCGATACAAGCATTTCTCGGCGCAAGGTGCTGGCTATTGGTCACGTGGCGGGCGGCACGCCTGCCGGTGGGTGGCTGTGTCACCCGACGAGCTGGGTCGTCGAGGCGGCTTTGGCTCCCTGTCGGGTAGAAGGTGTGTCGACCGGCACGTTCCTGTCGCGCGGCATCTCCTCGTCGAGCATCTTTGTGTCGCCCAGCCCGTGTCGGGCAGAGGCTGTATCGGGCGTCAGGGAGGCCGAGACGGGTCTGGACTTATTCATGGGCCGGAATCGGCCTTATTGCACAAAAGCGAGGAAAATTCTGTAAAAGATAGGAAAATCGGAGTAAGAGCATTGCTTGGCCAATTATTGCGAAAATGCTAATAAAATAGAGGAAAATAGCAGAAAAAGGGCAGTTTTGATAACAAAATAAAGGGCAAAAACGTCACAAAAACTGATGTTATCACCTATTCAAATAATAAATAATACTAATTAATAAAGAACTTACAAGTAAGTCCTTAATACTACAGATAGATCTCACAATTGAAACAATTGCATAATAACCTTCGTGAAAACCAAGACGAACAACGAAATAAAAGACAAACAGAAACAAAGGACGACTCATAACGCACTCTAATCAAGAAGCGTCAAACCCTAGCCAGGCTCTAGATGAGCAGGCTATCCTCCATCAGTAGGTATATATAAATAATTTGTAGTGAGCCTTAATTGCTTATTTCTGCTAATGACCGTCCTAACTTACTAAATAAAACTAATAAATTAACAAATTACAAGTCCCTAACATACACTTAGGTTCTAAAATTGAAAAAATTGCATAATAAATCCCATAACAAGATTAACCTATACAAATACTAATAAGCCTAATCGGATATGATATCTAGCTTATGGATCTGAGAGTGGGACTTATCGTTCGCCAGTCACTTCCGCTGCGAATGATAGTGTCCCAAGATCAAAACTAAAAGTTGAATATGCAAGCCAATGTCATGTATGCACGCAAAGAAGACTACTCAAATGAACATCATGCTTCTGCTGTAAACCATCAATCCAATGAATGCCTTCAAGTCATAAGTTGCATCCATGAATGATGGTCTAAACGGATCTTGAATTACTTGGATAAACGTGTCGTGCTTTGCTAGTAATGGCACGACTGGTAGTAAAGAAGTTGGAGCATCATATATATCGTTCTCATTTCTCGTATCCGCTTTAGCAATGATAAATCAACTAGCATTCTTGGAGATATGAAGAGGTTGTCTCATTGTTGCCGACATTCGAAGCACTTGTTGCTTGTGCAAGGCACTCAAACAATGCTCGCATTTCTTATCTCATGCCTCAATTAGAGCCTCAAGGCAGTTGAAGCGCTTGTCATAGCTTACCAATTCTAGCTTTCAAGTTTGGAGTTGAAATCCTCATTATGCACCATGGTACAAGAGGGGGGAGTTTGAGCGCAAACCAGAACAATGACATGCGAGTTTGCGAGTGTGCGCAGATTTCACTACGGACAATGTATAATCTTAAATCTCAAAATGTCGTGGAAGACTCCCTAAGTCGTTGCCCAAGGAAAAAAGAAAGTGCCAAAGAATTTAATTTGGTGGTGAAATCCTCAAGCTGCAACTGTTGTTGGGTTATTGTAAACCCACTGCTCCAGTAAAGGTGGCCATGTAGGTTGTAGGAGAGCTATTGGTGCAGCCACCTCGGACCTTAGTTTGTGTGGGACAACATTTGGAGGGTAGGGAACTTCCTTACGTCCTTCAGAGAGCAGGTATCAAGACCAAAAATGCCTCAATAGCAGGTTACATCCATTAGAATAGGTAGTAAATTTATGTTGCACTTGCAACGAGAGAAGAGGACCTAGGGAGCCACCAAAGGTTTAGGTGGCAGTGAGGATTTGCTGCTAGCAGCTACTAGGAATATAAGAAAGAGGTGGGGGCGGAGACCCTCAGGTTAATGGCTATCGTTGGCGACCAGCCGACCACTACAAGGTTCACGGTGCTATAGTTGTAGCAAATGAAGTCCATGTGAAAAAAATTTACAACGAAAAGGGAGATTATGAGAGCAGAAAGAGGAGGATATTATGTGTGGTAGGAGATGGAGGCCTTCTCATGAGATGTGGTGGAACCATGGAAGGAGGAAGCGGGGAAGAAGACGATCGTGAGAGGTGTGTGCGGCATACAGATCCTGTATGGTACATTAACAATTCTCTTATTTTGGATTGATAGGATCGAGTCTAACCTAGGATTTAGATCCAATGGAGGGTGGTGGATAGCTTCAAGACCTAGGGTTTAGGAGACCAACTAGTGGACTATAGGTGGGTTCGACGGCATCTAGGATTTACATCTTAAGCTCAGATACCAATTGATGGAAACCGCGTTGCAAAAAGAAAATCCTTCGTATAATTCAACTATGTTGAACAGGGCATATATATTAGATAAATTGTGGGAATCTTTAATTTACTATTTTTTCTTATGTCCAACAAAAATACTAAATAAAACTAATTTATTAAGAACTTTCAAGTTCCTAATTTTACACTTAGATCGTAAATTGAATAATTGCATAATAAATCCTAAAACATATGTATATATACAAGCTAATTAGCCTAATTAGATACGATACGCTTCTTTTGGAGTATGAAGTGGGTTTTGTTCTGCATCACATCTTTTCAATGGCAGACATCTTGAGTGTGGCCCAGGTTATCATGGGTTGTAACCACCACCAAAACTTGAGCGAAAAGGTGTCAGTGTGGGAGATATGAAATGGTTCCATCTCAGACTGGAGTGGGCAAGCGTGTGCGTGGTCCATGGAGGGAAGAGTTGTGCCAACGAGCAAACCTAGTGAACAACAGCATAGCGGGGATCGAGGCTATTCAAGAAGTGCTTGGCGATGAGAGTCTCCCTCCTTGGTGACTCCAGCAGAGGTAGTGGGTAATAAAAAATAGATGGTTATCGAGCGCTTTCATCGAGTCATAGTTTGATAGAGGGTGATTAATTTTATACTGGAATAAGATTATGTCCAACGTGTCCTAAAGGTGGAGGCAGTTGTCTTCTTGAATGTGGGATCGAATCATCTCGTCCCACATTGTCAAGGCGTTGTGATGCCACTTGTACTTGACAACAATGTCAAGCTCCATGCATCCCAAAAGCCAAGACAAGGCCTTGACCTTTCCCAGTGATCCATGTGTCCTCAAATTTGTTAGTGTCACATCTTTGATGTACTTCAATTTGTTGATCGGTTCAAGAAACGTCTAGACTTCATTTATCCAGAGCAAAAAGTCATCGCCATTTAAATAAATAGTAGAGACATTTAATATATCATCATAGATAACAGTAGGCAAAGCAGGGGCTTTCGCATCAGTCATAGTTTTAGATAATGGTACCATATTAAAGGCACAGTACAAGAAGATAGTCATACAAAGAAGGCATTGTTGTTTATAAAAGCACAGTTGAAATAAAGAAATAGAGAAAAGAAAGGGCAGCTACCATAATATAATGAATGATAGGAAAGGGATCACGTGAATATAACATTGTGATGTGAAAGCATAAAAGCCCCTAATATATCATATATGAAACTATACTGTGTCCTTTAGGGGAACCACATGGAGAGGAAGAATAGCTAATGGTTTGTCCCTTTCTTTACAAAGCTATAGGAGATTCGGTGTCTTTTGATTTCTTATCTCTCTTTTTTTGTTTCCCGGACAACACAAACTAAGAGAGGAAGGAGGGAGTGAGGAGATAGAAGAAAAACAACCTATAAAATAGTTGGAACACATTGGTGCATGGTGACGTGGGCGGCTAGTGCCCCCTTAGTGTTGGAGGTTGTCGCTACTTGTGGCACTAGTGATTGTGATGGGTCGATGCATTGACGATACTTGTTGTTTAGGCGTTGGTGGCACCTACTGCGGCAGGGGCATCAGCTCGGCGGCTGCCCTTGGCGTTGGCCTTGCAACCGGCACATGTTGTTGGCCTAGGTGTTGGTGACGGCTGCACCTGCAGTGGCATCTTCTCCGGGCAGGTTGTTGCTGCAGGTGGCGGTTCCTCTAGGCAGCTGGAGTGGTGTTCTGGTAAGAGAGGGAGAGAAAGAGAAAGGAAGAGAATTCAGATTATGTTTAGACAGAGCCTTGCTCTGATACCGTTTGGAAATCTAGAGTGATTTTCATTACTTAATAGAGTACAGAGGCTCTCCTATATGTAGGAGTACAGGGGATCACATGGTAACACTTTTACAGGTAATGGATCATCACTTAATGGTACCAAGAAATAAATAGAAAACATAATACTAACTAATGACAATGGGCCTACGCCTAATTATCACTTATACTAACCAACATAAATCACTTGACATGTGGTAGAAAATGGGACTTCCATGAAGTAGAATGAAAATCAAAGCTCCACTTTGAGTTATGCTCAAATATGTATGTCATTATGGATTAACAAAAGATAGAATATCACTTGTTGTATGTGATGGAAAGCCAGATAACTAAATCTAATCTAACTAACCACTCTAGCAAACATGCTGGAGAAAACATAATATCAATTGGATCGATCATAAAATGTGTCATGTAATGAGGCCTACAGAGCCTATATATAGTTTAAGACTGATTAAAATAGAGCGGTCGGCAGTATGGGATGAAACTCCATGACTTAACAAAAAGCCAAAAAAAATGTATAAATATTAGAATTGCAAGCCCTAAACAAGCTACAATAAACTCGGACCCAAAGTGCATGAGAACAATGGTGCATGCTATGTACGCAAAGGTGATGATTGTCTTACGTCAATATGCATCTAAACCAATTTAATATACATATAAGAAAATGCATAACAAAATCGTGCTTTTGTGGCTCCCTTTTTTCAATGGCATGTCATATGTTTGCCAAGTTGTCTACTAACTCAACATACATAATAAATACTTCTAAATCACCCCTACTTAGCCTACTACCTACAGATCCCAATCGATAAAATAAATCCTAATTACAGTTCGTGACATATATAAGAAGTGAATGGTTTATTTTATCATAATTATGCCAGAAACTAACCCTTTATAATTGTACTCTGTAATCAGGCTAAGCAAAAGGAATCATCACAATTGAATGCATGACTCTCATAAAATTATTGACTGGAAAAAAGATGTAATGTGTCTCTATGACTGGAGGCAAAGGTGAATTTTTAATCAATAAGCTTCATTTACTGATTAAATAAGGTTGTCTCACATGGAACAAAGCACTAGGGGAACATGTACAATCCCAGGTGCTAAAGAAAAGGCAAGTAACTTTTGCATACTTGTCAAGGCGCCCCAGGGCTGCGCCTAGGCGAGGACGCTTTATTATAATGCTACAGTGACCTAGTTTTGTGGGTCTAGTTGTATATTTACTTATTTTAATGTTTGATATGGCTACACCAATGCTCAAAATTAATAGTGTTGCCTATTTTATGTGTCAAATAACACTTTTTAATTGGATCTAATACTCTTTTTTGGGTTTGACTGGATCTAATACTCTTTTTTGTTTGATTGGATCTAATACTCTTAGTACACATTTGATTTTTCTTAGTTTGCACCTTCAATTCAGATTGTACTAAGTAGCTATGCTATGAAGGATAGTGATTACATTGCTTAATATTTGTAGCTATGTATGACAATAAATATATATTTATATGTTGATCACTCTTACATTCTTTACAATAATTCTTTTCGTGTCCTTGACATTATTGTCAAATGATAATATATTAGAAATGTAATTGGTTATTTTTTCATACAATAAAATATATATAAGGAGAGATCGACTATAAATATGTAGATAACTACATATATAACTACACAATGTGTGTATATGAGTGGGGAAAACCCATGACACATGTATATATACATAAAATATATACATAAATTATTATTTTTAAAGGTCGCCTAGGCGACGCCTAGGCACAAGGCGTCCGGCCCCAACGCCATGTCACCTTGTCGCCTTAACAAGTATGAACTTTTGCATACTTAGCTGCTGTGAAATAAGAGAATTGAACTAATGTAATTGTGTTGTTTACAAAGACTGACGGCCTCTCCTTTATATAGGAGAGGAGAGACGCCCTATTACTTAGGACCCAAGTAAACTAGACGGGATGGAATATAAAGGCCCACTAAACTAATTAGCCTATTAACTAATAGACTAATATGGACTCTCTAACACTCCCCCTCAAGCTGGAGCATGGGTGAAACACATGTCCAAAGCTTGGAGGTTACAAGACTCGATAAAATGATAAAAGAAATGATAATTGAAAGATAAATATCACTCCCATACAAAATATGTTACTCCCCTTGAAATAATATGGTGATGATGACTCTGCAGGCTGAAGATACTCGAGCTTTGAAGGTCTTCCTTGAAGTGCATCTGGAATGAGGACATCTGAAGAATGGACCTGATACTACAGCAATAATACGCCACTGGAATACGTGCTTAACGCGGCACGAACGCGGACGAACGATCTGCTGCTTGATACGATGCAGGAACCATAAAACTCTGACGCGATGAAGCAGCTCGGTGAAGATAAACTGAACTTCTGAAGAAGCACCCATCAGTCTCATATGAATGCAGCTGAAGAAATACACCATCAACACCTGACGTACATAACGCGGTACGAACGCGGATACGGTGTCGACGCTGAATGAAGCTGGCTGGATGCGGAGAACAAACGTGCCGAAGAACGTGAAGCTCCATGAAGATGATTGCCTGGAACATATATAACCTGAATACGTATATCATCATCTCATCTCATACTCTCTCTCATATGCTCTCATGCTCGCTCTCTCTTCTCATCTCTTCCTCTCCTCTCTATCCCCCCCCGCACACCAAAGACGACTAGAGTGAGTGTTTGGTGTGGAGAAAAGGATACATGACCCCCCCGTACTGTGGAAAGGGATACACACAAGATATGGGTGGGTGGGAAAGGAATTGGTGGATTCGAGAATATTATGTGATATAGAGATGTATAAAAATGTGGAGAATGAAAACCGATAACCGGAGAGAGTATACTAAATGGGTCAACATGAAATCCGGGTAGAAAAATAAATAGATCTAGTCCCGACCCGAAAAGGGGGTTTGTTGGCCCGTTAGGGCAACAAATCCGGGGGTGCGGGGGCGGAGCCCCCACGAAAAATCCGATTAGGGTCAAAATAGGATTCGATTAGCAAAAATAGGACCGATTAAGGATCCGAATAGAGACAGGGATAATGCATATGGGGGTAGTAAACATGGTTGTTTGGTAGCGGTGGAGAGTGATGGGTGATCGCCGACTGTAGATGGCAGCAGTAGCATGATGACGCACAAAGCAGCAAACGGTCCAATGAGGATCGCAGGGATGATGATGGAGCAACTTGCGAATGATAGCTAGATATGACGCTCGGCTGATAAAGCAGTTTGTCGCAACATAGGAGATGACAAAGGGTCTCCTGCGTGACTCCGGAGATATTGCATGTCAAGAGGAAGCATGCGGAGCCAAGGCGGAGCCTCTCCAAAGCGGCGATGAAGGCTGATCTGAAGACGTCATGAGATGGAGCGCCGGTTGAAAAAGTGCGATCAAGGCTTGGGATACGGTTGCTTGGATAAAGCAACACTGCAGCCTATGAGCACAGATACAACGGCGAGAGGCAGTAGCTTGCGAGATAGGTGTATCCTTTTCACATCGTTGTTGATCAACTCTCGATACCATCGACAGACGCTCTTTTGTCGCTGTGATAAAGTCGATACCATCGACTTCCTATCGATAGTATCGACTAATATGCAACAGGTTGCTTCACGGATGGTCGGCGATGGATAATGGACACTCATGGAGGTCGGCGGCTGGTTGTTCCTTCGGGATGGCGGCGCGGATGATGGACGTTTGCTGGAGATGGCGGTTGCTAGGGGTTGGGCTGCTCCTGTAGGCTGCGGCGGCGGCGCCCGCTGGTGCTGCTGGCGGCGACGGCGGCTGCGGCTGATGGAAGCGGCGGCTGGTGCTGTTGCTGGCAGCGGCGCCGGTTGCTGTTTGTTTCGGATGGTGAATGGAGATTACCGCTGTATATGGCTGCTAGAGAGAAAGGGACGAAAGAGCCATGTAGGCCGGATTTGCCTGGCGGGCAGCCGGCCTAATCCATGGCAACGGCCGCCCGCAGGCGGAGAGAGCCCGCGGTTGCTCTCTTTGGAGAGAGGAGTGGCGGCGGCTGCAAGGGAGAAGTCGGCGGCTTGGAGGGAGAGAGAGGGAAGCGGCGGCGCTAGGGTTCTCTCAGGACGGAACCCGCTCTGATACCATGTGAAATAATAGAATTGAACTAATGTAATTGTGTTGTCTACAAAGACTGACGACCTCTCCTTTATATAGGAGAGGAGAGATGCCCTATTACTTAGGACCCAAGTAAACTAGACGGGCTGGAATATAAAGGCCCACTAAACTAATTAGCCTATTAACTAATAGACTAATATGGACTCTCTAACAGCTGCTTTATCAGCATCAGTTTCTATAGTGAAGGGGATATGACAGACATTGAAAGATAAATCAAAGCAGGAAACTAAAGATCTAATAATCCTCTTTGTACCTATCAGCTCCCAAGGGAGGGTACCTTCGACTTTAGAAAATTGGAATTCTGAAGCATCCATATAGCAGTGGAGTTCAAGCTGCGATTGTTCAAAACAGATTAGCCTACAAGCTAAAGGAGGGTTTTTTGCTACAAGAGGGTTGAGTACCATGGTGTCAATTTGGTCCTTTTAATGGTGATAACATGTGCATACACTGAGAGGGAGTCTACAACAAATGCACCTATCCAGTTTAGCAGAAGTGGGTGAGTTGTGAGAAAGTAGGTGAGGTGGTGATCAGATACTTGAGAGTAAGTGAGAAGCTAGGAAGTAGGAAGAAAAAACACGTCCCCAGATCTCCTGTGTCTGGGTTGAACACATATTGGACACCAAGACACCTCAAAATGTATTGGACACAACAATGTGTGTCCTACTTTAACATAGTCTTTCTTACAAATCTTTTATTATTATTTTGCCTTATCACTTAGTAGCTTTAACAGGTATTAGTGTCCAAAATTTATCAGATAACTTCACCCAATTCATGTCTCGAAGCTACAGTCTAAGGGACATTTAGCCATGACAAATTTTGACATGTTACAACTTTTGTGTCTAGTGTTTGTCACTTGGACCATAATTTATAAGCAATTTGCGTTCACGAAATTTTGATAGATTGTAGAATAAGGTTGGATTTTGGCTAGAAACATAATAGGGAATTTAAAAGATCAACAAATCAAACATTTATAATAGTGTTAAAAAAGGGATTATTACTATAACTATGTTTTGCTAATATTATATAGAAAATGTACATATATACTACATATCTATATATGCTTTGTCAAGACAAGCGTATATATTTTTATCGAATCCCCATGCTCATGTCCGATATTTTTCAGAATTTGTTGTGTCTCGACTTTGTCTGTTTAGAATTGACTTTGCTTCCTAATGAAGAAGGTGATAAGGGAAGCAATGAGCTTGGGATAATATGCAGTTTGCATGGAGTCGGGGTTTCAAGAAGAAGTCCTAATGGCATACACAATGGCATGAGTAACAGAAAGGAAGACGAATATATGGATCATATATGGAGGAGTTGCCTACAGCAGTGTGCCGGTGAGATTGAATGCAACGGGCTGGTGGGTAATTCAAACTCAATTACTCAAAGGATATAAGAAGGAAAAAATTCTTGTATAGGGAACAGTCAAAATACGAGTTGTAGATTGAGATGGAGGTAACAACATAAGTGGGTGGCAAGGATGAGGATATGAAGATTTGGTAAGCCGGATTCGGGGATAGTACCATATGGCTTCAGAAGGATTTGTAAGTGCAGATCAGTGGTAAAAGGAGGGTTTGGGCTCCGTAAGATAGTTTGACAGGTGGACCGGGTATCAAAGGTGCCCTTGGATGATTTTGCAGATTAGCTTGCTGGGAATCAATTGAGGTGGTCGAAAGATTGGATCTAGAAGGTGATGACACTCAATCATCAAGTGCATCCACCTTGGCACCTTCTATCAAATGCTCAGTTGTATAGCTAAGTAAATTATGAAGTGTGATAATAGCAGCATGAAATCGCTCTTAAGACCAAAGATGAAGACTGGTCACCAATTAGAGCTGTGAAAAACATGTTTCTGGATCGGACACTGCCAAGACTTTATTAGATTGAACCAATATGGACCCATATTTTCTTCAAACTCGTGAACCCCAAAATTTACCCTGGCCTCTAATGTTGAAATGAAACGAGAACTTGGCCCAGTTTTTTAAGGTCTGAAATTAATTCATCACTACTCGTAAACTCGTAATTAATCAGCCACTTTTAAGAATGAACGAACAGAACATTTAACATTCATTATTCATGCAAATCAAGACAACCAAACTCTAGAAGGGATTGTATCTGGTGAGTCACTTTTTTTTCAAATAATCTCAATTCATGGACCAGGCCTCAGCTTGTCCAAATTTCTAATCCATGCTGACCAATTGTATGATGCTTGCAGCCTGGAACAAGTTTCTCCAGATCAGACCTCTTCACATATACATGTTTGGACATTTCACTGACAGCTCTACCTCGAAGTGTAGACTCAAACTAACATATGAATATTACATGACACTGAGAACATAGCCTGTCTTTAAAGAACTTTTTCCATAGTGAGCTGGTAAAATAGGATGGCAAAGTTGCTCCATTTTCGTACACACCTTGCAGATCCATGCCAGTTGATCTAGGATACATGATAAAATCTCGACATTATCCCTAGAGATTTTAATCCATCATTTGTCAACCTCATTGAAATGTATGTTTGGATTTTTATCATTATTACTTTGTAATATTTGATTATATTGTCTTCTTCGAACAATTCACTTTGATTAACAGACGGTATGGCAAAGTAACGGATTGAGAGAATAATAAAGTAAAGTTCATGACAATTGCCACAAGTTTGATGAACCAACAGATAGTTTACGTCTATATTTTACCTAAAGTCACCATTGTTTGCATTTTTTTTTCGATTTATATAAGCAGATAACAGAAGTGTCAGCACCATAAATAGCACCACAGCAGCAATAAAATAGCTTCCTTCCGGAACCGGCAAATGAAGCTACAATGAACGTGTCGATATATACCAAGTATAAACAATATGTAATATATAAGCTTGCCTTGCACCATTATAAAAAATAAGCATTTAGAAATAATTTTGATGCAGATTAAAGAATATTAAAAGTTTTTTATTATAGTGTTACCTTTTACTAAGTTCTTTGTTTAAATTATGCTTATTGTGTGACACGCAAAAAAATCTATGGTATCATCCCCATTATGTACTAATGAACAAATATAAGCCTCCCTCCCTCTTTCTCTCTCCTTCTCCCTCCAAGATAGATGTGTTTGTCTCGTCAGCTTGGAATTCACAAAATTCATGCCCTTCTATATCTGGAGAATGACGTGGCATATGTATAACAAGTATACTCACTATCTTTGTACACATACAATTACATGCATACGTAGAAACATATATATGTAGTCGTATCCCAGATATCTTTTTATATGTTATACTTGTACCTATACTGCTACAATTATGCTAAATATTCCTATGGGACTTGGCACATTCACATGCCCTCACTTCCATAAGACCATCACCTTAGCTTGACAATTCACATACCCTCTCTTCTGTAATCATGGGGAGTCATATGTCATTCATGCATCCAATGGTTCCAATCATGGCGCTCCCAAATCCTGTATCATGGGGCACACCTACTGTAGTTATAATATACAAACAGGACTCCTTTTATTTTGAGGAAATGCATAGCAGAGCACGATAAGAAAGGGAATCACACACGCAAGTTCACGAAAATTGGACAAGATTGAGTACAATGTAGTTGTACCTCACATTATTGATTGCACTGATGCAAATGTGAGGGTGCAAATATAGAACAAAATGTTCATAGGTATAATCTTTTAAACAAGGGGGCAACAAAAGTATAGGGTTTTGAGTAGGAGAGATTACTTAAGGAAAACACACATGGAGAATTCAAACAACGAACATGCAAAATTAAGACAAGGATGAGTTTCATTTGAAAGATGTAGGGCATTTGTATCTTATTAATATGGAATATTTTGAATTATATGAGAATTTTCTAGGGCAATTCTTTGAACAGTTCGCAAACCTTACATATAATGGCTCGTACATGAGAAAGGAAGAGACTTAAGTCTAGTAAAATGCATCACGAATGGAGATGGTAGAGTGTTGGGAAAGGATGATGATTTCTAGAACTAACGGAATAACTGCTTTCAAAACCTTTTCAATGGAAATACTTTGAATAATGTAAAAGACTTGTGTGACATGATTACAGAAGATATTACTTAAATACAACGAGTTCCACTACCTAAGGTCAAGAATGCTTTGACAAGGATCAAAATGGGAAAGGCATATGGGCCGGACAGTATTCCTATTGTTGTATGGAAGAGTAAGGGGGTGAAGGGGGCTATGTAGTTAACGACTTTGTTCAATAAGATTATGAAGACCAAGAAAATGTTGGATGAGTGAATAAAAGTACAATAATCCCTATCTACACGGGCAATGGAGATACTCAAAGTTGCACAAACTACAGAGGTATCAAGTCGATGAGTCACACTATGAAGCTTTGGGAGAGGATTATTGAGCAAAGGGTAAGATATAAACTGTAGATATCAAAAAACTTGTTTGGCTTCATGCCTGGAAGATCCACAACACATGCTATTTTCTTATAAGAAGGCTTATGAAGAAGTATAGAGAATGGAAAAGAGATCTTCATGTGATTTTTATTAATTTGGAAAAGGCTTACAATCGAGTGTCTAAGGAAGTGTTGTGGTGGGTTTAGGAGAAAAATGGTGTGTCAATCCAATAAATTTACTTGATCAAAGATGTGTGGGATAACTCAACACCAAGTGTTAGAACTCCTAGAGGAGAAACACCAAGATTTCTGATCACATTTGTGGCACATCAAGGATCAACGCCATATACATTTGTTCTTGTTATGGATGAGTTGACAACTTGACAAAGCATGTTCAAGATGATATTCCTTGGAATATGTTTGTTGATTATATTGTGTTGATTAGTGAAGCAAATAAAAGATCCAATGATATAGTTGAATTTCACAGAATTGCATTGGAATCTAATGGATTTATGATGAGTAGAACTGTAGAAGCAACAGATAGCGTATGCATTGCAATTTCTGTCAGTCTAGAATTGTGAATGATGGGATGGAGTGGATGTACCGATATGTGATAAGTTTCATTACTTAAGGTCTATTATCCAAATGGATGGTGTTTTCGAAGATGATATTTGTCATAGGATAATAGTCGAATGGTTAAAATGGAAGAGCACGGTTGGAATAGCATGTGACCGGAAGATCTCTCTTAGATTAACAAGTATGTTTTATAGAATTGTTATAGGGCCGGCCATACTAGGAGTGAATGTTGGGCGGTGAAGAAACAAGGTCTCAACAAGATGAATGTGAGCAAAATACATATGCTAAGATGGATGTGTGGGAAGACAAGGAAAGACATCTTGGAAATGATTATAAAAGGAAAAAAATGTGGGTGGTGAGTATTGAAGACAAGTTGCATGAGGGTCACCTGAGACGGTATGGGCATGCGCAACACAGAGCAAAAAATGTGCCAATTTGAAATAGTGATGTTGAGTGAGCACGGTTAAAACAAGAAAAGACGAGCCTAAATTTAACTTGAGAAAAGCTTACAAGGAGAGATTTTCAATCATGACATCTTGATCAGAATTATGACCATAACAAAACTGATTGGAAAAGAAATATCCATGTAGCTGACAAGAGCATGGTGGGATTGAGGCTTAGATGATAATGATGAGACCTAGCAAAGCTGTTTTTCCATTGGATTACAAGAGCAATGCACGCATACATTAGTATAACTGTTGTTGTTCAATCTATTAACTTTAAACAGATTCTAATACGGTTTTACAACAAACCTCTTTGCAAAGTTCTGAGCAATGAGCTTTCGTCCAATCTACCAACTTTAACCAATGACTTAACATATTCAGAAAGAGCTGCAGGGTTGGAATGCAGTGAAGGTTGACTCTCAAATATCCTTATAACACCTTCAGCATCGCTTCTGTAAAGCTCCTTCAGCAACGTAACATCATTCATACCATCTACATCCTTGGCTCTGCGGGCAAAACTGCCAACATAACCAGTCCGAAACCTTTTTTGTGACCCAAGCAGACCTATATAGGCAAAAATATATACATGTTACAAACATATAGAAGATGATTTCAGCAAAAATTGAACTAAGTTCAGAAGAATTTCCAAGTAGTGGAAGCAAGAAAAATACCTAAACCATTTTGCGCCTTGAAATGTGCAGATATGGACTGGCCACTGAAGTTGCCGAGATGGCGCTCTAACTGATGTTTTGTGACCTGTTTTAGGAAAAGCATTTGACAGCGATTTCAGTATTACAATTGAAAACATAAGTAATAATCAATATGGAAAAAGGGTACAGAAGCCATAACATATTGGCACCTAACAATGGCAGATAACAAGAACAAACAATGTTCCCTCCACCACGTCCTCGTTTCCCAATGATTTTAGAAGAAAAAAATCATACCTCCATTTGATGTAGGACACATTAGGCTTTATTAATTGTTTTTGCTTTATTTTTATATTTAGGGAGCTAAGTGCAAATTATCTAGTTAATGTGCTTAGTTGCAAATGTTTTGTGCTTTTCTTTATTTTAGGTTTTATTTAATTCCGAAATTTGTTAAATAGAATTTTATTTCTGTTGCTTCAGGGTCAAGTCATGTAGTGTTATAAAAGCCAGCCTTAGGGCCTATGTCCAAGCAGTTGAATATGATTTGACAAATAGATCATTTTCGATTTATCTTCTTTGTTCTTCTTCTTCACGATGTGTTCCACATCAAGTGGTATCAGAGCCAAACCCTAAATAATTAGGGAACAGCCTCCTTCTTCACCCTCTTTCTCTTTTCTCGTTGATCCTTCCCATTTCTGTTCATGCGAAGAACACCGTTGTCTTTTTTTTCTCCTCTATCGTGAACAGCAAACCCCTTCCTCCGCTACGTTTCCGCCCACAAACAGACTACCGGCCCCCTCAAGCCTGTTTGTCCTCCTCCGTCTACCCGATCTTCCCCTACACCTGTCCGTGAATCCCTGTTCTGAAAACCGGCTGCCCCGCAGATCCCCCCTCACGTACAACAACTTCCGCAGAACCCGCCGTCCACCTTCACAACAACAGTCCCAACGCGGCTCACCTTCCAATCCGCACACTGCCCGCTATTTTCCACCAACACCTACGCCCAAAGACCCGTTCGACATCTTCCTGACCCGCTACTCTCAGTCGCTTCTTCCGCATCACTGGAATCAGCCACCCCTGCTCGTCCACCAGTCGCCATGTTCCTCTCCTAGCCGACTGCAACCAACCCTTTTCGATCCCCGCCAAGCACACGTCCGCTGATCACCCCTCTTCCGCTACTTCCAGCAGCATTGACTCCTTTCTCAATCCCCACTCCCGTCAACCACCATCACCTTCCACCGCTGCTCTGCCAAAACCCAATACCCTGCACAACAACCCCATTGTCAAGCCATACACCAACGATGACCCCAGCCGCAAGCAGATCTCCTAGAGCTCAGCCCTCCTAATCCCAGTTGTCCATCCGCTCCCAGTTGTCGCTCTCAGAACCAGGCCCAGTTGCGTCTCCCAAGGCCAGCCGCACACCCTCCCTCTTCGGCCGGTTGCCCACTTCCACAACCGTCCTTGAGAAGACAGCAGCAACGGGTTGCCGTCAACAACATAAACTTTTTTTTTCGAAGAAGACAGCCGCACTCAGAACCGTCCTTGAGAAGATTTCCACTTGTACAGCCTCCAGCAAGAACGGCCCGTCAAAACTGCTAGTAAGCAGCCCCAAAAAAATTTTCGGAGCTACCCCCCCCAAACCCCCAAGCAAGGGGCCGCTAGCCACCTACAACCCCAGCCAACTCACCGCCGAGTTGGATCGGTGTAGGGCCAGGGCATACTGGATCAACCTTCCTTCTGAGGCACCTCCTTTCTACATCGACTTCAAGGACACTTTCTTCTCCAGAATATCATGACGACTCTTCAACAAGTCAACGACAAACTGGATGACTTCATGGCCAAAACTACTCACACCTTGGAGGCTATTCAACACCAATTGGACAACATGATGCAACTCTTGAGCAAGCGCAGAACTCAGATTACTCCATACCTCAGCCATGTCAAGACCCTAAGCATGAAGATACCAGAGTTCTATGGTGAGTATGACTCCAAGATTGTGCTAGGTTGGTTGCAATGTGCTGACAAGTATTTCCAGATATCCAAAACCATGGGTGATGCAACAAAACTCATGATCACCACTGATAAGTTTCGTGGAGCTGCCTTAGCATGGTGGAACAACCAACAGCTAGTCGAGCCCATCTACACGTGGAACGAACTGCTTCCTTTGTTCTTGCAGCGATTCTTACCTTTGCATGTCCAGAGCCACAACAGTGCAGACGAAGTTGTTGAGAAAGATGTTGACGATGCACTCTCTACTTGTGATGCATCAACTTACACAAGAGTCCGAGACAGTGCCTCCACCACCGCCAGTAAGGGACGATGTCAACCATCCAAGCCATATTGATACGGTACATGTTCGTTCCTCGATGCTTCCTCTAGTGGATGATGTCAACCTCGCAATCTATGCTCTTCCACTGGATGATGGCTACACTATCGCCTTGGTGTCACTGAAACTTGCAGATGTTCCGAAGATCAAGCCTCTACTACTGCGTGAATATTATGGCGTGCTTGGGGTTGACAATACCCCAACTTTGATCGCGCGACGTCGTCCAATCCATTTATCCTACCACTGGCCAGTATTGGGAGAGCCTGCGTAGGATTTGTACCTGGCTCACCAGTGGCTCGTCTTTTGAACCCCGGGGGAGTTGATGTAGGACACATTAGGCTTTATTAATTATTTTTGCTTTATTTTTATATTTAGGGAGCTAAGTGCAAATTATCTAGTTAATGTGCTTAGTTGCAAATGTTTTGTGCTTTTCTTTATTTTAGGCTTTATTTCATTCCGAATTTTGTTAAATAGGATTCTATTTCCGTTGCTTCAGGGTCAAGTCATGTAGTGTTATAAAAGCCAGCCTTGGGGCCTATGTCCGGGTAGTTGAATATGATTTGAGAAAGAGATTATTTCTTATTTATCTTCTTTGTTCTTCTTCACGATGTCTTCCACATCACCATTGCTCTCAAGTCTCACTCATAGTCACAAATTCGCTGATGGGAAATCAATCACAACATAAGCATATTCATAATCAAGTCTACCCGGAAATATACCACAGGTTGGCAATCACTTCCCAATGATTTAAGAAAAATACAAAAAAAAATCATAAGCCTCCATTGCTCTCACCCATAGTCATAAATTCAGTGACGGGAAACCAATCCCAACATAAACATATTCATAATCAAGTTTGCCTGGAAAAATACTACAGGTTGATATTTATAAAGAGGCTGTCCGAAACCCTAACGGCTTGGGCAATTGTGCAGAACTGTCTAACATATAGCCTAACTTACATAAAACTCAATTAAAATATTGACTTAAATCTTACAACCAAATCTGTGGGAACAATTAATCATTTCCCTGAAAATAACTAAAACCCTAAAATAAACTAATAACTAACTAATTAGCCTAATCAACCTCTCTGTAGGGATGTCGAGCATGGAAAAGGACTGCATGTGCAGCTTGTCATACATGAGCTCCCACCGACTTCGTAAACTCCTCGTTGTAACCAAGATGGAGGTCTGATTTATACAAGAAAGAAAGAAAAGGTGAGTCGAGTGATAGTCATGAATACCACTACAAGTTTTTGCAAGGGGATGTAGCATAGAACGCACCTCAGAGGTGTGGTTCGCTGATAATATCAGCAGAAGAGATCGATGGGGTTTCAAACAGAATGTCTTACCAACATTGTCATGTTGGACGGAACATTCATATTTCCATGGCAAATCGAGAATGGTGTGCACTAAGTTGCAGAGTAGCACAACATACACAACACCATATGGAATTAGACACCTTGATAAGAAAAAATGGTGAAGCATCAATGTGTGATATGTTGATTGGTGAACTCGGACCAATAAAGGTGATATGAGTCAAATGATATTTAGGAAATAACCCCAAGATATAGACAGTTGATGCAGAGATGACATTCCTGGAACTGCCACTATTGATTATGACCAATATTTGAAAAGGCGTAAAGGGCTAAGTGTGCGGACAACACCTTATAACTGCTTAAGCGCTAAGCTGGCGATTACGCGGTGATTTTTTAAAAAGCGGGTTTCGATTTCATATATGCTTTTATGCAAAATTACACAGATATGTATATATATATATATATATATATAGAGAGAGAGAGAGAGAGAAAGTCAGGCTAGAATACACTCCAGTGTACGGATCGCACGCTACACTCAAGTTGTGTTTGCATATCAAGACTATTTTTTTATAAAATGTAAACCATTGATCTTCATTGCCATACTATAATTAGGCTACACAAGAATTTTGAGCCCATTTGGATGAGTGTAAGTCACTCAGCAACAAAATCGATGCACAAAACAAATTTGAAATGCATAATTTTTGTAGTCTTCATAACATGACCTATAAATGTCTAAATTGGCTCAAATTTTATATATGAGCTATTCACAAGATGTTTAAGAAGATCAACGGATTAAACTTTTGAAAAAAATATTGCATCATGAAAAACTACTTGAGTGTATTCTGCTCAGGATACACTCGAGTGTATTCTAGCCTCTCTCTCTCTCTCTCTCTCTCTCTCTATATATATATATATATATATATATATATATATATATGGGTATATCTTCGCTACCCGTGCGGGTAACTAAGATTCGCTACCCGTGCATCAGTTTTGTAATAGGAAGGCATGCATTTGTAATGAGACGGTCCAAATTGCAATAGACAGACTCATTTTGTAAATATAACGTGATGTTTGTATTCTCTGTCTGGAAACAGTACAAATATATATTTATGACTGTAACAGTGTATATATATATATATATATATATATATATATATATACACACATTTTTCTGATAAGGAGGCTTATGGAGAAGTATAGACAAAGCAAAAGAGATCTTCATATGGTGTTTATCGATCTAGAGAAGGCTTATGATCGAGTACCCAGAGAAGTGTTATGGATGGTTTTGAAGAAAAAGGGTGTGCCTATCCAATACATTGACTTGATCAAAGACATGTATGATAGCTCTACTGCAAGTGTCAAGACTCCTGGAGGAGAGACACCAACTTTTCCTATTACAGTTGGGGTACACCAAGGATCCACACTCAGCCCATATCTATTCGTTCTGGTTATGGATGAGTTAACAAAGAATGTTCAGGATGATATTCCTTGGTGTATGTTATTTGTTGATGATATTGTTTTGATTGACGAAACAAAAGATGGATTGAATGATAAAGTTGAATGTTGGAGAAAGACAATGGAATCAAATGGATTGATGATTAGCAGGAGCAAAACTGAGTATATGCATTGTAATTTCAGCCAATCTCGCAGTGTGAATGATAGAGCCAAGTTGGACGGAGTACATATACCAAAATGTGACAAATTTCGTTACTTAGGTTCTATTATTCAAATAGACGGGGATATCCAAAATGATGTTTGTCACCGGATCACTGCAGGATGGTTGAAATGGAGGAGTGCAACTGGAGTTTTATGCGATCAGAAGATCCCTCTCAGGTTAAAAAGTAAGTTTTATAGAACAGCTATACGACCAGCCATGCTCTATGGGAGTGAATGTTGGGCGGTGAAGAAACAAGGTCTCAACAGGATGAACGTGGCTGAAATGCGTATGCTGAGATGGATGTGTGGGAAGACAAGAAAAGATCGTTTGAGAAATGACTATATCAGGAATAAAGTGGGGGTGGCGAGCATTATGGACAAGTTGCGTGAGGGTCGACTCAGATGGTACGGACATGTGCAACGCAGACCTACTAGTGCGCCTATACGAAGCAATGCTATTGAGCCAAACACTATAAATAGAAGAAGAGGAAGGCCTAAATTAACATGGGATGAGCTTATAAAGAGAGATTTTGAATCTCTACATCTCAATCAGAATATGGCCCATGATAGAGCTGAATGGAAACGAAGGATCCATGTAGCCGACCCCAACATAGTTGGGATTGAGGCTTAGATGATGATGATATATATATACACACACACACACACACTATATTTTTTGGAACTTTTAGGAGATTAGGGTTGTATGGAGAGTTCTGAGTAATTTTATATATATATATATATATATATATATATATATATATATATATATACACACACTATATTTTTTGGAACTTTTAGGAAATTAGGGTTGTATGGAGGGTTCTGAGTAATTACTTTCCCTTGTTGCGCTTTAGAATTACTTTAGGTACATGGTAAATGCCTAAATGGGCCGCGGTCAATATGTGGTCATGTAGCTTGATTTTGGTTTTTTTTAGATATAAAATGCATTTCATGGGATGAGCTTATAAAAAGAGATTTTGAATCTCTACATCTCAACCAGAATATGGCCTATGATAGAGCTGAATGGAAACGAAGTATCCATGATGATAAAATGCATTTCATATATTTATATTTATTTTTCTACACCTCATCCTCACACTTATTGAGGCTTACACCTCACCTCACGGAGACAAAAATGCCTCGTTACGCCTCACGCACTTTTTAACCTTGTATATACGATATATAAAAATCAATGTTTTAAGAAGCGGGAAGCAGGAGGTGTGCGCACAGCACCTTATAACTGCTTAAGTGCCAAGCAGGTGCTTTTTAAAAAAGTGGGTGCCTAAATTCAATATATATTTTTTATACAAAATTACACGTATTTGTATATAAAAAATATATTTTTAAGGAACTTTTATACATATCTAATCAACAATCAATAATTAACTAAGTATTAATTAATACTTCACTACTAATCAATATTTCTAATCACTAAAATCAGCAAGCAGATCAATAATTGTTGTCAGATAAGAAAAGACGGCTAATCGTTGTATTAAATAGGAGAAACCCTGCTCCTATAAATAGGAGAACAGGGAAGCGTACAAGACATAAGACAACCCTAATGGGCCAAGACGTACTTGGGCCCATAATACAAAACACTTAACAACATAAATAAACGGACTCTCTAACACTCCCCCTCAAGCTGAAGTTGGGAGAATCCCAAATCAGCTTGCAAATAGAGAGTCAAACACAGAAACAAAACAAAAAAAGATAAACCAAGCCCATACAAAATTTTTCTCCCCCTCAATATTACATTAAAACACTCAAACACTCAGACACTCCCCCTCAAGTAGATACTCCAAGCAAGCAGGTAGGTCGCAGAAGCTTCTCAATCATCTAGAGTAGAAATAAGCAGCATCACAATCATCTGGAGCAAAAGATAAAATAACCGATAGGCACCAGGTCTTCATCAAAGTCGTCGTAATAGTAGCCAGAGAGTGTTGGGTCACAGTAGCAGAGTAGCAGAGCCCAGAGAGTGTTGGATCACAGTAGCAGTAGTAGTCAGCGTACAAATAAAGTACGGACGAGTCAACGTGCGAAACAGAGCACGGATGAGCCAGAGAGTGCTGGTACACAAAAGTAGAGAGTCGATGTGCAAACAAGGCACAGACATGCCAGAGAGTGCTGGCGCACAACAACGAAAGTCGACGACGTAGGCAGATAGAAGGCCAGTGTACAAAGTAATAAGCAAATAAATAACTCCAGTAGACGAAGCTCCATGTAAAGTCAGCAACAAATGTCTCCATCATATTCCCTCTTCACACAATATCCATCACAATAGCAGACGTCAAGGTCCAGAGAGTGCTGGTCCACAGTAGAAAGTCAATGTGCAAATAAAGCACGGACAGCAGAAAGTGCAAAAGCACAAAGCAGCAAACAAAATGTGTTAATCATAGCACAAGTAGTAAGAAAGACGTCTGAATATGTAACTTCATAGCAGCAGTCGAGGTAGATGATGAATAAGCAATAATAGCAGCAAAAGCACCAAATAGCAGCAATAAGAAGATCCATAAAACAACAATAGAAGTGGCATGAATATCCATATAGATAGCAGCAGAAAGCACCACATAGCAGCAGCAGAAAGCACCACATAGTAGCAGCATGAAAATCCATATAGATAGCAACATATATATATCTTCTTCTCTTTCTTCATCACTCCTCCATCTCATCTCTTCCTCTATTTCTCCCCCTCACACCAACCACGAAAGGAAACAAGAGTGGTTGGGGTGGACAATGGTAAAGAAACTCCCCAAAAACATAAGTCACAGAACTGCCGGGGGGTTTTGGGGGGCGCGGCCCCCAATTAGGGATAAAAAAGGTCTACAAAGATTTTTAAAGAGAAATCAAGCACAAATCTTCATAAACATTAATGATATTACGGATAAAATCCATCCAAATTTGCTCTAGCCAGTCCAAGAAATTTGATGTCAACTCACAAGCTGCAAATCACAAGCTTGGCTAAAGATTCCAATTGTGGCAGCAGCAAGGGAGTCCGACGACCAACGACGAGTGTAGCAAGGTGGCGGAGCGGCATGGGCGCATCAAGTAGGGCAGCAGGCAGCAACAGACTCGGACAGCGGCAGAAAGCATGGGCAGCAGCGGCATGAGGAGGGAACCAACAGTGTCGGCGGCACGACGGCAGCAAGGCTGCTTGGCGCCGGCAAGGGGCAAGGGCGACGGAGCAGCAACAGGCAGCAGACGGAACAGCAACAAGGACAGTGCATGGAGCAACATCAGCGGCAAAGGGCAACAGCGGTAGGGACGGACACGGGGCAGCAGCAGGTTAGAGGCGACGGTGACAAGAACGGCAGTAGGCAGCAGGGTTGGTAGCCACGGCAGTGTGCAGGGAGTAGGGTGATCGGCGGCTGGGCAATAGGCAGCAGATCCGGCGGCCGTTAGTAAGAGCGTAAAGGAACAAGGAAGAAGGCAGGAAACTAGGAAGGAATTCCCTGCGGGCAGCCAAGCACCGCCAAGGGCGGCGGCGGCTGCCAGCAAGGGGGGGTGCTCCTTTGGTTCTTGCTCTCTCTCACATAGGGTTTTGGTCCCTAGGACGGCTGCTCTGATACCATGTCAGATAAGAAAAGACGGTTAATCGTTGTATTAGATAGGAGAAATCCTGCTCCTATAAATAGGAGAACAGGGAAGCGTACAAGACATAAGACAACCCTAATGGGCCAAGAAGTACTTGGGCCCATAATACAAAACACTTAACAACATAAATAAACGGACTCTCTAACAATTGTAAATAACAAACTATGAATTAATTATTAAACTCTTCACTACTAATCAGTAATACTAATTGGTAAAATAAGCAAGCATATCAGTAAATCAGTATTCAACTAAACATTTTCAATACTTATTACTAATCAATATTTCTAATCATTAAATTCATCAAGCAAATCAGTAATTGTAAATAAACAACTATGAATTAATGATTTAATACTTTACTACTAAACAAGTAATCAGTATTGCACCAATAACACTAACCAGCAGTACCAATCAGTAATCAATTAAAGCAGCAAGGAAATCAGTAAAACTAATCATCCATTAGAAGTATAATAAAGTAATATGATATTACTTGGATACATTACAGTACCCCATTATTACAGCTTACATACAAAGCATGCATTCTAATTTAGGACTAGGTATATCATAGAACATTTAATGTATACAAGTTTCATATATTATAGTCAATACTACTTGGACCATATAATAAATTATGTTACATGCTTACAGCAGTATTTATAAGAAAAAGCGGACAAAAATCGGGGAAAAAATGTGGGCAAAAGCAGGAAAAAGTGGGGAAAAAGCGGCCGATTTTCTTCAAACTGCTTATGCGGCCGCTTAGGGGCTGAATTAAGCGGATGAGGGTCTTGGCCGCTTAAGTGGCTGCTCGGGCCGATTTTTGATAGAGTGATAAAATACAAAAAAAAAAAAGTAGGACAGCCCCTAAGGAAGTCCAGGCACTCAGCAAGACAAGGTCACCGCTTGGACGCCTTGACAACTGTGGTAAATATACAGCTTGTAAATCACCTGTTTTTGGTTAAAAGTTGTATTTATTGATCGAATAGGGTAGAAGTGAAAGATGGTAGTAAAATAAAGTTGGATTAGGGCTTATATGTTGCCCTAGATAGAAGAACCCCCTCCCATAAGTAGTAGCTTCTTTCAATCAACTAATAACAAGCACATTCGTCAACTGACATCATTTTCAAATAATTTTGAAAAAATATATCAAAATTGTCAAAAAATTGTGACATGTGTGCTTAAAGTGAGTGAAATTCATCAAAATTGTGAAATTCTTTTAAAATAAGAATTTTATGAAATGCATGGCGAAGCCTAAGGTATCACCATTTCTATATATGATCCTTATCAAATACAAAACTTCAACTGAACTTTTATTATCAATCAAAATTTGAACGTGCCACCCATACCCTATAGGGCACCGTAGGGTACGAGGAAGCAATTTTTTTGCACATTGCTCATCAACCCATTATCCCCTCACCCGCTACCATAATGGGTAGGGTAAACCTTACCTAAAAATCTTTGAACCTAGAAAATCTAAATCCTTTTTTTCAGCCACAAAACACCTCTATCTATTTCTCGTGAAATTCTTATGCAACATGTGTAGCTTCCCCCATCTTCACCCCTACCTACTTCCATTAATTCACCCTCCTACTCCTTGGGCAAGTTGCAATAGCCGCTACTACTTCCATTTGTTTTTTTCCTTCTAAGTCTAAACCCTTACCTCTTTCACCATTTATTTTTGGAACCTGCTAGTTTCGTTTCCCATGACCCATCTCCCCTCTATCCCTTTCTCGTTACAAGATCAAACCATTAAATTAACAAGGAGATGATGCAGAGCTCCAGATGTCACCTCGCTTTATATTTTCGGCACCCCCTACTAAGGAACAATGATAACGTAGTCAGCCATATCTTATCTCCCGTCGTTTTTTTATTGTTTCTCCTTTGAGCTTGCATCTAGAAAATCTCAATAATAAATCCGAAAGTCAAAGCTCCTCGACAGACATCAACTGTTCACGCAATGATGCAGCCCCTATGCAAGACAGTGACGAATGAACTTGTGATTGCTTTTTTATTTCCTATCCCTGTCAGTTCACTATAAATTGGCTTCAAAGTGGACATTTGATTCATTTTTTGTTCATTTTTATGCTGTTTGCTTACTGACGTGGAGAAAACAACCACCACATAGTAGTGAGGTTATCCTTCTTGGTATTTCTGACATTGTTTCCGACATAGTGCTCGCAATGTTAAATGTTCTTCATATCAATTTGATGGGCGTTTTAAGAAAACCAATGATCTTTTTGTTATTATCATGCTAGGATATTTTCTTGAATGTGTGCCTATTCAATTCAACGAGTTCGATGGTTCATTTGACAATATTTTTTAGTTGTACGCGGATTGGATTCATATAATTACACATCATTAAATATATTAAGGCTACATTTAAATTACAGTGAATCATATAAAATATAAGGGGGTCATCTAGAAAGTTTGCCATCTTTTTACCCGTATATCCTTTAACGTGCCCGTTTACCCTATGGCTAAGCAAGTGCCTATGAGGGTAGGGTAAAAGTTTTCAAAAAGCGGGTAACTACCCTACTTGTTACCCACAACCATGATGCAAGTAAGGATGTCGACAAACCTTTACCCTACTATGCCCATATACAGCCCTAATTTTGTACTAGCATAAGAATGTGTCTGGGTGTAGCATATATTCGGATACAATCATTATTCCTAAAGGTATTTGTACTGAAGCCATGTATATGATTATATAGACATACATATTATATACATCTTTTCCTCAGTCGTTAACCGAAATTCTCTATTAGCCCCCAATCTCAGTGTCTCGCATCATTCTCACTTCTGACCTTTTCACACTAATCGAAACTTGTTGAATCCCGAAATTGTCATTGTGATCTTGGTGTGTAAATCCATACTTTTTAATTGAAAAGGAGGCATGAATTTCCAAAAGATTAGAAGGTTCAGTAACTGTTGATTACTGTCAAAAAGAAAGTCTGCTATGCAATATATTGATTGCAAAACAACAAACAAACTTTTTCCTGCAGTTTCAGCAACCCAAATGAATGCATGTTCAGAGTCCTGTTTCAGAACTGAAACCCAACTTTCATGTTCTTGCTTGTCCTTTTCCCCATCTTGCCAATCCAAAATACTGACTGAGTTTTATTCCACTCGTTATTAAATCAAGTTGAGCTACCAGCCATGGCAAATATTGTGAATTACCAGCCTGACAACCATCAGAAAAATAGATTTGACACCTCCACTTTTAAAATTGCAGAGACTTTATTAGAAAAATGTTTTCTTCAAATGATACCAATTTTCTACAGAAAATTTGCCTACTGACAAAAAATAATTGTCCTTCTTCAGCAACAGCACTCCATGAACATATTCACTTGAGTACTTGCAGGCCTTTAATGGTTATGAAGACCAATAAAAAATTCAAAGGCATGTATTAAACTTGTGGCTATAGCTAAAGTATCAAGAGCAGGAGTTTTCAGTCTTTACTATTATCCAAGAAAAGCTCCTAGACCACAGCACGGCATTATTTATGACTAAAAAAATTATTTTTAACAAGGAACGGGGCTACAGATATGGCCTGAGTAGCCAAAAAAATGACGAAAGGGTAACAATGACAGAAGACACAACGTTCTGAATAGAAATTTCTAATAGTGATGCAGGCATAAGTATCAAGCAGATTTCAGGATAAAAAGAGAAAAGGTGGGAGGCAAAAAAATGGCAATCCACGCCTTTTTAGCAAATTTTAGGATAATCAGATCAAAGTTCTTGTTTTTTAAGCAAAGAGGGCATACTAATGGATATAGTGTTCCTGATGCACCATGAATAGGAAACCAAATCAAGGAGCGAGCTCGCCCATACCCACACCCTAGGGAGTTGCGCTTCCACGTATATAGCCCTAACCTTTCATCTCTGCTCCCATCTAGCCCCAAAAACGGAGCAACTTTCTGGTCGGGGAAACGCATACACCAATCATAGACACAAAGATGGCGCGAGCACACGTTGACCTCAATCCGATGAGGAAAAGAATGACCAGAAGGTGAAAGACGGTAAGCGATCTTACTCACCTGTGTGAGAATGCGTCTCCAGGCCATGACGCCGTTGTCCTTCCCGCTTGTTTACTTATATTCCGCTACTATCACTCCTGTCTCCCGTCTCCTGCGCCGAATCCGGGCGTCCGAAACCCGCAGCCGACGAGTCTCTTCTTTGAGTCAGTCTATACGTGGTCTGCGTGGGAACCAATAGCAGAACCCAGCAGCCACGGCGACGGCCGGAGCTGTATAGACGGGTAATGGAGGAGCACGGGCGTGTGAAATTACTCGAAATGGCATGTATACGTGAATTGGCCCAGTGGGCTGCATTCTGTTCAGTCCAGGCCCTTTCTAAGCATGTCAGTTATTCGAGAGACTGGATGACTAATAATGATGTGAATAGGTGGCGTTAGACCTGTTAAACTGGGTCAAAATCTGCGGGCGCTCACGGTTCGACCCGTTTAAGTTGGGTTTGGATAGCGAAATTTACCACCCGCTAGAAATCACTCAAACCCATATCCACTCGTTTATTTAGTGGGTTTCACGGGTGATCCGCGGGCATCCGCGGGTGCCCATTTAACTAAATAATATATTATTATAAATATACTATCTATATGACTCTTAAGACATGCAATATTTGTACATTTATCAATCAACTAAATTGATGACGTGTAATGTATACAATATAAAGAGTTAAAGTCTAACTTTCTTTATAGATATCCTTTGTTAATTGTTTACACTTCTAGAAACAAATTTGTTAACGTCTACATTATTTTTTTTATTTTATTTTTTTGGATATGAAAGGGCCATTAGGCCCCCCCTCCCCAAACAGGTGCCAGAGCCCGGATGACCCAAGAGGTTGTAAATACGTTGTGGAACGGCAGGTTTCGAACCCGGGACCCCGGGGGGGCCAAGTCGTGCCTAACCAACCGAGCCAAAGCGGCCGAGTAACGTCTACATTATTTATATGCTAATGAATATATAGTATAATGCATGTTTTATATTTAATTATAACAATTATATTCTCTTTATGTTCACTTTATGTATTGGACAATCATAAGTATATGAAATATCAAGAACTTTTAGCATAAGATGACAAAATATAGTGTTGTTATGGTAATATGTTATGTTATTTGTAACATCTATATCATTTAATTTTTTTTATTGTACGTTGCAGAAATGGTTATTTTTCATTTTGTCTCTTACATTTTATTTCAAAACATCATAATAGATATTACATTGTGTTGGACACAAAAAGTAGTGGAAGTTTTCCCTCATTTTGTTATGTTTACACTGAAAATTATTAATGAATCATTCTACTTTTTGTCGTAGTGCAGAAATAAGCAATATCTTTTCATTGTGCACATATTATATGGGCACCCTTGTGCGACCCGCAACCCGCTGGATCGGGTTTTGGGTGTGCTACTTCTCCACCTGTTTAACATTGGGTCTTTTTGACCCGCACCCGCGAGACTCAAAACCTGCAACGACCCAACATATCCACCCGTTTGATATGTCTAAGTGGCGTCTTGATTGTCATACCCAGAGTTGCACATGCGCTGCCCATAATGTAGTTAATATTTTGGATGAAAAAAACAAAATCACACGGTCCGGTAAATATATTTACAAGTATAGCATGATCGGAATCTTAGTTAGCCCACTTTGTCAAAAAAAACGCCACTTATTTTGGGTTTTTTAGGGCGCTGAAGTAAAAGTGTCAAAAAGGATGGCATTTTTAAGGGGGCGGAACCTAAAGCGTCCAACGTTTTGGCGTTTCAGCTGTTCATGGCTTTAAAAGATTGGCAGATATGCGAGAACAAGGAAGATTAGAGAAAGAAAAGAACAAAGGAGAAGTCGGCGCGGGATCAAAGGAAGAAACCAAGAAGGAAAAAGGAGGAGAGGAGGAAGAAAACTAGAAGAGTATAGAAAGGAAAAGTTGGCGCTAGATCAAAGGAAGAAGAAGAAAGTCGCCAGATCAAAGGAGGAAGAAAAGAGAAAAAGAAGCAGCAGCACAAGTGGAACGGAGGAAGCAAGCGGATGGCTGTTGCACAGCGCAGAGAGAAGGGAAGTCGCAACTGTAGCTAGGCAGCAGAGGTTGGGCGCTTTAGCCCCTGTTTGGTTCGGGGCTGGCTTTATGCAAGCCAGTGAGTTTAGGCCTGATGGAGTCTGATTCTGTTTGGCAAACCAATCTGATTCTGTTTGGCAAACCAGTCTCTTTCTGGGAAGTTGGACTCATTTCAGACTCGTTTCAAGCTGATTCTGTTCGGCTGTACAGGCTGGGTTTAGTCTTATTCTGTTTGGGAACTGTAGGCAGGATTAGCTGAATCTGTCCTATTCTCGCAGAACTGTTGTTAAAAATGTGGCCTTGTAACGCCGTTTAAACATAAGTTTAAAAAAAAGTAACTAAAATATGAAATTGGCAGTCAAGCTACATGAAATATGAAATTGCCCTAATATATTTTGTTCATAACATAAACAAATTACATTATCGTCAGTAAAAGCAACTGATAATAATCATATTGTCGTCATTAGTGAAACATAAACGATCATTGATAATAACATAATTGTTTATGGGTGATCTTCGTCAGGGGAGAAGGACAAAAAATGGGAGCAATAAACAGCCAAACCAAAGCTAAGATTTTGACAAGGCACTTTGGGGAGACATGGTTGGATGTTTCGTGCATGTTATGGCCTCATCGTACTCGTCCCATGACACTGGGCATGGTTCATGCACCAGCTGCTTGTTTTGTTGTTTGATGTCGTCTTTTGGCCAATCAAACAACAATGGCAAATGAGGAACATGCTGACTGACTTTGCCCTTGACTTGATCATCGGTCCCGATTTTGCCCTCCTCGTTTGTGTGATTGCAACATGGTTTTGTGCATAAAAGGTTATCTTCAACATATTTATGAATTTTTTCCGATGACATCAAAAGTTTTTCAAATTTTGCCCTTGCCCTTGCCTTTGCACGCGATGTCGACATCTACAATTAATAAAAACAAAGGTATGAACAAATAACATAATTCGTAAAGTAACTGTGGCAATAAGATAATAATGAAGTAGGAAATTTGATCGCATTATGGTAGCAACATATAATAATGTAACACATAAGTAGAGAATGTATATTGTTGCGACGCAAAAACACAACTACATTTAACACAAATGTTACAAGTTCATTTGTTTATTTCAATCGTCAGTGCTAAAAAAAAATCCTGGTGGGTAAGTGCGACACGTCGTCAAGAAGTTGCGTTCAATGCTTTGTTGCGCGGCCAATGTGGGGGAGGCAATAAATCTACCAATATGAACATATTGTCTCTTACAAACTCTCTTTTGATGTATTGCCATCGCATTTGCAACTCAGGCAATGAAATGTAAGGGCCTCTTGTTATGTATAAGAACTAGTGTCATGCCTCCATCCAAGCCTGTGTAGAGTATACTCCATTTACACATCTACCCACATGATATTGGGTTCTCATCAAACCCCTGAGAACCATATCAAGCTCGTGTGACCAGATAAAAGACGGTGTCGGCGGTTGGCCAGCCATATAACAGATTCTGTAAGTAATATAATTTTCAAAAGTAAGGGTGTATATCACAATTAATTGTATTATTTGGTTTGAGCTAACGTTAAGAAAAAATTCGAATAATAACATACATCATTAATAAAACACTCATCAACATGAAGAAAATTTTCATACCACTTAAAATGTAATATGACGTTTATAAAAGTGCCTAAATTAAACAAGTGTATGATGTTCATAACATCCATTGATAGTCATTCTAAATAGAGAAGACAATGTAAATGCATTTTCCATTCAACCGTTTGATTTTAATGCAACATACAAACCATGGCATATTCGTTTTCAAGCAACAATCGGCAACATTTATCGCGAGAACTTCTAAATAAAAACAATAAAATGTATAACCGATGACGTGAATGAAAAGTATGGCCGCCATTCGACGTTACGGCGTCATCGGGGGTGAAGGAGTGTCCAACAGAAGCCTACATTGTTCCTCCAGTTCTTCTACGTAGCGTTCTAGATAATCATGCTCATACTATTTGTTGGTGTAAACATCATGGTGGTTGTGATGAATTTCAACAAAATCTTTCAAGTTCATAGCCTGACCCCACACTGACTTGCACTCGAGCGTGAGTAACACAATCTCAGCTTTCAATGAATCAATTGTAGGCCTGAGATCGATTGCCCAACGAAAGTATCTGCAGCGATCTTTCTCCTAAAATGTATTATGAAGTTTACGTAAATGACAACGAATGTGTAACGTACAGAGTGGCTACCTAATATGTGTGTTTGTACAAGCGCACCTCGCGAGAAGGACATATGTAATACATTTCGCCAGGTCTTTCACTGAGAATTCCAAAGTCATACAACCATGCATCGTCAGTGTTAAGTCGCAACCCTGCGTCTAACCCACAGTCACACCGTACAACTTCAGTTGGATTAATAGACATCTACACCATGCATTTTAATCAGTCAAAGGATTTATGGTAATGAAGATTGATTGAAAATTGAAACAATAACATACAAGATAGGCCCCATGGTTTGTTCAATCATAAAATCAAGGTTATATTATGAATGTTCGACATACATCAAAGATGTTATACATCTATGATGTATTGTAACCGTCCTCATTTGAAGTGTTGTTGTCGCTAGTTATGTGAAGACGTTGGCGAAGATATTGGGACCTCGATCGTAGATCTGTAATTTCTAATTGTAGCCTATCAGTGTCTGCTCTGGTGGAACAGACAAAGTCACACTGGGAAGACCATTTGAAGACAACCTATGTTGACACAATGTGACGATTCAGATCAGGATCCAAAAAACCAATTCGGGAATAAATCTATTACATATGTTGTACTATCGCGACCCCCAAATGTGATTAGCAATGGATTCACGTAAGACTTCGCCCTCCCTTGAATCGGCCTGAGTTGAACCTTGCCCTGAACTCGGGAGAACGCCGGGTGGGGGAATAGAAGACGATGAATTCTCATCAAGTGGGTCATCCATTATGGTGTCGCCGTCATTTTGTCGTCGGATGAAATTGTGTAGGATACAACAAGCAAGTACGATGCGACACTGCGAATGAATTGGATATGTCGGCCCCTTCTTAAGGTACGCAAACCGTCTCTTCAGCACCCCAAATGCTCTTTCTACAATATTACGTAGTTGAGCGTGTCTGTGGTTGAACATCACTTTCTTGCTGGTGTAGGAATGTCTGTTTCCTCGGTACTCAGCAATATGGTATGTTGTGTTGCGATAGGGTGCAAGAAATTGACAAGTGTTGGCATACCCTGCATCTACCAAGTAAAACTTCCCCGGCGGAACTGTAAACCCGCTATGGGTCCTTGCCGATTGCAGGACCCTTTGGTCGGCAGCCGACCCCTCCCACCCAGTGAGGATATATGTAAACTCCATGGAGAAGTCTACTACAGCCATGACATTGAGAGAGACATTCCCTTTTCTGTCACGGTATCGATTTTGTTTGTCTCTGCTGACCAAGACAGGGATGTGTGTTCCGTCAATAGCCCCTATGGCATTCTATAAACCAAAATAATGTTGTAAACATACAGAATGTTTGAAAATTAAATAAATTTATTAGGGGGGTAACTATTACCTTGAAGTATGTGTAGAACCTTGCGTTATGTAAAATGCGAGTATGTGTTGTCATGCATGTAGTTGCGGTTTGCATGACAATGTAGTCATGGGTCAACACACAAATAGCGTCCAAGACTTCATTGAACTTTCTGCTAATGGTCTCACCGAAGTGAATGTAGTCCTCTGCCAAAGTACGATTTGTGTGTCCATGGCCAACCATCTGCAGGAAATAGCAGACTGCCTCAACTGAGGTGACGCCTCTACTACCTCGCAAGAAGCCACGACTCTCAAGCTTGTCGACAAGGGCCATTATAGTTTGTGGATGCATTCGATATAGGTCATAAGCCATTTGTTTGTGACCGGTCAATATTTCTAAGACCTTTATGTGGCCACTCCTAATGCTAACAGACCTAGGGATACGAGGTGGTGTGGAGGCATCAATGTCTACTGCGTCCATGATTGAGTATGCAATAGAGTCAGCAATTAAATCACCAATGTGAATCACTGGCCACAACAAGGTATCTAATAAAAGGTTGTTGAGCATGTCATGTGTTTGCGGTTGATCATTGGCAGACATGATGCCTACATGTACAATGAAAACAACAACATAATAACTACTACAACATAAGACAATCCAATTCACGTGCGAAAAATAAATTATTACAACACTCAATCAAATGAAATAGTACGGATATGTAATGTGTGTGCGGAAAATAAATTATTACAACAGTCAATCAAATGTAAATATTTGGACGGAAAATAATTAACATCAAATGCATACGAAATAAACCATGCAATTATGTTCCCGATGGGCCAGCATCACTGGATGTAGGAGACCACATCGGTGGCATGCCTGGGAAGTTGGGTGGCGGGATAAATTGTGGCTGAGACGATGTGCCTGGGAAGTTGGGTGCAGAGGAAGACGACATAAATGGTGGGTGAGACGATGTGGTATTGAAATTGGGTGAAGGAAATGGCGACACAAATGATTGTTGAGATGACGTGCTGTTGAAGTTGGGTGAAGGGAATGGTTGCGGAGACGGGAAATAAAATGAAGGCATTGGAGGTACAGATGTGCCAAAACCAAATTGTGACCTTTCATAAAGGTCGTTTAACCACAAGGTTATCTTTGCAGGGGTGTTTTTTAGGCTAAGGTAGATGTTGCGGTTTGTAGAGTCCTTGATGGCGTTCACAAGTGCAGTAAAAACAGTGGTGGGGGCATCGGGGAAATTGTCATTAAAAAGTTGTAAAATGTTTGTCAACTCTTCTTTTTCATAGGCTTTGGTCAACATGGATGTGCCTAACTCGTGAACGTTTGTGTAAACCTGTGTGAACTCAGCCAGAACTTCATGGGAAAGACTACATCGCTCTTGCGGCGTTGATTGTCATTTCCTACGCGTATGGGTAGAGGGACTCCTGCCCCCAACTGACGGGTTATCTGTTCCCCCAGGCCGCGCGCTTTCACCCTCACTTTGCACGGTAGCTGCGGGTACGCTACGCTCGTCTGTTGTCGATTCTGTGTACATGGGTGTATCAGCCGCGCCTAAGTCGACACTTACATCATCCTCAGACGCAACATCTGCAGGAATCTGACCGTCCGCCGAAGACATTGCATGGTGTCCTCTAGCAATGTTCCTCCCCGCCATTAGATCTATGTCGTAGTAGTGGGGAAACGGGCACCTAAGCAACCTAGTCAGGTCCATGTCTTCCTACGCTTTCAAAAATATGTGTATTAGGATAATCATGTTTACATGTACATTCACAATTTGTTAGGATAAAAGGTTTGTATAGTGTACGTACCGTAATGGCCTCTTTCCACTCAGGGGTGTCTGGTACAATGGTCTTGTGCCTTTCTTCATCCCATCCAACGCCACTCTTGTTGGTCAAACCCTTCAAATGGACGTAGTCCTTTTTAAGGTTCTTCCAGCGACATCTTATCTGGTCTAACTTATACACGTCGCCAACCCTATTATTGGCATCAGAAGTTATTTCCCTCCAAGAGTCCCTAGTAAAATTACCATCAATACACCTGCCTAGGTCATATTGTTTGCGCAATGCTGTCACCACAGCGGCATTAGACTCTCTTGTCCATACAATACAGTGGTTAGGGTCGACGGGAGGCATACTCGTGTAGTTGCTGCAATATTTGATGACAACGACCGGTAACTAAGATATACATAAATATATAACAACAACCATGATGAAATAATTATAAAGATCAACCTGCTTAACTGGGAAAATTTTAACTGAAAATGCAGTCATATGTTATGCCTCAAAACCAAAAACCTACAATGTATTGTTGGGATCCAACTCCCATATAATTAATTAGTACAACAAGGGAAATGACTTAAACTATGTTCGATATCTCGACCGCACAATATAGTGTAAATTACATATCTTCTGGTTCAGATTACATGTCACCCACATTTAGGAAAAAATCTTCGAAAGATATTTAAACAAAAGTTGAAAATAAAAATATGGAAAGAAAAGTAGGCAAACACACCTGACTCAGATCAATTACATGGCACACACATTTTGTAAATATCAGATCTTGCATGTGTAAAATGATTTAAAAAATAGAAACAATGATAAATAAAATCAATAACAAGTGTGGTCTGTGGCAGAGTAAACAAGGCGAATAGCACACCACATTGTGCTTGATTTATAGGGTTATACAAATTACAGATATTATCAAATGACTCCATCTAATTCATAACATGAGATCACTAAAATTAAAGCACATCCATGAAGTTGTAAGCAATGTGTTCAAACACATGTTACTGAAGCACATATACATAAAAGAACAAAAACCTAACATGTCTATAGGGTTATAGTTTTTAACATGAGTCAAATTCTTTGTCTGAGATCATCACTCAAATTTTTTGTGCTAAAATACATTTCTATTTTTTAGTACCTTTACATAATCAGTGTAAATGTTTAATACAATTCAGTCACAACATAAACCATTAAAATCAATAACAAGTGTGGTCTGTGGCAGAGTAAACAAGGCGAATAGCACACCACATTGTGCTTGATTTATAGGGTTATACAAATTACAGATATTATCAAATGACTCCATCTAATTCATAACATGAGATCACTAAAATTAAAGCACATTCATGAAGTTGTAACCAATGTGTTCAAACGCATGTTACTGAAGCACATATACATAAAAGAACAAAAACCTAACATGTCTATAGGGTTATAGTATTTTAACATGAGTCAAATTCTTTGTCTGAGATCATCACTCAAATTTCTTGTGCTAAAATACATTTCTATTTTTTAGTACCTTTACATAATCTGTGTAATTGTTTAATACAATTCAGTCACAACAGAAACCATTAAAATCAATAACAAGTGTGGTCTGTGGCAGAGTAAACAAGGTGAATAGCACACCACATTGTGCTTGATTTATAGGGTTATACAAATTACAGATATTATCAAATGACTCCATCTAATTCATAACATGAGATCACTAAAATTAAAGCACATTCATGAAGTTGTAAACAATGTGTTCAAACGCATGTTACTGAAGCACATATACATAAAAGAACAAAAACCTAACATGTCTATAGGGTTATAGTTTTTAACATGAGTCAAATTCTTTGTCTGAGATCATCACTCAAATTTTTTGTGCTAAAATACATTTCTATTTTTTAGTACCTTTACATAATCAGTGTAAATGTTTAATACAATTCAGTCACAACAGAAACCATTAAAATCAATAACAAGTGTGGTTTGTGGCAGAGTAAACAAGGCAAATAGCACACCACATTGTGCTTGATTTATAGGGTTATACAAATTACAGATATTATCAAATGACTCCATCTAATTCATAACATGAGATCACGAAAATTAAAGCACATTCATGAAGTTGTAACCAATGTGTTCAAACGCATGTTACTGAAGCACATATACATAAAAGAACAAAAACCTAACATGTCTATAGGGTTATAGTTTTTAACATGAGTCAAATTCTTTGTCTGAGATCATCACTCAAATTTTTTGTGCTAAAATACATTTCTATTTTTTAGTACCTTTACATAATCAGTGTAAATGTTTAATACAATTCAGTCACAACAGAAACCATTAAAATCAATAACAAGTGTGGTATGTGGCAGAGTAAACAAGGCGAATAGCACACCACATTGTGCTTGATTTATAGGGTTATACAAATTACAGATATTATCAAATGACTCCATCTAATTCATAACATGAGATCACTAAAATTAAAGCATATTCATGAAGTTGTAACCAATGTGTTCAAACGCATGTTACTGAAGCACATATACATAAAAGAACAAAAACCTAACATGTCTATAGGGTTATAGTTTTTAACATGAGTCAAATTCTTTGTCTGAGATCATCACTCAAATTTTTTGTGCTAAAATACATTTCTATTTTTTAGTACCTTTACATAATCAGTGTAAATGTTTAATACAATTCAGTCACAACAGAAACCATTTTTTATGTGTGTTCCTTCAATACTGATTCAATCATCATATACACAAGCTTCATTGATTAACACCGAAAAACAAATAATGAAACGCCAACGAGCATATAGGCAAGTTACAAATATTATCAAATGAGACAAGCTTGATTGATTAACACCCAAACACAAATAATGAAACACCAATGAGCATGTAGGGAGGTTAATGATCAAATAGAATGATTAGACAGTTAATGATCAGAGATAAACCTTTTCAGCAGAGCACATGACTAACATTAGTACAGATTAAAAAGTTAAGCCACCCTTTTTTAAGATGAGTTCAGGACTAAACATCAGAGATAAACCTTTTCAGCAGAGCACATGACTAACATTAGTGTAACATGATTTACTTGTTCCTACATTCTACTGTCCATATAAAAGGTCATTTACAAAAAACAAATGATTCATCTGAATGAGGTACTCCTCCCTGGACCTATCATCATCTAACATTCGATATAAGACACATCTTCATAGCATCATTTAACATCCCTAGAACTTCTTCATGTCTAATAAGAACACAAGAATATATGAACGTAGAATGTCCCAATGAGAGCACATGATCTCGAAACATGAGATGGTACAAACTGAAAAAAGGTTTGGTAATTACTCCTTAACCAAGATGGAATGCATACCCAGCCCCAGTAAGGAATAATGGATGAACGAGAACCTTTTGTCCGACTGGTTTACAGAGAAAGCATCTCGACCAGGGAATACAAACTCACTAATATGACAGCAGAGGAAAGGATACTCCTTAACTAAGATGGAATACAGACTCACTAAGAAAAACGCATTTCAAGCTTCAAATGCAAGTGGAGTGTGGTGTATGACTAAAACCAAGTCAAGTCTAACATCTTTCTGAAAAGCCAACAACAGGATATGGTGTATGCTCCATATCACCATATTCAGCCATCAAACAAACGTATAGTACCATCATTTAACATCCCCATCAATTAATGTCTAATAAGAAGACAAGGATATATGAAGTTATAATCCTAGATCACTGTCACATATATAACATTTTAAATTTTGTAACATCTTCATATAGGTAGATCGTATGGCATACATTAAATCAACTATTTGTACATATGATAAGGTAACTGCAAAGACCTTCATTACATATACAAATAATATATTTTTCCTATTGAAATCGTGCTTCTTAGACCAACACATACTACCGACCACATCAGTTGAGAGACCATGCTCGTCTAGAGCATAAAAACAATAACAAGTATGTTCTGTGCAGAGTAAACAACGGGAAAAGCATCAAAATCAACAACATTAAAAAATATACGCTTTTAACTAGCAAAAGGAGTCAACTATTTCGTACTTAACATCATATAAACCCAATCTAACAACTGATAAACTCAACCGAAATGACGATAACATCAGATTCAACCGTACATGTTTCGATAAAGAACACCATTTCACAAATGTTTTGGTACTTATTCGACATTGTGCCCTAATCAACATTAAAACAGAAAGAACCCTCTACCCTACCCAGAGACCAACCTGAGCATAATCTCCCCTTGGAGTGACGACGGAAGCGGCGGAACCTGGGCACAAGCGTCGACCTGGGCAGCGCCGACAGACCACGAGCGAGCGGCAACGATCTTCTGCGGAACACCTCGCAACACTTCAACGAAGAGGCTTGTGTAGAAGTCGAGCACCTCACAGCACCACACCCCCAATTTAAAGGCACAACACTGACTAGGGTTTCGGATTCCTCTGTGCCGCCTACGCCTTCTTCTGTGGACGACATGACCATTCATGGTAGACCTGGCGAATGGAGATAAGCACCGGAACCTTGCTTTTGACCGACCTAGCTCGGCGGTGGCAGGCGGCAGGAAGCCTAGCGGCCGCTTGACTGGGCCAACCATGGCAGATCGAGGCATCCAACTCGCATTTACTTCACGGGCGAGCATGGCAGAAGGTAGGCAACTGTCGATTCGTCATGAGGGAGAAGATGTGAGCAGCGCCGAAGCTAGCTGCGTCGGGAGCAGACAAGGGGGGAAAGCTGCTTCGCCAGGGAGAGAGGGAAAGATGCGTCGCGAGGGACGCGAGGGACGCGACGGAGCAAACTGGGTTTGAGATTCCAAACCTGCCTCTACCTGTACTGCGTCAAGCTCAAAACGGGACTGACTAAACTCAAAACGGGGTCTGAACCAGTCTCCTTGCCAAACGGAAACCCAGCCCGAGCCGGACTGGTTTGGTCCTACGTGTCACTACGCGATAAGGCATAAACCCGCTCCACGCCCAAACCAAACAGGGGCTTAGGGTGTAAACACAACGTTTCTGGCGCTTTCGGTCCGCACCCTTGAAAACGTCATCCTTTCTAGAGTTTTTACCTCAGCACCCCTAAAAATGCCAAAATAAGTGGCATTTCTTCAATAAAGTGGGCTAGATTGGGAAATAAGATTCCGATCATGCTATACTTGTAAATATGTTTATTGGACCATGTTATTTTGGGCTTTTTTCCTAATATTTTCTTTAACTTCATAGTCTCATTAATCAGGATGTAGATAGCGCTAGGATGGGTCATACTACCTTATAAAAACTATGCTCTTCTCTGATTCTTCCTTACTTCACTTGGTAAGGGTATGACTCAATTTTTCCCATTGACTTCCATGTTCCATGTTCCCTCTTCCTGCCATGATTTGACGATTGTGGTTACAACCTACATACGGGTAGCATTTAGAAGTGACCTTCTCCCCTCTCCTACCCTCCTTTCTCCTCTTCCCCTTCCTCCCTACCCTCTCCTTTTTACGTCCCTACCTTTGTACAATGAAAGGCGGGTGGACTACTTCTCTATCACTATAAAATGAACAAGGAACCCCCAAATTAAATGCTTTGTCGCTCTTCATGCGCATTTTGAATGTAACGTTTGTAGTCGAGCCATCACCCTCCATCCTGATACTCCTCTCTCATCAAGCATGCATCACACTGTGTATCACGCCAACCATAGTGTCCATATACTTTTTCTATATTGCCGACGGACATCGTAAAACCTTAAGAAATGTCACCCGCATATAAAAGATAACAACCAGCTTTCAGAATTCATCATTCAACCTTCGTTGCCTTCTTCTACCATTCTTCAATTACTGAAATCTTCATATGTCACTAACATGATGAATCCTAGTGAATATATTTGCCTCTTTTTGGTGTGGGGTTGGAAGAATTCATTTAGGACCTTGTGATAGCACTCAACTAGACCCTCAAACTCTCCTCGACTGGCACCAACAAGCTCATTGTTTACTTTTAGACATTGAGGATCATAATCATGATCCATCAGTCATCTCCGTCAGCCATGACCCCAACATTATTCCACCAATGTGCTTTGAAACATGATTGATGATGGAATGGAAAAACATACTTAGTTAGTCCTACATCAACTAGGGTGCCACTGTCAAGGATATTGCCACTTAAGTCTGTAACATCCCATAGCCCCCCACCCTAGTGGAGAAACCTGATTCACCTCCAGTTGTAGGTTAATATTACAACATTTCATCTCTGTCATTCTAGATTTTAATGTTGTATGTTCTTCTAGTATTGTATCTACACTAGAAAAATATGTGGTTAGTGTACTGTCACATGTTCACACCAAGGAAAATTCTATGAGCATTTAACTTGTCACAGTTCAAACCATATTTCTACATATAACAATGAGATCCCTCCTTCAAATGATTCATAATAATCACATCCTTAGTAGTAGTTATATGATTTGTACACTTGATGACAATTGGATTAGTGTTATTAACAAAGAGAAGTATGAAATTCAATCATTCTGATATTATTGATCAAATGAAAAAGATGCAACACATTCAGATAAACACTATGATTAATCAATGTTGTAAGTTTTGTTACAACTGCAAAGGAAGGGGATATTTTTCCTATATATATATATCCCTCCACCCCTTTGAACAATGGATTCCTAATTTTAAAACCCATGTTTCCATAAATCTGATCACCCTTTAAGGTTAAGAACTCCTTCTCACAAATAATCATATGAATATTCATTTTACCCCTCTCAAGTCAGCTTTAAGACCTCAATACATGCAAAAGTTGATTGAATTGACACATAATCTAAATTGCTCATATAGCTTGAATTTAGTGCCCATTACACGAGGTTGTTACCAAAATTGTCACATGCAAAGCAATAATTGTATAACCCATAGTTTTGACAACCTAAATCTTAAGATTAGTTCCATAAACGATCCATTATATAAAGCTCCTCTAAATGTTATTCTCTATTTACTGCATCTCTTCCCAACAAGACCAAAATGCTATTTCTCCTTCTCATACCCAACAAAATCATACATTCCTTTGTATTTTTCTAGCATGACCTCTCAGAGCACATCTCCTCTTGCTACAACTTATGAGACCTCCATACAACTTCTGATTAATGTTATGTAGTTAGTATGTGTCCTTGCTAAATGTAGTGCCCTGGTCTCTCTTCCACTTGACAAGTTTGATCGAGCCATCAACAACCTTAACAAAATAGAATGTTAGGTTTCTTAATCCCTATAACAACCATAATCAGACCTGAAATCCTCTATAAATCACAACTTGTATATAACATATATGGAGCTACATCAATTTAGCATTTTAATATACTAACCCTTAACTATGCCTTTGAAAATGCATATGTCTAAGAAAATACCTCTCGATGGACATCAGAGTGTGGTTCCACCACTAGCACCGTGGATGGCCATCACATGTCTTCCCACCTCTTTGGGATGCAGACAACTTCATAAGAATTGTCACTACTTTAGGTTCAGAGGTTCATTATGTTCATCATGATACCCTTCAAGAACAAAACTACTCCCAATGTTTTTTCTGGATTAATGTTACTATGTGTACTCAAATTCCTACAAGTTGATAGAGATCAATCCAACACATATATCTTATCAAAATAAATGTCAAGGGACTACTGGAACCTACTTCCCTCTTCACCAACCTTACAGAGCACTAAATCACTTGGTCTGCACCACGTGAAAAGTCCAAACTTAACCTATATCCATCCAGTAAAGATCATGATGCATCACTTACCCCTTGCTCTACGGACATGTTTGGGTATAAAAGGAAAACAACAACAACAACAACTTCAATCCAAACAGCAAGAACAATATCAAAAACCACACCAACATCCCTAACAAGAGGCATGGATTTTTTCCCAAAGAAAACCATTCTCTACATTACAATTTGATGTCATTTCTTCAGTCCCTACCACCACCACCACCAACCTCGACATTTTGGGTCCATACAAGGGCAATTTGGAGACAAAAAAGGAGGCTAAAGAAACTGACAATTTAAATAACCTAATGATTGAGAAAATTTCTTATGAAGTTCTAGTAGTGACAGGAAAAAAATAATCAACTAATAGGATAAAACCATAAATAATCTCGCAACCAGTTTAAGGAAAATTCCATATCACAAAGGGATCCCATTACATGATAGAGAGCAAGGCAAACAACCATTATATTAACATGGACTAATCATAGTATGGTGCAATTACTACATGTTGGTTGAGATTTTGACTATGATCACATATCTAACCTAGATACACTTAATGGGACTTCAATGTACAAATTTTCAATTTTTCTAAACAATTTTTTTATAATTATTATAGTGATTTGGATGAAAATATTGCATGTTACATATAGAGCAAGATTTGGGTTGGGGCAGAATTTTCATCCTCTCACTCTTGCCAACTCCTACAAATGTGACCTCAATTTTTCATGAAGTTCCTATTTTCCATGTCAAGTTTTGACTACCTACTATTTTCATGATCACTGTAAGTTGGAAATTTTGTGGGATTGCTTCTGCTAATAGAAGAAGGGTATTTCAACCCTTTATTAGGGCACATGACATCCACATCATCATGTTACAAGGAACTTGTAGAGAGATAACTTTCAGTAGTAATAAATAGAGAACTAGGTCTCCTATATATAGGATCCATGGAATACATTGGGGTAATAGAGAAAGGAAATTACAATGGGTCTAAGCCCAACTAATCAATTATGGTAACATGACCCCTTAAGTTGGAGAGTAAACATTGTGAGGTCCCGTATTGGTATACTTGAATAAGACATGATTAGGAGGTTTGGATAGAATATTTATAACTTGATGTCCTATCCATATATGTAGCATAATAATCTTCTTGGCTTTAACTAGGTCTTCCAAAAAATGACAGTCTACTTCAATACGTTTTATACGTTCATGAAAGATCAGATTATTGGCTATGTGTATAGTCACATGGTTGTCGCAATATAGAGAAGTTGGAGTCTGAAAGGATTTAGTTAAGATGGACTAGACTCACTGTAGGTCATAGCATGTGTGGGCCATAGTTCAATGTTCTGCCTCAATGTTGGAGCAAGCCACAACAACTTGTTCTTTACTCCTTTAGATAACTGGGTGATTGCCTATCATGATACAAAAACTAAAGGTTGATGTACAATCCTGGGAATCACCTTCCCACTCTGCATCAACATACCTAGAAATAGAGATAGCCTTTGTGCTAGGACGTTTATAGAACAATCATCTCCCTAGAGAACCTTTGAGGTACTGAAGGATTCGTTAAATGCTACACTAGTGAGCTTGAAGTGGTGCACTCAAATGTTGACTGACTATCCCAACATCATACGTAATGTCATATCAAGTTATTTTCAAGTAGATTAGCTTCCCAACAAGATTAGGATACATATCTGGATCATCAAAGAGTTCCCCCTCATGCGGGGTCTTGGTGTGATAGTCCATTGGAGTGGAGACATGTTTGGATTCTATCATTATGGCCTCCTGAAGTAAGTCCAAGATGTAATGTCTCTGAGACAGGTTGGTTCATGTAGCTAAATGAAGGAATTATATACTGAGCAAGTCTCAAGTCCTTTGTGTGAAAATTTGCATGTAAGGATTATTTTAGTTGAGAAATGCCCATTTTTTCATTAAGAGTGATCAATATATCATCAACATAAATACCAATAAGAATGTGACCTTCAGAAGATTTTAAAGAATAGGGAATGATTGGTAGCCAATCTCTATAAGCAAGTATCTCAAGAACGGTGCTTAATTTTTTGAATCTGGCCTGTAGAGATTGTTTAAGGCCATACAGTGGTCGTCAAAGGTGACAAACTTTGTGAGAAGATTCTCCCTCAACAAGAAAATTGAGGGGTTGTTGCATGTAGACTTCTTCCAAGATATCACCATGAAGAAAGGTGTTCTTTATATCAAGTTGAAAAAGTGGCCAATCAAAATGAGCCACCAAGGAGACCAAAATTCAAACATAAGCAATCATTGTTACTAGAGAGAATGTCTCAAAATAATCCATACTGGAGGTTTGGGTGAATCCTTTGGCAGCTAGCCTTGCCTTGAGTCACTCGATAGAACCATCCCAGTGATGTTTGACTGATAAAACCCATCCACAATCAACAATGTGTAGGCAAATCGATCTCAGATATGGGTAGTGGAAATAAAAAAATTAAATGCCCATTTCCTAGAATAGCAAAATCGTGTCAATAATAATGTATTTATTAAGGAAGGTTTGTAAGGTTATACCTGGTCCTAGAGAAAGTCCAATGATGTTACCCTTGTAGTAGCATCATGCTTCTTATTCTTTAGGAAACAACACACTCCTTTAGCAGTAGAAACACTCAAAAAATAATCTCTATTGGCCTTCTGGTGCAACACCACAGACAGTGGTGGACAATGTCCTCCTAGCAGCAGACAACAAACCCTCACCTCGAGAGTACTCCACACGGACCATCGGGAACTCCAAGTTGTGCTACCAGATCCAACATGAAGGAGTTTTCCCCTTCTATCGACATACTAGTCATTGACATGGTCTCCCACAATCATTCTCAGTTGTTCTCTCCCTCTCTATACCTTCCTTTATTGCGTAGGACTTGTTAGGGCTATCTGTTGGTTACCACAACTAGAGAGGACAACAATCGTAAGAGCAATTGATTCTCAATTGTGTGTGTTGAGAAGCCCCCAGTACCCTCCATTTATAGGAGGGGTTAGGGTATGGGTTTCCTGTAACAACCCTGACATGGGTTATGAGGTAACCCTATTTGTTTTGGCTAATAAAGTTGCTTATAACTTTAATATAATACTCTAAGGTGCTTTTTTTTATCATGTGACACACTTATGTTTCGAGTTTGGTCCCGATTGAATGTTGTTTGAGCAATTTTCCTTTGTTTTGGACCAAAGTGTAATTTACCCAAGTTGAGGGGTTATATTGCAATATGTCACATGTTGAACGTGCCTTATATGTTTTAGCATCATAATAGAGAAAATTATGCTAAGTGGTGGCTTGAGGAAAGCCTAAATTCCAAGTTTGAACTTGTTTAAACAATGCTGGTGCATTGTGCACCAATTTTGGTACAAGTTGTAATTTACCCAAAATGTGGAGTTAATATGAAAATTACCACCTCTAGAGTATTCCTACTCCCTCATAGAATCATGTAGAGTAGAGATAAATGAGGATACACCATGTTTGATTCCATTATGAATGATGGTAATCTTGGTGAAGAAATAACCAAGAAAAGGGTTGAATTTGAAAGCTTAACTTGAGTTGTATCAAGTTGAAAAGCTTATATATGAGTGCCTATCGGCCAAGGAGCCCAAGGAGGTGTCCCATATCGTTTTTTGAACTCTTGGAAAAGTCCATATTGTGCAAAGAACCTCAAGGAGGTGAGGTGTGACGGCCAACAAGTTTCCTTAGAAAAAGTGTATCGACTTGACTTAAAATAGTGATTAAACCTAGATAACTTATCCAAATGGATAAGTAATGGACGAATTTGCATCTCAAGATGATCCTCAACCGTTTTGCAAGACAGGATAAATGTTGATGCATGCATGGACACGTGTCACCCGTGCATGACACGTGGCACCTACTAGCTCAAAATGTTGACACCTCATTTTTGCCTTCCTTCATGAACAACAAGTATATATACCCCTAGTTTCACCCCTTAGTGCAATTTTGCGACCCTTACCACCCTCCTACCCTAAGGTATCGTGCATAGAGTTCCCATATCGTGAAGGGATTTTGTGGTATCGTGCATGGGCCTTGGGATATCGCCCATGGCAAGAGCATATCGCCCAAGTAGGTGATATTGGCCATATAGGGTGATATCGGCCATAGAGTGAAGTTTTGACTCCAAGTGAGTGTCATATCGTCCATGTGAGTGCCATATCGTGCAAGAGGGGTGTAATATCGTGAAAGGACACTAGTGTATCTTGCAAAGGTGTTAAGGAGCAAGAAGGAACTCATACTTAACCCTAAGGTGAGGATAAGAACATCTTCAACCTTGGATTGAAGCATGAATTTAGGGTTTTGATCTTCCTTTCTTTTCTTCTTCACCAATTGCTTATCCATGGTGATTCTTTGCATATAGAGGAGTTGTGAAGTCCATCTTAAACCTTAGGAACGTGTAGCTTTGGAGCTTTGAAGTCGTTCTTAAGGCGGGTTATATAACTTGAACTCATTCATGTTATTATTCTTCACCTGAATTGCTATAATTAGTGAAATACTTTTAATTCCGAAATTTCCTGAAATAGTTGATGAGATTATGAGTTCTAGTAGTTGCTTAAACCTGTTGACATGAACTATAACAATTATAACTAAGGTCTAGAGCTTGAAGATGGTGGTATCACCTTATAAAAGTGATATCGGGTGCAAGCACACAAGAAAGCACCTTTAACCCGATATGATGATGCACCTACTTCACTTGAATGATATGGATATGGATGAATACATTGTTTCACGATATGGGGGTGTATTATACACCTCTTGCACGATAGGGAGTCAAGTATAGACTCCATACACGATACAAGGTTGAATGAATACTTATAAGTTGACATGAAACCCTAATTTGGGTAACCCGATATAAGTGAAGTATAACAAGTGCTATTGCACGACATGGTTGCATGACATAGTTGCACGACATGGTTGCATGACATAGTTGCACGACATGGTTGCATGATAGGGTTGCACGATACACAACCCTAGATGATATGGTAACCCTAACCCGTCATGGCTAACCCTAGATGGTGACTAGCCCGATAGGGTCATTGAATGTACTTCTAGCCTGACATGGTGATGGGTTGATACCTCATAAGTATCATGGGTGATACATACATATACCTTGTGCCCGATATGAGGTCAAGAAGATACCCCATGCCCGATATGGTGACAAGTACAAATCCAAACCCGATATGGCGAGTGTTCATATACCTCCAACCCAAGACACCTTGTAAAGGTGAGAGTAAGAAACTCTTAGAAGTAATGAGTGTAACACCAAGTAATGGTATGACTGATACCTTGATAGGTGAAACGCCTAAAGTGGTTGACAATAATTAATCCTATACCAACAATGTCTCAACCCGAGATGAGTCCATATCAATTGATGATGGTTGGACAATTCAAATGTATGACTCATGATCAATACACTACAAAATAAATGTGATGGGCTAGTGCATAAAGTATTAGGATGGGGAATACCCTAATACAAGATAAGTTGAGGAACTTAAGTAAGTTAAAAGTAATGAGAGAAGTGATACACTAAGGCATGGTAAATATCACATCCAACACTTTAAGGTTGTTACACCTTGATGCACCTTAAATCCAATATACTTGGATGAGTAACACATGATGTGGAATGCACTTTGATAAGTGTAGGCTATCATACCTTGAGAAAGGGTTAAGCCAAGTTAATAAAGTATAATGTAATCATACCCTGATAAGGATGAGAGAGGAACTCATACCTTGTGTTGATGATTCATTTAATGATAAATGATGAGAATAAATAAGTATGATTGAATACTTGTGATGTTCATGTATGCTCCTAGATGTGTGGAGCAATGAATTAGGGTTTGGATTGATAATATGAACTTGAAATCCTATTCGGCTACAAAGGGAAACCCTAACCCTAATAGTTGTTGCCTAGTGAGAGGTGACAAGATGTTTAATGGGCCTTGTGAGCCATGTGGATAGTTGTTGCCTAGTGAGAGGTGACACGATGTTTAATGCGCCTTGTGAGCCATGTGAATAGTTGTTGCCTAGTAAAAGGTGACAAGATGATTAATGGGCCTTGTGAGCCATGTGAATAATTGTTGCCTAATGAGAGGTGACGAGATGTTTATAAAAGTCTCATGTAAGGAATGGTAATGTGCAAATAAACTAAGGGAAATGGAAACCAATAACTTCATAATAATAATAAATGGTTATAATAATAATGAAATCTTGATCATACATGCTTTATGCTTATAACCAAATAAGGGCTATAGTGTTTTGAATATGCTTAAAGGAGATAAGAGGAACACTTGTAGTACTTAAAGAATGTGAATTGATATGATGGCTTGCCCCAGGGTATAATGCCTAGTAAAAGGATGTGATAACCAATGATGAATTTAAGGGATTGATATCCCATAACGAATGTGTAATCAGGTTTGGTTACGGACCAATACCTGGCAGAGGCATAAATCCTGTAATCAAGAGTGGTTAGAGTCCACTGCCTGGCGGTGTAATCAGGTTGTGTTACGGACCAATACCTGGAAGAGGAATGAAGCCTATAATCACAGGATTGGTAATAACCCAATACCTGGAATAATTGCACAGGATTGGTAATAACCCAATGCCTGGAATAATATCACAGGATTGACATAGATCAATACCTGGAATGCACAGGATTGGTAATAACCCAATACCTGGAATAATTTCACAGGATTGGTAATAACCCAATACCTGGAATAATATCACATGATTGACATAGATCAATACCTGGAATGCACATGATTGGTAATAACCCAATACCTGGAATAATATCATCGGATTGACATAGATCAATACCCGGAATGCACATGATTGGTAATAACCCAATACCTAGAATAATATCATAGGATTGACATAGATCAATACCTGGAATGCACAGGATTGGTAATAACCCAATGCCTGGAATAATGTCACAAGATTGGTCATAACCCAATACCTGGAATAATTGCACATGATTGGTAATAACCCAATGCCTGGAATAATGTCACATGATTGGTCATAACCCAATACCTGGAATAATTGCACAAGATTGGTAATAACCCAATGCCTAGAATAATGTCACATGATTGGCATAGTCCAATGCTTGGAATGGTTGTGTATGATTGGCATAGTCCAATGCTTGGATAGGATATGATGATGTATACTTATATGACTGGTACAATTCAATATATGATTAGCATATTGGCTGAGGCCAACAGATAGAAATGAGAATGATTCATGGATGACATACCATGACAATGAGCATCACAAGATAAGCTTGAGATAGTATGATGGGTAAATGATATACGTGTTCTACATATTCCTTACAAAGTGAATAGATGAATTACTGCTCTATCATAGACAGCTACCATGCTTTAAAATATGAGAATGTTCTAAACTGATTATCCTCTGCTCAGTTTAATACTATTTAACTGTGATAATTACATTGTTGGCAGAGAGTTGTATCTCTCGCTGGGGCAATTTTCAATTGTCTCACCCCCCGTGGGATCCAAATTTTTAGGTGGACGTTCACGAGGAGGTGAAGACCTTTCTGCAGAAAAAAAAGAACAACAGCAATAGGGACATCAGTGATAGCTCAGGTTGAGTGTACTGTCTGTCATTTCTTGTAGATAGAAGTCCTATGTGTAGTCTCTGTACTCTCAGGTCCTTGGAGTTGGTTCGTTATGGTTTCATGAACAATCTGAGATTTTTGGCTTGTAAGCCTCGAGGTTTTATGTTGCTTTAGTATATGTTTTGACAAAGCAACTGTTATATGTTATCCCCGAGAAGAGATGGTACAGTGTATGTACAATGTGAATAATGATGTATATAAAGTTTTGGTTCTACCTTAAAGAGTTTTTCAAGAAATGGATCCCTATGCAAAATGGTTTTAATTTTAAGTGATTTTTGTTAACCCGTTGTTTATGTTGAAATTTTGCTTAATTAGTAATGATTTGTTTGTCGGTTTGGCGACTGTCGTTACAAGTTTGGTATCGCAGCTTAAGGTTCGCTGAGTCTACAGAGACATATGACTAAGGTGTTGAGTTTGTGTTAGTGTCCTCCAGTATACCCTTTAGTGACTTCTGCTTATGCAGAGTAAAGGGTAAAGTTTATAAATGACTGGGGAACATGAGGAACACATTGCTAAGGGCAATGTTGTTGTACCAGGAGAGGATGCATGGGATCAGGCAAGAGAAGAACAAGTGCCTGAGAATTCCCATCATGACCCGATCAGGATAGAGAATCCTATGTTTATGCTCTTGTGAGGCAAGTTAGGACAATAGTGATGCATATAATAGACTGGATACTAGCATTACAACCGAGGTTACTAGTCCTTAATGCGGAAACTTTGGGTTTTAAAAGGGTTCCTAAATGACATAGTCATGTTGGAACAGTGGAAAATGTGGGAAGAATTAACATATGGCAAGAAAATAGACTCTGCCATAAGTATAGATAGATAGTACATATGTGATGGCAATGCCCAAGGAGGGGCAATAAGCTGAGAATTAAGGAAAGGTCTCTATAATTCTAGAGACATTTGCCTAGTTGTCTAAAAAGACAAAGTTTTTGGTGCTATCAATGTAATAAATGCCTAGTGCACCAGGGCAGTAGTCGTTAAGTAAAGGCAAAAGAAACAACATGAAACAGCTAGACTCTATGTTTGAGTCAACCAGATGTGGTGGATGACTGCGAGGGATGACAGTCAGATAGAGCTTTCTCATTCTGATATGTGTTCTCTAGATTTTATCTGATAATTATAAGAAGGTAGTCTGTAATTAGTTCTATAAGGACATGAGGAAGAGATAAGAAGGATAAGAACCTATATTCGGTCCAATATTCTCTTATATGTTTTGGAATTTCTCTCTTCATGTAGAAAAGGAAGAGATGTAAAAGAAACACCCAGAGAAAATCTGAGATACTAAGTAGTAAAATTTAAAGAGATGTTAAAAGTATGAAACATAATATAAAATGAATACATACTACCTAATTTTAGTTCTTGAATACCCTGGCCAAGTATTCATTTATTGAAGGCAAGGTAAGTATGACATATTTAGATTGTTATATTTTTTATTACTCTGATCAAGTAGTCATTCTGAAACAATCTCAAGAGTCTAAAGAAGAAGGAGATGTGGCATGGATATTTCTACCACATTCTAATCAATATATGAAGGAATTTGATTTACTCATAAGTCAACTTATAAACAAAAATGAGGATGTGATGTGTTATTAACACATGTTAGATACCAAGGTAAGGAATTCTGGTATCTGAGAAACATCAGACTATCTTATGATAGTTACATGGAATGGTTAACTGTGGAATCAGTCCAGTTACCTAATGTAGTATGGACATCATATGTTAGGGGTTTATGCTTTGCATAAACATAACATTGATGAGAATGATATACTTGAAGGAATAATTGTAAAAATATTACAATAAAAGTCTGTCAAATGAGATTAACAAACAACCTCTATCTGAGTGAGAAAAGTGTTACCTGACCCAGAATTAACTACACAGTCGATAATGAAAAGACAGTGAAGCATGTATCCTATGTGTTTGATTCCATGGGATTTTTTGTGTGTAAAAGAACTTTGTATTTATCAAAGTTATATGGTGTCTCCATAACAATAAGATGTTATGTGGAGACTTGATGATATAACGAATGAATAATATATGTCTCCTTTTATCTGAGATTTCGGGGACGAAATCCTTGTTAGGGGTTTATAACTTGTAACGACCCTGACCTGGGTTATGAGGTAACCCTATTTGTTTTGGCTAATAAAGTTTCTTAGAACTTTAATATAATCCTCTAAGGTGATTTTTTATCATGTGACACACTTATGTTTCGAGTTTGGTCCCGATTGAATGTTGTTTGAGCAATTTTCCTTTGTTTTGGACCAAAGTGCAATTTACCCAAGTTGAGGGGTTATATTGCAATATTTCACATGTTTAACGTGCCTTATATGTTTTAGCATCATAATAGAGAAAACGATGCTAAGTGATGGCTTGAGGAAAGCCTAAATTCCAAGTTTGAACTTGTTTAAACAATGATGGTGCATTGTGCACCAATTTTGGTACAAGTTGTAATTTACCCAAAATGTGGAGTTAATATGAAAATTAGCACCTCTAAAGTATTCCTACTCCCTCCTAGCATCATGTAGAGGAGATACAAAGGAGGATACACCATGTTTTATTCCATTATGAATGACGGTAATCTTGGTGAAGAAATAACCAAGAAAAGGGTTGAATTTGAAAGCTTAACTTGAGTTGTATCAAGTTGAAAAGCTTATATATGAGTGCATATCGGCCAAGGAGCCCAAGGAGGTGTCCCATATCGTTTTGTGAACTCTTGGAAAAGTCCATATCGTGCAAAGAACCTCAAGGAGGTGAGGTGTGACGACCAACAAGTTTCCTTAGAAAAAGTGTATCGGCTTGACTTAAAATAGTGATTAAACCTAGATAACTTATCCAAATGGATAAGTAATGGATGAATTTGCATCTCAAGATGATCCTCAACCATTTTGAAAGACAAGATAAATGTTGATGCATGCATGGACACGTGTCACCCATGCATGACACGTGGCACCTACTAGCTCAAAATGTTGACACCTCATTTTTGCCTTCCTTCATGAACAACAAGTATATATACCCCTAGTTTCACCCCTTGGTGCAATTTTGCGACCCTTACCACCCTCCTACCCTAAGGTATCGTGCATATAGCTCCCATATCGTGAAGGGATTCTGTGGTATCGTGCATGGGCCTTGGGATATCGCCCATGGCAAGAGCATATCGCCCAAGTAGGTGATATTGGCCATATAGGGTGATATCGACCATAGAGTGAAGTTTTGACTCCAAGTGAGTGTCATATCGTCCATGTGAGTGCCATATCGTGACATAGGGGTGGCATATCGTGCAAGGACACTAGTGTATCGTGCAAATGTGTTAAGGAGCAAGAAGGAGCTCATACTTAACCCTAAGGTGAGGATAAGAACATCTTCAACCTTGGATTGAAGCATGAATTTAGGGTTTTGATCTTCCTTTCTTTTCTTCTTCACCAATTGCTTATCTATGGTGATTCTTTGCATATATAGGAGTTGTGAAGTCCATCTTCAACCTTAGGAACGTGGACCTTTGGAGCTTGGAGCTTTGAAGTCGTTCTTAAGGCGGGTTATATAACTTGAACTCAACCATGTTATTATTCTTCACCTGAATTGCTATAATTAGTGAAATACTTTTAATTCGGAAATTTCCTGAAATAGTTGATGAGATTATGTGTTCTAGTAGTTGCTTAAACCTGTTGACATGAACTATAATAGTTATAACTAAGGTCTAGAACTTTAAGATGGTGGTATCACCTTATAAAAGTGATATCGGGTGCAAGCACACAAGAAAGCACCTTTAACCCGATATGATGAAGCACCTACTTCACTTGAATGATATGGATATGGATGAATACATTTTTGCACGATATGGGAGTGTATTATACACCTCTTGCATGATAGGGAGTCAAGTATAGACTCCATACACGATACAAGGTTGAATGAATACTTATAAGTTGACATGAAACCCTAATTTGGGTAACCCGATATAAGTGAAGTATAACAAGTGCTATTGCACGACATGGTTGCATGATATAGTTGCACGACATGGTTGCACGATACACAACCCTAGATGATATGGTAACCCTAACCCGTCATGGCTAACCCTAGATGGTGACTAGCCCGATAGGGTGATTGAATGTACTTCTAGCCCGACATGGTGATGGGTTGATACCTCATAAGTATCATGGGCAATACATACATATACCTTGTGCCCGATATGAGGTCAAGAAGATACCCCATGCCCGATATGGAGACAAGTACAAATCCTAACCCGATATGGTGAGTGTTCATATACCTCCAACCCAAGACACCTTGTAAAGGTGAGAGTAAGACACTCTTAGGAGTAATGAGTGTAACACCAAGTAATGGTATGACTGATACCTTGATAGGTGAAACACCTAAAGTGGTTGATAATGGTTAATCCTATACCAACAATGTCTCAACCTGAGATGAGTCCATATCAATTGATGATGGTTGGACAATTCAAATGTATGAGTCATGATCAATACACTACAGAATAAATGTGATGGGCTAGTGCATAAAGTATTAGGATGGGGAATACCCTAATACAAGATAAGTTGAGGAACTTAAGTAAGTTAAAAGTAATGAGGGAAGTGATATACTAAGGCATGGTAAATATCACATCCAACACTTTAAGGTTGTTACACCTTATGCACCTTAAATCCAATATACTTGGATGAGTAACACATGATGTGGAATGCACTTTGATAAGTGTAGGCTATCATACCTTGAGAAAGGGTTAAGCCAAGTTAATAAAGTATAATGTAATCATACCCTGATAAGGATGAGAGAGGAACTCATACCTTGTGTTGATGATTCATTTAATGATAAATGATGAGAATAAATAAGTATGATTGAATACTTATGATATTCATGTATGCTCCTAGATGTGTAGAGCAATGAATTAGGGTTTGGATTGATAATATGAACTGGAAATCCTATTCGGCTATAAAGGGAAACCCTAACCCTAATAGTTGTTGCCTAGTGAGAGGTGACAAGATGTTTAATGGGCCTTATGAGCCATGTGGATAGTTATTGCCTAGTGAGAGGTGACAAGATGTTTAATGGGCCTTGTGAGCCATGTGAATAGTTGTTGCCTAGTAAAAGGTGACAAGATGATTAATGGGCCTGGTGAGCCATGTGAATAATTGTTGCCTAATGAGATGTGACAAGATGTTTATAAAAGTCTCATGTAAGGAATGGTAATGTGCAAATAAACTAAGGGAAATGGAAACCAATAACTTCATAATAATAATAAATGGTTATAATAATAATGAAATCTTGATCATACATGCTTTATGCTTATAACCAAATAAGGGCTATAGTGTTTTGAATATGCTTAAAGGAGACAAGAGGAACACTTGTAGTACTTAAAGAATGTGAATTGATATGATTGGTTTCCCCAGGGTATAATGCCTAGTAAAAGGATGTGATAACCAATGATGAATTTAAGGGATTGATATCCCATAACGAATGTGTAATCAAGTTTGGTTACGGACCAATACCTGGTAGTGGTGTGAAGCCTATAATCAGGAGTGGTTAGAGTCCACTGCCTGGCGGTGTAATCAAGTTTGGTTACAGACCAATACCTGGTAGAGGCATGAAGCCTATAATCACAGGATTGGTAATAACCCAATACCTGGAATAATTGCACAGGATTGGTAATAACCCAATGCCTGGAATAATATCACAGGATTGACATAGATCAATACCGGAATGCACATGATTGGTAATAACCCAATACCTGGAATAATTGCACAAGATTGGTAATAACCCAATACCTGGAATAATATCACAGGATTGACATAGATCAATACTTGGAATGCACATGATTGGTAATAACCGAATACCTGGAATAATATCACAGGATTGACATAGATCAATACCTGGAATGCACAGGATTGGTAATAACCCAATACCTGGAATAATATCACAGGATTGACATAGATCAATACCTAGAATGCACATGATTGGTAATAACCCAATGCCTGGAATAATGTCACAGGATTGGTCATAACCTAATACCTGGAATAATTGCACATGATTGGTAATAACCCAATGCCTGGAATAATGTCACAGGATTGGTCATAACCCAATACCTGGAATAATTGCACAAGATTGGTAATAACCCAATGCCTGGAATAATGTCATAGGATTGGCATAGTCCAATGCTCGGAATGGTTGCGTATGATTGGCATAGTCCAATGCTTGGATAGGATATGATGATGTATACTTATATGACTGGTACAATTCAATATCTGATTAGCATATTGGCTGAGGCCAACAGATAGAAATGAGAATGATTCATGGATGACATACCATGACAATGAGCATCACAGGATAAGCTTGAGATAGTATGATGGGTAAATGATATACATGTTCTCCATATTCCTTACAAAGTGAATAGATGAATTACTGCTCTATCATAGACATCTGCCATGCTTTAAAATATGAGAATGTTCTAAACTGCTTATCCTCTGCTCAGTTTAATACTATTTAACTGTGATAATAACATTGTTGGCGGAGAGTTATATCTCTCACTGGGGCAATTTTCAATTGTCTCACCCCCGTGGGATCCAAATTTTTAGGTGGACGTGCACGAGGAGGTGAAGACCTTTCTACAGAAAAAAGAACAACAGTAGTAGGGACAGCAGTGATAGCTCAGGTTGAGTGTACTACCTGTCATGTCTTGTAGATAGAAGTCCTATGTGTCGTCTCTGTACTCTCAGGTCCTTGGAGTTGGTTTGTTATGGTTTCATGAACGATCTGAGATTTTTGGCTTGTAAGCCTCGAGGTTTTATGTTGCTTCAGTATATGTTTTGACAAAGCAACTGTTATATGTTATCCCCGAGAAGAGATGGTACAGTGTATGTACAATGTGAAAAATGATGTATATAAAGTTTTGGTTCTGCCTTAAAGAGTTTTACTAGAAATGGATCCCTATGCAAAATGGTTTTAATTAAGTGATTTTTGTTAACCCGTTGTTTATGTTGAAATTTCGCTTAATTAGTAATGATTTGTTTGTCAGTTTGGCGATTGTCGTTACATTCCCAGTCTATGTGGGAGTAGAAGGTTCTGGAATCATGAATTTTCTAGCAAACTGGTCGATTCACACACCCAACCGATCAGTTGGTGCATGAGCTGGTCGGTTCACTACGTGAAGCGGTCGATTTGTGTAGTTTCATATTCCGAATCACATTGGTATCCAATTTGCAATCAATGTTAAACATGACATCAACATCAATCCTTGTTTTGATCGAATTGGCACTTGAACCAGGCGGCCCAGAGGGTGAACCAGTCATCTCACATAGTTAAACGGTCATTTCACATTGTGAGATGGTCATTTCACAAGTGAAAATGGTCATTTCACTTGTCTAGTTCAGTCAAAGTTCTACCAATATTAATTCCAATTGACTTGACACTCCAATCGATCGATTCAACACTTGAATCGATTGTTTCAGGGTCCAGTCAGTCAATTTTGGACTTCAGTTGTTTAATTGAATACCTAAACACCTTTAGTAATAAAATTAAACACCATTTGTGAATATACTCCCTTAATCCAAGTGTATCCTATGTGTGTGACCCTATAGGTCTAGAATTACTTTGGCAATGAATGTCCATAACCAATTATGACATCACAAGCAAAGAGCGGTGACTAGTCACACATTATTGCTATCCAAGTAATTTGAAAAGTAGGACCACACATTATTGCTATCCAAGCAAAGAGCGGTTGCCTAGTCACACTCTAGTCTTTATGTATTACTATCATCTACTTTGCTTCCACGGTAATATCTGAGTAGGGACATAACAAGAATGTATGTACTCTTAACATTTATATGATTTCATTATTTAAGTCACATACTTGAATACATATGACATCGAGTAACATCATTCTTTAGACATCTAGTGTGTGTGTGTAATCATCTCATGACTGAGACAAACATAATAGATAAAATTACCTTTATTATTATCAAATCAGGTATTTAATGCCACATTATAATTATCATATGATTGGCTCTCTAGGCATACATACCAACACAATGTTCTTGCTTGGTTGTGGTGTGATGAGGTCCCATGTATGATTGGCATGTAGAGCCTTCATATCCTCCATCATGACTAATTTCCAACTAGCATGTCATAGGCCATCAATTGGACATTTGAGAATATATGACATGTGTTGGGTTTTAGGTGAGGGAGAAGGCAGCGGAAACAAAAAATTCCTCTCACCACAAAATCATAACCATGGATCACATCAATGACTATGAAATAGGAAGGATGGTTTTAGCGAGGTGTACTTGGTCCTGAGGCTTGCTCAGCGACAATACCTCATAGCTAGTGTTGTCTTCAACCACCTAGTCTTTGACGACGTCCGTGTAGCTCCTAGTTCTGACCCAAACTGCGGTTTACAGTCATCCTCCTGAGCGGCAGAAACCTCTCACCTCTATAAATAGTCCACACGGACCACCGGGAACTCTAGTCGTCCTGTCCTACAGGATACTAGAAGGAGTCGTCCCCTTCTGTCAGCGTACTAGTCACCGACACACTCTCCCACAATTAGTTGCTATCCTACAGTTGTCTTTCCCTCACTATTCCTCCCTGGATGGGTAGAACTTGCTTGGGCTCTCTCGGTTACCACAACCAGAGAGGACAACAACTTTGCAGAGTAACTGATGTTCTGAGTTGTGTTATCTGAGAAGCCCTCAGTACCCCTCTATATATAGGAGGGGTCAGGGTCAGGGTCAGGGTTCTCAGCCCCGGGTGATGCAGCCCTATTTTAGGGCTCCATCCTGTGCCATTTTGTATATAAGTTGCATCTAAACATGTTAGATTACAAGTATTTTCCCCCAATATGAGTATCATTGCAAATACGCTTATGGATGTTCTTTGCACTATTTTTCAGGTACTTGGACCATGCTTAGATGGACGAGAGAGAGGGAGGAACCCAAAGAAGGCCCCAAACTCTCCCTCAACCTACCTCCAGTGGCCAAAAATCATCCCCGAGCAAAGACATCCGAAATTGACAAAGTAAGAAGAAAAATCAAGAAGTCAAGCCTCACCACGGCCGTGGCCCCAATGCCACGGTTGTGACTTTATTGCCAAATTCTAACAGGCTGCAATAGGGAAATCCACAGAATCCCACGGTCGTGGCCCTTGAAGACACCACGGCCGTGGCCATCAGAACGGTCGTGGCACCCTGCCACGGTCGTGGGAATTAAATTGTGAAAAATCAATTTCCAACAGGGAAGTTGCCCAGAAAGCCACGACCGTGGCCAAGTCGCCACGACCGTGGCCGATGCTGATCAAGATGACCGTGGCACTCCGCCACGGCCGTGGCCACCACCCTACTTTGCTTTTTCACCACTGCCTTCACCCCATGACCGTGTTCACCACCCCACAGTCGTCCCCCACTACCCTCACCACGGCCGTGGCACACCCACCACGACTGTGGTGATCACATACCCTACATAACTTTCCACTGTTATTCCTATTCTACCCCACTTAACCCTAGCTCCTATATAAGCACTAGTTGCTTCTAGGGCTCGAGGTTAAGCACCCCTAGCCAACCCTAGCTGCTTCCTTGCCTCCATTACTCCAATCCACCTACTCCCTTGCATCTTACCCAATTTCCACCCACTTTCCACTCATTTCCACCATAGAAACCTAGTTTCTCTAGGTTTCTATCCATCCATTCCACCATTTTCATGCACCCCTGCACCTTTGGAGGAGGGAGGTCGTCTCCAGCTGCTTGGAGGTGAAGAAGGAGGCCACTACATCGAGCTTCATGGCGTTTTCCCTTCTTCTATCCCCTTCTTTTCCTAGTTTGATCATGTATAGCTAAGCCCCATTGGGTGGGCTGTTTGGGGCAAAAATGTGACTTTGATACCATGTTGGGGGAATATAATTTGTAATTAACATATTTCATTTCTATGATGATTGCCTTTGCTTATATCTCATTTCCCATTACTTGTGCATGTGGTTGTTGTTTAATTACATTAATTGCTTGCCTTGTGGTGTTTGAAGACATTTGTCTCTAGGATGTTTTGGTTTCTATGTGGCTATCATAGGATTGTCTCCTAGGTCCTTAATTCGGATCCCTAGCTAGCCCCCTATCTTCCTACATAATCACCTTCTTCCTACATGCAAATGTGAATTCTAAGTGACTAGTATAAGTGTGATTAGTGCAATTGCCTAGGATTTCCTAAAGGCTGAGGTGGCTAGTGGCATGAGGTCAAATACCCTCATCTCTACTCCCATCCTTACCCTTGGTCCTCAATTGAGTAATACCACTTATCCTAGAGACCTAGACTTGGTACGTCCTATGAGAATTACACCTAGCCCTAGTTCTCCAATTAGTAGCTTAGGGTACATTCTCATAGCACCCACCTTGTTGTTTGGTTTGGTAATCTAGAATGAGATATGTTAATTACTTATTATGGTGACATCCCCCAACTAATGTCAAGGTCACATTCCCAAACGACCCACCTCCTTCATCAAATTGCTTAAAACCCTAATTGCCTAGTTTGCTTGTTAGTGCTAGCTTAGTTCAATTGCTTTAGTCTAACTTAGTCAATTGCCTCGTTTTGTTAGCTAGTGTTAATTTAGATCTTTCATCTTGCTTAGTGGTTAACTTAGGCTCTAAATTGTTAGTTGCTTGCTTAGTTTGGTATAATTCGTCCTTTCTCTTGTTTAGATAGCTTGTTAACTCAGATTGCTAATTTAGTCTTTTGATAACTTAGTTTCACATTGCTTTTCCTACTTGCTCGTTTAGCTTAATCAATCAAACAAACCTTCAAACCCTAAAAACCCTAAGCTCCGCATAAGGAACATAGCTCACGCTTTCTAACTCTAGCGCCCCCTCTATCTCCGCGGTTCAACCCCGCATCTTGCCTTTGATCTATACTACAACAGTACCCCGTACGCTTGCGGGCGCATTGTTTTAGTTTTAGTGATAGACTTGATTTGGGACCATATAAATTTTGAAAGCAAGGATCCCATCCATCATCCCGTGCCTCCCGACCTCGTGGATTGCACTCGGCCACCCTAGTCGGCCGGTGTTGTAACCTTCTAGCGGGAGCGCACCAAGCTTTCTGGCGTCGTTGCCGGGGAATGAGGCGCTCGGCCTAGTTAGATAGTGTAGCTTAGCCTTTCCTTTTGCCCTCACCATTGCTATTCTTTATTCTTTGTGTTACTCTTACATATTGGTTCGCTAACTTGGCTCCTTGTTGTTTGTTTGTGACGTGCGCAGGTGACAGCTGCGCATGCATAGTACGCGTTCGACTTGCACCGACTTGGTGGTTTACGACCCCGAGACTGGGAGGAGAAGACGTCAAGCTTGCCGCAACCTACACCGAGAGGACGAGATGGCCGAGAACAACCCACCACCGTATGTTCCACCTCCACCACCGCACCGCCCGCTTCATGAGTATTTCATGCCGGGGAACTACAATTCCCCCATAGCTATGCTGGTGGATCAGATGCCCGGTCAACAGTTCTCCATTCCGCCAGCACTCTTGGGACTTCTGCCCACATACTACAGAATGGAGAACAAAAATCCTTATCATCATATAGACGCGTTCTTAGAAACGTGTTCGACCTTCCGTACGCCTACTGCCACCGACGACTCGATCCGCAGAACGCTCTTTCCTTTCTCCCTCAAGGAGAAAGCCAAGGAGTGGTACGTCTCGAGGCCAGAGCTCGTCACATGGAATGAAGTAAAGAATGAGTTTCTGAAGAAGTTCTTTCCGATAGCCAAGTTATCCTACATAAGAAGGTGCATCACATCCTTCGCCCAAAAAGAGAACGAACCTTTCCATGAGGCATGGGAGAGGTTCCAGAAGTTGCTTCGTGACTGCCCTCACCATGACGTCCCGCTTTGGCAGCTAGTTCAAGCCTTCTACACCGGGCTTGAGGAGCAGAGCCAAAACAATGTAGATTCTTCTTGCGGGGGCACATTCATGGCCAAGTCGCCCGAGGACTCATGTCCACTATTTGAACATCTCGCCGAGAATTTTCGCCACCGAGCTTCCACTAAGGGGGGGCATTGCGATCGGAACTACACTCCCCCACCGTCATCCGTGGCTTCCGCACGCAATACCACCAACCCCGATCTAATGAAAATGATGGCAGATATCATGCAAATGATGAAGAATCAAGTGGGTGGCCCTTCTAACCAGCCCACAAGGGCAGTTGATACCGTAGACGAGGAGGTCAATGCTCTATATTCCTTTGATGGTCGCAACAACCAAGGCCCAATGTCCAACTCCTACACTCCCGAGTGGAGGAACCACCCGAACTTCTCTTGGAAACAACCGAACGAGGATGGGCAAGGACAGGGGCAGCAAAAGCCACGCTACAACTCAAAGTTCGAAGAGGAAGTACTCGGGAGACTGAGGAATCTAGATGAGGTAAAGAGAGAGGTGTCTTCTCAAGGACAGAACATCAGCCGTCTTGAGCAAAGGCTCGATCAAATTTCTATCTCACTTGCTCGCCGTGAAGAGGGGAGACTGCCATCTCAACCTATGACAAATCCTAACAGCGATGGTAGTTGTGTGACTGCCGCCCAAGCCGCATACATCCCACCACGTAGCCAAGAAACCTCACTTCCACAATACCAAGGGCCACCGCACCCATATGCTCTGCCATCCCACCAACCCCCGTTAAACTACCAATACTCACCACCACCTCCACATACTTACCAACCTCCACCTCCACCACAACCAACTTGCATACTCCAAAATCCTAATCCTCCCCAGCAAAGACCACCACCACCTCCGTCCTCACAAGCTCCCCCTTCTTCACATGAGCAAGTGAGTATGGTCACTGTCATATGGAGTGAAGAAACTGCTCAAGGCTGCGGAAAAAGGGGAAAGAAAGTGACTGAGGTTGGAAGCAAAGTCCCGATACGTGAGGGATCTAGCAAAGATAAAGAAGACTCTGAAGGAATTGCCGCCCAAGCACCACCAGAGAATGATAGGTACCCTCAGATTGCTACTGCACCAGACGCGAATGTAGAGGCACTCTCATTGGTTCCACCCTCACTCGGGGATGCAGAAATTATCATAGACATAGCAGCTTTTGAAGCCATGTCCTTATGGAAACCAAGATCTTTACATGATACTAGCGTCACCATCACCCCTCCGCAAGTTCCATCCACTACAGTGGCGATAGTTGATGAAAATAGGAAGCAACCCCATGAAGGTTCGACTCTCCAAAAAAGGGGCAGAAATGTTATGAATCTCCTAGGAAACTTGAAGCGGGGAACAATAGGTGTTACATCACTCTTTTCATTGATGAAGGACATATGCATGGGAAAGAGAAAGTTAGTGCTATTGCCGACCGAAGAGATTGTTGCCTCAAAATCTGTGAACTTCATCTATGACAATGGCTTCCCAGAAAAGAGAGGTGATCCAGGAGTACCTCTGATTTCTTGCTTCATTGGCACACAACCCGTCCAGCACACTCTCATTGACTTAGGTGCAGGAACAAGTCTCATGCCATGGAGCATGTACCTACAACTTGGCCTAAATAAAATGAAACCAGTGGAGTGCGCCATTATCTTGGGTGACGGAACTAAAAGGAAGCCCTTGGGAATCATGCAGAACACAAGTGTCGATGGATGAAAGAGTGAACATTGCCTATGTGACCGATTTCCTGATAGTGGACACCGCACCTATTGATGGAGAAGAGTACCTCATATTGGGTAGACCTTTCCTATCTACTGCGGGAGCTGAAATCAACATCCGCAAGGGCACGCTGACGGGTACTTACAAGAGGAAAAAGTTCGACTTCTTCATGTTCACCAAAGAAGAGAGAGATGAGCTGGCCAATGAAGACTTCGGCGAGAGTTTGTGCTATCGTGACCCTCTGGAGCTGTGGAGATCGAGCCCATACTTCTATTCCATGTACACTCCTTGGGACGAAGCACATGTCATAAGAGCGCTCGGCAGGATCACCGTAGAAGAGAAGGAGGGCACCGTGGGTATCAATACATGATGAAAAAGAGCAACAAGCCCGGCTGAAGGCTATAAATTTAGCGCTTGTGGGAGGCAACCCACGTGGTTTGAGATTCTCAAACCTTGTTTTTACCATACTTTCTTTTGGTTTCCAAGAAACACACACACACACACTATACCTGATAGTTTTTCTGTTTGTGAATCATTTTAGCACAGATACAAGAAAGAAAAGATGAAGCTGAAGAGTTTAGCTGAGACAGAGACTCAAAGTGGAAGAAAAGATTGCAACTCAATGGAGGAGCTACAGGAAGAAAGCCAGAACGGCCGTGCTATCCAGCACGGCCGTGGTGGCCCTGTCCTGCTCACCTAAAAGTTACTTTGACCACTCCAACTCTCGCCGGTTGCCTGTCGCAACCCCACACATTTTTACCTTACTAGTCTAAACTTCTATTTCATGATGAGGACATCATGAGTTAAAAGTTTGGGGTGGTAGGGCGGTAAGCCGTCTTTTGCCGCATTTTTCTCTATGTACCTTGTGCTGAATTTGTGCAAGATGATCAAACAGTTTGACTGACTTACCATACTCGATTACCTTGACCTTGTGTGCCTGCTTGCATTCACGCATTCATGTAGTTAACTTCTGCATTTTTGAGTAATTTTTCAAAATTTTGCTTCTTCATACTATGCATTGCATTCTCACGTAGTTTTTGATAATTTCTTGTGCATGTTAAGTAGGATTTGTTGTTGTATGTATTTAAATTCCCTAAAGTAGGTTTAGATGCGATTTAGTGCAAATTGGCACCATTTTGGCCAATTTTTCCCAGATTTGAATATTCTTGCTCTGATAGGATGTTTTGACTTAATCTCCAATGTTTGAAATGAAAATGTTTACTCTTGTGACAAATGCATGCTACATTCTTAGATCTTATTGATATATGGTCTTGCTTGTGACTTTTTACATGTGAACCACATCTCTTAAGTCTGTGAATGTGTTGGTTGAATCATGAATTGAGCAAGCGACAAACGCTTAAAGCCAATGGAATCACTTGGTAGAAATATGAATATTGTGTTAATTCTATCATGTGATGTGATATTACTTGGTGAAGTGTTGAATTAACTTTCATGCAGGGAATCGTATGTTGAAAACTACATTGATGACCCCTCTTTGATCTGACTTTTCTTCCACCATCTTCATACCCCTCCGCCTCATAAAAAGATGCCAAAGCGCACATATTAGCCATGGCCACCTCCTCCAAAAGTTTGGGGTGGCCACATCTTTACCTCCCCGCTTCACTCCATCCACCATATGCCCTATCTATACCAAGGGAAAAGAAAAAGAAAAAGAAAAGCAAAAATAAAATAAAAGGATGCTCCTGTTTAAGAGCATTCAAATAAAGAAAAAAAAAGGAGTGTGTAAAAGCACCCCAAATCTTACCGCAACCCTTTCTTCTTCTTTTATGCCCATTGAGCTAGAAAACATCAAATCTAGCTCACTTTGCCCTTTCTACAGCCAAGTGGATCATCTAGTGTGGTTTGAAGCATAAGACCGAATGCATGAAAGTGAAACAACACTCCTAGTCACATGTGATTAACACCAACATGAAACGGTTTACCCGGAATGACATAAAGGACATATGGACAACTTGTGTTTCCATGCTTTATATTTGAAGTTTGTATGCTCAGTGCTCAGTTCATGATTGGGTTGTGAAAGAAGGAGAGGAGAGATGTGAGACACATGCACTTAGTCATTTCCAAGACCATATTTATTCAATAATCTTCTGCTGCTTTGCATTTGTCATTTGTTTTTGTTGAAAAGAACGGAAAAGAGAGATTAAGTTGGAGCATACTTGAGGACAAGTATGTTTTAAGTTTGGGGTGGTGATGCAGCCCTATTTTAGGGCTCCATCCTGTGCCATTTTGTATATAAGTTGCATCTAAACATGTTAGATTACAAGTATTTTCCCCCAATATGAGTATCATTGCAAATACGCTTATGGATGTTCTTTGCACTGTTTTTCAGGTACTTGGACCATGCTTAGATGGACGAGAGAGAGGGAGGAACCCAAAGAAGGCCCCAAACTCTCCCTCAACCTACCTCCAGTGGCCGAGAATCATCCCCGAGCAAAGACATCCGAAATTGACAAAGTAAGAAGCAAAATCAAGAAGTCAAGCCTCACCACGGCCGTGGCCCCAATGCCACGGTCGTGGCTTTATTGCCAAATTCCAACAGGCTGCAACAGGGAAATCCACAGAATCCCACGGCCGTGGCCACCTGCCACGACCGTGGCCCTTGAAGACACCACGGCCGTGGCCATCAGAACGGTCGTGGTCAGTAGAAGAGAACACGGCCGTGGCACCCTGCCACGGTCGTGGGAATTAAATTGTGAAAAATCAGTTTCGAACAGGGAAGTTGCCCAGAAAGCCATGACTGTGGCCAAGTTGGCACGACCGTGGCCGATGCTGATCAAGACAACCGTGGCACTCCGCCACGGCCATGGCCACCACCCTACTTTGCTTTTTCACCACTACCTTCACCCCACGACCGTGTTCACCACCCCACGGTCGCCCCCCACTACCCTCACCACGGCCGTGGCACACCCACCACGACCGTGGTGATCACATACCCTAGATAACTTTCCACTGTTATTCCTATTCTACCCCCACTTAACCCTAGCTCCTATATAAGCACTAGTTGCTTCTAGGGCTCGAGATTAAGCACCCCTAGCCGACCCTAGCTGCTTCCTTGCCTCCATTACTCCAATCCACCTACTCCCTTGCATCCTACCCAATTTCCACCCACTTTCCACTCATTTCCACCATAGAAACCTAGTTTCTCTAGGTTTCTATCCATCCATTCCACCATTTTCATGCACCCCTGCACCTTTGGAGGAGGGAGTTCGTCTGCAGCTGCTTGGAGGTGAAGAAGGAGGCCACTACATCAAGCTTCATGTCGTTTTCCCTTCTTCTATCCCCTTCTTTTCCTAGTTTGATCATGTATAGCTAAGCCCCCTTGGGTGGGCTGTTTTGGGGCAAAAATGTGATTTTGATACCATGTTGGGGGAATATAATTTGTAATGAACATATTTCATTTCTACGATGATTGCCTTTGCTTATATCTCATTTCCCATTACTTGTGCATGTGGTTGTTGTTTAATTACATTAATTGCTTGCCTTGTGGTGTTTGAAGACATTTGTCTCTAGGATGTTTTGGTTTCTATGTGGCTATCATAGGATTGGCTCCTAGGTCCTTAATTCGGATCCCTAGCTAGCCCCCTATCTTCCTACATAATCACCTTCTTCCTACATGCAAATGTGAGTTCTAAGTGACTAGTATAAGTGTGATTAGTGCAATTGCCTAGGATTTCCTAAAGGCTGAGGTGGCTAGTGGCATGAGGTCAAATACCCTCATCTCTACTCCCATCCTTACCCTTGGTCCTCAATTGACTAATACCACTTATCCTAGAGACCTAGACTTGGTACGTCCTATGAGAATTACACCTAGCCCTAGTTCTCCAATTAGTAGCTTAGGGTACATTCTCATAGCACCCACCTTGTTGTTTGGTTTGGTAATCTAGAATGAGATATGTTAATTGCTTATTATGGTGACATCCCCCAACTAATGTCAAGGTCACATTCCCAAATGTCCCACCTCCTTCATCTAATTGCTTAAAACCCTAATTGCCTAGTTTGCTTGTTAGTGCTAGCTTAGTTCAATTGCTTTAGTCTAACTTAGTCAATTGCCTCATTTTGTTAGCTAGTGTTAATTTAGATCTTTCATCTTGCTTAGTGGTTAACTTAGGCTCTAAATTGTTAGTTGCTTGCTTAGTTTGGTATAATTCGTCCTTTCTCTTGTTTAGATAGCTTGTTAACTAAGATTGCTAATTTAGTCTTTTGATAACTTAGTTTCACATTGCTTTTCCTACTTGCTCGTTTAGCTTAATCAATCAAACAAACCTTCAAACCCTAAAAACCCTAAGCTCCGCATAAGGAACATAGCTCATGCTTTCTAACTCTAGCGCCCCCTCTATCTCCGCGGTTCGACCCCGCATCTTGCCTTTGATCTATACTACAACAGTACACCGTACGCTTGCGGGCACATTGTTTTAGTTTTAGTGATAGACTTGATTTGGGACCATTAAAATTTCGAAAGCAAGGATCCCATCCATCATCCCGTGCCTCCCGACCTTGTGGATTGCACTCGGCCACCCTAGTCGGCCGGTGTTGTAACCTTCTAGCGGGAGCGCACCACCGGGCAATACATGATTAAAGTGGGAGTAGAAGGGTCCAGAATTTCCATGAACTGATTGCAGTGCGACAGCTGAACCGGTCATTTCCCAAACGAACCGGTCGGTTGGGAATGTGAGCCAGTCGGTTCACTTAGTGAACCAGTCAGTTTTTGTCCCACACATGCCTCCAATTGTCTTTCCTTGTTCATTTGTAATTAATACTAAGATCAATCCTTGTCCCAATTGAATTGTACAAGTGAAATGAAAATCTTTTCTCACAAATTGGGACAACCCAACACTGCTTGTTTGGACACATGAACCGATCAGTTCACCAGAGTGAACTGGTCATCTCACTGGCCATGAGCCGATCGGTTCACCCAGTGAACCGGTCCGTTGGTGGTCCAGATTGTGTAGAACACAGTCAATGCAGTTCTCAATCAATCTGACACTCAAATAAGTTGGTTCAACACTTGAACTTGATGATTCTAAGTCAATTCAATTGATTGAATGTTTGATTGAGTACCTAAACACCTTTAGTAATCAATCCAAACATCATTCATGGATAAACTCCTCTTCTAGGTAAATCCTTTGTGTGTGACCCTATAGGTTCCATTTCCTATTGGCAGTGAATGTCCATAGCTAGCTTATGACATCACAAGCAAAGAGTAGTGCCTAGTCACACATCAGTTCTACCCAAGTGAAAAGGAAAGTTGGAGAACAACTTTCAATCCTACAATATGTGATTGGTGTTCTAGTAAATGTATAATTCCTTTGTCTCTGATATCTTGAATGAACTCAAGGCATGGAACTGTCATCCTTTCAACGTTCATTCATGTTCCTTGATCCAAAGCAGACTGTCTGAGATATGTGTGCCATCAATATCACATATTTACTCACACATGCATGCGCATGCCTTTCTCAGTCTTACTTATCAAGTGGCCATGGACATCATACTCCCTCAGGAGGGACAAATCCCATATCTATCACTCACAGTCAAAACCCCATGTGTCAAAGTCACCCAATCATCACCTTTATAACAGTCCATATTTTAGGATCGCATTTGATGATGTCAAAGTGTACCCAACGACATGTGATGAGTGCAGTAATTTCAGGTCTAAGAATCACAATCACCACCATCACTGTGAGACATGACTGTGACTACCATGTCATGGTTCCATGTGTCACTCTCATGGTGGGTCTATTCGATACACTGTTCTCTAACATGTATCTATGTGCTTGGTTTCATATCACATATCATGACTAACGAGAATTTGTTATCAACCAACACACACTCTAGTCTTGTTGTGTCATTGTTGTCTATCAACCTTCCACAATGACGTCTGACTAGGGACAAAACAAGAATGTACAAACTCTTAGCATACATATGATCTCATTCTTCAGGTCCTAAACCTAAAGACATACGTCATTGAGTACTGTCATTCTCTAGACATTCATTATGTTCTATCATTATCTCATAAATGTTTGAACCAGAATAAATTAGAAGCTTGCCTTTGATATTTATCAAATCAATCTTAATGTATCCCAATCCAATCATCATATGATTGACTCTCAGGGCATACATACCAATAGACTCCCACTTGCACTATGAGCCAATCACCTTTGAATCATATTCTTAGTGATCTTCAAACATGCATGTCCCACATGTTTCTATTGCTCCAGTGCTAACGTAGTGAGTCAGCAACACTTTGCTTTAGTCGGTATATTGCATGTTTCACAATTCACTGTATGACATATCGTATGAGATGGAGTTGTCGTAATATGTGATATGATATTCCTTGCCTAACACTTAGCTCCATTGTTTGACTCAATATTACTACTTGTCATCAATGGTTGGAATATCTATAAGTTCATCTCTATGAACTTCTAGATTCATATAGTATACTCTACTGTTCATAATACAAGGATACTCGACATTCCCCTTTAAGAATTAAACGACTTTTAAATTGGAATGTTTCCATTTGTCAACTCATATTCACTTTTATATTTTATATTTTGCAATCATTTTCTATCATTTTGGGATCTTGCATTAGTGTAACTCTTTACACCCAACTCTTCCTTATATTACCATAGAACTAGTACTTCATAAGTACCAAACAAGTTCTTCATGGTATTCCAGTGACCCTAACTGGAAGTAGATAGACATCCACTCATCACATGAGTTAACAGGATGATCATATCATATTGTCATGTCCAATACATATAAGATGATGGGATGATTACATACATGGTAGATCCATATCTATCTATGTGTTCCTATTCTTTGTAAGAATTTGGGACACTTGTCATCTAAGATACTAACTCCATGTAACATGGATAGGTTTTCTCCCACTGAATCTGTTCATACTGAACCCTTCAATACAGATTGCGAATGTATGCTTTACCAGGTCAAGAGGTTTTCGAGAACTATCTCTATAGATCTCTATTCCTATCACACAGGACATTTCTCTATCTTCCTTTAAAGAAGGTATTTCCACACCAGTTTCATTTTAGAACATTTCATTCCTCATCATCATGTGGAATGTGAATACGCTCCCACTAAATCTTTGTAAACATAGATCCCTTCTTTATTTTGATATATCATTCAAACCTTTTGACTATATAATCAAAGTAAAGACTTCCAGTTCTGAGTTGCATGTATTCAATCAATCATATTGATTAATCCCTGTAACTTATAGACTGCATTTGCATTATTGGATTCATAAAACCCTTCAGTTTGTGTCACATACACAACCATATCTTATTCTTTCCAGGAATGCGATTTTAATATCCATATGCCAAATTATATAGTCTTCAAGTTTCAATAGCAAGCATGGTCCCTTCTTCAAATGTCATCCACGTTAGTCTAAGCTATAGCTAAGAGAGCTCAGTCCCCGATGCATGGGTTCTTTTGACATGGTTTGGTGGAGAAGGTTAAGTTTGACCTTACCCCTCAGGATAAAGTAATGTGTGCAGAGTTCCATGTGTCCAATTTAGAGAACTATGTGAGGTACCCCGACCATGTGCTGAGCAATGAACCTAGTGAGCCCCAAGGGAGGCTGAAATGGCCTGAGTCACCTGTGCAATTTATAGACGCCAGAATGAAAGAACTCAGAGGAAAAAAATGTGATGATAAAGGTTCTTTGGAAGCGCCATGGGTAAGGTAAAGCCACATAGGGGCCAATTATGGACATGGAGTAGTCTTATCCTGAATTGTTTGCTTGCTTGATAGAATTTTGAGGACAAAATTCCTATAAGAGGGGAAGGATGTTACAACCCCAATTTTTGGGTTCATTTGGTGAGAAATGTAATTTCTCATATTAAAGATATTTGAACAAATAATGATATAATTTTTTTGGAATAAATGAATTTTGTGTATGATAGCCTTGTGTGTTTTCTTGATGGGCCTCATTGGCCGTTAGGCCCAATTGAAAGAAAAAGAAAAAGAAATGAAAGAGGAATTCAATTGGATAAAGGAATGCATAAGAAAATAAATAAAAGAAGAACAAAAGGCTAAAGGAATATTTTCCAAAATAAATTTTCAAGATATAAAGGTTCCTTGGGGTTCAACGAACCCATGACAATAATATAATAGCAAAAGTAATAGGAAATATGAGGAAAATATGAATAAATAAGTGATAACTTGAAACTGAAGAAAAGGGCTCGTTTTCTTTAGATAATGACTTCAATATTTCCATGATGAGAGATAAAAGTATGAATGAGTTTCCCTTAAAATTTAAACAAAAAAGGAGTTAAGGATTGGGAGATATCAAATTTTCAAGTTATCCTTGTTTTTAGACTTTATTTCGAAAATTAGGAAACTGATTTTCCTTTTACTAAAACGGGCGCGATGAGGGCCGTTGGATCTTGATACAACGCACACCACTCATCGTCTAGGTCCCAGTAGGACGAGGACTCTGGCTGGTTCATGGGAATTTTCCTCTTCTTCTTTCTCGGTTTTGAGGCAATGAATCGATGAGATAACAATCCCATTAGGATTGGGAGATCTGTACGAAGAATATAGACCCAAGATTTATGGGCAACTGTCTACGAGGGAAGAAACCCCCAACCGCAGGACTCCTAGGACCTAGCCCTATATAAGGGAGGGCACACAAGGGTAGCAGCATCCTTACAAACTATCCCCATCACTGTGGAGCGCGACGAAGAGTGGAGCGGCGCTTCCAATTGTTGAATCTAACTTGACCCACCCCCTCTGCAACCTACAAGTCGGCGGCGACACTCCTGCAACACGTTGGTGGTGAAGGTCGGGTAGAATCATGGAATTAACTGAGGCAGCAAGTTCAAACATCACCAGAGAAGCTTCATGGCTTCTCAGCTGTCCCACGGGTGGCCTAGAGTTCAAGGTCGACTGGTGAGTTGACCGTGGGACTTTGCTCAGACGGAGGTAGACGACAAGGCCACCACCATTCGATCTTGGTCCATAGTGGTCTCAAGTTGGATTCGACGCTCCAGCATGGGAGCAACATTTGTTAGGCGTGTGCAACTAGAACCATCAGATTCGAGAAGCGGACCACCAATCCACAGATCGAGCGGCCATCAAATTTCAGTAAAATTCCCTCTCTAATCAAATAATCCAGAATATTGCTTTTCCTTGCAAAATTAATAGAAAACACTAGGAATTATCCAATGAGGAAACTTTATATTTGAAAGTTGCATAGCAAAATACGAGGAACATGATAAAAATACTTTGATAATCTATTTCTACCTCATTGTGCAAAAGTACTTTACTTTGGTAGAAAAGTACATTAAAAAGTATTTAGAAACCCTAATTGTATATAAAGGATGCATCTTTGAAGATTAATAGGTTAATTTGAAAGGAATTGACCTGTTGATTAGTAATATAGAGTTTTCATCCGTTTTGTATACAAAATTGGTAGTTTTAGGGTTTTAATCCATAAATGAAGAATAATACATTTAGAAACCCTAATTTAGGGAAAAAGAGGATAAGATCATATATATAATTTGAAAGATGTGAAAATACATTGTTAAATGATGGTTCTAAGTTATTTGAATACAAAAGTCCTTAATTCTGGATAAATACCCTAAATGTAGTAATTAGGGTTTTCTCATGAATAAAAGGTAGAATTATGGCAAATCGAGTTCCTATGTGATTAGACTATAATGAACTTTGAATTAATGATAAATGCGTACAATGATCTTGTCATGGATTAAAAGGATAAAAATAATAACTTAATGTAAAAGAGGCCTAATGAACTTAATTAATGATTAATGGTGCCTTTAATCCAAAGACAGGGTTATATTTTGTTAAGATAACCTTAATATTGAAGAATAGATGAGATAATTAGGGTTTATGAGTAATGGTACAAAATTAGGGTTTAGAATAATAAAAGATGAAGTGAAACCCTAATTGCAAAACAAAACCCTAAAATGGATACAAAAACCTTAGGAAGCAATTTCAAGTTGAATAGAAAGAATCTTCATAAAGTGTGTAGTAAATAGAGTACATGTGTTTTTCAGGATTCTTGATTGTGTGGTTGAACTATTTGCTTGGATGGATTTCTTGGTTGGAATTGATATTAGCTTGAGAAATCTACTGAACAGGTATGTGGTTAAAATGTAAAATTGTTTGTTAAGTGGTAATTGGCTGCAATACATTGTTAAAAATAATTGCATGATTATTGTTTCCCCCACATACCAGCTTCGGCTGACCGATGTTTTGTTTGTCGGCGTTTTAGGTACAAGCCAAAAGGACAAACAATAAATCGTCATATTGTGAAATATATGAAGTAAAATACAAGGAGGATTAGTTAGAGTAGAATCCATGAGTAGATAGAAGTTTAGAGATCCAAGTTTTCAAAAAGGTATGCAAAAGTTTATTTTCTTACAGCTTCCCAGTTTAGTCTGTTAAAATTTAATAATTGTTCTTGGTTAATTGTCGAACCTTTGATCTGGAAATTATGTGTGCGTATTTGACCTCTCGGTCTCCCTTGATTGGGGGTTACCGGAAGGTGGGGTCGTAACATTTGGTTACTCTAATTGAGGTGATATCCTCTGTATGATGTGACAAGGGATTCAAATCCCATGGTGATGAGATAATGGTAATGGTCTCATGAGTGGCAATGAACGGTACCATGTGATGATGTGACAATGTTTATACTTTATACAACCTACCCTTATCTTTGGAGAATCTTTTTCTAGGGTTTGTATGTAACTTAATTGATGGTAGTTAAAAGATACCCAATTGTCTTTATCTAATCAGGTGAAACCCTAATCATGTAGTGCCATGTAACATAGTTCCATTCCAGTGTCAGAACTTGCTGGATGGTGAAACGAGTATTCTTAAGGGAAACTTGGAGCGCATATTGTTGCATATGCAGGGTGCATGAGACTGTGTGTCCATGTCATCCTGATCCCAAGGTGTGTGGAGGATGGCTATGGCCATGCCTTGGTGTGAGAACGGTTGCAGTTGTATCTCAGAGATTTGCACATGTGATGTGTTTGAGGACAATGACGGTTGTACCTCAATGGCATGGATTCACATACCTCGGTGTCTAGCAATGCGACCTTTATACCAAGGTAGACTAGGTGTTTTGTAGTTTGACTTTATCTGTCACTAAATCGGACTCGTAATGACTAAGGGCGGATGAGATCATAGGAGTCTGGATCTCCTAGATCTTGTATGGCACTATTTTTGACTTTGAAGTGGACAAATTGGGTCTGAGTGGTATACCTCAAACTTCTTAGGGCTTAAAATATGTAATAAAAATGTATATTATATTTGTTTAGGGTTAAACACACTTCACATTGGATGTTTACCCTTTCCTTGCTTCATATACTACTCAGTTTATATATAATGTAGTAAGAGAAATGAATTGTTTTACATGTTCTTCATTTTCCTTCTAATCATGTACCTTGCTATGCTTATCTGTTTTAGCTGCTTATCTTGTGTAATGAGTTTAAACTATTATTTTAGATAATCTACTCATCTTGTTTAATAAGGATCCTTGTTGTAACAATAACTATTGGGTGAGAGTTATATCTCTCGCTGGGACGTTGATCTCACCCTGGGTTACCACATCTTTTTGGGTGGTCGTCAGCGGTGTGGGCAGGATCGTGGTGTTGAGGAAGAGCAACTTGAAGTTTAGTAGCCTTAGAAGGTTGGCTAGCTGCTAGTCATGTAGTAGAGTCCTAGTCTTATCCTTGTACTCTCAAGTCTGAGAAGGGATGTGTTTTGTAGATGATGTATATCGATACATGGTTTTGGCAGTATGCATGTGTTTGTATAGTGGCATGTATATGTTAACATGATCTTTTGTATACATGTTTGTGGTTGTGTCCACTGAACATATGTAAATACATGTTATGGTATGTGATATGATATAGACTAATGGACCTTGTTGTAATATGTTTCCGCACATGTTAGTAATATGACATCAATTTTACTTTACCTGCTTTTATGGTAATGTGGTTGTTTAACTATTTATTGCGTGTTTGGTTTTGAGTAATCTCCTTGATGTGACATTGGGTTGTTCCATGATAGTTTGTTATCAGATCCCTGGATTAGTTGAGTCTACATGGACATAGAACTAGGGTGTGTGTATGTTTTTGCATCATCTAACATATCTGATCATAGCTTATGCTTACGTAGATATGGCTTAAGAGCGCGAAGAACATGTAGAGAGTAGCTTTGTTGTGATAGGAGGTGGCACAAGGAGGCGTGCATAGGAAGACAAAGTGTCGGAGATGGGGCACAAGGAGGCGTGCATAGGAAGACAAAGGCTACCATAATGTCATACCTTATTAGTTCACATGGAAGTCATTTTGGATCTTATGGCCTCAATCCATAACTCAAAATCTGGTCCCTCAACATCATCTCGCTTATTGTCTCATCATATGACCAATTCATCAACTAGATATATGAGGTGTATCTGTTACATAAGGAATTTGAGAACCCGCAACACTTGTGATTCTTAATCTCCTTTATTTAGTGTAAAGCATGTTCTTTAGAAGAATTCTAGAAGATTAGTTATTTGATGATCATGCTCTAACTCTTTAGAGTATGATTCCTTATTTGATTTAGACATCACTATGCCTTAATCATGAGTTATCTATGATACATTATCATAATTACTCACAAGGTCCTCAAACATTTGGTTTAAGTATCCCATTCATTGATCACATCAAAGAGTTAATACTTTTACCAAGTTTGTACTTCATTTATGATATTCTTGAACACTTCAAGATATTCATTTTGGTATTTCACTAAACACCATATGAAGCATTAGAATTTATTCCAATAGGTATATAAATACATCAGTATGTATTATACCCAATAGAATAATCATTCTCTCACTCCATCTAGTGAAGATTGACTTGTTATCATGCCCAAGACATTCATATCTCTTAATGGTTCACAACCAAAAGAGTCTGGCCTATCCATCAACATGGAAGCTAGAAATGAATTTCTCATGATAATGCTAATCAATTGTTTGAGCCATCAATAACTTTTAGGTATCATTTTATCTTATGCATACCAAGTACCACAAGATAAATAGGGCATTGCCACAAAAGATCATATCTTTAAATTGAAACATCAACTTTATTGATAGACATCCTTGTCATTACAAGATGCATAAATAAAGTGTTTCTTTTTATTGGCAAAATGAAATAGCAGTTCATAACTCTATTACATGCCCTTTGGGCTAAAATAAACTGAAAAGTACTCCTATATATGGCAGAAATACTTGCTTCAATGATGAGTGCTCTTTCTTGGTCCCTTCGTAAAGGCCATCACTTCTTTTTAGATCCTACATATCATATATGTCAGATCCATATCTTTGTATCATATACCTCAGATAAAGAATCGTATCAAGTTTATTTCAAGATACCTGAGGTGGAGATTTCCATCCCCTCATTCTTATTTTGTTCATCTAGATAGAGAGGGCAATTTCTCCTCCAATGTCCTGTCTCTTAACAATGGTGACATTTGCCTCCCTTATTCACCACTCTTTTAGCCTTTAGAGCTGAAGATGATTTGGGCTGTTGGCTAGCATCAAAACACTTCTTTGCTTTTCCCTTACCCTTGCCTTTAGACTTACCCTTCTTTTTGCTGATCAACATCACAAATTTGGGTTTGTCTTTCTTCATCTATGCCTCGACTGTCCTCAACATGCCCAACAACTCTGTTAACGACTTGTCAAAGTTTTTCATGTTGTAGTTCATCACAAACTGACTGTAAGATTCTAGCAATGATTGCAATATCACATCAGTAGCCAACTCTTGGCTCAGAGGGAATCTCAGTCATGTCAAGTTCTTCATATACCCAATCATATTGAGTGTGTGAGGACCTTATGGATCTCCTTATGTCATGAAATACTAGGATGGTGCCTTGGAGACATCATATCTCTCATGTTGTCTCTACAACTCATAATTCAGAGAACACAACATCAAGCACTCCACATCAATGGCATCCTCAGTTTGCTTCCAATAAGCATCCCTTTCTGCCTTTGGTGCGGTGGGACTGAGTTCATCTAGTTCTGGTGTATTTAGGATATAGAGCTTTCGCTTTTGAGTGAGAACACTTCTCAACGTCCTAAACCAGTCATGGAAATTATTCCCATTTAGTTTGTCCTTCTCAAGGACCGATCACAATGAAAAGTGATTATTGTTGACAACCATTTGTTCCACAAAAAGGAAATTTGCAATTTTAGTCCAAAACTCTTTTGACTTAATTTGATTGATTTGAAAATTTAGATAATATAATTAGCCCTTTAATTAATTATCACTCCCACTATTTTGTTCAAATTGATAGCCCTCGCCATCAATTTAGAAGATTGTAACATACAAACTTCTAGTGAACCAAGATCCAAAACAATTGAATTATTACCCAACCAATGCCAGTGTCCATAATCAATTATTAAGGTAGGTAACACTTACCCATTACATCATATGCACTCTTGGATAGATGACATGCACAACTCTTTTCCACGAACATCTCCATGCCTCTAAGTGCTTAATCCCATTAAGATCACTTAGTTAAGTCTGACCCAAAAGCCAACACGATAGAAGTGCACCCCGCTTGGAGGGCCCACACAACTACCATCATACTTCCACGAGATAGACAACGCACCACCCTTGGGATGCCTACACTTGTCGATCAAGATTTTCATGTATGCCTCTTATAGAAAGCATCTAAGACTTGATATTATATTGAGGGTTTTAATATGCTTATATATGCATATATGTATCCAATCACTACATATATAGTATGTATCATATACATGCTATATCCCACAACAAAAACATGCAATAACAATAAAGCGATGATTATGGCCATCCTATTGTAATTCCTTGAGCCACAAGGATTTACAGTCATATAGGTCTACATCACATGCAACCTATTGTTGATGAAGATCATGTTCTTAGGCCATTCCGAGTTTGATCAGCTCGTCACACGACTGACCGGCTTGCCTCCCAGCCAGTTGGTCGGTTGTCTCCAAGTGATCGTCTGGCTCCTCCAGACGGTCGGTTCGTCAGGTCATCTGCTCCTCGTCAGGCCTCCAACTGCACCATCAGTCGGTCGTCTTAGTGCACCAGTCGATCAGTTGGAACCTACAGCCGACCGTCTCACACCTACAGTCGCTCGTCTGGGGGCCCTCCAATCTTCGATGTAATAGGAAATAAACTATCCTACTTTTACATATCTCATTAGGAAACCGCGAGTTACATTCAGGGGGAGCAAAGGTAGAAGAGAATCTCGAGTTATCTCAAGTTACATCAGGAAAAGAAGAAGAGGGCTCGGTGTGCAGACTGAGAGCAAACAACCACAACCAACCAAGCATACACATAAGGGTTTATAGGCCATAACCACGCTACACATCCACCATCAAAACCGTTTTGAGTGACGCGTATCGTTTGCATACATATACCATATCATATATGTATATTTTTAGTTTGGGATCATGTGGTATTAATTGGATATTTACATCAGTCCTTTAAATATTCTCATCATATGCAATAAATAAAAGACAGTAAAACCAAAAACCGATCATATCAATTAATCCTAAAACATAGTACGTTGACGTGGCTCTGATACCACTATTGGGTTTTAGGTGGGGGAGAAGGCAGTGGAAATAAAAAAAATTCTCTCACCACAAAACCATAACCACAGATCGCATCAACGACTATGAAATAGGAAGGATGGTTTTAGCGAGTTATACATGGTCTTGAGGCTTGCTTAACGACAATACCTTGCAGTTAGTGTGGTCTTCAACCACCTAGTCTTCAACGGCGTCCATGCGGCTCCTGGTCCTGACCTGGACTGCGGTTGACAGTCATCCTCCTGAGCAGCAGAAACCTCCTGCCTCTATAGATAGTCCACACGGACCACGGGGAACTCTAGTCATCCTGTCCTATAAGACACTAGAAGGAGTCATCCCCTTCTGTCAGCATACTAGTCACCGACACACTCTCCCACAATCAGTTATTGTCCTACAATTATCTTTCCCTCATTGTTCCTCCCTAGATGGGTAGAACTTGCTTGGGCTCTCTCAGTTACCACAACTAGAGAGGACAACTACTTTGCAGAGTAACTAATGTTCTGAGTGGTGTTATCTGAGAAGCCCCCAGTACCCCTCTATATATAGTAGGGGTTAGGGTTCTCAGCCCCAGGCAATGCAGGATTAAAGTGGGAGTAGAAGGGTTCGGAATTTCCATGAACTGATTGCACTGCGACAACCAATCCAGTCATTTCACAAATGAACCGGTCAGTTGGGAGTGTGAGCCGGTCGGTTCACTTTCTGAACCGGTCAATTCGCGCCCCAGACTTGCCTCTAATTGGCTTTCCTTGTTCGTTTCTAATTAATACTAAGATCAATCCTTGTCCCAATCGAATTGTACAAGTGAAATGAAATTTTTTTCTCACAAATCGGGACAACCCAACACTGCTCGTTTGGACACATGAACCGATCGGTTCACCAGAGTGAACTGGTCGTCTCACTGGCCATGAGCCGATCGGTTCACCCAGTGAACCGGTCAGTTGGTGGTCCAGAGTGTGCAGAACATAGTCAATGTAGTTCTCAATCAATCTGACACTCAAATCAGTTGGTTCAACACTTAAACTTGATGATTCTGAGTTAAGTCAATTGATTGAATGTTTGATTAAGTACCTAAACACCTTTAGTAATCAATCTAAACATCATTCATGGATAAACTCCTCTTCCAGGTAAATCCTTTGTGTGTGACCTTATAGGTCCCATTTCACGTTGGCAGTGAATTTCCATAACTATCTTATGACATCACAAGCAAAGAGTGGTGCCTAGTTGCACATAAGTGCTACCCAAGTGAAAAGGAAAGTTGGAGAACAACTTTCAATCCTACAGTCTGTGATTGGTGTTCCAGTGAATGTATAATTCCTTTGTCTCTGATATCCTGAATGAACTCAAGGCATGGAACTGTCATCCTTTCAACGTTCATTCATGTTACTTGATCCAAAGCAAACTGTCTGAGATATGTGTGCCATCAATATCACATATTTACTCACATGTGCATGCACATGCCTTTCTCATTCTCTCTCATCAAGTGGCCATGGACATCATACTCCCTCAAGAGGGACAAATCCCATATCTATCACTCACAGTCAAAACCCCATGTGTCAAAGTCACCCAATCATCACCTTCATAACAATCCATATTTCAGGATCGCGTTTGATGAGGTCAAAGTGTACCCAACGACATGTGATGAGTGTAGTGATTTCAGGTCTAAGAATCATAATCACCACCATCACTGTGAGAGCTGACTGTGACTACCATGTCATGGTTCCATGTGTTACTCTCACGGTGGGTCTGTCTGATACACTATTCTCTAACATGTATCTATGTGCTTGGTTTGATATCACATATCATGACTAATGAGACTCTGTCATCAACCAACACACACTCCAGTCTTGCTGTGTCATTATTGTCTATCAACCTTCCACAATGACATCTGACTAGGGATAAAACAAGAATGTACAAACTCTTAGCATCCGTATGATCTCATTCTTTAGGTCCTCAACCTAAAGACATACGTCATTGAGTATTGTCATTCTCTAGACATTCATTCTATTATATCATTATCTTATAACTATTTGAACCAGAATAAATTGGAAGCTTGCTTTTGATATTTATCAATTCAATCTTAATGTATCCCAATCCAATCATCATATGATTAGATCTCAAGGCATACATACCAACAACATGTCCATCGATGTGTCAAACTTTGAGGAAGCAGAAGAGAGACTATCTAGACAACATATTATGACCCTGATTTTAGGAGTGTGATATCTGATATAGTAATTGAAGAAGTACCTTGAGTAATATGAATTAGTGATGGAACTTGAGGTATCATGTGGTCAATTGATGAACTCTAAGGTGTGTTAGAATCATCAAAAGTATTGATAGACTTGTTGGATCAAAATTCAATGATTTATAGGCTTTGATTCTAGGGTTACACACTTGTTTATAAGGTTGTTAGAGGAATGTATTTACACAATCATATGATGGAATCTTGGTCTCAAACATAGCTAGATGAGAGATTATGCAACAAGGGATCTATGTTCAATTTTTTTAATGATTTGGGGTCCATGTTGGAAGTCGTTAAGATTAGAAGATGTGGATTTTTGATATATAGAGCCTCCAAAACCTTGTTCTTGGAAATAACTTATCTAGGTATGTGACTAATATATGTCACATATCTTAGTTTTTAATGGCTATTGAGGATAAGAAACGTGGATAGATCTACGTTGTCCCTTTACTAATATGAACATGGAGACTTCGTCTCCCACCTCCTATTTTTGCAGAGGAGGCATCCTCGACCCAGCTAAACAATGTAGATGCAAACATCGGATCAAGGGGTTGATTGCCAAATATCTCAAACTAGCTATTGTTTCATAGAACTCCTCAGATCTGAAGACCCCTCACCTCCCAACCTCTCCACCACCCGCAATAGATGGGCTAGATAAGGTAGAAAGATTTGTGACAAGGTCTGAGAAGGGAGATTCACGTCCTCATCCACATAACATCAATAAGAGTCTAATCATGTGGCTACCAATCTGAACCAAGATGGTGATACCAATACACTAGCCTACATGTTGCCCTTTGACACCCCATCTAGACATGTTGACTCCATAGTCATTAGGGAACAACATGGCTTCCAAGATAACTAGAAATCTGTGAAAGGTGGCAACTGAGGTCAGGGCATCATCTCCAATTTGTGATGGAGACAATGGCTCCTACAATCTTGCCTTGAGGATTCCTTGTGCAACAACACTTGCACATGAGCTACAAAATAGAGAAACAATGATTAGCCTGCTAACGTTCACATTTGTGAGCCTGAGGGTAGACTTTTGCACATCACCACCACCTTAAAGACCTCACCCATGTTTTGTATGAGGCAACAATATCCTCAAACCATTAGGAGGAGCCACAATGGAGGAAGATAGGAGGCTAAAGTTGTAAATAAGCATCATGGAAGATCATGGAGCCATGACCCTTATGCGAGGAACCTTGGAGCGATGACCTTTTTTTCCCCAGAGTCATCCCCCCTCTCCGATGACATTGGACCTTATGAGTGGCAGACTCAAAGATGCATGCATAGAGAACATGGATTACCCACACATCATTGTCATGGCGATCTATGGAGAATGGAGCCCCCCCCGAACTCAAGCTCAAAGTGGGAGAAGCCCAAATTGGGCAGATTGCAAAGAGAGAAGGGAGCCAGTCAGACCCGGTCAAGGCACCCAAATCAGTCAGATCAACTGTGTTAGCAAGCCATGAGTCATGCCCCACTGTGAAGGTGATGTGGTAGGCATCCAGTTAATTCTGAAGATTAGATCAATGAGCTCACATAATCACAAAAGGGTAAATACCTTCAAAATTCCTAGAATGTATCCATATCTTGCATAAAATACAATAAATATCTCCCTTTGTTAATAAATACCTCCAAAATATGTACAAATTAAAAAAATCTAGTTCCTTACTATGTGCTCAAATCAGACTTTTTATTTTTTTGCTCAGTAAGCGCCTTTCCTTTATTAGAACAAAGAGTGTTTATGTACATGTATAGCTCGTGTATCATTGTACATAGCTTACAAAAAGAAACATAATATACTTATACAAAGAATATGTCATGGTATCGGGTATTTAAGCATATAACGAGACTAGATCCAAGATGTTATTCCAACATTTATTGATGTCAGAACTGGGGTTTCTGAAGATTTTTGAGTTTCTCTCTCTCCAGATGTGAATAATAATGGATAAGCACAACAACTACTGTTTCTTAGACACAAACCATAGGCAATCAACATGTATCCTCAGCAGTTTATCAAAGAGATTACAGTTCCTCGCCCTCCTCCACACGTCAACAGCAAAACTGCACTTGAAGAACATGTGCTCAATGCTTTCAATATCCTTTTCACAAAGAACACAACGAGGGGCAAACTAAAAACCAACCTTCTGAAGATAGTTCAGAGTAGGCAACTTAGCCAAGAAAAGCTTCCAAGCATGAATGATAAGAATCCTAGGATGATCATACTTCCAGATCCACTTCACCCAGTTAACAGTAATACTTTCTCCTCTGAGAATGTTCCATGCATCCTTAATCTTCAGGCTATATAAACCTTTACAACTGATCGGATCTTCATCATAGAACTTGATATTTTCCATATTAATGCACTCTCTAAGCTCCCTGAAGCACCTTCTATTAGGAATATCCCAATTTTTATCAGTAATAATTTTACTTAAATAGCCATCCTTCCCAAAACCAATTCTCATAATATTTTTTGTATCTATACAATCTCCCAGAAACTTATTACCCAGCAACCAGGGGTCCTTCCAGAATTTGAAGCTAGTACCATCACCAATATGAATATCAATCAATGGCAAGATCATGCTTCTATAGCTGCACATGTTCTTCCACATCCATGAGCTATTAGCTTTGACTTTATAGGACCAAAAGGAATCCATTTTTATGTATTTTTCATTCAACCATTTCACCCATAGAGAATCCTTTTTAGAAGCAATATTCCAAGCATTAACAATCATCCCTACTTTGTTAGACTCTTCAATTCTTCTAATACCCAATCCTCCCTCCTTCTTGGGTCTACACATATTGTCCCACTTGACATAATGAATTTTCTTATCCAAAGATACACCTTCCTAGATAAAGGCTTTGCATAAACTATTAATCTCCTTCAAGATACTAGTAGGTAAGGGAAAGGTAGCTGACCAGAAAAGATGCAGAGCATTTAGAGTAGATGTAACTAGTTCCACTCTACCTCCAAACGAAAGGGTTCTCATTTTCCAACTTTCTAGCTTTTTCTTCATCTTATCAATTAAAGGTAGTCAGAAAGATTTTTTCAGCTTGCCACAGAACAGAGGTAACCTGAGATATCTCATAGGAAGAGTGCCTTTGTTAATGTTCAGAACCTTGGCTATGAAATACCCATCTACATTTTTACTGCAAAATACATGACTTTTCTTTGGATTCATTTCCAAGCCAGAAACTTTCCCAAACTATGCCAGCAGAGATTTAAGAGCAATTGCATTATCATTGTTGGCTTTAGAATAAATCATCACATCATCAACAAATAAGGAGTGCGACACCGACATACTTCTAGTATTTAAAGGTTTGAAATACTCCCTCCTCACAGAGTTCTCCATCATAGCACTAAACCCCTGCATAGCAATTACAAAGAGAGAAGGAGCCAGCGGATCACCTTGGTGAATGCCATTAGAAGGATAAATGACATTAGTAGGACAACCATTGACCAGAATATGCAAACTCATGGTATTCATAATGGTTTTAATCCAGTCAATAAAGCAAAGAGGAAATTTCATTTTTTCCATCACTTTAAAAAGAAAAGGCCATTTCATATAATCATATGCTTTCGTTAAGTCAGCCTTGATGCACATTTTTTCACTTCCATTACTCAAATTAAAATCACTTATTAGCTCATTCGCTAGGAGAAGGGCATCATCAATTTTCCTACCCTTAATGTAGGCAATCTAGTTAGGACTTATAATAGAGGGAAGTATCTTTTGAAGTCTATTCAAAAGAATTTTTGAAATGATCTTGAATAGAAAATTACATAGAGCTATTGGCCTCCAATCACTAATACTTTCACCATCTTGGAAATTAGACTTTTTATAACCGAGGATGGTTTCTAATTATGATAAAAATGCTTCTTTTTAGGGTGTATGAGATATAATAAATGATATTTGACCGTGATAAAATATAATAAAATTTTTGTAGAACTCTAGAGATAATCTAAACTCATTTATGGATTTGAATGGGATAATATTTCCTTATACTAGATTCTTTTCTATTAGTGACTAATTCATTGCTTAAAAGTCATGTTAATTCTAGAAAACTGATAAAACACCAAAATATATTGAAAATATAATTAGATTAAACTACGATATGTTGATCAATATAAAAATACCAGAGACACATTTTATAGATAGAACCTAGGTTTGGACGAAACTCTAATATGGACCTAAATGCCACTAAAATGGTGAACTGTGTATTAATGATTGTTAGTTGTTATTGATTGGGTGATATCCAAATAATTTAAATGATTATGGGTGTATAAGGAATCTCTAAACTCAGGTACATGGGATTACTTAAGTACATGACTAGTTTTCCTTATATGAAATCTAAATATAATGTATTTCGTGTTCTTATTTTATATAATTGCTTGGGTGTACTATGAATATAGTACTAATCTTTGCCATGTCACTAAGAACAAATAAAGAAATGGATGGTCTATAGCTACTAAGTGCTAATATTCTCTATCTATCTATCTATCTATCTATCTATCTATCTATCTATCTATCTATCTATCTATCTATCTATCTATCTATCTATCTATCTATCTATCTATCTATCTATCTATCTATCTATCTATCTATCTATCTATCTATATATCTATCTATCTATCTATCTATCTATCTATCTATCTATCTATCTATCTATCTATCTATCTATCTATCTATCTATCTATCTATCTATCTATCTATCTATCTATCTATCTATCTATCTATCTATCTATCTATCTATCTATCTATCTATCTATCTATCTATCTACCTATCTACCTACCTACCTACCTACATATCCATCCATCCATCCATCCATCTATCTATCTATCTATCTATCTATCTATCTATCTATCTATCTATCTATCTATCTATCTATCTATCTATCTATCTATCTATCTATCTATCTATCTATCTATCTATCTATCTATCTATCTATCTATCTATCTATCTATATATCTATCTATCTATCTATCTATCTATCTATCTATCTATCTATCTATCTATCTATCTATCTATCTATCTATCTATCTATCTATCTATCTATCTATCTATCTATCTATCTATCTATCTATCTCTTTCTCTCTAAATACATGCCCAAAACATCCCCATAGACCTAGGGGAGGGGATCCCCATATACTAAGGGGTTGGGAGGGCCCAACATAAAAGTAAATATGAGGTACTCACACCACTTAGTAATACATTCTTATCAAAAGAATAATATAGAGAATGGTTTCCCTAATTTTCACATTACACAATGTTTTCCATTACTCTTTCTGTAAGACCCCTGACCTAGATTTCTAGTTGATCTTGGTTGCTTAGAATAATTAGATTATTAAAACCTTAAAAAAACCTCATTATTGCTTTTATAACATGTTATGGGCTTATGTTTTCATTTTGGTCTAGTTTGGACATTGTTTGAGCTAGTTATGCTTATATGTGTTTGTTTTGGACCTAATTGTAATTTACCCATTCTTAGGGCTTTTCTTGCAATTTGTCACATGCTTGTTGTGAATCACATGTTTTGACATCATTTTGGAGAGAGAAGTCCTTTGGGGAGCCTTGTTGTACCTTGATTTGATGTGGTGACAACATGCGTTTAGTTTTAGGGTTTGCTTGGAAACCCTATGTGGAAGGTTGGCCTTGTAGTATGTTGACAATTGAACTTGTGTTTTGGCAGTTGCCAAGGATCTTTTTATACATGATTCTTGGTAGTCAATGATGCTTGATGTATATCCCCTTAGTCTTGATAGTTGATGAGGCCATGACACCCTTTAGGTCGCCAAGAAACCCTAGGGTGTGACTGATGGATTTTCTGATTTTAAGCAATCATTGAATTTTGGACAAGTGGTCTATGAGAATATCAACAGTCGATGGCTTTTCTAGACAAGTGAGGACACTGATTTTTCTTGGTTTTATCCCCCTAAGTTTCATGTTTGAGCATGGTCTTGCATGGACGAGTTTTGGTGGACACATGTCATATGTTTGCATGCCACCTAGCCTTCTTATCTCTCTCCAACCCTTGGCTATATAAACCTCTCTCATTGCATGCAACTAAACCCTTTGCAACCTCTTTCTCTCTTCTTAACCTTAGAGTTTGTCCCTCTTGTTCTTAGTGGAGAAGGTGGAGCTTGAGCTTGAATAAGGTGGCCGATCCATCTTGCATGTTGAGCTAGGGTTTGGAGCAACCCTTCTTGTGGTTGTTTGGTGATATCCTTGATCCTCTTTTGTATTGGTAAGTGATCTCTCTTTTCATCTTCATTTTCCTTTATATACCCTCTTATTCTTTCTCTTCTTGACTGAATCCATGGTTCTCCATGGTAGTGCTTGAGTAGAGCTTGAAGAACTTCTCTCCCTTGATTTTCTACCTAGTGTTTGCTCTCTTTCTTGCTCCTTGACCTAGGGTTTTCCTCTTTCTTGGAGGTGGAGCTAGCTTGGCCGAGAGTGGTGAACAAGCTAGGGTTTCTTTCTCTTTCCTTAGAGCTTCCTTGCTATTGGAGTTGCTTCTTCACCTTTGAGGCAAGTTAAATAACTTTCTCCTCGATTATTGCTTACACTTACCTTGCATGCAAGTAATTTATCCTAAAAATGTAGTCACAACTTGAAAGATGATATCTTGATCTAGGGTTTATGTTTCATGGTAATATTGAGTATATAACTCCCCTTTGATGAACCCTAATCCTTGTTCATGATTATCTACCTTTGGTGATGGTGGTTTTGATGCATGCATGTCTATGGAAACGTTGGTTTTTCTCTCTTTAAGACATGGTTTTGCTTTATCTCATGATGGTCGAAATTATAGTTTTGGAGTTGATCTTTTCCTTGTGTCTCTTTGGATATATCCAATAAAATTGTAATGATACATAGAATATTAGCATGGCCCCTGCGCAAGGATGACATGCACAAATTGAGAAATGGACCTTGATGACTCTTCGGATTCTTGATGATGATCAACCTATTTTAGCATAGCCATGTTGATGTTGAGTGGTCACCAAGTTTGACTTGTGTTATCTAAGGATAGTCTTTCTATGTGGTCGATGAAGTTGCTCTCCATGGTTTGGTCGCTATATTTGATGATGAATCCTCTTCGGCCGCCAATGATTTCTTGGTTCTCTTCGGTTACCATGTTTGGATCTATGTGGTCGCCAATATGTCCATCTTTGGTGGTCGATGAGGGGTTTGAACCCTGATGTCTTCGGTCGCCAATTTTGACAATTCTCTAATGGTCGATGAAGGTAGTGCACCTAGTCTCAGCGGTATCCAGTGTGCTTGACCTAAGGGTCTCTAAAGTGGCTGATCTATTCAGTCTCTATGAATGGTATGACATGGTTTTCAACAGTCGATGATGTGTCTAATCCTATGAAACCAGTTGTGTTTTTTGGTCTACATGGTCCTGATGTTTGTTGACTTTATGATGATGAGGTTTGACCTAATCACTTGCATGATTGTCGGAGATGATGGGTTTTAGGGCTTAACTTTAATTGCTGATCTGAAATCCTAATTTGGTTATCTTGTTGAACCTAAACCTTAAAATAAGTATGTGATGATGTTGCTTAGTTTTTTGAGTAATTAGCATGATGATGGAATGATTTCTCTCTCCTAAATTGTTGTAACCCTAATTTTCTATCTTGTGAATACCATGCTTCTTAAATACATTAGTATGCCAAACTTATGTGACACATGCATGGTGATGACTATGATCCTTGATGAGGCATGGAGAGATGATGATATTCTAATAGGAGATAATATGAATGGTCTTATGATCGTGGACATGGTTAGTGTTACAACCCCAATTTTTGGGTTCATTTGCTCAGAAATGTAATTTCTCATATTAAAGATATTTGAACAAATAATGATATAATTTGTTAGGAATAAATGAATTTCGTGTATGATAGCCTTATGTGTTTTCTTGATGGGCCTCATTGGCCGTTAGGCCCAATTGAAAGAAAAAGAAAAAGAAATGAAAGAGGAATTCAATTGGATAAAGTAATACATAAGAAAATAAATAAAAGAAGAACAAAAGGCTAAAGGAATATTTTCTAAAATAAAATTTCAAGATATAAAGGTTCCTTGGGGTTCAAGGAACCCAGGACAATAATATAATAGCAAAAGTAATAGGAAATATGAGGAAAATATGAATAAATAAGTGATAACTTGAAACTGAAGAAAAGGGCTCGTTTTCTTTAGATAATGACTTCAATATTTGCATGATGAGAGATAAAAGTATGAACGAGTTTCCCTTAAAATTTGAACCAAAAAGGAGTTAAGGATTGGGAGATATCAATTTTTCAAGTTATCCTTGTTTTTGGACTTTATTTCGAAAATGAGGAAACTGATTTTCCTTTTGCTAGAACGGGCGCAATGAGGGTCGTTGGATCTTGATCCAATGCACACCACTCATCATCTAGTTCCCAGTAGGACGAGGACTCTGGCTGGTTCAGGGGAATTTTCCTCTTCTTATTTCTCAGTTTTGAGGTAATGAATCGATGAGATAACAATCCCATTAGGATCGGGAGATCTGTACGAAGAATCTAGACCCAAGATTTATGGGCAACCATCGACGAGGGAAGAACCCCAACCGCGGGACTCCTAGGACCTATCCCTATATAAGGGAGGGCACACAAGGGTACCATCGTCCTTACAAACTATCCCCATCACTGTGGAGCACGACGAAGAGTGGAGCGGCGCTTCCAATTGTTGAATCTAACCTGACCCACCCCTCTGCGACCTGCCAGTCGGCGGAGACACTCCTGCAACGCGTTGGTGGTGAAGGTCAGGCGGAATCGCACAATTGACTGAGGCAGTAAGTTCGGACATCACCAAAGAAGCTTCGTGGCTTCTCAGATGTCCCGCGGGTGGCCTAGAGTTCAAGGTCGACTGGTGAGTTGACCGCGAGACTTTGCTCAGATGGAGGTATACGACGAGGCCACCACCATCCGATCTTAGTCCATAGTGGTCTCGAGTTGGATCCGACACTCCTGCGTGGGAGCAGCGTTTGTTAGGCATGCACAACTAGAACCATCCGATTCGAGAAGCGGACCACCGATCCACAGATCGAGCGACCATCAAATTTCGGTAAAATTCCCTCTTTAATCAAATAATCCAGAATATTACTTTTCCTTGCAAAATTAATAGAAAACGCTAGGAATATCCAATAAGGAAATTTTATATATGAAAGTTGCATAGAAAAATACAAGGAACATGATAAAAATACTTTGAGAATCTAGTTCTACCTCGTTTTTCAAAATTACTTTAATTTCGTAGAAAAGTGCATTAAAAAGTAATTAGAAACCCTAATTGTATATAAAGGATGCATCTTTGAAGATTAATAGGTTAATTTGAAAGGAATTGACCTGTTGATTAGTAATATAGAGTTTTCATCCGTTTTGTATACAAAATTGGTAGTTTTAGGGTTTTAATCCATAAATGAAGAATAATACATTTAGAAACCCTAATTTAGGGAAAAAGAGGATAAGATCATATATATAATTTGAAAGATGTAAAAATATGTTGTTAAATGATGGTTCTAAGTTATTTGAATATAAAAGTCCTTAATTCTGGATAAATACCCTAAATGTAGTAATTAGGGTTTTCTCATGAATAAAAGGTAGAATTATGGCAAATTGAGTTCCTATGTGATTAGACTATAATGAACTTTGAATTAATGATAAATGCATACAATGATCTTGTCATGGATTAAAAGGATAAAAATAATAACTTTAATGTAAAAGAGGCCTAATGAACTTAATTAATGGTTAATGGTGCCTTTAATCCAAAGATAAGGTTATATTTTGTTAAGATAACCATAATATTAAAGAATAGATGAGATAATTAGGGTTTATGAGTAATGGTACAAAATTAGGGTTTAGAATAATAAAAGATGAAGTGGAACCCTAATTGCAAAATGAAACCCTAAATGGATAAGGAAACCATAGGAATCAATTTCAAGTTGAATAGAAAGAATCTTCATAAAGTGTGTAGTAAATAGAGTACATGTGTTTTTTAGGATTCTTGATTGTGTGGTTGAACTATTTGCTTGGATGGATTTCTTGGTTGGAATTGATATTAGTTTGAGAAATCTACTGAATAGGTATGTGGTTACGCTTATGAATAATCACTTTAGTTTCACGGCGATTTCCGAATGATTTTATCGGTGGCTTGAAAATAACTGTTGGATGCCTTTTATTTCATGCAACTATAAAGTGACTACGATTATCACTATATATATATATATATATATATATATATATATATATATATATATATAACTATCTTAGATCCGAATCCACCTCTATGGCTTATAAAGGCTAAAAAGGGGTAACCTAGAGTAAGGTCTAGGTTATCATGGGTTAGAAACTGGGCTACCAAGTGTAGTGCCATGAGACCCTCTAGCATGCCATGAGTTAAGGAGTGGGCTACTTACGGGTAGTACCATGTGACTCAACCCTAGAAACGGGTTCGCCTATAGGTGGGACCATGAGGGGTTTAATGGGGATCTACTAAAGGGAAAGTAGCATCCAGGTCCACTGCAAGGACAACACAGAGGGTAGGGAATACATGGATCGCGTAGTTATATTTAAAATATAAAATTGTTTGTTAAGTGGTAATTGGCTGCAATACATTGTTAAGAATAATTGCATGATTATTGTTTCCCCCACATACCAGCTTCGACTGACTGATGTTTTGTTTGTCAGCGTTTTAGGTACAAGACAAAAGGACAAATAGTAAATCGTCATATTGTGAAATATATAAAGTAAAATACAAGGAGGATTAGTTAGAGTAGAATCCATGAGTGGATAGAAGTTTAGAGATCCAAGTTTTCAAAAAGGTATGCAAACGTTTATTTTCTTACAACTTCCCAGTTTAGTATATTAAAATATAATATTTTTTCTTGGTTAATTGTCGAACCTTTGATCCAGAAATTATGTGTGCGTCTTTGACCTCTCGGTCTCCCTTGATTGGGGGTTACCGGAAGGTGGGGTCGTAACATTTGGTATCAGAGCGTAGGTTCCTCACTTAACCATTAATAATTATTAAATTTTACAAACTCCATAGAACCCAAGGGAGTTATTAGAGGATTATCCAAAAGATGGTGGTGTCTAGAAAAGGATCATGACTGGGGGCTGGCAATATTTTCCTCCGCACCGCTAGTCAGAATACGAGGACTCCCAGATCCGTGTGACTGCCTGGCCAAAGTATTAGGGTATGAATCGAAATAAGATACCTTTAGGACTTTCTCATCTTATTCATCCTTTCTCAATTCAAATTCTGTTAAGGACCTTAAGGATTAGGGTTTCCTCTCTTCTCCTCACCCTCTTGAGGTATGGGTAAGGTTAATAAGGTCTAAGGAATCCTCCACCAAATCAATGAAAAGCATGTAAATAAGATGTCATGGACATAAGATTAATAGATTAAGCATAGATACATGCTTAGGTCCTATGGCATAAGTTGTCATGTCCTCAGAAGAGACTTGAGGCTATACCTTCTTGTCAGGAGGATAAGTAACGAGAGTTAGTCTTGGAGATAGAGATCTCCATTGCAAGTAGAGACCTTTCACATCCTCTGAGGATGATGCTAACCCTAACCCTAAGTGAAGGTTAGAGAGAGAGATGGCATGATGAGTTAGACCAGGTGTTTGAAAGGACATGCCTTTGGGATGTCGTATGATCCATGGGTGACCTAGCACCTTTGCAACCCAACCCTGGGAAGGGTCGTGCATGTTAGGGTAAAGGATAACTCCTTCGATGATGATGTTAGTGAAGGACCTGTAGAAACCCTATGGGATTATGTGAGTAGGGCATAGCATGCACCCAAGGTATGTTAGTAGTGTAAGCAATAGGTTGAAACCCTGACCAGGAGAGTATGAAGGATGGCTTATGAAATAAGCATAAATAACTATGGTTAACCTTGAGCGAACATAAGTTGAACATAGGCTTCATCCAGGTAGGGGCATGCCTTCGAGGTTGATCCTTCACGAAGAGAGGACCTCTAATGGTGAGGTTGGTTGTAGGGTTAGCTCTAGAAAGAGAGAGTAGGAACCAAACAAGAAGGTTGGAATCCTAGACTCTGAGATATGAGGAAAAGTAGGGAGTTGAGGATGATGTGACCTAAGTGGATGATAGTGGTTGCCTTATGCTTGACCCCTGGAGGCTGATGATATCTTGGTTGCCTTTAGAAGAACCAAACCCTAGAGAGAGGATGAGGCTTCTGGCACCTATGTGCATATGGTATAAGTGTTTACCTTCTGAAAAAGGAAGAAGAAGTTTTGTATACCCTAGAGAGGTTTAGTAACAGGTTATGAGGCCTTGTACCTTGTTGTTTGTCCTCGAGGAAGACTCAACATTAAAGTGTCGATCGAGGAAAAAGGATGACCCGATACATGTTTGGTTTGTGGTTAAGAGGTTGAGCATGCAGTTGGACACCCAAAAAGTGAACCTAGGGTTCCTAGGCCTAAGAGGGGAAGTGGTGTACCTAATGCTCATGATGAGAGTTGAGTTTCTATAGATGCGAGCATGGTACTCCTTATGTTCAGAGGAAAGGAAAACCCCTTACGTTTAAGGTATGTTTGGCAAACCCCTCCCAGCTAAGTTGATGACATGGGAAGGTATGACCTTGATCTAATGAGAACCCAGATGACCTAGCCTGGTTTAGTGGTCTGCTTGTGCCTTAATAGCTTACTAGGGTTAAGCGTATGGATGTAAACTCTAGACCTAAGGATGTTTGTGACCTTGTGGTCAAGATTTGTAGTTTCCTCCCATCCTGGGAGAGGGACCCTTTTGTAGGGTGTATACCAGTTGTGTTGGTTAAGGTAACCTAAAGAGGTTTCATAAGATTGTGAGAAGCTAAGTGAAAAGTACATGGTATGAGATGAACCTGTAGATCCATAGATATCCATCTCTAAGTGCATGTGGATGTGTTACCATGGAGGTAACCGGTAAGGGGCCTGACCAAGGTAGGCAGGTCACCATGACCCCTATGAAAGGATGAAAGTCATCCCATGAATGCAGACAGAGATGATGAAGGCTTGGGTAAGGTTCTAAGTTAAACATGTACTATAAGAGAATCCTAAGTCTATCCTAGGATCAGGTAGGGATAAGACCGACGAAAGTCGGAGTTGCCTAATTCCCTAGGCGCACATGACCATAGGTTCAGGAGGTAACAACTATCATTGTCTGAGGGCCATGGGTTAGGAGATTGATCACCTTCATGAAATCATTGGACCCAAAGGGCAGATGAGTAGGGCACTCTCTGGATGCATAAGGGAAGAGGGATGACCCCAAAAGTGTCGACACCCTATAGACCTCGAGGAGATGACCGAGGGTTGTGTGTAAACCCAAGTAGATTCGAGACCAGTTTTCCATGGAAGTAACTTTGATATCATGATGTTTGTGATGTAGAGACATATGTGGCACATTGCAACTTAGATGTAAAGGTGTATTGGCAAGGTGGGATGTACCATCTCTACTCTTGGAACAAGAAGAACTCTGTATTTAGAATGCAACCAAATGCTTATTTCCTCTTGTTATGGGGGTGAGAGATAGGACAATACGCATGCCATACACCAAGGATAAAGATGATGTGGGTTGGAACGTTCCCACGAGATATGGGGACAGAGGAGATAACATACCCTGGTAAAGTGAATGATACATAGATGGTTTGCAAACACTAAAGAGAGATAAGATAGTCATCGTATAAGGATGTTGTTAGCATGGGCTATGTGGAATTTGCAAGTGATGCAAGGTATAGTTTGATCATCATGAGGATGAGCCCGGAGTTTTCTCGATGAAGATAGTTTTAGAGTCGAGATGAGATGATAAGTGGAATACATGAAGGTGTATGTCTCCAACATTACCTAATACCTAAGGATGTGAAGTGGTAATGGATGCTCTGGTTGAGATATATCTAACTAGTTTGGCTAGAAGCTAGAAGAGGTTGTTTGGATAACCCTAAGTTTGGAAAGAAGATATGTTTGGCTAACACTCTGATGTAATGAGATCAGTTAATGGTTGTTTGGTTAGCCAGTCTAGTCCTTGATGCAATGAAATGATGGTGGTAGAACCTTAGATGCACATCTTTGGAAAGGAAGGTGATGAAACCCCGACTAGAGTGGTTTAGGGTTTCTGAGGAATAGATCTTGAGGAATAATGACATACATGAGATCATGATCACCATACACTGTACTACGAAGATAATAAGTGACGGTAGTACTTTAGATGCCTAAGATAAAGTTGCATGTGGTATATGGCCATGCAAGCCGAGGGAGAAGGATGAACACCAGTAACCCAGTGCATTGATATAAAGGATAAAGAGTCCCCAAAAGAGAAAGGGAGTTCATTACTATGGATGTTGTAAGTCTCCCCTGGACCAAGGAAGGTCGAAATGCAATATGGGTTATGGTAGACCGCCTTACCTAGATGACATGAGAAAGAAAGAGTTTTGCCAAGGGATAGATTTGGTTGAACTACCCATGAGTGAGATGGTTCAGCTACACCATTATGCAAGTTCAAAGGTTCTTGAGTTTGACCTAAAGTTTCCCTTTTAAAAGGTGGGAGTAGGTACATGAAGAACTCGATGTTAGTACAGTTTATCACCCCTAACTAATGGTTAGTATAATCCAGACTAAAGGGTTTGATGAGAGCATGTGTGCTCATTCAAGGTGATATCTAGAGACGATTCTTGTCTTATGAAAGATGTGACAATGACCACCATAGCCAGTATCGGGATTTATAAGAAGCTCTGTAAGGGAGGTTGTGTCGGTCACCACTTCAGTAAGGTGATGTTGGTGAAAGGACCACATGATGGTTAGTAAAGGACCACAGTGCGTGTAGATGAAGTCGCTTTGATCGTGCAATGGATGAAAGGAGCCTAAAGATGACGAGAGTCATGAGCAGATGCAAAGTAGACTGACATGCAGTTCACTATGGGAGAATATGTGACATGAAAATCTGATCCCTCTAAGTTATAGCTAAGAGAGATCAGTCCCCGATGCATGGGTTCTTTTGACATGGTTTGGTGGAGAAGGTTAAGTTTGACCTTACCCCTCAGGATAAAGTAATGTATGAAGAGTTCCATGTGTCCAATTTAGAGCACTATGTGAGGTACCCCGACCATGTGCTGAGCAATGAACCTAGTGAGCCCCAAGGGAGGCTGAAATGGCCTGAGTCACCTGTGCAATTTATAGACTCCAGAATGAAAGAACTCAGAGGAAAAAATGTGATGATAAAGGTTCTTTGGAAGCACCATGGGTAAGGTAAAGCCACATAGGGGCCAATTATGGACATGGAGTAGTCTTATCCTGAATTGTTTGCTTGCTTGATAGAATTTTGAGGACAAAATTCCTATAAGAGGGGAAGGATGTTACAACCCCAATTTTAGGGTTCATTTGGTGAGAAATGTAATTTCTCATATTAAAGATATTTGAACAAATAATGATATAATTTGTTTGGAATAAATGAATTTCGTGTATGATAGCCTTGTGTGTTTTCTTGATGGGCCTCATTGGCCGTTAGGCCCAATTGAAAGAAAAAGAAAAAGAAATGAAAGAGGAATTCAATTGGATAAAGGAATGCATAAGAAAATAAATAAAAGAAGAACAAAAGGCTAAAGGAATATTTTCCAAAATAAAATTTCAAGATATAAAGGTTCCTTGGGGTTCAAGGAACCCAGGACAATAATATAATAGCAAAAGTAATAGGAAATATGAGGAAAATATGAATAAATAAGCGATAACTTGAAACTGAAGAAAAGGGCTCATTTTATTTAGATAATGACTTCAATATTTGCATGATGAGAGATAAAAGTATGAACGAGTTTCCCTTAAAATTTATTTAGATAATGACTTCAATATTTGCATGACGAAGAGTGGAGCGGTGCTTCCAATTGTTGAATCTAACCTGACCCACCCCCTCTGCGACCTACAAGTCGGCGGCGACACTCCTGCAACGCGTTGGTGGCGAAGGTCGGGTAGAATCGCGCAATTAACTGAGGCAGCAAGTTCAAACATTGCCACAGAAGCTTCATGGCTTCTCAGCTGTCCCGCGGGTGGCCTAGAGTTCAAGGTCGACCTACAAGTCGGAGGCGACACTCCTGCAACGCGTTGGTGGTGAAGGTCGGGTAGAATCGTGCAATTAATTGAGGCAGCAAGTTCAAACATCGCCAGAGAAGCTTCATGGCTTCTCAGCTGTCCCACGGGTGGCCTAGAGTTCAAGGTCGACTGGTGAGTTGACCGTGGGACTTTGCTCAGACGGAGGTAGACGACGAGGCCACCACCATCCGATCTTGGTCCACAGTGGTCTCGAGTTGGATCCGACGCTCTTGCGTGGGAGAAGCATTTGTTAGGTGTGTGCAACTAGAACCATCAAATTCGAGAAGCGGACCACCAGTCCACAGATCGAGTGGCCATCAAATTTCAGTAAAATTCCCTCTCTAATCAAATAATCCAGAATATTGCTTTTCCTTGCAAAATTAATAGAAAACACTAGGAATATCCAATGAGGAAACTTTATATTTGAAAGTTGCATAGAAAAATACGAGGAACATGATAAAAATACTTTGATAATCTATTTCTACCTCATTTTGCAAAAGTACTTTAATTTGGTAGAAAAGTGCATTAAAAAGTATTTAGAAACCCTAATTGTATATAAAGGATGCATCATTGAAGGTTAATAGGTTAATTTGAAAGGAATTGACCTGTTGATTAGTAATATAGAGTTTTCATCCATTTTGTATATAAAATTGGTAGTTTTAGGGTTTTGATCCATAAATGAAGAATAATACATTTAGAAACCCTAATTTAGGGAAAAAGAGGATAAGATCATATATATAATTTGAAAGATGTGAAAATACATTGTTAAATGATGGTTCTAAGTTATTTGAATACAAAAGTCCTTAATTCTGGATAAATACCCTAAATGTAGTAATTAGGGTTTTCTCATGAATAAAAGGTAGAATTATGGCAAATCGAGTTCCTATGTGATTAGACTATAATGAACTTTGAATTAATGATAAATGCGTACAATGATCTTGTCATGGATTAAAAGGATAAAAATAACAACTTAATGTAAAAGAGGCCTAATGAACTTAATTAATGATTAATGGTGCCTTTAATCCAAAGACAGGGTTATATTTTGTTAAAATAACCTTAATATTGAAGAATAGATGAGATAATTAGGGTTTATGAGTAATGGTACAAAATTAGGGTTTAGAATAATAAAAGATGAAGTGAAACCCTAATTGCAAAACAAAACCCTAAAATGGATACAAAAACCTTAGGAAGCAATTTCAAGTTGAATAGAAAGAATCTTCATAAAGTGTGTAGTAAATAGAGTACATGTGTTTTTCAGGATTCTTGATTGTGTGGTTGAACTATTTGCTTGGATGGATTTCTTGGTTGGAATTGATATTAGCTTGAGAAATCTACTGAACAAGTATGTGGTTAAAATGTAAAATTGTTTGTTAAGTGGTAATTGGCTGCAATACATTGTTAAGAATAATTGCATGATTATTGTTTCCCCCACATACCAGCTTCGGCTGACCAATGTTTTGTTTGTCGGCATTTTAGGTACAAGCCAAAAGGACAAACAATAAATCGTCATATTGTGAAATATATGAAGTAATATACAAGGAGGATTAGTTAGAGTAGAATCCATGAGTGGATAGAAGTTTAGAGATCCAAGTTTTCAAAAAGGTATGCAAAAGTTTATTTTCTTACAGCTTCCCAGTTTAGTCTGTTAAAATTTAATAATTGTTCTTGGTTAATTGTCGAACCTTTGATCCGGAAATTATGTGTGCGTATTTAACCTCTCGGTCTCCCTTGATTGGGGGTTACCGGAAGGTGGGGTCGTAACATTTGGTTACTCTAATTGAGGTGATACCCTCTGTATGATGTGACAAGGGATTCAAATCCCATGGTGATGAGATAATGGTAATGGTCTCATGAGTGGCAATGAACGGTACCATGTGATGATGTGACAATGTTTATACTTTATACAACCTACCCTTATCTTTGGACAATCTTTTTCTAGGGTTTGTATGTAACTTAATTGATGTAGTTAAAAGATACCCAATTGTCTTTACCTAATCAGGTGAAACCCTAATCATGTAGTGCCATGTGCCATAGATCCATTCCAGTGTCAGAACTTGCTGGATGGTGAAACGAGTATTCTTAAGGGAAACTTGGAGCGCATATTGTTGCATATGCAGGGTGCATGAGACTGTGTGTCCATGTCATCATGATCCCAAGGTGTGTGGAGGATGGCTATGGCCATGCCTTGGTGTGAGAACGGTTGCGGTTGTATCTCGGAGATTTGCCCATGTGATGTGTTTGAGGACAATGACGGTTGTACCTCAATGGCATGGATTCACATACCTCGGTGTCTAGCAATGCAACCTTTATACCAAGGTAGACTAGGTGTTTTGTAGTTTGACTTTATCTGTCACTAAATCAGACTCGTAATGACTAAGGGCGGATGAGATCATAGGAGTCTGGATCTCCTAGATCTTGTATGCCACTATTTTCGACTTTGAAGTGGACAAATTGGGTCTGAGTGGTATACCTCAAACTTCTTAGGGCTTAAAATATGTAATAAAAATGTATAGTATATTTGTTTAGGGTTAAACACACTTCACATTGGATGTTTACCCTTTCCTTGCTTCTTATACTACTCAGTTTATATATAATGTAGTAAGAGAAATGAATTGTTTTACATGTTCTTCATATTCCTTCTAATCATGTACCTTGCTATGCTTATCTGTTTTAGCTGCTTATCTTGTGTAATGAGTTTAAACTATTATTTTAGATAATCTACTCATCTTGTTTAATAAGGATCCTTGTTGTAACAATAACTATTGGTTGAGAGTTATATCTCTCGCGGGGACGTTGATCTCACCCTGGGTTACCACATCTTTTTGGGTGGTCATTAGCGGTGTGGGCAGGATCGTGGTGTTGAGGAAGAGCAACTTGGAGTTCAGTAGCCTTAGAAGGTTGGCTAGCTACTAGTCGTGTAGTAGACTCCTAGTCTTATCCTTGTACTCTCAAGTCTGAGAAGGGATGTGTTTTGTAGATGATGTATATCGATACATGGTTTTGGCAGTATGCATGTGTTTGTATAGTGGCATGTATATGTTAACATGATCTTTTGTATACATGTTTGTGGTTGTGTCCACTGAACATATGTAAATACATGTTATGGTATGTGATATGATATAGACTAATGGACCTTGTTGTAATATGTTTCCGCACATGTTAGTAATATGACATCAGTTTTACTTTGCCTGCTTTTATGGTAATGTGGTTGTTTAACTATTTATTGCGTGTTTGGTTTTGAGTAATCTCCTTGATGTGACATTGGGTTGTTCCATGATAGTTTGTTATCAGATCCCTGGATTAGTTGAGTCTACATGGACATAGAACTAGGGTTTGTGTATGTTTTTGCATCATCTAACATATCTGATCATAGCTTATGCTTACGTAGATATGGCTTAAGAGCATGAAGAACATGTAGATAGTAGCTTTGTTGTGATAGGAGGTGGCACAAGAAGGCGTGCATAGGAAGACAAAGTGTCGGAGATGGGCCACAAGGAGGCGTGCATAGGAAGACAATGGCTACCATAATGTCATGCCTTATTGGTTCACATGGAAGTCATTTTGGATCTTATGGCCTCAAGCCATAACTCAAAATCTGGTCCCTCAACATCATCTCGCTTATTGTCTCATCATATGACCAATTCATCAACTAGATATATGAGGTGTATCTGTTACATAAGGAATTTGAGAACCCGCAACACTTATGATTCTTAATCTCCTTTATTTAGTGTAAAGCATGTTCTTTAGAAGAATTCTAGAAGATTAGTTATTTGATGATCATGCTCTAACTCTTTAGAGTATGATTCCTTGTTTGATTTAGACATCACTATGCCTTAATCATGAGTTATCTATGATACATTATCATAATTACTCACAAGGTCCTCAAACATTTGGTTTAAGTGTCCCATTCAATGATCACATCAAAGAGTTAATACTTTTACCAAGTTTGTACTTCATTTATGATATTCTTGAACACTTCAAGATATTCATATTGGTATTTCACTAAACACCATATGAAGCATTATCATTTATTCCAATAGGTATATAAATACATCAGTATGTATTATACCCAATAGAATAGTCATTCTCTCACTCCATCTAGTGAAGATTGACTTGTTATCATGCCCAAGACATTCATATCTCTTAATGGTTCACAACCAAAAGAGTCTGGCCTATCCATCAACATGGAAGCTAGAAATGAATTTCTCATGATAATGCTAATCAATTGTTTGAGCCATCAATAACGTTTAGGTATCATTTTATCTTATGCATACCAAGTACCCCAAGATAAATAGGGCATTGCCACAAAAGATCATATCTTTAAATTGAAACATCAACTTTATTGATAGACATCCTTGTCATTACAAGATGCATAAATAAAGTGTTTCTATTTATTGGCAAAATGAAATAGCAGTTCATAACTCTATTACATGCCCTTTGGGCTGAAATAAACTGAAAAGTACTCCTATATATGGCAGAAATACTTGCTTCAATGACGAGTGCTCTTTCTTGGTCCCTTCGTAAAGGCCATCACTTCTTTTTAGATCCTACATGTCATATATGTCAGATCCATATCTTTGTATCATATACCTCAGATAAAGAAGCGTATCAATTTTATTTCAAGATACCTGAGGTGGAGATTTCCATCCCCTCATTCTTCTTTTGTTCATGTAGATAGAGAGGGCAATTTCTCCTCTAATGTCCTGTCTCTTAACAATGGTGACATTTGCCTCCCTTAGTCACCCCTCTTTTAGCCTTTAAAGCTGAAGATGATTTGGGCTGTTGGCTAGCATCAAAACACTTCTTTGCTTTTCCCTTACCCTTGCCTTTAGACTTACCCTTCTTTTTGCTGATCAACATCACAAATTTGGGTTTGTCTTTCTTCATCTATGCCTCGACTGTCCTCAACAAGCCCAAAAACTCTGTTAATGACTTGTCAAAGTTGTTCATGTTGTAGTTCATCACAAACTGACTGTAAGATTCTAGCAATGATTGCAATATCACATAAGTAGCCAACTCTTGGCTCAGAGGGAATCTCAGTCATGTCAAGTTCTTCATATACCCAATCATATTGAGTGTGTGAGGACCTTATGGATCTCCTTATGTCATGACAAACTAGGATGGTGCCTTGGAAACATCATATCTCTCATGTTGTCTCTACAACTCATAATTCAGAGAACACAACATCAAGCACTCCACATCAATGGCATCCTCAGTTTGCTTCCAATAAGCATCCCTTTCTGCCTTTGGTGCGGTGGGACTGAGTTCATCTAGTTCTGGTGTATTTAGGACATAGAGCTTTCGCTCTTGAGCGAGAACACTTCTCAACATCCTAAACGAGTCATGGAAATTATTCCCATTTAGCTTGTCCTTCTCAAGGACCGATCACAATGAAAAGTGATTATTGTTGACAACCATTTGTTCCACAAAAAGGAAATTTGCAATTTTAGTCCAAAACTCTTTTGACTTAATTTGATTGATTTGAAAATTTTGACAATATAATTAGCCCTTTAATTAATTATCACTCCCACTATTTTATTCAAATTGATAGCCCTCACCATCAATTTAGAAGATTGTAACATACAACCTTCTAGTGAACCAAGATCCAAAACAATTGAATTATTACCCAACCAATGCCAGTGTCCATAATCAATTATTAAGGTAGGTAACACTTACCAATTACATCATATGCACTCTTGGATAGATGACATGCACAACTCTTTGCCACGAACATCTCCATGCCTCTAAGTGCTTAATCCCATTAAGATCACTTAGTTAAGTCTGACCCAAAAGCCAACACGATAGAAGTGCACCCCGCTTGGAAGGCCCACACAACTACCATCATACTTCCACGAGATAGACAACGCACCACCCTTGGGATGCCTACACTTGTCGATCAAGCTTTTCATGTATGCCTCTTATAGAAAGCATCTAAGACTTGTTATTATATTGAGGGGTTTTAATATGCTTATATATGCATATATGTATCCAATCACCACATATATAGTATGTATCATATACATGCTATATCCCACAATAAAAACATACAATAACAATAAAGCGATGATTATGGCCATCCTATTGTAATTCCTTGAGCCACAAGGAATTACAGTCATATAGGTCTACATCACATGCAACCTATTGTTGATGAAGATCATGTTCTTAGGCCATTCTGAGTTTGATCAGCTCGTCACACGACTGACCGACTTGCCTCCCAGCCGGTTGGTCGGTTGTCTCCAAGCGATCGTCTGGATCCTCCAGACGGCCGGTTCGTCAGGTCATCTGCTCCTCATCAGGCCTCCAACTGCACCATCAGTCGGTCGTCTCAGTGCACCAGTCGATCAGTTCGAACCTACAGCCGACCGTCTCACACCTACAGTCGCTCGTCTGGGGGCCCTCCAGTCTTCGATGTAATAGGAAATAAACTATCCTACTTTTACATATCTCATTAGGAAATCGCGAGTTACATTCAGGGGGAGCAAAGGTAGAATAGAATCTCGAGTTATCTCGAGTTACATCAGGAAAAGAAGAAGAGGGCTCGGTGTGCAGACTGAGAGCAAACAACCACAACCAACCAAACATACACATAAGGGTTTATAGGCCATAACCACACTACATTCCACCATCAAAACCGTTTTGAGCGACGCGTATCGTTTGCAAACATATACCATATCATATATGTATATTTTTAGTTTGGGATCATGTGGTATTAATTGGATATTTAGATCAATCCTTTAAATATTCTCATCGTATGCAATAAATAAAAGACAGTAAAACCAAAAACCGATCATATCAATTAATCCTAAAACATAGTACGTTGACGTGGCTCTGATACCACTATTGGGTTTTAGGTGGGGGAGAAGGCAGCGGAAATAAAAAAAATTCTCTCACCACAAAACCATAACCACAGATCGCATCAACGACTATGAAATAGGAAGGATGGTTTTAGCGAGTTATACCTGGTCCTAAGGCTTGCTCAGCAACAATACCTTGCAGTTAGTGTGGTCTTCAACCACCTAGTCTTCAACGGCGTCCATGCGGCTCCTGGTCCTGACCTGGACTGCGGTTGACAGTCATCCTCCTGAGCAGCAGAAACCTCCCGCCTCTATAGATAGTCCACACGGACCACGGGGAACTCTAGTCATCCTGTCCTATAAGACACTAGAAGGAGTCATCCCCTTCTGTCAGCATACTAGTCACCGACACACTCTCCCACAATCAGTTATTGTCCTACAATTATCTTTCCCTCATTGTTCCTCCCTGGATGGGTAGAACTTGCTTGGGCTCTCTCAGTTACCACAACTAGAGAGGACAACAACTTTGCAGAGTAACTAATGTTCTGAGTGGTGTTATCTGAGAAGCCCCTAGTACCCCTCTATATATAGTAGGGGTTAGGGTTCTCAGCCCCAGGCAATGCAGGATTAAAGTGGGAGTAGAAGGGTTCAGAATTTCCATGAACTGATTGCACTGCGACAACCAAACCAGTCATTTCACAAACGAACCGGTCAGTTGGGAGTGTGAGCTGGTCGGTTCACTTACTGAACCGGTCAGTTCGCGCCCCAGACTTGCCTCTAATTGGATTTCCTTGTTCGTTTCTAATTAATACTAAGATCAATCCTTGTCCCAATCGAATTGTACAAGTGAAATGAAATTTTTTTCTCACAAATCGGGACAACCCAACACTGCCCGTTTGGACACATGAACCGATCAGTTCACCAGAGTGAACTGGTCGTCTCACTGGCCATGAGCCGATCAGTTCACCCAGTGAACCGGTCAGTTGGTGGTCCAGAGTGTGCAGAACATAGTCAATGTAGTTCTCAATCAATCTAACACTCAAATCAGTTGGTTCAGCACTTAAACTTGATGATTCTGAGTTAAGTCAATTGATTGAATGTTTGATTGAGTATCTAAACACCTCTAGTAATCAATCTAAACATCATTCATGGATAAACTCCTCTTCCAGGTAAATCCTTTGTGTGTGACCTTATAGGTCCCATTTCACGTTGGCAGTGAATTTCCATAACTATCTTATGACATCACAAGCAAAGACTGGTGCCTAGTCGCACATAAGTGCTACCCAAGTGAAAAGGAAAGTTGGAGAACAACTTTCAATCCTACAGTCTGTGATTGGTGTTCCAGTGAATTTATAATTCCTTTGTCTCTGATATCCTGAATGAACTCAAGGCATGGAACTGTCATCCTTTCAACGTTCATTCATGTTACTTGATCCAAAGCAAACTGTCTGAGATATGTGTGCCATCAATATCACATATTGACTCACATGTGCATGCACATGCCTTTCTCATTCTCTCTCATCAAGTGGCCATGGACATCATACTCCCTCAAGAGGGACAAATCCCATATCTATCACTCACAGTCAAAACCCCATGTGTCAAAGTCACCCAATCATCACCTTCATAACAATCCATATTTCAGGATCGCGTTTGATGAGGTCAAAGTGTACCCAACGACATGTGATGAGTGTAGTGATTTCAGGTCTAAGAATCATAATCACCACCATCACTGTGAGAGCTGACTGTGACTACCATGTCATGGTTCCATGTGTCACTCTCATGATGGGTCTGTCCGATACACTATTCTCTAACATGTATCTATGTGCTTGGTTTGATATCACATATCATGACTAATGAGACTCTGTCATCAACCAACACACACTCCAGTCTTGCTGTGTCATTATTGTCTATCAACCTTCCACAATGACATCTGACTAGGGATAAAACAAGAATGTACAAACTCTTAGCATCCGTATGATCTCATTCTTCAAGTCCTCAACCTGAAGACATACGTCATTGAGTATTGTCATTCTCTAGACATTCATTCTATTATATCATTATCTCATAACTGTTTGAACCAGAATAAATTGGAAGCTTGCTTTTGATATTTATCAAATCAATCTTAATGTATCCCAATCCAATCATCATATGATTAGATCTCAAGGCATACATACCAACAACATGTCCATCGATGTGTCAAACTTTGAGGAAGCAGAAGAGAGACTATCTAGACAACATATTATGACCCTGATTTTAGGAGTGTGATATCTGATATAGTAATCGAAGAAGTACCTTGAGTAATATGAATTAGTGATGGAACTTGAGGTATCATGTGGTCAATTGATGAACTCTAAGGTGTGTTAGAATCATCAAAAGTATTGATAGACTTGTTGGATCAAAATTCAATGATTTATAGGCTTTGATTCTAGGGTTACACACTTGTTTATAAGGTTGTTGGAGGAATGTATTTACACAATCATATGATGGAATCTTGGTCTCAAACATAGCTAGATGAGAGATTATGCAACAAGGGATCTATGTTCAATTTTTTTTAATGATTTGGGTTCCATGTTGGAAGTCGTTAAGATTAGAAGATGTGGATTTTTGATCTATAGAGCCTCCAAAACCTTGTTCTTGGAAATAACTTATCTAGGTCTGTGACTAATATATGTCACATATCTTAGTTTTTAATGGCTGTTGAGGATAAGAAATGTGGATAGATCTACGTTGTCCCTTTACTAATATGAACATGGAGACTTCGTCTCCCACCTCCTATTTTTGCAGAGGAGGCATCCTCGACCCAGCTAAACAATGTAGATGCAAACATCAGATCAAGGGGTTGATTGCCAAATATCTCAAACTAGCTATTGTTTCATATAACTCCTCAGATATGAAGACCCCTCACCTCCCAACCTCTCCACCACCTACAATAGATGGGCTAGATAAGGTAGAAAGATTTGTGACAAGGTATGAGAAGGGAGATTCACGTCCTCGTCCACATAACATCAATAAGAGTCTAATCATGTGGCTACCAATCTGAACCAAGATGGTGATACCAATACACTAGCCTACATGTTGCCCTTTGACACCCCAGCTAGAGATGTTGACTCCATAGTCATGAGGGAATAACATGGCTTCCAAGATAACTAGAAATCTGTGAAAGGTGGCAACTGAGGTCAGGGCATCATCTCCAATTTGTGATGGAGACAATGGCTCCTACAATCTTGCCTCGAGGATTCCTTATGCAACAACACTTGCACATGAGCTTCAAAATAGAGAAACAATGATTAGCCTGCTAACGTTCACATTTGTGAGCACGAGGGTAGACTTTTGCACATCACCACCACCTTAAAGACCTCTCCCATGTTTTGTATGAGGCAACAATATCCTCAAACCATGAGGAGGAGCCACAATGGAGGAAGATAGGAGGCTGAAGTTGTAAATAAGCATCGTGGAAGATCATGGAGCCATGACCCTTATGTGAGGAACCTTGGAGCGACGACCTTTTTTCCCCAGAGTCATCCCCCCTCCCCGATGACATTGGACCTTATGAGTGGCAGACTCAAAGATGCATGCATAGAGAACATGGATTACCCACACATCATTGTCATGGCGATCTATGGAGAATGGAGCCCCCCCCGGAACTCAAGCTCAAAGTGGGAGAAGCCCAAATTGGGCAGATTGCAAAGAGAGAAGGGAGCCAGTAAGACCCGATCAAGGCACCCAAATCAGTCAGATCAACTGTGTTAGCAAGCCCTGAGTCATGCCCCACTGTGAAGGTGATGTGGTAGGCATCCAGTTAATTCTGAAGATTAGATCAATGAGTTCACATAATCACAAAAGGGTAAATACCTTCAAAATTCCCAGAATGTATCCATATCTTGCATAAAATACAATAAATATCTCCCTTTGTTAATAAATACCTCCAAAATATGTACAAATTAAAAAAAATCTAGTTCCTTACTATGTGCTCAAATCAAACTTTTTATTTTTTTTGCTCAGTAAGCGCCTTTCCTTTATTAGAACAAAGAGCGTTTATGTACATGTATATCTCGTGTGTCATTGTACATAGCTTACAAAAAGAAACAGAATATACTTATACAAAGAATATGTCATGGTATCGGGTATTTAAGCATATAACGAGACTAGATCCAAGATGTTATTCCAACATTTATTGATGTCAGAACTGGAGTTTCTGAAGATTTTTGAGTTTCTCTCTCTCCAGATGTGAATAAGAATGGATAAGCACAACAACTACTATTTCTTAGACACAAACCATAGGCAATCAACAGGTATCCTCAGCAGTTTATCAAAGAGATTATAGTTCCTCACCCTCCTCCACACGTCAACAGCAAAACTGCACTTGAAGAACATGTGCTCAATGCTTTCAATATCCTTTTCACAAAGAACACAACGAGGGGCAAACTAAAAACCAACCTTCTAAAGATAGTCCAGAGTAGGCAACTTAGCCAAGAAAAGCTTCCAAGCATGAATGATAAGAATCCTAGGATGATCATACTTCCAGATCCACTTCACCCAGTTAACAGTAATACTTTCTCCTCTGAGAATGTTCCATGCATCCTTGATCTTTAGGCTATATAAACCTTTACAACTGATCGAATCTTCATCATAGAACTTGATATTTTCCATATTAATGCACTCTCTAAGCTCCCTGAAGCACCTTCTATTAGGAATATCCCAATTTTTATCAGTAACAATGTTACTTAAATAGCCATCCTTCCCAAAACCAATTCTCATAATATTTTTTGTATCTATACAATCTCCCAGAAACTTATTACCCAGCAACCAGGGCTCCTTCCAGATTTTGAAGCTAGTACCATCACCAATATGAATATCAATCAATGGCAATATCATGCTTCTATAGCTGCACATGTTCTTCCACATCCATGAGCTATTAGCTTTGACTTTATAGGACCAAAAAGAATCCATTTTTATGTATTTTTCATTCAACCATTTCACCCACAGAGAATCCTTTTTAGAAGCAATATTCCAAGCATTAACAATCATCCCTACTTTTTTAGACTCTTCAATTCTTCTAATACCCAATCCTCCCTCCTTCTTGGGTCTACACATATTGTCCCACTTGACATAATGAATTTTCTTATCCAAAGATACACCTTCCTAGATAAAGGATTTGCATAAACTATTAATCTCCTTCAAGATACTAGCAGGTAAGGGAAAGGTAGCTGACCAGAAAAGATGAAGAGCATTGAGAGTAGATGTAACTAGTTCCACTCTACCTCCAAACAAAAGGGTTCTCATTTTCCAACTTTCTAGCTTTTTCTTCATCTTATCAATTAAAGGTAGTTAGAAAGATTTTTTCAGTTTGCCACAGAATAGAGGTAACCTGAGATATCTCATAGGAAGAGTGCCTTTGTTAATGTTCAGAACCTTGGCTATGAAATACCCATCTACATTTTTACTACAAAATAAATGACTTTTCTTTGGATTCATTTCCAAGCCAGAAACTTTCCCAAACTATGCCATCAGAGATTTAAGAGCAATTGCATTATCATTGTTGGCTTTAGCATAAATCATCACATCATCAACAAATAAGGAGTGTGACACCGACATACTTCTAGAATTTAAAGGTTTGAAATACTCCCTCCTCACAGAGTTCTCCATCATAGCACTAAACCCCTGCATAGCAATTACAAAGAGAGAAGGAGCCAGCAGATCACCTTGGCGAATGCCATTAGAAGGATAAATGACATTAGTAGGACAACCATTGACCAGAATATGCAAACTCATGGTATTCATAATGGTTTTAATCCAGTCAATAAAGCAAAGAGGAAATTTCATTTTTTCCATCACTATAAAAAGAAAAGGCCATTTCATAGAATCGTATGCTTTCGTTAAGTCAGCCTTGATGCACATTTTTTCACTTCCATTACTCAAATTAAAATCACTTATCAGCTCATTCGATAGGAGAAGGGAATCATCAACTTTCCTACCCTTAATGTAGGCAATCTGGTTAGGACTTATAATAGAGGGAAGTATCTTTTGAAGTCTATTCAAAAGAATTTTTAAAATGATCTTGAATAGAAAATTACACAGAGCTATTGACCTCCAATCACTAATACTTTCAGCATCTTGGAAATTAGACTTTTCATAACCGAGGATGGTTTCTAATTATGATAACAATGCTTCTTTTTAGGGTGTATGAGATATAATAAATGATATTTGACCGTGATAAAATATAATAAAATTGTTGTAGAACTCTAGAGATAATCTAAACTCATTTATGGATTTGAATGGGATAATATTTCCTTATACTAGATTCTTTTCTATTAGTGACTAATTCATTGCTTAAAAGTCATGTTAATTCTAGAAAACTGATAAAACACCAAAATATATTGAAAATAGAACTAGATTAAACTACGATATGTTGATCAATATAAAAATACCAGAGACACATTTTATACATAGAAACTAGGTTTGGACTAAACTCTAATATGGACCTAAATGCCACTAAAATGGTGAACTGTGTATTAATGATTGTTAGTTGTTATTGATTGGGTGATGTCCAAATAATTTAAATGATTATGGGTGTATAAGGAATCTCTAAACTCAGGTACATGGGATTACTTAAGTACATGACTAGTTTTCCTTATATGAAATCTAAATATAATGTATTTCTTGTTCTTATTTTATATAATTGCTTGGGTGTACTATGAATATAGTACTAATCTTTGCCATGTCACTAAGAACAAATAAAGAAATGGATGGTCTATAGCTACTAAGCGCTAATATTCTCTATCTATCTATCTATCTATCTATCTATCTATCTATCTATCTATCTATCTATCTATCTATCTATCTATCTATCTATCTATCTATCTATCTATCTATCTATCTATCTATCTATCTATCTATCTATCTATCTATCTATCTATCTATCTATCTATCTATCTATCTATCTATCTATCTATCTATTTATCTATCTATCTATCTATCTATCTATCTATCTATCTATCTATCTACCTACCTATCTACCTACCTACCTACCTACCTACATATCTATCTATCTATCTATCTATCTATCTATCTATCTATCTATCTATCTATCTATCTATCTATCTATCTATCTATCTATCTATCTATCTATCTATCTATCTATCTATCTATATATCTATCTATCTATCTATCTATCTATCTATCTATCTATCTATCTATCTATCTATCTATCTATCTATCTATCTATCTATCTATCTATCTATCTATCTATCTATCTATCTATATATCTATCTATCTATCTATCTCTTTCTCTCTAAATACACGCCCAAACCATCCCCATAGCCCTAGGGGAGGGGATCCCCATATACTAAGGGGTTGGGAGGGCCCAACATAAAAGTAAATATGAGGTACTCACACCACTTAGTAATACATTCTTATCAAAAGAATAATATAGAGAATGGTTTCCCTAATTTTCACATTACACAATGTTTTCCATTACTCTTTCTGTAAGACCCCTGACCTAGATTTCTAGTTGATCTTGCTTTATTAGAATAATTAGATTATTAAAACCTTAAAAAAACCTCATTATTGCTTTTATAACATGTTATGGGCTTATGTTTTCATTTTGGTCTAGTTTGGACATTGTTTGAGCTAGTTATGCTTATATGTGTTTGTTTTGGACCTAATTGTAATTTACCAATTCTTAGGGCTTTTCTTGCAATTTTTCACATGCTTGTTGTGAATCACATTTTTTGACATCATTTTGGAGAGAGAAGTCCTTTGGGGAGCCTTGTTGTACCTTGATTTGATGTGGTGACAACATGTGTTTGGTTTTAGGGTTTGCTTGGATACCCTATGTGGATGGTTGGCCTTGTAGTATGTTGACAATTGAGCTTGTGTTTTGGCGGTTGCCAAGGATCTTTTTATCCATGATTCTTGGTAGTCGATGATGCTTGATGTATATCCCCTTAGTCTTGATAGTTGATGAGGCCATGACACCCTCTAGGTCGCCAAGAAACCCTAGGGTGTGACTGATGGATTTTATGATATTAAGCAATCATTGAATTTTGGACAAGTGGTCTATGAGAATATCAATAGTCAATGGATTTTATAGACAAGTGAGGACACTAAATTTTCTTGGTTTTATCCCCCTAAGTTTCATGTTTGAGCATGGTCTTGCATGGATGAGTTTTGGTGGACACATGTCATATGTTTGCATGCCACCTAGCCTTCTTATCTCTCTCCAACCCTTGGCTATATAAATCTCTCTCATTGCATGCAACTAAACCCTTTGCAACCTCTTTCTCTCTTCTTAACCTTAGAGTTTGTCCCTCTTGTTCTTAGTGGAGAAGGTGGAGCTTGAGCTTGAATAAGGTGGCCGATCCATCTTGCATGTTGAGCTAGGGTTTGGAGCAACCCTTCTTGTGATTGTTTGGTGATATCCTTGATCCTCTTTTGTATTGGTAAGTGATCTCTCTTTCATCTTCATTTTCCTTTCTATACCCTCTTATTCTTTCTCTTCTTGACTGAATCCATGGTTCTCCATGGTAGTGCTTGAGTAGAGCTTGAAGAACTTCTCTCCCTTGATTTTCTACCTAGTGTTTGCTCTCTTTCTTGCTCCTAGACCTAGGGTTTTCCTCTTTCTTGGAGGTGGAGCTAGCTTGGCCGAGAGTGGTGAACAAGCTAGGGTTTCTTTCTCTTTCCTTAGAGCTTCCTTGCTATTGGAGTTTCTTCTTCACCTTTGAGGCAAGTTAAATAACTTTCTCCTCGATTATTGCTTACACTTACCTTGCATGTAAGTAATTTATCCTAAAAATGTAGTCACAACTTGAAAGATGATATCTTGATCTAGGGTTTATGTTTCATGGTAATCTTGAGTATATAACTCCCCTTTGCTGAACCCTAATCCTTGTTCATGATTATCTACCTTTGGTGATGGTGGTTTTGATGCATGCATGTCTATGGAAACGTTGGTTTTTCTCTCTCTAAGACATGGTTTTGCTTTATCTCATGATGGTTGAAATTATAGTTTTGGAGTTGATCTTTTCCTTGTGTCTCTTTGGATATATCCAATAAAATTGTAATGATACATAGAATATTAGCATGGCCCCTGCGCAAGGATGACATGCACAAATTGAGAAATGGACCTTGACGACTCTTCAGATTCTTGATGATGATCAACCTATTTTATCATAGCCATGTTGATGTTGAGTGGTCACCAAGTTTGACTTGTGTTATCTAAGGATAGTCTTTCTATGTGGTCGATGAAGTTTCTCTCCATGGTTTGGTCGCTATATTTGATGATGAATCCTCTTCGGTCGCCAATGATTTCTTGGTTCTCTTCGGTCACCATGTTTGGATCTATGTGGTCGCCAATATGTACATCTTTGGTGGTCGATGAGGGGTTTGAACCCTGATGTCTTCGGTCGCCAATTTTGACAATTCTCTAATGGTCAATGAAGGTAGTGCACCTAGTCTCAGCGGTATCCAGTGTGCTTGACCTAAGGGTCTCTAAAGTGGCTGATCTATTCAGTCTCTATGAATGGTATGACATGGTTTTCAACAGTCGATGATGTGTCTAATCCTATGAAACCAGTTGTGTTTTTTTGGTCTACATGGTCCTGATATTTGTTGACTTTATGGTGATGAGGTTTGACCTAATCACTTGCATGATTGTCGGAGATGATGGGTTTTAGGGCTTAACTTTAATTGCTGATCTGAAATCCTAATTTGGTTACCTTGTTGAACCTAAACCTTAAAATAAGTATGTGATGATGTTGCTTAGTTTTTTGAGTAATTAGCATGATGATGGAATGATTTTTCTCTCCTAAATTGTTGTAACCCTAATTTTCTATCTTGTGAATACCATGCTTCTTAAATACATTAGTATGCCAAACTTATGTGACACATGAATGGTGATGACTATGATCCTTGATGAGGCATGGAGAGATGATGATATTCTTATAGGAGATAATATGAATGGTCTTATGAGCGTGGACATGGTTAGTGTTACAACCCCAATTTTTGGGTTCATTTGGTGAGAAATGTAATTTCTCATATTAAAGATATTTGAACAAATAATGATATAATTTGTTTGGAATAAATGAATTTCGTGTATGATAGCCTTGTGTGTTTTTCTTGATGGGCCTCATTGGCCGTTAGGCCCAATTGAAAGAAAAAGAAAAAGAAATGAAAGAGGAATTCAATTGGATAAAGGATTACATAAGAAAATAAATAAAAGAAGAACAAAAGGCTAAAGGAATATTTTCCAAAATAAAATTTCAAGATATAAAGGTTCCTTGGGGTTCAAGGAACCCAGGACAATAATATAATAGCAAAAGTAATAGGAAATATGAGGAAAATATGAATAAATAAGTGATAACTTGAAACTGAAGAAAAGGGATCGTTTTCTTTAGATAATGACTTCAATATTTGCATGATGAGAGATAAAAGTATGAAAGAGTTTCCCTTAAAATTTGAACCAAAAAGGAGTTAAGGATTGGGAGATATCAATTTTTCAAGTTATCCTTGTTTTTGGACTTTATTTCGAAAATTAGGAAACTGATTTTCCTTTTGCTAGAACGGGCGCAATGAGGGTCGTTGGATCTTGATCCAACGCACACCGCTCATCATCTAGGTCCCAGTAGGACGAGGACTCTGGCTGGTTCAGGGGAATTTTCCTCTTCTTATTTCTCAGTTTTGAGGCAATGAATCGATGAGATAACAGTCCCATTAGGATCGGGAGATCTGTACGAAGAATCTAGACCCAAGATTTATGGGCAACCATCGACGAGGGAAGAACCCCAACCGCGGGACTCCTAGGACCTATCCCTATATAAGGGAGGGCACACAAGGGTACCATCATCCTTACAAACTATCCCCATCACTGTGGAGCACGACGAAGAGTGGAGCGGCACTTCCAATTGTTGAATCTAACCTGACCCACCCCCTCTGCGACCTGCCAGTCGGTGACAACACTCCTGCAACGCGTTGGTGGTGAAGGTCAGGCAGAATTACGCAATTGACTGAGGCAGCAAGTTCGTACATCGCCAGAGAAGCTTCGTGGCTTCTCAGTTGTCCCGCGGGTGGCCTAGAGTTGAAGGTCGACTGGTGAGTTGACCGCGAGACTTTGCTCAGATGGAGGTATACGACGAGTCCACCACCATCCGATCTTAGTCCACAGTGGTCTCAAATTGGATCCGACACTCCTGCGTGGGAGCAGCGTTTTTTAGGCGTGCACAACTAGAACCATCAGATTCGAGAAGCGGACCACTGGTCCACAGATCGAGCGGCCATCAAATTTCGGTAAAATTCTCTCTCTAATCAAATAATCCAGAATATTACTTTTCCTTGCAAAATTAATAGAAAACGCTAGGAATATCCAATGAGGAAACTTTATATATGAAAGTTGCATAGAAAAATACAAGGAACATGATAAAAATACTTTGAGAATCTAGTTCTACCTCGTTTTTCAAAATTACTTTAATTTCGTAGAAAAGTGCATTAAAAAGTAATTAGAAACCCTAATTGTATATAAAGGATGCATCTTTGAAGATTAATAGGTTAATTTGAAAGGAATTGACCTGCTGATTAGTAATATAGAGTTTTCATCCGTTTTGTATACAAAATTGGTAGTTTTAGGGTTTTAATCCATAAATGAAGAATAATACATTTAGAAACCCTAATTTAGGGAAAAAGAGGATAAGATCATATATATAATTTGAAAGATGTGAAAATATGTTGTTAAATGATGGTTCTAAGTTATTTGAATATAAAAGTCCTTAATTCTGGATAAATACCCTAAATGTAGTAATTAGGGTTTTCTCATGAATAAAAGGTAGAATTATGACAAATTGAGTTCCTATGTGATTAGACTATAATGAACTTTGAATTAATGATAAATGCATACAATGATCTTGTCATGGATTAAAAGGATAAAAATAATAGTTTTAATGTAAAAGAGGCCTAATGAACTTAATTAATGGTTAATGGTGCCTTTAATCCAAAGATAAGGTTATATTTTGTTAAGATAACCTTAATATTAAAGAATAGATGAGATAATTAGGGTTTATGAGTAATGGTACAAAATTAGGGTTTAGAATAATAAAAGATGAAGTGAAAACCTAATTGAAAAATGAAACCCTAAAATGGATACGGAAACCTTAGGAAGCAATTTCAAGTTGAATTGAAAGAATCTTCATAAAGTGTGTAGTAAATAAAGTACATGTGTTTTTTAGGATTCTTGATTGTGTGGTTGAACTATTTGCTTGGATGGATTTCTTGGTTGGAATTGATATTAGTTTGAGAAATCTACTGAATAGGTATGTGGTTACGCTTATGAATAATCGCTTTAGTTTCACGGCGATTTCCGAATGATTTTATCGGTGGCTTGAAAATAACTGTTGGATGCCTTTTATTTCATGCAACTATAAAGTGACTAGGATTATCACTATGAATATATATATATATATATATATATATATATATATATATATATATATATATATATATATATATATATATAACTGTCTTAGATCCGAATCCACCTCTATGGCTTATAAAGGCTAAAAAGGGGTAACCTAGAGTAAGGTCTAGGTTATCATGGGTTAGAAACTGGGCTACCAAGTGTAGTGCCATGAGACCCTCTAGCATGCCATGAGTTAAGGAGTGGGCTAATTACGGGTAGTACCATGTGACTCAACCCTAGAAACTGGTTCACCTATAGGTGGGACCATGAGGGGTTTAATGGGGATCTACTAAAGGGAAAGTAGCATCCAGGTCCACTGCAAGGACAACACAGAGGGTAGGGAATACATGGATCGCGTAGTTATATTTAAAATGTAAAATTGTTTGTTAAGTGGTAATTGGCTGCAATACATTGTTAAGAATAATTGCATGATTATTGTTTCCCCCACATACCAGCTTCGACTGACTGACGTTTTGTTTGTCGGCGTTTTAGGTACAAGCCAAAAGGACAAATAGTAAATCGTCATATTGTGAAATATATGAAGTAGAATACAAGGAGGATTAGTTAGAGTAGAATCCATGAGTGGATAGAAGTTTAGAGATCCAAGTTTTCAAAAAGGTATGCAAAAGTTTATTTTCTTACAAATTCCCAGTTTAGTATATTAAAATTTAATAATTGTTCTTGGTTAATTGCCGAACCTTTGTTCCAGAAATTATGTGTGCGTCTTCGACCTCTCGGTCTCCCTTGATTGGGGGTTACCGGAAGGTGGGGTCGTAACATTTGGTATTAGAGCGTAGGTTCCTCACTTAACCATTAATAATTATTAAATTTTACAAACTCCATAGAACCCAAGGGAGTTATTAGAGGATTATCCAAAAGATGGAGGTGTCTAGAAAAGGATCACGACTGGGGGCTGGCAATATTTTCCTCCGCACCGCTAGTCGGAATACGAGGACTCCCAGATCCGTGTGACTGCCTGGCCAAAGTCTTAGGGTATGAATCGAAATAAGATACCTTTAGGAGTTTCTCATCTTATTCATCCTTTCTCAATTCAAATTCTGTTAAGGACCTTAAGGATTAGGGTTTCCTCTCTTCTCCTCACCCTCTTGAGGTATGGGTAAGGTTAATAAGGTCTAAGGAATCCTCCACCAAATTAATGAAAAGAATGTAAATAAGATGCCATGGACATAAGCTTAATAGATTAAGCATAGATACATGCTTAGGTCGTATGACATAAGTTGTCATGTCCTCAGAAGAGACTTGAGGCTAGACCTTCTTGTCAGGAGGATAAGTAACGAGAGTTAGTCTTGGAGATAGAGATCTCCATTACAAGTAGAGACCTAGCACATCCTCTGAGGATGATGCTAACCCTAACCCTAAGTGAAGGTTAGAGAGAGAGATGGCATGATGAGTTCGACCAGGTGTTTGAAAGGACATGCCTTTGGGATGCCGTATGATCCATGGGTGACCTAGCACCTTTGCAACCCAACCCTGGGAAGGGTCGTGCATGTTAGGGTAAAGGATAACTCCTTCGATGATGATGTTAGTGAAGGACCTGTAGAAAACCTATGGGATTATGTGAGTAGGGCATAGCATGCACCCAGGGTACGTTAGTAGTGTGAGAAATAGGTTGAAACCCTAACCAGGAGAGTATGAAGGATGGCTTATGAAATAAGCATAAAGAACTATGGTTAACCTTGAGCGAACATAAGTTGAACATAGGCTTCATCCAGGTAGGGGCATGCCTTCGAGGTTGATCCTTCACAAAGAGAGGACCTATAATGGTGAGGTTGGTTGTAGGGTTAGCTCTAGAAAGAGAGAGTAGGAACCAAACAAGAAGGTTGGAATCCTAGACTCTGAGATATGAGGAAAAGTAGGGAGTTGAGGATGATGTGACCTAAGTGGATGACAGTGGTTGCCTTATGCTTGACCCCTGGAGGCTGATGATATCTTGGTTTCCTTTAGAAGAACCAAACCCTAGAGAGAGGATGAGGCTTCTGTCACCTATGTGCATATGGTATAAGTGTTTACCTTCTGAAAAAGGAAGAAGAAGTTTTGTATACCCTGGAGAGGTTTAGTAACAGGTTATGAGGCCTTGTACCTTGTTGTTTGTCCTCGAGGAAGACTCAACGTTAAAGTGTCGATCGAGGAAAAAGGATGACCCGATACATGTTTGGTTTGTGGTTAAGAGGTTGAGCATGCAGTTGGACACCCAAAAAGTGAACCTAGGGTTCCTAGGCCTAAGAGGGGAAGTGGTGTACCTAATTCTCATGATGAGAGTTGAGTTTCTATAGATGCGAGCATGGTACTCCTTATGTTCAGAGGAAAGGAAAACCCCTTACGTTTAAGGTATGTTTGGCAAACCCCTCCCAGCTAAGTTGATGACATGGGAAGGTATGACCTTGATCTAATGAGAACCCAGATGACCTAGCCTGGTTTAGTGGTATGCTTGTGCCTTAATAGCTTACTAGGGTTAAGCGTATGGATGTAAACCGTAGACCTAAGGATGTTTGTGACCTTGTGGTCAAGAGTTGTAGTTTCCTCCCATCCTGGGAGAGGGACCCTTTTGTAGGGTGTATACCAGTTGTGTTGGTTAAGGTAACCTAAAGAGGTTTCATAAGATCGTGAGAAGCTAAGTGAAAAGTAAATGGTATGAGATGAACCTATAGACCCGTAGATATCCATCTCTAAGTGCATGTGGATGTGTTACCATGGAGGTAACCGGTAAGGGGCCTGACCAAGGTAGGCAGGTCACCGTGACCCCTATGAAAGGATGGAAGTCATCCCATGAATGCAGAGAGAGATGATGAAGGCTTGGGTAAGGTTATAAGTTAAACATGTACTATAAGAGAATCTTAAGTCTATCCTAGGATTAGGTAAGGATAAGACCGACGAAAGTCGGAGTTGCCTAATTCCCTAGTTGCACATGACCATAGGGCCAGGAGGTAACAACTATCATTGTCTGAGGGCCATGGGTTAGGAGATTGATCACCTTCATGAACTCATGGGACCCAAAGGGCAGATGAGTAGGGCACTCTCTGGATGCATAAGGGAAGAGGGATGACCCCAAAAGTGTCGGCACCCTATAGACCTCAAGGAGATGACCGAGGGTTGTGTGTAAACCCAAGTAGGTTCGAGACCAGTTTTCCATGGAAGTAACTTTGATATCATGATGTTTGTGATGTAGGGACATATGTGGCACATTGCAACTTAGATGTAAAGGTGTATTGGCAAGGTGGGATGTACCATCTCTACTCTTGGAACAGGAAGAAATCTGTATTTGGACTGCAACCAAATGCTTATTTCCTCTTATTATGGGGGTGAGAGATAGGACAATACGCATGCCATACACCAAGGATAAAGATGATGTGGGTTGGAACGTTCCCACGAGATATGGGGACAGAGGAGATAACATACCCTGGTAAAGTGAATGATACATAGATGGTTTGCAAACACTAAAGAGAGATAAGATAGTCATCGTATAAGGATGTTGTTAGCATGGGCTATGTGGAATTTGCAAGTGATGCAAGGTATAGTTTGATCATCATGAGGATGAGCCCGGAGTTTTCTCGATGAAGATAGTTTTAGAGTCGAGATGAGATGATAAGTGGAATACATGAAGGTGTATGTCTCCAACATTACCTAATACCTAAGGATGTGAAGTGGTAATGGATGCTCTGGTTGAGATATATCTAACTAGTTTGGCTAGAAGCTAGAAGAGGTTGTTTGGATAACCCTAAGTTTGGAAAGAAGATATGTTTGGCTAACACTCTGATGTAATGAGATCAGTTAATGGTTGTTTGGTTAGCCAGTCTAGTCCTTGATGCAATGAAATGATGGTGGTAGAACCTTAGATGCACATCTTTGGAAAGGAAGGTGATGAAACCCCGACTAGAGTGGTTTAGGGTTTCTGAGGAATAGATCTTGAGGAATAATGACATACATGAGATCATGATCACCATACACTGTACTACGAAGATAATAAGTGACGGTAGTACTTTAGATGCCTAAGATAAAGTTGCATGTGGTATATGGCCATGCAAGCCGAGGGAGAAGGATGAACACCAGTAACCCAGTGCATTGATATAAAGGATAAAGAGTCCCCAAAAGAGAAAGGGAGTTCATTACTATGGATGTTGTAAGTCTCCCCTGGACCAAGGAAGGTCGAAATGCAATATGGATTATGGTAGACCGCCTTACCTAGATGATATGAGAAAGAAAGAGTTTTGCCAAGGGATAGATTTGGTTGAACTACCCATGAGTGAGATGGTTCAGCTACACCATTATGCAAGTTCAAAGGTTCTTGAGTTTGACCTAAAGTTTCCCTTTCAAAAGGTGGGAGTAGGTACATGAAGAACTCGATGTTAGTACAGTTTATCACCCCTAACTAATGGTTAGTATAATCCAGACTAAAGGGTTTGATGAGAGCATGTGTGCTCATTCAGGGTGATATCTAGAGATAGTTCTTGTCCTATGAAAGATGTGACAATGACCACCATAGCCAGTATCAGGATTTATAAGAAGCTCTGTAAGGGAGGTTGTGTCGGTCACCACTTCAGTAAGGTGATGTTGGTGAAAGGACCACATGATGGTTAGAAAAGGACCACAGTGCGTGTAGATGAAGTCACTTTGATCGTGCAATGGATGAAAGGAGCCTAAAGATGACGAGAGTCATGAGTAGATGCAAAGTAGACTGACATGTAGTTCACTATGGGAGAATATGTGACATGAAAATCTGATCCCACTAAGTTATAGCTAAGAGAGCTCAGTCCCCGATGCATGGGTTCTTTTGACATGGTTTGGTGGAGAAGGTTAAGTTTGACCTTACCCCTCAGGATAAAGTAATGTGTGAAGAGTTCCATGTGTCCAATTTAGAGCACTATGTGAGGTACCCCGACCATGTGCTGAGCAATGAACCTAGTGAGCCCCAAGGGAGGCTGAAATGGCCTGAGTCACATGTGCAATTTAAAGACGCCAGAATGAAAGAACTCAGAGGAAAAAAAATGTGATGATAAAGGTTCTTTGGAAGCGCCATGGGTAAGGTAAAGCCACATAGAGGCCAATTATGGACATGGAGTAGTCTTATCCTGAATTGTTTGCTTGCTTGATAGAATTTTGAGGACAAAATTCCTGTAAGAGGGGAAGGATGTTACAACCCCAATTTTTGGGTTCATTTGGTGAGAAATGTAATTTCTCATATTAAAGATATTTGAACAAATAATGATATAATTTGTTTGGAATAAATGAATTTCGTGTATGATAGCCTTGTGTGTTTTCTTAATGGGCCTCATTGGCCGTTAGGCCCAATTGAAAGAAAAAGAAAAAGAAATGAAAGAGGAATTCAATTGGATAAAGGAATGCATAAGAAAATAAATAAAAGAAGAACAAAAGGCTAAAGGAATATTTTCCAAAATAAAATTTCAAGATATAAAGGTTCCTTGGGGTTCAAGGAACCCAGGACAATAATATAATAGCAAAAGTAATAGGAAATATGAATAAAAAAGTGATAACTTGAAACTGAAGAAAAGGGCTCGTTTTCTTTAGATAATGACTTCAACATTTGCATGATGAGAGATAAAAGTATGAACGAGTTTCCATTAAAATTTAAACCAAAAAGGAGTTAAGGATTGGGAGATATCAAATTTTCAAGTTATCCTTGTTTTTGGACTTTATTTCGAAAATTAGGAAACTGATTTTCCTTTTGCTAGAACGGGCGCGATGAGGGCCGTTGGATCTTGATCCAACACGCACCACTCATCGTCTAGGTCCCAGTAGGACGAGGACTGAGGCTAGTTCAGGGGAATTTTCCTCTTCTTCTTTCTCGGTTTTGAGGCAATGAATCGATGAGATAACAGTCCCATTAGGATTGGGAGATCTGTACGAAGAATCTAGACCCAAGATTTATGGGCAACTGTCTACGAGGGAAGAAACCCCCAACCGTAGGACTCCTAGGACCTATCCCTATATAAGGGAGGGCACACAAGGGTAGCATCGTCCTTACAAACTATCCCCATCACTGTGGAGCGCGACGAAGAGTGGAGCGACGCTTCCAATTGTTGAATCTAACCTGACCCACCCCCTCTGTGACCTACAAGTCGGCGGCGACACTCCTGCAACGCGTTGGTGGTGAAGGTCGGGTAGAATCGCGCAATTAACTGAGGCAGCAAGTTCAAACATCGCCAGAGAAGCTTCATGGCTTCTCAGTTGTCCTGCGGGTGGCCTAGAGTTCAAGGTCGACTGGTGAGTTGACCATGGGACTTTGCTCAGACGGAGGTAGACGACGAGGCCACCACCATCCGATCTTGGTCCACAGTGGTCTCGAGTTGGATTCGACGCTCCTGCGTGGGAGCAGCATTTGTTAGGCGTGTGCAATTAGCACCATCAGATTCGAGAAGCGGACCACCAGTCCACAGATCGAGCGGCCATCAAATTTCAGTAAAATTCCCTCTCTAATCAAATAATCCAGAATATTGCTTTTCCTTGCAAAATTAATAGAAAACACTAGGAATATCCAATGAGGAAACTTTATATTTGAAAGTTGCATAGAAAAATACGAGGAACATGATAAAAATACTTTGATAATCTATTTCTACCTCATTTTGCAAAAGTACTTGAATTTGGTAGAAAAGTGCATTAAAAAGTATTTAGAAACCCTAATTGTATATAAAGGATGCATCTTTGAAGATTAATAGGTTAATTTGAAAGGAATTGACCTGTTGATTAGTAATATAGAGTTTTCATCCGTTTTGTATACAAAATTGGTAGTTTTAGGGTTTTAATCCATAAATGAAGAATAATACATTTAGAAACCCTAATTTAGGGAAAAAGAGGATAAGATCATATATATAATTTGAAAGATGTGAAAATACATTGTTAAATGATGGTTCTAAGTTATTTGAATACAAAAGTCCTTAATTCTGGATAAATACCCTAAATGTAGTAATTAGGGTTTTCTCATGAATAAAAGGTAGAATTATGGCAAATCGAGTTCCTATGTGATTAGACTATAATGAACTTTGAATTAATGATAAATGCGTACAATGATCTTGTCATGGATTAAAAGGATAAAAATAATAACTTAATGTAAAAGAGGCCTAATGAACTTAATTAATGATTAATGGTGCCTTTAATCCAAAGATAGGGTTATATTTTGTTAAGATAACCTTAATATTGAAGAATAGATGAGATAATTAGGGTTTATGAGTAATGGTACAAAATTAGGGTTTAGAATAATAAAAGATGAAGTGAAACCCTAATTGCAAAACAAAACCCTAAAATGGATACAAAAACCTTAGGAAGCAATTTCAAGTTGAATAGAAAGAATCTTCATAAAGTGTGTAGTAAATAGAGTACATGTGTTTTTCAAGATTCTTGATTGTGTGGTTGAACTATTTGCTTGGATGGATTTCTTGGTTGGAATTGATATTAGCTTGAGAAATCTACTGAACAGGTATGTGGTTAAAATGTAAAATTGTTTGTTAAGTGGTAATTGGCTGCAATACATTGTTAAGAATAATTGCATGATTATTGTTTCCCCCACATACCAGCTTCAGCTAACCGATGTTTTGTTTGTCGGCATTTTAGGTACAAGCCAAAAGGACAAACAATAAATCATCATATTGTGAAATATATGAAGTAAAATACAAGGAGGATTAGTTAGAGTAGAATCCATGACTGGATAGAAGTTTAGAGATCCAAGTTTTCAAAAAGGTATGCAAAAGTTTATTTTCTTACAGCTTCCCAGTTTAGTCTGTTAAAATTTAATAATTGTTCTTGGTTAATTGTCGAACCTTTGATCTAGAAATTATGTGTCCGTATTTGACTTCTCGGTCTCCCTTGATTGGGGGTTACCGGAAGGTGGGGTCGTAACATTTGGTTACTCTAATTGAGGTGATATCCTCTGTATGATGTGACAAGGGATTCAAATCCCATGGTGATGAGATAATGGTAATGGTCTCATGAGTGGCAATGAACGGTACCATGTGATGATGTGACAATGTTTATACTTTATACAACCTACCCTTATCTTTGGAGAATCTTTTTCTAGGGTTTGTATGTAACTTAATTGATGTAGTTAAAAGATACCCAATTGTCTTTACCTAATCAGGTGAAACCCTAATCATGTAGTGCCATGTGCCATAGATCCATTCCAGTGTTAGAACTTGCTGGATGGTGAAACGAGTATTCTTAAGGGAAACTTGGAGTGCATATTGTTGCATATGCAGGGTGCATGAGACTGTGTGTCCATGTCATCCTGATCCCAAGGTGTGTGGAGGATGGCTATGGCCATGCCTTGGTGTGAGAACGGTTGCGATTGTATCTCGGAGATTTGCACATGTGATGTGTTTGAGGACAATGACGGTTGTACCTCAATGGCATGGATTCACATACCTCAGTGTCTAGCAATGCGACCTTTATACCAAGGTAGACTAGGTGTTTTGTAGTTTGACTTTATCTGTCACTAAATCGGACTCGTAATGACTAAGGGCGGATGAGATCATAGGAGTCTGGATCTCCTAGATCTTGTATGGCACTATTTTCGACTTTGACGTGGATAATTTGGGTCTGAGTGGTATACCTCAAACTTCTTAGGGCTTAAAATATGTAATAAAAATGTATAGTATATTTGTTTAGGGTTAAACACACTTCACATTGGATGTTTACCCTTTCCTTGCTTCTTATACTACTCAGTTTATATATAATGTAGTAAGAGAAATGAATTGTTTTACATGTTCTTCATATTCCTTCTAATCATGTACCTTGCTATGCTTATCTGTTTTAGCTGCTTTTCTTGTGTAATGAGTTTAAACTATTATTTTAGATAATCTACTCATCTTGTTTAATAAGGATCCTTGTTGTAACAATAACTATTGGTTGAGAGTTATATCTCTCGCTGGGACGTTGATCTCACCCTGGGTTACCACATCTTTTTGGGTGGTTGTCAGCGGTGTGGGCAGGATCGTGGTGTTGAGGAAGAGCAACTTGGAGTTCAGTAGCCTTAGAAGATTGGCTAGCTGCTAGTCATGTAGTAGAGTCCTAGTCTTATCCTTGTACTCTCAAGTCTGAGAAGGGATGTGTTTTGTAGATGATGTATATCGATACATGGTTTTGGCAGTATGCATGTGTTTGTATAGTGGCATGTATATGTTAACATGATCTTTTGTATACATGTTTGTGGTTGTGTCCACTGAACATATGTAAATACATGTTATGGTATGTGATATGATATAGACTAATGGACCTTGTTGTAATATGTTTTCGCACATGTTAGTAATATGACATCAGTTTTACTTTACCTGCTTTTATGGTAATGTGGTTGTTTAACTATTTATTGCGTGTTTGGTTTTGAGTAATCTCCTTGATGTGACATTGGGTTGTTCCATGATAGTTTGTTATCATATCCCTGGATTAGTTGAGTCTACATGGACATAGAACTAGGGTTTGTGTATGTTTTTGCATCATCTAACATATCTGATCATAGCTTATGCTTATGTAGATATGGCTTAAGAGCACAAAGAACATGTAGAGAGTAGCTTTGTTGTGATAGGAGGTGGCACAAGGAGGCGTGCATAGGTAGACAAAGTGCCGGAGATGGGGCCGAAGTAGCCTGGGGTGCCTCAGTTTGACCCAACAATCATGTCCAATCCAACATTTTAGTCCATGTTTGGACAGTTGATGGCCACAATTTCACATATGGCGGATAGAGAGACCACACCTCAAACAAGGGTAGCTATTCCCAATGTGGAATCCTAGGGTTCTAGGAAGACTTTTGAGCAACTGAGACATGTCAGGGTGATCAAGTATGTAGGTATGGTGGACTCTGTAGATGCATATATGTGGCTAACTTAGCTTGAGAAGGATTTCAAGATCCTTGATATCCCAGAATAGGACAAGGTGGAGCATGTCATGTATCTATTGAAGAGCAGTGCTGGACATTTGTGGGCCATAAAGGAGGAGAAGAGACCCAAAGTTGTTATATATTGAGAGGTGTTTTGGCGAGAGTTTGTGAGCAGATACTTCCTGGAGACATATCTGGATGAGAATATATCACAGTTTCAAAAGATTTGGTAGGGATCTATGTCGATCAATGAGTATGAGGCAAAGTTTATAGAGTTGTTGAGGTTCTATTCTCACATGGCAACAATGGATAAGGAGCGGATCTGAAGGTTTGAGAAGGGATAGAGCATGGAATTCACGAAGATAGTGTCTACTTTTGAGAATAGGGAGTGGTTCTCTACCTTTGTGGAGTCAGTGAGGAGGATCAAATAGTCTGCCATCAAGAAGCATGAAACTAATGCTAAGAAGAGGCCATCTCAGTTTTAGGAGCATTCATTTGGAGGTTTTAAGAAACTGAGATTTTCCTCACACCAGTCGTAAAAGAGGTCAACTTTCTCAGAGTCGAGATCGCACATGTCACTACAGTGATCCTCAAGAAAGGGCAGAGGCCATGGCCTCCCACTAGTTGGAGAACACAGTGCAACGTTAGTGTCAGTGACATGGTCATCTAGGCCATAATATGATGCTAAGACCTATTATAGGTGTGGACAGACCGGGCATACGAGGTTGTTTTTCCCTATGAGGGATGAAGAAGTGACACAACAACTAGGGTAGAGTCAATGGGGTTCTCAGAAACAATGGTTTAGTAGTGGTGGTGGCAGAGGATGTGGTTAGGCATCTCAAGCAGGATCCTCTAGATAGGCTAGAAGAAGATGCAGACAACAATAGGTGATGAAAAGATTCTAAGCTATGAGTTTGTCAAAGGGAGTGGTCAATTCATGGGTCATGACAGTTCAAATGAAACTCTTTCATTCTGATTTGTCTGCTTCTTCTTTTGTATCTGTTTTGGTTGATCTGGCTGTGATGCATTCTTTTATCACCAGAGAGGTGATAAATAGTTGTTATCTACCCATTTGTAGTAGATCTAATAGTCTTCAGTTAGAAACCCCTCTTGTTGGTTTCATCGAGTTGTGGTAGGTGTGGCCATCTTGTGTTCTTTCCTTTTCCTGATGCAACATTCAAATGGATGTTATGCCACTTGACATGCATAGATTCAATGTGATCCTTGGGATGGATACATTAGAGAAGTATAGTGTGGTCTTGTACTATAGTTCCAAGGTGCGATGTTCTATGATGTCTATGTTTTGTGGATTTTCCAAGGAGATAGGAAGATTCTTCTGACGTGATTAATGTCATCTATGACAACAGAGAGGCTGATGAGATAGGGGTGTAAGACTTTCTTGGCACATGTTGTAGACACCAATAGGAGGAGTGATGGAATCCAGGAGGTTCCTGTGGTTTGAGAGTTTGAGGATGTCTTTGTTGAGGAGTTTTGTGGTGTTACCCCTCTGAGAGAGATTGATTTTGAGATCAATCTTGTTCTTGGAACACAACCTATAACATAGTCACTGTACCGGATGGCACTAGTAGAGATGTAGGAGTTGAATAAGAAGTTGCATGAGCTATTAAAGAAGGGCTTTATAAAATGAAGTAATTCCTCTTGGGGTGGTCCCATGTTGTTTATCAAGAAGAAGGATGGTTCTACGAGGTTGTGCATAGACTAACAACAATTGAATAAGGTCACAATCAAGAACAAGTACATGTTGCTGAGGATTGACAATATGTCCATTAGTTGAGAGGTGTTGTAGCATTATCGAAGATAGATCTGAAGTCAAGTTACCATCAGTTGAGGATTAAGGTGGATGACATACCCAAGACCATTTTCAAGACTAGGTATGGTCACTATGAGTTTGTGGTTCTGCCTTTTAGGTTGACCAACGTGCCAACAGCTTTCATGGACTTGATGAATAGGGTGTTTAGGCTGTATTTGGACTAGTTCGTGGTGGTGTTCATCTAACATCTTGATATAATCTAGGGACAATCAATAGTACGAACAACATCTACGTCTATCATTGACATTGCTAAGGTAGCACAGGTTGTACGCCAAGTTCAATAAGTGTGAGTTCTGGTTGAAGGAAGTGTCTTTACAAGGATACATGATATCTTCCAAGGGTGTTTGTGTGGATCCAAAGAAGGTGGAGTATGTGCTAGAATTGGAGCAGCCTAAGACATCGCCAGAGGTTTGTAGTTTTCTAGTCTTGGCAGGCTTCTACAAGAGGTTCAATAAGAACTTCAGTATTGTAGTGTTACCCCTAACCAAGTTGATAAGGAAAGGTGTACCTTTTTTCTGGGTGAAAAGTGTAAGAATTCTTTCCAGATTCTGAAGGAGAAGTTGACCAATGCACCAATATTTGTTATGTCAAAGCAAGGGAAAGGCTACATCATTTTCTGTGATGCGTCAAAGAATGGCTTGGGATGCGTGCTGATGCAGGACAAGAACATGATTTCTTTTTCTTCGTGACAGCTTAAGAAGCACGGGGAAAACTACCTAAGGCATGATCTGGAGCTTGCATATGTGGTCCATGCCTTGAAGATTTGGAGACACTATTTGCATGAAAAGAAGTGTCAAATATTCACCAACCATAAGAACCTTTAGTAAATCTTCTCGAAGCAAGAGTTGAACATGAGGCAGCAGAGGTGGATGGAAATTATCAAGGAATATGATTGCACGATAGACTACCATCTAGGGAAGGCGAACATGGTGGCTGACGCGTTGAGCAAGAAGTAATCTTCATCATCATCTACTGATAAAGCACAATTGTGCTCCATTGTGTGCTATAAGCAAGACATGTTGGTGACACTATGCCAGACGAACATACAAATGGGAGCCTTCCCTGTTAGCAAGTTTGCTAGCACATTTGTAAGTGAAGCCTATCTTGATGCAACATATCAGAGATGCACATCAGAATGATACCTTGATACAACATATCCAAGAAGAGTTGGCAGCAAGAGGTATGATGGTTTTCATGAAATAGAGGATGGGATAATTTGTTTTCATAATAGGATAGTGATTCTTGAGGTTGATGGTCTAAGGAAGATGGTTCTAGAAGAGGCTCACTCTTCGATGTACGTGATGTACCCTGGTAGTACCAAGATCTACCATAACTTGAAGGATCTATCTTGGTGGTCTGGGTTGAAGTGATGTGATAGAGTTTGTGGCTAGATGCCCAGTTTGTTAGTAGGTCAAGATTGAGCATCAGAAACCAACTGGGACGTTACAACCTTTTCCAATACCGCAGTGGAAATGGGTTCATATCACCATGGACTTTTTGGTTGGTCTTCCTAGGACAGCCAAAGGTCATGATTCCATTTGGGTGATAGTTGACAGGTTGACCAAATCAGCTCACTTCCTTCCAATGAAGACACCATATATAGCAGAGAAGTTGACACACACATACACACACACACACATATATATATATATAAATATATATATATATATATATAAATAAATATATATATATATATATATATATATATATATATATATATATATATATATATATATATTGATGAGATAGTCTAGTTGCATGGTATTCCAATTACCATTGTGTCTGATAGAGGTCCTTAGTTTACTAGTGGTTTTTGGGAGTGTCTGCATACAACCATGGGGACACAACTGAGGTTCAGTACAACTTTTCTCCCACGAATAGGTGGTAAGTCTGAGAGTACCATTCAAATGTTTGAAGATCGATGAGACCTTATGTTTTGTAGTTTCTTGGCTGTTGGGATGTGCATCTGAGCTTGATAGAGTTTGCCTACAAAAATAGCTACTAGAGGAGTATAACAATGACAGCATATTAAGATTTGTACGGGAGGCATACTTGGTCACTTCTTTGTTGGTATGACACATGTGAGTATCAACTTTTGGATCCTGAGCTTGTGCAATGTGCTATAGAGAAGATCAAAGTGATACAACAACAATTGAAGGTAGCCCAGGATAGGCAAAAGTTGTATGTTGATAATTGTTGGAAGTCATTGGAGTTCCAAGTTAGAGACCATGTGTATCTTAAGGTTTCCCCTTAGAAAGGTGTGCTGAGGTTTTCTTAAGTTGGCTCCCATGTTTATGGGACCATACCCTATTTTGTCTTGTGTTGGAAAGGTGGCTTACAAGTTGATCGATGGCTTTTCTGATCTTTAGCGATCGTTGAGTCTTGGACTAGGTGGTCGCTGAAATCTCAACAGTCGATGGATTTTATGGACAAGTGAGGTTGCTGGTTTCTCTATTTTATCACCTTAAGTTGCATATTTGAGCATGATGCTTGCATGGATGAGTTTTGGTGGACACATGACATGTGTTTGCATGACACCTAGCCTTAGTTCTCTCTCTCCAACCCTTGGCTATATAAACCTCTCTCCTTACATGCAACTAAACCCTTTGCAACCTCTTTCTCTCTTCTTTCCCTTGGATCTCGTCCCTCTTGTTCTTGGTGGAGAAGGTGGAGCTTGAGATTGGAGAAGGTGGACAATCCATCTTATATGTTGAGCTAGGGTTTGGAGCAACCCTTCTTGTGATCGTTTGGTGATATCCTTGCTCTTCTCTTTTATCTTGGGAAGTGATCTCTCTCCTCATCTTCATCTTCCTTTCTCTACCCTCTTCTTCTTTCTTTTCTTGATTGAATCCATGGTTCTCCATAGTAGTGCTTGAGTAGAGATTGAAGAACTTCTCTCCTTTACTTTTCTACTTACGGTTTGCTCTCTTTCTTGCTCACCGACCTAAGGTTTTCCTCTTTCTTAAAAGTGGAGCTAGATTTTTTGAGAGTGGTGATCAAGCTAGGGTTTCTTTCTATATCCTTGGACCTTCCTTGCTATTGGAGTTTCTCCTTATCCTTTGAGGCAAGTTATATAACTTTCCTCCTCGATTATTGCTTACAGTTACCTTGCATGCAAGTAATCTATCCTACAAACATAGTTACAAGTTGAAAGATGATATCTTGATCTAGGTTTTATGCTTCATGGTGATATTGAGTAGATAATTCCCTTTGATGAACCCTAATATTTATGCATGACTATCCACCTTTGGTGATGGTGGTTTTGATGCATGCATGTCTATGGAAACATTGGTTTCTCTCTCTCTAAGTTATAGATATGATTTATCTCATGATGGTCAACATTAGGGTTTTAGAGTTGATCTTTTCCACATGTTTTACACCTTGATGGCTCTTTAGATTCTTGATGATGATCAACCTATTTTGGCATAGCCATGTTGATGTTGAGTGGTCTCCAATTTTGAGTTGTGATTATTAAGGATGGTCTTTCTATGCATTTGATGAAGTTTCTCTCCATGGTTTGGTTGGTATGTTTGGTGATGAATCCTCTTTGATCACTAATGATTTCTTGGTTCTCTTTGGTCACCAGGTTTGCATCTATGTCGTCATTGAGATGTCCATCTTCAACGATAGATGAAGGGATTGAACCCTGATGTCTTTGGTCACAAACCTTGACCAATGGTCGATGAAGGTAGTGATCCTAGTCTCAATGGTCGCCAATGTGCTTGACCTAAGGGTTGCTGAAGAGGTTGATCCCTTTGGTCTCCAGGAAAGGTATGACCTAGTTTTTAGTGGTCGATAATGTGTCTAATCCTACGTGACCGATGGTGTTTTTTGGTCTACCTGGTCATGATGTTTGTTGACTTTATGGTGATGAGGTTTAACTTAATCGCTTCCATGATTGTTGGTGATGATGAGTTTTATGGTTTATATTTAATTTCCAATTTGAAATCCTAATTTGGTTACCTTGTTGAACCTAAACCCTAATGCAAGTACATGATGATGTTCTTAGTTCCCTAAGTAATTAGTATGATGATGGAATGATTTATCTCTCCTAAATTGTTGTAATCTTAATTTACTATCTTGTGAATGCCATCATTCTTAAATACAATGTTATGTCGAAACTCTTCCTCATGGATCTCCTCAAAGGTGTCGAGATGGTGTCTAAATTGCTCCAATTTCTCATCTTCAAATCCACAATCAATAGGGTTCACAAGGGAATTTTTGGAGGGGATCCTCAACTAGTTCTCATTCTTGTCTTAATTGTTGCATCTTCTCAATACAATTAAGAATATAGACCTCTTCTTGGAGGCTTGGTCCGTGCATGCTTTCAAAAACATGAAACTTTAGGATTTGTTTCCCTAGGCTCAACGAAATGGTTCTGACCTCAACATCAATTAAGGCATAAGCGGTGGCCAAAGATGATGGGGTACTTTAGGTCTTCCTTTAGGTCCATGATGACAAAGTCACATGGGACATAAGCATATTTCCCAACCCTTAGAGGTATGCCTTCAATGATACCCATGGGTTTTGTCATGGATGAGTCAGCCAATTGGATGGTCATGGCAGTAGGAAGCATGTCAACAAAGAATAACCTCCTGTAAAGACTATAGGGAATGATAGAAATACTAGTGCCCAAATCTGCAAGACCCTTCCTATAAGCATCATCACCTAGGTATCTCCCAATCACAAAGGAATCATGGTCTTTCTTCTTTTCAGGCATTTTGCTTTGGATGATACCAGAGGTGGTCCTAGCAAGATTGACTGACTCATGCTTGTCATTGTTGTATTTCCTAGCCAAGAGAGATTTCATGTACTTGGACCAGACCGACATATCAGCTAAGGCACCAAGAAAAGGGATATCCACATGCAACTTTTCATGGCTTCCCTAAATTTCATAAAACAAGTATCAAATCTAGTTTGCTTAAGGCAGACCTAGTAAGGTGGATGAGGCTTGTAGATAGGAATTTCTAGCTCATCAATTTCTACAAGTGTGATTATAGGGGAAGGGATGGTAGGAGTGGGAACGAAGGGAGTGGGTGAATGGGGAGTTTCGATGACCACAATATCATCATCCTCAAAGTCCAAAGGTACAACTATAGATTTCTCAGGAAGTGGGGTACGAGTCTTCCCCAAAAGGGTGGATACAACCTTAAGTTGTTTGAGATGTTTTGGGTTGTTCTCATGTTGTCCAAAAAAGGTACATGTAGGGGGTTTTGGTTGGGCAAAGAGATGGGCAAATTGAGCATCGGTGGAATTCTGATGTGCAATTATGATTTGCTCTAAGGATGAAATCCTATCATTAGTTACAGGAGTGGGGTCATTCTATTATGGTGGTGGTTGATGAAGGTTTTGATATTGTTGTCCTTGGTAAGGTCCATGATTTGGGATATTACCCCTATAGTTCCCTTAGTTCTCAAAATTCCTTTGATTATTATTATAGTGAAAGCCTAGTGGTGGACGGTAGTTGACTTGGAGTTGTGGGGGTTGTGGAGGGGGAAGTTGAGATGAGTTTTCAGCTCCTAAAGGATTTCCATATTGAAATATGGGATGGTTTTTCACTTGGTTTGGATTGTAGTAAGCCTGGACCGAGATACTATGGATTGAACTAAGATCCTCCACTTGTGGACCAACATCAGGCTGCATAGAAGTGTTGTAGAGATATTAACATTGGGGGGTATCTTGATCATATACTTGGTATATCCCACATAGAGATTCAACAACCCTCACTTTTGAGGTTGCCCTCATAGGAATTGAAAGAAGATTCTAGGCGGTCTTGTTTCAAAGAGATCAATTTAAGGGCTCTGACAATGGTATGTATGTATATTTTACTTCAGCCTTATGAACCTTGAGGACCCCACCGGCTCCCCATCTAGCTTGGGTCTTAGGGGCTCTTTGAACCACCTCCCATGCACTCCCTATGTTATGACCACATTTGTGATTATTCGTAAACTAGGGTTTACCTGAATGATTACATGCTTGATTAGATTGAACATCGTTTAGACTTGATTAATGACAATAGCTCAATTGTGATGTTTCAAGCCTAAGAAGAAACTCTAATTATGATTTTAGTTTGAAGGATTAGGGTTTGAGAAATGTAAACCCTAATCAACAAAAAATAGGGTTTTGATAGTACATGAATATGAAATTTGATCAGGATAGAAGTGTGGTAAACGATTTTTCATATTTTCTACGTATTTTTTATTTAATTGAATTTTGGAAACGATTTGTATCACTCAATCATGCATGTTGGAGAAAAATTTCAGAATGTTTGGATGCTCTTTGAATGTGGTTCTCAGTCAAACTATACTTTGACCGAAATACTGATAGAGTGCTATTTAGTAGTGTAATGTTTGATTTTTAATTATTTATTTGTAATTCCAAATGATATGAAATTTATATTAGAGCTCTAAAATTACATTTTAGACATCATGATAATTTTTTATAATTTTTGGAGAATATTTGACCTCTACAATAAACGAATTATAGTAACTTTTTTATAACAGAAAAATCTGTTGAAATAAGAAAAAGTATAGTGAGGGGTCAATGTGTAAATTACCCAAGCACCTCAATTGCTCTATATGAGAAATCTAGAACCCAAGGAGCTCTCATATTTTGTGATCCATATTAGAGAAATGATATTCTAGAGAGGGAGGAGAGCTAGGATTTTGAGAGGAGAAAGTGGTGGAGATGCTGACCTTGGGCTTCTCTATCCGAGATATGATGAAATCAAGTAACTTTAGCTTCTTTGCATAGAATTTCATGGAGAATATTATCTCATATGTCAAGATTCCGTCCCTCCTATGATTTTATCCAAAATCATGTTGGGTTTTAAGGGAGGCAGAGAAGGCAGCAGAAACAAAAAAATTTCTCCCCCAAACCCAGCACGAGGAAACGCGTCAACGTCTATATAATAGGAAAGGATGGTTTGTGGAATCATACCATGTCATGAGGCTTGCTCGGCGACAATACCTCACGCCTTGCGCAGTCTTCACCTCTGGTCTTGGACGGTGTCTGTGCAGCTCCTGGTCGCACCGGGACTGACAACTCCTCCTCTCACCGGACTGTCGGGATTGACAGTTGTCCTCCTGAGCGGCAGAAACCTCCTGCCTCTGAAGTAGTCCACACGGACCACCTGGAACTCCACACTCCTTGTCCCACAAGGAAGTGGAAGGATTCGCACCCTCCTGTTGACGTACTAGTCACCAACACACTCTCCTGCCTGCCAGTTGCAACTGCAGTTGTCCTTCCCTTGCTGCACCTCCCTTTGCGGGAAGCACTTGCTCGGGCTCTCTCTCGGTTACCAAAACTAGAGAGAACGACAACTTTGCAGAGCAACTGGTTGCAGTGAGTTGTACTTTGAGAAGCCCCCAATACCCCTATATATAGGTGGGTCATGGGACAGGGTTCTCTGTCCCCGACAATATGGGACTAAAAGCAGGAGTAGAAGGGTTCGAGATTTTACACAAAACAACCAACTCGCAACCTGAACCGATCGTTTCACAACTGAAACGGTCAGTTGGGGACCTGAATCGGTCGGTTGACACCTCAACCGATCAGTTGGAACCCATGAGCCGGTCAGTTCACTTTTGAACCGGTCGGTTCGTGGTCCTGACCAGTTCCCGATTGACTTTCCAACTTTTGTTTCTAATTGGTATCAAATACCAATCCTTGTTCCAATCAAATTGGGCAAGTGAAACGCAAGGAAAATTCTCACCGACCTGACTTTCCCAACTTGCTCGGTTGCACCAGTTGAACCGATCATTTCGACACTTGAACCGATCGTTTCACTCTGACCATGAGCCGATCGACTCAACACTTGAGCCGACCGGTTCAACAACCTCAGTCGACCGGTTCAACACTTGAACCGATCGGTTGGGAGTCCAGGTTGTGCAGAATCAGTCAATTGCAATTTCAATCAATCCGATACTCCAATCAACATGTTCAACACCTTGAACATTATGATATTGAGCTATCAATCAATTGTGTGATTAATTGAACTACTAAACTCCTTTAATAATCAATCTAAACATTGCTTGTGGACAAAACTCCTCTTCCAGGTTAAATCCTATGTGTGTGACCTTGCAGGTCCATTTCACGTTGGCAGTGAAAGTCCATAACACTTATGACTTCACAAGCAAAGAGCGGTGCCTAGTCACACATCAGTGCTACCCAAGTAAAAGTAGAAAGTTGGAGAACAACTTTCAATCCTACAATCTGTGAATGGTGTTACAGTGAATGTATAATTCCTTTGTCACTGATATCCCGAATGAACTCGAGGCATGGAACAGTCATCCTATCAACGTTCATTCACTTTCTTGATCTCAGAGTAGATTGAACGAGATATGTATGACATCAATATCACATACTGATTCACACATGCGTGCGCACGCCTATCTCAATCCTACTCATCAAGTGGCCTTGGATATCAAACTCCCTCAGGAGGGACAAATCCCATATCTATCACGCACCCCTCAAAAGCCCCATGTGTCAAAGCCACCCAATCATCACCTTTATAACAACCCATGTTTCAGGACTGCGTTTGATGATGTCAAAGTGTGCCCAACGACATGTGTTGAGTGTAGTGATTTCAGGTCAAAGAATCACACTCACCACCATCACTGTGAGTACTGACTGTGACTACCATGTCATGGTTCCATGTGTCAAACTCACGATGGGTCTGTCTGGTACACTTGTTCTCTAACAAGTACCTATGTGTTTGGTTTGATATCTCTATATCATGACTAATGAGATTTTGTCATCAACCAACACCACAATCTAGTCTTGTATGTCATTGTTGTCTATCTACCTTCCACAATGACATCCGACTAGGGACATAACAAGAATGTACAAACTCTTAGCATCCGTATGATCTCATCGTTCAGGTCCTGAACCTGAAGGCATACGTCATTGAGTACTGTCATTCTCTAGACATTCAATATGTTCTATAACTATCTCATATGACTGAACCAGAAAGAATTGGAAGCTTGCCTTTGATGTTTATCAAATCATCTTAATGTATCCCACCAATCATCCCATGATTGGCTCTCAGGGCATACATACGAACAGACTCCCATTTGCACTGCGAGCCAATCACTCTTGAATCATATTCATAGTGATCTTCAACATGTCCCACATGTTACTGTGCTCTTGTGCCAACATAGTGAGTTATGGCAACACCTTGCCAAAGTCGGTATCAACTGCATGTCTCACATCTCTTTGCTGTACGTCACACGTATGAGATGAAGTTGCCGTAATATGCGATCTAGTATTCCTTTGATAACCTTTAGCCACATTTCATGATCAAGGATTCCATACTTGTCATCAATGAGTGGAATATCTCTAAGTTCATCTCATGAGCTTCCAGATCCATATAGTATCTACTGCTGTTCTCTAACGCATAGATACTCGGCATTTCCTTTTAAATAGTTTTATTGGAACCCTTCCAATTATCAACAAACTTTCACTTTTATACATCCTATGTATAATTTGCGATTAATTTTCTGTCCTTTCGGAAGTTCGCATCAATGTAACTCTTCACATCGAACTCTTCCTTATCTCCATAGAACTTGTACTTCACAAGTACTTATCAAGTTCTCATGGTATTCCAGTAACCCTTACTGGAAGTAGACAGACATCCACTCGTCATGTCCCACATACGAGTTATCAGGATGAGCACATCATATTGTCATGTCATACATACAAGATGATGAATGCACTTTGTTCTTGCCATGTCTATACATGCAAGATAATGGGATGATTACATACATGATAGATCCATATCTATTCTTAGTGTTCCCGTTCTTCATAAGAATTGGACACTTGGCCTTGGGATACTAACTCCATGTAACATGAAAAGTTTTCTCCCACTGGATCTGTGCATACTGAACTCTTCAGTACAGATTGCCAATGTATGCTTTCTCTTTTCAGGTCAAGAGGTCTTCGAGAACTATCTCTATAGATCTCTATTCCTATCACATAGGAAACATCTCTTTTTTCCTTAAAGATAATTTCCACTTTTGGATTTCCATTTTAGAACATTTCCATTTCACATCAACATGTGGAATGTGAACACGCTCCCACTAAATCACAAATCCCTTCTTTATCTTTGACATATCAGTCAAACCCTTTGACTATATCATCAAAGTAAAGATCCAATTCTGAGTTGCTTGTACTCAATCAATCACATTGATTAGTCCATTGTAACTTATAGACTTCATTTGCATTAGTGGATTCATAAACCTTATAGGTTGTGTCACGTACACATCCTTGTTTTATTCCTCATAGGAATGCGGTTTTAGTATCCATATGCCAAATGTCTTAGTCATTAAGTTGAAATCAACAAGCATCATCCTTCTCAAAATGTTATCCATGTGTCTTAACACTTAAGACTCAATTGCACTTATGGATTTCATCCAATGGGTGCTACCATCAAGGTCATACCTTATGGTTGACATGGATGTCATTTAGGATGTAATGGTCATAAACCATAACTCAAAATTCAGTTCCTCATATCCATCTGGATAGTTGACTCATCACATGAACAACTCATCACATAGATAATTGAGGTGTATCTGTCAAGGATATAAGAACTCACAACTCCTTATGATTCTCAATGTCCTTTATTAGTGTGGGTTATTCTTTTATTAAGAAGAATTTAGTTATTTGATAATCATTCTCTAACTCCTTAGAGTATGATTCCTTCTTGATTTAGACATCACCATGCCTTAATCATGAGTTCATTATGATACACTATCATAATCACTCATAAGGATCTCAAACATTTGGTGCAAGTATTTCATTCATTGATCTCATCAAGAATTAACACTTTACCAAATTTGCACTTCATCTATGATAATCTTGAACACTTCAAGATATTCATATTGGTATTTCTCTAAACACCATTTGAAGTATTAGCATTTGTTCCAATAGGTATGTAAATACATCACATGTATCATCCCTAATAGGATAATCATTCTCCCACTACCATTAGTGAAGATTGATTAATCATGTCCAAGATATTCATGTCTCTTACTGGTCTTCTAACCAAAAGAGTCTATATTTATCCATCATATGGAAACTAGAAATGAATTTCTCATGATTGATGCTAATTTGATTGTTTGAGTTATCTATAACTTTTAGGTATCATTTTATCTTATGCATACCATGTATCACAAGATAAACAAGGCATTGCCACAAAGATCATATCTTTAAGATTGAAACATCAACTTTATTAATTGCCATCATTGTCATACAATATGCAAAAATTAAGTGTTTCTATCTATTGGAAAATATGAAATAGCAGTTCATAACTGTATTACATGCCTTTAGGCTGAAATAAACTGAAAGATACTCCTATCTATGGCAGCAACATTTTCTCCAATGATGGGTACTTCTTTCTTGATCCTTTCACAAAGGCCATCACTTCTTTGTGGATCTTGCATATCATATATGATAGATCCATATCTTGGTATCATATACCTCATATAAAGAAGTGGTTCATTTCATGATACCTTAGGTGGAGATCTCCATCCCCTCCTTCATCTTCTTTTATTCTTCCAGATATAGAGGGCAATCCCTCATACACCCTTTCCCATGTGCCTTGAGGCTGAAGATGGCTTGGATTGCTGGCTAGCATCAGAACACTTCTTTGCTTTGCCCTTATCCTTGCCATTAAGAATTACCTTTTCTTTGATCACATCAAAGATTATGGTTTGTCTTTCTTCATCTTTGCCTCTACTATCCTCAACATGTCCAACAACTCTGTCAACACTTGTCAAAGTCGTTCATGTTGTAGCTTATCATGAATTGTATGATTCTCGCAACATTTGTAGTATCATACCAATAGCCAACTCTTGGCTCAGAAGAAATCCTTCTTAGTCAGGTTTTCTACATACCCAATCACATTGAGTGTGTGAATACCTTACTGGATCTCCTTCTGTCATGACATACAAGGACAATGTCTTGGAGACATCATATGTCTCATGTTGTCTATGCAACTCATAGTTCAGAGAACACAACATCAAGCACTCCTCATCAATGTCATCCTCGGTATGCTTCCATAAGCATACTTTCAACCATTGATGTGGTGGGATTGAGTTCATCTGGTTCTGGTATAACTAAGACTTAGAGCTTTCGCTCTTTGATTGAGAACGCTTCTCATCATCCTAACCAGTTGTGGAATTATTCCCATTTAATTTGTTGGTCTAAAAAACCGATCGCAAATAAAGTGATTTGTTGATTAACCATTTATTTTAACAAAAGGAAATATATGAAATTTTAAGTCCAAAACTCCTTTTGACTTCTTTGATTGATTTGAAAAGTTGACGATAAAATTAGGCCTTTAATTAATTATCACTCCCACTATTTTACTTCAAATTGATAGCCATCACCATCAATTCGGAAGATTGCAGCGTACAACCTTCTAGTGGGCAAGATCCTGAAATCCTCTAAGTTATGAGTCAGCTTTGGCTGATCGCCCACAACTTAGATCTCTCAGGTAGGCAACTCTTGCCAATTGCATCATATGCAACTCTTGTTGAATGAACATGCACAACACCTTTCCATGAACATTCCTTGCCTCTGGGCTTAGATGCTCTAAGAATCACCAGTTAAGTCTAACCCAAAAGCCGACACGGTAGAACATGCACCCTGCTTTGGCAGAACCTACATGTCTACCCTTCACACTTCCACAAGATAGACGCGCACCATGCTTTGGCGTAACCTACGCTTGGTCGATCGAGTTTTTCATGTGTGCCGCTAATGGAAGGCATCTAAAACTTAATATTTAATGAGGGATTTGGTTTTTATATACATATATATATCCAATCACCGCAATACATAGTACATATCATATACATGCTATATCCCACAGAAAACATGCACAAACGATAAAAGCGATGATTATGGCCATCCTAATGTGATTCCTCGAGCCAAGAGGAATCACGGTCATCTAGGTCTACATCACATGCAACCTGTACAAGATGAACTTCTGTGCCTTGCCATCCGAGTTGATCAACTCATCATATGAATGATCTGCTCTCTCTGGCCGATCGTCTGGTGCCACCAGTCGATCGGTTGGCTCCTCCAACCGATCGGTTCGCCTGGACGTCATGCATCTCATCATGGCCACCACCCGCTCGGCTCGCTCCTCGAACCGGTCATCAACCGATCGGTTTGCTCCTTGAACCGACCGTCTGGAATGCCAACCAATCGGTTCACGCCTTGAACTGATCATCTCAGCTGTCATCTCGATGTCCACCGTTCTTTGACATAACATGAAATAAAATCTATCCTAATATTACATTGCTTAAAAGTGAAACCCTGAGTTACATTCGGGGGGAGCAAAGGTAGGAAAGAATCTCGAATTATTTCGAGTTACATCAGGAATAGGAGAGGGAAGATCGGTGCGCAGAACGAGATGAAAGCAACCACATACAACCATACACAGATAGGGTTTATTGGCCATAACCACGCTATACATCCACCACAAAACTCGTTTAAGGATGACACATATCGAGTGCATTAATAATACATATCATATATGTAATTTGGGATTTGTGGATTTAGGATTGGACATGCATAAAGCCAATTTTATTCGCATCATATGCAATAAATAAAGGCGGCAAACCAAAATCGATCATATCCATATTCCTAAAATATAGAACAGTTGACGTGGCTCTGATACCACTGTTGGGTTTTAGGGGAGGCAGAGAAGGCAGCGGAAACAAAAAATTTTCTCTCCCAAACCCAGCACGAGGAAACACGTCAACATCTATATAATAGGAAAGGATGGTTTGTGGAATCATACCTTGTCCCGAGGCTTGCTCGGCGACAATACCTCGCGCCTTGCACGGTCTTCACCTCTGGTCTTGGACGGTGTCTGTGCAGCTCCTGGTCGCACCGGGACTGACAACTCCTCCTCTCATCGGACTGTCAGGATTGACAGTTGTCCTCCTGAGCGGAAGAAACCTCCCGCCTCTGAAGTAGTCCACACGGACCACCTGGAACTCCACACTCCTTGTCCCAAAAGGAAGTGGAAGGAGTCACACCCTCCTGTTGACGTACTAGTCACCAACACACTCTTATGCCTGCCAGTTGCAACTGTAGTTGTCCTTCCCTTGTTGCACCTCCCTTTGTAGAAAGCACTTGCTCGGGCTCTCTCTCGGTTACCAAAACCAGAGAGAATGACAACTTTGTAGAGCAACTGGTTGCACTGAGTTGTACTTTGAGAAGCCCCCAATACCCCTATATATATAGGCGGGTCATGGGACAAGGTTCTCTGTCCCCGACAATATGGGACTAAAAGCAGGAGTAGAAGGGTTCGAGATTTTCCACAAAACAACCAACTCGCAACCTGAACCGATCGTTTCACAACTGAAACGGTCAGTTGGGGACCTGAACCGGTCGTTTGACACCTCAACCGATTGGTTGGGACCCATGAGCCGGTCGGTTCACTTTTGAATCGGTCGGTTAATGGTCTTGACCAGTTCCCGATTGACTTTCCAACTTTTGTTTCTAATTGGTATCAAATACCAATCCTTGTTCCAATCAAATTGGGCAAGTGAAACACAAGGAAAATTCTCACCGACCTGACTTTCCCAACTTGCTCGGTTGCACCAGTTGAACCGATCGTTTCAACACTTGAACCGATCGTTTCACTCTGACCATGAGCCGATCGGCTCAACACTTGAGCCGACCGGTTCAACAACCTCAGCCGACCGGTTCAACACTTGAACCGATCGGTTGGGAGTGCAGGTTGTGCAGAATCAGTCAATTGCAATTTCAATCAATCCGATACTCCAATCAACATGTTCAACACCTTGAACATTATGATATTGAGCTATCAATCAATTGTGTGTTTAATTGAACTACTAAACTCCTTTAGTAATCAATCTAAACATTGCTTGTGGACAAAACTCCTCTTCCAGGTTAAATCCTATGTGTGTGACCCTGCGGGTCCATTTCACGTTGGCAGTGAAAGTCCATAACACTTATGACTTCACAAGAAAAGAGCGGTGCCTAGTCACACATCTGTGCTACCCAAGTGAAAGTAGAAAGTTGGAGAACAACTTTCAATCCTACAATCCATGAATGGTGTTATAGTGAATGTATAATTCCTTTGTCACTGATATCCCGAATGAACTCGAGGCATGGAATAGTCATCCTGTCAACTTTCATTCACTTTCTTGATCTCAGAGTAGATTGAACGAGATATGTATGACATCAATATCAGATACTGATTCACACATGCATGCGCACGCCTATCTCAATTGTACTCATCAAGTGGCCTTGGATATCAAACTCCCTCAGGAGGGACAAATCCCATATCTATCACTCACCCCTCAAAAGCCCCATGTGTCAAAGCCACCCAATCATCACCTTTATAACAACCCATGTTTCAGGACTGCGTTTGATGATGTCAAAGTGTGCCCAACGACATGTGTTGAGTGTAGTGATTTCAGGTCAAAGAATCACACTCACCACCATCACTGTGAGTATTGACTGTGACTACCATGTCATGGTTCCATGTGTCAAACTCACAGTGGGTCTGTCCGGTACACTTGTTCTCTAACAAGTACCTCTGTGTTTGGTTTGATATCTCTATATCATGACTAATGAGATTCTGTCATCAACCAACACCACAATCTAGTCTTGTGTGTCATTGTTATCTATCTACCTTCCACAATGACATCCGACTAGGGACATAACAAGAATGTACAAACTCTTAGCATCCGTATGATCTCATCGTTCAGGTCCTGAACCTGAAGGCATACGTCATTGAGTACTGTCATTCTCTAGACATTCAATCTGCTCTATCACTATCTCATATGACTGAACCAGAAAGAATTGGAAGCTTGCCTTTGATGTTTATCAAATCAATCTTAATGTATCCCACCAATCATCCCATGATTGTCTCTCAGGGCATACATACCAACAAATCATACTAAATCTCTATTTTTCTGACTCTTTCTTCGTAATCCCTCATTTGTAGGGTTTTCGGGTTGAAAGGAAGAAGAAATCGAAGATTTGCTAAGGTTGTAATATGGATTTGAGATTTTTAGAGATGGGATGCTTTTTAAAGGTGTTTGCACACCTTAGGGTGAGTGGGTACTTCCTTTAAACAACAAGTTGCATGAAAATGAGTTAATTCATCAATAATCTTCAATTGCTTAGTATGCGAGTACAAACCCTGAATTTCCTTTTTGATCTAGCTTTTGCAAAATGATATGAAATGGATTCTTCCTCTATTTTGATGAATTTCAGATGATAAAATAATATTATAAATGGATACAATCCATCTTAATCAAAATTCCCTAAGTATTTACAAAGGTTATAAGAATAAACTAAAATTTAGGGTTTTTAGTTATGACTAAAATTGTTGTATAGTTCGATAGAGAAATTTGTCCATCTAAATCTCATTGATTATGAGCTAATGTTTATCTAAATGCATAATACATACTATCTTGGATTTCATGTGATGTTAATAGTGTTTGCTTGATATCTCAGTGAAGTGGGCAAAACTGTAGATCGGTGGAAAGTTAAAAATTTGCGAATAGATATTGTGAAATGCATTTGAAGTGCTTTTCTTGACATCATAGACTTTATTTATTCAATGTTATTATTGATTCATGATATCTCAATGAATGGCATGGAAATCCTAGTTTATCTCAATTCCAAGATTTCAAACATATGTTGATTGTATATGACTTGTTGAAAGCAATCTTTATTCAGTGAATATTTATGACACATTAAATCCTTATGCGAGTCATGTGATAAGTGAATGAGGTTAATGAAACCCTAAGGATAGGGTGTTCAGTGATCAAGTATTGTGACATCAATGTTTCTTCTTCTGAGATGTGGTTATGCTTAACAGTGTTGTCATGGTAAATGTTATCAGAAGGTTTATGAAATGAATAGTTTACAAAGCTAAAGTAAGATATGTTGATATGATGATTGAATTGTGAATTTAAAGAGTGAATTAGACATTTAGATGCCCTGAACACTGTAGAATCCTCACAGGATGAGTCCTACAATGTGGGGAGGAAATAGTTTCCCAACTGGAGGTAGTTTAGATCCAGGTAAGCCAGATCACACCGGTAGGGTGCGGGGGTCGTGACCAGTAGGAAAAACTCCTTATAGTTGTGTGGTACCCAACACCAACTGGGGATGTCGGTGGTACCTGTGTTACATGTTGTAGTGATCAGTGGTTAGTAGGTCCACTGATATATAATAAGCCTGAGGGGTTTGACTCACCGTATGAGTACCCAGGTTGAGAGGTGGAGTCTGAGATATCTGGCGGCTCCCATTAGTTGCCAAGAGGTAGTTGTGTCGAGGCCCGCTATTGACTGGGTCTTACTCGAGAGATAGGCTTAGGAGCCCGAGCATGCTTCTAAGCCTTGTACAGTGAGATCGTAGCTTGCTGGGATTCTTTCACATGTTGTTATACACCTCATGTGGGTTCAGGGCATAATAAGATGAATGAGAGGTTAAACAAGTGTGCACAGTTATTCCATTATTCTTTGTATGTTTCTAAATTATTAGTGCTTTTTATGATCAATCAAGCATGTTCATATATTGATTCACTCTTGTAGATATCTAGAGTATCCTGCCATACATATGTTTGTGAATGATTAGACTCTTTAAAGATTAAAACTGTTATAATTGATATCAGTTGCTTGACAATATATCTATAATTACATAAGTGCTTTAAACTGTTTTCTATGAAGTACTCATTCACTAAGCGAGTAGGCTCACCCCTCTACTCACAATTTTTATAGATAACTTGTGGACTGAAGATGTCAATGCATCATAGTAGATCTGCCACATGAGTTAAGTATGAGATTAGTTAAGTTCAGTCAGTCCCTGTCACTCTAGGTCCTTGTATATAGTTCAGACATAATTGTATGTAACTTTGTTTCCTTAATTATAGAGTATATATCTAGTTATCATGCTGTATGTACATGGAAGCGTGATAAACATAATGAATGTATGGATGTGTATCATTAATGTTGATATCATATTAGAGTAATCAAAGTTTAATTCTCTTGTAAAGTTTGTTTATGTGATTGAATGCAAGAAAACAAAGAGTTTGAAATAAAATAAAAAGTTGGGAGTGAACTTTGTATTAAGTATAATCCTCAAACTTATGCCCTAATCTCATGATTGGTGGTAATCGTGGAATGTGGGCGTAAGAGCTTGGTATCAGAGCTTAGGATGAGTTGTCAGGTACCATTAGGATAGAAAGTCAGAGTTATAAGTTTGGCAGTTAGGAAGTGATGTGTATATATCTCTGGGAGGTCTGAGTATTTAGATACCCTGGCCCAGTATCTAAATACTTGGGTTGACCAGTATAAAGTGACTTTGTTTATTCTTCTCTGATGCCCTGGCCAGGTATACAGAGGGAGGATGGACTAGTGAGAACCCCTAGTGGTAATAGGGTTAGAAGACTAGAAAGTAGTAAAGGAATAAGAGCGTAAAGATCAAATGTGATGCAAATCTTGCTTTATATTTCTGCTTTGATTGGAGATCAATTGAAATTCTTATATATATATATATATATATATATGGATTCAGATTATCAGTTTGCAGAATATATATGGTTCTTTTAGATTGTTATGTATCATGAAGTTGATTTAGTTATTGTTTATATTCATTGTATCAAATAGACCAGAAGTTATGTTTAAATGAGTTTGCCTTAAGTGAAAGAAAACTCTGAACTAAATATGGCACTCCAATTCTTGGTTAATCTTGAGTAGCTCTTGCCTTCAGGACTCTAGGTTTGTCTAGGTCCGGATGGCAGGGTGCGTTACTGGGATCTAATGACTCCTATTAACAATTTAATAAGAGTATACTCTAGATAAATTAGACCCTCATCATAGTGAGAATGTACATACACTAAGATGTTGAAATACTGGGGAAAGATTAGAATGCTAAGAATCAATTCGAACTGATATATGAAATCCAACTTTGGGGACTTGGATAAGAAACCCTAAATTGGGAATGAAGGAAGAGGGATATAGATACAAGACATACATTAGTATGTAACATACAAAATGAAGATGAAAGGATGGATAAAGAGAACTGAACTATATAACTAATTGTGGCACTTTATCCAATATGAAATCAAGGAAAGATAAGAGAAAACTCATGGAAAGCTAAGATAGAAAGAATCAATTAGAATGAATGGATCATATAATCGAGTAAAATGTATTTATGTACTCTATAACAAAAGGAAAAATAGGAGAAAAGTGTTAAATATGCAATAAGTACATAGAAGTGAAGTTCAGAGGAATGAAAGTGAAGAGAACTAGATGAACATGTAAATTATAAGACTAGGATAAGAAACTAAGATGAAACAAAAAGGAAGTGATGGAAATGATGAGTTTGATTTAGAAAGGAGGATTACATGATATAGTGGAGAGCATGGAATGTGTACTTCTATTGTAAAGTTTAATGCATTCATCTGTACTAGCTCTTAAATCAAAGTCCCTTTATAGTAGCAACCTAGTTTATAGCTAGTGTCTTCAATAGGTTCCTAGTGATGATATGGAAATAATTCTCAAAAGAAGAACAAAGGTGCAACTAAATAAATGAACAAGCTCATATAAAGGTAAATTGTATTTAGAACGTAAAAGCTTGATTGAAAAGGAAACTGTGGTTAACCCATTCATGAGCTGTTTGATTTGAAATGAAGTACATGTAATGCATTATGCATAAGATGAAGCTAGTAAGAATAATATTGAGTTAGAATTTCAACTTGATAAAAGTAAAAGGATGATAAGAAAGTTTATATGTCATGGATTATGGAATCATACACAAGAATGAGAAACATGATCATAAGAGATAAGTAAAAGTAAATAATGACATAGGGAAGAGTAGAAAATAGGTAGATGATGATAGAAAATAAAGAAGGGACTGAAACATGAGGGAGTTATATAGATGATAAAAGAGAGAGATTGTGAAATGTGAGGAAATGCTAAATAGTCTAGTCTCCTTAATGATGACTAATACAAGAATTGTGTTAAGTGAATACTTGAAGATTATAATTCTATGTCTCAAAATTAGCTTCTCTTTTGTATCCTCCTTAGTGAGTGTAACATGGGAGGAAGTGATATGGAAATAAATCATAAACGATACACAACCGACATGAGAGATACAACTACTGAATATACTAATGATACATAATACGATGATGAAACCCTAACATGGTAGATCAAGAAGGCAATGTATCAAAATGGTCATATAAAATTCAAGTGGTAAAGACAAGGAAGACTTTAGTAAACCTCAAGAGAGCTAAAGTTTTCATATCAAAATAAGGGAGTAAAATCATGTCACAATAACATCATGTTATTGATAAGGATCAAACCCTAGATAGTTTAGGGTTGTAACAGTTAAAGGGATGTCAATAGTGATTTGACCTTGAGCATGAACATCTCAATAAAATAAAATCCTGAGATCATGAATATGAGTAGAAAATAGTAGTTATAGTATTCATGGGTATAAAGGTTGCAAATGTGAAAGATAGATAAACGATAGGGAAATAAGTATGAACAAAGGATAAGAAATAGATTTGAAATATAAGAAGTGTGATTTGAACAAAAGGAGAAATGTAACATGAACAAAGTGTAATCTAAAATTAATTCTTGTAGTGGTAGCAAGAATGATGAATAATCTATTCTTACCTTGAATGTTTCAATGTTAGGGCTTTTTATTCTAGATGATCAAAATGAGAAGGATAAGTAAGACGAAGTTGTAATGCATAAGATGAGAAATTAGAGAAAACAAATGGCTTTCAGTAGTATGTGAATTTGTTTTAAAGAAGTATAGTTTGTTGAAGGCATTTCAAGGGATGAAAATTTGTTTTACATATGACTTCAATTTTACATGAGTGAGCAATATACTAAATTGGAATGAGTTTTATGGTTTCAATCATTCATATCCGTAGTCTAACTGAATTTTATACAATAATTATTACTTCTAGTCTTGTAGTTTATGAGTGATTTTCTATTAGTGTGGCAAAATAGTGAAAACAAAATTGAAAGGTGAACTATCTTTAATAACTCTGATGTGATGCACAAAAATAATTACAAATTGAAGTGTATTAATTAATATAGTGGTATCAGATTACCAATTATCGAGGTAACATCTCAATAGGGTATGTCATGATTAAAAAAAGTTATTTATCTATCTCTTTTCTATTAATGATTATGACAAAAAAATATTCTTGTATCATTGAGAAGGCTTGCTTAAAATCTGTTGTGATTAGAAGAGAAACAAATGACTTAAGGTTGAAAATAACATTCTAATATGAAATACAAGAGTATAGTGACACATAAAATTTTAGAAGTTTAAAAGAAACTTTGAATATACTTTTTTTGCATATTTATGTTTCAGGGATGGAACTTTTTAAGGGGGTGAGAATTGTTATGACCACATTTTTGCTTAATTGGTAAACTAGGGTTTACCAAAATGATTACATGCATGATAAAATTGAACATCGTTTAGACTTGATTAATGATAGTAGCTCAATTGTGATGTTTCAAACCTAATAATAAACTCTAATTATGATTTTAGTTTGAAGAATTAGGGTTTGAGAAACGTAAACCCTAATCGGTAAACAAATGGGTTTTGATAGTACATGAATATGGAATTTGATTAGGATAGTAGTGTGGTAAATAATTTTTCATATTTTATACATATTTTTTTATTTAATTTTATTTTGGATAATATATGTATAACTCAATCATGCATGCTGTAGAAAAATTTCAGAATATTTGGATGTTCTTTGAATGTGGTTCTCGGTCGAACTATACTTCAACCGAAATTCTGACAGAGTGTTGTTTAGTAGTGTAGTGTTTGATTTTTAATTATTTATTTGGAAATATGAATGATCTGACATTTATACTAAATATTTGAAATTACATTTCAGACATCATCATAAATATTCATAATTTTTGGAGAATGTTTGACCTATGCAATAAATGAATTACAGTAACTTTTTTATAATAGAAAATTCTGCTAAAATAAGAAAAAGTATAATGAGGGGTCATTGTGTAAATTACCCAAGCACCTCAATTGCTCTATATGAGAAAGCTAGCACCCAAGGAGCTCTCATATTTCGTGATCCATTCTAGAGAAATGAAATTATAGAAAGAGGGGAGAGCGAAGGGTTTTGAAAGGAGAAAGTGGTGGAGATGCTGACCTAGGGTTTCTCTATCCGAGATATGATGAAATCAAGTAAGTTTAGCTTCTTTGCATAGCCTTTCATGGTGAATCTTATCTCATATGTCAAGATTCTGTCCCTCCTATGATTTGATCTGAAATCATACTAAATCTCTCATTTTCTCACTCTTTCTTTGTAATCCCTCATTTCTTGGGTTTCTGGGTTGAAAGGAAGAAGAAATCGACGATTTGCTAGGGTTTTGATATGGATTTTAGATTTTCAGAGATGGGCTACTTTTTTAAAGGTGTTTTAACACCTTAGGGTGAGTGGTTACTTCCTTTAAATAGCAGATTGCATGAAAACGAGTTAAATCATCAATAATCTTCAATTGCTTAGTATGCGAGTACGAACCCTAAATTGCCTTTTTGATCTAGCTTTTGCAAAATGATATGCAATGGATTATTCCTATGTTTTGATGAATTTTAGATGATAAAATCATATTATAAATGGATATAATCCATCTTAATCAGAATTCCCTAAGTATTTGCAAAGGTTATAAGAGTAAACTAAAATTTAGGGTTTTCAGCTATGACTGAAATTGTTGTATAATTAGATAGAGAAATTTGTCTATCTTGATCTCATTGATTATGAATTATTGTTTATATGAATGCATAGTGCATACTATCTTGGATTTCAAGTGATGTGAATATTGTTTGCTTGATATCTCAATAAAGTGGGTGAAACCCTAGATTAGTGGAAAGTTGAAAATTTGCGAATAGATATTGCGAAATGCATTTGAAGTGCTTTTCTTAACAACATATGATTTATTTATTCAATGTTATTCTTGATTCATGATATCTCAATGAATGGCATGGAAACCCTAATTTAGCTCAATTCCAAGATTTCATACATATGTTGATTGTGTATGACTTGTTGAAAGCAATATTTATTCAGTGAATATTTATGACACATTAAATCCTTATACGAGTCATGTGATAAGTGAATGAGGTAAATGAAACCATAAGGATAGGGTGTTCAGTGATCAAGTATGGTGATATTACTGTTTCTCAATATGAGATGTGGTTATGCTTAACCGTGTTGTTATGGTAAATGTAATCAAAAGGTTTATAAAATGAACAATTTACAAAGCTAAACCAAGATATGTTGATTTGATGATTGAATTGTGAATTTAAAGAGTGAATTAGACATTTAGAAGCCCTGAACACTATAGAATCGTCACAGGATGAGGCTTGTGCTGTGGTGAGGAAACAGTTTCCCGATTGGGGGTAGTCCAGATCGAGGTAAGCTGGAGCTCACCAATAGGGTGCAAGGATCTTGACAAGTAGGGCAGACTCCTTATAGTTGTGTGGTACCCAACACCAACTGGGGATGTCGGTGGTACCTGTGTTACATGTTGTAGTGATAAGTGGTTAGTAGGTCCCCTGATGCACAATAAGACTAAGGGCTTTGACTCACTTCCTGAGTACCCAGGTTGAGAGGTGGAGTCTAAGATATCTGGCCGCTCCCATTAGCCTCTGAGAGGCAGACGAGTTGAGGCCCACTGCAGAAGGGGTCTTACTCAAGAGATAGGCTTAGGAACCCGACATGCTTCTAAGTCTTGTACAATGAGATTGTAGCTTGATGTGATTCTTTCACATGTTGTGATACACCTCATGTGGGTTCATGGCATAATAAGATGAATGAGAGGTTAAACAAGTGTGCATAGTTATTCAATTATTCTTTGTATGTTTCAGAATTATTAGTTCTCTTTATGATCAATCAAGCATGTTCATATATTGGTTCATTCTTGTAAATATCTAGAGTATCCTTCCATAAATATGTTTGTAAATGATTAGACTCTTTAAATCTTACTGTTGTTATAATTGATATCAGTTGCTTGACAATATATCTATAATTATATAAGTGCTTTAAACTATTTTCTATGAAGTACTCATTCACTGAGCGAGTAGGCTCACCCCTCTACTCACAGTTTTTAGGGATAACTTGTGGACTGAAGATGTCAGTGCATCATAGTAGATCTGCCACATGAGTTAAGTATGAGATAGTTAAGTTCAGTCAGTCCCTGTCACTCTAGGTCCTTGTATATAGTTGAGAGATAATTGTATGTAACTTTGTTTCCTTAATTATAGAGTATATATCTGGTTATCATGCTGTATGTACATGGAAGCATGAGAAATATAATGATTGTATGGATGTGTATCATAAATGTTGATATCATAGTAGAGTAATCAAAGTTTAATTCTCTCGTAAAGTTTGTTTATGTGATTGAATGCGAGAAAACAAAGAGTTTGAAATAAAATAAAAAGTTGGGAGTGAACTTTGTATTAAGTATAATCCTCAAATTTATGCCCTAATCTCATGATTGATGGTAATCGTGTGATGTGGGTGTAATAGCTTGGTATCAGAGCTTAGGATGAGTCGTCAAGGACCATTAGGATAGAAAGTTAGAGTTATAAGTGTGGCAGTTAGGAAGTGATGTGTGTATATCTATGGGAGGCGTGAGTATTTAGATACACTGGCCCGATATCTAAATACTTAGGTTGACCAGTATCAAGCTACTCTATTTATTCTTCTCTGATGCCCTGGCCAGGTATACAGAGGGAGGATGGACTGGTGAGAACCCCTAGTGGTAATAGGGTTAAAAGACTAGAAAGTAGTAAAGGAACAAGAGTTTAAGACAAAATGTGATACAAATCTTGATTTATTTTCTTCTTTGATTGGAGATCAATTGAAATGCTCTTATATATATATGAATTTAGATTATTAGTTTGTAGAATATATATAGTTCTTTTAGATTATTTTGTATCATGAAGTTGATTTAGTTATTGTTTATATTCTTTGTATCAAATAGACCAGAAGTCATGTTTAAATGAGTTTGCCCTAAGTGGAAATTCTTTCCACATGTTTGAGATGAATAGGAGTTGGTTAATTCTGAGTAGCTCTTGCCTTCAGGACTGCATGTTTGGCTTGGTCTGGCTCGCAGGGTGTTACTAGGATCTAATGATTCCAATTAATAATATAATAAGAGTAGACTCTGGATAAATTAGATCTACATCATAGTGAGAATGTACATACACTAAGATGTTGAAATACTAGGGAAATATTAGAATAGCTAAGAATCAATTGGAACTGATATATGAGATCCAACTTTGGGCCTCGGATAAGAAACCCTAAATTGGGAATGAAGGAAGAGGGATATAGATACAAGACATACATTAGTATGTAACATACAAAATGAAGAAGAAAGGATGGATAAAGAGAACTGAACTATATAACTAATTGTGGCACTTTATCCAATATGAAATCAAGGAAAGATAAGAGAAAAATCATGGAAAGCCAAGATAGAAAGAATCAATTAGAATGAATGGATCATATAATCAATGAAAATGTATTTAAGTACTCTACAACAAAAGTAAAAATAGGAGAAAAGAGATAAGTATGCAATAAGAACATAGAAGTGAAGTTCAGAGGAATGAAAATGAAGAGAACTAGATGAACATCTAAATTATAAGACTAGGATAAGAGACTAAGATGAAACAAAAAGGAAGTGATGGAAATGACGAGTTTGATTTAGAAAGGAGGATTACATGATATAATGGAGAGCATGGAATGTGTACTTCTATTGTAAAGTTTAATGCATTCATCCTTACTAGATATTAAATCAAAGTCCCTTTATAGTAGCAACGTGTTTATAACAAGTGTCTTCAATAGGTTCCTAGTGATGACATGGAAATAGTTCTCAAAAGAAGAATGGAGGTGCGACTAAATAAATGAAAAGTCTCATATAAAGGTAAATTGTATTCAAAACATAAAAGCTTGATTGAAAAGGAAACTATGGTTAACCCCTGCATGAGCTGTTTGATTCGAAATGAAGGACATGTAATGTATTATGCATAAGATGAAACTAGTAAGAAGAATATTGATTTAGAATTTCAACTAGATAAAAGTAAAAGGATAATAAGAAAGTTTATATGTCATGGAATATGGAATCATACACAAGAATGAGAAACATGATCATAAGAGATAAGTAAAAGTAAATAATGAAATAGGGAAGAGTAGCAAATAGGTATCTGATGATAGAAAATAAAGAAGGGGCTGAAACATGAGGGAGTTATATTGATGATAAAAGAGAGAGAGATTGTGAGATGTAAGGAAATGCAAAATAGTCTAGTCTCTTTAATGATGACTGATACAAGAATTGTGTTAAGTGAATACTTGAATATTATAATTCTATGTCTGAAAGTTAGCTTCTCTTTTGTATCCTCCTTAGTGAGTGTAACATGGGAGGAAGTGATAAGGAAATAAATCATAAACGATACACAACCGACATGAGAGATACAACTACTGAATATACTAATGACACATAATATGATGATGAAACCCTAGTAGGGTAGATCAAGAAGGCAATGTATCAAAATGGTCATCTAAGAGAAATAAAATTCAAGTGGTAAAGACAAGGAAGACTTTAGTAAACCTCAAGAGAGCTAAAGTTTGCATATCAAAATAAGGGAGTAAAATCATGTCATAATAACATCATGTTATTGATAAGGATCAAACCCTAAATAGTTTAGGGTTGTAACAGTTAAAGGGATGTCAATAGTGATTTGACCTTGAGCATGAACATCTCAATAAAATAAAATCCTGAGATCATCAATATGAGAAGAAATAAGTAGTTATAGTATTCATGGGTTTAAAGGTTGCAAATGTGAAAGATAGATAAACAATATGGAAATAAGTATGAAGGAAGGAAAAGAAATAGATTTGAAAGATAAGAAGTGTGATTTGGACAAAAGGAGAAGTGCAACATGAGTAGAGTGTAATATAAAATTAATTCTTGTAGTGGTAGCAAGAATGATGAATAATCTATTCTTACCTCAAATGTTTCAATGTTAGGGATATTTATTCTAGATGATCAAAATGAGAAGGATAATAAGAAGAAGTTGTAATGCACAAGATGAGAAATCAGAGAAAACAAATGGCTTTCAACAATATGTGAATTTGTTTTAAAGAAGTATAGTTTGTTGAAGGCATTTCAAGGGATGAACATTTGTTTTACATATGACTTCAATTGTATATGTACGAGCACTAAACTAAATTGGAATGAGTTTTATGGTTTCAATCATTCATATCAGTAGTCTGACTCAATTTTATACAATGATTATTACTTCTAGTCTTGCATCTTATGAGTGCTTTTCTATTAGAGTAGCAAAATTGTGAAAATCAAAATTGAAATGTGAACTGTCTTTAATAACTCTGATGTGATGCACAAAAATAAGTACAAGTTGAAGTGTATTAATTAAGATAGTGGTATCCGATTACCAATAGCTAGGTAACATCTCAACAGGGTATGGCATGATTAAAAAAGTTGTTTATCTATCTCTTTCATATTAATGATTATGAAAAAAAAATCTTCTAGGCTTGCTTAAAATCTGTTGTGATTAGAAGAGAAACAAATGACTCAATGTTGAAAATAACATTCTAATATGAAATACAAGAGTACAGTGACACATAAAATTTTAGAAGTTTAAAAGAAGCTTTGAATATAATTTGTTTGCATATTTATGTATCAGTGATGAAACTTTTTAAGGGGGTGAGAATTGTTATGACCACATTTGTGCATAATTGGTAAACTAGGGTTTACCTGAATGATTACATGCTTGATTAGATTGAACATCATTTAGACTTGATTAATGATAGTAGCTCAATAGTGATGTTTCAAACCTAAGAATAAACTCTAACTATGATTTTAGTTTGAAGAATTAGGGCTTGAGAAACGTAAACCCTAATCGGTAAAAATAAGGGTTTTTATAATGCATGAATATGGAATTTGATTAGGATAGTAGTGTGGTAAATGATTTTTCACATTTTCTACGTATATTGTTTTTAATTGAATTTTGGGTACGATATGGATAACTCAATTTTGCATGTTGGAGAAAAATTTCATAATATTTGCATGTTCTTTGAATGTGGTTCTTGATCAAACTATACTTCAACTAAAATGCTGATAGAGTGTTGTTTAGTAGTGTAGTGTTTGATTTTAATTATTTATTTGTAATTCTGAATGATCTAACATTTATACTAGTGCTCTAAAATTACATTTCAGACCTCATGCTAAATTTTCATAATTTTTGGATATTGTTTGACCTATGCAATAAATGAATTACATTAACTTTTTTATAACAAAAAAATTTGCTGAAATAAAAAAAAAGTATAGTGAGGGGTCAATGTGTAAATTACCCAAGCACCTTAGTTGCTCTATATGAGAAAGCTAGCACCCACAGAGCTCTCATATTTTGTGATCCATTCTAGAGAAACAAAATTCTAGAGAGAGAGAGAGGAGAGCGAAGGGTTTTGAGAGAAGAAAGTGGTGGAGATGCTGACCTAGGGTTTCTCTATCCGATATATGTTGAAATCAAGTAAGTTTAGCTTCTTTGCATAGCCTTTCATAGTGATTCTTCTCTCACATGTCAAGATTCCATCCCTCCTATGATTTGATTTGAAATCATACTAAATCTATCATTTTTCTCACTCTTTATTCGCAATCCCTCATTTCTAGGGTTTCCGGGTTGAAAGGAAGAAGAAACCGTCGATTTGCTAGGGTTTTGATATGGATTTTAGATTTTCAGAGATGGGATACTTTTTAAAGGTATTTTCACACCTCAGGGTGAGTGGGTACTTCCTTTAAATAGCAAATTGCATGGAAATGAGTTAAATCATCAATAATCTTCAATTGCTTAGTATGTGAGTACAAGCCCTAAATTGCCTTTTTGATCTAGCTTTTGCAAAATGATATGAAATTGATTCTTCCTCTATTTAGATGAATTTCAGATGATAAAATCATATTATAAATGGATACAATCCATCTTAATTAGAATTCCCTAAGTATTGTAAAGGTTATAAGAGTAAACTAGAATTTAGGGTTTTTAGCTATGACTGAAATTGTTGTATAATTAGATAGAGAAATTTATCTATATGAATCTCATTGATTATGAATTATTGTTTATCTGAATGTGTAGTACATACTATCTTGGATTTCATGTGATGTGGATAGTGTTTTCTTGATATCTCAATAAAGTGAGTGAAACCCTATATCAGTGGAAAGTTCAAAATTTGTGAATAGATATTGTGAAATGCATTTGAAGTGCTTTTCTTGACATCATAGAATTTATTTATTCAATGTTATTCTTGATTTATGATATCTCAATGAATGGAATGAAAACCCTAATTTAGCTCAATTCCAAGTTTTCATACATATGTTGATTGTATATGACTTGTTGAAAGCAATCTTTATTCAGTGAATATTTATGACACATTAAATCCTTATGCAAGTCATGTGATAAGTGAATGAGGTAAATGAAACCCTAAGGATAGGGTGTTCAATGATCAAGTATTGTGATATCAATGTTTCTCAGTATGAGATGTGGTTATGCTTAATAGTGTTGTTATGGTAAATGTTATCAGAAGGCTTATGAAATGAACAATTTACAAAGCTAAACTAAGATATGTAGATATGATGATTGAATTGTGAATTTAAAGAGTGAATTAGACATTTAGAGCCCTGAACACTGTATAATCCTCACATGATGAGGCCTATGATGTGGGGAGGAAATGGTTTCCCAATTGGAGGTAGTCCATATCGAGATAAGCCAGAGAGCACCACTAGGGCACGTGGGTCTTGACAAGTAGGGCAGACTCCTTATAAATGTGTGGTACCCAACACCAACTGGGGATGTCGGTGGTACCTGTGTTACATTTTGTAGTGATTAGTGGTTAGTAAGTCCACTGATGCACAATAAGTATGAGGGCTTTGACTCACTACCTGAGTACCCAGGTTGAGAGGTGGAGTCTGAGATATCCGGCCACTCCCATTAGCCACTGAGAGGCAGACGAGCCGAGACCTGCTACAGATAGGGTCTTACTCGAGAGATAGGCCTAGGAACCCGGACATGCTTCTAAGTCTTGTACAGTGAGATCGTAGCTTGCTACGATTCTTTCAGATGTTGTGATACACCTCATGTGGGTTTAGGGCATAATAAGATAAATGAGAGGTTAAATAAGTATGCACAGTTATTCAATTATTCTTTGTATGCTTTTGAATTATTAGTTCTCTTTATGATCAATCAAGCATGTTCATATATTGATTCACTCTTGTAGATATCTAGAGTATCCTGCCATATTTATGTTTGTGAATGATCAGAATCTTTAAAGGTTAAAACTGTTATAATTGATATCAGTTTCTCAACAATATATCTATAATTATATAAGTGCTTTAAATTATTTTCTATGAAGTACTCATTCACTGAGCGAGTAGGCTCACTCCTCTACTCACAAATTTTAGGGATAACTTGTGGACCGAAGATGATAATGCATCAGAGTAGATCTGCCACATGAGTTAAGTATGAGATTAGTTAAGTTTTGTCGGTCCCTGTCACTCTAGGTTCTTGTATATAGTTGAGAGAGAATTGTATGTAACTTTGTTTCCTTAATTATAGAGCATATATCTGGTTATCATGTTGTATGTACATGGAAGCGTGAGAAACATAATGAATGTATGGATGTGTATCATTAATGTTGATATCATATTAGAGTAATCAAAGTTTAATTCTCTTGTAAAGTTTGTTTATGCGATTGAATGCGAGAAAACAAAGAGTTTGAAAAAAAAGAAAAAGTTGGGAGTGAACTTTGTATTAAGTATAATCCTCAAACTTATGCCCTAATCTCATGATTGGTGGTAATAGTGGGATGTGGACGTAACAGCTTGGTATCAGAGCTTAGGATGAGTCATCATGGATTATTACGATAGAAAGTTAGAGTTATAAGTGTGGCAGTTAGGAAGTGATGTGTGTATATCTCTGGGAGGTCTGAGTATTTAGATACCCTGGCCCAGTATCTAAATACTTAGGTTGACCAGTATCAAGCTACTATATTTATTCTTCTCTGATGCCCTGGCTAGGTATACAGAGGGAGGATGGACTAGAGAGAACCCCTAGTGGTAATAGGGTTAGAAGACTAGAAAGTAGTAAAGGAATAAGAGCGTAAAGATCGAATGTGATACAAATCTTGCTTTATATTTCTGCTTCGATTGGAGAGCAATTGAAATGCTCTTATATATATGAATTTAGATTATCAGTTTTTAAAATATATATGGTTCTTTTAAATTGTTTTGTATCATGAAGTTGATTTAATTATTGTTTATAGTCTTTGTATCAAATAGACAAGAAGTTATGGGAATGAAGGAAGAGGGATATAGATACAAGACATACATTAGTATGTAACATACAAAATGAAGAAGAAAGGATAGATAAAGAGAACTGAACTATATAACTAATTGTGGCACTTTATCTAATATGAAATCAAGGAAAGATAAGAGAAAACTCATGGAAAGCTAAGATAGAAAGAATCAATTAGAATGAATGGATCATAAAATTGAGTAAAATGTATTTATGTACTCTACAACAAAAGGAAAAATAGGAAAGAGTTAAGTATGCAATAAGTACATAGAAATGAAGTTCAGAGGAATGAAAGTGAAGAGAACTAGATGAACATGTAAATGATAAGACTAGGATAAGAAACTAAGATGCAATAAAAAGGAAGTGATGGAAATGATGAGTTTGATTTAGAAAGGAGGATTACAAGATATAATAGAGAGCATGGAATGTGTACTTCTATTGTAAAGTTTAATGCATTCATCCTTACTATCTCTTAAATCAAAGTCCCTTTATAGTAGCAACCTAGTTTATAGCAAGTATCTTCAATAGGTTCCTAGTGATGATATGGAAATAGTTCTCAAAAGAAGAACAAAGGTGTAGCTAAATAAATGAACAAGATCATATAAAGGTAAATTGTATTCAGAATGTAAAAGCTTGACTGAAAAGGAAACTATGGTTAACCCCTGCATGAGCTGTTTGATTCAAAATGAAGGACATGTAATGTATTATGCATAAGATGAAGCTAGTAAGAAGAATATTGATTTAGAATTTCAACTAGATAAAAGTAAAAGGATAATAAGAAAGTTTATATGTCATGGAATATGGAATCATAAACAAGAATGAGAAACATGATCATAAGAGATAAGTAAAAGTAAATAATGACATAGGGAAGAGTAGCAAACAACTAGCCGATGATGGAAAATAAAGAAGGGGCTAAACCATGAGGGAGTTATATAGATGATAAAGAGAGAGATTATGAGATGTGAGGAAATGCGAAATAGTCTAGTCTCCTTAATGATGATTAATACGAGAATTGTGTTAAGTGAATACTTGAAGATTATAATTCTATGTCTCAAAATCAACTTCCCTTTTGTATCCTCCTTAGTGAGTGTAACATGGGAGGAAGTGATAAGGAAATAAATCATAAACGATACACAATCGTCATGAGAGATACATCTACTGAATATACTAATGACACATAATATGATGATGAAACCCTAACAGGGTAGATCAAGAAGGTAATGTATCAAAATGGTCATCTAAGAGAAATAAAATTCAATTGGTAAAGACAAGGAAGACTTTAGTAAACCTCAAGAGAGCTAAAGTTTGCATATCAAAATGAGGGAGTAAAATCATGTCACAATAACATCATGTTATTGATAAGGATCAAACCCTAGATAGTTTAGGGTTGTAACAGTTAAAGGGATGTCAATAGTGATTTGACCTTGAGCATGAACATCTCAATAAAATAAAATCCTGAGATCATCAATATGAGAAGAAAATAGTAATTATAATATTCATGGGTTTAAAGGTTGCAAATGTGAAAGATAGATAAACAATATGGAAATAAGTATGAATGAAGGATAGAAATAGATTTGAAATATAAGAAGTGTGATTTGAACAAAAGGAGAAGTGAAACATGAACAAAGTGTAATCTAAAATTAATCCTTGTAGTGGTAGCAAGAATGATGAATACTCTATTATTACCTTGAATGTTTCAATGTAGGGATATTTATTATAGATGATTAGAATGAGAAGGATAAGCAAGAAGAAGTTGTAATGCATAAGATGAAAAATCAAAGAAAACAAATGGCTTTCAACAATATGTGAATTTGTTTTAAAGAAGTATAGTTTGTTGAAGTTTTTTAAGGGATGAAAATTTGTTTTACATATGACTTCAATTGTACATGTGCGAGCAATATACTAAATTGGAATGATTTTTATGGTTTCAATCATTCATATCAGTAGTCAGACTCAATTTTATACAATGATTGTTACTTCTAGTCTTGTAGTTTATGAATGCTTTTCTATTAGAGTGGCAAAATAGTGAAAATCAAAATTGAAAGGTGAACTATCTTTAATAACTCTGATGTGATGCACAAAAATAAGTACAAATTGAATTATATTAATTAAGATAGTGGTATCAGATTACCAATACCGGGGTAACATCTCAACAAGGTATGGCATGATTAAAAAAAGCTATCTATCTATCTCTTTCATATTAATGATTATGACAAAAAAATTCTTCTCCTATCATTGAGAAGGTTTGCTTAAAATTTGTTGTGATTAGAAGAGAAACACATGACTCAATGTTGAAAATAACATTTTAATATGAAATACAAGAGTATAGTGACATAGACAATTTTAGAAGTTTAAAAGAAACTTTGAATATACTTTGTTTGTATATTTATGTTTTGGGGATGAAACTTTTTAAGGGGGTGAGAATTGTTATGACCGCATTTGTGATTAATTGGTAAACTAGGGTTTACCTAAATGATTACATGGTTGATTAGATTGAACATCATTTAGACTTGATTAATGAAAATAGCTCAATTGTGATGTTTCAAACCTAAGAATAAACTCTAATTATGATTTTAGTTTGAAGAATTAGGGTTTGAGAAATGTAAACCCTAATCGGTAAAAATTAGGGTTTTGATAGTACATGAATATGGAATTTGATCATGATAGTAGTGTGGTGAATGATTTTTCATATTTTCTACGTATTTTGTATTTAATTTAATTTTAGATACGAGATGTATAACTCAATAATGCATGTTGGAGAAAAATGTCAGAATATTTGGATGTTCTTTGAATGTATTTCTCGGTCAAACTATACTTCAACCGAAATGCTGACAGAGTGTTATTTAGTAGTGTAGTGTTTTGTTTTTATTTATTTATTTTTAATTCCAAATGATCTAAATTTTTTTACTAGATCTCTGAAATTACATTTCAGACATCATTATAAATTTTCATAATTTTTGGAGAATGTTTGACCTCTAAAATAAACGAATCACAATAACTTTTTTATAACAGAAAAATCTATTGAAATAAGAAAAAGTATAGTGAGGGGTCAATGTGTAAATTACCCAAGCACCTCAATTGATCTATATGAGAAATATAGAACCCAATGAGATCTCATATTTCATGATCCATTCTAGAGAAATGAAATTCTAGAGAGAGAGAGGAGAGTGAAGTGTTTTGAGAGGAGAAAGTAGTGGAGATGCTGACCTAGGGTTTCTCTATCCAAGATATGATAAAATCAAGTACGTTTAGCTTCTTTGTATATCCTTTCATGTTGAATCTTCTCTCATATGTCAAGATTACGTCTCTCCTATGATTTTATCTGAAATCATACTAAATCTCTCATTTTCTCACTCTTTCTTCATAATCCCTCATTTGTAGGGTTTCCAGGTTGAAAGGAAGAAGAAATCGACAATTTGCTAGGGTTTTGATATGGATTTTAGAGTTTCAGAGATGGGATACTTTTTAAATGTGTTTTCACACCTTAGGGTGAGTGGGTAGTTCCTTTAAACAGCAGGTTGCATGAAAATGAGTTAAATCATCAATAATCTTCAATTGCTTAGTATGCGAGTACAAACCCTAAATTGCCTTTTTGATCTAGCTTTTGCAAAATGATATGAAATGGATTCTTCCTCTATTTTGATGACTTTTAGATGATAAAATCATATTATAAATGGATACAATCCATCTTAATCAGAATTCCCTAAGTATTTGCAAAGGTTATAAGAGTAAACTAAAATTTAGGGTTTTCAGCTATGACTGAAATTGTTGTATAATTAGATAGAGAAATTTGTCTATCTGATTATCATTGATTATGAAATTTTGTTTATATGAATGCATAGTACATACTATCTTGGATTTCATGTGATGTGAATAGTGTTTTCTTGATATCTCAATAAAGCGGGTGAAACCCTAGATAAGTGGAAAGTTGAAAATTTGTGAATAGATATTGTGAAATGCATTTGAAGTGCTTTTCTTGACATCATAGGCTTTATTTATTCAATGTTATTCTTGATTCATGATATCACAATGAATGGCATGGAAACCCTAATTTAGCTCAATTCTAAGATTCGATATATATGTTTATTGTATATGACTTGTTGAAAGCAATCTTTATTCGCTGAATATTTATGACACATTAAATTCTTATGCGAGTCATGTGATAAGTGAATGAGGTAAATGAAACCCTAAGGATAGGGTGTTCAGTGATCAAGTATTATGATATCAATGTTTCTCAATATGAGATGTGGTTATGCTTAACAATGTTATTTTGGTAAATGTTATTAAAAGGTTTATGAAATGAATGATTTACAAAGCTAAACTAAGATATGTGTATATGATGATTGAATTGTGAATTTAAAGAGTGAATTAGACATTTAGAAGCCCTGAACACTATAGAATCCTCATAAGATGAGGCCTGTGCTGTGGGGAGGAAACAATTTCCTGATTAGAGGTAGTCCAGATTGAGGTAAGCCTGAGAGCACTAGTAGGGTGCGAGGGTCTTGACCAGTAGGGAAAAATCCTTATAGTTGTGTGGTACCCAACACCAACCGGGGATGTCGGTGGTACCTGTGTTACATGTTGTAGTAATCAGTGGTTAGTAGGTCCACTGATGCACAATAAGTCTGAGGGCTTTGACTCACTTCTTGAGTATCCAGGTTGAGAGGTGGAGTCTGAGATATCCAACTGCTCCCTTTAGCAGTCGAGAGGCAGAAAAGCGGAGGCCCACTACAGATGGGGTCTTACTCAAGGATAGGCTTAGGAACCTAGGCATGCTTCTAAGTCTTGTACAATGAGATTGCATCTTGCTACAATTCTTTCACATGTTGTGATACACCTCATGTGGGTTCAGGGCATAATAAGATGAATGAGAGGTTAAATAAGTGTGCACAGTTATTCAGTTATTCTTTATGTGTTTTTGAATTATGAGTTCTCTTTATGATCAATCAAGCATGTTCATGTATTGATACACTCTTGTAGATATCTAGAGTATCCTTCCATATTTATGTTTGTGAATGATTAGACTCTTTAAAGCTTACTGCTGTTATAATTGATATAAGTTGCTTGACAATATATCTATAATTATATAAGTGCTTTAACTATTTTCTATGAAGTACTCATTCACTGAGCGAGTAGGCTCACCCCTCTACTCACAATTTTTAGGGTTAACTTGTGGATTGAAGATGTCGATTCATCAGAGTAGATCTTCCACCTGAGTTAAGTATGAGATTAGTTAAGTTTAGCCGGTCCCTATCACTCTAGGTCCTTGTATATAGTTGAGAGATAATTGTAAATGATAATGTGTAACTTTGTTTCCTTAATTATAGAGTATATATTTGGTTATCATTCTTTATGTACATGGTAGAGTGAGAAACATAATGACTGTATGGATGTGTATCTTAATGTTGATATTGTATTAGAGTAATCAATGTTTAATTCTCTTATAAAGTTTGTTTATGTGATTGAATGTGAGAAAACAAAGAGTTTGAAATAAAAGAAAAAGTTGGGAGTGAACTTTGTATTGAGTATAATCCTCAAACTTATGCCCTAATCTCATGATTGATGGTAATCGTGGGATGTGGACGTAACACCCTAGGTTTTGAAACATGATGTTTCCTCTTGATGAGGAATCAAGGAACTTATTGGTGTCATCACCAACACCACGGTAAAATATCTCAATGTGTTGAGATTGGGATATGTCATGATGGGGGAAATGACAGAGGAGTTCCCTAAATCTCTCCCAAGCTTCTCCAATGGTTTCCCCAGGGACCATTGAAAAGAGAAGGATTTGTCCCTTGATATCATAAGTAAGGGAAGGAGGGAAATATTTATCCAAAAACTTTGTTTGAAGCACTTCCCAAGTGGTGACGGGGTTTTCACTCTCCATGGAATTATACCAATTGTTGGTTGGCCCTGAGAGAGTGTATTTGAAAAGAATAAGTGTAATGGAATCTATAGAAACACCTGGGATCTTGGTCAAGGAACTCGGGTCAGTGAAAAGTTGGAGGTGATCTTGAAAACTCTCACCATTGTTCTCGAAAAATGGGTTGGTCTAGAGCATGGTGATCCATTGAGTGCGGATCTGAAATTGGGGGTGGTAATCATGGGTGGCACAATTGGGTGTTGTACATATCTGATTTTTGGAGTAGAAAAATATTTTAATTTTTTGTCTCTCGGCCTCCCTCTGAGTAGCTTCTACACCCTCTTGCTCAACAATATAGGCTGCACACAAATTGGTTTCTGGAGCTGGACGTTCAACCATCATAAGTTCTCTTTGAGTGGCAAGTGCCTGCTCAATCCTACGAGCAACTTCCTCTTCATCCATCCTAAGTTTGTTTTGTCGATTTAAGCAATTGAAAGTTCTCTCTAACTCGGGATAAAAAATTGGCAGCGTAGAATCGTTCGACGGGCGGCACATGCACAGTTGTAAAAATATATTTGAGTGTAGAAAAAAACGTACTACTGGAATGGAAACTTAGTAGAAAGAGGAGATAACACTTCCATAATGTTACTCGGAAGGCATAAAAAATAAAAAAAAGTTTTTCAAATTTTTTGGGGGTTCGAGAAAATGATCCGTTGTCCTCGACAACGACGCTAAAATTAATACGCACTGCTTGCAAATCAATTCACTAAGATGATTATTCTAGAGTTTAATCCTATTTTCCTTTCTAATTAAGGCTATTATAGAAGAGTCGATCCCATGTGATAATGTTCTTAAGATTTGTTTTCTTTTTATCCCGATTGTTTTTGAAATTATTTCTTTTTGGTATTTTTGAAAGATTGATAGAAAGTAAAATACAATTTAGAGGGGGGTTGATTAAACTAATGCAATAAATGAAAGTGCAAGAAAATAAAATATTACATAAGCAGGGAAATGGAAAGATAAAATTAAGCAAGAAGAATAAAGGAAGAATATGGTTAGCACAAAACAAAAGATTATCTAAGAATGAAAACAAAATTGCAAGAATTAAAAGGAAGCGATGGAAATGAGTGTTATTAGAAATGGGTTGAAATCAAATGAGGAAAATATCGAGGCTTAGGGGTTTTCACCACCTTAGCCAAAGTGAAGACAAGACAAAAGAATATATGATAATTATAGGTAGAAGTAGGTATGTGAATCATTCATAAACAAAACATAAAAGGTTAATTCCATGTGAACCCATTGGTCTTGGTGTTCATGCTTCATTGTTCATCATCCTAATGAGGATTTTCCCACGGTTGCATCCAAATCCCTATGCAATTGGTTTCATTGTTCTAAATTTCAGGTTCCAAGGTCGCATCTACTGGAATTAACTCGCGGTGAAAATAAGAGATCACTTCATTTAAATCGGTGGTTTTCTAAACCAAAAGCCATCCATATAAGAAAAAATCATATAACTAAATTACGATCAACACAATGGCCAAGGGTCTATTCCCCTTTACCACGATAAAGAGAGTACTCACTACTCATAGCGAGGAAGGGATAAATAAGGAGAGAAAGAGAGAAAGCCATAGACCACAAATCCGAAATCTCCAAGGAGACCAGGGTGGTGATGATTAAATGACTTAATTGCTTTATCTCCCGCTTCAAGAAGAAAAGCGAGAAGAAAGAATGAGAATAAAAGAAAAACAAATGCGGAAGAAAAGAACCAACTTTATTGCTTGAATATATAAAAATAACACTAGAATGGAAATTGACAAAGTTTCACTACATAACATGTATAAATTTTTTGGGGCCCTTTGCTTAGTGGAGTCCCCCCTCCTTTTATAGGGGAAGTAGGGGTGGAAAACCCTGAAAGAGGGGTGAGAAAGAGAGGAGTGACAGTTGTTGAGATATACTGTTTGTGCTCCGTGAACAACCATCTTGCTAGGAGAGATGGTCGTCTGATGATGACTGGGTGCGGGCCTAGAAAGTTTGGATCGAAACCCTAAGAAGGGTTGTGGTGGATCATTTGAAAGCAAACTTGGGCTCGAAGAAAAGTCCCAGACGGTAGTCTGGGTCTATGAGACGCCCATTTCAGTAGTGACGTGGCATGGCTTTTGAGTAGCGGCTGAACCCTAGTCGAGCGACTGGGGGCACCCTTGCTTTCATTTCTTGGTCTTGAGGTAAGACCTCAAAATGGTCATTTGGGTAGACTGAGGCGCCCATATCATGTCGTCGTGCGTGAAATCAAAGGGTTGGAACCCTAATCGAGTGGCATCGCACTTGCTTTTTGATGCGAGGCTAGGTCATGCTGATCTAGCTGTCTGGGCTCATCCAGGTGCTCGTATGGCTCCATGAGACGATCATCTCACTGAAGCAAGACACTCGTTTGGCGTGTAGAGTTTGGCTGATTGAGCCGAGGCCAAGGTGTCCATTTGTCTCTAAAACGAGGGGTCTTCAGGGAGTGAGCCAACCGTCAAAGCTCAGTGAGATGGCCGTCTCACTGGATCAGTGGGCCAGAATAAACTTTAGTGAAAATAACTGCAAAATTTGAGAAAATGGATAAGTTTTTGCAAAAGTAAATCAAGAAATGGGAAATTGCAATTTAGTCCAGAAATTACTAAAAAAGAAAAAATCTAATGAAAATGACTAAGAAAAATATGCAAGAAGATGGATGGTCCAACATTGAAACATTCTAGTCCTGGTCCGGTCCAAATTTAAAACAGTCCGGTCTACGGTTTATAAGTTTGTTGAAATTTAGTCCTTGGTCTTGTCCAGTCCGATTTTGGACCAATGATCATCCCTAGAGGAGGCCGAGGTTGTCATATTATTATGAAGAGGAGAATACCCATAATGTTGTGAAACTTAGAGTAGTCATTTGTTCTCCTCATTTGACAATGAAACATGAGAAGTTTTAGAAGATGTCTATAGTGGAGTAGGGGCAAGGCCAGTTGGTAGGGTAGGTGCTTAGGCAACATGGGCATGTGCTTAGACAATGTGGGAAGAGCCCTTACCACATCCTCCCCTGTAGTGATTTGATATCCATGCTTGGAATGACAAACTTCTTCAGTGTGGCCCAACTTAGCACAATAAATGCACTATGGTCATTAACCTCGTACATGACCATGTCCTTGGCCACCACAACCAGTGCTGGTGGAATATTAGGTGTAGAAGTGGGAGAGATGCGAGTATAAAACATCTTAGATTGTGCCAAGCGTGCATATTCCTTGTTCATAGACAAAAGGGTTGCACCAACAAGGAGGAGTTTTCAAGTTGTAACAAATCAAGGGTGAAGCCCATTGAGAAAGCACATTGTGAGAAGAGATTTTGTCTCTTGGGTAACCTCGACAGAGGTTGTTAGAGAGAAGAAGTTCAACTGGTTTGAAATAGCATTTTTCATCATAGTATTTCGATAAGGGATGATCCCCTTGCTACTCAAAGATGATCTTGTCCATGGCATTGTAGATGCACAAGCAGTTGTCCTCTTGAGTGAAATACTGTTCATTTTATGCCATATGACCTTTATGTTCTTGTGACACATTATTTCACTGCAACTTTAGGCTCCATGCACCCACATACTCAGGAGATAACCTAGTTGTAGCATGTATTCCATGCAATATAAAGCACAGTATGGAGTTTACGCCGTGATTCTAGAAAAGTTTGAATAGCATTCACCCATACCAGAAAATAATCATCATTGAGTTTGATAGTAGTAATATGGGGCATATAATTATAGACAATGGTATGTGGTGGCTTGGCAGAGTCACTCGTAATAAGACAATAATAATACCAAAATAAGATGCATTATACAAAAATAAGTTTGAGGCGCTATCAAAATTTTAGCACAATAGGAAAAAATGTAAATAACCAAGAAGTACTACCAGATTTAAAGCACGTAGGATGCATCAATAAACACCCTAGAACAACATGTACTATGAGGAAAACATAAAGAGACTTAATTCAAGTGGAAGCACTAAGCCATGTAGGGTAGGGAACCACATGGAGAGGAAGAAGAAATTAATGCTTTGTCCCTTGTTTGTCTTCATGCTTTATAGGTCAACACATGATCTTTTGATTCCTCACTTTTATACATAGAGGGAATGTTAGTGGAATTATAACATAAAGAATGAGAAAGGAGATATAATTGGACGTCTTCATGAATGCCTGAAAAACATGGATCATGGCATGAGGTGTCCCAAAGTGGTGTTAGCATAGCCTTGCAACCAACCCTTGCTAGCTGTGCCTAAGGCAACATGGCAGCCGTAGTCATTGTTGGGCACCAAATGGTGGTGGTGGGTCAATGTGGCCTCATCTTGCTATTGGGTAGATGTGCAAAGAGAAAGGGAGGATGGGGAAGGGGAGAGTGAGAATGACGATGGAGAAGGAGGGGTGAGGGGTGGTGGTGGTTTGGTGGAGAGGAAGGGGTGGCAGATGTGTGGTTCTATGGTGGCGGCGGACTGTGTGGGTGGAAACCAAATTGGGGAGTGGGGGTAGTAGAAGAAAAGAAGTGGGAGAGGGGTAGGGTTCGATCCTTACTCTTGATGCCAAATAGAGAGATTAACTTTTAATAGTAATAAATAGAGAACCTGGTCCCCTATACATAGGAGACAAGGAATACTACTAGAGATAGAAGATTAAAATCATGATAATGGAACTAATATTGCAGTACCAAAATTTCAACTATGAACCATGGGAGGTAACATCATTGCTAGTTAGATTCATATTCCATACTCAAGAAGTAGAGATGGCCAATTCATTAGTTAAAATCATCAACATTTTGCAACCTTAACATTCAATGCACAACATATTCTATTGTGAACAAAATTTATAGCTTTGGTACAATATTACATGGGATTCTACTGATTTTTATTATGAATCTTCTTACTCTAAAACATGATTTTTAATCAAACTTAACTTCCTTGATTCCACATATGGTAATGATCCTTTAGTTAGTGAATGGCCCTAGAAGTTGACTAGATCCAAGACGGAAAGAAATCATCTTCATTCCACTTATTCTCAACTCACACAACATTATATGGAATGAAACATATTCATTTTTTTACCACAACCTCATAGGTTTTGTCACAAATAACACCCCATATACATCATCTAGAGGATATTCATGGTCTCATCTTGACATATTCTTGTGTTCACATGCATGTCGTAATATCTTCCCTTTATCAAATTCCACTGGTGTAGGTTGTATCATATTTGAACACTTCCCCTTTATGATTAATACAAACTTTAAACCTTATGGACCTAAACTATTTCACTTTTTAATGATTTTGCCCTTCACATGATTCATTTGGCCAAATCATTGATAATAAGTGGCAACATTTCAAACAACATTCCAACCTTGGCTTATCTATCCACAAAAACATCAAAAAAATTGAGATCTTTCTTGTTCCTTATAATATATATACTTTTTGTGATATCCACAAGAAAAATGTCTCTCATGAACAATATCCTTTCCAAAGTAAGAGAACCGCATTCTCCTACCCTACTAATATCGATTTCAAAAATTGGAAATAGAATCTCTTCATGATGAGGAAGTTATATGGAAGAGAACTTCCAAAATTCAATGGATTAAGGAGGATAACAATAATTCAAATATCTTCCATAAAACTTGTACTATAGGAAACAACATTTTTGAATGGATTGCTAATTTAATGAACTTCAACCAACACATCATCATCAATGATGTAAGTGATCACTTCAAAGGCATTTTTAATCATCACAATATATAATTTGCCTCAATCTTATTTGATGAATTTTTTTGTGCCCTAACCAACTCACTTCATAATTAGTATCACCAATCCTTTCTCTAGAGATGAGATACATAACATTATTACTCAACTTGAATTTGAAAAATCTCCTAGACTTGTTAGCATTAGCTTGTCATTCAATGATGGTATATGGAATAAAATCATTAATTCATGACCCTCCTCCTGTATATTCAGTCCCATTATGACATCACTCCACATATTGAGATTTGGAAGCAAATAGACAATGCCCTTATAAATTGATAATCTTACTCGTTTCAAATACTTTTCACCTATCATTATGATTAGATATGCATAAACCCATGCAATAAAAGAGCTTGAGGTCGTTCATGAACATGAAGTTTTAAAAATTCTTGTATTTTTGGATCATCCAACAATACACTTTCAAGACAAACATCTAACTAGAAAGACAAACATTTACTTTTGTTGATTAATTAATAAGGGAATATCTATTTCATAATACTATGATTTGTACACTAATAGAAAAGGATAGCTTTTATATGTGACGAGTGTAGATATCTGGTAATGAGTTTAAGAGTACAAAAGGGTTGATGTGTATATAACTCATTTCATGGCCTATGATTAGAACAACAAGCTAGAGGGTAAGGTCTAAAATAGTATAACTATATCTAGAATTGAACGCATATCTATATAATCCACATGTATTTAGAAATATGCATCACGCCAGATCATACTAGGTTTTATTAGTCTTTTTCATAAGCCATATTTTCAATTGGGACCTTGCTTAGTTTTTGTCTTGGAATTTTGGAATTTTTTGGCCAATACCAACAAACTAACATATATAAGTTTAGGGTTAGATTTGGATCGATCCATACAAAACATACAATTGAAAATGTCTAAAGCAATTATACAAACACACACAAATACCATATATTAATATGGTGAATGGACTTACATACAATGTATGTTGTTGTTTTTTACATCATTGAACATGCTTTCTATTATATTCTATATATAGTGGAGGTTACATGGATAAAGTTTGTGGTGCTTTTTATAGATATACCCTTCAATTTAATAACAAAACACAGAGAGCTATGTGATATATACTGATGAATGCATATTAATCCATTATTTTGCATATTTTTTCTTAGTCATTTTACTTAGATTTTCTCCTTTTTAGTAATTTTTGGACTAAATTGTAAATTTCCCCCTTCTTGAATTAATTATGCAAACACTTAACCTATTTTCTCCAATATTGTAGGGATTTTTCTCCAAAGATTCATTTTGACCATCTGAGTTAGCGAGACAGTTGTCTCACTAGTCCCAGAAGGTCATCTAACACCTATGATGATCCTTGTCTCAGTACCAGACGACCACCTTGGCCTTGGTTTCATCAGCTTGCATAGTAGGTCGAACGATCATTCGTACTTCGTCAGACGGTCATCTCATGGAGCTAGTCCCGCATCACAAAGCCAGTGTCCAAGCCATGTGATTAGGGTTTCAACGATCTGTATACATGCATGACGGCGTGAGACAGATGCCTCACTAGGCCAACCATTTGTTTTAAGACTTTACTCTGTGACCAAGAAAACGTACGGGCACCACCACTAAGGTTCAATTCCACTTCAAGATCTCACCATTTGACACTCAAAATGGGCGTTCCGCTAGTCCAGACGATCGTATGGGTCATTGCTTCATACCCAAGACTTCGGCCGCATAACCCTTCTTAGGGTTTCAACCTAAAGCTTCTAGGTGCACACCCAACCCTCACCAAATGACCGTCTCATTTAGTGAGACGGGCATTTTGCAGTGCACATACATCAATTTTTAGCAGCCGTCACTTATAATTCTCTCTCCCCTTCTCAGGGTTTCCATCCCTCCTTCCCCTATAAAAGGAGGGGGGACCCCACTAAGAAACGGGTCCCAAGTTTTGTATGAAATCAATAGAGAAATTATGTCATTTTCATTTTAGTGTAAATTTCCATTCAAAAGCAATAAAGTTAGTTCTTTTCTTACATCTGGATCTCTCTTTCTCTAGTTCTTCTTCTCATTTTTTTTCTTTTTCTCAGAGCAGGAGAGAAAGCAAACTAGTCGTTAAATTGTCACCGCCTTGGACTCTATGGAGATCTAGAATTATGGTCTATGGCTCTCTTGCTTTCCTTACTTATTTTTCCCATCCTAGTCATGAGTAGCGAGTAGTTTTCTTATCGAGGCAAGGGGAATATGCCCTTATCTTTGTGTTAATCAGGTTGAGCTTTTATATGACTACTTCAACGGATGGTTTTTGGTTTAGAAATTGTAGATTTAAATGAAGTAATAAATTATTTTTATCACTTGTTAATTTTGGTGGACGCGACTGTGGAAACAAGGAATTTGAACGCCTAAATTGACTTCACGAAGATTTGGATGCGACTATGTAAAAATCCTCTTTATGATGAAGAACAATGATACATGAACACCAGGACCAATGGGTTCACGTGGAGTTCCTCTTTTGTATTTTATTTATGAATAAATTGCATACATGCTTCTATCTTATTTGTCATGCATCGCTTGATATTTTTCTCACAAGGGATCAGGTGGTGAAACCCCTAAGCCTCGATGCCTTCCTTCTTGATTTCAAACTATTCTTAATTGTTTGCTTTTGGTTCACCTTTTAAATTTCAACACTTTACTTTGTTTAGATAATCTTGTGTACTAATAATCTTCTTCTTTTACTTACTCTTGTTTTAGAATAATCTTTTACTTCCCTTGCATAAGTGTAATCTTTTATTCTTTTTGCAATTTACTTTCTCGCATTAGATTAATCATCCCCTCAAAATCAGACTTTATTTTCTGTCAATTTTCCAAAAAAACCCAAAAAGAAATAATTTCAAAAATCAACTGAGTTTTAAAGAAATGAATCTAAAAATTTTGTCTTGTGGGATCGACCCTTCTATACTAGCCTTAACTAGAAAGTAAAAAAAGGATTAAACTCTAGGATAAAAAGTTCTAGTGAATTGGTGTGCTCTTCGACGCGAATCAATTTTGGCATCGTTGCCTCAGACAACATATTGTTTTCTCGAACCCCAATTTTTTTTGAAAAGCTTTTATTTTTATTTTTTATGCCTTCCAAGTAACATTCCGGAAGTGCTATCTCCTCTTTCTACTGAGTTTCCATTCTAGCAATACATTTTTTTTGCAAATAAATATATTTGTATAACTGTGCATGCACCTCCCATTAAATGATCTTACACCGCCAGTTTTTGATCCTGAGCCAAAAAGGACTTTCCATTGCTTAAATCGACAAAATCAACTTAGGATGGATGAAGAGGAGGTTGCCTGTAAGATTGAGTAGACACTTGCTGCTCAAGGAGAGTTGATGATGGCTGAATGCGCAACTCAAGAAGCCAACTTGCGTACAACCTATTTCACTGAGCAAGAGGCTATAGAAGCCGCTCAGAGGGAGGCCGAGAGATAAAAACAACTAAAAGATTTTTCCACCCCAAAAACTAGATATGCACAACACCCAGTTGTGCCACCTGCGATCACCGCCCGTCAATTTGAGATCCGCACTCAGTTGATCACCATGCTTCAGGCCAATCCTTTTTCTGAGAATAAGGGTGAAAGTTGTCAAGATCACCTCCAACGTTTCACAGACCTTAGTCCCTTGACTAAGATCCCAGGCATTTCTGAGGACGCCATTAGACTTAGACTTTTCAAATACTCTCTTTCAGGGGAAGCCATAAGTTGGTATAATACCATGTAGAGTGAAAACCTCATCACCACTTGGGAAACACTTTAAAAAAAAATTGTTGGGTTTTATGGGAGACAGAGAAGGCAGCAGAAAAAAAAATTTCTTCTCCCAAACCCAGAATAAAGGAATCACGTCAATATCTATACAATAGGAAGGATGGTTTGTAGATGCATACCTTATCCTGAGGCTTGCTCGACGACGTTACCACGTGGCTTGCACGGTCTTCACCTCCGATCTTGGACGATGTCTATGCACCTCCTTGTCTAACCAGGATTGTCGGGATTGATAGCTATCCTCCGAGCGGCAGAAGTCTCCCGCCTCTAAAGTAGTCCACACGGACCACCTGGAACTCCAATCTCCTTGTCCCATAAGGAATCGAAAGGATTCGCACCCTCCTGTTGGCGTACTAGTCACCGACACACTCTCCTGCAACTAGTTGCTTTTTTGCAGTTGTCTTTCCCTCGCTATGCCTCCCTTATCGGGTAGCACTTGCTCGGGCTCTCTCAGTTACCACAACTAGAGAAAACGACAACTTTGCAGAGCAACTGGTATTCTGAGTTGTGTATTTGAGAAGCCCCCACTACCCATATATATATATATATAAGAGGGTCATGGGACAGGGTTCTCTACCTCGGACAATGCGTGATTAAAGTAGGAGTAGAAGGATTTGAGATTTTCCATAAAAAAACCAACTCGTCAGCTGAACCGATCATTTCACACCCTGAAACGATCATTTCAGGCCCTGAGCCGATTGTTTGGGACCTGAGTCGATCGTTTGGGGCTCTGAGCCGACCAACTGGTGCTCCGAGCCAATCAGTTTGTGGTCCTGATCCAACTCAAATTGACTTTCAAATTTGTCTCAAATTAATCAAATATTAATCCTTGTCCAAATCGAATTTGTACAAGTGAAACAAATTGTATTTACAAAATAGTCTTCTGACTTTCCAAACGATCTCGGTTGGTCCACGAACCAATCGGTTCGACAATTGAGCCGATCATTTCATGGTACATGAGTCGATTGTCTCACCAGTTGAGCCGATCGGTTCACCAACCTGAGCCGAATGGTTCAACTCTTGATCCGATCGGTTGGGGTAGCAGACTGTGCAAAATCAGTCAATTGCAGTTTCAATCAATCCGATACTCTAATCAATCGATCCAACACCTTGAATACTATGATTTTAAGCTATCAATTAATTGAGTGTTTAATTGAACTACTAAACTCCTTTAGTAATCAATCTAAATATCATTTGTGGATAAACTCCTCTTCCAGGTTAAATCCTATGTGTGTGACCCTGCAGGTCCATTTCACATTGGCAGTGAAAGTCCATAACACTTATGACTTCACAAGCAAAGAGCGGTGCCTAGTCGCACATCAGTGCTACCCAAGTGAAATAGAAAGTTAGAGAACAAATTTCAATCCTACAATCCGTGAATGGTGTTACATCGAATGTATAATTCCTTTATCACTGATATCCCGAATGAACTCAAGGCATGGAACAGTCATCCTATCAACGTTCATTCACTTTCTTGATCTATCAAGTAGATTGGAGGAGATATGTATGACATCAATATCACATACTGATTCACACATGTGTGCGCACGCCTATCTCAATCCTACTCATCAAGTGGCCATGGATATCAAACTCCCACAGGAGGGAAAAATCCCATATCTATCACTCACTCCTCAAAAGCCCCATGTGTCAAAGCCACCCAATCATCACCTTTATAACAACCCACATTTCAGGACTACGTTTGATGATGTCAAAGTGTGCCCATAGACATGTGTTGAGTGTAGTGATTTTAGGTCAAAGAATCACACTCACCACCATCACTGTGAGAACTGACTGTGACTACCATGTCATGGTTCCATGTGTCAAACTCATAGTGGGTCTGTCAGGTACACTTGTTCTCTAACAAGTACCTATGTGTTTGGTTTGATATCTCCATATCATGACTAATGAGATTCTGTCATCAACCAACACCACAATCTAGTCTTGTGTTTCATTGTTGTCTATCTACCTTCCACAATGACATCCGACTAGGGACATAATAAGAATGTACAAACTCTTAGCATCCATATGATCTCATCGTTCAGGTCCTTACCCTGAAAGCATACATCATTGAGTACTGTCATTCTCTAGACATTCAATATGTTCTATCATTATCTCATATGACTGAACCAGAAAGAATTGGAAGCTTGCCTTTGATGTTTATCAAATCAATCTTAATGTATCCCACCAATCATCCCATGATTGGCTCTCAGGGCATACATACCAACAGACTCCCACTTGCATTGCGAGCCAATCACCCTTGAATCATATTCATAGTGATCTTCAAACATGTCCCACATGTTACTGTGCTCTTGTACTAACATAGTGAGTTATGGCAACACCTTGCCAAAGTCGGTATTAACTGCATGTCTCTCATCTCTTCGCTGTACGTCACACGTATGAGATGGAGTTGTCATAATATGTGATCTAGTATTCCTTTGTTAACCTTTAGCCACATTGCATGACAAGCACTCCTAACTTGTCATCAATGATTGAAATAACTATAAGTTCATCTCTATGAACTCCTAGATCCATATAGTATCCACTGTTGTTCTCTAACACACAGATACTCGACATTTTCCTTTTAAACAACTTTATTGGAATGTTTCCAATTATCAACAAACATTCACTTTTATATATCCCATATATATTTTGCGATTAATTTTTTTGTCCTTATCGGAAGTTCGCATCAGTGTAACTATTTATAGTGAACCCTTCCTTATTTCCATAGAACTAGTACTTCTCAAGTACTTATCAAGTTCTTATGGGATTCCAATAACCCTTACTGGAACTAGACAGACATCCACTCGTCATGTCCCACATACGAGTTATCAGGATGAGCACATCATATTGTCATGTCCTACATACAAGATGATGAATGCACTTTATTTTTCTATGTCCATACATGCAAGATAATGGGATGATTACATACATGATAGATCCATATCTATTCTTAGTGTTCCCATTCTTCATAAGAATTGGACACTTGGCCTTGGGATACTAGCTCCATGTAACATGGACAAGTTTTTTTCCCACCGAATCTATACACACTGAACCCTTCAGTATAGATTACCAATGTATGCTCTCCCTTTTTCAGGTCGAGGTTTTCGAGAACTATCTCTATAGATCTCTATTCCTATCACATAAGAAATGTCTCTATCTTTCTTAAAGATAATTTCCACTTTGGATTTCCATTCTTAGAACATCTCATTTCACATCAACATGTGGAATGTGAATACGCTCCCACTAAATCACAAATCTCTCTTTATCTTTGACATATCAGTCAAACTCTTTGACCATATTATTAAAGTAAAGATCTAGTTCTGAGTTGCTTGTATTCAATCAATCACATTGATTAGTCCATTGTAACTTACAAACTTCATTTGCATTTATGGATTCATAAACCTTATAGGTTGTGTCACATACACATCCTTGTTTTATTCCTCATAGGAATGTAGTTTTACTATCCGTATGCCAAATATCTTAGTCAATAAGTTGCAATCAACAAGCATCATCCTTCTCAAAATGTCATCCATGTGTCTTAACGCTTAAGACTCATTCACACTTATGGATTTCATCCAATGGGTACTACCATCAAGGTCATACCTTATGGTTCACATGGAAGTCATTTAGGATGTAATGGTCATAAACCATAACTCAAATTATGGTTCCTCATATTTATCTAGATAGTTGACTCATCACATAGATAATCGAGGTGTCTCTTTCAAGGATATAAGAACTCACAACTCCTTGTGATTCTTAATGTCCTTTATTAGTGTGGGGTATTATTTGTTTAAGAAGAATTTAGTTATTTGATAATCATCCTCTAAATCCTTAGAGTATGAATCCTTTTTGATTTAGACATCACCATGCCTTAATCATGAGTTCACTATGATACACTATCATAATCACTCATAAGGATCCCAAACATTTGGTTCAAGTATTTCATTCATTGATCTCATCAAGAATTAACACTTTACCAAATTTGTAATTCATCCATGATATTCTTGAACACTTCAAGATATTCATATTGGTATTTCTCTAATCACCATTTGAAGTTTTAGCATTTGCTCCAATAGGTATGTAAATACATCACATGTATTATACCTAATAGGATAATCATTATCCCACTACCTTAGTGAAGATTTATTAATCAAGTCTAAGAGATTCATGTCTCTTACTGGTTCTCTAACCAAAAGAGTCTAGATTTATCCATCATATGGAAACTAGAAATGAATTTCTCATGATTTATGCTAATTTTATTGTTTGAGTTATCAATAAGTTTTAGGTATCATTTTATCTTATGCATACCAAGAACCACAGGATAAATGAGGCATTGCCATAAAGATCATATCTTTGAAATATAAACTTTATTAATTACTATAATTTTCATACAATATGCAAAAATAATGTGTTTCTATCCATTGGCAAATATGAAATAGAAATTCATAACTCTATTACATGCCTTCATGGCTGAAAATAAACTAAAGTACTCCTATCTATGGAAAAAACACTTGCCCCATTTATTGAGTGCTTTACATTTTATATCTTGGTATCATATACCTAAAAAATGTTACAAGTTTATTTCATGACACCTTCATGTGGAGACATCTGTTGCCTCCTTCTTCTTTAGTTCTTCCAGACAGAGTGGAAAATTCCTTTTCCAATGTCCTGGCTTTTGACAATGGTGGCAATTGCCTCTCTTGGTCACGCCTCCTTTGGCCTTGAGATCTGAAGACGACTTGGGCTGCTAGCTAGCATCAGAACCCTTCTTAGCTTTGCCCTTGACCTTGTGCTTGGACTTGCCTTTCTTGCTGCTGATCATCATCACAGACTTAGGATTGTCCTTCTTCATCTGTGTCTCGACTATCCTCAACATGCCCAATAACTCTGTCAATGGCTTGTCAAAGTTGTTCATGTTGTAGTTCATCACAAACTGACTGTACGATTCTGGAAATGATTGTAGTATCACATCAGTAGCCAACTCTTGGCTCAGTGGAAATCCCAGTCTCATCAGGTTCTCCACATACCAATCATCTTGAGTGTGTGAGGACCAACTGGATCTCCTTCTGTCATGACACACTTGAACAACACCCTGGAGACATCATATCTCTCTTGCCGTGCTTGATCTTCATACATGTTCTTGAGATGCTGAATCATCTCAATGACACCCATGTTCTCATGTTGTCTCTGCAACTCGTGGTTCATGGAGCATAACATCAAGCACTTTGCATCAATGGCATCATCAGAATGCTTCTTATAAGCATCCCTTTCTGCCTTTGGTGCGGTAGGAGCAGGTTCCTCTGGAACTGGAGTATCTAGGACATAGAGCTTTTGCTCTTGAGTGAGAACAATTCTCAATGTCCTAAACCAGTCATGGAAGTTAGTCCCATTCAACTTGTCCTTTTTAAGGACTGATCACAATGAAAAGTGATTGTTGTTTGTTGTCATTTGTACTACAAAAGGAAATATATGCAATTTAGTCCAAAACTCAATTTTGACTTATTTGATTGATTTGAAAGGTTGATGATATAATTAGGACTTTAATTAATTATCGCTCCCACTATTTTTTTTGGGTTCAAATTGATAGCCCTCACCATCAATTTAGAAGATTGCAAAATACAATCTTCTAGTGGGTCAAGATCCATATTTCATCAAGTCATGAGTCAGCTTTGGCTGATCGCCCACAATCTTAACTATTTAGGTAGACCATCATGCCAATTGCATCATATGAAACTCTTGATGAATGAACATGCACAACACCTTGCAATGAACATTCCATGCCTTTGGGCTTACACACTCTAAGAATCACCAGTTAAGTCTAACCCAAAAGCCGACACGGTAAACATGCACCCTACTTTGGCAGAACCTACATGTTTACCCTTCACACTTCCACGAGATAGATGGCGCACCACGCTTTGGCATAACCTATGCTTGGTCGATCAAGTTTTTCATTTATGCCGCTAATGGAAGGCATAAAATACTTAATATTTAGATGAGGGATTTGGTTTCTATAGGTACATATACATATACAATCACCACAATACATAGTACGTATCATATACATGCTATATCCCACAGAAAACATGCGAAATGATAAAAGCAATGATTATGGACATCCTAATGTGATTCCTCAAGCCAAGAGGAATCACGGTCATCTAGGTCCACATCACATGCAACCTGTCCATGATGAAGTGCTATAGCCATCCGAGTTGATCAACTCATCACATGGATGACCTGCTCGCCCTGGCCAGTTGTCTGGGTGCCACCAGCCGATCGGTTGGCTCCTCCAACCGATTGGTTCACCTGGTCATCGTGCATCTCTTCATGGCTGCCAGCCAATCGACTCGCTCCTTGAACCGATCATCTGGATCGCCAACTGATCGGTTCACTACTTGAACTGATCGTTTCAATCATCGTCAGATAGTCCGCCGTTCTTTGACATAACAGGAAATAAAATATCTATCCTATTTTGCATTTGAAAAAAGAAACCTCGAGTTACATTCGGGGGGAGCAAAGGTAGGAAAGAAATCTCAAGTTATCTCGAGTTACATCAGGAATAAGGTGGTAGGGAATCGGTGCGTAGACTAAGATGCAAGCAACCACATACAACCAAGCATACATACATAGGGTTTATTGGCCATAACCACGCTATATATCCACCACAAAACTCATTTAAGGGCGACGCGTATCGAGTGCATTCATATTACATATCATATATGTATATATTGGGATTTGTGGATTTAGGATTGGACATGCATAAAGCCAATTTTATTCACATCGTATGCAATAAATAAAGGTGACAAACCAAAATCGATCATATCGATAATCCTAAAGTATAGAGCAGTTGACGTGGCTCTGATACCACTGTTGGGTTTTATGGAAGACAGAAAAGGCAGCAAAAACAAAAATTTTCTTCTCCCAAACCCAGAATAAAGGAATCACATCAACGTCTATACAATAGGAAGGATGGTTTGTAGAGGCATACCTTGTCCCGAGGCTTGCTCGGTGACGTTACCACATAGCTTGCGTGGTCTTCACCTCCGGTCTTGGATGGTGTCTGTACAGCTCCCGGTCTCACTGGGACTGTCAAGATTGATAATTGTCTTCCGAGCGACAGAAGTCTCCCGCCTCTGAAGTAGTCCACACAGACCACCTAGAACTCCGATCTCCTTATCCCATAAGGAATCGGAAGGAGTCTCACCCTCCTGTCAACGTACTAGTCACTGACAAACTCTCATGCAACCATTTGCTTTTCTGTAGTTGTCTTTCCCTCACCGTGCCTCCCTTATCGGGTAGCACTTGCTCGGGCTCTCTCAGTTACCACAACCAGAGAGAACGACAACTTTGTAGAGCAACTGGTGTTCTGAGTTGTGTATTTGAGAACCCCCACTACCTATATATAGGAGGGTCATGGGACAGGGTTCTCTACCTCGGTCAATGCGGGATTAAAGTAGGAGTAGAAGGATTCAAGATTTTCCACAAAAACAACTAACTCGTCAACTGAACTGATCATTTCACACCCTAAAACGATCATTTTAGGCCCTAAGCCAATCATTTGGGACCTGAGTCGATCGTATGGGGCTCTAAGCCGATCGGCTGGTGCTCCGAGCCAATTGGTTCGTGGTCCTGATCCAACTCAAATTGACTTTCAAATCTGTCTCCAATTAATCAAATATTAATCCTTGTCCAAATCGAATTTGTACAAGTGAAACAAATTGTATTTGCAAAATAGTCTTCTGACTTTCCAAACGATCTCAGTTGGTCCACAAACCGATCAGTTTAACAATTGAGCCGATCGTTTCATGGTACATGAGCCGATCATCTCACCAGTTGAGCTAATTAGTTCACCAATCTGAGCCGATCGGTTCAACTCTTGAGCCGATCGGTTGGGGCAGCAGACTGTGCAAAATCAGTCAATTGCAGTTTCAATCAATCCGATACTCTAATCAATCGATCCAACACCTTGAATACTATGATTTTGAGTTATCAATTAATTGAGTGTTTAATTGAACTACTAAACTCCTTTAGTAATCAATCTAAATATTGTTTGTGGATAAACTCCTCTTCCAGGTTAAATCCTATGTGTGTGACCCTACAGGTCCATTTCACGTTGGCCTATCTCAAGTCCATAACACTTATGACTTCACAAGCAAAGAGCGGTGCCTAGTCGCACATCAGTGCTACCCAAATGAAATAGAAAGTTGGAGAATAACTTTTAATCCTACAATTTGTGAATGGTGTTACAGTGAATGTATAATTCCTTTATCACTGATATCCCGAATGAACTCGAGGCATGGAATAGTCATCCTGTCAACGTTCATTCACTTTCTTGATCTCAGAGTAGATTGAACGAGATATGTATGACATCAATATCACATACTGATTCACACATGCGTGTGCACGCCTATCTCAATCCTACTCATCAAGTGGCCTTGGATATCAAACTCCCTTAGGAGGGACAAATCTTATATCTATCACTCACCCCTCAAAAGCCCCATGTGTCAAAGCCACCCAATCATCACCTTTATAACAACCCACGTTTCAGGACTACGTTTGATGATGTCAAAGTGTGCCCAACGACATGTGTTGAGTGTAGTGATTTCAGGTCAAAGAATCACACTCACCACCATCACTGTGAGTATTGACTGTGACTACCATGTCATGGTTCCATGTGTCAAACTCACGGTGGGTCTGTCCGGTACACTTGTTCTCTAACAAGTACCTATGTGTTTGGTTTGATATCTCTATATCATGACTAATGAGATTCTGTCATCAACCAACACCACAATCTAGTCTTGTGTGTCATTGTTGTCTATCTACCTTCCACAATGACATCCGACTAGGGACATAACAAGAATGTACAAACTCTTAGCATCCGTATGATCTCACCGTTCAGGTCCTGAACCTGAAGGCATACGTCATTGAGTACTGTCATTCTCTAGACATTCAATATGTTCTATCACTATCTCATATGACTGAACCAGAAAGAATTGGAAGCTTTCCTTTGATGTTTATCAAATCAATCTTAATGTATCCCACCAATCATCCCATGATTGGCTCTCAGGGCATACATACCAACAATTTTTGGATAGATACTTCCTCCCTTCCCTCACCTATGAGGTCAGAGGACAAATCCTATTATTTTCAATGGTCCCTGGAGAAACCTTAGCAGAATCTTGGGAAAGATTTCAGGAACTCCTCCACCATTTCCCCCATCATGACATATCACAATATCAACTCATTGAGATATTTTATCATGGTGTTGATGATGACACCAAGAAATTTCTTGATTCCTCATTTGGAGGAAATTTCATGTTCCAAAACCTAAGCAATTATGAGAGGTAGTTAAAAGAGTTTCTGAAACCCAGGCTAGATGAGGAACCAGTGGGGTCTTAAAAGTGGCTAAGGTTGAGGTAAACCCAAAAATTCATACTATTGCCCAAGTTCTTAAATTAATCTCTTTGAAATAGGACCACTTGGAATCCTCATTTAATGCCTATGAAAGACAACCCCAACAAGTTAGGGCTGCATATATGTCAAATATGCCAAGGGTATCATCATGCTACCCTCCAAAGTCAATATCTCTACAACACCCCTGTGCAACCTGATGTTGGTCAACAAGTAGAGGACCTCAACTCTATCCATAGTATCCCGGGCCAGGCTTACTACAATCCAAACCAAGCTAGAAACCATCTCGAGTTTCAATATGGAACCCCCTCAGGAGATGAAAACTCATCTCAGCTCCCCCTTCACAAAGACCCAACCCCAAGCCAACTACCACCACTAGGTTTTCCATACAATAAAAACCAAAGGAATTTTGGTAACCAAGGGAATTTTAGAGGAAATTTTCAAAACTGTAGACCCTACCGAGGACAGCAATATCAAAATCTTCATCAAACACCACCACCTCAACAGAATGCACCCACCCCTGTGGCAGAGGATAGGATTTCAATGTTAGAGCAAATCATAATAGCGCACTAGAAATCGAATGACGTTCAATTCACTCATTTAATTGCCCAACAAGAACCCCATGTAGGGACCTTTACTAGACATCCCAAGAACAAACCTAAACATCCCGAATAATTGAAGGTTGTTTCCACCCATTCGGGGAAGGTTCATACTCCTCCCCTAGAGAAACCCACAGTAGTTCCCTTGGATTTTGAGGATGATGATACAGTGGTAATCAAAACACCTCCTTCACCCACCCCTACCGTTCCCATTCCTCCTACCCCCTTCTTTTGTGGCCCCAACGGTGGAAATTGACGATCTAGAAATACCTATTTACAAACCTCATCCCCCTTACCAGGCCTGCCTAAAGTAAGCTAGGCTTGACATCCATTTTGTGAAATTTAGGGAGTCCATGAAAAAGTTGCATGTGGATATTCCCTTTCTTGATGCCTTAGCTGACATGTCAGCCTGGTCCAAATATATGAAGTCTCTTTTGACCATGAAGTACCACACTGACGATCATGAGACAGTTATACTTGCTAGGACTACCTCTGATATTATCCAAAGCAAGATGCCTGAAAAGAAGAAAGACCCTAGCTCCTTTGGGATTGGGTGCTACCTAGGTGATAATGCTTGCAGAAAAGGTCTCGTAGACTTGGGCAGATGTATTTCTATTATGCCTTATAGTCTTTGTAGGAGGCTAGGTTTTGTTGACATGCTCCCAACCACCATGACAATCCAAGTAGTTGACTCATCCATGATAAAACCAATGGGTATCATTGAAGACATACTTGTAAGAGTTGGGAAGGATACTTATGTCCCATGTGACTTTGTCATCATGAACATAAAGGAAGACTTAAGGTACCCCATCATCTTTGGCCGTCCCTTTTTGGCCATCACTCGTGCCTTGATTAATGTTGAGGATGGAACCATTTTCTAGAACCTAGGCAAACAAACCCTAAAGTTTAGAGTATTCGAAAGCATGCACAGACCAAGCCTCCAAGAAGAGGTCTATCTTCTTGATTGTATTGAGAAGATGCAGCAATTGAGACAAGAATGGGAATTATTTGAAGATCCCCTCCAAAGTGCCCTTATAACCCCTATTGATTGTGGATTTGAAGATGCTCAATTGGAGAAATTTAGACATCATCTCGACACCTTGGAGGAGATTCATGATGAGGAGTTTGAAGACCTAAAAATGATCTTCATTGTGGATGCAAAACCTAAAACCCCCACGACACCTGACATGAAACCCCTTCCTAGAGGTCTTAAGTATACCTTCTTTGATGAGCAAAAGCTTTATCCTATTATCATTAACTCTGATCTCACCCATGTATAGAAAACTAAGATAATGAAGGAACTTAGGAAGAGGAAATCTAACTTAGGATACAAGATGGCTGATTTGACAAGGAGAGATCAATTTGCATGCATAAATTCCTATGGTAGAAGAGTACAAACTGTCTAGAGACCCTCAAAGGAAACTGAATCCCAACATGAAAGAGATGGTGCATCTATAGGTTATCAAGCTTTTGGTTTCAGGGATCATCTACCCCATTTCTGACTCCCCTTGGGTTAGTCCAGTGTAGGTTGTCCCCAGAAAAGGGGGTACCACAGTCGTGAAAAATGACAATAATGAGCTTATTCCCACTCACATTGTCATAGGGTGGAGGATGTGTATTGACTATAGGAAACTGAATAAGGCAACTAGGAAAGATCATTTCCCCCTTCCCTTCCTAGATCAAGCACTCGAGCACCTCACCCATCAACAATATTTTTGCTATCCTGATGGCTATTCAGGGTTCTATCAAATCCCCATTCATCTGGACGACCAAGAGAAAATGACTTTCATTTACCCTTTTGGGACTTATGCATTCAGGAGAATGCCGTTCGGGTTGTGCAATGCCCCAACCACCTTTTAGCGGTGCATATCCGCTATCTTTGTTGGATTGACCAAAACCATCATGGAGGTTTTTATGGACAATTTCTCTATCTATGGAGATAGTTTTGAATCTTGTCTCCATCATTTGTCTCTGGTTTTGAAAAAATGTGAGGAAGCACACTTGATCCTCAATTGGGAGAAGTGTCACTTTATGGTGACTGAAGGAATTGTTTTAGGCCATAGGGTGAGCAACCATGGCATTGAAGTGGATAGAGCCAAGATTGAGGTCATCTCAAAACTCCCACCACCTTCCATAGTCAAGGACGTTCTTGCCTTCCTCGGGCATGTGGGTTTTTATAGATGATTCATCCGTGATTTTTCTAAGTCACCAAACCCCTAACTAATCTCCTTAAAAAAGACACTCCTTTTGTGTTTGATAAAGCTTGCATGGCCAGTTTTCTTTGTTTGAAGGATGCCCTCATTTCCACTCCCATCATTAGGGCCCTGGACTAGTCCCTACCTTTTGAGTTAATGTGTGATGCGAGTTATTATGGTGTTGGTGCTATTCTTGGACAACATGTTGATAAAAATCACCATGTGATTTACTACACATCTATAACTCTTGATGAAGCCCAGCAGAATTACACAACTACTGAAAAGGAAATGCTAGCCATAGTATATGCCTTTGACAAATTTCACTCATATTTGGTAGCTTCCAAAGTCATTGTTTACACAAACCATGCAACAATTAGATATTTGATGACCAAAAAGGATGCCAAACCTTGTCTTCTTTGTTGGGTCCTTTTACATTAGGAATTTGACCTAGAGATCTTAGACAAAAAGGGTTGCAGAAATGTTGTTATCGATCATCTTAGTAACTTTGATTTCTTTGATGATGATGGCATACCCATAAATGACTCCCTTCCTGATGATAAATTGTTAAAGATGGAATCCCAATATCCTTGGTTTGCAGATTATGTAAATTTTCTAGCCGCATGTGTATTGCACCCCGAATATAAGAGACATTCTAAGGCTAAATTTTTGCATGATGTAAAACTATACTATTGGGATGATCCACATATTTTTAGATTATGTTCAGATGGACTTTATCACAGGTGTTTTAACTGAGGAAGAGGCTCATGACATACTTGAGTAATGCCATGCTGGCCCCACTGAAGGGCATATAAGTTCTCAGAAAACCGTTAGGAAGGCCTTGCAATCTGGTTTTTTTTGGCCTACCCTATTTAAAGATTCATACCATTTTGTCCTTGTTTGTGATGAAAGTCAAAGAAAGCAACCTTTTATAAGAGAGACCAAATGCCCATGACTTCTTAGCAAGAGATTGAAATTTTTGACGTGTGTGGGGAAGATTATATGGGCATGTTCTTCTTATTGTAGGTATAAATATATCTTAGTGGCTGTTGATTATGTTTCCAAATGGGTTGAATCCATCCCCACCAAAACATGTGATTCCAAGCCTGTGAAGAAACTCTTCAAAGATATCATTTTTCCTTAATTTGGGATATTGTTGGTAAGGTATGCATGTAGATCCAATTATATGATGATTGACATGGCATAATTACCTAAAAGGATTTGATTAATATTAACATATATAAAGGCAAGCTTCCAATTCATATGTTTCACTCAGTTATGAGATAATGAGGATACAAAATGAATGTCTAGAGAGTTGTATTACTCAATGATGTATGTTGTCATGTCCTATCCTTGTGATGAGATCATACATATGTTAAGAGTACATATACATATTCTCATTATGTCCATGATAGTTGTTATTGTGGAAGGTTGATAGACAACAATAACACATAAGATCAGAGTGTGAATTGGTTGATGACTAAATCTCATTAGTCATGATATGGCAATATCAAACCAAGCACACAAATACATATTAGGGAATAGTGTATCGTACATACCCACTTTGAGAGTGACACATGGTTTTTTGGTCACAATCATCTCTCACAGTGAAGGTGGTGATTGTTGTTGGTATGTATGCCCATAGAGCCATCCTGAGAAATTGCATGGAGTCAGATATTAATTAATTAATTAATATGATTAATTGGTTAATTAATTAATTCCAAAATATTCTAATTAATCCATGAGCATTTTAATTAATGCAGTCTTTCTATTTACTGAAGGGTTTAGGAAACCCTACTTCTTTTCATCCTCTATTTAAAGGGGCTTGACGACCGATATCCTTATAAGATATTGAGAGAGGCTTTTCAGTTTACGTTCATGTACTTAAACCCTAGCCATCACCATCCTTAGGAGAGAAAGGAGAGCACCGTGACGCTAGCACGTCATCGCACATAGACTACTCCTTCCTACCGGCTTAGGAAGCATGACATGGAGTTCCATTCTATCTGTGTGGACGAAGTAGAGACACAAACACTGAGACACCTGTGTTCGGAGGACGTCAATGACCATCCATACGCACTACAAGCAGCGTACATCACTGCACGAAAGGAGTGACTCTGAATCTTCCTACGACGTGTTCGAAGGATGGGAGATAAGTGTCGTCTGTGTAATCCAGGAGTGTTGCACACCATCATGCAGTGGGATGTCGCCGAACTTACTTCGCAACAAGATATATCCTATGAACACTCTTTTCGAATATGCTGTTTTCGAAGAGATCCTGTTGTGGGTTGTGTGGATATATATATATATATATATATATATATATATATTTGTTTCTTCTGCCACACATGTTTCCTCCACAAAACCCAACAATTGTGAGTCTTAGACCTAAAATCACTACACTCATCACATGTCATTGGGTATGCTTTGACATCATCAAACGTAGTCCTAAAACATGGGTTGTTATAATGGTGATGATTGGGTGACTTTGACACATGGGGATAGACTGCGAGTGATAGATATGAGATTTGTCCCTCCTCTGGGAGTATGATATTATGGCCACCTAATTAGCGAGACTGAGAAATGCATGCTCATGCACATGTGAATCAATATATGATATTGAGGTCACATTATCTCAGACAGTCTGCTCTTGTTTCAAGAAACATGGATTGAACGTTGAGAGGATGACTAACCATGCCTCGAGTTCATCCTGGATATCAGAGACAAAGGAATTATACAAATACTGCAATAACTTACACAGATTGTAGGTTGAAGTTGTTCTCCAACTTTCCATTTCACTTGGGTAGCACTGATGTACGACTAGGCACCACTTTTTTCTTGTGATGTCATAAGATAGTTATGGACATTCACTGCCAATGTGATATGGGATCTATAGGATCACACACATAGGAAGTCATCTAGAAGAGGAGTTTGATCTTGAATGACAATTGGATTGATTACTAAAATGTTTAAGATTCAATTCCCGCAACTAATTGCTTGAATGGATGACAAATGACCATCTCACTGAGTGAGACAGTCGTTTGGGCAGCCAAACTGGGATCTCATGTAGTTGAGACGGCCGTTTTGGGGGTCAAGTTGATCAAAGGTCGATTTGGTTAAGTTTTGCCCTTGAACCGACCGGTTAAATATGATTGAACTGACTGTCTCATCTCAACTCACCAGACGACCGTCTGGGTGAGTGAGACGGGCGTCTCACTGGTGTGAGATGGCTCAGTTGGGATGAACAAAAGTTCTAAAGTTTTCTTGAACTCATTTCAATTGCACATACTTGGGGTGTAAGTAAATTAATGTGTGACATTATTTAGGAAATGATTTGCCAATTCATATCTGACTGGGAAAGCGTGAAATGACCATCTCTCTTAGTGAGACGATCGTCTTGCATTCCAGATGAGCATCTCGCTTAGTGAAATGATCGTCTCACATACGAGACGAACATCTCAGCTTACGAGACGATTGTTTCAGCTGACGCAAGTTGTGAAACTTCCAAAATTGTTACAAAAATTCTAGATCTTCCGGTCCTTTCCACTCCCACTTTAGTCCCACATTGACTGGGGACAGGGAACCTTGACCCTAACCCCTCCTATATATAGAGGGGTACTAAGGGCTTCCCAGAGTACAACACAACACATACAACTGAGAATCAGTTCCTCTGACAACTTTTGTCCTCTTTAGTTGTGGTAAGCAAGAGAGCCCGGGGAAAGTCCTACCTAAAAAGGAGGGATAGACAATAAGAGAATACAACTGAGAAGTTGTTATTGTGGGAGAGCAGGTTGGTGACTAGTACACCAATGGGGAGGACAACTCCTTCATGTCCGTTCTTGGTGAACGATAGGAGTTCTAGTTGGTCTGTGTGAACTACTCTAGAGGCAGGAGTCCTTTGGTTGTTGCTTGGAGAGAAAAGTTAACCTGCAGTCCGTGGCGAGACCACTGGATTCACTACAGAGGTTGCATAGACATTGTTCGTGGTGAAGACCAGGAGCTGCACAACCACCGTCCAAGAGCAACTTGTCAACAGTTGCAAAGAAGTGAGTTTTGTCACTGGACTTTCTCCAGGACCAGGTACAACTCACTAAAACCATCCTTCCTATATCATAATAGTTGACACAATCTTACTATATTGGGGAATATGAATAGATAAATTTTTTGTTTCCACTGCTATACTCTGTGCCTGTATTTCCCATCAGTGGTATCAGAGCCACATCAATTTACTATGTTTTAGGATAATCGATATGATCGGATTTTAGTTTTATCATTTATTTGTTGCATACGACGTGAATATTTAAACTACTCTCATATGTCTATCCGATCAAAGACCACATAGTCCCAAACTAATATATATATATATATATATATATATATATATATATATATATATATATATATGGTATGATATATATACAATTTACACGCATCATCCTAAAAACGGTTTTGATGGTAGATGTGTAGCGTGGTTATCACCTAAACCCTAAATCTGTGTGGTTGGATAGTTTGGTTCTTATTTATCTCGATCTGCGTACCAAGCCTCTACCCCCTCTTCCCAATATAAAGATAATATTTTCCTATCTTTGCTCCTCTCGAATGTAACTCGATGTTTCTCTTATTCAATGTAATAAAGTAGCAATATGATAGTTTCTTTTCATGCAACGACGTTGAAGATGTTCTTCTTCGGTTGAGACGACTCGTTCATGAGATGAGCCAACCGTCGAAGGATCATGAATGACAAAGGATGACGGAAACAAATGACCATCTGGAGGCCCAACCGACCATTTGGAATGAGTCCAAACATCGATTGGACAGGAGAACCAACCGATCGACAAAGAGGCGTGATGACCGGTTCAAAGGTTGAACCGATCTACCCAGATTGACAAATATAGATCTACATCAACCGTAGGTTCATACATATGATGTGATGATTGACCTAGGTGGTAGTAATTCCTTGTGGCTCCAAGGAATTACAAGTAGACACGGCCATAACCATCACTTTTTGTTTTATATTACATGTTTACATTGTGAGATATAGAATGTATATGATACATATTATATATGTGGTGATTTAATAATATATATATATATATATATATATATATATATATATATATATATATATATATATATATATATATATATATATATATTGTTTTTAATAGCCGCGCGGGTAGTTTGATTATCCTACCCGTGCTTTGAAAGCAAGGTGGCACGCATTGTAAATAGATTCAATGTATCCGACTTCGACTGGCATCTCTTGTATCCCGTATTGGCAGTCCCAAATCTTTCTCATTCTCCATTAATAGCCGTTCCGTCCAAGTTGAAACTCTCGGGCTTGGTCGGCATCAGGATAGAAATAGCACAGACTCGCACTCGATTCCCGATGATCTCCCTTACCGTCACCAGAAAGGTGGCTCCCCTTAATGCTTCTAGCCATGTGAATCTGATGGGAGTTTCTTCCCTGATGAGAACTGCTTTTCCTCGAGCTCGGGCAACCCATTGTCGATGAGCATGTGCAGCAGATGTTGTAGGTCTTCGGGGTCGCACTCCTCTATTGGAGCAATCACGCCGACACACATGCGGGTTAACGATGTGGTGGCGCTGCTTCTCGAGATCCGACACAACGACGAGGATTTGGGCTGGCAGATGAGAAGAATAGAGTGTGTAGTAACGGAGTATTCGGGTTTAGGATTGACTACGTCGACATCGCTGGGATCGGTCACAATATAGTGGTCCTTTCAGCAGCCGATGGCATCACACCCGAACGCAATCGCACAGTCGGGCAGGTGTTACCGGTTCTTCTCCTAGTCTAGGTCGCACCGTGAGTAATTGTTAGTTGTATGAGTAGGGACTCAAGGACAAGATTGTGCTGCTAAAGGATGGTAGAAAGAAGAGATAGACAAGGATAAGAATAACAATGACATCAGCAGATGTGAGGCATGCTAGAAAGAACTGACATTGCAACTGGAACAAAATTGGAAGAGATCTATGGATGACGACGCCCCTTTCTCTTCTTTGTAAATACCCATCACGTAAAAGATTTTACAAGAAATAAAAATTGTCCAATTTTGTGTGTTCTCCTAGAATTTCATAGAATTGTTCATGATCATTTTTTACTCTAACCGAGCTCTATGTCATGGAGGTTCTGATGCACTCTTGTTATGTGAGGTTCCATTGTTTGCTGAATTGTCTGAGTGTTAAAAAATTGTATCCCCGTCAATATTTGACTTGTTGTTTAATATCGTATTACTGGTAGTCCTAGATTTAGAGTCATGAACGAATCATTATTCCGTGAAAGGTCACTCATCTACAACTTGTGTTGTGAATATTTAATATTAGATTGTCGGTATGATGTTACAAAAATAAGTAGCAAATTTTGATCTAATTTTCAGCGTAAAATAAATAACTATATTGTATAAAAGGTAACTATCCGATACTTAAAGTAACACCAAGATACAAAAAGTAACTACATGGCACGAAACGCAATCATCAGACACAAAAAGTAACTATCCGACACTATAAGTAAGTAATACTAGGAGATAAAAGTAACTATATATGGTATGAAAAAAACTATTCGACATTAAAAGTAATATCATGATACAAAAAGTAACTATCCGACACTGAAAATAATATCAGGACACAAAAAGTAACTATACGGTAACAAAAGTAACTATTTGACACTAAAAGTAACATCGAGACGAAAATGTAACTATCTGTCACTGAAAGTAACATTAGGACACAAAAAGATCGATGCATTATTTTTACGGATTAGTGTTACTTTTAGTTTTAAAAATTACTTTTCATACCAAATAGTTACTTTTTATACCATATAATTACTTAATGTACATACAGTTACTTTGTATATCACATAGTTACTTACAAGTAAACTTGTTTGTTCAAATTTTGAAATTATATTTATTTTCATTTCATATATTTAGTGTGAAGAGTAATTATTTCATATAAAAAGTAACACTTGGTCATCAATTGTAACAAATCAGTTACCAAGTACAAAAAAATTCAGGTTACAGAAGAGTAGTCGGTGTATCTTTCAAACCTTTTTTTTGCATATAGACCACGGTCACAATGAGAAAAAACCTTCTGATTTTATTTTTAGTACAAAGGTAGACAAAATCAGATTCCATTACGCCTGGTTCCTACAACAGAACTGGGTTATTGTTTAGTGTAAATAACCCACAAGGATATAACTTCTGTAAGTACAATTGCATAAACTTGTGTTAAAATTTACCACACGATCAGAGAAACATGCATATATATATAGACACAGGTTGTTCTTGTCTATTGGTGACATGAAAGAACTTTGTGAATCCATTAATACATAAAGGATGTTAAACTACATTGCCATAACTTGTGCAGATATAAGAGAGTTATGATCTTCCATAGCTAGATTCACAAACTCAATTGGATCCCACCGCCTTGTCTTAGGCGTTGTACAGTGTTTTGCTGTGAACACAATCTTGGTGATAGTTTAGTACCAAATTATACTCCAATATAGCAGAGGTTAGACAAATCGTTACGAAAGGTATGCTTCGGTATGTCTTCTAGCTCATGGTGATTTCCTAATAGCATTAGCGGAAATATCACTTCATTGACGGAGAGCTTGGGAAGCAACTCTTTCTCACGCTGCATCTTATATAGCCTTTGAAATCGAAGCCGATTGGAAGATGTTAGATTTATAAGGATGAATGGCAGAGGGAGAGACTAGGATAGAAGGCAGAGTCACAAGTCACGGTATAGGAGACTGAGAGAAGATAGGGGACAGGAGGCACCCCGACCTTCACCCCCGACTGAGCATATCTGCCTGGACCGCCTCCGCGGCCACCGGAGGCACCCCGACCTTCACCCTCCACAACAGCCCTCCTATGAACCCGCAGCAACAACAGGACCAGCACCATTCCTCATCCTCGTCTGCCTCGAACGTCGCCCCATTCCGATGGTCGTAGGCATCCTCACCACCATGTTCTCCATCACCCTCCTCCTCCTCCTTTACGCCAAGCACTACAAGCGTGGCTCGGGATCCCGGAATGGTGCCAACAGTGGCGGTGGGTTCTCAAACAACAACATCAATGGTGGTGCGACACCCCCTCGCAACTCCAGTATCGACCGGTGCGTCGTCGAATCCCTCCCTCTGTTCCGGTAAGGCGTCCTGCTGGGCCATAAGGCGGAGTCGAGTGGAGGTGGCCTGGAATGTGCAGAGTCCCAAACCCCATATCGCAGTGTGCGGCGAGGCGATTTACATTGACGAGCTGATGTTCCGAAGAAATTCTGACTATTTACAAATGATGCCACCGTGTCCTGGCATGGGTAGTTCATGAAAGATACCCGCGCAGGCATTGAAAAAATCCCCATTTTGCTACCCGACACCAAAAAAGTAATATCTGTGCGGGTAGCCTGGATTTCACTACCCGACAGCAAAAAAAGTAACTGTTCTGACCAGAAAAGTAATTCTGCTATATAAAAAATAACTATGTTGATAAAAAAGTAACAATACGACTACAAAAGTAATCCCGTACAAAATACACAACAGATATATATGTAACCGTATTTTGAAATCTGCTGTTATAAAGGTAATTATCTATGCATGAAACTCAACAATTTGTAAGGTAAAGTAACCCTCTACATGTCAAAAGTAACCAACTTGAAAAAAAATAATCGAAATGGGGGGCGTGTAGCTATCCACGCGGGTATTAAAGATGGACCCACATATAATAATAATAATAATAATAATAATAATAATAATAATAATAATAATAATAATAATAATAATAAAACCCCTCAATCAAACATATTAAGTCTAAGATATTTTTCAATAGCAATACACATGAAAAACTTGATCGACCAAGCATAGATTTGCACAAAGTATGGTGCACCGTCTATCTCGTGGAAGTGTGTTGGTAGGTATGTAGATTTGCACAAAGCATGGTGCATATCTATCGTATTGGCTATTGGGTCAGGCTTGACTGGTGACCTAGAGAGCCTAGGCCCAGAGGAATGTAGATGATCATGGTAAGATGTTGCACATATCATCTATCTAAGAGTTGCATGTGATGTAATTGGCAAGTTGGCCTACCTAAATAGTCAGGTTGTGGGCGATCGGCAAAAGCCGACTCATGCTTTGATGAAATATGGATCTTGGCTCATTAGAAAATTGTTTGCTACAATTTTCCAAATTGATACTTGAGAGTTATCAATTTAAACAAATAATGAGAATGATAATTAATTAAAGACCTAACTGTTATCACTCAAATTTTAATTAAATCAAATAAAATTGAGTTTTTGACAAAATTGCAAATTCTTTTATAGAATCAAGTGGCCACACCAAACAATCACTTTTCTTTGTGATCAATCCTTGAGAAGGACAAACTAGTTGGGAACAACTTCTACAATTGGTTTAGGACACTGAGAATTATTCTCACATAGGAGAGCAATCTCTATGTCATGCAAATGCCAGAACCAGAGGAACCAACTCAAAATGCTCTAAGGGTTGACAAGGATGCTTATAAGGAGCATACTGATGATGCAGTGGATGTCAAATGTCTGATGCTATGTTCTATGAACCATGAGTTGCAAAGGCAATATGAGAACATGGGTGTGATTGAGATGCTCACACATCTCAAGAACATGAACTAAGATCAGACCAGACAAGAGAGATGTGATGTCTCCAAGGCACTATTCAAGTGTACCATAACAAAAGGAGATCCAGTAGGTCCTCGTGTACTCAAGCTTATTGGGTATGTGGAGAACCTAGCTATACTAGGATTCCCTTTGGGTCAAGAGTTGACCATTGATGTGATTCTGCAGTCCCTTTCCGAGTCATATGGTCAGTTTGTCATGAACTACAAGATGAACGACTTTGACAAGCTATTGACAAAGTTGTTGGGCATGTTGAGGATAGATGAGACACAAATGAAGAAGGACAAGCCCAAGTCTGTGATGATGATCAATAAGACAAAGGGGAAGTCTAAAGGCAAATGCAAAGCTAAGAAGAGTTCTAAAGCTAGCCAGAAGCCCAAGTCTTCAGATCTCAAGGTAAAAGGTGGAGTAAAAAAACAAAGAGGCGATTGTCACCGTTGTCACCGGCTTGGACATTGGAAGAAAAATTTCCCACTCTGGTTAGAGGAACTATAGAAGAAGAAGGATGTCACTGAGGCCTCCACTTCAGGTATAAACTATATATGATAAATTTGATTACTTCTTCAATTTGGTATGTGATACCAAATAGAGATCTGACATACTGACGTGTAAGATCTAACAAGAAGTAAATGCCTTAATGGAAGGACAAGGATGGACAAGGCGAAGCAACTGTTGTAGATGCCATAATATATCTTATCCCAATGGGCATGTAATACAGTTATTAGAACTTCTATTTCGTTATGCCATAGAAACATTTTCTCTATACATCTTGTATAGACAAGGATGATTATCAATAAATAATTATTACTGCTTCTATTTCAAAGATAAGATCTTGTATGGCATTGGCCCTAAAACATCTTGTGATATTTATGTGAAATGATCAAAGATGAATGTTTATAATGTTTATACCAAAAGATTATAATTGATAACTCAAGAATATCATTAGAATTAGTCATCTTGTATGAATATGAGAGGTGCATGCCTAGAACACATATTGATGTTGATCTAGATTCCCTTGGCTATTAAACCTAAGGAAACATGCAAAGTCTTACTTACACAATATGACATGACGTTCTTCATTAGAATTAGTCATCTTGTATGAATATGAGAGGTGCATGCCTAGAACACATATTGATGTTGATCTAGATTCCCTTGGCTATTGAACCTAAGGAAACATGCAAAGTCTTACTTACACAATATGACATGACGTTCTTCACTAGATGTAGTAGAAGATAAGTCTTCCATTAGACCTCATACATACGATGCATGAATATCTTATGGAATGAATGCTATAGATAAATAATTCATACTTCATTTTGATTTACTGGTAATATGATGATATGTACCAAATGAAATGAAAGCATCAATCTCTTGAAAATGTTCAAGGAGATTGTAAATGAAGTATACCATTGATGAAAGTATTAAGATACTTTGATATGATCAAATGTTAAAATACTTTATATCAATACCTTGGGTACCTTCAGGAATGAACTTTGATAATGTATCTTTAACAACCGTCTCGCGAAAACAGGATTAACTAATGCGAAAGCGAATTATTTGCAGCGTAATTACTGAAAATCACTAAAAATTAAAACCATTTGAAAAGAGATCCATTCATAGGAAAACTCTTTAACCAAGAACCAAAGTGTTTCCATTTCATCCTGGATCACAAGTACACAGCCTGTACAATTCCTTTTTTTAAGGATTACAACATTGACTGCCCTGTTAACAGATATACACAGGCAGTATAAAACTTTGAGGCATTAAGCCAAAACTCCGATTGAATCATTTAAAACTCCGAGGACCTGAGAGTACAGAGACGACACATAGGACTACTATCTATATGACTTGACAGACAATATCTCCACCTGAGATCTCATTGCTGTCCTTGTTGTTGCTGTTGCTTCTGCTCATCTCTGTTCTAGGGATTTCCTGCCTTGCCTTCCATGCATACCTAAAAATGTTTTCCCACGGGGGTGAGACAATTGAAAATTGCCCCAGTGAGAGATATAACTCTCCGCCAAAAACATTATTATTGTAGTTTATCAAATTAAAACTGAGTAGGGGTTACTTTTACATTATCAGGTAGAATTATTCATCATAGAACAGAATAAGATAATCTCCATTCTCAAGGAGGTCATTGCATCTACCCATGGTAGATAAGTAATTCATCTGTCTATTTTGCAGAGAATATAAAGAAACATAATTAACATTTATCTACTAAGGAATGCACAAAGAAATGCAACATCAGCCAATGAATCTCCGTATTCAATCCTTAAGCAAACATGTTATACGACTGATTACATTTTACAATCACACTTATGCCCTGAGGAGATGAGGTATACCGCTCATACTCCAACCGACCACGGTTACGTAAAGCATCGGTACCACACATAGGTCAATGGAAGAGCCGGATTCCCATGACCTCAACTATCTCGGTCAGTACGAGATAACATGCAGGACATCTTGTGTCTCTGCTAGATAGCTTTCCAGGGTATACTGGCAACATCGCTATTAGAGTTATAGCCCATAGCATATACTCTCTTTAGGATATGGCCCATAGCCAATGCCCGGTATTATTTTGTGGAGTCATGGCCCGTAGCCATGCTCTTATTGGGGTATGGTCCGTAACCAATCCCGTTCATAGGACATAGCCCGTAGCAATGCCTATGGGGCATAAGGATATAATTGCCCAATTACCCCCACATATTCAAAAATATGCGTTCCGAGTAAACTCGTTTCACCATTCAGCTAATTCTGACGCTGATGGATCTGTGATCAGGGCAACTACATTATATGGTATCACTTGATTAATTAAGTACATTATCATATTCTTTTAACATCAACCAAGTTTCCAAACATAAATTAATAAGACAAATGCTATAAAGAAAACATGTACTATTTCCATTAATCACTTCTCAGTCTTTATACGATATGGGGATCTCAGTCCCTCATTTCAATACTGGGAATTTTCATTCCTTTGAACTCAATGCCATAATCATATGGTTCTGGGTATTCAAACCCTTAGCTCATCATTGAGCATTATTACCACTTTTTTAGGTAATTATCAACTTCAGGTCACCTGACCAAGGTAAATATGCTGCTTATTACATAAACATCTTCTCATGGCACTTAAGGCCCATTACTTCTCTTATTACCTCATACTAGGCAATAAGGTATAGCATGGCACATAAGGCCCAATAAACAATGTCAATACATAAAATGTCATAGCTTATACCTGGATATGTTCATCATCACATCATACCTGCATGGTTAGTACAGATGATAATACATAAATTTCATATCAGCACCATGCAAAACAATATATAACATCATTATTCAAGGGTAACACCACTATTCCCTTACCAGGGTTAGGGTTTACCATTTCTCATTAATTCATACCCTCTTGAGTTAACCAACTTTATCTTGTATTAAGGTATTTCCCCTCTTAATACATTCCATCATAGAATACTCACCCTTAGCATATAATGCATAGGCCACACATTAGAATTGTCCAGCTATCTCACATGATATGGACTTATCTTAGTTTAAGGCATAACTTTATTATAAAGTTGCCTATAAACAATCGCAATGATACACCCTCAACTAGGGTTTCACAAGGATACACCCTCAACCAGGGTTCACAATGATACACCCTCCACTAGGGTTTCACAAGGATACACCCTCACTAGGGTTTACTAACATCCTAATTAGTGATTTCACATGTAGACAACCTCTTATTAAGGTTATACATTGAATCAGCCTCAATTAGGGTTTACATCATGTATTGGGTCCATGCATTTGTTATGCATTAATGACTAGTACCATTAAAGGTATCTCCCACCTAATCACATTAGGTTTTCAAAAAGGTTTGATCAATTAGACCTTCAATAACGTGAGGTATCCAATTGAATTAACCAAATTGAACCATACTCAATTCTAATCAATGGAAATTCAACCAATTGGATCATCAACTCAATCATCATTTGAATCATTGATCACCCCTCAATTGGGACTTCAATTATGGTCTGATCTCAATGAGATTAGGGTTTATAAACACCAATTAGAGCTTTGAAGTTGATCATCACTCATGCTACTAATTGTGTTTCAATTGATTGCATTGGACCTTCAACCATTGAATTCATGGAACCAATCATCAATTGGACCTATGCTCATACTTCAATTGAGTTTAATAGGTCAACCTTCAACTAATTTGACCCTCAATTGACCCTCAATTGGTCATCAATTAGGGCTTGATTCAATTGAATTAGGGTTTGGAATCGAAGATCCAACAACACTCATCAATGCAAGATTGGTTACTTTGAAACTATTGAACCATTATCCAAATTGGGTATGACCTGACCCCAAACGGTTTTGAGGTCGTTTGTATGACCTCCAAACGGTCTTGAGACCGTTTTCCCATCATATCACTCAAATCCAAGCCATCCAACTAAGGTTTGGATCATTGGATTGATCACCAAATCAGCATTGCATTGTATAACAACTTGGTACCTTTAGACCTTCAAACACCTAACCATACTCAACCCTAGACCTCCAAACGGTCTTGGGTGACCACCAAATGGTCTTGAGACCGTTTGGATGAGATCCAAACGGTCTTGAGACCGTTTGGCCCATCCAACCTTTGGATTCTAGTGAAAAATCATCATGGATTGGTCTATCGAGTTGATCAACAGATCAGCACTACATTGCAATATGATTAGTACCTTTGGACCTTCAATTGGTCAACTATACTTGACCCCAGACCTCCAAACGGTCTTGAGGTGACCCCAAACGGTCTTGAGACCGTTTGGATGATCCCCCAAACGGTCTTGAGACCGTTTGGGCTAATCAACCCAAAATCTCAAATTAGCTCATTGTGATTTCAGCACTGATTTCAATTAGGGTTAGCCCAATTGATTAGCCTTCAACTCATGACTCGTTTGGAATTAATCCATCAAATTTGTTGAGTCATTAGATCACGTCATTAATAACAGTAATCCCAAACGATCAACGCTTGGTCAACGCATCAAACGGTCTTGAGACCGTTTGCCCAAAAAGTTCAATTAAACCAGATTGAAAATCAGCGCTTAATCCAATTAGGTTTCCCTAATTGATTAGGCTTCAGCTCACAATTCCTTTGGAGTTAATCCCTAAAATTTGGAGGGTAATCAGACTACATAATTAGAAACAAAATTTCCAAACGGTAAACTCTTGTTCAACCATCTCAAACGTTCTTGAAACCGTTTTCTCAACCAGGTCAAGTTAATCAGGTTGAAAATCAGCACATAATTTAATCCGATTGCCTAATCGATTGGCCTTCAACTCTCGATTCCTTTGGAGTTAATCCCTCACATTTGTAGGGTTATCATCCTACATAATTAGAAACAAAATTACCAAACGTTTAATGCTTGGTCAACCATATCAAACAGTCTTGAAACCGTTTGCTCCCAAATGGTTTCAAACCGTTTGCCCTTAAACGGTTTGCTGAAACCGCATAGCCAATCAAATTAAAACGATTTGGAGTAGCTATCAAAACGGTTTTGCTTGGTAATTTTCTTTGGATAAGCATATAGGATGATTTCATCATCCCCTTCCTTCGAACAACCAAGAACATCAACCGTTCTTGATGGAAATTGCAGCAAAGAAACAAGAGTGTATCAAATTGAAGAAATCAATCAACAAATCATAGAGAATTGATGCAATAGCAATGTTTAAGGGTTTGAGTTATAAAACCCGCCTCCAATTGAGCTCCAAAGATCCAAGCTCACGCCATTAATGGTGGATGAAGCTCTTGCAACTCCCCCTAGGCTCGTCCTCAAGCTTTTGATTGCAAAAGTTGGCTAGGGTTGAAGAGGAGATCGAAATAAGAAGGAATCCATAATGTATTTTCGATTTCCACCATGAAATCATGGAGAACGAAGGTCAAGGGATTACCCACAGGTTGGGGACGTGCTCCCTGCTCCTCCCTAGCTCCTTGGTCGGTTTTGCAAGCAAGGGGAAGAAGAAAATCCGAAAAAGGCCTTGGTTTGGGCTTGGAATGGCACTTTTATAAGGAAATTGATGAGAGAGAAAATGCCTTATAAAAATCCAATTAATCCCAATAAAGTGGCCACCTCTTCCCCCTAAAATACCTTGGGTACGAGGCACCTTACTTGCATTTTATTCCACTTCATTATCCTCAATTTAAAGAAAAGAAAATTAAGCACCTTAATGCTTATTATATTAATATCCCATATGTGAGTGGAAATTACTTTTCTTTATAATAAGGTGAGTGGAATTTCACCTATTTAAGATATTTTCGTTCCTTATCTTAGCAAAGGAACGTCCATACTTATTCAAAATCAACCCAAAACATTTTGGTTGAAAGCCCTTCAATTATTTTTATTCATTTTTGCCCTAAATCGAATTAGGGTTTCAATTAGGCATTATTCTTGATTATTTTAATGTCAAGATTCTCTCTCCTATAACTTAATTGAAATAAGGAGTACCTCTCATTTTATTTTCTCGAAATGATGCTAAGAAACATTAGGAACCTTGTTGAAGTGGTAATTTGCATATTGAACCCTAGATTTTGGGTAAATTGCATATTACACAAAAACTAGGTTTTAATGCACAAGGATTGCTTTACAAGCTTAATCTTGGTGTCCAAGCTTGTGGAAACCATACCACTACATCATATTCATTCTTATGATGTATCAACATCAGAGGAACATCTTATCATGCAACATTTGCAATTTAACCCCTCAACTTGGGTAATTTGCACTTTAGTCCAAAATAAGCAAACATTGCTTCAACATTGTTCAAACAGGACCAAAATTGAAACATAGGTTCCTTTTGAGCCTTAATTACTTTTCACAAGATGAGATTAAGAATATAACCATCTTTCTTAATCAAAACACCTAGGGTTAAAGCATAACCCAGGTCAGGGATGTTACAAATTATAAACCCCTAACCAGGATTTCGTCCCCGAAATCCCAGATAAAGGGAACAGATATTATTCATTCATCATATCATCATGTCTCTTCATAACACCTCATTGTTATGTAGACATCATAGAACTTTGATCAGCACAAAGTTCCTTCGCACAATATTCTCATAGAGTCAAATAAGAACTTATCTTAAAGACATATTTAGTTGTTATGTTTATGCAAAGCATAAACCCCTAACATATGATGTTCATATCATTTTATATAATCAGACTGATTTCATAGTTTACCATTCCAGGTAGACAATCTAAACCATATGATAATTCTCAGATACCAAAATCTATTACCCTGGTATCAGTCACATGTGTTGAAAACACATCATATTCTCATCTTTCTTTTATCATATTTACAACTTTATTGAACAGGGATCACCTCCCTTGTTCTCTTTCTCATCATATGAGGGTCATACTTTTACTTCCTCATATACACATACTGATCTGAATTCCTATCAGATCCTTCTTTCTTGTTCTTAAGATATGATACATTTATCCATATCATATTTCCAATTTCATGATACTCTTTAGATTGTATCAGAATGATTGCTTGATCAGGGCAATCAAAAAGATATCAATCTAAGAGTTTCCATACTCACTTTATCATCAATAGTTGTACACCTGATAAGGGTTTACAAGTACTGAGATCAAGTAGTATGCACTTACATTCTATCATATTCCTTTCTTTTCATATTACCATAACATAAGATTTAACATCCCTGGATTTTATCCAGGCATCTCTTCTATACCTCTTCCTCTTTCATGGAGGTAAGATCAATATAGAGCATTTAAAAGAATACTGAACAAAATTCAAATTCTAGTTCTCATCATTTCATCCCTATATAGCAACCAATGGGGAAAACAATATCAACAATCTTTTTTTATAACAAAAAGGGTTTAGTGTACTCAACATGTACACATTTATAACATACCTTGTACTCATATCATGGTCTTACTAGTCTTATTACTGAAGCAAAAACTAATCCATAGAATCTTACAGGTGAAAGGTTAAGACCTTTGCACTTACTTAGTGGCTACTTCCCTGGTACACTAGGCATTTGTTGCACTATTAGTACCAAAAACTTGGCTTTTTAAAACCATTAGGCAAATGTCTCTAGAATTATAGAGACAATTCCCTACTTCTCAGCTTATTTCCCCTTCTTGGGCACTACCATCACATATTTATTATCTTTCTGAACTCATAGCAGAGTCCACTTTCTTGCTATAAGTTAATCTTTTCCATATTTTCCCTTGTTCCAATATGACTAAGTCATTTAGGAACTCATTTAAAGCTCAAGTTTTCTATATTAAGGACTGATAACCTAGGTTGTAAGCCTAGCATCCAGTCCACTCATATGCATTACTGTTGCCCTAATCTTCCCAACAAGAGCATGATCATAGGATTCTCTATCATGATCAGGTCTTAATGGGGATTCTCAGGCACTCATTCTATTCTTGCATGATCCCTTACACCTCTTCTTGGTGCAACAACATTGCCCTAATCAATGTGTTCATTGTGCTCTCCAGTCATTTTAAACTTTACCCTTTCTCTACACAAGCAGAAATCATTATAGGGTATACTGGAGGACACTAACATAGACTCAACAACTTAGTCCTATGTCTCTGTAGACTCAACGAACCTAGAGCTCTGATACCACTAATTTTAACAACCATCTCGCGAAAACAGGATTAACTAATGCGGAAGTGAATTATTTGCAGCATAATTACTGAAAATCACTAAAAATTAAAACCATTTGCAAAGAGATCCATTCATAGGAAAACTCTTTAACCAAGAACCAAAGTGTTTCCATTTCATCCTGGATCACAAGTACACAGCCTGTACAATTCCTTTTTTAAGGATTACAACATTGACTGCCCTGTTAACAGATATACATAGGCAGTATAAAACTTTGAGGCATTAAGCCAAAACTCCAATTGAATCATTTAAAACTCCGAGGACCTGAGAGTACAGAGACGACACATAGGACTACTATCTATATGACTTGACAGACAATATCTCCACCTGAGATCTCATTGCTGTCCTTGTTGTTGCTGTTGCTTCTGCTCATCTCTGTTCTAGGGATTTCCTGCCTTGCCTTCCATGCATACCTAAAAATGTTTTCCCACGGGGGTGAGACAATTGAAAATTGCCCCAGCGAGAGATATAACTCTCTGCCAAAAACATTATTATTGTAGTTTATCAAATTAAAACTGAGTAGGGGTTACTTTTACATTATCAGGTAGAATTATTCATCATAGAACAGAATAAGATAATCTCCATTCTCAAGGAGGTCATTGCATCTACCCATGGTAGATAAGTAATTCATCTGTCTATTTTGCAGAGAATATAAAGAAACATAATTAACATTTATCTACTAAGGAATGCACAAAGAAATGCAACATCAGCCAATGAATCTCCGTATTCAATCATTAAGCAAACATGTTATACGGCTGATTACATTTTACAATCACACTTATGCCCTGAGGAGATGAGGTATACCGCTCATACTCCAACCAACCACGGTTACGTAAAGCATCGGTACCACACATAGGTCAATGGAAGAGCCGGATTCCCATGACCTCAACTATCTCGATCAGTACGAGATAACATGCAGGACATCTTGTGTCTCTGCTAGATAGCTTTCCAGGGTATACTGGCAACATCGCTATTAGAGTTATAGCCCATAGCATATACTCTCTTCAGGATATGGCCCGTAGCCAATGCCCGGTATTATTTTGTGGAGTCATGGCCCGTAGCCATGCTCTTATTGGGGTATGGTCCGTAACCAATCCCGTTCATAAGACATAGCCCGTAGCAATGCCTATGGGGCATAAGGATATAATTGCCCAATTACCCCCACATATTCAAAAATATGCGTTCCGAGTAAACTCGTTTCACCATTCAGCTAATTCTAACGCTGATGGATCTATGATCAGGGCAACTACATTATATGGTATCACTTGATTAATTAAGTACATTATCATATTCTTTTAGCATCAACCAAGTTTCCAAACATAACTTAATAAGACAAATGCTATAAAGAAAACATGTACTATTTCCATTAATCACTTCTCAGTCTTTATACGATATGGGGATCTCAGTCCCTCATTTCAATACTGGGAATTTTCATTCCTTTGCAACTCAATGCCATAATCATATGGTTCTGGGTATTCAAACCCTTAGCTCATCATTGAGCATTATTACCACTTTTTCAGGTAATTATCACCTTCAGGTCACCTGACCAAGGTAAATATGCTGCTTATTACATAAACATCTTCTCATGGCACTTAAGGCCCATTACTTCTTTTATTACCTCATACTAGGCAATAAGGTATAGCATGGCACATAAGGCCCAATAAACAATGTCAATACATAAAATGTCATAGCTCATACCTGGCTATGTTCATCATCACATCATACCTGCATGGTTAGTACAGATGATAATACATAAATTTCATATCAGCACCATGCAAAACAATATATAACATCATTATTCAAGGGTAACACCACTATTCCCTTACCAGGGTTAGGGTTTCCCATTTCTCATTAATTCAGACCCTCTTGAGTTAACCAACTTTATCTTGTATTAAGGTATTTCCCCTCTTAATACATTCCATCACAGAATACTCACCCTTAGCATATAATGCATAGGCCACACATTAGAATTGTCCAGCTATCTCACATGATATGGACTTATCTTAGTTTAAGGCATAACTTTATTATAAAGTTGCCTATAAACAATCGCAATGATACACCCTCAACTAGGGTTTCACAAGGATACACCCTCAACCAGGGTTCACAATGATACACCCTCCACTAGGATTTCACAAGGATACACCCTCACTAGGGTTTACTAACATCCTAATGAGTGATTTCACATGTAGACAACCTCTTATTAAGGTTATACATTGAATCAGCCTCAATTAGGGTTTACATCATGTATTGGGTCCATGCATTTGTTATGCATTAATGACTAGTACCATTAAAGGTATCTCCCACCTAATCACATTATGTTTTCAAAAAGGTTTGATCAATTAGACCTTCAATAACGTGAGGTATCCAATTGAATTAACCAAATTGAACCATACTCAATTCTAATCAATGGAACTTCAACCAATTGGATCATCAACTCAATCATCATTTGAATCATGGATCACCCCTCAATTGTGACTTCAATTATGGTCTGATCTCAATGGGATTAGGGTTTATAAACACCAATTAGAGCTTTGAAGTTGATCATCAATCATGCTACTAATTGTGTTTCAATTGATTGCATTGGACCTTCAACCATTGAATTCATGGAAACAATCATCAATTGGACCTATGCTCATACTTCAATTGAGTTTAATAGGTCAACCTTCAACTAATTTGACCCTCAATTGACCCTCAATTGGTCATCAATTAGGGCTTGATTCAATTGAATTAGGGTTTGGAATCGAAGATCCAACAACACTCATCAATGCAAGATTGGTTACTTTGAAACTATTGAACCATTATTCAAATTGGGTATGACCTGACCCCAAACGGTCTTGAGGTAGTTTTTATGACCTCCAAACGGTCTTGAGACCGTTTTCCCATCATATCACTCAAATCCAAGCCATCCAATTAAGGTTTGGATCATTGGATTGATCACCAAATCAGCATTGCATTGTATAACAACTTGGTACCTTTAGACCTTCAAACAGCTAACCATACTCAACCCTAGACCTCCAAACGGTCTTGGGTGACCACCAAACGGTCTTGAGACCGTTTGGCCCATCCAACCTTTGGATTCTAGTGAAAAATCATCATGGATTGGTCTATCGAGTTGATCAACAGATCAGCACTACATTGCAATATGATTAGTACCTTTGGACCTTCAATTGGTCAACTATACTTGACCCCAGACCTCCAAACGGTCTTGAGGTGACCCCAAACGGTCTTGAGACCGTTTGGATGATCCCCCAAACGGTCTTGAGACCGTTTGGGCTAATCAACCCAAAATCTCAAATTAGCTCATTGTTTCAGCACTGATTTCAATTAGGGTTAGCCCAATTGATTAGCCTTCAACTCATGACTCGTTTGTAATTAATCCATCAAATTTGGTGAGTCATTAGATCACATCATTATAAACAGTAATACCAAATGGTAAATGCTTGGTCAACGCACTCAAACAGTCTTGAGACCGTTTGCCCAAAAAGTTCAATTAAATCAGATTGAAAATCAGCGCTTAATCCAATTAGGTTTCCCTAATTGATTAGGCTTCAGCTCACGATTCCTTTGGAGTTAATCCCTAAAATTTTGGAGGGTTATCAGACTACATAATTAGAAACAAAATTCCCAAACGGTAAACGCTTGTTCAACCATCTCAAACGGTCTTGAAACCGTTTGCTCAACCAGGTCAAGTTAATCAGGTTGAAAATCAGCACATAATTTAATCCAATTGCCTAATTGATTGGCCTTCAACTCTCGATTCCTTTGGAGTTAATCCCTCACATTTGGAGGGTTATCAGCCTACATAATTAGGAACAAAATTACCAAACGGTCAATGCTTGGTCAACCATCTCAAATGGTCTTGAAACCGTTTTCTCCCAAACGGTTTCAAACCGTTTGCCCTTAAACGGTTTGCTGAAACCGCATAGCCAATCAAATTAAAACGATTTGGAGTAGCTATCAAAACGGTTTTGCTTGGTAATTTTCTTTAAATAAGCATCTAGGATGATGTCATCATCCCCTTCCTTCGTTGAACCAAGAACAACAACCGTTCTTGATGGAAATTGCAGCAAAGAAACAAGAGTGTATCAAATTGAAGAAATCAATCAACAAATCATAGAGAATTGATGCAATAGCAATGTTTAAGGGTTTGAGTTATAAAACCCGCCTCCAATTGATCTTCAAAGCTCCAAGATCACGCCATTAATGGTGGATGAAGCTCTTGCAACTCCCCCTAGGCTCGTCCTCAAGATTTTGATTGCAAAAGTTGGCTAGGGTTGAAGAGGAGATCGAAATAAGAAGGAATCCATAATTTATTTTCGATTTCCACCATGAAATCATGGAGAACGAAGGTCAAGGGCTTACCCACAGGTTGGGGACGTGCTACCTGCTCCTCCCTAGCTCCTTGGTCGGTTTTGCAAGCAAGGGGAAGAAGAAAATCCGAAAAAGGCCTTGGTTTGGGCTTGGAATGGCAGTTTTATAAGGAAATTGATGAGAGAGAAAATGCCTTATAAAAATCCAATTAATCCCAATAAAGTGGCCGCCTCTTCCCCCTCAAATACCTTGGGTACGAGGCACCTTCTTTTCCTTTTATTCCCCTTCATTATCCTCAATTTAAAGAAAAGCAAATTAAGCACCTTAATGCTTATTATATTAATATCCCATATGTGAGTGGAAATTACTTTTCTTTATAATAAGGTGAGTGGAATTTCACCTACTTAAGATATTTTCGTTCCTTATCTTAGCAAATAAACGTCCATCCTTATTCAAAATCAACCCAAAACATTTTGGTTGAAATCCCTTCAATTATTTTTATTCATTTTTGCCCTAAATCGAATTAGGGTTTCAATTAGGCATTATTCTTGATTATTTTAATGTCAAGATTCTCTCTCCTATAACTTAATTCAAATAAGGAGTTCCTCTCATTTTATTTGCTATAAATGATGCTAAGAAACATTAGGGACCTTGTTGAAGTGGTAATTTGCATATTGAACCCTAGAGTTTGGGTAAATTGCACATTACACCAAAACTAGGTTTTAATGCACAAGGATTGCTTTACAAGCTTAATCTTGGTGTCCAAGCTTGTGGAAACCATACCACTACATCATATTCATTCTTATGATGTCTCAACATCAGAGGAACATCTTATCATGCAACATTTGCAATTTAAACCCTCAACTTGGGTAATTTGCACTTTAGTCCAAAATAAGCAAACATTGCTTCAACATTGTCAAACAGGACCAAAATTGAAACATAGGTTCCTTTTGTGCGTTAATTACTTTTCACAAGATGAGATTAAGAATATAATCATCTTTCTTAATCAAAACACCTAGGGTTAAAGCATAACCCAGGTCAGGGATGTTACAGTATCACATGACAATCCATCTGAACATGATGATGTGTCAGAATGAAGGATTTATACCATGATGAGTCATGATATAATTATCAATTAATCTAATTTTCTTATATCCTCATAAATATATATACCCATCAATAAATAATGTACCATCTGAATGGTTTAAAAGAACATCATATATGATATGATTTGGGAATGTCCCAATAGGTCTAAAGGATTGAAACCCACATTGAGAAAGTAGTTTCTTGAGAAGGTTTATCCACAAACCATTATAGTTGAACATTACTAATCCCTTTCCAATGACAAAATTGTTTTGTTAACATGATAACTGAATTCCTATAGAATCAATGGGAGCTAAAGTAGAACTCAAAATGTTTGAGGTCAACAACAAGGGTACAATGAGAACAATGAGAATCACAAGTTGTTTTGGAATCTCAAGTTCATCATGTAATACTAAACAAAATATTCTACTAGAATTCATATGAGATTGGAGGATTGTGAATCCAACTAATCAGATGGGCTGTTCATATAGGATGAGACAATTAGTCAACTAGAAGCTTTTTATTGAACTATATGGAATCCATGTAAGCTAACAAGGTAGGACCTTGATAGCACCACCTAAAGGGGTAACACCTAAAGGTTACAATAGGGTCTTCTGATCAAGACCTACATGGATAACATAACAGGACAAATTGGTTAAATAAATTAAGTTCAAAATGTTGAAGATGATAAATTCGTTTACCAATTGTCATGCTTGTTGTTGTAGTTAAAATGGACTATGATATTTTGCATATGAAAAATGGAAACTGGATTCCTTAAGGGAATACATCAGAGGGTGTGTAAGTGACACAACCTAAAAGGTTTCATAACTTCATGAATGCAAATTAAGTCCATAAATTACAAAGTTCAATCTGGGATTGAAACAAGCAACTTGGAAGTGGGATCTTTTGACTTGACAAGATAGTCAAAGAGTTTAACTTGAATCAAGACAAAAGAAAAAATCTGTGTTTACAAAAGATTTAGTGGGAGTATATATGAATATTCCACATATGATGAAGAATAACATCTCAATATTGTAAATATTGAGAACTGGCATAAAAACTCCTTTAGTAGTGAAGGATAAGGTGAAACCTCTTATGAGATAAGGACTAAGACCTATGAGATAGTTCTTAAAGGTTTCACAATGGAAGTTTGAGAACATACAATAGCAATGTGTTGAAAGCGTTCAACATGAATGGATTTAATGAGAGAGAATTCAAATTAGTCTCTCATGAACCATATATTCCAATTCTTGTGAAGAATGGAAATATCATGAATAATATTCCATGGGCCAGTCCAATAGTGGATCTTTCATGTAAGATATTAACAAGCTTATCCCATATAATCTTGTGTGTATTAGACATGACAAGATGATATAAAGTTCAATAACGATTATTGGAAAGTCATTAAATCTATCCATTAGTACTTGAGAAGTGACTAAGGATAGACTGATAGTCAATGATGATAGCAATAAAAAGGAAGAGTTGGATGTAAAGGGTTACATCAATGCAAGCTTCCATAAATGACAAAGTTGATCACAAAATAAAATATGTTTTGACTTTAAAAGAGAAAATGAAGTGATTAGTTGGAAATGTTCCAAACTAAAACTATTCTACATTAGAAGCCGAGTATACTTGTGTTATGAACACAAAGTGATACTATATGGATCTAGAGGTTCATAGGATGAACTTATAAATGTTCCAACCATCGATGACTCAGTAGAAATACTATGACAACAATGGTGCTAATTGTTTGGCAAGGAATATCAGATACCATATTATAGTGGTTTCATCTCAGAGCGAAGAGATAAGAAACGTGCAATATCCCGACTGTAAGAAAAGTGTTGCTAACCTGCTAAATCATTACTAGTGCAACAGAAGCATGTTGGACATGTTTAGATCACTAAGGATGAGATCCGTTGGTGATTGGCTCTAAGTGCAAGTGGGAGTCTATTGGTAAGGTATGCCCGTAGAGTCAATAATATGATGATTGACATGGCATAATTACCTAAAAGGATTTGATTAATAATAACGTATATAAATGCAAGCTTCTAAGTCATTTGTTTCACTCAATTATGAGATAATGAGGATATAAAGTGAATGTCTAGAGAATTATATTACTCAATGACATATGTTGTCAAGTTCCTATCCTTGTGATGATATCATACAGATGCTAAGAGTACATATACATATTCTCGTTATGTCCATGATCAGTTATTATTGTGGAAGGTTGATAGACAACAATAACACATAACATTCGAGTGTGAGTTGGCTGATGACTGAATCTCATTAGTCATGATATGGCAATATCAAACTAAGAACACAAATACATGTTAGAGAACAGTGTATCAGATAGACCCACCTTCAGAGCGACACATGATTTTTTGGTCACAATCATCTCTCATAGTTAAGGCGGTGATTGTGACTCTTAGACCTAAAATCACTGCACTTGTCACATGTTGTTGGGTACAATTTGACATAATCAAACGTAGTCCTAAAACATGGGTTGTTATAACAGTGATGATTGGGTAACTTTGACACACATGGATAGACTGTGAGTGATAGATATGGATTTGTCCCTCCTATGGAAATATGATACCTGGCCACTTGATTAGCGAGACTAAGAAATGCATGTGCATCCACATGTGAATCAATATATGATATTGAGGTCATATTATCTCAGACAGTCTTCTCTTGGTTCAAGAAACATGGATTAAATGTTGAGAGGATGACCAACTATGCCTCAAGTTCATCCTGGATATCAGAAACAAAGGAATTATACAATCACTGCAACACCTTACACAAATTGTAGGTTGAAGTTGTTCTCTAACTTTCCATTTCACTTGAGTAGCACTGATGTGCAACTAGGCACCTGTAATGACCCCGCCTCCCAATAACCCCCAATTAAGGGAGACTAAGAGGTTAGAGCCGTTATCCCAATTCTCAGATCAAAGGTTCAACAAATAATCAATAATAATTATCGAATTCTACTAAACTAAACTGGAAAGCTATGTTAAAAAAAACCTTGCATACCTTTTTTTTAAAACTTTGGTAAGCTACTCTATCCATAGCCTGGATTCATTCTATCTAATCCTCCTTGTACTTTATTTCTTATTTCCACAATGTGTCACTTTACTATTTGTTTTTTCAATTGTTGTACCTAAAACACCGACAAACAAAATATCGGTCAGCATATAGGAATATGCTAGTATGTGGGAACAACCAAAATTTCACAAATATGGCTAATAATTTAATTATCACAATCAGGGTAATTAGCAAACCAATTTACATTTTCAATGTGTCATTCTCCATCGCTTTTCCCCTAACCCTGGAATACCCCTCTAGGGTTTCTCTTTTGCCATTGACTTAAGGCCACCTTCTCAATCCTGAGCTTGGTTCCTGGGGGTCACCTCTCATGGTGCCCCATAGTCATGCAACATAGACCACCTTTTCATTCCCGAGCTTGGTGTCTGGGGTCACCTCTCATGGTGCCCATTGGTCTACCCTCTTGAGCCTGACCTTTATGGCATCTTCCATCAGGGTGGCATGTACGTGTGAAAATACACATGTATTTATAATTGTGATAACCATAGTGACTTTATAATTGTAGTATGAACATCCAAATAGTTAAGTTGCATTCAATGCGATTAACCATATGGAAAACCTTCGGGAAAACTAATGCAATTAATCGTAATTAACCACATACCTATTAGGTTGAATTGAGATAGAATAGTCCAATCAATCAAGACATCCAATCAAGCAAGTACAAGAGTCCTGAAATTACATCCAATTCCTTTTTATCAAAATCTATTCAAACCATCTTGCTACTTAAGGTTTCTATTACTTTTTAAGATTTCTACCTCTTTTAGGGTTTACTTTGCAATTAGGGTTTTTACTTCATTTTACTCTTTTAAACCCCAATTTCTCATCTATCCTTCATGAAAGTTATTAAGGTTACCTTTTAACAACATATTACCTTAATTTCAGAAACAACTCAATTAATCATCAATTAAGTCCATTAAGCCTCTTTTACATTAAAGCTACCATTTTTATCCCTTTTATTCCATGACAAGATCATTTTGCTCATTTATCAACAATTCATAGTTCATTACAGTCTAATTCACATATGAATTCTAATTGTCATTAATTCTACCTTTATTCATTAGAAAACCCTAATTTCTACATTAAAGGTATTTATCCACAATTCGAAACCTTTATACTCAAAATATCTTAGAATCATCAAATCTTAACTTTATTCACGATTTTGAATAATTAAAGCCATTAAGAGTCACATTTACCAATATTAGGGTTTCAAGGCCCATTAAAGTATATTCATGCACATGAAACTCTAAATTAAACTAATTACGTGCAATGTTCATCCTTTTTGTTTCTAATGTTCCTTTTTATCATTAACATGTTAATACCAACTTTAATCATCCATTAAACCCTACTAAATACATTAATCATCTCTAAATAGGGTTTCTTAATCTTTAATTCATTAAAGTTGATAACTTACACTACTTTTGAAATTTTAAGAGGAATTAGCTTCTAAGTATATTTTTATTGGATTCCTCTCATTTTTCTGAGCAAATTTCATATATTATGCGTACCAATCCGATCTACCGATATTTAGTTATGAATTTTGCAAACGTTACCTTTTTGGACCAACCAGAGAATGCCACGTCGCTTCATGCATGCAACACGGCCCACTTTGAGATTATAACCAAATTACTAATATACCCCTGGCTCGGCTACCAGCTTCTTTGTATCTCAGAGGGTAGAATCGTCAAAAGCGGCTGGGGCTTCTTCAACCTCATGAACCGCATCCCGCCGTCGACCTGTAGTGTTCCGTGGGGTCGTTTCCCTCCACCTTGAAGCCCGAAGTTGGCCGGAAACCAACTCCTTACCTCCGCCAACCCCTGCCACTCTCAACCAGGCCTCATACCACGACCGTGATGGCCCATGTCATGGGTGCAAAGCCTGTGATCTGCAACGAGGTTACAGACCTCTTGCAGGTATTGTGCGAAGGTTAGAGCAAGAAGATGATGGCGGAGCTTCCTTAGGTCATCGGGGAACACCAAGCTTCCATCAAGATGACTCCTCAGCTCCCCGTTGCTCCAGGGAAAGCACCAACTTTACGGCTAGGGTTTGCATGAAGAAGATGAAGAAGGAAAAGAGAGAGTTTTGTGGAATTTCTCTGGAACTCAATCCAGAGGCTCTCCCCCTATATAGGGGTGGCTATCCACACCCTAAGATGACCAACAAAGAGCCAACTAGCCCTTTTTCCCAATAGGATCCTTATTCCTTCATGGAGAAGTAATTCTTCTCTCTCCTATTTATTTCCTTGATATTCCTTATTGCATGGATACTTAGAAATACAAAAATCCTCTCACTTATTCTCTTTATTCTTGCCTTTTAATTCATTGGCCTCAAAATTATATTTCCTTAAGTAGAAAATTCTTCCTTTTTAACAATACCACATAATCCATTAATAATGTATTCACATTATCTTATTATTTTCTATTATTGGTATTTTCTCTTTCTTTTCTTTATTGGGACTCCTTGGATCCCAAGAAACTCAAATATTTGGAAATCCTTTTTAATGGATACTCATTATGTACCTATATCCATTATTTCTCATTATCTTATTTATTTCTTATTAAAATATCTCTTTTTGAAGATTTTTCTTTATTTCTCTTTTTGTTTTCCTCATTGGCATTCCTTTTAACATTAGGAATCCCTGGGATATGAAATTCCACCAAGGATAACCCAATTATACCTCTTTCCACTTATTTTCCACATTTACCATTGTTTTCAATTTCTTTCTTAATAAAGAATACTTAATTGATCTTTTCTTTTCTTATTGCATTTTGTTTGCAACTTTGGACTCCTTGGAACCCAAGGAACCCAAGAGGTATGAAATCCAACTTTGGATCATATTCTTTTGCCTTCTAGAGATTTCCACAATTTTCTTTTGTCTTTTCTTGTTACTGGGCCCAATAGCCAATAAAGCCCGCAAAACAACCAACAAGGCTATTGTACATGAAACTCATCTATTCAAAACAAATTATATCATTATTTATTCCAATATCTTTAATATGAGAAATTACATTTCTCTCCAAAAGAACCCAAAAATTGGGGTTGTAACATCCTTCCCCTCTTATAGGAATTTTGCCCTCAAAATTCCCTCAAGCAAACACATAAACAGGATAATGCTTTCCTATGTCCATCATAGCTCCCATGTGGCCTTACCCTTTCCATGGTGCTTCCCAAAAACCCTCATCATCTCATATTCTTCTGTGATGTATGTTGCCAAACATCGGTTAAGATTAATGCGGAAGCGGTCGTTAGTGGCGGAATTACTGAAAATCACTAAAAATTAAAACTTTTTACAAAGAGATTCATAAACTAAAAAACTTTCATAAAGAACCAAAGTATTTCAAATACATTCTAGTTTACTAGTACATCTCTTGTACCAATTCTTCTCGAGAGTTATAAACATCAGCTACCCTGTTAGACTATACATAGGCAGTATAAAAATCTCGAGGCATCAAGCCAAAATCTCAGATCAATATTAAACTAACTACTGACTCCTAGGACCTGAGAGTACAAAGATGACACATAGGACTCTCTATTTACAGGACATGACAACCAGTGTCTCCACCAGAGAATTCACTATTGTCCTTGTTGTTTCTGCTGCTGCGGTTCTCCACCCGCTATAGGGTTTCTGCCTCTTCTTCGATGTCTACCTAAAAAGTTGGATCCCACTGGGGTGAGACAATTGAAAATTGTCCCAGCGAGAGATATAACTCTCCGCTAGAAACATTATTATTGCAATTAAGGGAATAAAACTAAGCAGAAGAATCATAAGTATTCAATAGTAGTTGAATCAATGTATAAACAGATTAGAGCATTATTCTTTACTCAAAGCATTTTACTTATAAATTGATGAAGCAGCATATTACTTATCCAATAAGGAATTTAAGAGCATAAATAACATTTTTCTATTAGAACATACTATGCAAAGTAACATCAACCAATGATTCTCGTATTTCAACCTTAAGAAAATATGTTACTCGACTGATTACATTTTACAAGCATACTTAAGCCATGAGGAGATGAGGTATACCGCTCATACTCCAACCGACCATTGCGAAATCGAAATCGGTACCATACATAGGTCAATAGAAGAGCCGGATTTCCATGGCCTCATCTTCCTCAGTCAGTGTGAGGACCAAATGCAGGACATCTTGTGTCTCTACTAAATATCTTTCCAGGGTATACTGGCAACTTTGCTATTAGAGTTACAGTAGCATGCTGTACTCTCTTCACAATCGAGAGACATTATATTTATCTCACATCGATCCGGTATTAATATCATCGGGAGATTAATGATACATCCATCCCAATATAATTAATGAAGGATTGAGAGATTTAATGTTTACCTCACATCAATTCCTCCATTAGGGCGTAAGGATATTCATGCCCATAACCCCCACATACTCAAAAGTATGCCCTCCAGGAGTTCCCATAGGAAAACCTATTTCACCATCACCAAACTACTAACGATGATGGATCTATGGTTAGGGCTCTACATGATATCATTTCACTTGGTTAATTAAGTACATTACAATATTCTTTTAGCATCAAACATGTTTTCAACATAAAACATTATAATAACTGCTTCAAAGAATGAGTACTATTTCTACCAAGTTCTTTTCAAAGCTTTGTTAAACATTGGGATCTCAATCCCTTATCACATCAGGGGTATTCTCATCCCTTATCATCTCATCATCATGATTATGAAACATGGGTGTTCAAACCCTTAGTTCATCAAAATACTTGTTACCACTTTATTAGGTAACTTAATGCCTTCCGGTCATTTGATCATTGTAAACATAATATTTGCAATGCATGTATTTCACATGACTCTTAAAGCCCAATAATGTCTCTTGTTACCTCTTACTAGGCAACACAACATATTATGACTCACAAGGCCCATAAAGAAATTTCAATAATAAAACCTCATAGATCATACCTGGCTATGTCGACCATCTCATGAAACCTACATAATTAGTGCACATGATAATAATTATATCAATTACAAATCAGCACTATGCATTGTAAGAGTAACATCATTATTTCCTCCTTTGAGTTAGGATTTCCCAATTTATGTCAATTAGAAATACTTTATCTCATTACCCAGATTTGGATCATGATTTATCATCATATTGCCCAAAATTAGGGTTTTATACATTACAACCCAAGATTAGGGCTCCACATATCTTTATCCTATATCAGTATAGGTTTTCATATCAAAGTGTCACATATCAGCGCATAGCACTACCTTGAATCAAGTTTTACATCACATCATTGTATTAAGGTTTCATTTTGACCTTACCCTTGTCTAGGGTTCCACATGAAATCACCCTCACTTTAGGGTTTCATATGGCTTCACCCTTGATTAGGGTTTCTCATAACGTCATCCTCAATTAGGGTTTACTATTCACATTCAATCAGGGTTTATTATTGAAATACCCTGAATTAGGGTTTCTCATGTCATTACCCTAAATTAGGGTCATACCATTACCATAGATTAGGGTTCCACATATCATTGCCCTCAATTAGGATTAGGGCACATTAACCTTCTTAATTAGGGTTTATGATCTCTTTATCAAGGATCATACCTTAATTACACATTCATTCGTGTTGAAAGTGTTGAGACTTAACCACTACATGATTATCATTCATGTAGGAAGTCCTCTCTCTCTTATCCTTTATATGATGATATTTACTTCAGACTTGATTAGATTAGGTCAACTCAACTTGATTGGAGAGTTGACACATGTATTGTGTCATTACTTCCATAATCATCAAAGATTAATCATTCAAAAGGTACTAATCACCATATCTTATTAAGGGTAAAATTACCATAATCACCCTTGAATTACATCATGTAATGATCAATTAAACAACTGACCTTTAATCACCTTAAGTGTCCATATAGTTTTGGTTAATTACTTCCAAACAGTCTTGGTCACTTAAACCCCAAACGGTCTTAACCAACCAAACCTCAAATGGTCTTGCTTGAAATACCTCCAAATGGTCTAAGACCGTTTAGACCTCCAAACGGTCTTGATCAAACATTTTGAAACCGTTTAACAAAGTTGGTGCTTGAAACTGTTTAACAAAGTTGGTGCTTGAAACCGTTAGAACATATGTACTTGGGATCATTTGAGTCTCAATTGGTTTGGGATCATTTGGTCCCAAACGGTCTTGAGACCGTTTGGACTCAAATGGTCTTGAGACCGTTTGGTCCAAACCTCCTCAAAACCGATTGGACCAAAAATGGTCTCAACCACTCATATTGATTTAGGGTTTCCAAGATTAATTCCTTCATCAATTGAATCCATGTAATTACTCATCAATTGAACCTAAGCACCATACTTAAATTGAGCTTAATGAATCATCTTTCAATTGATTAGACTTTTAATTGATCATCAATTAGGGTTTTGAACCCAATTGAATTAGGGTTGAAATCGATGAACTTTCAATATTAGTCATTGTGGAACTAATTTCTTTGAAATTATTGGACCATCATTCAAATTGGCCATGACCTGACCTCAAATGGTCTTGAGGTCGTTTGGATGACCTCCAAATGGTATTGAGACTGTTTGCCCCATCCCATCACTTAAAATTGTGAAATTCAATTAGGGTTTGGATCATTAGATTGATCAACAATTGAACTATTGATTGCATTACCATTTGCTATCTTTGGACCTTAAAATACTCAACCATACTCAACCCTAGACCTCCAAACGGTCTTGGTTGACCTCCAAACGGTCTTGAGACCATTTGGGTGATCTCCAAATGGTCTTGAGACCGTTTGGGTTAATCAACCCAAAGATTTAATTCATTTAATTGCAAAATCAGCACTTAACCCGATTAGGGTTTCTAATTGGATAATTGGCCATATCTTGATTCAATCAATTGGAACCATTGGATCCTAATCCAACATGTACTAGGGTCCTGACCTCAAACAGTCAACCCATCCAAATGGTCAACCTTTCTAAATGGTTTGGGGTTGAAGACTCTAAACAGTTTGCAAACCGTTTAGTCTCCAAACGGTTTGGTGAAACCGTTTGGACCAAAGTCTTAAAACCGTTTGTAAGGGAAACTTGTTGGAATATGTGCCTAAGATGATGTAATCATCATCTAACTTCATTCATTCAAAAACTACTGCCATTTTCATGGTAATTACAGCAATGGATCAAGGGAATTTCAAATAGAACAAAACATTCAACAAATAATGGAGATTTGAATGCAATAACAACATTTAAGGGTTTAAGTTATATAACCCAATTCTAATTGAGCTTAAAATCTTGGAGATTCACATCAACAATGGTGGAGGAAGCTTTTGAAACTCTCCCAAGGCTCGTCCTCAAGCTTTGGAGTGAAAAGATTGGCTAGGATTGAAGATGGAGTGAAATAGAGAAGAAATCATGCATTGTTTTGTGATTTCCACCATGAAATCAAGGTGAAAGAAGATCCAGAAGCTTACCAATAGGTTGAGGGTCGTCCTCTTGATTCTCCTAGCTCCCTTGGTCGTTTGTAAAGCAAAGAGAGGAAGTGGATTCGAAAAAGCCTTTGATTTGGGTTGTAAAAGGTGTTTTTATAAGAAAATCAATGAGAGAGAAAATGCCTTATAAAAATCTTTTAATTCCAAAATTAGTGCCACCTCTTCCCCTCAATTCCTTGGACACGAAGACATATTATACCACTTGCAAAACCTCTTCATTATCCAAGAATTAAAAGAAAAGAAATTAAGCACCTTAAACATATTATACGAATATCCCCCTTTTAGTGGATATTTCTTTTTATTAACTTAATGTGAGAGGGCTCTCCACTCACACAAGATATTTTCGTGCCTTTGCAAGGAAAAAGCTCGTCCAACCCCTTTTCAAATTCATCCCTCACCTTTTGGTTGAAGGGCTCTTCAATTAATATATTTCTTTTTGCATTAAATTGAATTAGGGTTTCAATTATGCATAAATCTTGATTATTTTAATATCAAGATTCTCTCTCCTACAAAATAATTCAAATGAGGCGCCCCTCTCATTTTATTTTCTATACATGATGACAAGAAACATTAGGGACCCTCTAGAAGTGATATTTTGCATATTGAAACCTAGGTTTTGGGTAAATTGCACATTACACCAAAACTAGGTTTTAATGCACAAGGATTGCTCAGCAAGCTCTATCTTGGTGCTCATGCTTGGGAAAACCATACCACTGCATCATTCTCATTATTATGATGCTTCAACATCTGAGAAACATTTTATCATGTAAAATTTGCAAGTTAACCCCTTAACTTGGGTAATTTTCACTTTAGTCCAAAACTAACAAAACAATGTTTCAACATTATTTAAAAAGGACTAAAATTGAAATATAAATTCCTCTTGAGCCTTAATTACTTCCCAAGAAATATGAACAAGCATCTAATCAACTTTATTAAACAAAACATCTAGGGTTAGAGCATAACCCAGGTCATGGATGTTACATCTTCCATCTGAGTTCTTTCTTACCTTGGCATATCATACCCTCATAGGTGACTCAGGACATTTCAGCCTCTCAAAAGCTGAATAGGTTCAGGGCTCATCACATGGCTTGGGTACCTCACATAGTGCCCTAGATCAGACTCACATGGAACACATTATACATCGTGTTATCCTGAGGGGTAAGGCTAAACACAACCATATCTACCAATCCATCTCAAATGGATCATACATCTTGGACCCAACTCTCTCTTAGCTATAACTTAGAGGGGTCGGATTTTCTCATCACATATTCTCCAACAGTGAACTGCATGTCAGTCTGCTTTGCATCAGCTCATGACTTATGTCCCCCCTAGGCTCTCTTTCAGCCATTGCACGATCAAAGTGACTTCATCTGCACACACTGTGGTTCTTTTCTAACCTTCGCGAGGCCCCCTTCACTAACATCATCTCAATGAAGTGGTAACTGACACAACCTCCCTTACAGAGCTTATTTACATCCCGATACTAGATATGGTGGTTATCATCACATTTTACAGAGGACAATAACTGTCTCTAGGTATCACCCGGAACGAGCATGCTTACTCTTATCAGACTCTCTAGTCTGGATTACACTAACCATTAGTTAGGGGTGATAAACTGTACTAACATCGAGTTCTTCATGCACCTACTTCCACCACATGGAAGTGAATCTTTAGATTAAACTCAAGAACTCACATCATGGTGTAGTTGAACCAACCCTCTCTCATATGTAGTTCAACCAGATCTGTCTCTTGACAATACTCTTTCTTTCTCATGTCATCTAGGCAAGGCGATCTACCATAACCCATATTGCATCTTGATCTTTCTTGATCAAGGGGAGTCTTACCACAACATCCATAGTGGTAAACTCCCATTCCCTCTCGGGGACTCTTTATCCTCTATGTCAAAGCATTGGGTTACTGGTGTTTGTCCTTCACCTCCTGGCTTGCATGGCGACAAGCCACGTGCAACATCATCTTAAGAAACCCATGTACTAATGCAACTTACTATGTAATAGTACCACGGTGTATAGCGATCCTAAAATCATGATCTCCTGTATGTCATGATTCCTCAAGATCGATTCCTCAAAAACCCTAAACCATTCTAATCAGGGTTTCATCTCTTTTTTCTCCAGATAAGTGTATATGAGGTTTTACAACCCTCCTTCTATTTCATCAAGGCCTAGACTGGCTTACCAAACAACTACTAACTTGTTCAACAAACTTCGTTAGTGTTAGCCAAACATATCTCCCTTTTTAAACTTAGGGTTATCCTAACAGCCTCTTCTAGCCGCTAGCTGCAACTAGAGCATCCATCACCACCTCACATCCTTAGGTGTTAGTTAATGTTGAAGACATACACCTCCATGTATTCTACTTATCATCTCATCTCAAACTCTAAGTTTGTCTTCATCAAGAAACTCTGAGCTCATCCTCATGGTGATCAAACTCAACCTTGCATAACTTGCAAATTCCACATAGCTCATGTTAAAACATCCTTAGAAGATGATTTCCTTAATACTCTTAGTGTTTGTAAACCACCCATGTATCATTCTCTCCACAAGGGTATGTTATCATATCTATCCTCATACCTTGTAGCAATGTTCCAACTCACATCATCTTTACCCTTGGTGTATGACATGCGTACTGTCCTATCACGCACTCCCATAACAAGAGGAAATAAGCATTTGGGTGCATTCCAAATATAGAGTTCTTCCTATTCTAAGAGTAGAGATGGTACATACCAATAATACACTTTAAAATCTAAGTTGAAACGTGCCACATACGTCTCTACATCACAAACATCATGATATCAAAAATTACTTCCATGGAACACTAGTCTCGAACCCACTTGGGTCCATACACATCCCTTGGTCATCTCCTCTAGGTCTATGGGGTGCTGGCACTTTTGGGGTCATCCCTCTTCCCTCATGCATCCAGAGAGTGCCCTACTCATCTGCCCTTTGGGTCCCATGAGTTCATGAAGGTGATCAATCTCCTAACCCATGGCCCTCAGACAATGATAGCTGTTACCTCCCGACCCTATGGTCATGTGCAACTAGGGAATTAGACAAATCATACTTCCATCGATCTTATCCCTACCTAACCCTAGGATAGACTTAGGCTTCTAGCATAGTACATGTTCAACTTAGAACCTTACCCAAGCCTTCATCATCTCTCTCTTTGCATTCATGGCTGACTCCCATCCTTTCATAGGGGTCATGGAAACCTGCCTACCTTGGTCGGGCCCCATACCAGTTACCTCCATGGTAACACATCCACATGCACTTAGAGATGATTATCTATGGGTCTACAGGTTCATTCCCATACCATGTACTTTTCACTTAGCTTCTCACGATCCTATGAGACCTCTTTAGGTTTCCACAAAACCCACAAACTGGTACACACCCTACCAAAGGGTCCCTCTCCCAGGATGGGAGGAAACTACAACTCTTGACAACAAGGTCACAAACATCCTTAGGGTTTATATTCACATGATCATGCTTAACCCAGCAACTACTAAGGCACAAGCAGACCACCTACTAAACCATGCTAGGTCATACTTGTTCTCATCCTCAACACTGGATCAAGATCATACCTTCCTATGTCATCAACTTAGCTGTGAAGGGTTCAATAAACATACCTTAAACTTCAGGGGTTTCCCTTTCCTCTAAACATGAGAAGTACCATGCTCGAATCTATTGAAACTAAAACCTCTTCATAAGCATCAGGTACACCACTTCCCCTCTTAGGCCTAGGAACCCTTAGGTTCACTTTTGGGTGTCCAACTGCATGTTCAACCCCTTAACCATGTATCAAGCATGTATAAGGCATGACATGCACTTCCTGTCATCTTCTACTTGATCAACACTTTAAAGTTGAGTCCTCCTCAAGGAAAAACAAGGTACAAGGCCTCATGACCTATTACTAAACCTCTCCAGGTCTAAGGAACTCTTCTTCTCATCTATACCATAGGTATAGAGGTACCAGCGGACTCATCCTCTCTCTAGGGTTTGGTACCTCTCATGGAAACCAAGACATCATCAGCCCCCAGGGATCAAGCATGAGGCAACCACAAACATCCACTTAGGTCACATCATCCTCAACTCCCCACTTTTCCTCATATCTTGGAGTCTAGGCTTTCAACCTTCTTGCTTGGGTCCTGCTCCCTCTCTCTAGAGCTAACTCCACAAATAGCCTCACTACAAGAGGTCCTCTCTCCATGAAGATGGATCAAGCTCACAAGCATACCCCTACCTAGGTGAAGCCTATGTTCAACTTATGTTTGATCAAGGTTATCCATAGCTCTTTACACTTATCTCATAAGCTATCCCTCATACTCTCATGGATAAGGTTTTGGCCTACTGTTCACACCACTGACGTACTCTGGGTGCATGCTATGCCCTACTTGCATAAGCCCATAGGGTTTCTATAGGTTCTTCTCTAACCTCATCATTGAAGGAGCTATCCTTCTCTCTACCATGCACGACCCTTTCCAGGATTGGGTCGCCAAAGGAACTAGGTCATCCAACCTCTCATGGCTCATATGGGCATCCCAAAGTAGGTCCATCCAAACACCTGGTCAACGGTGACATCTAACTCATCCTATCATATCACCACTTAGGGTTTAGGGGTAGCATCATCCTCAGAGGATGTGCCAGGCCTCTACTTATAATGGAGGTCTCTACCTCCAAGACTAACTCAACTTATCCTCCTGTCAAGAAGGTCTAGCCTCAAGTCTCTCCTGAGGGCATGACAACTTATGTCATACGACCTAAGCATGTATCTATTCTTTAGGTTACACTTAATCTATTAACCTTATGTCCATGACATCTTAATTACATGATTTTCATTAGTTTGGTGGAGGATTCCTTGGACATTACCCATACCCCAAGAGGGTGAGGAAAAGAGAGAAAACCCTAATCCTTAAGGTCCTCAACAACATTTTGAGTTGAGAAGAGATGAACAATATGAGGGAGTCATAAAGGTATCTTATTTTGAGTCAAATCCTAGGACATCAGCCAGGAAGTCACACAATCCGGGAGTCCTCATATTCTGACTAGCAGTACGGAGGAAAATCTTTCCAGCCCCCGGCCGTGATCCTTTTTTAGACACCTCTGTCTTTTGAAAAATCCTCTAATAACTCCCTTGGGTTATATGGAGTTTGAAAAATTTAATAATTATTAAAGATTAAATGAGGAACCTATGCTCTGAAACCAAATGTAACAACCCCGCCTCCCAGTAACCCCCAATTAAGGGAGACCAAGAGGTCAGATCCGTTATCCCAATTCTTAGATCAAAGGTTCGACAAATAATCAATAATAATTATCAAATTCTACTAAACTAAACAGGAAAGCTGTATTAAAAAAAACCTTGCATACCTTTTTTTTAAAAACTTTGGTAAGCTACTCTATCCACAGCCTGGATTCATTCTATCTAATCCTCCTTGTACTTCACTTCTTATTTCCACAACGTGTCACTTTACTATTTGTTCTTTCAATTGTTGTACCTAAAACGCAGACAAATAAAATGTCAGTCAGCATATATGAATATGCTGGTATGTGGGAACAACCAAAATTTAACAAATATGGCTAACAATTTAATTATCACAATCAAGGTAATTAGCAAACCAATTTACATTTTCAATGTGTCATTCTCCACCACTTTTTCCCTAACCCTGGAATACCCCTCTAGGGTTTCTCTTTTGCCATTGACTTAAGACCACCTTCTCAATCCCAAGCTTGGTGCCTGGGGTCACCTCTCATGGTGCCCCATAGTCATACAACATAGACCACCTTCTCATTCCCGAGCTTGGTGTCTGGGGTCACCTCTCATGGTGCCCATTGGTCTACCCTTTTGGGCCTGACCTTTATGGCATCTTCCATCAGGGTGGCATGTAGGTGTGAGAATACACATGTATTTATAATTGTGATAACCATAGTGACTTTATAATTGTAGTATGAACATCCAAACAGTTAAGTTGCATTCAATGCGATTAACCATCCGGAAAACCTTCGGGAAAACTAATGCGATTAATTGTAATTAACCACATACATGTTAGGATGAATTGAGATAAAATAGTCCAATCAATCAAGACATCCAATCAAGCAAGTACAAGAGTCCTGAAATTACATCCAATTCCTTTTTATCAAAATCTATTCAAACTATCTTGCTACTTAAGGTTTGTATTCCTTTTTAGGATTTCTACCTCTTTTAGGGTTTACTTTACAATTAGGATTTTTACTTCATTTTACTCTTTTAAACCCTAATTTCTCATCTATCCTTCATGAAAGTTATTAAGGTTACCTTTTAACAACATATAACCTTAATTTCAGAAACAACTCAATTAATCATCAATTAACTCCATTAAGCCTCTTTTACATTAAAGCTACCATTTTTATCCCTTTTATTCCATGATAAGATCATTATGCTCATTTATCAACAATTCATAGTTTATTATAGTCTAATTCACATATGAATTCTAATTGTCATTAATTCTACCTTTATTAATTAGAAAACCCTAATTTCTACATTAAAGGTATTTATCCACAATTCGAAACTTTTATACTCAAAATAGCTTAGAATCATCAAATCTTAACTTTATTCACGATTTTGAATAATTAAAGCCATTAAGAGTCACATTTACCAATATTAGGGTTTCAAGACCCATTAAAGTATATTCACACACATGAAACTCTAAATTAAACTAATTACATGCAAAGTTCATCCTTTTTGTTTCTAATGTTCCTTTTTATCATTAACAGATTAATACCAACTTTAACCATCCATTAAACCCTACTAAATACATTAATCATCTCAGAATAGGGTTTCTTAATCTTTAATTCATTAAAGTTGATAACTTACACTACTTTTCAAATTGCAAGAGAAATTAGCTTCTAAATATATTTTTATTGGATTCCTCTCATTTTTCTAAGAAAATTTCATATTTTATGCGTACCAATCTGATCTACCGATATTTAGTTTTGCAAAATTTACCTTTTTGGACCAACCAGAGAATGCCACGTCACTTCATGCATGCAACACGGCCTGCTTTGAGATTATAACCAAATTACTAATATACCCCCAGCTCAGCTACCAGCTTCTTTGTATCTTGGAGGGTAGAATCATCAAAAGTGGCTGGGGCTTCTTCAACCTCACGAACCGCAGCCCGCCGTCAACCTGCAGTGTTCCATGGGGTCGTTTCCCTCCACCTTGAAGCCCAAAGTTGGCCGGAAACCAACTCCTTACCTTCGCTAACCCCCGCCACTCTCAACCAGGCCCCGTACCACGATCGTGATGGCCCGTGTCATGGGTGCAAAGCCTATGATCTGTAGCGAGGTTACAAACCTCTTGCAGGTATTGTGTGAAGGTTAGAGCAAGAAGACTATGGCGGAGATTCCTTAGGTCATTGGGGAACACCAAGCTTCCATCAAGACAACTCCTCAGCTCCCCGTTGCTCCAGGGAAAGCACCAACTTTACGACTAGGGTTTGCATGAAGAAGATGAAGAAGGAAAAGAGAGAGTTTTGTAGAATTTCTCTGGAACTCGATCCAGAGGCTCTCCCCCTATATATAGGGGTGGCTATCCATGCCCTAAGATGACCAACAAAGAGCCAACTAGCCCTTTTTCCAATAGGATCCTTATTCCTTCATGGAGAAGTAATTCTTCTCTCTCCTATTTATTTCCTTGATATTCCTTATTGCATGGATACTTAGAAATATGAAAATCCTCTCACTTATTCTCTTTATTCTTGCCTTTTAATTCATGTCCTCGAAATTATATTTCCTTAAGTAGAAAATTCTTCCTTTTTAACAATACCACATAATCCATTAATAATGTATTCACATTATCTTCTTATTTTCTATTATTGGTATTTTCTCTTTCTTTTCTTTATTGGGACTCCTTGGATCCCAAGAAACTCAAATATTTCGAAATCTTTTTTAATGGATACTCATTATGCATCTATATCCATTATTTCTCATTATCTTGTTTATTTCTTATTAAAATATCTCTTTTTGAGGATTTCTCTTTATTTCTCTTTTTGTTTTCCTCATTGACATTCCTTTTAACATTAGTAATCCTTGGGATACTAAATTCCACCAATGATAACCCAATTATACCTCTTTCCACTTATTTTTTACATTTTACCATTGTTTTCAATTTCTTTCTAAATAAAGAAATACTTAATTGATCTTTTCTTTTCTTATTGCATTTTGTTTGCAACTTTGGACTCCTTAGAACCCAAGGAACCCAAGAGGCACCAAATCTAACTTTGGATCATATTCTTTTGCCTTCTAGAGATTTCCACACTTTTCTTTTGTCTTTTCTTGTTATTGGGCCCAATAGCCAAAAAATCCCACAAAACAACCAACAAGGCTATTGTACATGAAACTCATCTATTCAAAACAAATTATATCATTATTTATTCCAATATATTTAATATGAGAAATTACATTTCTCTCCAAAAGAACCCAAAAATTGGGGTTGTAACAACACCACTCTTTGCTTGTGATGTCATAAGCTAGTTATGGGCATTCACTGCCAATGTGATACGGGACCTATAGGGTCACACACATAGGAACTCATCTAGAAGGGGAGTTTGATCTTGAACGATGATTGGATTGATTACTGAAGTGTTTAAGTATTCAATTCACACAACTGATTGCTTGAATGGATGACTAGGTCTGCCAAACGACCATCTCATTGAGTGAGACAACTGTTTGGGCAGCTAGACTGGCATCTCATGTAGTTGAGATGGCCCTTTGGGGGTCAGGTTGATCGTAGGTTGATTTGGCTAAGTTTTGCCCTTGAATCGACTGGTTCAATATGATTGAACTGAGGGGCTCATCTCAACTCACCAAATGACCATTTGGGTGAGTGAGACAGGCATCCCACTGGGGTGAGATGGCTTGATTGGGACGAATGAAAGTTCTAGAGTTTTCCCAAACTCATTTCAATTGCACATACTTGGGGTACAAGTAAATTAATGTGTGACATTAATTAGCAAATGATTTTCCAATTCAAATCTGACTAGGAAAGCGTGAAACAACCATATCTCTTAGTGAGACGACTGTCTCACATCCCATATGACCATGTCTCTTAGTAAAATGACCGTCTCAACTTATGAGACAACTATTTTGGCTGACGCAAGTTGTGAAACTTCCAAAATTGTTGCAAAAATTCAAGATCTTCTGGTGCTTTCCACTCCCGCTTTAGTCCCACATTGACTGGGGATTGGGAACCTTGACCCTAACCCCTCCTATAGATAGAGGGGTACTAGGGGCTTCCTAGAGTACAACACAACACAGACAATTGAGAATCAGTTCCTCTAACAACTATTGTCCTCTCTGGTTGTGGTAACCGAGAGAGCTGGGCAAGTCCTACTTGAAAAGGAGGGATAGCCAACGAGAGAGAATATCTGATATGTTGTTGTTGTGGGAGAGTAGGTTGGTGACTAGTACACCAACGGGGAGGACAACTCCTTCCTATCCGTTCTTAGTGAACAATATGAGTTCTAGTTGGTTTGTGTGGACTGCTCTAGAGGCATGAGTCCTTTGGCTGTTGCTCAGAGAGGAAAGTCAACTTGTAGTCTATGACGAGACCACTGGAGTCACTGCAGAGGTTGCACATACGTTTTTCATGGTGAAGACTAGGAGCTGCATAGCCACCATCCTCAATAGTTGCAAATAAGCGAGTTTTGTTGCTGGACTTGCTCCAGGACCAGGTATAACTCATTAAAACCATCCTTCCTATTTCATAGTAGTTGACACAATCTTGCTGTATTGGGGAATATAGATAGATAAATTTTTTGTTTTCACTGCTATACTCTGTGCCCGTATTTCCCATCAGATACCTCATACTATAGTTTGTGATGGAGGTTCTGATTTCCTAGAGAAGAGTTTCGAGTCCTTGTTGAAATAGTATGGAGTCCATCACAAGGTTTCCACCCCTTACCGCCGTCAGACTGGTGGTCAGGTTGAGGTGTCAAATAGGAAAATCAAGTATATCCCAGAGAAAACAATAAATCTCACTAGGACCGATTGGGCTTTAAAACTCAATGATGCCTTGTGAGCATATAGGACCACCTACAAAACTCTCACATGCACCACTTCCTTCAAATTGATTTATGAGAAATCATGCCATCTACCCATAGAATTAGAGCATAAGGCCAATTGAACCATCAAAAATCTCAATTTTGGCTTAACTAGTTGCAGGTGAAAACCACTTTTTGCAAATGCAAGAGTTAGATGAGCTCCGAATGACTGACTATGAAAATGCTAGCATTTACAAAGATAAAACCAAATAATGAAATGATGGTCATATTAGGTGAAAAGACATTAGGGAGGGTGATCAAGTTCTAATGTTCAACTCTAGATTAAGACTTTTTCCTGGGAAACTTAAATCTAGATGGTATGGGCCCTACCTCACCAAGCGTGCCTACCCTCATGGCACTTTTTTTCTTTGTGACAAGGTTTTAGGGGAATTTAAGGTAAATGGGCATTGGTTTAAATGGCACATCACCGTTGAGGTTTTTTTTAATCTTTTGAGACCCACCAACTCTCCTTACTTGAAAATCTTGACCTACAGGAACCCCCACCTTCCCCTCCTGGGCCTGAAATGGCTCCATGATCTAGCTTTGTCGGACCTTCCACATAAAACTAGGTGCTTATTGGGAGGCAACCCAATCATTTCATTTTCACAAAATTTTCTTTTAGCTAACACTTGTGTTTCAATTTCAGTTCTTGTTAAAAAAAATTTTGTTGGTAATCCAACCAGTGGTTCGTTGATTGAAAGACAAATTTCTTCCATTTGTAAGATGACCGTCTGGTATAGGCAAGACACTCATCTTAACCTCTCAGACATCCTCTCCAACAAAGGTGACTGTTTGGAATTTGAAATATGGAAATGCGGGTCAAACACACCATCCAACCATTTGGGAAGACTATCTGACCATTTCGCTCAATTCAATTTGCATTCAAACCCACTGCCATCTCGACACTTGCGGCACATTCAAATCACTATTTGATCACTTAACATCCCCAATCGATCGTCTGCAATGCTCTGAATGGTCGTCTTGCGCGCCCAGGAGTCTATTTAATGAATGTTTGGGGAGGAGAAATCTCACACCCAAAACATCTCATCTCCTCCCCTAGACCTAGCTTCACCGCCACACCGGATGAACGCCTCAACTGCCTAATTCACTATCTGCCACCTCTTCCCTTGCATCTGAACACCCACACAAAAGGTGATGACTACAGTCTCAGATCCAGTCATCCGCATCAATTCTCCTCTCCATCCACCTCGCATCCCCTTGACGAGTGGCAGTAATGGCTCATTTCTTCCACCTCACCAGCTAGTTATTCACGACAACTGACGCTCCACTACCAGCCAGCTGTCTTGCCTATAGAGTGGTCATATCATGCAATCACCACCCCCTTTTCTTCCCCACCACTGCCTTCACTTCCACCCTACCCTTGCTCCTTGGTTTTCTTCCATCTATGATTCCAAATGAGCATCCTCCTTGCGGGATGATTGGCTCATGACTGGGTGCCACCCGAGCAACAACTTGCATACCCTCAAAACCTACTACCAGACGATCTTCTAGGTGTTCCGACTGGTCGTTTCAGCCTCCCAGTCGAGCATCTTATTCCCCTCAGATGCTCGTCTCGCTTCCTATAATTGGAAATCATGTTCAACTATTTCAAGAAGAACAAAGGGAAGTCCCCCTCTTCATCCTCGTGCAAGCCACCTCGTCAATCCCACTCTACACCAGGTGTTCAAATTTGGGAGCCTACCGGTGAATCTTCTCCTGAGATGGCTGAGGAGATGCTCTAGGACATCCATGACATGGACAGGCTCATCAATGAAACTATAGGCAGAAAATCCCAACCACACCATGATCCTGATTCCACCACCCCTCATTCAGCTCACATCACTCCCCATCGTAGCACCTACGTATAGTTTGTTAGCGATGAGCACTTCGAGAGATACATCTGATTATCTTCGGTTGGTGTTTTCTCCCAAGATGGGCTTGTAGCCCTACTTTGACAGCACTGGGCATCAAAACTATGGTTGATAAGATTCTACAATGCAACCACATTTCTACTTTCATCTACCGCGTTCTTCTAGTGTATAATGATCTCGTCCTTGAGTTCATGTCTAGTTTTAAATTTCCACTGCTCCCAATGAAATTCTAGCTATAAAATCCAAATTTTTGGGGAACACTTGGAGATTTTTGCTCGCTAGTTCACCTCCCTCGTCATCGATGAAGGCAAATTTAATTGGATATCTCACTACATGAGTCAGCACCATGATAACTATCATGAATACTACAACATGGAGAAGTTTTGGGCAAACATCATGGGCCTCCCTCCCAAGATACCCAACGGTGCAAAATCATCCAACATCAACAATCGTGTAGTGCACTACCTCCATCGTATCCTAGCGTGCACTATTTTTAGAAGGGAAGGCACCCAAGGAGCAGTTGCTCACCTTGACCTATATACCTTATGGTGTTCGATGAATGAGGAGTCTTTCAATTTGGGGGAATGCTATGATTTCTCATCTCAACTATCAATCTACCCATAACAATTCATCCTTTATATGTAATGGCCATGTTGTTACTATGGTGGCCAAGTTCTTAGGCTTCACTCACATTCCTTTTCCACCACTGGGGAACATGCATCATCTGCTTGACCTCACATATCTGAATGATTGCAAGTTCATCCATTATGGGGCAACTAGGTATGTATTTTACTTGACATTAAAAGGCATCACCCTTGGTCTAGAGCTTTCTCGACATGCTCGATTTGCGGCTACAAATCTGGTGTTTGACTTGACAGACTTGCCGGGCCACATTCAACATTTGCTCCAGGAGCATCTTGAACCAGATGATGTCCCTGAGCCTACTTCCTATAGGAGGAGTGTATCTATGGAGGCACATGGTAGTGAGACTAGTCCGCCGCCGCCACCTTCATGATGCTGCATTAGGAGACACAGAGGCAATGAGGAAGACCCCAAGGAGCCTTATGGTTTCTACAAAATCAATGACCAGTTAGAGGAGATTCAGCGAGAGCAACAACGTCAAGGTCATCAACTCAACCACATGTATCTGATGGAGTGCTCCCACAAGTCATGGCATGTCCATTAGGGACACTACAATCCCAAGATACCTTATTATGAGGAGTACGGGGTCCATCAGGCTTACCTTGACCCCAACTCCCCCTATTGGGGAAACTACTACTACAACCCTCCATCATCTTCACATTTTCCACTGCCTCAGTGATTCTCTTCCCTCCATCTCTGATTTAGGTTTTGCTCAGGATGAGAAAAATTCTAAGTCTGGGGTGGGGGTGGGTGGTACGATTCTATTCCACCCTCATATCTTTTTCCTTTTTCTTTATTTTGCATGTATTTGCTTTAGTTATGGCCATTACCTAGTCTGCCATCATTTTCTATTTTATTTAGTTGTTAAGGCCATTATCTAGTCGACCATTTAATAGTCATCTATCATTATAACCCCTTGAATTTAGTGAAACTTTTTGCAAAATTTATTAGAAATTTCCATGTTTGAAACTTTTATTTCACCTAGGACCCTTAATGACATCGCTCCTTAGAATAGTTGGCAAGTCATATGGAATTGATCAAAACCAAGCATAATTTTCCCTATTATCAAATAATGGATTATTTTGTTATAAAACTTGTATGATGTGATTTATAGGAATATTCTAACTTGAGCAATGACACTCTCTAAAAAAACGAAAAAAAATTAAATTAAAGCATGATAATATCTTTTCCTTCTCTCTACTTTTCTTCTAAAAAGAGAAGCAAAGAATCACCACCAGACAAAAATCAAGTATGGGGTGGAACACTTTTGAAAAATAAATTCCATACCCCATAAAGGGGCGTACCATCAAAAAGATGCCAAAGCGCACAAGAAAAAAAATTGTGACAAATGTAGCCACAATTCTACAAAATCAAAATCCCGAGTTGAATAGAGGAGGGATAAAAAAATATTTTGTTATTTTTTATTTCTTTGTTCACATCCCCTCCTTCTTCCTATTCTTGTGCAAATAACTTATGGAAAAAAAGATTTAGAAATTGAGAGTATCAAAGAAATAGTAAGAGGAAGCCTATTCTTCTACAGACCAGTACTACATTTTAGGCCTCTAACGTCGCTTCCGATAGCGACACTTATATTAGAAAAACTGACCTAAAAAGCTAAAACCGAAGCAACAAATAATTAGGAAAATGTCGGGGTACCACTTATAGCTTCAAGGTCGGTTATTTATAGATAATCGACGCTTAAAAAGACCCATGAAATCATAATTTCACAACAAACAAAAACATAGCATCAGTTTTTTTAGAAAACCGACCCAACATGTTTCCCGCGGAGAAAATTGGCTTCATTTTGCCTTCATGCGTCGAGCTATAGGGTCGGTTTTTTGAAATAACCGTCCTTAAAAGTTGTAAAGAAAATTCGGGTACCGCTTATATGTGTTGGGTCGGTTTTCCCAAATAATCGACCTTACAGGACCCCTCTAGGGTCGGTTTTTTAAAATATCCGTCCTTAGAAGTTGCCTATTGGGCCGGGTTTTCTAAAAAACCATCCTTAGAATTAGGAGACCTCTTGGGTCAGTTTTCTTTGATAACTGACCTTAGAAGTAGACCTTATTGGGTCAGTTTATCAACATAACCGTCCTTAGAACTTGCCTTTTTAAAGTTGGGTGGGGTAAGACCTTTTGGGTCGGTTTTCCCAATTCACCGACCTTAGAGACCTGAGTTGTAGGGTCGATTTTTTGCCAATAGCCGTCCTTAGAGGTGTTTGTTCGAGCATCACTTACCTGTTGGGTCGGTTTTTTGCAAATAACCGACCCTACAGGTCTGGCAGAAATATCAAAGGTGAGTCGGGAGTCATTTCCTCCATTCTCACTATCGAGACCTGCTTCTTCTTTCTCTCGCGCACCATCAAAGCTTCTCCTTGCCAAGAGAGCTCGTTGTGCCGCCAAAGCCTTTGCCAAGAGGGCTCGTCGTCGTGTTTGAATAGGGATCATGGTGTCTGAAGAAGGTCGCTGCCTCTCCATGCTTCCACAAAGGTTGCCGCCTCTCCGTGAAGATCATCTCATCATCCAAAAAGGTCACCACCATTTCCAAGTAAGGCCACCGCCTCGTTCCCGAGTTCGTTCCACAAAGACCTCGTTGCCGAGCTTGTTCTCAGGTCATGGATTCTGAGGAGCCCTTGCTGCCGCGCCCCCGCCTCCACGGTGAGGCCTCCACCCTGTAATAGTAAAGGTAATGGTTTTGTTTTGCCCTAAAATTATTGTGTGGCCTCCAGTTTCACTCTTGGTTTGTCCATATCGTTCACTACAGTCATCTTCTACTTGCTTGCAGTAGTTTCGACGTCGCTCGACGGTCATCTTCTTGCTCTTCCTCCTGGGCGACTTCCACTGCCATAGTCTACAGTCATTTTCATCTCTGCGGCTCAGGTTAGTTACATTTATTTTTCTATTTTATGTGACTTATAACTCAACCAGTAATAAAAATATGTTTTCATATCTACATTTTATTATCATTCACATGTAAATGTTTTATAAATTCTAGAAATTAATATGAGATTATACATGTGTATTCCTAGATTGACACTTTAGGGTTTATGGGTGAGATCATCAATGCATGATGTTTAACTTAATATATAAATATGAAAATAAGACATATATTAACTTAGAAACCCATTCAAAATTTACTCATTAGGAGTAAACTTTGGATAGTCCCCAGTTTGGGGCTATTTTTGGATATTTAATCTCACTTAGGATGTAACTATATAATGTATGTTTAGTTTTGAAGAAACTTTTTGTAGGATTTCCTCATTTGTTCTCTAGGTACATATGTGAGTGGTTATGTGCCATTTACATCGATGTACTTGGAGAACTTAGGGGAAATACTGCTGAAATTTTTATTCAAAACTAAACATACATTATACAATTACTAGTGAGATTAAATATTCAAAAATGGGATAGGTAGTACACTTTTGTGAATAGACCTCTACACAAGTCTCACAAAACAAATTAGACCTTCAAATTATATTAGGTGCAAAAACTAAAATCATAGATTTAGAAAACTCGACCGATCGGTCCAGTTTAGATTTGGACCGAATGGTCGATCGGTCGAGTTCTATGAAGTGGCTACTCGACCGATCTATCCAATAATCACAAATCTCCAGGGATCAGTCAAGTTTGCAACTCGGCCGATCAAAAGTCTGTTGGAAATTTTAAGAAATTGGATTTGGTTGTTCAAACGATGGATTTTTGTATCCCAAACATTTTTCTCATCTTAGTTACATTACAAAACATGTATACAAGTGATTACAAAAATTATTCTAGGCCATTTGAGGCTATCTCCAAAATTGGGCATTTGCATGTCATTTTGCATGAACTTGATGAGTTTGATTCATGTAGAATTTGATTCTTTTCTTGTACCTAACATCTGAAATCAATATCAAATATATATGTTAGATACATATGAATGGAATGGCTGAGTCATGATCAAAATATGGGCAATGTGTGACACTTAGGTCAACAATATTATCAATATTAAATGTTTTCTATAGTTTTATAATTAATTTTAATGTGATCTAGAAAAATGGATCGAAGTTGGATGTCTATAAAGAACCGTTGCAGTCCAGAGTTTGCCAAAGGTCTTGATGAATTTATCAAATTTGCTGAGGAACATAGAAAACTACCTACAGATAGGTTCTATTGTCCATGTATAAATTGTGGTAACAATTTGAAAGTTGATACTATTGAGGAAATTAAGAATCATGTCATATGCAATGGGATCATACAAGGTTATAATGAATGGTATTGGCATGGAAAGAAATCGATTCAGGGTGATCCGATTCATGATATAGATAATGATGATAATGTCAATGAACCGATTCAGGATGACCCGATTTAGGATGATATGGTTGATGAGATGCTACATAGATGTCAGGACAATGTCATTGATCCACCTTCTTTATTTGCAAACATTGTCCATGATGCTAAAAAACCATTATATAAGGGTTGTACTAAGTTTACGAGGTTGAGTGATGTGATGCGATTATATAGTCTTAAAGCTCAAAACTGGTGGACCGATAAGTGTTTCACTTCACTGTTGTCTTTGTTAAAGGAAATTCTTCCTGAAGGCAACAAGCTTCCAATTTCAACATATCAAGCAAAGAAAATAATGTGCCCAATGGGAATGGAGGCTAAGAAGATTCATGCATGTCCAAATGATTGTGTGTTATTTCAGAAGGACTATAGTGATTTGATAAATTGTCCAAAATGTGGTGCGTCAAGGTACAAGAACACAAATTCAGCTAAGGCTAAAAATGGCTCTCGTGCCAAGGTGATGTGGTATCTACCAATAATACCACAATTTCAATGCTTATTTGCTAATACAGAAGATGCGCAAAATTTGTCTTGGCATGGGGAGTTAAATACCAATGATGATGGAGTCCTACGACATGCATCTGATTCACCACAATAGAAGAAAATTGATTTATTATACCCTCAATTTGGTAAAGAAACAAGGAACTTAAGACTTGGACTCTTTATAGATGGAATGAATCCCTATGGTACATTAAGCAGCCAACATAGCACGTGGCTTGTTATGATTGTTATATACAATCTTCCTCCTTGGTTGTGTATGAAAAATAAGTATGTCATGTTGTCAATATTGATATCAGGGCCCAAGCAACCTGGAAATGATATTGATGCTTACCTTCAACCTCTAATTGATGACCTAATGAAACTATGGGTCAAAGGTTTTATGACATATGATGCTTCACGTGAAGAGATCTTTACTTTGCGTGCTATGTTGTTTTGCATGATTAATGACTTTCCCGCTTATGGAAATTTTTTTGGATATAGCATAAAAGGATACAAAGCATGTCCTGTTTGTGAGGACAATACTGATTCGATTCGACTGAAACATGGTGGTAAAATTGTATATTTTGGACATTGGAGATTTCTCCTACCAGTGCATCCTTATCAAAGGCAATGTAAAACCTTTAATGGGTCAACTGAGGAACGAAGTGCTCCTAAACCTATATCAGGAAATGTTGTATATGATAGGGTGAAACATATTGTTAATGAATTTAGAAAGAGTTCAAGTAGTCGTACTCTCGCATGTGACAAATCTCTATACAAGAAGAGGTCAATATTCTGGGATCTTCTTTATTGGAGATTTTTGGCAATTAGACACTGTATTGATGTCATGCATGTGGAGAAAAATGTTTGTGATAGCATCATTGGTACTCTATTGAACGTACCAGGAAAGACTAAAGATGTCATCAATTCTAGAAAAGATTTAGAATTAATGGGTATAAGAAAAGAATTATCAGTGGAGATCAGGGGTTGCCACACATATTTCCCACCAGCTTGTTACACTTTGTCAAAGTAGGAGAAAAAGACTTTATGTGAGTGTGTAACATCCCACTCTTTTTATGCAAATTTTCAAACTATTTTATTCCTTGCATGCTCTTTTTCTAATAAGATAATTGTTGAGGACCTTCATGTAAATTGCTCATGTTAGTTTTGCAACTCACTTTATTATGTCCAGTTGCTCTCTTATCCTTGTTTTATTTAAAGAAAATGTTTTCATATATATATATCTATGTTTTTTTTGTTTAAGAAAATGAGAATAAATGCTTTTATGTCAAATTTCCTCTCTCATATGGTAATTAGTGCTTTACATGTTTAATTGCTTGCTTAATGGCCTCCATCTTGTTAATTGAAAAGAAATAATGTTGAGTGCACATTTTCATATCTTAAAATTCTTATTTGATAAATTAATGACATTATTTACATTCATCATGGTCATTTAAGTGCACATAATGGTTTTTTCTATTTTAGGCCTAAAACGTGTACAAGAAGTAAAAACAATTTAACGGGAATGTTCTAGACACTCTAATGCACCTATGGTCAAAATTTGAACCCATTAGGACCATGTTTGACCTCTCAATTAATTTGAGAGAGGTTTGTATATGGTTTTTCTAGAGAATTAACCGAGATTTAATTTATGTCATTTATTTCCCTATAGTCCACGCCTTAGATCTGTCACGCGTTACATTTCTCGCACGCATGCACAATGATCGTTGAATTAAGATCCAACGGCGTGCCTGTCTTCTTCTTCCTCCGTTACTCTCGCGAATGGAAGCCGTTTCACAGGACGTTTTTCACCGATCCCGTTCTCCCTCATCATTCCACCTTCCACAAAGATTTCTTGACCAACAGTTTCGCCTCAGTCTCCCGAATCCAGCAAGCCTCTACTCACCTCCCCTAATGGACTATACATGAAACACCCATTTAGGGATTGAACACCCTCTCCGCCATTGAAGCACAGCCGCCACCTCTGCCTTCCACACTGGCCGATCAAGACCCCAAGAGCACCACCTATCCTGAAGAGGTACTCCTCCTCCCCCAATTTATGCTCAGAAGCCTCCAAATGCACCGACCTACTCGACTGGCCCTCCGACGACCTCCACCTCACTGTAGTGCTTCTTTGGCACATTCGCTACAATTGAGGGGCCTATAAGCATCTGTGAACCCTCCTCTCTCATTCTACTTCGATGGTTTGTCCTACATGTGCCCGAAACTCTGTGTCCTATAGGGCCTCAGCGTGTAGCCTTGCTGGCACTAGTCTCCATGGTGCCCCAGTGTGTCTCCTCCCGTAAAAACCTCCCCAACCGTTTGTGTGAACCTCTGTGATTGTTTTCCACCCTCCACTGGCACATTTTTCCTGGTTTTTTTATGGTGTTGGATCTCTGAGCTCCTGCTCTATTTTTGGTTTTCCAGTGACCACCTAGGCCACAATGACCTCTTTTGGGTACCACAAGTGACCACTCAACCTCTTTAGGAGTATGCGAGCCTATTCGCACAATCTAGATTCCTAGTTTTCTAGTTTCCTTGGATGTCCTTCTTACCTGTGATCCCTATCCTCGCCGTGGTTGTGTCAAGGTGGTAGTATACCTCATGACCTGTACCAAGGGTCGTCAGCTTTGACTGAGTGGCAGGAGGCTGATGGGAACATTAGTTTCCCTTGAGGGGCTGTGTGCCATGATCCTGGATCAGTACCCAGTTGCCCTGCGAATTGCTGGAGCCATGGCTCGCGTTGTGTAGGTGAAGAGCAATCGAGGTCCTGAAATGACCTTAGTGCCCCTATCTTTTTTTATTTGATGATTCCCACCGCGAGGGTATTTTTGGGTTTTCACCCATCCTCCCTTCTTTGATCATGAGTCCTCAGAGGCAAGCCTCGTTGTTGAGTTGGCCAAGCCTAGTTGGTCCAACTCAGACCTGGCTCACTAGTTTGGGTTGAGTTTTATATACGTGGCTTTTCCCTGAATTTTCATTGATTGATTCTTCAAAAAATCATAGTAAATGGCCTGTTTATCAGAAAATTATTCAAAAATATGTTTTATAAAGGATTTTCAATAACGAATCTGATTTTCTAATTTTTATCACCTGATTTCTCTGTTTTCACATCTCAATTTTTATATGAACAAATTAGGGTTTGATGTAAAAAAAAAGAATGATAATTATGTTAATTTCAAGTGTTTAAGAGGATCCAATCTATCAAACAAGGTTTGACTTAGGTGATTTAGCTCAAGGTAAGCAAGCCATGCCCTTGGCATAGATAATACTTGGTTTATTGAATGTTTATGATGTATGTTAAGCACTTTATGTTAAGGTCATGATTAATACATGTTTTTCTTCGATGTATATGATTATTGTATGTTGATTGTTATATTCTAAGTCTAAGAATAGAAATTACATTAATATTATGAATTATGATTAAGATACATGAAACCAAGGTTAAGAGGGAAGAAATTTCCCATTCATGCTTAAGAGGGAGAAATCCCATCATGGTCATGGGGAAAAATCCCAATTATGTTCAAGAGGGAGAAATCCCAATTAAGATCCAGTTTAGGTTATTAAGAAGATCATTAAGTCTAAGAAAGATCATGGTTAAGGGAATTTGATTTAGATTTATATGCACCTTGTTATGGGTTTTCTGAGCATTATGGGCTTTCTGAGCAATTATGGGTTTTCCGAGCATTATGTGCTCCTTATGGGGCATTAAGAGAGGAGCATATACTTCTTATCAAATTCTTTATGTAAAAGATGCCACGAAATGATTAATGTCAAATGCATGTTCATGTTCATGTCAAATCATCATTATATGTTATTTTTATGTCTTATAATATGCCAATGCCGCTTACTTACCATGTTTGTTTTTCCTTTGCATGGTTGGGGACGAGATGTCCGTAGACGTTGGAGATAAAGGGAAGGAGACATCTTGAGAAGATTCCAAGGATCCAAGACCTTAGAAGTTGTTTCCTGGTGGGACATCCATCTATGGAGATCCTATCTTTCCTATGTTATCTAGAATATGTGTAGCTTTATAATCATGATGTAGTTTTCTTTCCAAGAACTTATGTATGAATCTATGTTTCAATAATGCCAAGTGTTATTTATTTGTTGATATGAGATCATGTATGTGACAACCCTCCCTGAAATGCCAAGTACCCCACATTATGGATAATGTTGGGGATTAGGTTGTGCTTCCATTGGTTACATATGAAACCCTAGGGAGGGGTGTTATAGAGTACTTGTATAATATTAAGGTTCCACAAAGATATTCTTCTAATATTTGTAGATTGGTATCAATGAAGGATCTGAAGTTGATAGGTCTCAAATCTCATGATTGTCACACCTTAATGCAACAAATTTTACTTGTGGCTATTCAATCTATATTGCCGAAGCATGTAAGGTTTGCACTCACAAAACTCTGTTTCTTCTTCAATGAAATATGCAACAAAGTGATACATCCTGATACTCTCAATAAATTACAAAAAGATGTAATTATTATCATGTTTCAGTTTGAAATGTACTTTCCTCCTTTTTTTGATATCATGGTTCATCTTATAGTACATATTACAAGGGACGTGAAGATGTTGGGTCCAATTTTTTTACACTGTACGTATCCCTTTGAACGCTACATGAGTGTTTTTAAAGGTGATGTTCAGAATCGTTATCGTCCTGAAGGAAGTATTATTGAGGGTTATGTGGCTACGAAGGTGATGGAATTTTGCAATGATTTTTTTGAATTCCAATGAAACTTCTAGCGATATAAAGAATTCCCATCACACTGAATCTTATTGTGGCAAAGGAACTCTGGGAGCACGAGTGAAAGGAATTAGTCATGAGTTGTGGGAACAATCACATTTGTATATTTTATACAACATCGATAAAGTTAGTTGCTACATGACATAACACAATGACCTTATCAATAGAAATAATCTACGATCCAGTTCAATGTGGCTTGCAAGGGAGCATAATCGAACATTTATTAGGTGGTTTGAAGAGAAAGTCTTTAATCAACTATCTGAATCACCAAATAATGTTGCTGAGAACATAAAATGGCTTGCCTTTAAGCCAAAAATGGATGTCATATCATATGAAGGTTACAACATAAATGTATTTTCATACTACACAAAACGTCAAGATGAAAGTAGTGTGGTCCATAATAGTGGGGTCACTGTTAAAGCTTGTTCATTGTATTTTTTCTAGTGCCAAAGATAAAAGACCACACGAAGCTAAGATGTCATATTACGACATCATTGACGACATTTGGGAATTGGACTATACAAATTACAGAGTTCCTATCTTTAGATGTAATTGGGTTGATAATAAAAAAAGAGTTGTAGTAGATGAGCTGGGTTTTACATTGGTGAATTTGGAAAGATTGGAGAGAAAGATGAGCCATTCATCATGGTAGACCAAGCAAAACAAGTATTCTATATTGATGACCCGACAAATAAAAATTGGTCTGTCGTTCTTCATGGAAAAAGGTAGTTTACTATGGATCCTATAAATGAAGAAGAATACTATGAAAAGTATGATGATTCCAACCCATTCTCAGTTGGTTTGCCAAGTGTAAATGTTGAAGTTAACATCGATGAATACTATAAACGTTAAGACCATGCTGAAGGAATTTTACTTGACTAACAACTCAACCAATAATAGAGGCATGTATTCTTTAAATTATACATTTTATTATCATTCAAGCACATAATCTTTTATATATACATCATATATTACCACTTGTTCTTTTATTATCACTTATGTTTCTTTTATCATGTATACTTGCAGGTGGTTCTAAAATGGCAAGTGAAGATCAACATTCTGAGCATGAGCACCATGAGGATGGTAGTGGTGATGCTAAGAAGTGTAGAGGTCCCACACTGATGCGTAAGAGGCAAGAGCTCAGGGCCAAAGGGGAGAAATTGCCAATCCAATTAGATGGCATAGGAACACCTATTGGGGAACATGCTAGTACTTTTAAGCATTACGTAGGGGCTACTGCGCGCAATAAGGTGGCAATAGATATAGAAAATTGGCATGATGTTTTTGTTTCCTTGAAAGACCTCCTATGGAAAGATATAGCTGTGAGTTGGATTTTGATACTATATTATAATGTTTTTTTTATTTATTCTAATTTTTTTCTTGGAAAGATATACTTTTTGAAATAACATTATTGCTTCATTTGTATGTATAGGGCGTTTTCATCTAAATGAAAAAGACCACAAGAAAAGAGTGCTACAACGTTGTGGTATACGATGGAGGGCTTTTAAGACCTATCTCAAAAGGGATTATATAGATAATCCTAAGCAAAAGAAGAAAGCAACCGATGTATACCCATTTGTAGATCCTGAGGTGTGGGAAAGATTTGTTGCATCTAGGAAATCAGAAGAATTTCAGGTAATAAAGATCACAATACCTCATGTTACAATTAATGTATTATATATATGTATATGTTTGCCTACATGTAAATTGCAATACCTCATTTTAAATGATCAGGCCATTCACGAGGCCCAAAAGGAAAGACGGGAAAAAAATGTGCATAACCATCACTTGGGGCCAAAAGGTTATGCCTTTGCCCACGAACAACTGGAGAAGCAACTCTCTTCTGGAGAAGAGTCTAGTACAAATCCAGTTGAGCGTCCACGCCGTTACCAAATTTGGGTTGATGCTAGAAAAAATAAAGTAGGTGAATTTACCAACCCTGCAACTAAGGAGGTGGCACAAAAGATGGTAAGTTCATCACAACTAAGTAATTAAAGATTAACTCACACAAACTTTGATTTATTTATTACCAATTGATTGTGATTTAATATTTTTATTAACTATGAATAGATTGATCTCCATGAGCAAAGAAAGGAAGGAAAGTTCATACCATTTGGCCGCATGGATAAACTATCAGTTGCTCTTGGTACAAAGGAGCATCCTAGTCGTGTTAGGGCATTAGGAGCTGGCATAGGATTCAAATCTTATTTTGGCCCTTCACAACCTAGAAGAGGTCATGTAGTTACACATTAAGAGGTTGAAGCATTAGTAGATAAGAAAGTACAACAAATAATATCTTCACTTCATCCTACTCAACCTTCTCAACCTCCTCAAACCGTGCATCTCTCAGATGATGAGGTACACCATGCTCTAGTCGTGGGAGCACTCCCAAAGACCCATCACAACAATCTACAGTAAGTTTGTTCTATATGTTGTGTTATTGGTATGATATATAGTAGGTATCTGGTTTACCGCTTCATATATAACTTATATTATTTAAATTCTAGGTTGGTATGAACTGTAAACTTGTAGTGGAGGTTCCAAAGTATAATGTTGTGGCAACGAGTAAGGTATACAACCTTGGTGGTACATTGCATTGCCAACAAGTTTTTGATGACATTTGTCGTGTGTCCATCCATCTTGTGTATGACGGAATGGGGGACAAACCACTACCCATATATAATCCTGAATATAGTATAGTTGAAGAAGTAGAGGGTGCTATGGTGGGTTGGCCTAAACACTTGGTTATCAATGAAAAGGTATATATCTGAAATCTACCATGTCTTTCACATTTGATTACATATATGAACTTGTGTAATATAAGTATGTAATTTAATTAATAGGTAATTTGTAAACCAAAAAGTAAAAATACTACTAATCGTCCTCCTATGCCCAAGCCTTCTTTCATTCCTGAAGCTACATTCGACGAATTAGGAAGCAAATGTAAATGTTTGTGTTGATACTTAGCGAACCAAAGCTCGAGATCACATATGTTGGTCAATTTATCAGAAGATGCAGCTGGGAGGGACTTTGAGAATTTTATTTTTCTTGATGATATTAAAGATTTGTTCCGGTATGATTGGCTAAATACTTCGATATTAGAATTATGGATAAGGTAAGGATTCATCAATATAGAAAACTTTAATATACATTTTTTTCTTATTTCTAATATATGAAATGATTACAAATGTTTTACAGCCATTTATATATCGAGACAATAAAAGTTGATATAAGGAATGTTGGATTCTTAGTTCCTTCAATCACTAGTCAAGTGGAGAAACATATTGAGGATGTGAATGAGTACTTTTGTACTACATTCAAATATTTTGCTAGTGTGGGAAAGGAAATTTTCCTAATTCCTTTTAACGTCAAGTAAGTATTATTATTCAATATCTTTTAATATTGACTAAATTTATAATTCTAATATTTGTTTTCAATATGCATTTTACTCAGATCTAGACATTGGGAACTAGTGGTGGTTGTCCCAAAATTGACAACTTTCTATTATCTTGACCCAATGGGAATAACAACAATGAGTCACAAACTGAGATTGCCAACTATGGAGTAAGCATAAATTTAGTTTCTACCACATCAATTGTTATGCTTCAACATCATATTTCTACTTAGAATTTCTATTTTGACAACTATCGTAATCAATTAATTAATAGGGATATTAATGCTTTTCGTGAAGGTGGAGGAATAATACCCACCAAATTAAAGACATTGAGTTTGAAAAATATCAAGGTAACTACTTTGATGGCTTAGTCTTATATATGTACAACTCTTATAGTAATGTATATGTCAACTCTTATATGTCAACCCTTATAGTCTTATCTCAACTCTATTTATAGTAGTTTACTAACATTAAGTATAATTCTTTATTTGTAGTGTCATATACAAAATAATGATTGGGCTTATGGCTACTATGTAATGAAATATATGCAAGCTATTGTCAAAGCATCATCAAATGACATTCAGAGTACTATAGATCAGGTAATAAAGAATAAAATCATAAATTTACAAGCGAGATGTACTCATTTTATAAAATATTAGTATGTGCATTTTCTATTGCAGATCTTTACAAGTTAGGAGCCTTACACACTTGACGACTTAAATGAATTCTGAGAAGAGTGGTCAAAGGATTTTCTTAATGAAGTGACTATAGCATTGGATTGAATGCATAGCTTCATTTGTGTATGTAGTTTTGAAACTTATCACTTTTGTATCTGACATAATTTATAATATCATCTTAGACTTGCAATATATCATTGTTGTTAGTATGTGCTATGTGTATGAATGTTAGTATGTGCTATGTCTCAACTGAATGAATCTATATTAGACTTGCATGAATGTTAGTATGTGCTATGTGTATGAGTATGTCTCAACTGAATATGTGAATTATTGTTGTTATGAATGTGTGTGGTTTGGAGATTGATACATTAATTAAAAAAGGATTGGACATAAAAGCTAGCAAATGGCGTTGGAATGCATTTCTGGCTTGTATCATTGCATTTGCAAGTCTATTTCTATTGCATGTTTTGAACTGTGTAAAGTAGATTTCTATTTTGCAGGTTTCTGTTATGAAGAATTCTATTCTACATAATTTTTCTTTTAAAAAATGTGACTTCTAGGGTCAGTTATTTAAAAAAACTGACCTTAGAGACCCGCTACATTGGTTTTTTTTAAAACTGACCTAGAAGCTTCAACACAAATTTATCAAATACTTCTGTACCCTGTTGGGTCAGTTTTCCTCAAATAATCGACCTTAGAGATCTCTAGGGTCAGTTTTTTTAAATAACCGACCTAAGAGCTTCGTAAATAAAATCTCCAGGTACACTTTTGGGTTGGTTTTCTACATATAATCAACCTTAGAGTTCTCTAGGGTTATTTTTTATTTTGACATAACTGACTTAAAAAGTTCACAAACTAAAACCTCCAGGTACCCTGTTGGGTCAGTTTTATTCAAATAACTGACCTTAGAGGTCTCTAGGGTCAGTTTTTTGAAATAATTGACCTTAGAGATGTTGAGATTCTCATTTTTATAGACCTCTAGGGTCGGTTTTTATACCTCTCTAGGGTCGGTTTTAGTACCCCTCTAGGGTCAGTTTTTGTACCCCTCTAGGGTCAGTTTTGTACCTCTTTAGGGTCAATTTTTGTGCCTCTCTTGGATCAGTTATTGTACCTCTCTAAGGTCATTATTTATTTATTTATAAACCGACCCTAAAGAGCAAATTCTATAGCGACGACCACCTAGGCATCGGCCAAAAAGTGATGCTACAAGCTTAAAATAACCGACACTACAGGTCATTCCTGTACTAGTGGATTCTCATTTTAGAAGCAAGATTTGACATTTGTTTTGATAGGGAATATATAACTTTATGCTATGTGGTTCTAGGATATTGGGTCACTTGGCCAAAAATTGGAGGCGAGGACTATAGTGATGTTACTAAGGTGAGGAAGACATTTTGGGAGTATAAATTGGAATTTATTTGTAATTTAAATTGCTCGGCATGAGCAAAGATTCAAGTCCAGGGTATTTTGATGAATTCATATTCATCCATTATTTTGCATATTTTTTCTTAGTCATTTTCCTTAGATTTTCTCCTTTTCAGTAATTCATGAACTAATTGTAAATTTCCCAATTCTTGAATTAATTCTACAAACACTTTAACCTATTTTCTCCAATATTGCAAGGATTTTTCTCCAAAGATTTGTTTTGACCATTCGAGCCAGCGAGATGGTTGTCTCACTAGTCCCAGATGGTCGTCTAATACCTATGATGATCCTTGTCTCAGTTTCATACGACCACCTTGGACTTGGTTTCATCAGCTTGCATAGCAGGTCAAACAGTCATCTGGGCTTCACCAAATGGTCGTCTCATGGAGCTAGTCCTACATCACAATGCTAGTATCCAAGCCACGTGATTAGGGTTTCAACGTTCTGTATACATGCATGATGACGTGAGACAGACTCCTCACTAGGCCAACCGTTTGTTTCAAGACTTTACTTAGTGACCAAGAAAATGTGAGATGGGCGCCGCCACCAAGGTTCAATTGCCACTTCAAGATCTTGCCACATGACACACGGAACAAGCATTCTACTAGTCCAAACAATCATCTGGGTTGTTACTTCCGACCCAAGACTTCGGACGCATAACCCTTCTTAGGGTTTCAACCCGAAGCATCTAGGTGCATGCCCAACCCTCACCAAATGACCATCTCGTTTAGCGAGACGCATGTTTTGCGACATGCAGATAGCAATTTTCAGTAGCCATCACTTATAATTCTCTCTCCCCTTTTAGGGTTTCCACCCCTCCTTCCCCTATAAAAGGAGGGGGGACTCCACTAAGAGAAGGATCCCAAGTTTTGTACGAAATCAATAGAGAAATTCTATCATTTTCATTTTAGTGTAAATTTCCATTCAAGAGAAATAAAGCTAGGTCTTTTATTTCACATATAGATCTCTCTTTCTCGGGTTCTTCTTCTCATTTTTTTCCCTTCTTGGAGCAGGAGAGAAAGAAAACAAGTTGTTTAATCATCACCGCCTTGGACACTACGGAGATCTAGAATTGCGGTCTATGGCTCTCTTGCTTTCCTTCCTTATTTCTCCCTTCCTCTCCATGAGTAGTGAGTAGTTTTGTTATTGAGGTGAGGGGAATAGCCCCTTATCCTTGTGTTAATCAGATCAAGCTTTTACATGACTACTTAGATGGATGGTTTTCGGTTTAGAAATTATAGATTTAAATGACGTAATTAATCATTTTTATCGCTTGTTAATCCCGGTGGATGCGACCATGGAAATTGGGAATTAAAATGCTTAAACTGACTTCATGAGGATTTGAATGGGACCGTGGAAAAATCCTCTTTAGGATGAAGAACAAGGATACGTGAACACCAGGACTAATGGGTTTACTGGAGTTCCTCTTTTGCATTTTGTTTATGAATAAATCACATACCTACTTCTATCTTGTTTGTCGTGTATCACTCGATCTTTTTCTCACAAGGGCTAAAGGTGGTGAAACCCCTAAGCCTCAATGCCTTACTTCTTGGTTTTAAACCGTTCTTATACGTTTGATTTTGATTCACCATTTGAACTGCAACACTTTACTTTGTTTAGATAATCTTGTGTGCTAATAACCTTCTTCTTTTACTTTCTCATGTTTTAGAACAATCTTTTACTTCCCTTGCATTAGTGTAATCATTTGTTCTTCTTGCAATTTACTTTCTCACATTAGATTAATCAACCCCTCAAAATCAAACTTTATTTTTTGTTAATTTTCCACAAAAAAAAACCAAAAAGAAATAATTTCAAAAATCAATCGGGTTTAAAAGAAACAAATCTTAAAAACTGTCCCGTGGGATCGACCCTTCTACTAGCCTTAATCAAAAAGTAAAAAAAGGGATTAAACTCTAGGATAAAAAGTTCTAGTGAATTGGTGTGCTCTTGAACGCGTATCATATACATAGGGTGAGCATCAAACTGAGCCAACTCTTCTGTCTAGTTACCATACCATATAGCATGACCCAAAATCTGATCCAACTTATATAGGTGAGTCTAGAAAATAACTCTAACATTTATTTTCGTATATGCCATATATAACCCGAGGTAATTTTATACCAAAAAAATTGGATACTTACACATAAAACATATGTAATTAAATCTGTATGTCCATGTATGTAATATATATAATATATGTATTACAAGCAATACAATTTTCATAGGATCTATAATCATATTTTAATATAAGATATCATGATTGACTTTTTTAAATACATATATTGACAACTTTTCTAAAAACATTCATTTTTATGTGTTACACATACTAGCGTGAAAAAATACATCAACATTATCTGGAGCCAAAATCCAACCATTGAACTAGTCAATAAAATGGGCTTGATCACAAGCCCACCAAAACCTAGTACAACATGGCCTGATGCTCATACAAGGGTGTACTTATCTACGAATACATGTTTCATTTTGGTTATGGTTATGGTTATGTGGCTTATGGATTTTATCCTTTTGACCCATGTTCAGGCCATGATAAGCATTTATATGTGCATCTTCCACCCAATAACATCAAAATTATTACAAGGTATATGTACCCATTGCCTTTCAGGAGACATCCTTTTATGATTACCATACAAACGATTCATTATGAAAATATTAATTTATGTTTTTATTCACCAAAAACAAGCATCATGTTATTTGTTAGATGCTTTTCTTAAAAGTGGATTATGAAGACAAAAAATGTAAGATTTTGTGAATACATCATGTTCATGAATGTTCCTAAATATTTAAAACATGATAACCCATACCTAGTATTTTGGTACACCTAATCAAAGACATCTTATATAAAAATAATATGAGACTTGTTAGGGGATTTTTAAATTGGGAGAGATGCATCCCTTTTATATACTTTTTAATAGATGGATGGTTAATAAGTTGTATATGTTATACTATGAGTATTTGGATTTTTGGGTATGAGTCTACCTTATTATAGGCTTGGCTCGTAAAAAAATTATGTCAACACTCTTTGAAAAGTCCACCTATATAAGTTATGTTAAGTTTGGGTCAGGTAACGTGGGCCACGTTATGAGTCAAATAAGTCTAGCCAGACTGATCCTCACATATTTAAGCCCCACAACTCTTCATATTTAGTTATGGAATATAAGGGCCTATTTCTAGTTATAACATATATTATGATGTACTAAGTCCCACCCTCTTCAAAACATATACAAGGATATATTGTAAGTTATTGAAAATCATACTATAATTGCACTCACCCCCTCTGCATATTTTTAAAATAGTATTGATGTCTCCTGGAAGATCATTTATAAGGCCATAAACAACATGCTCAAGCCTTACATTTCCATAATTTTAAATCTTCAAATATCTGCCGTCATCTTTGGATGACACATTCAAGATGCATATTTTCTTGTCAATAAATTAAGTCATTCTTTCCACTCACTAGGTGCCCCATTGCTTACCATCAAGAATCTTTAAGAAGGCATTTGATAGTCTCAACTGGAAGATTCTTACCAACTATATGATTGGTCATGGTTTCATACATGATGTGACTTACTGGATCAATACTTACATCAATCCAACACACTTATGCACCTTGATCAATGGCAGCCTTTGGATATTTATATAGATCCAACAAACTTCATCAAGGAGACCCTCTTTCACCTAGTCCTCTTAGTCCTGGTCATTTCTAATCTAGCAAGAATGCTTAAACTTTCCATCTCCAGTGGTTCTTTTTGACAACATTCATAACAACAAGTTTGAAGAATATAACATCACACACCTTGTCAATGATACAATCATATTTTTGGAACTTAATGACAAATATAGGCTTTGTGTATATTATGCCCTTTTACACTTATATGGTTTATGTTTCCAATTTTCACATATATCAAACATGAAGATTGTTGGGGTTCGTGGTATAGAGGTTAGGGTTCTTCACATATGAGTTTTTTTATATATGTTGTGATGTTGGTGGGTTTTAGGTCATTCATACATATCATGAGATGGTTTCTACACATTCTTTAACATCATCAAAAGTGTATGGTTCCCATGCACCATCATTTTGTCATGGTGTGTTTTGATCTTTGTCATATATGAGGCATGTTGGATATGAAGCTTAGAAAGGCACATTGTAGAGTATTTATTCCACATATTTTGTCTGCAAACCGTGTGTCAGAGCATCTCACTGCCTATGACCATAACACTAAATGGAATTATTAGTGATAAGAGGTGTTAGATTACAATAGGTGGGTATATGAAATTAGAGAGGTAGGTCATGGTTGTTACAAAGGTATTGCCTTCAAGATGACAACATGAGACTATTAGTTGACCCCCTCCATCCAGGGTTTAAGATGTACTTTTTTGTGTCATTATATGTATATATGAAAAAGGAACATGTATCGCTCTTTTAGTTTACCTATATGTAACCAAGTCATGATAATTGCCAAATGTAACACCCTGATCTCAGATGAAGGGATTTGATTCATCTTACTTGTGGTATCAAGGCATAGGGTTGGGACAAGGTAACTAGGAGACTGATAAGACTAGGATAATGTTTATCTCTTTAATTTGTAATACCGAATAGTATATATGTCGTGGCCATGAAAATGGCAAGAATTGGGTATGACAAACATGGAAGTCAAGAACGACTCCAGCGGATGCCCTTTCCATAAATGGCCCCTAAGCCTTGTGGCAAACCAAAAGTTTGACTTGAACCTTAGAGTGGGGACAATAATGATCATGGTGTCTACAAAATGATTGACCGAACAGAGGTGGGGACTGCTTCCTTCAAGTCCCCTCTTGATGCTGAGAGTGATATAGAGTTCTTCTATCCCTAGGAAATCCCTTGTTACTCAATGAGAAGAATAAAAGTAGCACATCACAACCAACGTTCTTTTATGGCATACTTTGGTGAGAAGTAGAAATCAAAAGGATAAGCTCAACTAATCAAGTAAGAGCACACTAGCCCAGTGGGAAGCCACAATGTTAGTGAGCGGGCGGGCGTGAGTTTGACCTTGCGTGATGATGACATGGGATGGGTAGGTGTAGATGGGGGTTTCTCTTGGCTTGGGTTGGGAAAATAACAAAAAATCTTCAACTAATCATTCACCACCAAGGGTAGATGAGGACCTATGAGTTATTGAAGTAGTTATATGACAAATTTGTCAGTGACATGCATTTCATAGAAGCAAGTAAATGACCACATCAACTACACAAGTGTTTTGTTTGATGGAAATACATAGATCAATTATATTATATATTCTAATGGTAATGTAAAGATATGATATCACATAATGGAAGCTAAGAGTAGAGGTGAAGTCTTCAATGAGACAGACTTTACAAATGTATTGCATGCCAAGTACTTCCCTCCCACATCTCTATGTATCAAGATAGGGTGGATGGAGAATATATAGCATGGAGATATGGTGGTTGGAGTGTATGAGAAGACACTACAAACTAGATTGGAAACTTTTTTCCACAAATGCATCCATATGATATAGACAAGTTCCAAGAATATTAAAGTAGAATTGAGCCTCTAGGCATGACATCACTTGTCAGTGATTCTCAAATTAGACAAGAAGAAGTTTCTTGAATTTTTTGAGACTACACACATGATTGAGGAGTTTGTGAATGGGTCTAGGAATCCAAACATCATGAAATGAATTGGTGAGTTTGTAAGAGGAGGTGCTAATTGAAATGATGGTTGCTTTGGCATGCTTACAAGGGGCTTCTTTTGTTTTGAGGGATGTATAGCCCCACTATTAGTGGTTCTTCTTCCTTTGTGTGAGGTAGGTCCAATCTTCTTCGCCCAATTGAACTTCTGAGAGATTTTCACTATATGTTTGGATGTTCTCATCTTAAATCCTAGTATTTATTCTACTAGATAATAGTTTAAGACCTTAACTTAAAACATATTAGATGTTGTAACATCTAGTTCAACAAAAAATTTATAGATTTGAAATCACAAAAAATTTTGTGTGACATCTAATTGCCTTCTCTCTACAATTCTATTTTGTTTTGTAACCAACGAGATTTCTATCTAAATCTGTATCCCTCCCCTTCTAGTGCTAAATTTATAATATGTATACATTATTCAATAACTATTAATATTCTCTTGATCACTATCCAAACTCGGTACCATGGCCAATTTCTGTAATGGGTCCCTACATATAGGAGGTTCCTTAGTGTATTGGTTATGGTATATTCCATGTGGGGGGAGTGTTGGGAACCATAATTTTGAGGTTTACATTAACATGGCCAAGTTAAATATCCCAGTAAGGTTTTTCTTATTCTATATCAATCTCAAACACGAATGAATTAACCATAATTTCAAGGATAACTACTACAACAATTGAGAAGAAGAAAAACTACATGTGGTACCTGGTGTGTTTTCACACATTGGAATCTTGCGAATTTATAAAGGACTAAATCTAACACACTCACTTAGACCAGTAACAATTCACTCGCAAGCACACGAGGTCATGTTGTAGTATAGGCAAGTGGCAAGATAAGGGTCGATCCGCAGGGAGAGGGGGCACTAGAGCTAGGTTAGTGTGGGCTACATTCCTAAAGTAGAGAACATGGTTTAATCTTGATTTGGGTTGATTACACTATATTCAAGCAATTGAACAGGAAAGGAAGACAAGACAAGCAAAACCCTAAGTTAACACTAAACAAGCAATTCTAATTAACAAGGAGGGTAAGTACTTAAACAAAAGCACAAGACTACACCCGACTAGCAATTAATGCACTAAAGCAATTAGAAACCTAATATACCACTATCTAGATTATGCAAGCACTAAGATGCACTAACTATCATAGCAAGGATTAACTACCAAGAATAAGGCAATTAACTAAGGAGAAATTAAACTAAGCAACTAAGCAAGCATGAACTAGCATGAAAGCAACATGGGTTTTAAGCAAGTTATGGGAAGAGTGGGCCATTTGGGGGAATGATAATAAGATATTATTTTAGGGGAACATCTCATGCAAAACCAAACCTTTCAGTCTAGATTTCTAAACCGAACAATTAGTCAAATGTAATGGAATCACCCTAGACTATTGGCTGGCCATGGATAGAATAGAGTGTGGGAAGAGGAACTACACCCTTGCACATCCTATCTAGCCTTATGAGGATCAATTAGACCAAGGTTAGGTGGGATTTGACTAATCTAGGTTTCTAAGATAGGAATGTTTAGTGTAATTAGGACCCAAAGGTAGGAATGGGGAGTAGAGGTAAGGGTATTTCACCTCACATTACTCACCATCTAGATTTTAACAAACTCCTAGGCAATCACTGTAAGACCCCTGACCTGTGCTTTGGGTTAAACCTATTTGATTTTGCTTGATTAAGTGCTTAGAACCTTTCTTTAATTCTTTGAGATGTTTTCGAGCTTGTGGAAAGTTTAAGTTTCCAATTTGAGCTAGTTTGGATGATGTTTGTGCTTTATGTGCTTGTTTTGGGATAAATTACAATTTACCCATTTATGAGGGTTATCTTGCAATTTTCCATCTTGGGAGTGTTCTTTTTCTCTTTTTGCTTCATTAGAGAGATTTTAGTGCTTTGAGGTTCCTTGTTTGAGGCTTGGTTGAGTGGTGACACCCTTAGTGGTGATTAGGGTTTTTTAAGGGTTGGTGTGTCTTGACCCGTGTGTACCTTGTGGGTTCTCTCGACCTAGGTCATAACCTATGGCATGTTTTGTGGGTCTCACAGTTGAGAAACCTTCCCTAGGTATGGTGGTCGTGATAAAGATGGTCTTGGGTTTAAACAAGTTGCTTTTGTAGAGTGTCTCGACCTAGGGTGTTAATGGCGGTCCTTTGTCTCGACCAAGTCACATCTTGGAGTTGTTGTCACGAACATGGATGGTGATCCTTGGTGGGTCATGATCGTGACCTTGTTGGGTGACCTAGATGGTCAAGACCCAACATAGAGTTTATCACCATCTCTTGCATGTAGGGTTTAAGTGGTTTCATGTTAGTTTCTTGGATGGACAAGTGTCCCAGGGGAACCCTATCTTGTTGACACCTCATCTTTCACCATACCTCTCTCCGCCTTTGCTACATAAACCCTCTTCTCTCCATTTAATAAATTATCTTCGGTCATCTTCTTCCTCCTCCCTTGTTTGGTCGTCCTTGGAGCCTTGAGGAATAGAAAAATCTGATCTTAGAGCTCTTGGTGGCTGAACTTCTCTTGCATGTGGTGCTTGTGGCGATCTTTGCTCATCTCCATCCTTAGAAAGTATATGACTTTCTTTTAAAACGTTTTATTTTGATTTCCTACCCCACCTTCCTCTCCTACCTTTGCCTTAGACTATGTTTTGACATGGTGGCCGATCTTGAGAAGAGAGCTCCTAATCTCAAGGGTAATAGGACATGTTTTGATAAGGCGACAACCAAGTGAGAGGGAGTTTCTCCTCTCTTCTCTCTTTCTTTCTCTGGTTCGGACTAGGGTTTCTTACATGACCCTTTTATTGAGCAATCTTTGACCATGATGTCTTATCCTTCTTGAGGTGTTTTGTGTTCGAGAGTGGAGATTCTTTTCCCTTGGTGATTTTGTGCTTGGATCTTGCAATCCTTGGAGCGATCTTCCTTAAGGTGGGTGATATAACCCTTAAACCTCTCTATTATTGCACATTTCATACTTGAATGTTTCTATTTACCCTCTCTAAATGTGCCCCTTATGTGCTATAAGATGATGCCATGCTCTATAATTTGATTAATGGCATTTATCATGCTTGGTGTGCTTGGAACCCAAAACTCCAATTTGTATGTAGCTGATTTTGGTGATGATGGTGATATGGTGATTTTCTCCTATCCTTTGACTTCAGTTTTGCTTGCATGCATGATGGTCTTGTGTTTTGATGTTCTATGAAGTTTGGGTTCTATTTTGGAAGTATTATACATGGTTCTCTTTCTTTTGCATAAGGATTTTTCATGGTAGTTTCACGATGCAAGTTTTAGGGTTCTTGGTGATCATTTTGCATGAGGTTTCTCCTCCATGTCAAGGATAGGTTTTCCTTGGTTTCATATTTTGTGTGCTCATGCTTAATCCTTATTTTAGTGTTTTTCTCTTTCCTTAGTGGTAGTTTGGCAAAAGGGGTCTCTACACCATGTTTTTGTTGAGGTTGTGACACCTTGATGCTTTGTTTGGTCTGGGTCGAGATGAGCGACCTAGCATCACGACCGTGACCTAACTCTAATAGATTGTGGGTCACGACATGCCTTGATGTTTGTGGTTGCAAAATGGCCTAGTTTTGGAGGTCGAAGTAGCCTTGGTTTTGAGTTGATTCATAACCCTATTCTTGAGGTCATGACATCTTGGTTGTAGATGGTCAAGACAACTTGAAGAGTGGGTGGTCACGACCCATATGGGTGGTGGTCGCGACACGTACATTATGGATGGTCGTGACACATGGATGATGAATGATTGAGACATGTTTTTGAACACATAATTAACACATGTATATGAGTAATGAATAAGCCATGTATAGTGTTGTTTGGGCAGTTACTTAATCAACCCCAATGATGATCCTTAAACCTAAAATGTTCCAAGGATATGGGAGATGTCATACCTAGGGTTTAGTGACTAAATATAACTATAGGACCCTAATCGACTAAGTATGGAGCCTTAACCCTAATATAGGGATAATTGACTTGTTTGCTTTGCTCTCTCAGAATGGATGTGATGATTTGATGTTTCTCTTTTTTGTTTATAAACCCTAACCTTGTAGGTGAGATGAATGCCATGGCTTATATATGCTATGGTGATGATAACATGATATAGGGTGGTGCTTATGTACATTAATGAGGCATAGTGTGGTGATGTACATGTAGGGTTTATGTGATTGGATCCTATGACCTGGTGATGGCTTAATTTCCTATTGAGAAGTGATAGCCTCCAGTGATGTGAATGATGGATTTATATCCCATAGTGATGTGTCATTGATGTTTGGCCTCGAGAATGGCTTTGTTACAAGTATCATGTGGTGATTGTGTGATAAGTTCACACCTTATATGGTTTATGTCTTATGGAGTTTAACTATACCCCTTTTTCTTGTAGAGTTTGTTATGGCTTTATAAATTGTAACTTGATTGATGCTAAAAAGCACTCAATTGGCTAACTAATCAAGTGGAACCCTAATCATGTAGGTGCCCTGTGTCATATATCTTTTCTAGTGTCAACTCTAATTTCTGGATTGGTGAAATGAGTATAACTCAGAACATGCAAGTTGAGTATTTCCTTGTGTCCACAATTATAGGTTGTGTGAGATGGCCATGTGTGAGCTGATCTCCTTGAGATATGGATGGCAATGCGTGAGCCACTCATTCTTTTAAGAATGGCCATGCATAATCCTATTCTTCTAGCACTGTTACGTGTACCAAGGTTGGCTAGGTGTTTATATATGGACGGCCATGTGTGAGCTGATCCTTCTATTGACTATATGTCACCTTTTGTAGTTGACTGGTATGTCTCTACGGTGTTTCTCTTATGCTGACCAAGAGGTGTGAAGAGGTTGTTGATTCTGGCTCTTCCATTTGACATATTATGGCATTGATTTCTACTTAGCAGTGGTCAATTGGATTTGGGTGGTACAACTCAAATCCTAGGGGCAACAATAAAACATGTAGCACAACCATGTAGCATATTTGCATAGGATCAAATACAAATAACTTTGATTGAGCCCATTGTCTTATCTTTTTACTGGTTTCTTGAATTATAAGATAGTAAGAGAAGTCAATTGTTATACATATTCTTCATATTACTTTTTGTCAGGGGTAGCTGCCTAATATTGCTTAATTCTCCTTATCTTTTGATTTCATATCATTTAGTTGAATCTACTCAACCTACTTAGTATGTTATTTACCAACTTAGCTTAACTGTGCTTTTAATAGATGTTTGTGGAGAGTTATATCTCTCACTAGGACATTTGGTCTCACCCTGTGGGTTTTCACATCTTTTAGGTGGTCGAGCATGAGGGAGTAGAGATCATGTTGTTGGTGCTGAGCATCAAGAGGACCAATAGTTCTTGAAAGGTTGGACATGCTTCTTGTGTATAGAAGTAGAGTCCTATGTGTCATCCCTCTACACTCAGGTCTTTGGGGAGGTTTTTTTTGTATGTATCGATATGGGGTTTTGTCTTTATGCACATTGTTGTATATAAATGGCATATATGTATATAAACATGTAATCATGTGTGACAGGATGTGGCTAGAGAGCCAGTAAACAATATCTTGTATAATGTTTTGGACAAGTGATGTGCAACACAAGTGGCTTTTGTGGACTCATGTGTAATATGTTGTAACCTATATGGTTATATGGAATTAGTTTTAATTTCTTGTGCTTTATGGTAACCTGTATGTTTAGTTTTAGTTTTGCAGTTTGATTTTGAGTAATCTTGTTAGTGGCACGTCGGGTGTCACAGTTTGGTTGGTATTAGAGTTGTAGGTTCACTGAGTCTACATGGGCATATGACTAGGGTTGTGTTTGTTCTAGTGTCCTCCAATTTATCTTATGGTCAATTCTACTTATGTAAAAGAAGAAGAAGAAGAGTTGAAAAGACGGGTGGAGAGCACAAAGAACACACTGCTGAGAGTGGTGTTGCTGCACGAGGTGGAGGTGCAAGGAGGCAGGATGTTGATGGGAGTCTACCTGAAGTGCCCTAGTTTGACTCATCTAGGATGGAAAATCCAGCTTTCCAGTCCATATTTGGACAATTCATGGCAATGATGATGCACATGGCAGACATGATGGCTATCCCCCAATATAGGGAAGCTCCTACCCATGAAAAATCCTCAAGCACTGGGAAGACCTTTGAGAGGTTGAGGCATGTTGAAGCCGTGGAGTATATTGGCACGATGGATCCAACAGATGCAGATAATTGGTTGACATAGTTGGAGAATGCCTTCAAGATCCTTAGCATCCCCAATGCTGATAAGGTGAAGCGCACAATGTATCTTCTGAAGGGAAGTGTTGACCATTGGTGGTCCATTGAGGAGGAGAAATGACTAGTTGTTGATATCAATTGGGAGGAGTTTAGATGGGAGTTTGTCAGTAGGTACTCCCTACGTACCTATCTTGACGAGAAGATCTCACAATTCGAGAAGATTAGGTAAGGACCCATGACGATTAATGAATATGAGGCAAGATTCATGGAGTTGTTGAGGTTCTATCCTCACATGGTGGTGATAGATGAGGAGCTAATCAGACGTTTCCAAAAGGGTCTGAATGGTGAGATGAAGATAGCTTTGGCAACACTTGAGAATCGTGAGAAGCTTGTGACGTTCATGGAATTCATCAAGAGGATTGAACGGTATGTGGTTGAGAAGCAAGAAAAGAGTGATAAGAATAGACCAACGCAGTACCAGGGGAAGTCATTAGGAGGCTTTAAGAAGCCTAGATTTTTTTGCAACGCCAACTCAATAAAGGTGTAGTGGACATACCCAGTTGTCATCCAATATTTGCAGAGGCCACAATTTTCCATGAGCAGGAGCCCCCAACACAACATCAGTATCAGCGATGGGGACGTCGAAGCCATGGTATGAGAGTAGAACATGATACAAGTGTGTCCAGGTAGGGCATACTAAATAGTTTTATTCTATGAAGAATGATGAGGTGACCCAGCAATCGAGATAGAGTCAGCAGGGCTTACAAAGACAATAATACATCAGTGGAGGAGGACGTGGATGTGGACATGCATCGCAAGATGGTTCTTCAAGACATGCCACTAGAGGACATGGACGTCAACAGGCGATGACTAGATTCTATGCCATGAGTTAGCTAGAAGGAGTGGTCAACCTGTGAGTGGTGACAAGCTAGATGGAGTTTTGTCATTCTGATTTGTCTTCTTCTTGCTTTATATCTATTTTGGTTGATCCGGCTACAACCCACTCTTTTATCACTCATGAAGTGATTTCTAGTAGATCTTTACATGTTAGATGTAGATACAATAACATTCTCTTAGAAACCCTATTGGTCAGTTCCACATAGTTCTGAGGGGGGTGTCCTTCCCGTTTCATTTCTTTTTTAGGACATAAAATTCAAGTGGATCTCATACCACTTGACATGCATGTGTTCGGTGTGATCCTTGGAATGGACACTTTAGAGAGGTATTAGGTGGTCTTGGAATGTAGTTCCAAGGTGGAGACATTTGTAAATGGTAGTGAGACATTGATCTTCCAAGGTGACATGAAGATTCTCCCTACCTATTTGGTGTCGGTGATGGAGGTAGAATGGTTGATGAGACATGGTTGTGATGTGTTCTTAGCACATGTTTTGGATACAAAAGCGAGGAGTCCGGATATCCAGGAGGTGCCAGTTGTCAATGAGTTTGAGGATGTGTTCCTAGATGAGTTTCAGGTGTTCCTCTAGTCAGAGAGATTGATTTTGAGATCAATCTAGTCTCAGGTATAAAGCTGATAGTGTAGACACCGTACAAAATGTCTCCAGCTGAGATGGCAGAATTAATGAAATAATTGCAAGAGCTACTTGAGAAAGATTTTATCAGACCAAGCATGTATCCCTGGGGTGCTCCAGTGTTGTTTATAAAGAAGAAAGATAGATCTATGAGGCTGTGCATAGACTACCGATAGTTGAACAAAGTGATGATAAAGAACAAGTATCCCCCTGTCATAGTTGATGACTTGTTTGATTAGTTACGAGGTGCTGTGGTGTTCTCCAAGATAGATATGAGATTGGGATACCACCGATTGCGGATCAAAGTGGATGACATACCTAAATCTACATTTAGGACTCAGTATAGTCATTATGAGTTCATGGTTATGCCTTTTGGGCTAACCAATGCTTCGAGAGTGTTTATGGATCTGATTAACATGGTGTTTAGGCCTTATCTGGACTAGTTCATGGTAGTGTTTATATATGATATCTTGATCTACTCGAGGGACAACAATAACACAAGCATCATCTACCTCAAGCATTGACCACATTGAGACAACACCAGTTGTATGAAAAAGTTCAACAAGTGTGAGTTTTGGATAAAGGAGGTGTCCTTCCTAGGGCAAGTGATATATGTTGAAGGTGTTTGTGTGGACCCCAAGAAGGTTGAATATGTAAAGGAGTGGGAGCAGATGAAGAAGCTGACCAAAGTTTGTAGTTTTCTGGGTTTGGTAGGATACTACAGAAGGTTCATCTAGAACTTCAACTCAGTGGCGTTACCCCCAATGAAGTTGACGAGGAAGGATGTGCCTTTTGTCTGGGATGATAGATGTGAGTGTGCCTTTCAATTGTTGAAGGAGAAGTTGAAAAGTGCATGATTGCTGGTTTTGCCTGAGCAAGGGGAAGGATACATAGTCTTCTATGATGCATTAAGGAATGGCTTGGGTTCTGTACTGATACAGGACAAGAATGTGATTTATTTTTCTTCACAACAACTCAAGAAACATGAGGAGAACTACCCAACTCATGATCTAGAGCTAGCTATATTGGTTCATGCCTTGAAGATTTGGAGGCACTACCTGTGACAACCTCAATTTTCTCTCTCCTTCATTATTCTATTTCTCTATCTATTATTAACTCAGATCACTCAACATGAGTTTAATTCCATGATGACTTGACTTGTCGATGACCCATTTTGATTACTATATGCTTGATTTTCACCTTTGTAACATAATTTGCTCATGGACCTAAGTTTTTAGCTCTTAACATATCACCCTTTTGTAAGCAATTTTTGAACCTATTCAATGTGATATACTTGCTCTCTATTATATGCCAAGTGGTAGAACTTTTGAATAAGAATCTATCGGCTCAAGAATCACATCGATTGGACCTTCAGAGTCCAAGTTATGACACCTTGAAATTTAGCTATTTATACCTTGTTTTAGCTCAATTCTATACCCTTTTCTCTATTGGGCTGGCCTACATAGGCCCAAATCAACATTATGGCCCAAGTGCTTGTTCTATCCTCCCTTTCCTCTTCTCGAAACTAGCGAGGTGACTAGGAAAAAGCTTCCCCGCCTCCACAGAGTTTGGGTAACGGAAGGGGAATGAGGATCTCAAACCCTAGCCTTCCTTATTGCTTTATAAAATCCTACTTCCAACCCTAGCCTCCTTTCCTTGTGCCCTCCTCTCGCGACATCCCTTTTCTCCCAGGCCTCTACCTTCTTGCCTTGTGTGGCGGCAAGGGCGATCACTACAGGCTGGACCACTGCAGACAGTGATGCATATCACTACAGGCGGCTTGCTCCTCCCAAACCGTGCTCCGGAGGCGAGCACCAGGGTGAAATTCCGCGGCCGACATGGTCAAATCCATAAGCCCCCACCGCCAACCATCGTTTGCTACCTCCTTCTTCCTCTTGCGCCGACATCCCCTTGCCTTTTTACTGCTTCCACCCGGAACCCCCTTGGGGAGGTGCCAGTAGGAAGCCGCGAGTCCTCAACACCAAGGTCCCGTCTAGCAGTCACGGAGCCCCCACCGACCTCCGACCCACTTCTTCACGGTCTTCCATGGGCGCAGCGACCCCTGGGAAGGCTGGGCGCCGTCCTGTAGGTCTCCCCTATTTCCGTTCAGGAAATAGAGGATCAGTGATGATCGTGAGGAAGGGGGAGACACCCGCTTGGGCTTGGAACAGCAAGGCCGGAGGCCCAACACTCATGGATGGCCAAGGCCCAGTCAAGGAACAAACCAAATTCTAGCTAAAATAAGGTATAGTTCCCCTTTTCAAGAGCAATTCTTTGAATATGATAACTCCTAGATCCTAAGTCCAAAATGCACGAACCTATATATCAAATCGATCAACTCGAAAAGATATACAACATGAAAATGGTTTTAGACCCTGAATATTCTTCTAAATATATGATAATGCTAGATATGTGATCTTTGACTTCTTTGACCATGCTTAATGCATAATTGTGATGAATCTTGAATATTTGATGTATACCTACCCTCCTAACCTTGAAGTCAATAACTTTTGTACATATTGAGTTTAATGGGAGTCATCATCATCCCTATTTCTTATACGTTACTCTAGTTGTAGATATATGCTAGTGTTGAGATTCTAATGATGTACCCTACCCTAAATTGATAATATAGCTACTTAATGATGAAATAATGTCTAATCAATCCCAAAGAAGTAATATATGTCTCTTCTTGACCTTAATATCATCCCCTAGAATCCTCATTGCTATGGTTGTTTCTTTTGACATCTAATACATGTATATGCCCCTATTATGTGAATTTTTTATTACACTTTGAACCAATGTTGGGTTGACCTAACCTATGCATGTCTCTATATCTTAATATTGCCGATCTAAATCATCTTTTAGATCTAGACGTCTTGACTTGATGAATCATGAGGTAGGGTGCTCTATTGTGAGTCTTTTGACCCTAGAATGCATGTAAATGCCTTAAACCTTGTTATGATTATATAAAGAGCATGGAACGCCATAATGACATGAAACTTGAACCAAAACCCCTTGATGACCTCTAGATCAGTACAAGATCATATAATGAACCAATAAGAAACCTTAGAACCCATCTTGGCCAAAACCCTAAAATGCATCTAATTAGGGTTAATGATGAGAATCTAATGCATATATGTAATCTTGTTGTTAATCAAGTTTGGCATGTGGCTAGATGGTGAAGGATATGTTAGGTTATGAATCTCTGAATTAGGTATGGACCTTATCTAGTTATATGGCTATCACTTTCTTGCTTGAAAAGACATATATTGTATGCTTGTTTGTCTATTTGCTCAAATATTGCCATGTAGTATTGCTATGTCTTACTCGATGTTTGCCTCGTCAGTTTTATAACTTGAACACACATATATATGGAACTCCATTATAATATTGTTGATAAAGGGTTAACTATTGGTTACGTCCTTGAGGTCCCTCTCGTATAAAAGGGTTAGCTAAGCTTGAGCACCCTTACAGACCCTTCCGACGGGAAGATGGTCAAAGGCCTTAAACATGCTTGATATTGTTGGTATAATGGAGTGAAATGACATAAAATATGGTTTCGCTTTTGTTAAACAATTAATATGTTTATTCTTGTTTGTTTAGTCTTGAAATCTTTTCAAAATTATGCAAAGCTTATACATATATGTATCTTTCTGCCCCATACTCAACACCTCATGTGTTGACCCATTTCTCGTATTTTGTTTTTAGGTTCAGAGATGGCTAGAAGGTTGATGGGCTTGGTGTACTTGTTGTAAGATCCATATATAGTATACATGAGCAGACTTGTACAAAGTGACTCTTGAACATGTAATTCAAATCATGTAATATAATGATGTTTCTTAATATATCTTGTTGATTGTTGAGATTATGTTGGTGCCTTTATCTTATTATCTGTTCATGTGTGCTAAGCTTTATGCTTCTGCATGTCACCTTTGGTATACGTTTGGTTCATGGGGCTGGGATTCTGGTACTATGACAGATGGTATAAAAGCATGAACAATAACTACACTAAACATTGCTCACATGAAACACAAACTAAACTCACCCTACATCTCAACCCTAGAAACTTAATGAAATATCCTTGTGGACTAGGTTGACTTAGCCTCTAGGTTAGAACCTAGATGTTCTAGAACTAGGTGTAGACTTGTGTAAATTACCTCTGTTGACATGATTCGGGACATGTGCTTAGGATGTCTACACAAGTGTGCACCATGTTCTTGCTAGTTCTCTAGGTGTCATGATACTAGACTGCCTCATGAGTGTGGTAACTCATTTTAATTTTGGTTTTATTCGAATGGAGTATGGTGGTTTTCATCGTCTATTTAAACGTTGGAGAAAAAAATATTTCAAGTATTATTATATGTACATATGAAAAATGTTACCACACGCAGAAAGGCAGTGAGTTTCCATGCAACCTAGGAGAAAGAGATGTAATATCAAGTCTAGATGAGAGAGTTTAGATGATGGTGATAGTCTCTAGAGTTGTCTAGAGCCATGATATAGGTTAGGCATGTGAGTAACCTAGAAACCTAAGATGATGATTATGATATTGATGATGTTGTTGATGTTTAATAAGACCCAAGATGTTTGAGGAAGGTTAAGTATGTTTGACGATATGAGATGAGTTTGACCATGCAACCCTAGAAAAACCTAGCACCTTATATGATACATACCACTTGGTTGAGGTGCTAAACATAACTAGCGGGCTGACATGCTTGCTTGTACCTAGTCTTGTATGTGTGGAGATATGATATATGGTTCGAGACCAACACAGGCCTCAATCTCTTTACAAAGGAAGACCTCTAGCATGGGACATATGAATAGGGTGACATGTTGATATGAATAGGGTGACAAGAATAGGTTAGTAGTTGCATATAAAGGAATCTAGTGGTTACCCTTGTTTCTCGAAAGGTGGGTAGAAAATTTTTGTGTTATGGGTAGGAGATTGTGGTTAACATGTCTTGTTGGACACATATATGTCTTAGCTTGAGTGGCTTGAAGCTCTTTCTAGATACAAGTGAGAAAGTTACAAAACCTCAATATTGATGATAATGTTGTTCCTCGAATGATGCTTGATACATGAAATATCTCACTTATGTTTAAAAACTAATATATGCTAGATGAGCCACTCACATAAGCTAGACCTAACATGAAATCATACTATACATAAAAGATGTAACTTTTAAATCATGGATTTGATCGAGGATGCCTAGAAATCTTAGCTTGAATAATCAGCGGTATCATTCCTAATCTCATACCTAAAAAAAAAACTAATCCAGAGATACTAAGGGATGGGTAAACCCTAATGCCGTGATGATGTCACAGTATGATGGAACCATAATTAATATGCATATAGTCGAGATGAGTACACCCTTGATGAGGATAACCTAGTGTGCATCCATCATGCGAAATGCCTTGATAACCATGGTTGGATACCTAGACTCAATGGATATTGGCTTGACTCTTAACTATGATCTTGGTTGAATTTCGGGGATGAAATTTCTTATAAGGAGGGAAGGATGTGAAAACCTCAATTTCCTCTCTCCTTCATTATTCTATTTCTCTCTCTATTATTAACTCAGATCACAACATGAGTTTAATTCCATGATGACTCGACTTTTCGATGACCCATTTCGATTACTATATGCTTGATTTTCACCTTTGTAACATAATTTGCTCCTGGACCTAAGTTTTTAGCTCTTAACATATTGCCCTTTTGTAAGAAAATTTTGAACATATTCAATGTGATATACTTTCTCTCTATTATATGCCAAATGGTAGACCTTTCGAATAAGAATCTATCAGCTCAAGAATCACATCGATTGGACCTTCGGAGTCCAAGTTATGACACCTTGAAATTTAGCTATTTATACCTTGTTTTAGCTCAATTCTATACCCTTTTCTCTGTTGGGCTGGCCTACATAGGCCCAAATCAACATTGTGGCCCAAGTGCTTGTTCTATCCTCCCTTTCCTCTTCTGGAAACTAGCGAGGCAGCTAGGAAAAAGCTTCCCCGCCTCCACAGAGTTTGGATAACGGAAGGGGAATGAGGATCTCAAACCCTAGCTTTCCTTATTGCTTTATAAAATCATGCTTCCAACCCTAGCCTCCTTTCCTTATGCCCTCCTCTCGTGGCATCCCTTTTCTCCTAGGCCTCTGCCTTCTTGCCTTGTGTGGCGGCAAGGGCGATCACTGCAGGGTGGACCACTACAGATAGTGATGCATATCACTGTAGGTGGCTTGCTCCTCCCAAACCGTGCTCCGGAGGCCAGCACCAGGGTGAAATTTTGTGGCCGACATGGTCAAATCCATAAGCCCCTTCCGCCGGCCATCATTTGCTGCCTCCTTCTTCCTCTTACGCCAGCGTCCCCATGCCTTCTTGATGCTTCTGCCTGGAACCCCCTTGGGGAGGTGCTAGTAGGCAGCCGTGAGTCCTCAGCACCAAAGTATCGTCTAGCAGTCACGGAGCCCCCACCGACCTCCGAACCACTTCTTGACGGTCTTCCATGGGCGCAGCGGCCCTTGGGAAGGCTGGGTGCCGTCCTGCAGGTCTCCCCTGTTTCCGTTTGGGAAACAGAGGATCAGTGATGATCGTGAGGAAGGGGGAGATGCCCGCTTGGGCTTGGACCAACAAGGCCGGAGTCCCAACACTCATGGACGACCAAGGCCCAGTCAAGGAACAGACCAAATTCTACATAAAATAAGGTATAGTTCCCCTTTTCTAAAGCAATTCTTTGAATATGATAACTCCTAGACCCTAAGTCCAAAATGCACAAACCTATATATCAAATCGATCAAATCGAAAAAATCTACAACATGAGAATGGTTTCAAACCCTGAATCTTCTTCTAAATCTCTGATAATGCTAGATATGTGATCTTTGACTTCTTTGACCATGCTTGATGCATAATTGTGATGAATTTTGAATATTTGATGTATACCTACCCTCCTAACCTTGAAGTCAATAACTTTTGTACAATTAGAGTTTAATGGGAGTCATCATCATCCCTATTTCTTATACATTACTCTAGTTGTAGATATATGCTAGTGTTGAGATTCTAATGATGTACCCTGCCCTAAATTGATAACCTAGCTACTTAATGATGAAATCATATCTAATCAATCCCAAAGAAGTAATATATGTCTCTTCTTGACCTTAATATCATCCCCTATCATCCTCCTTGCTATGGTTGTGTTACGACCTCACCTCCCGATAATCCCCAATTAAGGGAGACTAAGAGGTTGAGCCATACCCATTAATCCCGGATCAAAGGTTCGACATATAACCATAAACAATTATTAAATTCTAACAGACTATACAGAAAATGGTAATAAAATTTTTCTTTACATACTTTTTGAAAACTTGGATCTCTAAACTTCTATACACACCGATACTAATCTATCTAATCCTCCTTTATACTTTAATTCTCTTTTAGTATCAAATGTGCCACTTTACTGTTTGTTCTTTTCATTGTACCTAAAACGCCGACAAACAAAACGTCGGTCAGCCGAAGCTGGTATGTGGGGGGGGGAACAGATAATCATGAAACTATGATAACCATGTAATCAATCAATTAATTATTTAACAACCAAGATTACGTTTTAAGCCAAACTACTCAATCCATACCTATCCACAACTCTGTGTTGTCCCTGTAAGGACTTATATGGTACCTCTATAAAGGTGACTTGATGGACCTACCCTCTAGGCAGCCAAAGTCTTTCATGACCTGATGGACCTACCCTCTAGGTAGCCATGTACTAGGTCAGCCATTACGACAGAGAGGGGATTAACGATTGAGCTAGAAGGCATATACATTATATGATAGTCATAGTCACTTTATAATTGCAATAAATAAATAAACATTCAACAGTTTAGTTGCATTCAATGTGATTAAACATTCGGGAATCCATCGGAAAACCTAAAGCGGTTATTCATAATCGTAACCACATACCTGATCCATAGTAACTTGATGTCCATGCATTAACATTCAACACAATTAACAAGCAATCAACAATATCCTGAAAATAATGCATAACATCCAAGTGTCATTGTTTTATTCAAACATCCACAAGATCAACTTGGATTCGACCTTATAATTTCTAGGCCAACCTTATGGTTTTATTAGGTTTTTAGCCTTCATTATGCATTTATCACTTTTAATGCTCTTTTAGTTCACAAACCCTAATTTCTGCATCATAGGCACAACTGAATGTCAAATAAGTCTAATATGTTTATTTTACACTAAAACTATTATCTTTATCCTTTTAGGTCATATCCAAAACATTAAGGCTAATTATCATCTTCGGTTTCTTTCAAATTGACAAATCATATTTCATTATAGTTCAACTCACATATATGAACCTTATTTATTACTATTTCCACCTTTATACACTAGGAAACACTAATTATCCAAATGATTCACATTAAAGATCTTTGGTACTCAATTTATCTTCGAATCATCATATCTCCATTTTATTCTTCAATTTGTACAATTAAAACCATTAGAATTCATATCAACATAAATTAGGGTTTCTAATCCCATTAAGGCATATTCATGTACATAGAACCCAACTATATAAAAAGATCATCTTTTTAAATCCTATTTTCACTTTTATTAACAACAGGTTAATATCATCTTGAATTATCTGTCTATCATCAAATCTAAGGGTTTTTTTCCTTAGTTAAATCATTAAAGATGATAACTTTATGTACTTTTCCAATTTCAAGCATACTTATGCATATCAACTCCAAATTAGACTAATCATGTGCAAAGTTCTTCCTTTTTGAACAAATGTAACTTTTTACATTTAACAGGTTAATATCAACTCTAATGATCCATTAAACCCTATTAATCACTTTAATCATATCAAAGTAGGGTTTCTTTAATCATCATTATGTTAAAGTTGATAAATTACACTACTTTTAAAATTTTAAGAGGAATTAGCTTATAAACATATTTTATTTAGATTCCTCACGTCTTTCTGATCAACTTTCATATATAAACTTTTGTCATCCGAGCTACGAATATTTTACTACGATTTTTGCAAGAAAATTACCTTCCGGCCAATCAGAGATTGCCACGTCGCCAAGTTTCCATGCATGCGGCTCGCTTTAAAAACATAACACAATTACCAATTTGCCCTCACGTAAGTTGTCATTCCTTCACTCCCCGGGGGGGTATTTCCGTCCAACGCACCCTTGCTCTTCTTCTTCCTCGAGCAGTTGGTCTGCGGCTGCCCTAGCTGCCGTTTTGCAGCCTTGGCGCGAGCTTGATCTCCCTCCTCAGGTCCCAAACTTCACCGAAATCTCAGCTCTAGCTTCGTCGTGCCTTCACGCACGTGGGGCGCCGCCCATACCGTGTCCAGAACAACCGCTTCGACCTGCACAAACCTGCAACCCATGGCTGGAATTGGTGCTGTGCGGCCACTATTGCGCCTAAGCTAGCGCACAGTTGTGACGTCCAAGCTCCTTCCTTGCACCGTGGATCGTCGAGCTATCATCGCAACTCCTTTTAGCCACCTCGTAGAAGCCTAAACTCGCTGTTTCTCTTAGTTAGGGTTTTTGGGCGGGTGCACGGTTGGAGATGAGAGAAAGACAAGGTAACTCGATGCTACAGGGCCTGTTCCTTTTATAGGGGTAGATAGAAACCCTCAGAATACTTGCCCACGAAGCAAACATGTATTTTTCCAATAGGAAGTTGATTTCTTCTCTAAGAAGCAACTTTCTCTCTCTACAATTATCTCTTAGATCTTCCTTATCCCTTGGATAGTTATAAATACAAAAATCACTTCCTTTATTTTCTTTATACTTCCCTTCTAAATCTATTAGCATGAAATCATCTTTTCTTAAAGCAAGTAATCTCTCTTTTCGATAAAAACAACAGTCATTTAATGATTTATCACACTATCTTCTTATTTTTTTATTTGCCTTTTCTCTTTCTTTTCTCTTTATTGGGATTCCTTGGATCCCAAGACACTCCATTATTTTGAAATTCCCTTTTCAAGGATAATTATTATCCTTCTAGATGCATCTATATGCATTATTTCACATTATCTTGTCTATTTCTCATTTAACTATCTCTTTTTGATGATTTCTTTTTATTTCTCTTTTATTTTCCTCATTTGATATTCCTTTTATCATTAGAAATCCTTGAAACACGAAATTCCACAAAGGATTACTCAATTATACCTTTTTCCACTTATTTTCAACTTTTTAACATTATTTTCAATCTCTTTCTTATTAAAGAAATACTTAATTAATCTTTTCTTCTCTTATTGATGTCTTTATGCAACTTTGGACTCCTTGGAACCCAAGGAACCCAAGAGGCACAAAATCCTCTTTGGATTTGCCTTCTAGAGGTTTCTACATATTTCTTTTCTTGAAAATTCAATTATCCATTTACTAATTGAATTTTCTTTGTTATTTCCTTGTTATTGGGCCCAATAGCCAATAAAGCCCACAAATCAAACAACAAGGCTATTTTAAATGAAATCCAATTATTCTCAACCAAATATATGATTATTTGTTCAAACATATTTAATATGAGAAATTATGTTTCTCACCACTTGAACCCAAAAATTGGGGTTGTAACATCCTTCCCCTCTTATAGGAATTTTGTCCTCAAAATTCAAACAAGCAAACAAATAATTCAGGATAAGACTTTTCCATGTCCACCATTGGCCCCTATGTGGCTTTTCCGTACACATGGCGTTTCCAAAGAACCTTTATCATCACATATTCTTTTCTCTGAGTTCTTTCATCTTGGTGTATATAAACTACACAGACGACTCAGGTCATTTCAGCCTCCCTTGGGGCTCACTAGGTTCATTGCTCAGCACATGGTCGGGTACCTCACATAGTGATCTAAACTGGACATATGGAACTCATCACACATTACTTTATCTTGAGGGTAAGGTCAAACTTAACTTTCTCCACCAAACCATATCAAAGGAACTGATGCATCGGGAACTCAGCTCTCTTAGTTATAACTTAGAGGGGTCAAATTTTTACATATTCTTCCACAGTAACTTGTAAGTCAGTCTACTTTGCATCTGCTCACGACTCTCATAGTCTCTAGGCTCCTTTCAGCCCTTGCATGATCAAAGTGACTTCATCTACACGCACTGGGGTCCCTTTTTCTAACCATCATGTGGTCCTTTTCTAACCATCATGTGGCCCTTTTCACCAACATCACCTTACTGAAGTGGTGACCGACACAACCTCCCTTACAGAGCTTCATATAAAACCCGATATTGGCTATGGTGGTCAAAGTCACATCTTTCATAGGACAAGAACTGTCTCTAGATATCACCCTGAACGAGCACACATGCTCTCATCAGACCCTTTAGTCTGGATCTTACTAACCATAGTTAGGGGTGATAAACTATACTAACATTGAGTTCTTCATGTACCTACTTCCACTTTATGGAAGTGAACCTTTAGGTCAAACTCAAGAACTTTTGAACTCGCTTCATGGTGTAGTTGAACCATCTTTCTCATGGGTAGTTCAACTGGATCTGTCCCTTAACCGAACTCTTCCTTTCTCATATTATCTAGGTAAGGCGACCTACCATAACCCATATTGTATCTCGACCTTCTTTGGCCCAGGGAAGACCTATCACAACATCCATAGTGTTGAGCTCCCATTCCCTATCAGGGACTCTTTTGTCCTCTATATCGATACCCTGGGTTACTGGGGTTCGTCCTTTACCTCCTGGCTTGCATAGCCATATACCACATGCAACTTCATCTTAGGTATCCAAAGTATTACTGTCACTTATTATCTTCATAGTATGGTGTATGGTGATCTTCAATCATGATTTCATGTATGTCATGATTCTTCAAGATCGATACCTCAAAAACCCTAAACCATTCTATCAGGGTTTCTTCACCTATATTTCCAAAGAAGTGCACTTGAGGTTCTACCACCATCCATTCATTATATCAAGGACTAGACATGGCTAACCAAACAACCCTTAACTTTTCAACATATCTTGTTACATCTGAGTGTTATCCAAACACCTCTCCTTTTCAAACTTAGGGTTAGCCAAACAACCTCTTCTAGCTTCTAGTCAAACAAGTCAAATGTGTTTCAACCAGAGCATCCATTACCACTTCACATCCTTAGGTATTAGGTAATGTTGAAGACATACACTTCCATGTATTTCACTTATCATCTCACCTCAAACTCTATGTCTATCTTCATTAAGAACACTTCTCCGATTTTATCATCATGGTGATCAAACTCTACCTGGCATAACTTGTAGGTTCTACCTAGTTCATGATAAAACATCCTCTTAAGGTGACTACTTCATTTCTTTTAGTGTTTGCAATCCATCCATGTATCATTCACTTTACCAGGGTAGATATCTTCTCTATCCCATTTCTCGTGGCAACGCTCCAACCTACATCATCTCTTATCCTTGGTGTATGACATGCATAATGTCCTATCTCTCACCCCCATAATAAGAGGAAATAAGCATTTGGCTGCAGTCCAAATACAGAGTTCTTCTTGTTCCAAGAGTAGAGATGGTACATCCCACCTTTCCAATACACCTTTAAATCTAAGTTGCAACGTGCCACATATGTCTCTTCATCACAACCATCATGATATCAAACTAGTCTTGAACCTACTGAGGTTTATATCCTTGGTCATCTCCTCTAGGTCTATAGGGTATCGACTCTTTTGGGGTCATCCCTCTTCCCTCATGCATCAAGAGAGTGCCCTACTCATCTGTCCTTTGGGTCCCATGAGTTCATGAAGGTGATCAATCTCCTAACCCATGACCCTCAGACAATGATAGCTATTACCTCCCGACCCTATGGTCATGTGCAACTGGGGAATTAGGCAACTCCTACTTTCATCGGTCTTATCCCTATCTGACCCTAGGATAGGCTTAGGATTCTCCATTACAGTACATGTTCACTTAGAACCTTATCCAAGTCTTCATCATCTCTCTTTCTGCATTCATGGGCTGGCTCCCATCCGTTCATAGGCATCATGGCAACCTGCCTACCTTGGTCAAGCCCCATACTGGTTACCCCCATGGTAACACATTCACATGCAATAGAGATGGATATATATGGGTCTACAGGTTCATTCTCATACCATGTACCTTTCACTTAGCTTCTCAAGATCCTATGAGACCTCTTTATGTTACCTTGAACCAACAAAACTGAGATACACCCTTCCAAAGGGGTCCCTCTCCCAGGATGGGAGGAAAACTATCTCTAAGGTCACAAAAGCTCTTAGGTCTAGGGTTTACATCCACATGAACCTACTTAACCCTAGCAAGCCATTAAGGCATGAGCAGATCACTTACTGTACTATGCTAGGTCATACTTGTCCTCTTTCCTCGATGTTGGATCAAGATCAAACCTTCCTTTATCATTGTCCTAGCTGTGAGGGGTCCATCAAACACACCTTAATCTTAAGGGGCTTCTCTTTTCCTCTATTCATGAGGATCACCATGCTCACTTCTATAGGAACTCAACTTCTCATCATGAGCCTTAGGTACACCACTTCCCCTCTTAGGCCTAGGAACCCTAGGTTCACTGCATGCTCCATCTCTTAGCTACAAACCAAGCATGAAAAAGGCATGACATGCACTCCTTGTCATCCTTCAACTCAAGCAACACTTAGAGTTGGGTCCTCCTTAAGGACAACCAACAAGGTACAGGGCCTCATAACCTGCTACTAAACCTTTCTAAGTCTAAGGAACTCTTCTTCCTACCTCAGAAGGTAAACATCTCTACCATAGGCACGTAGGTACCAGAAGCTTCATCTTTTCTCAAGGGTTTGGTCCCTCTAAAGACAACCAAGGTATCAATAACTTTTAGGGATCGATCATGAGGCAACCACTATCATCCATTGTTCAAAGTTTTAGGCTTCCAATCTTCTTGCTGGGTTTCCTGCTCTCTCTAGAGCTAGCCACACATCCAACCTCACCATTAGAGGTCCTTTCTTCATGGAGGATCAACCTCAAAGGCATGCTCTATATGGGTGAAGCCTAGGTTCGAACTTATAGTTGCTTAAGGTCATCCATAACCCTTAATGATCCATCATAATTTCTTATTCAGGGTTTCATCCTACTGCCAGCATTATGGCGTGCCCCAGGTGCCAGCTATGCCCTACTTGCACAAGCCCATAGGGTTTCTATGGTCTTTCACTAACATCATCATCTAAGGAGCTATCCTTTACCCTAACATGCACGCCCCTTCCCAGGGTTGGGTTGCCAAAGGTACTAAGTCACCCATGGATCATATGGCATCCCAAAGGCATGTCCTTTCAAACACCTGGTCTAACTCATCTCTCTCTAACCTTTACTTAGGGTTAGGGTTAGCATCATCCTCAGAGGATGTGCCAGGTCTCTACTTGCAATGGAGATCTCTATCTCCATGACTAACTTATCCTCCTGACAAGAAGGTGTAGCCTCAGGTCTCTTCTGAGGACATGACATCTTATGTCATACGTCCTAAGCATGTATCTATTATTTATTTTGCGCTTAATCTATTAAGCTTATGTCCATGACATCTTATTTACATGCCTTTCATTAATTTAGTGGAGGATTCCTTAAACCTGATTAACCTTACTCATACCTCAAGAGGGTGAGGAGAAGAAAGAAAACCCTAATCCTTTAGGTCCTTATCAAAATTTTGTGATGAGAAGGGATGAATAAGATGAGAAAGTCCTATAGGTATCTTATTTCGATTCATACCCTAAGACTTTGGCCAGGCGGTCACACGGGTCTGGGAGTCCTCGTATTCTGACTAGCGGTGCGGAGGAAAATCTTTCCAGCCCCCGATCGTGATCCCTTTCTAGACACCTCCATCTTTTAGATACTCCTCTAATAACTCCCTTGGGCTCTATGGAGTTTGTAAAATTTAATAATTATTAATGGTTAACTGAGGAACCTCAGCTCTAATACCAAATGTTACGACCTCACCTCCCGATAACCCCCAATTAAGGGAGACTAAGAGGTTGAGCCGCACCCATTAATCCCGGATCAAAGGTTCGACATATAACCATAAACAATTATTAAATTCTAACAGACTATACAGAAAATGGTAATAAAATTTTTCTTTACATACCTTTTGAAAACTTGGATCTCTAAACTTCTATCCACACCGATACTAATCTATCTAATCCTCCATTGTACTTTAATTCTTTTTTAGTATCACATGTGCCACTTTACTATTTGTTCTTTTCATTGTACCTAAAACGCCGACAAACAAAACGTCGGTCAGCCGAAGCTGGTATGTGGGGGGGAACAGATAATCATGCAACTATGATAACCATGTAATCATTCAATTAATTATTTAACAACCAATATTACGTTTTAAGCCAAACTACTCAATCCATACCTATCCACAACTCTGTGTTGTCCCTGTAAGGACTTATATGGTACCTCTATAAAGGTGACTTGATGGACCTACCCTCTAGGCAGCCAAAGTCTTTCATGACCTGATGGACCTACCCTCTAGGTAGACATGTACTAGGTCAGCCATTACGACACAGAGGGGATTAACGATTGAGCTAGAAGGCATATACATTATATGATAGTCATAGTCACTTTATAATTGCAAGAAATAAATAAACATTCAACAGTTTAGTTGCATTCAATGCGATTAAACATCCAGGAATCCATCGGAAAACCTAAATCGGTTATTCATAATCGTAACCACATACCTGATCCATAGTAACTTGATGTCCATGCATTAACATTCAACACAATTAACAAGCAATCAACAATATCCTAAAAATAATGCATAACATCCAAGTGTCATTGTTTTATTCAAACATCCACAAGATCAACTTGGATTCCACCTTATAATTTCTAGGCCAACCTTATGGTTTTATTAGGTTTTTAGCCTTCATTATGCATTTATCACTTTTAATGCTCTTTTAGTTCACAAACCCTAATTTCTGCATCATAGGCACAACTGAATGTCAAATAAGTCTAATATGTTTCTTTTACACTAAAACTATTATCTTTATCCTTTTAGGTCATATCCAAAACATTAAGGCTTATTTACATCTTCGGTTTCTTTCAAATTGACAAATCATATTTCATTATAGTTCAACTCACATATATGAACCTTATTTATTACTATTTCCACCTTTATACACTAGGAAACACTAATTATCCAAATGATTCACATTAAAGATCTTTGGTACTCAATTTATCTTCGAATCATCATATCTCCATTTTATTCTTCGATTTGTACAATTAAAACCATTAGAATTCATATCAACATAAATTAAGGTTTCTAATCCCATTAAGGCATATTCATGTACATAGAACCCAACTATATAAAAAGATCATCTTTTTAAATCCTATTTTCACTTTTATTAACAACAAGTTAATATCAGCTTGAATTATCCGTCTATCATCAAATCTAAGGGGTTCTTTTTCCTTAGTTAAATCATTAAAGATGATAACTTTATGTACTTTTCCAATTTCAAGCATACTTATGCATATCAACTCCAAATTAGACTAATCATGTGCAAAGTTCTTCCTTTTTGAACATAATGTAACTTTTTATATTTAATAGGTTAATATCAACTCTAATGATCCATTAAACCCTATTAATTACTTTAATCATATCAAAGTAGGGTTTCTTTAATCATCATTATGTTAAAGTTGATACATTACACTACTTTTCAAATTGCAAGAGTAATTGGCTTATAAACATATTTTATTTATATTCCTCACGTCTTTCTGATCAACTTTCATATATAAACTTTGGTCATCCGAGCTACGAATATTTTACTACGATTTTTGCAAGAAAATTACCTTTCGGCCAATCAGAGATTGCCACGTCGCCAAGTTTCCATGCATGCGGCTCGCTTTAAAAACATAACACAATTACCAATTTACCCTCGTGTAAGTGGTCATTCCTTCACTCCCCGGGGGGTATTTCCGTCCAACGCATCCTTGCTCTTCTTCTTCCTCGAGCAGTTGGTCTGCGGCTGCCCTAGCTGCCGTTTTGCAGCCTTGGCGCGAGCTTGATCTCCCTCCTCAGGTCGCGAACTTCACCGGAATCTCGGCTCTAGCTCCGCCGTGCCTTCACACACGTGGGGCGCCGCCCATACCATGTCCAGAACGACCGCTTCGACCTGCACAGACCTGCAACCCATGGCTGGAATTGCAGCTGTGTGGCCACTATTACGCCTAAGCTAGCGCACGGCTGTGACGTCCAAGCTCCTTCCTTGCACCGTGGATCGTCGAGCTATCATCGCAACTCCTTTTAGCCTCCTCATAGAAGCCTAAACTCGTTGTTTCTCTTAGTTAGGGTTTTTGGGCAGGTGCACGGTTGGAGATGAGAGAAAGACAAGGTAACTCGATGCTACAGGGCCTGTTCCTTTTATAGGGGTAGATAGAAACCCTCAGAATACTTGCCCACGAAGCAAACATGTCTTTTTCCAATAGGAAGTTGATTTCTTCTCTAAGAAGCAACTTTCTCTCTCTACAATTATCTCTTAGATCTTCCTTATCCCTTGGATAGTTATAAATATGAAAATCACTTCCTTTATTTTCTTTATACTTCCCTTCTAAATCTATTAGCACGAAATCATCTTTTCTTAAAGCAAGTAATCTCTCTTTTCGATAAAAACAACAGTCATTTAATGATTTATCACACTATCTTCTTATTTTGTTTTATTTGCCTTTTCTCTTTCTTTTCTCTTTATTGGGACTCCTTGGATCCCAAGACACTCCATTATTTCGAAATTCCCTTTTGAAGGATAATTATTATCCTTCTAGATGCATCTATATGCATTATTTCACATTATCTTGTCTATTTCTCATTTAACTATCTCTTTTTGATTATTTCTTTTTATTTCTCTTTTATTTTCCTCATTGGATCTTCCTTTTATCATTAGAAATCCTTGAAACACGAAATTCCACAAAGGATTACTCAATTATACCTTTTTCCACTTATTTTCAACTTTTTAACATTATTTTCAATCTCTTTCTTATTAAAGAAATACTTAATTAATCTTTTCTTCTCTTATTGATTTCTTTATGCAACTTTGGACTCCTTGGAACCCAAGGAACCCAAGAGGCACGAAATCCTCTTTGGATTTTCCTTCTAGAGGTTTCTACATATTTCTTTTCTTGAAAATTCAATTATCCATTTACTAATTGAATTTTCTTTGTTATTTCCTTGTTATTGGGCCCAATAGCCAATAAAGCCCACAAATCAAACAACAAGACTATTTTAAACGAAATCCAATTATTCTCAACCAAATATATGATTATTTGTTCAAACATCTTTAATATGAGAAATTATGTTTCTCACCACTTGAACCCAAAAATTGGGGTTGTAACAGGTTCTTTCTTTTGACATCTAATGCATGTATATGCCCCTATTATGTGAATTTTTTATTGCACTTTGAACCAATGTTGGGTTGACCTAACCTATGCATGTCTCTATGTCTTAATATTTCCAATCTAAATCATCTTTTAGATCTAGACCTCTTGACTTGATGAATCATGAGGCAGGGTGCTCTATTGTGAGTCTTTTGACCCTAGAATGCATGTAAATGCCTTAAACCTTGTTATGATTATATAAAGAGCATGGAACACCATAATAACATGAAACTTGAACCAAACCCCCTTGATGACCTCTAGATCAGTACAAGATCATATAATGAACCAATAAGAAACATTGGAACCCATCTTGGCCAAAATCCTAAAATGCATCTAATTAGGGTTGATGATGAGAATCTAATGCATATATGTAATCTTGTTGTTAATCAGGTTTGGCATGTTTCTAGATGGTGAAGGATATGTTAGGCTATGAATCTTTGAATCAGGTATGGGCCTTATCTAGTTATATGACTATCACTTTCTTTCTTGAAAAGACATATATTGTATGCTTGTTTGTCTATTTGCTCAAATATTGCCATGTAGTATTGCTATGTCTTACTCGATGTTTGCCTCGTTAGTTTTATAACTTGAACACACATATATATGGAACTCCATTATAATATTGTTGATAAAGGGTTAACTCTTGGTTACGTCCTTGAGGCCCCTCTCGTATAAAAGGGTTAGCTAAGCTTGAGTACCCTTACAGACCCTTCCGACGGGAAGATGGTCAAAGGCCTTAAACATGCTTGATATTGTTGGTATAATGGAGTGAAATGACATAAAATATGGTTTCACTTTTTTTAAACAATTAATATGTTTATTCTTGTTCGTTTAGTCTTGAAATATTTTCAAAATATGCAAAGCTTATACATATATGTATCTTTCTGCCTCATACTCAACACCTCGTGTGTTGACCCATTTCTCGTATTTTGTTTTTAGGTTCAGAGATGGATAGAAGGTTGATGGGCTTGGTGTACTTGTTGTATGATCCAGATATAGTATACATGAGCAGACTTGTACAAAGTGACTCTTGAACATGTAATTCAAATCATGTAATATAATGATGTTTCTTAATATATCTTGTTGATTGTTGAGATGATGTTGGTGCCTTTATCTTGTTATCTGTTCATGTGTACTAAGCTTTACACTTTCGCATGTCGCCTTTGGTATATGTTTGGTTCATGGGACTGGAATTCCGGTACCGTGACACTACCTTTATAGTGAGAAGTGTAGAATCTTTACAGACCACAAGAATATGAAGTACATCTTTTCACAACAGGATCTGAACACACGGAAGAGATGTTGGATGGAGCTAATCAAAGAATATGATTGCACAATTGATTACCATCTAGGAAAGGCAAATGTCATGGTAGGTGCTTTGAGCATGAAGTCTTCCTCGACATCATTAGTGGGCAGTACACAGTTGAACTCCTTGGTGTGTCATAAGCGAGACATGTTGGTCTCCTTGTGTTAGATGAATGTGAAGATAAAGGTGTCCATGCTAGCAGGTTTGTTATCACAGTTGCAGGTGAAGCCTACCTTGAGGCAGCAGATAAGAGAAGCATAAAAGACTGATACTATGATATAGCAGATACGATCAAAGTTTTTTCGTGAGAAGCGTGATGTCTTCCACGAGGCAGATGATGGGACAATATGTTACCACAATAGGGTCTTGGTTCCTAGTGTTGACACCTTAAGGAAGATGATTTTGGAAGAGGATCACTCTTCAATGTATTCTATGCACCCATGTAACACCAAGATGTACCATAACCTTAAAGATCTTTATTGGTGGCCTGGCATGAAGTGTGACATGGCAGTGTTTGTTGGAAGGTGTCCAGTGTGTTAGCAGGTTAAGGTGGAGCATCATAAGTTTACAAGGACGTTGCAACTATTACCCATATCATAGTGAAAATGGGACCATGTGACTATGGACTTTGTGGTTGGTCTGCCTAGGACAACCAAATGTCATGATTCCATTTGGGTGATCGTTGAACGGTGGATAAAGTCAACACACTTTTTTTTCCTATGAAGATGACATATACAACAGAGAAGCTCACTCAAATATATGTTGATGAGATAGTGCATGTGCATGTTGTCCCAACTACTATCATGCCAGATAGAGGTCCTTAGTTTACGAGTCACTTTTGGTAACACTTGCACACAACTATGGGAACTCAGTGAAAGTTCAACACGACGTTTCATTCTAAAAAAGATGGTCAGTCTGAGAGGACCATACATACCTTGGAGGACCTGTTGAGGGCTATGCATTATAGTTGTTGGGTAGTTGGGACATCCACCTCAGTCTGATAGAGTTTGCCTATAACAACAACTACCGGCAAAGCATTGACATGGCACCCTATGAGGCATTTTATGAGATATGTTTCATATATCCCTTATGTTGGTATGAGACAAGTGAATATCAAATTTTTGGTCCTGAGCTTGTACAATAAATGACAAAAAAGATTAAAGTGATTCAACAATAGTTGAAGGTAGCACATGACAAACAGAAGTCGTATGCATATAATCGACGTAGACCCTTGGAGTTTCAAGTGGGAGACATAGTGTATCTCAAGGTCTCTCCTTGGAAGGGTGATTTGAGGATCAGGAAGAAGGGTAAGTTGGCTCCTAGGTATATGAGACCTTACCCTGTCGTGGCACGTGTTGGGAATGTATCTTATAAGTTGGAGTTGCCACCTGCGTTGCACATGTTACATCTAATATTTCATGTTAGCATGTTGAGGAAGTGTCACTCTGGTACATAGTAGGTTTTGCAACCAGTTGAGGTTGAACTTGGTGAGGATGTGCCCTATGCGCAAGGGCCCGTGTTGATCCTTGATAGAAGAGTGAAGAACTTGAAGAAGAATGACATCATTTTGGTGAAGGTTCTATGGCATCATCGTGGCATTGAGGAAGCCACATGGGAGCTTGAGGAAGAGGTGCAGAGGAAGTACTCATCTCTTTTCACTTAGGATTTCGGGGGCAAAATCCTTATTAGGGGTTTATGGCTTGTAAGACCCCTGACCCGTTCTTTGGGTTAACCCTATTTTCTTTAGCTTGATTAAGTGCTTAGAACCTTTCTTTAATTCTTTGAGATGTTTTAGAGCTTGTGGAAAGTTTAGGTTTCCAGTTTGAGCTGGTTTGGATGATGTTTGGGCTTTGTGTGCTTGTTTTGGGATAAATTGCAATTTACCCATTTGTGAGGTTATCTTGCAATTTTCCACATCTAGAGTGTTCTTTCTCTCTCTTAGTTTCATGAGAGAGAGAGTGGTGCTTTGGGGTTCCTTGATTGAGGCTTGGTTGAGTGGTGACACCCTTAGTGGTGACTAGAGTTTTCTAGGATTGGTGTGTCTCAACCCATGTGTACCTTGTGGGTTGTCTCGACCTAGGTAGTGACATAGGGCATGTTTTGTGGGTGTTTCTATAGAGACAGAATCCTTAGATGTGGTGGTTGTGACCAAGATGGTCTTGGGTCGAGACAAGTTGCTTTTGTAGAGTGTCTCGACCTAGGCTGTGTGTAGTGGTCCTTTGTAGACCTGTAAATGGATATTCAACATCTGCACATCTGATTCACATTCGAATATGAAAATAAAAAAAAATCCGTATTCACAATTCGTCTACTCGAATTTTGATACCGAATATGATATCCAGATATTTTTGGATCGGATTTTGGATATGGTACTATCCGCTTCAAAAAATATCCGAATTTGAAATTTCTTGTAGTACACTTATATAGTTACTTACACAAGTACAGAAATGGGTTATAACGTCACTACATGTAGGGTCAGTTTTACCAAATAACCGACATTATATGTCTAAAAAAAATGCGGGCACCACTTAAGACCTCTTAGGTTGGTTTTTTTAAATAAACCGACCTTGTAATGTAACTCTATAGGGTCGGTTTTCCAAATAACCGACCTTATATGTATATAAAAAATGCGGGCACCACTTAAGACCTCTTGGGTCGCTTTTCTTAAAATAACCGACCTTGTAATGTATCTCTATAGGGTCGGTTTTCCAAATAACTGACCTTATATGTCTATAAAAAACGTGGGCACCACTTAAGACCTTTTCAGTCACTGTTTTTAAAATAACCGACCTTGTAGTACATCTCTATAGGGTCAGTTTTTCTAAAATAAGAGACCTTATAGACAATTTTTCCGGCGGAAAAAATTTGCTTGGATTTGGCTTCCCGCCTCGAACTATAGGGTCGGTTCTACATTATAACCGACCCTACAGGGATCCTCGGTTGACAAATTCGTCGACCGAATAAGAGCTGAATTTCACGTATACAAGCACCTATAGGGTTGGTTTTTTCTTTATAACCGAACTTACAGTCCTCCTTGGATCAACACCTTTAAGGTCGGTTATTCCTAAAAAACCTACCTTAAAGGCCTCCTCAGTCGACAAATTCGTCGACCGATATCTATTCTGGATCCAGATAGTTCACGCATGTATAAGCACATCTAGCGTCGGATTTGCACTTCTAACCGACCTTAGAGCCTTCCTCGGTCGACCAATATTTCGACCGATTCACTTGGTCGACAAATTCGTCGACCGATAAGTACCTCTAAGGTCAGTTTTTTCCTTAAAACTGACCCTAGAGGTACTTATGCGAAGGAAATCTGGGTCTTTCTCGATCGACAAATTCGTCGACCGATATCTATTCTGGATCCAGATAGTTCACGCATGTATAAGCACATCTAGCATCAGATTTGCACTTATAACCGACCTTATAGCATTTTCGGTCGACAAATTTGTCGACCGATTAGGAGTCAGTTTTCATGTGTATAAGTAACTTTTAGGGTCGGTATTTTCTTAATAACCGACCTTAGAAGTCAATTCGGTCGACAATATTGTCGACCGAAACATATCGGTCGACGAATTCGTTGACCGATATCTATTCTGGATCCAGATAGTTCACGCATGTATAAGCACATCTAGTGTCGGATTTACACTTATAACCGACCTTATAGCATTTTCGGTCGACAAATTTGTCGACCGATAAGGAGTCCGTTTTCATGTGTATAAGTAACTTTTAGGGTCGGTATTTTCTTAATAACTGACCTTAGAAGTCAATTCGGTCGACAATATTGTCGACCAAAACATATTGGTCGACGAATTCGTCGACCGATATCTATTCTGGATCCAGATAGTTCACGCATGTATAAGCACATCTAGCGTCGGATTTGGACTTATAACCGACCTTATAGCATTTTCGGTCGACAAATTTGTCAACCGATAAGGAGTCAGTTTTCATGTGTATAAGTAACTTTTAGGGTCGGTATTTTCTTAATATCCGACCTTAGAAGTCCATTCGGTCAACAATATTGTCGACCGAGGAACGACTAGAAAAACCAACCGTCGTAACGGCAAAAAAAATCAACCATCGTAACGGCAAAAAAAATCAACCGTCGTAACGGCTAGAATTTCAACCATTAATGGCTATAAATACGACCGTTGACCGTCATAACAACTATATTTTCGATCGACCGTTAGCCGACCGATAGACGACCGTTGCGGCCGTCGGTCGACAAATTGTCGACCGAAATTGGCTCTATTTTGCTATAAATAGCACCCAAAACGATCCATTTCTTCACACCTTCACATTCTCACTTCTCTAGCTCCTCTCTAGTATATTCTTGTGAAAATCTTCAGCTTCTCTACATCCAATTCTTGCTTGCTATTTCTCCATTTCAAAGCAACGAAATGGCTTCCTCTTCAACGCGTGGAAAGAAGCAAGTTGCAGACAGGAAAGGAAGGACGGTTGATCCGCTGCCGTTCATCAACGACGTCCCCTTCAAAGACGCAGCTGCAGGCGACCGCTACCTCAGGCTCTCCTCAAAGCCTCCTCTTCCACGACGGCCGGTCGAGGTCATGGACTTCCAGAACATTGTCGATTTGGAGGAACTCTTTAAGGTGCAACATTTGACTGATTTTATGATCCCCTCCTTCCATTCCTACTCCTCCAAAGCAGTTAATGAATTCTATTCCAATTTAACCCCACATCCTGACCATGATTCCTTCTCCTCTATGGTTGGTGGGTATGGATTCCATTTTATTGAGGAGGGTATTCTTGATATGCTTGACATAAACATAGAAGAATATAAATATTTTGTTGATCTCACCAGAGGAAATCCACTCAACAAACTCTCCCAAGATGACACTACAACTAGCCTTAGTGATGTCAAAAAAGCCATCTTTCAATCAAATACGACTTTCCATGAAGATAGGGGTACCTATTATGTCATAAATTTAAAACCTGAAGCTAGGATCATAAATCTCATTTTTGCCACCAATATCCATCCTAGAGCAAACAAATCTGAAGTACCCACCTTTCGTATGTGCCTTATCTATGCCATTCTCAAAGGTATTCCCATAAACTTTATTCGTATCATCCTTAAGAATATGTTTGAGTTTTCTGGCAATCCACCTTATGCTGACTTTGTATGCCAAATCACTCAACATTTTCTTAAGAAGAATATTGAGGATGACTTAGGTTACACATGGGATAGAAAACCCCAAAAGATAAGTAAAAATACGGTGGAAAAGATGGGAATCGACTTTGGGCACAAAAGGGCTAGGACTGAAGGGGAGACATCCACCCAATACATACCTCCACCACCTCCTCCTACCAACCTACCCCATGATCCTATTACAAACACTTTGACATACATTGCTGGATCCCAATATCACCTAAGTAGGCAATTGGATTATAATCACCATGGCATGACTTATTTAAACCAAAGGATGAAAGCTCTCTCTCCTAACCAACCTGATGAATATCCCTATTCCCTTAATCCTGGCCTGATAAATCCATACAATCCTTCCTACAACTACTATCAAATTCCACCTCCACCATCTCCTGATCTCACACATACTCAGTTTTCCCCAATTCAACTTGAAGACATTGCTGCCAACTTTCACTTTGATCGTGTTCCCACCTTCTTGGAGGCTTATGCCTTAACCAAGACAGGTGCCTTGGAGTGGCAGACACTGGTCAAATATTATGGACCTGAGCCCTTTCTTGGAAAAGATCCAGACATTGATGTAATCCTTCGGTCTTTTCAGTGAGATTATGAGATATGTTTGTAATGATTGTAATGGATATCTTTTTATAAAGCAAGTATGTCATGCTTCATCTTATAAAGTGTATGGGCATTAAATTGTTATGAATAAAAGTGTTTTCCATGGCTTCATTTGGACATATACATGTTATATAAGAATATTGTTATTTCAAATGATTGAAAAATAAATTATGGCTAAATTTGACAAAGCATCACTTGGTTAATCTCATGCACACACACTTGGTACTTAATTTAAAACATTGAAACAGGGTTAATCTCGGTCGAAAATATTATCGACCGAGACAAATTCGGTCGACAATATTGTCGACCGAGGATGACTTTTGGGTCGGTTTTTTCCTTATAACCGACCCTAGAGCTCTTTCGCTCGACAAATAGTCGACCGACTGAATTTTTGAATAGAGTTTAGTACTTTTCAAAACGTTATAAAGCATTGGGATCTCAATCTTTTGTCTCATTGTTGGGAATTCACATCCCTCAATACCACCATCATCACATTTGCTGATTCTGGGTATTCAAACTTTTAGTTCATCACTAAACATGGTTATCACTTATCAGGTAACTATTACCTTCAGGTCATCTGACCAAGGTATTCAGGATATTTGTTACACAATCATCTCAATTTCATATCAACCATATCAATTTCATATCAACATCATGCAATACAAAAATAACATCTCTATTCCCTCATTAGGGTTAGAGTTTCCCATCTTTATCAATTAGGGTTCACATATCATCATCCCATATTGAAATTTCACATAACATTATCCCATATTAGGGTTTTTACACAACACCACCCTATATTAAGGTTTCACATAACATTTCCATATTAGGGTTTCACAAAACATCATTCCATATAAGGGTTTCACATAACATTATCCCATATTAGGGTTTCATACGACATCACCATATATTAAAGTTTCACATAACATAATTATTAGGGTTGTGGAAGCACTTTAGAGCTCCTCGATCGACGAATTTGTCGATCGAGACCCCTTATAGGGTCGGTTATTAGAAAAACCGACCCTAGAGGTGCTTCTAAGAAAGAAATATGGCTTCATTCGGTCGACAAATTTGTCGACCGACACACATTCGGTCGACAAATTTGTCGACCGAATGAAGCCATATTTCTTTCTTAGAAGCACCTCTAGGGTCGGTTTTTCTAATAACCGACCCTATAGGTTGTCTCGATCGACAATATTGTCGTCCGACAATATCCAGTTTAGTTTTTCACACATGTATAACCACCTTTAGGGTCGGTTATACGAAAAAACCGACCCTAGAGGTGCTTGTACGAAGGAAATTTTTCTCCTGTTCGGTCGACAAATCGTCGACCGAAACGAGCCAGATTTCTTCGTATTAGCACTTGTAGCGTCAGTTTTATCAAATAACCGACCCTATAGGTCTTTTCGGTCGACAAATTCGTCGACCAAGTTTGTGTTTGATTTATATTAAACAACCTGACACGGGCACCGTTTATCTGTAGAGTCGGTGTTTGGTTGTTAACCGACGCTACAGTTTTTCGTTCCGTGCAAAAAGCCGAAATTTTAGACTTTCTTTCCCCCGTGAAACCCTTTTCTCTTTTCTAACCTCTCTCCCGCGGCGCCGCGAAACCCCTTTCACTTTGTCATTCCGCCGTTGCCGTGAACGCTTCTCCGTGAAGCCATTGCCGCCTCTCCACGCCGCCAAAAGGATCGTGAAGCTCGTCGTCTCCGCGAAGAGGATCGTGAAGCTCGTCGTCGCCACCTTCCACTCTTCCTCCATGAAGCCCGTCGTTGCCGTGAAGCTCTCTTCGTTGCTGTGAAATTTTTCGTTGCCGTGAAGCTTGTCGTCGCCGCCTTCCACTCTTCCACGAAGGTCGCCGCCTCTCCGTGAAGTTCGTCTCTTCCTCCACGAAGCTCGCTGCCATTTCCAAGTAAGTTCGAGCTTCCTTCATTCCTTGTTCCCCTTCATTCCCGCCCGCCGCCATTGCTGCTTCCAGGTCCATCTCGGTCGACAATTAATCGACCGAGAGACCACCTGGACGCTGCGCGCATGTGGTCTCTCGGTCGACTAATTTTCGACCGAGATGGACCTGGAATTTATTTATGTTGGAGCTATAAATGTTTTAATCATATTTGCTGTAATGTTCACAAATAGTTCTGAATATTATAATGATTTCAATCTTTGGACTGTTGGAAACGGCCTTACTTTACTAATTTGTACAAGTATTTTCCATTTTATATGATTTGATAACCCAATAATAAAAACATGCATGTCTTTTTTCATATGTAATCATTATATAAATTTTAGAAATTAATACTAGATTAGACATGTGTACTCCTACATTGACACTTTAGGGTTGATGTATGATGTTTAACTTAATATATAAATATGAAAATAATACATTTATATATTAACTTAGAAACCCGTTCAAAATTTACTCATTACGAGTAAACTTTGGATAGTCCCCAGTTTGGGACTGTTTTTGGATATTTTAATCTGACTTAGGATGTACCTGTATAATGTATGTTTAGTTTTGTAGATTATTTTAGTAGGATTTCTCCATTTGTTCTCTGGGTACATATGTGAGTGGTTATTTGCCATTTACATCGGTGTACTTGGAGAACTGAGGGGAAATGCTGCTGAAATTTTCTTCAAAACTAAACATACATTATACAGTTACTAGTGAGATTAAATATTAAAAAATGGGATAGGTGGTACACTTTCTATTAATAAAAACTTAAAGATTATTATAGTATCAATATTAAACTGTTAGTTTTATAATTAATTTTAATGTGATATAGAAAATAGATCGAAGTTGGATGTCTATCAAGAACCGTTGCAGTCCAGAGTTTGCCAAAGGTCTTGATGAATTTATCAGATTTGCTGAGGAACATAGGAAACTGCCTACAGATAGGCTATATTTTCCATGTAGAAATTGTTGTAACAATTTGAAAGTTGATACTGGTGAGGAAATTAAGAATCATGTCATATGCAATGGGTTCATACAAGGTTATAATGAATGGTATTGGCATGGAGAGAAATTGAATTATGGAGCAGAAAATGTCGATACTAATAGTTGTGGCATAGAAGATATAGATAATGATGATAATGTTAATGATGAACCGATTCAAGATGACTAGATTCAGGATGATATGATTGATGAGATGCTACATAGTTGTCAGGACAATGTCATTGATCTACCTTCTTTATTTGCAAACATTGTCCATGATGCTGAAAAACCATTATATAAGGGTTGTACTAAGTTCACGAGGTTGAGTGCTGGGATGTGATTATACACTCTTAAAGCTCAAAACCGGTGGAGCGATAAGAGTTTCACTTCACTGTTGTCTTTGTTAAAGGAAATTCTTCCTGAAGGCAATGAGCTTCCAATTTCAACATATCAAGCAAAGAAAATAATGTGCCCAATGGGAATGGAGGCTAAGAAGATTCATGCATGTCCAAATGATTGTGTGTTATTTCAGAAGGACTATAGTAATTTGATAAATTGTCCAAAATGTGGTGCGTTAAGGTATAAGATTACAAATTCAGCTAAGGCTAAAAATGGCTATCCTGCCAAGGTGATGTGGTATCTACCAATAATACCACGATTTCAACGCTTATTTGCTAATACAGAAGATACGCAAAATTTGTCTTGGCATGGGGAGTTAAAGGTCAATGATGATGGAGTCCTACGACATGCATCTGATTCACCACAATGGAAGAAAATTGATTTATTATACCCTCAATGAAGGATCTGAAACTGATAGGTCTCAAATCTCATGATTGTCACACCTTAATGCAACAAATTTTACCTGTGGCTATTCGATCTATATTGCCGAAGCATGTAAGGTTTGCAATCACAAGACTCTGTTTCTTCTTCAATGAAATATGCAACAAAGTGATACATCCTGATACTCTCGATAAATTACAGAAAGATGTAATTGTTACCATGTGTCAGCTTGAAATGTACTTTCCTCCTTCATTTTTTTGATATCATGGTTCATCTTGTAGTACATATTACAAGGGAGGTGAAGATGTTGGGTCCAATTTTCTTACACTAGATGTATCCATTTGAACTCTACATGAGTGTTTTTAAAGGTGATGTTCAGAATCGTTATCGTCCTGAAGGGAGTATTGTTGAGGGTTACGTGGCTAGGGAGGTGATGGACTTTTATAATGATTTTTTGAATTGCAATGAAACTTGTAGCGATAAAAAAAATTCCCATCACACTGGATCTTATTGTGGCAAAGGAACTCTGGGAGGACGAGTGAAAGGAATCAGTCGTGAGTTGTGGGAACAAGCACATTTGTATATTTTACACAACATCGATGAAGTTTGTAGCTACATCACAGAACACAATGATCTTATCAAGAGAAACCATCCACGATCCAGTTCAATGTGGCTTGCAAGAGAGCATAATTGAACATTTATTAGGTGGTTTGAAGAGAAAGTATTTAATCAACTATCTGAATCACCAAATAATGTTGCTGAGAACATAAAATGGCTCACCTTTAAGCCAAAAATGGATGTCATGTCATATGAAGGTTATGACATTAACGGATTTTCATACTACACAAAGCGTCAAGATGAAAGTAGTGTAGTTCAAAATAGTGGGGTCACTGTTAAAGCTTGTTCTTTGTATTTTGCTAGTGCCAAAGATAAAAGACCACGAGAAGCTGAGATGTCATATTACGGCGTCATTGAGGACATATGGGAAATGGACCATACAAATTTTCGAGTTCCTATATTTAGGTGTAATTGGGTTGACAACAATAAAGGAATTTTAGTGGATGAGTTGGGTTTCAAATTGGTGAATTTTGAAAAGATTGGTTTCAAAGATGAGCCATTCATCATGGCAAACCAAACAAAACAAGTATTCTATATTGATGACCCGGAAAATAAAAATTGGTCTGTCGTTCTTAATGGAAAAAGACAGTTTACTGTAGATCCTATAAATGAAGAAGAATACTAAGAAAAGTATGATGATTCCAGTCCATTCTCAGTTGGTTTGCCAAGTGTAAATGTTGAAGATAACACCGATGAATATTATAAATGTCAAGACCATGCTGAAGGAATTTTCCTTGACTAACAACTCAACCAATACTAAAGGCATGTATTCTTTGAATTATTTATTTTATTATCATGTATACCTTATCACTTGTGCTTTTATTATCACTTATTTTTTTTATCATGTATACTTGCAGGTTCTAAAATGGCGAGTGAAGATGAACATTTTGAGCATGAGCACCATGGAGATGAACATTCTGAGCATGAGCACCATGAGGATGGTAGTGGTGATGCTAAGAACTGTAGAGGTCCTACATTGATGCGTAGGCTGCAGGAGCTCAGGGCTAAAGGGGATAAATTGCCAGTCCAGTTTGATATGACAGGAGCACCTGTTGGGGAACATGCTAGTGCTTTCAATCATTACGTAGGGGCGACCGCGTGCACTAAGGTGCCAATAGATATAGAAAATTGGCATAATGTTCCTAATGCCAAAAAAGACCTCATATGGAAAGATATATCTTTGAGTGGAAGTGATATGTTTTTTTATCTATTGATTCTAATTTAGTTTTCTTGGAATTAATTCCTTTTCAAAACAACATTATTAATTGCTTCTTTTGTATGTATAGGGTGTTTTTCATCTAAATGAAAAAGATCACAAGAAAAGAGTGCTACAACGTTGTGGTGTACGATGGAGGGGTTTTAAGACATATCTTGTAAGGGAATTTATAAATAATCCTAAACAAAAGAAGAAAGATACAGATGCATATATTTTTATTGATCCTGAGGTGTGGGAAAGATTTGTTACATCTAGGAGATCGGAAGAGTTTCAGGTAATAAAGATTGTGATGTATTGTATGAATATTTAATTTTATACAATTAAGGAGGTGAATCTTTGTATACATGTTTGCCAAGTCTAAATTGCAATACCTCGTTTTAAATGATCAGGCTATTCACCAGGCTCAAAAGGAAAGACGGGCTAAAAATGTGCATGACCATCGCTTGGGGCCCGGTGGTTATGCCTTCCGCCACCAACTACAAGAGAATCAATCATCTTCTGGAGAAGAATCTAGTACAACTCAAGTTGAGCGACCACCCCGACACATGACATGGATTGATGCTAGAAAGAATCTAGCCGGTGAAATTGTCAACCCTGTAACTAAGGAGGTGGCACAAAAGATGGTAGGTTTATCCCAACTAAGTAAAGAGTAACTTCCACAAACTTAGATTTATTTATATCTAATTGATATTGTGGTTTAATATTTTTATTAACTATGAATAGATTGATCTCCACGAGCAAAGGAAGGAAGGAAAGTTCATCCCAACTGGCTACATGGATGAACTAGTCGTTGCTCTTGGTACGAAGGAGCATCCTGGCCGTGTTAGGGGATTAGGAGCTGGCATAGGATTCAAGTCTTATTTTGGCCCTTCGCAATCTAAAAGAGGTCGTGCAGGAGGTCTTACACAAGAGGATGTTGAAGCATTAGTAGCGCAGAAAGTAAAAGAAATAATGTCTTCATATCAGCATACTCAACCTTCTCAACCTATTCATACTGCACGTCTCTCAAGTGATGAGGTACAAGCCCATGCTACAGTTGTAGAAGGTCATGGGAGCACTCCCGATGAACCACCACAACAATCTGCAGTAAGTTTTTGTTCTATATGTTGTGTTATTAGTATGATAAATATATGATAATATATAGTTGTAACATGTATCTGTTCTACTGTTTCTTATATAACTTATATTATTTCAATCTAGGTTGGTATGAACTGTAAACTTGCAGTGGAGGTCCCAGAATATAATGTTGTGGCAGCGGGCAAAGTGTACAACCTTGGTGGTACATTGCATTGCCAACAAATTACTGATGACATCTGCCGTGTGTCCATCCATCTTGTGTATGACGGAATGGGGGACAAACCACTACCCATACCTAATCCTGAATATAGTACAGTTGAAGAAGATGAGGGTGCTATGGTGGGTTTGCCTAGACACTTGGTTATCAATGACAAGGTATACCTTATTTCTACCATATTTTTCATTTTGACTGCATATATGAACTCATATAATATAAGTATGTAATTTAATTAACAGGTTTGTAAACCAAAAAGTAAAACTTCTGCTAGTCGTCCTCCTATGCCCAAGCCATCTTTCATTTCCGAAACTACATTCGACGAATTGGGAAGCAAATCTAAATGTTTGTGTCGATACTTAGCTAACCAAAGATCGGGATCAAATATGATGGTCAAGTTAACAAAAGATGCAGTTGGGAGGGACTTTGAGAATTTTATTTTTCTTGACGATATTATAGAATTGTTCTGGTATGATTGGCTGAACACTTCGATAATAGAAGTATGGATAAGGTAAGGATCTATCAATATATATATAGAAAATTCCAATACAAATTTTTAGCTTATTTTTACATATGAAAATAATTACAAATGTTTAACAGCCATTTATATACCGAGGTCACCAACTTTGATATAAAGAATATTGCATTCTTAGTTCCTTCGGTCACTAGTCAGGTGGAGACAAATAATATTAAGGAAGTGAATGAGTACTTCTCTGATGCATTCAAATATTTTGCTAGTGAGGGGAAGGAAATTATCCTAATTCCTTTTAACGTCCAGTAAGTATTATTATTCAATATAATTTTAATAATGAATGAAACTATTTATTTTAATGTTTGTTTTATTCTTACTCAGAGCTAGACATTGGGAATTACTGGTGATTCTCCCAAAATTGATGACTCTTTATTATCTTGACCCAATGGGTAAAATAACAAGGAGTCACAAACTGAAATTGTCAGCTATGGAGTAAGCATAAATTTAATCAATTGCTTCAACATGATATTTTATTTAGAATGTCTATTTTACCAACTATTGTTTAATTGATAGGGGTATAAAGGCTTTTCGTGAAGCTGGAGGACAAATACCCACAAAATTAAAGACATTGACTTTGAAAAATGTCAAGGTAGCTACTTTGACAACTGCTTAGTCTTATATGTAATAATTTTTCAATTCTAATATGTCAACTCTTATAGTATTATCTCAACTGCTGTTTATAGTAGTTTACTAACATTAAGTATAATTCGTTATTTGTAGTGTCCTATGCAAAATAATGACTGGACTTGTGGCTACTATGTAATGAAATACATGCAAGCTATTGTCAAACAAGCATCACATGACATTCAGACTATAAGTCAGGTAATAAAGAATAACATCATAAATTTACAAGTGATTGTAGTCATTTTATATAAAATATCAGCATGTGCATTTTCTGTTACAGATCTTTACAACTCAGCCTTACACACATGTGGACTTGAATGAATTCCGAGAAGAGTGGTCAGAGTGTTTTATAAGTGAAGTCGAAATAGTATTGGTTTAAATATGTCGGCTCCATTTATGTATGTGGTTTGAGTACATACTCTTTCATATTTTTACTTTTGTAATATGTCATCTCAGACTTGCACTCTATCATTTTGTAAATTATGATATTTATTATCATTTTTGTTATGAATGTGTGGTTTTGAATGGTGACGGTTGAGCATCAATGCTCCCCTCTCCCAGAATATATGAATCTTCTTGTTCTTCTGTTCTATATCAATTTCTGTAGAATTTTTTTTAAAAAAAATCGTAACTTCTAGCGTCGGTTTTTTAAATAACCGACCCTATAGATTGAATTCATTGTACACTCTTCGGTCGAAATTTTTTTGACCGAAATAGAACTTCTAACGTCGGTTTTTGTAAAAAAAACCGAGTCTACATGTCCTCTATAAGGTCGGTTTTTTTGAAAAAACCGACCCTAAAGATTGAATAAAACATTTCAGTGTAAGACTCGGTCGACAAACTTCTCGACCGAAATACTATCGGTCGAGAAGTTTGTCGACCGAGTCTTACACTGAAATGTTTTATTCAATTTTTAGGGTCAGTTTTCTCATAAAACCGACCTTATAGAGAGTTTTCGGTCGAGACCGAAATATTTTCGGTCGACAATTTTCTCGACCGAGAGTTACCACTGAAATGGTATTCAATCTTTAGGGTCGGTTATTTCATAAAAACCGACCCTGTAAACGTTCTCGGTCGACAATTCTCTCGACCGAGAACGTTTACAGGGTCGGTTTTTATGAAATAACCGACCTTACAGACTCCTTTTTTCTCGCATAGGTCAGAATTTTTACAACCTCTTGCGTCGGTGTTTACTCTGTAAGGTCGGTTTTATTTGGTTAAATAATCCGACGCTATAGACTAAATTCTGTAGCGACGCCCACCTAGGCGTCGGTTAAAAAGTGACGCTACAGGCTTTAAAAAACCGACGCTACATATCATTTTTGTACTAGTGTTAGGGCACAAGTATTACATGATATATCCAGCTAGTTGTTCGTTCTCTGTGCTGTGTTCTGCACGCCGGGTGACGTGCGAATGAGGTTCTCTCTTCGTTCACTGCACTAGTGCTAGCTGTCGGTGCCCCCATCAACCCATCCACATTTGTTTCTTTTTACCCTAGATATAAAATACCCCTCTACTCAGCCAGCCTTAGCCTCGACTCGCCGCACCCATTCCCCCCTCTTTTTGGTTTACCCACAAACCCTAGCAGCTACAGGAGCACACAACCATAGCCGTGTGAACCCATCCGGTATGGTAGTCGTGTCCGAGTACCTGTTGTCTGCGTTGTTAGAATGTCTTCAATGCATTCTAGGTACATATGTATGTGAAGTCGGGGTTCAACAGCTCTGATCTCATTCTGCAAACTCATATTGATACGAGTCGAGAAGCATATGCTGGCGACATGTGAATTATTCATCAATTGCAAATGAGGAAGCATACGGTGGTTGCATGCTACAGTAAAGGCTTATATCATTGTTCCACTGAGTCGACACCATTAATCCCATGGATTTTTATTTCTCCGCTCAATACCATTGCTTTCGTGGTCTTTTTGTTTTGTTATTCTTAGTACCAATCATTAAATGTGAGGAGCAAGATTTGATTTTTTGTACAAAAAGCTCTGATTTTTATTGTTACAGACTTCAGACAGTTCGATGAGCTCACCCCTGGAATATATACTACTAATATGGTGGAATATATACTACTAATATGGTGCCACTTCACATGGCGATCATCATCTTAGATCTTGACATGGCTGAGCATTTGTGCTTGTTCTTGCCATGAGTTTCTTTTATACTGTGTGCATTTGTATGTTCTTGACTAGAAACAAAATATCATGTACCGTATCTAGACTATTAATGATTTGTAGGTACTAAAGACCATTCGTATTGCCAGGAATTCTGGAGCATATAGCTGTAATTAATCGGAGAAATCTAAAACTTGATCAGATATACACACTCCTCGAAGATTTCAAAGTGCACGAAGACAAGCTACCCCTTTACTTAATCAATTAGGTGTTTACAGATTGATTATTAGGTGTCTTTAAACATGTATATTTTCTTTTTTGTGAAATAATGTACTCCTCTATTTATCCCGTGAAGGGTTATGCTGTAAAAATTATAACTAAAAAATATGAATGAAACTTCTATGTTCGCTATTTGTCCTGATCATGTTACATATAAACGTATGTTAAGTCATTTCTTCCCATATTTTTTGCCAACGTCTTATCTTCCTTGTAATCGGTTGGCGTCAGTAATTTGTTAATGAGTATTATATTGGGTTACTCTGTTGTTTATTCGGTTACTCAAATTTGAAGGGTTAATGATTTCTGAAATCTTGCTGAAAGTAAACATATTCTTTGGATCTATGCTATGGCCAATCATCGGCTGTATGAATTTGATGAAAATATAGATCAGATACAAATCAAAGAACTGAAGTTGTGCTTAAAAAATAATATTAAAATGAATCCCTATATTAATTCTATTAAACAAAATTTTGGGTTTGAACAAACAGAGTCATAAAACTACCTTGTGCCAAAAGAATAATATAAGTATTATTTCTCAATATTACTAATGTATGGAACTCAAATTTGGATATTATCTGAATTCGAATATCAAAATTCAAATTTGTATTCGGAGTACATTTTAGAATTCATCAGATATTAGATCGGATATTGAATGGGTACAAAAAAATTGGATTCGGATTTCGGATATATGTATATCCGATTCGAATTCGATCCGTTTATAGGTCTAATTCTTTGTCTCGACCAAGTGATGTCTTGGTGTTGTTGTAACGACCATAGATGGTGATCCTTGGTGGGTCATGACCATGACCTTGTTGCGTGACCTAGATGGTCGAGACCCAACATAGAGTGTATCACCATCTCTTGCATGTATGTTTTAAGTGGTTGCATGTTAGTTTCTTGAGTGGACGAGTGTCCTCGTGGAACCCTATCTTGTTGACACCTCATCTTTCACCCTACCTCTCTCCTCCTTTGCTACATAAACCCTCTTCTCTCCATGTAAGAAATTCTTTTCGATCATCTTCTTCCTCTTCCCTTGCTTGGTCATCCTTGGAGCCTTGAGGAACAAGATCTGATCTTAGAGCTCTTGGTGGCCGAATTTCTCTTGCATGTGGTTCTTGTGGTGATCTTTGCTCATCTTCAACCTTGGCAAGTATATGACTTTATTATGCAACGTTTTCTTTGGATTTCCCACCCCACCTTCCTCTCCTACCTTGGCCTTAGACTATGTTTTGACATGGTGGCCGGTCTTGAGAAGAGAGCTCCTAATCACAAGGGTAATAGGACATGTTTTGACAAGGCGACAACCAAGTGAGAGGGAGTTTCTCCTCTCTTCTCTCTTTCTTTATCTAGTTTGGCCTAGGGTTTCTTCCATGACCCTTTTCTTGAGCAATCTTTGACCATGATGTCTTTTCCTTCTTGAGGTGTTTTGTGTCCGAGAGTGGAGTTTCTTTTCCCTTAGTGATTGTGTGCTTGGATCTTGCAATCCTTGGAGCAATCTTCCTTAAGGTGGGTGATATAACCCTTAATCCTCTCTATTATTGCACATTTCATACTTGCATGTTTCTTTTTATCCTCTCTAAATGTGCCCCTTATGTGCTAGAAGATGATACCATGCTCTAGAACTTGATTCGTGGTAGTTATCATGCTTGGTGTGCTTGGAACCCAAAACCCCAATTTGTATGTAACTGATTTTGGTGATGATGGTGATTTTCTCCTATCCTTTGACTTTAGTTTTGCTTGCATGCATGATGGTCATGTGTTTTGATGTGCTATGATGGTTGGGTTCTGTTTTGGAAGTATTAGATGTGGTTCTCTCTCTTTTTCATAAGGCTCTTTCATGGTAGTTTCATGATGCAAGTTTTAGGGTTCTTGGTGACCATTTTGCATGAGGCTTCTCCTCCACGTTAAGGACATGTTTTCCTTGGTTTCATCTTCTATTTTGCTCATGCTTAATCCCTATTTTAGTGTTGTTCTCTTGCCTTAGTGGTAGTTTGGCAAAAGGGGTCTCTGCACCATGTTTTAGTTGAGGTTGCGATACCTTGATGCTTGGTTTGGTTTGGGTCACCTAGCGTCGCGACCATGACCTAACTCTAATAGGTTGTGGGACGCGACATGCCTAGATGTTTGTAGTCATGACATGGCCTAGTTTTGGAGGTTGAAACAACCTTGGTTTTCGGTTGATTCATAACCTTGTTCTTGAGGTCGCAACACCTTGGTTGTAGATGGTCAAGACAACTTTAAGAGTGGGTGATCGCAACCCACATGGGTGGTGGTCGCGACATGTACATGGTGGATGGTCACGATGCATGGATGATGAATGATTGATACATGTTTTTTAACACATAATTAACACATGTATATGAGTAATGAATGAGCCATGTATTGTGCTATTTGGGTGGTTACTTAATCAACCCTAATCATGATCCTTAACCCTATAGTGTTCGAAGGATATGGGAGATGTCGTACCTAGGGTTTAGTGACTGAATATAACTATATGACCCTAATCAGCTATGTGTGGAGCCTTAGCCCCAATCTAGGGATAATTGACTTGTTTTCCTTGCTCTCTCAGAATGCATATGATGATATGATGTTTCTCTTTTCTGTTTATAAAATGCTAACCTTGCAGGTGAGATGAATGCCATGGCTTGTATATGCAGTGGTGATGATTACATGAAATAGGGTGGTCCTTATACACATTAATAATGCATAGTTTGGTGATGTACATGCAGGGTTTATGTGATTGGGTCCTATGACCTGGTGATGGCTTAATTTTCTATTGAGAAGTGATAGCCTCTAGTGATGTAAATGAGGGATTTATATCCCACAGTGATGTGCCATTGATGTTTGGCCTCGAGAATAGATTTGTTACAAGTACCACATGGTGATTGTGTGACAAGTTCACACCTTATACGTTTTATGTCTTCTGGAGTTGTACTATACCCCTTTTTCTTGTAGAGTTTGTTATGGCTTTATACGATGTAACTTGATTGATGCTAAAAGGAACTCATTTGGCTAACTAATCAAGTGAATCCCTAATCATGTAGGTGCCATGTGCCATAGGTTCTTTCCACTGTCAGCTCTAATTACTGAATTGGTGAAATGAGTATAACTTGGAGCGCATATATTTGAATATGTTGGGGTGCAAGTTGAGTATTTCCTTACATCCACAATTACTGGTTGTGTGAGACGGCCATGCGTGAGCCGATCTCCCTGTGATATGGATAACCATGTGTGAGCCACTCCTTTTAAGAACGTCCATGCGTGAGCCTGTTCTTCTAGCGTCGTTACCTGTACCAAGGTGGACTAGGTGTTTATATATGAATGACCATGCATGTGTCGATCCTTTTGTTGACTATATGTCACCTTTTGTAGTTGAATGTATGTCTCTGCGGTGTTTCTCTTGTGCTGACCAAGAGGTGTGGAGAGGTCATAGATTCTGACTCTTCCATTTGACCTTGTATGGAACTAATTTTGACTTAGCAGTGGTCAATTGGATTTGGTGGTGGTATGACTCGAATCCTCGGGGCAACAATAAAATTTGTAACGCTGCCATGTAGCATATTTGCATAGGGTCAAATATGAATAACTTTGGTTGAGCCCTCTGCCTTATCTTTTTATTGGTTTCTTGAATTATAAGACTATAAGAGAAGTCAATTGTTATACATGTTCTTCATATTCTTTTTTAGAATATAAATTGATCTATTGTCAGGGGTAGTTTCCTAGTCTTGCTTCTACCTTATCTGTTGATTTCATATCATTTAGTTGAATCTGCTCAACCTACTTAGTATGTTATGTACCTACTTAGCTTAACTATGCTTTTAATAGACTTTGGTGGAGAGTTATATCTCTTGCTGGGACGTTTGGTCTTATCCTGTGGGTTTCTACATCTTTTAGGTGGTCGAGCATGAGGGAGTAGAGATCATGCTATTTGTGCTGAGTAGCAAGAGGACCAATAGTTGCAGAAAGGTTGGACATGCTTCTTGTATATAGAAGTGGAGTCCTACATGTCATCCCTGTACACTTAGGTCTTTGGTGAGGTTTTTGTTGTATGTATCGGTACGAGTTTTTAGCTTTATGCCCGTTGTTTTATAGAAATGGCATATATGTATATGAAAAGGTAATCATGTGTGACATGATGTAGTTATAGAGCCAGTGTACAATATATTGTATAATATTTTGGGCAGGTGATGTGCAATACATGTGGCTTTTATGGACTCATGTGTAATATGTTGCAACCTATATTGTTATATGGAATCAGTTTTAATTTCATGTTTTTATGGTATCCTGGATGTTTAGTTTTAGTTCTATAGTTTGGTTTTGAGTAATATCATTTGTGGCACGTTGGGGTGTCACAATTACCCTAAGAAACCCTATACTAGCTACTTAGATCTCACACCTAGGAGTAGGAGAAGGGCTATATGTGTGGGAAGATGGGGTTCTACCTAGGGATCCACTAGTTGTACCTAGGAACAAATCCAAAAATAGCCTCACCTATGCTATCTTATCCTAGACTTTGATGGTTGCAAGCATAAAACAACAAACAATTCATATTTTTGGCACAAACCACACGTCGAATCATGGGAAGTAAGATAGAAGTAGAAAACAATCATCATATAATGAAAATATGGAGTTTTACAAGATACATTCCCCCAAAACGGTGTCAAAGTATCATTTTACCCCCAAACAACCCACAAAGGGGGCTTAGCATACATAAAACAAGAAAAAGAAGAGAAAGAAGAAGGAGTAGAAGAGTATGGGGCCATAGAACGTGGTGAAGATTCCTTCTTCACCTCTAGATGTTGTAGCATGAGCTCCTTCCTCCAAGTTGGATGGATGGCATGGAAGTATGGGGTTTTGAGGTGGAAACCCTAGAAAACTAGGGTTTTGAGGTAGTAGAAGGTGGAAATGGAGTAGGGGGAGGATGAAGGTAGGTGAGAGATCTTGAATGCTAAGGGGGCTGAAATAATGTATAACCTTCATGTGATAGCCACCACCTAGGTATATATAGGTGGTGAGGAAGAAGTAGGGTAAGTGGAGGTATTATTGGAATGCAATCTAAAAATAGGTAGGGTTTGGGTAGTCACCACGACCGTGGTAGATGGAGGGCATCCCAGTCGTGGTGAATGGACACTGATGAGATGGAGAAGGTTACAATGGAAGTTTGAGGTGGAGTCTTAGAGGCTCAGTGGCCACGACCATTTTAGATGACACGACTGTGGTGAGTAATGAGTTGTGCGAGCGTGGCGCGGAGCATGACTGTGATGGATGGAGGTGTTCATGGTCATTTTGATGAGGAGGTCGTTGTCGATGCTGTGCCATGACCGTTTTGGAGGCCACGACCGTGGTAAATCCTTGGTTCCTTTTACATCACTGTTGTGATTTTGAGCCATCTTGCCACAGCCGTGGCAGAGTACAATGACCCATGGTGAGGGCTCAATTGCTCATCTTTTCTTTTAACTCCTCCAAATGGTTGCTTTTTGTCTTGGACCAATTGTTTTCCTATATAGGGGATGCTTGGGGAAGATCTGAGTCCAATCTTGGGGGTAGAAACCCAAGGATCCTCTACTTCACTCCCCTTTACATTCAATGTATGTACACAAACCTTAAAAAACACATATAAAGCAACCATAAGTGCATTTGATATGAAATCACATGTTAGGGGAATAACTTGCATTCTAACATGTCTAGATGTGATAAAAGTACAAAAAGACACAACATGGAGCCCTTAAATAGGGCCACATCATTACCCTCTAAATTCATAGAAAATGAAATTGGCCATAACAATAGCGGATGATAAGAGATCTAACTCACCTATGTGGAGAATGCACCTCCAGACCATAAATTTATTTTGCTTCTTTCTCATCTATTATCCCACCCCAACTTAGGAATCATATCACTCATGCTCCAAATTTGGGCACTATGGATCCCACAACCAACAAGCCTCATCTTTGAGTCTAGTATGTATGTGGTTCTATATAAGAAACAATAGTCAAGGTATCATACGTGGTGGTGGGGATCTATAGTTGGTAATAAACAATAGTCAAGGTATCATACATGATGGTGGGGAGCCATAGTTGGGAATTGAGGAGTAGGGGACTATAGAATGGGAAAAGCCTTAATTTCCTGTTCTCAAATGTTTACAATGCACTCTCTTTTATATGACAAGAGAGGAAGGGAGATAAACAACTAGGAAATATGGGATAAAGAAAAGGCTAAAGATAATAGCACACAACACAATATACAACACAAGATAATACATAAAAAACACACCACACACATAACACATAAAGCATATATACTAATACTCCCCCTCAAGATGGAGCATATATGCCAAACATGCCCAACTTGTCCACGAGTGTAGTAAAGCATTTCTTGGAAAGTATCTTGGTGAATATATCAGCAATTTTATCTTATGTCTTGAGATAAGGAGTGCATATACGGACAAAGAGTACATCTTCACATATAAAGTGACAATCCAGTTTTATGTGCTTTGCGTGCTCATGGAAAGTGGGATTACTGGCAATAAAAGTGGCAACTTTATTATCATAATGCATAGGATTAGGATCAGAGTCAGAGATCTCAAATTCCTTAAAGAGTCCTTGAACCCACATTAATTCACAAGCAGTATGGACCATTACCCTATATTAAACCTAAGCACTCGACCGAGCAACCACAACATGTTTTTTATTGTGCCATGTGACTAGATTTCCTCCAATAAAAGAACAATATCCAGAAGTAGATTTTTTGTCACAACGACTGCCGACATAATCAGAGACAAAATACCCAGTAAGTATACAATGCCCATTTCTATGATATAGTAAACCTTTTCATGGAGAGGATTTCAAGTACTTAAGAATGTGACACACAACATCCCAATAACATTGTGGAGGTTTTTCGAGATACCTACTGATAAGTCTAACAACAACAATTATATCAGCTCTTGTCATAGTGAGATAGATAAGTTTACCAACCATGCATCAGTATTGATGGTTATCAGGGTGTGGAGGTGAAGATTCACCATCCAAATTGGTATTGGGATCAAGAGGAGTGCTAGAAGGTTTAGAACCAAGCATACCTACTTCTTATAGAAGGTCCAACACATACTTGCACTATGAGAGGCAGACACCAAAAGACGATCTTAGAAACTTCAATTCCCTAGAAGTAACAGATTTTACCCATGTCTTTAGTAATAAAGTGTTGTTCTAGATATCACTTAGTAGTTGCAATACCTTTAGAATCGTCACCATACAAAATGATATTGTCCACATAAACAATAAGGATAACAAGTCCAGAGATGGTTTTTATAATAAAGAAATAATGATTAGAATGGGAGCGACGAAGTTGAAACTAGATAAGTATTTGCTTAATTTATCAAAACATACCCGTGGACTTTGTTTGAGGCCATATACTGCCTTCCTGAGTCTGCAGACTTTAGAACACTCCCTCTAACTAGAAAAACTAGGTGGTTGTTCCATATAAACTTCCTCATGAAGGTCTCCATATAGGAAGGCATTTTTGACATTTGAAAAAGAGGCCAATCTTTATTAACAACTACAGAGATAAGAACTCTCACAGAGTTGAGGTGGGCCACCGAAGAGAAAGTTTCAAAGTAGTCCACTTCATAGGTTTGTGTGTAACCTTTGGCTACAAGTCAAGCCTTCAATCATTCAATAGAAGCATCTGGTTGATATTTAATAGTAAAAATCCAATGACAACCAACCGTGAAATAATTTTTAGGATGATCAACTAGTTCCCAAGTCTTGCGATCTTGAGGGGTAGTCATTTTAGTTTCCATAGCTTGTCATTAGGTAGGATGCTGAAGAGCTTGTGTAGCATTCTTTGGCACAGAGATAGCAGACAAAGCAGTGGTAAAACATGCAAGACTATCACCAAGATTAGTAGAAGAGAAGAATTTACTAATCGAATATTGAGTACATGAACAAACACCTTTCCTTTTGCTACAGGAAGATGTAGGACAGAGAATACCTACGAGGTGTTTTCACCTGTCGTCGAGGGAGGAATTGGTTGTTGAGGAGCCATAGAGGGGACTGCATTCGTAGATACTTCTGCAATTTTATCAGTGTGATCATATGCTACTACCTCAGGCATAGGAATAAGTTCCACTAGATCACTACATAATGCAGCTCCTCCGTCAGATTAGTACGACATGTTTTCAAAAAACACAACATGTACACTTACAAACTATTGACGCCTGACATGATCATAACACCAATAACCTTTTTGAGTTTGGGAGTAACCCAAAAAGACACATTTAGTGGAGCGAGGGTCAAGTTTAGATATTCCAGGGTGGAGATTCTTAACAAAACATATGCAACCAAAGATGTGTGGCATAATAGAAAATAAGGGTGCATCAAGACAGAGAAGGGAAACCAAGATTTGATTACACAACACAAAAGAAGGCATATAGTTAATTAAGTAGCATGCGGTAGACAACTTTAGGACAGAAGTGTTTATGAACATGCTAGTGAAGAAGAATAATGTGAGCTACATCAAGAAGATGAAAATTCTTCCTCTCTGCCACACCATTTTCTTGTGGTGTGTAAGAGCAAGAAGTCTGATGAATGATACCCCGAGAACTACAAAGAAGATCAACAAATTTTTGCATAAATTCTTGGGCATTATTAGTTCGTATGATTTTAAAAGTAGTTTGGAACTGGGTTTGGATCTCAGCAAAAAAGGTGGTGATAGTTTGTAAAATAGTACTGTGATCTTTTAGGAGAACCAACCAAGTAGCCCTGGATTGATCATCAATAAAGGTCATAAAATAATGATATCCAGACAAGCTAGGAACAGAACATGGTCATTAAATATCGACATGAACAATATCAAACACATGTTTAGAACTAACTTCTTTCTTCTTATGAAAAGTAGCACGAGTTTGTTTGCCAAACTGGCATGATTCACACATAAATTGTTTTTCAGACATATTAGGAATAACACAATGCAATTTTGTAGCATAAGGATGCCCAAGGAAATTGTGCCATTACAAACTCGTTATAGAAGAAGATAGTAGAACTATAGGAGATTTCAACACATCTAGGTAGTACAATCCATCTGGTCCCTCATGGCCCGAACCAATCCTCCTCCTCATACAGAGATCTCAAAAAACACAACCCTCATGATCAAAAGTAATTGAGCATTGATGACTCTTAATAGTTTTATTGATAGATATCAAATTAAAAGGAAAGCTTGGAATATATAAGATGGATTTTAAAGGTATATTGTTGGATAAAGATATAGTTCCAATTCTATGGACAACAGACTAAGTCCCATCCGCAACACTCACAGGAGGGACACGACAAGTGTTAAATAAGGCATTGAAAAGTTTGGAACAACCAAAAATATGTGTAGTTGCACCAGAGTCGATGACCCATTTATTGTTATCAAAAGTAGTAGGAGATGCAAGAAAAGCAGAGGAACCCTCTTCAGTAGTAGACGCTGGCAAGGATAGGCGAGGATGTAGGAGTTTTTCAAACTCCACACGAATCTACTCAACTATGGGCTAAGTAGAACTTGAGGCAGTAGTAGTGGAGTCATCACAAACATCTGAGGAGACCTGATTTGCCCAGGAAAATTTACCATGTTTTACTCAACAACGGTTTTCAATGTGGTTCGTGCATCCACAGAAGTTGCAGAAGCGATTGGCAATAGTAAGTAGAGATTGACTTCGTCCACCAAGAGGTCCACGTCCAGGGGTACATCCACCACATCTATGGCTACGGCCACGTACACATCCTTGACCAGATTCAGAGGAGTGAACCACAAGTATCGAGTGATCAATACTAGTAGAAATCATAGAACGAAGGTGTTGAGCACGCTTGAGAACACCCCTTTGCGTAGGCAAGGGATCACTGGATAAGATTTGGTCTACCACACCTGCAAAGTTATTAGGTAAACCGACTAGAAATTGAACTAGCTGAAGTTCTTCGCACTGCCATTGAACTTCTTTGATAGCAGTAGAGAGTGGATGATATACTTCAAATTCAGCCAGAGTGCAGAGCACTGGTTGTAATAGTCTTCAATGGAGTCGTCGGTGGAATGCTCCTTTTTAGCCAAGCTTTTAAAGATCTCAAAGACTTTCGTCGGGTTTTGCTGATGTGAGTACACATGAGACAGTTGATCCCACATGGTGTTGGCATTAGGTAGGAGAAGAAGAGACTGGCTGATCTTCAGTTCAACATTATTCACCATCCATGTCATGACACTAGAATCCTCTTTGGCCCATTGGTCATAGGCCTGTTTGACTTTGTCATCTGCTGAGTCAATAGGATGATCCTTAACAGTAGAAAAGATATGAGAATAACGCCCTTGGGCTTTGACATACAGTATAAAAGAATCCACCCATAGATGGTAGTTTGATCCATCAAGTTTCACACTCGTAACACAAAAGGTCCTTGAAGGATTTGTTGTTGCCATGGAAGCCATAACAGGTCAAAAGTCATATCTGTATGACTAGATCTAAAATAAAACTCATAGTAGAGAAGCAACAATAGGCAATAGCAAACATAAAAAAACAATATAAGAAGATCTCAGATAACCCGCATAGGGACAAAGATAGCAACAACCAGATCTAAAGAGATCCAAGGAACCCACATAGGGGCAGTAGATATCAACATCAGATCAGATTTAATATATTAGAGAAACCCTCATAGGGGCAGTAGGGATAAGAAAAGACATATGCCTCCATGGGAAGAGAGTCACTCTACCATGTGGCATAGGCAAGAGATGAGGTGAGACCTTTAGGGGTTTCAACGTGCTATTTATGAATCTCTAGAAGAGGGGTCAATGAGTAAGGTTGACAGATGGGGTCGACGGGTGGTGGTCGACGGGTAAGGTCGATGGGTGGGGTCGATGGTTATTGGTTGATGGATGGTGGTCAATAGGAGGTGATCGATAGGTTGGTGGTCGATATAGTCCATAGGAGGGTGTTCGATAGGAGGGTGGTCAATAGGGTGGAGATCGATAAGATGGTGGTGGTCAATTGGATGACGGTGGTTGATAGGGTGGTGGTCGATAGGATGTGATTGATAGGGTGTGATTGATAGGGTGGGGTCGTTAGGTGGGGTCATAGGGTGGGGTCGATAGGGTGGGGTCGATAGGGTGGAGTCAATAAGGAGGGGCCGATAGGGTGGAGTCGATAAGGAGGGGTCAATAGGGTGGGGTCGATAGGTGGGGTCAATAGAGCGGGGTCGATAGGTGTAGGGTGGTGGTCGATAGGAGGAGGGTGGCAGTAGTGAAGGTGATGGAGGTAATGGTGGATGTGGTGGGGTAGACAGTGAGGATGGATTAGGGAGGATAAAAAATGTCTGATACCATATAGAATGGGAAAAGCCTTTATTTGTTGTTCTCAAATGTTTAAAATGCACTGTCTTATATAGGATAAGAGAGGAATTTTTGGTAATATGTATACAATTACCACGATTGATAGAGCAATTTTTGATTGTAATTTCCAGTAAGATAGAAATAAATATAGATAAAATTGCCAATACGGGTTCACAATCAATAACATCTTCACCATCAAGAGTAACAATTAGTCGAAGAAATGGCCCGAACAAAAGAAGGATCATCTTTGGCCAGATTTAGAGCGTGAAAACAGAAAGGATAGGGCCGGTCATTATTCCTCATCTACAAATATCCAAATTTTTATGCCTAATACCCCATAGATAGTTCGAACCGTATAGGAACAATCGATCGAAAATGTCTGATACCATATAGAATGGGAAAATCCTTTATTTGTTGTTCTCAAATGTTTAAAATTCACTATCTTATATAGGACAAGAGAGGAAGGAAGATATAGAACCAAGAAATATGGGATAAAGAAAAGGCTAAAGACAAAGACAAGTTTATAGCACACAACACAACACACAACACAAGATAACATATAACAACACACACAACACATGATAACGCATAAAGTGTATACACTTATAGGGAAAAAATGACGCTCTCATACGAACTCCACTAACGACACATGCTAAATCAAGAAGCATTTCCTGTGACACCTAAACCCCTAAACCTAGGTCTAGGATGCCACTATAAAACAACTTAGGAACCTAAATCTCTTACAAGAATGTAAAATAGCCAAACAATTTTGTATCTTTCCCATTCTTATTTTGTTTGACAAAAATAGAAATTGTATCGACAAGATCATACTAGAAAGCCACAAGTAATATCACAAACTTAACATGATGTGCATGTAGACAAGGTTTTTCTCCTATTAAATCATTTCTAAAAAATAGGGGACTAAACATTGGTGGGTTATAAAATCACATTAGTTCTCTCTTACTCATCCACAAGACTTGAGTGGGATACCATACCATAAGTAACTATCAATAATGACTAAACAACTACATTATTATATCAAAAAGTGAGGCTACTCTTGGTCTTTGTGTTGATGTTCAAGAATACAAGGTGGCTTGAAAGTCTTCTTCAGTTGAGGGTGTGAGATAATGGCTTAGTGAATAAAACATCTCCGAACACCAAAATTAAATAGTTTTTTGATAATTGGAAGAAAACATGGGATGTATACTAATTAAAGAGTTGTGACAATGTACACTAGTAAGCATTAGAATATTAGCATTCTTCTTGTAATTTAAGGACTTCAATAGTATGCATACTATACTAATAGGAATGTGAAAGTAAAGGACTACAACTACAACAACACATGCATGATACAATTAGAGTGTCAATGAGAAACAAACAATGAGTAATGAACAATGAATAATGAGATAGTTAGTAAAGAACATCAAAAGAAAAGTACTAGGTGACTAAGATATACATGTGGAACACTCTTTTGCCAAAAGTGGGATAGAGTTTCAAATTTCAATGATAGTTAATACATGACACCATCACCAACATCAATGAAGACATATGGGTGTACTACTACACGGGGAGGATTGTAATTTCCCATATTCATCAAGGATAAAAAATTGCTTTTTTAGAACCGATGAATCATTTGATACTTATATTCTAGATTTGATGTCTTCATATCCCTTTTGAGTCAAACATTTTCTTGAAAAAAATTTCATTTTTCTATTATCAATATTGTTGTTTAGATCCTACGGTATTCCTCACAAATGTAGGGATCAGTAACCCCTTTCTAAAATCTAATGAATTCTAATTTATACATGCATGTCGAAGGTTTTAGTAAAAGAAGATAAGTTTTTTCTTCTTTAATAATTTAGAAGAGGTGCATGAAAAACATGTCATGTGTAGTATTGAATAGAGAAAGAAGCGATGACTCCTCTTATGAAAGTCTCCAAATTGACTTATGTAGGTAATTTCTTGAATCTTCACACTGAATCTAGATGTACAATATGAGATGAAAAATTGTTATAGACATTAGGTATATATTAGGCAAGAATATATGTATCATGTATGTTATGACTTCAGAGTGTGAGCATGATTAATATGCACTATATTATCTAGTTTGTTTCATAAGGCAATATCAAAAGAAAGAAGTCACCGATCAAGTAGTCTCTTCAAAGGATTTTCCAATCCGAACACAAGTTGAAAAAATGACTCACAACAAAAGTGACCCTTTCTAATTTGCATGACGTGTTTATTTTCTACATTTAGTACACATCCGCAAAAAGGAGGAACAACTTGGTAAAGAGAAGAACAAAAAAGTTTGTACATTTTAATATCGACATATGTTGATATTAGGCACATATATTGTGCTTTTTGACATGTGAGAAAAATGATGCATTTGGTGCAAAAGATGATACCATGTTTTTCTCATAAAAATGAAATTACACAACATAAATATTTGATGAACGCATGCTTTCTGTTTAGATATATGTACCAGAATCATGTTGTGGCTGAATACATCAATTGTGTTTTTTTGAAGAACTTGTTTAGCGGGTGATATATTCATTCCCAACCATGTTTTCTATACATGTTTTAATCCAAAAGAAGATTCATCATGCCGATTTCACTTCAACAATTCATTTTTTGTATTCAAACTGAGACATACATAAAATACACTGAATCACAATCCACATGGAATCATGCCAAGTCGATCCATTTACAACAACCTACCTAAAAGAGCCTCAGGGGATCTTCTACATCACCAACTTTCCTTTGATTTTGGTAGTACATACGTCGTTGCTCAATCTTGTATTTGGTAGCATGACTAATATTATGGAATTTTTCTTGTCATGAGAAGTTGGTTTAAATACCACTTGAAAGGAGTAGAAAAGCTAGTAAAATTTTGAACAATGTACCCTTTTATAGAGAAAAACTACAAAATGCAATAAGGAAATTATGCTGTAGATAATCATGCATGAACTTGATAAATCTCTTAACCCTATTGTATAAGTGGAAACAACTTCAAATTGCCTTTGGGATGACCATAAATGAAGTCATATACAACAAGCAACAAGAAGTCCAAACTCCGTACCCTAGAGGAAAATTAGTGACACAAGGCCCAAGATGAGTATTGCCTCACGAAAGCTAGGTAAATACTTGTGCTGCTTGTCCCTTTTCATATAGAAAAACTACCAAACAAATCACACAAGAGACATTACAGTAGAAAAGACCCAATGGCTTTAATAAGTTTGCAATGCCTATGTCCATAAGGAAACATATGGAAATTGTTTTATCATATCCTAATAAAAGAGGCAACTCAAGTAAGCCAAATAAAAACTAATTCCAATCCCTAAGGAAAAAGTAGTGGGACGAATCAAAATACGAGCCCTAATTTGAGAGATTGTCTAATGTGGATGTCCTTCCCATGGGATATGACTATTATAACAAACACTACTATGATAGTTTTGAAGAGAATTTTTTTTTCTAGGGCAGTGCAACCCCAAAAAAGCTAGAATAGGCTAATCAAGATTGCAGCAACACGAACCGCAATATCACTAGCTTCCCAAAAAGAATATGTAAATCCCGATTGTGACCAATATGTACAAATATTCCCACCCCAGATTTATTTTGGATAATATAAATGACAAGTTAGGCCACTCCCTCAACCAAACACAATCCTTATTTAAAAATCATGCCTAAGTTGGTGAAGATGGACATACACTGACCCCTATATCCCTCCCCCAACCTTTTTGTTTTGGGTTTTTTTTTTGGGTTGGTGGGGGGGGGGTGTTGACAGGTGTTTGCACTTGTACTTCTTGTGTAGAGTTGATCAAATGTAATGCAAATTCAATCTGGTCGATTTAGTATGACCAACGAACTAATGACACAAATTTCTTGAATGTTCTCAGAAACAAATTTCTGGACTTCTTTGGGCAATGAATCGGTATACTCCCCGCCCCGGTGGTTTTAGCTGTGGGCGGTCCTCCCCTGTTTGATGGGTTGAATGGCTGCTGACCTTTGATGATCTCGGTGAACTCAGACCACCAACCACTGGACCATTGCGCAATGAGAGGCAGGATGGCCTCAGTATTGAGCAGCGGTTCACAACTGAGTTAGTTGTTGATGCCAAGAATGGATTTCATAAGCTCGTAGAAGAAGAAACTCAGAGACGCCGACGGCAATACCTGCATTAGACGGGAAAGGTAAACAGTCGTCCATCTAAATCTTTTACGTACGGTAGCTGCTGCGCAAAGATATGGAATGTAACCAAACATACGGTACCTGCAGCGTGCTAGGAATGAGGCCGGCGAACAGCGCGCCGACGCCGTCACGCCTCACTAGTTCGGTCATCATGGCCACTATCCCAGCCTGAGCCGACCGTTGCAGCTGGAGGTGTCGGCGAACGACCTCGAGCGGGTAGGTAGCGGCCTCTGCGCAAGCGCCGGCAATGCCGCCGTAAAGCAGCGACCGGGCGACGCCGGGCTCTGCTGCCCCCTCCTCGTTGCCGGTTGGCTTGTGGGATGACTTCAGAGCGTCGTATATGGCGTAGAAGACGGCGTTGGCGGGGCCCATCCCGATGAGAGCCGGCGCGAGGCCGCGGTAGAAGGAGCGGACGCCCTCGTTGCGGAGCATGTGGCGCACGCAGCCACCGACGCCGCCTAGGGCATCGCCGCCTGGAGCTATAAGCCGGGTTCTAATCTGCACAGGTAACAGTAAGAATTTACTATCAGTTGGACCTCCATTGATCAACCGACAGCACCCGCCTCTTCACTGGTCACCGTGCCCGTGCCGATGACATGCTCTGGCTGCGATTAATGCTAAACTCACCGTGTCCAGAGGCAAGCAGAGCACAGTTGCAGTAATGCCGGCGATGCCGCCCCCAACGAGGCGGTCATGGTTGTTGAGCCCGCCTATCTTTCCCGGAAGGCTCATCAGGAAATCGCAGTACATGTCGTAGCAGATGAAGTTGACGCACTTGAACGGGACGCTACGGAGGATGTTCAGCGCGTTGCCCTTCCAGAACCCGCCGGGCCCTTCCGCCAGCCACACCGTGCGGACCACCGTTGTCCAGGCGGCACCCGTGCTCCGGGTCATGCACTCCAGCTTGATCCGCTCCAATGGCGCCACGCAGGTCCTTCAGAAAACAAGAAGACAACGGCGTTTGTTTGACCCTTATCCGTTTGAAGAAATGCGCGTGTACGTACGAATTTACGATTTCACAGGAGAGAAGAGGAGAACTAGTGGTGAAACCTGGAGATTATAGTGGAGACCGCACCTGCCAGGAGGAACTTAGGCATGTCGCCCCAAGTTGTCTTCCTTCGCCCGACGTCCTTGCCGTTCCATTTATCATCATCATCATCGCCTGCGGCTATCTTTTCATGCTCTTGCTGTACAATCCCCTCAGCCTCGCTGGTCGAGCAGACCGAGGCGTCCAATGCCATCGCCGCCTGCTTCTTCGTTCCATGGTTATTTACCAAACGTCTAAAAATTCCGGCTTTCGCATTACAGCTAGCACCGCCGCCGGTGGCCTGGAAATTGGAGAAGGAGAGGAAACAGGGCACGACAAACGGGTCGCCGTCGACAAGGGGCCGCGGCGGCGGTTCGGTCTGGTATCCGGATTGGACGTGAGGGAAATATTTCCTCCCAAGGTTGGAGCTTTCCAACTGGAAGAACATGGCGGCCGGATGGGTTGATAGGGGGTGGGAAAATTGAAGTTTAGTAAAAGGAACGAAAGAGAAGTGGCGCGAGGGCGGACATGGATACGTTATCAATCAAAACAGGGCATTGCTTCTTGTCCATCCATATACCTTGGGATAGCGGAGTGTGGAATCGCATCATCCGAGCGAGCTCCGCGTTGCGCGCGCCCGGGGCTGGGAGGAGGACTTCAACTTTCTTTTCTGTGGTGGAGGGTCTTCTCCTCCATGGGAGGAATTTCTCCGCAGCCAACTGTGGCCACGGAATGCCGCCGCGAAGTGATAAGCGGGGACCCATGGTTGAAGGCATGGGACTTCGGAGAGTGTTTCTTGCTTATTCCAGTCTATTTTTGCACACTGAGTTTTTTTTTTTAATTATAATATCGTTTTATATAGGATCAACAGTTATTCACTTTGTCTAAGTGACGTCTCCTATATGGTTAGATGCTTGACTTGTTATTGAAAGATCTCAATGAAAACCTCTAGAGGGGGGGTGAATAGAGTTTTATGATAATTTAAAACAATTTAAACTCAAACAACCAAAGTAAAAGATAAGAAGAGAGACACAGGTGTTTAGAGTGGTTCCACCTTAGCAAATGCTAAGGAGTCAGTCCACTACCCGGTTGCTTACCCAACCGGGATTTTGAAAGTATTGAATTTTATTACCTTTTAAGGATGTTACATAAAATTACAACACTCTCTAAACACCCTTTGGACAGCCTTCACCTAGAAGTAATCTTGCCAACCTTGAAGCAGCCTTCCTTGGAGTAACTTCAAGCTCCCCCTTGAAGTAGCCTCCCTCCCGAAGTAGCTTCCCGTCAAGATAGCCTTCTGAAGTAGTCCAAAGTCCTCCTCTTCACACGAAGAGCTTCACCCTCTTCCTATATGCAGCCTCCTCCCTGGAGTAGCAACGAAGAGTACAAATATTACAAGGAACAAGAAGGAAAATAAGAAAGTACAACTTATCCTTTTAAGCTCAAGGCTTGAATTGCCTATATCAAGCGTATGGATTTTCCTAGCCAAGGTAATAGACTTGTGGATGCTAGGGTTAGGAAAATCTAGCCTATAGGACGAGCTTGAGCTAGATGGAATATGGCCACGTGATCACAGTGCTCAATTGCTTGTAAAAGATTGCTCAAGAGTGCTTAGAAAGAATTCTCAAGTGTAGCAAAGTGAATTCTAGTGTCCTATAGCTTGTCCTATTTATAGGGATAGCCTAAGTATGCTTAAGGACCTTCTAGATAGTTTCTAGGGGGTTCCAAGTGCTCAATTAGCCGTTAGGAATAGATTGGTCGTTTCTACAACGGCTAATTGCTTTAACTCTGCAGATTCTGTCAGAGACCGTCTCGGTCGACAGATGGTCGACCGAGACACCTACTCGGTCGAGCTTTTCTCGACCGACAGGCTCTCTGAGTGCAACGTTCACTTCCAACTGCCAACTAACTCATTTGCTAAGTCTAACGGCTACTTTAGGTCAATCTCGGTCGATAAGGTTGTCGACCGAGAGTGTCTCGGTCGAGGAGTGTGTCGACCGAGATTGACTCTGTTTCAATCTATCAATTAAGATACTAAGTGTGTGCATGAGTGTGCATAATGTGATCCTATTGGAAGGGATGACTTGTCTAACTATGGTGTGTAGCTAGGGAAGATCCAATGCTTGATTTACATGCAATCTAGGTACTTGTACATTATATAATTGTACAAGTTTTTACAATAGTGATTACATTGCATGAAAATAAAACTATAAACTTATGATCTCCCTAGTTGCTTCGTCATCCACCATAATCCTGCACACTCAAGTAGCTCGTTAGATAAATAAGAATGAAATGTTTGTCATAATCAAAACAAAGGGATTTTATAGATGTCCATTTAGCCAACAATCTCCCCCTTTTTGAAGATGACAAACATTTCCAAAATATGAATAAAGGAAATATAAAACATATAAATGCCATACCTTTAGATTGCCGTTTGGAACTTTTCCTCTTATTTATAAAATGTGTGCTTAGTATCCCCAGTGAATTATGGAACATGAAATCCAGTTCATTTGGGAATATAGCAACTTTCAATGTAAGCCAAGAGTATATTTATGAAACTCATTGATTGAGTTTGTCATAAGTATTATAGTTTTATATATCTCTCCCCCTTTGTCATCTCAAAAAGATAACCGTTTTATTTAAAAACTCCCCCTTCATTAGATATCCCATCAAAAATGAACGAAAAAGATGTCCATTGAATAGCCAAAATGTAAGGCAATAGCTAAGAGGCAACAATTTGCAAATTACCAATTGAAACGTTCATATCAATATTGATACAAACCATAAAAGCATAAGTAGTCGTTTTTAAGAGCCGCAGATATCAAAGAAAACATCCTCCTTAAATTTGTATTTTGCTCCCCCTTAAATGGATATTCCTTGAAGAATATTGATTTTATGCTTGTCTAATTTAGCCACAATATCTCTCAATCATACAAATCTTGTTTAACAATACTAAGGTCATAGCCCTTTTCAAAATAATGTTTGCACATTATTTGGAAAAATCTGTAATCATTCAGATTTGTGTTTATTGTTCATATAAAAGATTTTACAAAGATATATGCAATTATTATGTCAGTCTGAAAACAGGAACCAGGTCGGTCGACCATTGTTCGACCGACAGTGTTTATCGGTCGACTATTGTCTCGACCGAGAAAGGTTCTGGAGAACAGAATTTTCTGCATTTGTTGATTTAATTATAGTAGTAATATTTTTCCTTTGAATTGTTATTACTTCCTTATTTGTTATGCTCTACAATAATGAACCAATGATCCATATTTTGAAGTATGCCAAAATAAATAATCATGTGAAAAGAGTAGCAATTTTCATTCAATAACATGAAGAAGATTACAATCATATGGAATACAACTATTACAACACCAACACTTCACAGGAAAGATTTAAGAATTACATCAATGTCCGGATCTTTCCCAAGAAATGGCTCAGCTCCATAGTATTGGACCAGAGTTTTCCAATCCAAAGCACCAGTTGTAGTCAACGCATATGCTTCCAGGAAAGTGGGGACTCGGTCAAAACGGAAGTGAGCAGCTATGTCTTGCAATTGTATGGAAGAAAATTGAGTATGAGCAAGATCCATTGTTGGTGAAGGTGGAGGTTGATAGTAGTTGTATGAGGGGTTAAATGGGTCGAGCATGCCAGGGTTTAAAGAATGCGGATATTCATCGGTTTGGCCAGGAGAAAGGTTTTGCATTCTTTGATTCAAATATGTCATGGCATGGTGATTGTAGTTTAATTGTTTACTAAGATGGTATTGGGAGCCAGCAATATAAGTAAGGGTGTTTTGGATGGGATCAATGGAAAGGTTAGTAGAAGGAGGGGGTGGTATATCCTGATGTGATGACTCTCCTTCTACTCTTGCCTTTTTATGGCCAAAGTCAATCCCCATTTTCTCTACGGTGTTCTTACTTATCTTTGGTGGTCTACGCTCCCATATATATCCCATATCTTCAATGTTTACCTTAAGAAAATGTTGAGTAATCTGGCATACAAAATCGGCATATGGTGGATTGCCAGAAAACTCAAGCATATTTTTAAGTACTATGCGAATAAAGTTGATGGGAATTTCTTTTATGATAGCATAAATGAGACACATGCGGAAAATGGGAACCTCGGATTTATTGGCTCGTGGATGTATGTTGGTGGAAACAATGAGGTTTACTATTCTACATGCAGGTTTTAGGTTTATAGCATAATAGGTTCCCCTATCTTCATGACAAGTGGTATTGGCTTGAAATATGGCTCTTTTGATATCACTTAAGCTAATGGTATGGTCATCATCGGAAAATAAATTTATTGGATTGCTGGTGGTAAGGTCAAGGAAATCTTGATATTCATCTATATCAATTTCAAGCATGTCAAGAATATCCCCTTCGGAAAATTTAAAACTATGTCCATTGACCATGGAGTAGAAGAAAGTGGTGTCATTTTCGGTGTGAGATAGAAGATTGGCATAGAACTCGTTGACTACCTTAATGGAGTAGGAAGGAAAGGATGGATTGATGAAGTCCTTCATCTTTTGTACTCCAAAGAGATGCTCCAGATCTACGATGTTGATGAAGTCCATCACTTCGACCGGACGTCGGGGAAGAGGAGCTTTAGAGGAAAGCCGAAAGTATCTATCTCCAGCATCTCCGTCGACGAAAGCTATGTCATTGATGATCGTCAGTGGCGGAGTTGCTTCCCTCTCTTCTCTTCTTTTTCTTCCAGCAACTTTCTTCTTCCCACGAACAGTTGATGATGAGGCCATTGTGTTTCTTGAGAGTGGAGAAGAAGCAAGGAAGATTTAAGGGTAAGAGTGCTGAAGGATTGCACGAAATTGCACTAGAGATGGACTATGGAAGCAAGGAAATGCAAGTGTGAGTAAGTGGCTCGTTTTTGCACTTATTTATAGAATTCCAGCAACCCGGTCGGTCGACGGCTCGTCGACCGAGCGTCCGCAACGGTCGAGTTGCAGACGCGCCACTTGGTCCTCCAACGGTAAAGAAAACGGTCATAACGGTCGGGTCGCAACGGTCATATCCAACGGCTATTTCTCGGTCGAGCGCTTGTCGACCGACATTGTCTCGGTCGAGCACTCGTCGACCGACAGTTTGTCTGATACTTAGTCTGTTTAGAATTTGTCGGTCGAGTGAGACGGGCTGACCGAGTGGTTCTCGGTCGAGCATTTGTCGACCGACAAACTTTCTGAGTTCAATTTTTGGCTGAATCTTAATGCAAATCATAGAACATTTTTTGTAGAGCATATGTATATTCCAAGGGAGTAATAATATTTAAGGCTTCTAATTACTACAAATGATTTGACGTTTTGATTTAAAAATATGCTAAGATAAAGTTCAATAAAATAATGTTTAAATAAACAATTTTTATCAAAGTTTATTTTAGGTCGCCCTTGATTTCGACCATAGTGCCCCTTGGTCAATTTTTATTTTAACCAAGAGGCATATTTTGCAGGTTTCCAGTATGAATCATTCATATGCGAAGTATGAGTTCTGCAGATAGCTTGAGACTCATTAAAGTGTACTAATTATGAGAGCTTAATAAGGACATCAAATATGGTGAAGCATACTCAAGAATAATATCCATTCATGAATTTAAGATTACTTTGGATAGACTAAGATATAGAAGCATACAAAAAATTTATTTGAAACATTTTATTCATTGCAAGTATTTCTGAAAAGAATGATTAAATAGAATCTTTCAAGAATAATTTTCACATACAATGCAAAGATTTTGTTATCCCTAAATGTTAAGTTGAGATAGACATAAGAATATACAAATTAAGGTCTATGGTCATATCTCAACTTAGTCGAACCTGTTTAATTTGGGGTTTTTGGGACCCATACCATCTCGACATTCTTTTTCTTGTATGGGCATGAAAAAGAATAATGTCCAAGGCGTGAGCAATAATGACAACAAATTGTATCAACCTCAAGCCTTGTTCTATGGTTTTGATTTAGGTTATTCTTGGGTATATACATTTTTGTGCCTCTAGGTATATAAGCAGATTGACTCGCTTGTGTCCTTCTAGGTTGTTGATGGGATTTCTCATTAGGCTTATAACCTAGTCCTCTTCTCCCTATTTGATGATAGGAATTTTCTAGTATATTATCAAGGATTCCATTGTTGCTTAACTTGCTAACTTTTTGTTGCAACTTAACGATCTCATCCATTCTTTTCTTGATATCTAATTTTGCTTGATCTAGATTGGATGATAACATATTTCTTTCTTTCACTATATTGTCATAATCTACATGGGTGCACAATATAGGTTGTTTTTGAATATCATTTAACTTTGCAAGCAATTCAGTCTTTTCTTGACATAGAAGATCATAGTTAGTCTCTAGAGTGAAAATTTTCACTTCACTATTACTCAGAGATGATTTCAAAGTACGATTGTCAGACATAATGCTATCTTTTTCAAAACCAAGAGTATTCAATTTAGCATATAAATCATCATTTTCGGATGTAAGCTCAAGAAGTCTAGCATTTAGATCATCATTTTCTTTATTTGATTTCTTTAATTTCTTTTTGTATTCAACATATTTGTTATGTGTTTCTTCAATAATAGCAACTAACTCCTCCTTAGGTAAATCAAGCAAACTTACCTCTTCTTCTTCTTCCTCACTTATTGTAGCAACGAAACACTCTTTATGTGCATCTCTTTTCTTTGACCTCCATGGACATTTAGACGTAGAGTGCTTTGTTCCCAAGCACCAATTGCAACTTGTCGAACTTTTGTCCATGCTCCTTTTCTTGTGGTTGTAGTCACCTCCTCCCTTTATTTCTTCAAGACCTTGTTAGGGCTCCTTGAAGCCTGCTCTGATACCAATTGAAAACCTCTAGAGGGGGGGTGAATAGAGTTTTATGATAATTTAAAACAATTTAAACTCAAACAACCAAAGTAAAAGATAAGAAGAGAGACACAGGTGTTTAGAGTGGTTCCACCTTAGCAAATGCTAAGGAGTCAGTCCACTACCCGGTTGCTTACCCAACCGGGATTTTGAAAGTATTGAATTTTATTACCTTTTAAGGATGTTACATAAAATTACAACACTCTCTAAACACCCTTTGGACAGCCTTCACCTAGAAGTAATCTTGCCAACCTTGAAGCAGCCTTCCTTGGAGTAACTTCAAGCTCCCCCTTGAAGTAGCCTCCCTCCCGAAGTAGCTTCCCGTCAAGATAGCCTTCTGAAGTAGTCCAAAGTCCTCCTCTTCACACGAAGAGCTTCACCCTCTTCCTATATGCAGCCTCCTCCCTGGAGTAGCAACGAAGAGTACAAATATTACAAGGAACAAGAAGGAAAATAAGAAAGTACAACTTATCCTTTTAAGCTCAAGGCTTGAATTGCCTATATCAAGCGTATGGATTTTCCTAGCCAAGGTAATAGACTTGTGGATGCTAGGGTTAGGAAAATCTAGCCTATAGGACGAGCTTGAGCTAGATGGAATATGGCCACGTGATCACAGTGCTCAATTGCTTGTAAAAGATTGCTCAAGAGTGCTTAGAAAGAATTCTCAAGTGTAGCAAAGTGAATTCTAGTGTCCTATAGCTTGTCCTATTTATAGGGATAGCCTAAGTATGCTTAAGGACCTTCTAGATAGTTTCTAGGGGGTTCCAAGTGCTCAATTAGCCGTTAGGAATAGATTGGTCGTTTCTACAACGGCTAATTGCTTTAACTCTGCAGATTCTGTCAGAGACCGTCTCGGTCGACAGATGGTCGACCGAGACACCTACTCGGTCGAGCTTTTCTCGACCGACAGGCTCTCTGAGTGCAACGTTCACTTCCAACTGCCAACTAACTCATTTGCTAAGTCTAACGGCTACTTTAGGTCAATCTCGGTCGATAAGGTTGTCGACCGAGAGTGTCTCGGTCGAGGAGTGTGTCGACCGAGATTGACTCTGTTTCAATCTATCAATTAAGATACTAAGTGTGTGCATGAGTGTGCATAATGTGATCCTATTGGAAGGGATGACTTGTCTAACTATGGTGTGTAGCTAGGGAAGATCCAATGCTTGATTTACATGCAATCTAGGTACTTGTACATTATATAATTGTACAAGTTTTTACAATAGTGATTACATTGCATGAAAATAAAACTATAAACTTATGATCTCCCTAGTTGCTTCGTCATCCACCATAATCCTGCACACTCAAGTAGCTCGTTAGATAAATAAGAATGAAATGTTTGTCATAATCAAAACAAAGGGATTTTATAGATGTCCATTTAGCCAACACTCAAGTCCAACTTCAAGCCACGGCATGAATTAGAATGATCACTTCTTTTAAAAAGAAGTTAATTCACTTCACATCTACTAGACAAAGTTATTTTGCACGCTAATTGAACACATCGCATCTTTTTTTCTTTCACTACCGATTAACAAGCTAATAGTAGGGGTTAAAAAAAACTAGCTGGTAGTAGGGTTACTCTCTAGCACTACACCGTTCATACCTTTTTCTGTTTCATATTCTTCTTTTAGCACTCTAGGACACTGTGATAGGTTCCCCACAAGGCTTGGTTGTTTGAGCATAATCTTTGCCAATTTATCTACCAATTTATTGCACGATCTACTTCTGTGTCGATTTTGTCAGGAGATTCCAAAACTCTGTGGCAGATCAGACCATGTTTGCCATGGAGTCAGAGTATATGATTATATTCTAAAGACCTCTTGCAACGGCTAGATGTGACCCATGCATAATCACATCAGTACTGCATTGAGTGTATCCTTGCCCGTGAGTTTGTTGTAAGAAGCTGTGACCCAATTCATATTCTCATCTCTAGTGATTGCACATGCCATTTGTTTGCCGGTTTCTTAGTTCTCCGCTGCATCAATATTTATGGTAACTCGCCTTGGTACTAAGAGTAAAGGCTTCTTGAGCTGCATCAACTTAGAATATCCAACCTTCAGATGAACTAGGTTGAGGTCATTTAGTTAATAACATGTTGATTATTTGTTTGTTTTCCTTGAAATATTTATGTGTTCCTTCTTTTCCACATATGCCAGCAGATCACGAGCCATTTCTTCATTAAACCTTCATTGAACTTACCCATGTTATTCATATTGCTAAGCCATACTTTGAAATCCAGTGGTTCGAAGAATTCATCCCCCATGCTTGGGTTTATCAAGTTTCTTCACATCAGTCTCTTAATGCATGTATAACTAATTCCACCTTTTTATTACATAAGCTGAATAGTGGATCGTTTGCCAATCCCATTGGATGGCACCTATTTTTTGTTATTAGGCTTTCACATGCATAGCCATACAAAGAACTTTAACTTCTCTGGTGCTTTCAATTTCCACAGAGTTTTCTATATCCCTAGAGATGCTCTTCTCTTTGCTTTGATCATTTGTCTATATGCATCTTTAGTGTTCAGAATACCTATGTTGTTTGGTGTCCAACTCCAGTAATCAGATCCCGTCGATGGACGAGGTACCAAAGTATTGATGATTTCTCCACATTCATGATACATCTATTGTTTTGGTCTAGTATCACCCTGGATTGTCTTCGAATACATAGCCATATAATCCATCCTGACGCGCTATGCGCTCATGCATACTTGGTTCTCATGAGTCTACACTAAGGTCTGTCCCTCTATTGAAGAAAATCCTAGGTACTCTTCATCATCAATGCATCATTCATATGTGTAGCAGATTTGATTGAAATGCCTCCTTTGTTCTTCATTGCAATGACTTTGTCCCAAGCAACTTTGCCAATATCGTTCCTTTCTGTGTTCCCTCCTCATATAAACCTCCTGACCATCTTATCGATATCAGTACAGACTAAAATGGCAATTTGGCTGTCTGCATAGTATATGCAGGTATGGAAGTGAGTGTGGATTTGGCAAGTGATACTCTTCCTACTAGGTTTAGATTTTCCCCCATCCAACTATTGAGCCTACTCTATATCTTATTTGTAACTTATTCATACAATCCTTTTGTACATCTGTCATGGACAATTGGAACTCCAAGATGTATCCCAGATTATTTGTGAATCCTACTCCAGTGATGTGACTTATTCCTTTTTGAATGAATGGTGGAGTGTTCTTTGAGAAATGTAAAATGGACTTTTCTTTAGAGAGCTCCAGACTAGATGCTCCGCTGAACTCATTTAGGCAGTTGGGAATGATTCAAGCTTGTGTTTTGTTAACTTTTGTAAAGAAAATGATATCATCCGCAAAGCATAGATGGGATATGACTTCACAACCTTTAGCAACGATTAAAGTTTTCCATTTTTTCTCTTCAACAAGCAGGTTAATATTTTGGCATAAACGATCCAAGCACAACACAAAGATGTAAGGTGAGAGTGGTTCACCTTGTCTCACACCTTGGTTGGGTATAATAGGCTTTAACATTTCACTATGCCAGTGTAACGACCGATTCGTGAAAACAAGATTAACTAATGCGGAAGCATTTATCAAGCAGCGGATTAGCGAAAATCACTAAAAATTAAAACTTTTTACAAAGGGATCCATTAATAGGAAAACTCTTTCATTCAGAACCCAAGTAAAACTTTACATCCTGGTTCATATATATACATCTCATGTACTTTTACTTCTCGAGGAATACAAACATTAACTACTCTGTCTTAACTGTACACAGGTAGTATAAAACCCTCGAGGCACAAAGTCAAAATCTCGAAATCACTACTACTACTCCAAGGACCTGAGAGTACAGATACGACACATATGACTCTATATACATCTGAACATGACATGACAGTCAATGTCTCCACCTGAGACTTCACTGATGTCCCTGTTGCTGCTGCTGCTGTCCTTCAGCTACTGAAGGGTTCCTGTCTCTTCGTCCATGTCCACCTAAAAATGTGGTTCCCACGGGGGTGAGACAATTATAAAAATTGCCCCAGCGAGAGATATAACTCTCCGCCAGAAACATTATTATTGCAACTTAAGAAGATAAATATAAATAGAGGAATTGTATTTGTTTGATAGCAGATATTTTAATGTCTAACAGATTAGAACATTATTCTATATCAAACACATTGCAACTGTAACTTGATAGAATCAACATGTCACTTATCCTTTAATGAATATGAAGAGCATGTATAACATCTATTCAAACTACAGAATCATTACCACTGCATTAACTCTCTTCAGGCTTAGATCATATATCTAAAGCCTGGCATTATCATTGTGGAGTCATGGCCCTCAGCCATACTCTTTTCACAAGGTGTTGGGATCTTAATCCCTCATTTCAACACTGGGAATTCTCATCCCTTCACAATTTCAATACCATAATCATGAAATCTTGATTATTCAAATCTTTAGCTCATCACCTGAGCATTGTTACCTCTTTCTCAGGTAACTAACACCTTTAGGTCATCTGACCGAGATAAGCATGATGATTGTTATACAAGCATCCATCATGGCACTTGAGGCCCATTAACTCTCTTGCTACCTCTTACCAGGCACAAGGTATATTATGGCACACAAGGCCTAATAAACAAATTCAACTAATAACACAACATAGCTCATACCTGGCTATGCTCATTATCTCATGATACCTGCATGATTAGCACATATGATAGCAGTACATCAATTATCTATCAACACCATGCAAAACAATGTATTAATATTTCAAGGGTATTACCCTTAATCCTTTACCAGGATTTGGATTTCCATCACACATCTCATGTATCATTCATCCAACTATATTGGAATTATAACACAACAAGGTATACCAATATTTGGGGTGTTGGATATGATATCTATCATATCTTGATGTATCACTTCCCTCAACACCATTAACTTTCTTGAGTTTATATACTTAGCTTGTATTAGGGTATTACCCATCCTAATACTGTATGCACCATTTCATCACATTCATCATGTAAAGTAGTGATCATCAATCACTCACTTGGAGCATACAACTATTGCCAATACTATGGATTCACCCATAAGTCATAAATTAACAAAAAGAACATGCTAGGTCCTTTTCAAAACAACTCTAAGTCAAGCTTAGAGTACCACGGCCGTGCAACCAAAAATGGCCGTGCTAAGGGAAGCCACCACGGCCGTGCTACCTTGCACGGTCATGCTACAGGAGTTCACCTCATGAATCATATTCAAGTATGAATTCTATTCTTTCATTAGGGGTTAGGGTTTCACATACCATCTCCCTTCTTTAGAATAGATATTGTATATAGCATCACCCTTTGTTAGGGTTTCATATCACTTTGCCCATAATTAGGGTTTCTCATGAAATCACTCTCATTTAGGGTTTCACATGGATGAACCCTCAGTTAGGGTATCACATGGATACTCCCTCAACTAGGTTTTCACATGGATACACCCTCAACTATGGATTTACATGGATACTCCCTCAACTATGATTTGAGTTCAATAACCCTGTCAATTAGGGTTTATGTTCATGTTTAGGGTTTCATGATCTCTTTACTTAAGGATCACAACCCTTAATCACCACATGAATCATATTCATGTATGAATTCATGCTATCAACTTCTCAACTTGATTAGGTCATATCACCCTTCAGTTGAGTACATACAACTATGATTATCAAGTCATTGATCCTATAAGCGATTAAGGTTCATCCCTTAATTGGCACTAATCACTTAGGTACTATTAGGGTTTCAACCTTTGTACCTTCATTGGTTATCATCACTAACCATCATAGGATTATTGGAACTATCATTACCTTCAGTTACCAAGTGATTAAATTACCAACAACCTTCAATCGGTTTTTGAGGTTTCATCACCAAACGATTTTGAAACCGAATGGTCTTTGGTCTTCAAATGGTTTGGGACCGTTTGGTCTCAAACGGTCTTGAGACTGTTTGGCCCCAAATGGTCTTGAGACCGTTTGGACTCAAACGGTCTTGAGACCGTTTGGTCCAAACCTCCTCAAAACCGCATGGACCAGATATGGTCTCAACCAATCAAATTGGATTAGGGTTTCCAATGTTGATTCCTTCAATCATTGAATTCATGGAACCAATCACCAATTGGACCTATCCTCATACTTCAATTGAGTTAAATAGGTCAACCTTCACCTGATTTGACCCTCAATTAACCCTCAATTAGTCATCAATTAGGGTTTGAATCAATTGAATTAGGGTTTAGAATCGATGATTCAACAACACTCATCAATGCAAGATTGTTTACTTTGAAACTTTTGAACCATCATCCAAATTGGGTATGACCTGACCCCAAACGGTCTTGAGGTCGTTTGGATGACCTCCAAATGGTCTTGATACAGTTTTCCCATCAAATCACTCAAATCCAAGCCATCCAATTAAGGTTTGGATCATGGGATTGATCACCAAATCAACATTGCATTGTATATCAGCTTGGTACCTTTAGACCTTCAAACACCTAACCATACTCAACCCTAGACCTCCAAACGGTCTTGTTTGACCACCAAACGGTATTGAGACCGTTTGGATGAGATCCAAACGGTCTTGAGACCGTTTGGCTCATCCAACCTTTGGATTCTAGTGAAATTTCATCAAGGTTTGGTCTATCGAGTTGATCAACAAATCAGCACTTAATTACAATATGATTTGGTACCTTTAGACCTTCAATTGGTCAACCATACATGACCCCAGACCTCCAAACGGTCTTGGGGTAACCCCCAAACGGTCTTGAGACCGTTTGGGTGATCCCCAAATGGTATTGAAACCGTTTGGGCTAATCAACCCAAAATCTCCAATCAACTCATTGGAATTTCAGCACTGTTTTTAATTAGGGTTTGCCCAATTGAATAGCCTTCAACTCATGATTCCTTGGGAGTTAATTCCTCAATTTGGTGAGTCATTATACCACATCATTAGGAACAGTAATCCCAAACGGTCAACCCTTGGTCAACGCACTCAAACGGTCTTGAGACTGTTTGCCCAAAAAGTTCAATTAAATCAGATTGATAATCAGCACTTAATCCAATTAGGTTTCCCTAATTGATTAGCCTTCAACTCACGATTCCTTGGGAGTTAATCCCTAAACTTTGAAGGGTCATCAAACAACATAATTATGAACAAGAATCCAAAACGGTCAATGCTTGGTCAACTCACTCAAACGTTATTGAAACCGTTTGCCCAAACAGGTCAAATTAATCAGGTTGAAAATCAGCATTTAATTCAATTCGATTTGCCTAATTTATTGGCCTTCAACCTACGATTACTTTGGAGTTCACCCCTCAAATTTGGTGGGTCATTAGCCTACATAATTCGGAACAAAATTCCCAAATGGTCAACGCTTGTTCAACCATATCAAATGGTCTTGAAACCGTTTGCTCCCAAACAGTTTCAAACCATTTTCCTTTAAACGGTTTGTTGAAACCGCATAGCCAATCAAATTAAAACGATTTGGAATAGCTATCAAAACCGTTTGGCTTGGTAATTTTCTTTGGATAAGCATCTAGGATGATGTCATCATCCCCTTCCTTCGAACAACCAAGAACCGAAACCGTTCTTGATGGAAATTGCAGCAAAGAAACAATAGTGTATCAAATTGAAGAAATCAATCAACAAAGCATAGAGAATTGATGCAATAGCAATGTTTAAGGGTTTAAGTTATAAAACCCGCCTACAATTGAGCTCCAAAGCTCCAAGCTCACGCCATTAATGGTTGATGAAGCTCTTGCAACTCCCCCTAGGCTCGTCCTCAAGCTTTTGATTGTAAAAGTTGGCTAGGGTTGAAGAGGAGATCAAAGTAAGAAGGAATCCATAATTTATTTTCGATTTCCACCATGAAATCAAGGAGAAATGGATCAAGAACCTTACCTACAGGTTGGGTTTCGTCTTTCTTCTCCTCCTAAGCTCCCTTGGTCTGCTAAAGCAAGGAGAGAAAGAAAAGGGTCGAGAAAAGCCTTTCATTTGGCTTGGAAAGGGCATTTTTATAAGGAAATTGATGAGAGAGAAGATACTTTATAAAAGTCTTTTAATTCCAAAATTGTTGCCACCACTTCACCCTTGGTTTCTTGCATGCAAGGGCATCTATATCCCCACAGAAATTCCTTCCATTATCCATGGATTAAGGGAAAAGAAAATAAGCACCTTAATCCATTATAATATTAATATATCTTTTTGAGTGGAAATTCTTTTCCTTATAATAAGGTGAGTGGAATTTCACCTACTTAGGATATTTTCGTTCCTTATCTTGGCAAAAGAACGTCCATCCTTATTCAAAATCAACCAATAACATTTTGGTTGAAGGCCCTTTAATTAATACATTTATTTTTGCCCTAAATTGAATTAGGGTTTCACTTAAGATTAAATCTTGATTATTTTAATACCAAGATTCTCTCTCCTCCAACTTAATTCAAATGAGGTGCCCCTCTCATTTTATTTGCTCTAAATGATGACAAGAAACATTAAGGACCTTATTGAAGTGGTAATTTGCATATTGAACCCTAAGTTTTGGGTAAATTGCACTTTACACCAAAACTAGGTTTTAATAAACAAACATTGCTCTATCAGCTCTTTCTTGGTATTCAGGCTTCCATAAGCCACACCTCAGCATCATCTTCACTCTCATGATGCTTCAACACATGAGGAACATATTATCATGCACAATTTGCACTTAAACCCCTCAACTTGGGTAATTTGCACTTTAGTCCAAAATAAGCAATCAATGTTTCACCATTGTTCAAACAGGACCAAAATTGAAACATTAGTTTCTCTTGAGCCCTATTTACTTTTCCCAAGATAAGATTAAGAATCTACTCAACCTTATTAGGCAAAACCTCTAGGGTTAAATCATAACCCAGGTCAGGGATGTTACAAATTATAAACCCCTAACAAGGATTTCGTCCTCGAAATCCCAGGAAAAGGAGGAACAGATTGTTCATTAATCATGCCCTCAAGTCTCCACATATCATATTAATATCCTGGAGATATTATGAACTCTATGATTCCACACAAAGCTCCTTTCATTAGTTCAACCTCATCAATGTTTATGCAGAGCATAAACCCCTAACATATGATGTCCATATCATTGAAAGGAAGAAGCATAAAAGAACATACTTCAATAATCACTCAAGAATACTTATCAAAAGGAAAGACATATATATAAAAAAGATAATTCACTTAGCAAACTCTATGTAATTGGGAATGTTCACATAGCTTTTCCTTTTTGTTGGGAATGTTCACATAGCTTTTCCTTTTTGTTGGGAATGTTCACATAGCTTTTCCTTTTAGTTGGGAATGTTCACATAGCTTTTCCTTTTTAATTGGGAATGTTCACCTAGCTTTTCCTTTTAGTTGGGAATGTTCACATAGCTTTTCCTTTTTGTTGGGAATGTTCACATAGCTTTTCCTTTTTGTTGGGAATGTTCACATAGCTTTTCCTTTTAGTTGGGAATGTTCACATAGCTTTTCCTTTTTGTTGGGAATGTTCACATAACTTTTACTTTTTGTTGGGAATGTTCACATAGCTTTTCCTTTTAGTTAGGAATGTTCACATAGCTTTTCCTTTTTAATTTCATTATACTCTCTAGATTGTTTTAGAATGATTACTTGATCAGAGTAATAAAAAAGATAACAACCTAAGAGTTTCATACTTGCCTTATATTCAATAATCATATACCTGGCCAGGGTATATAAGTATTGAGATTATGTAGTATGCACCTTATTTGCTATCGTATTCCTCACTTTTCATATCATTGTACACACATGATTTTCCATTTCCTAGATTTTCTCAAGGCATCACTTCTAAATCTCATCTTTCAACACTCATATAAGGGAGGTTATAAAACATTTTAAGGAACACTGAGTAATATATAAGTTCTTATCTCCCTTGTGTCCTTATAGGACTAATCAAAGGAAGCTAAAAAACAACTACTTTCATATCTTAAACACATAGAATTCATGAAATGAAATATCAGAATGAATTTTATTTCATCTGACCTGTCTGGGACGTCTGTCCACGTCCTCTGTTGTTACTAGAGAACTACCTCCTTTGTGGTTCTTGCTGACTCTGCCCCTAAGGTTGAGTCATCATTAAATTCTTGCCTGGACAATCCTTTACTAGATGTCCTGGTTGTCTACATTGATAACAGATCCTAGGTGCAACATAGGGTCTATGAGGTCCAGTTATCGATGTTGATGCTATATTGGAGGCTCTATTTGGATTATTACTACGATCCCTATCCCTACTTGACATCCATTGTGTCCGAGTTTGGAATCTTGATGATGCTGCCGGAGCAGAAAATCTCAATTTCTTAAAGCTTTCGGAACTTTGTTTTTTAGTCTGAGTGTACTCTTTCTTGCCACTAGTCTGTCGTTTCTTGATTTTAGATCTATCTATCCTCCTCACTGACTCTACAAAGGTGGCAAACCTCTCCCTATTTTCTAAAGCAGACACATGAGTGTTTAGTTCAACGTTTAACCCCTTCTCAAAATGCCGAATTCTTTCCTCATCATTAACTGCCATTTGCGGACAAAACCGCAACAGCTCCATGAACTTAGCTTCATACTCGCTAACGTTCATCTGTCCTTGTTTGATCTTCTCAAATTGAGAAATCTTCTCATCTAGATACATTTTAGGGAAGTATCTACTAACGAATTTTCATCGGAAAACCTCCCAACGAACTTCTTCACCTGGTCTTTTATCTTCTTCTATCATCCACCAATGACCAACACTTCCTTTTAGGAGGTATACATCATGTCTTACCTTCTCAGCTTTAGGAATATCAAGGATCTTGAAAGCCTTTTCTAGTTCTGTCAGCCACAAATCAGCATTTGTTGGATCAGATGTACCAGCATAATCTATGGCCCCAACCCGGCGAAGTCTCTCAAAAGTCTTGCCGGCTCCATAACCCTCATGGTGAGCTGATGTCCTAGGTGCAGGTACTTGCATCCTATCTGTCATGTGAGTTATGGCATCCATAAACTGCCCAAACATGGCTTGGAGAGATGGGTTCCCCATGTCATCTTGATTGAACTGGGGTTGTTCAGGTACAAGCTCCTCTCTATTATGGTCTCCTGCACCTCCCCCTGGTGCAGCAGTGCTGCCCTTCGCAACATGTTCTTCATGTGGTCCAGACATCTTCAAGTTCTCCTCCTCCTATGTGAGCAGAAGATACTATCAGATAAACTGGAAGACACTTAGAACAGACTCTACAACTTAGTCCTATGTCTCTGTAGACTCAGCGAACCTAGAGCTCTGATACCACTATTGTAACGACCGATTCGTGAAAACAAGATGAACTAATGCGGAAGCGTTTATCAAGCAGCGGATTAGTGAAAATCACTAAAAATTAAAACTTTTTTGCAAAGGGATCCATTCATAGGAAAACTCTTTCATTCAGAACCCAAGTAAAAATTTACATCCTGGTTCATATATATACATCTCATGTACTTTTGCTTCTCGAGGAATACAAACATTAACTACTCTGTCTTAACTGTACACAGGTAGTATAAAACCCTCGAGGCACTAAGTCAAAATCTCGAAATCACTAACTACTACTCCAAGGACCTGAGAGTACAGAGACGACACATATGACTCTATATACATCTGAACATGACATGACAGTCAATGTCTCCACCTGAGACTTCACTGCTATCCCTGCTGCTGTCCTTCAACTACTGAAGGGTTCCTATCTCTTCGTCCACGTCCACCTAAAAATGTGATTCCCACGGGGGTGAGACAATTATAAAAATTGCCCCAGCGAGAGATATAACTCTCTGCCAGAAACATTATTATTGCAACTTAAGAAGATAAATATAAACATAGGAATCATATTTATTTGACAGCAAATATTTTAATGTCTAACAGATTAGAACATTATTCTATATCAAACACATTGCAACTGTAACTTGATAGAATCAACATGTCACTTATCCTTTAATGAATATGAAGATCATGTATAACATCTATTCAAACTACAGAATCATTACCACTGCATTAACTCTCTTCAGGCTTAGATCATATATCTAAAGCCTGGCATTATCATTGTGGAGTCATGGCCCTCAGCCATACTCTTTTCACAAGGTGTTGGGATCTTAATCCCTCATTTCAACACTAGGAAACTCTCATCCTTTCACAATTTCAATACCATAACCATGAAATCCTGATTATTCAAATCTTTAGCTCATCACCTGAGCATTGTTACCTCTTTCTCAGGTAACTAGCACCTTTAGGTCATCTGACCGAGATAAGCATGATAATTGTTATACAAGCATCCATAATGGCACTTGAGGCCCATTAACTCTCTTGCTACCTCTTACCAGGCACAAGGTATATTATGGCACACAAGGCCCAATAAACAAATTCAACTAATAACACAACATAGCTCATACCTGACTATGCTCATTATCTCATGATACCTGCATGATTAGCACATATGATAGCAGTACATCAATTATCTATCAACACCATGCAAAACAATGTATTAATATTTCAAGGGTATTACCCTTAATCCTTTACCAAGATTTGGATTTCCATCACACATCTCATGTATCATTCATCCAACTATATTGGAATTATAACACAACAAGGTATACCAGTATTTGGGGTGTTGGATATGATATCTATCATATCTTGATGTATCACTTCCCTCAACACCATTAACTTTCTTGAGTTCATATACTTAGCTTGTATTAGGGTATTAGGCATCCTAATACTTTATGCACCATTTCATCACATTCATCATGTAAAGTAGTGATCATCAATCACTCACTTGGAGCATACAACTATTGCCAATACTATGGATTCACCCATAAGTCATAAATTAACAAAAAGAACATGCTAGGTCCTTTTCAAAACAACTCTAAGTCAAGCTTAGAGTACCACGGCCGTGCAACCAAAAACGACCGTGCTAAGGGAAGCCACCACGACCGTGCTACCTTGCACCGTCGTGCTACAGGAGTTCACCTCATGAATCATATTCAAGTATGAATTCTATTCTTTCATTAGGGATTAGGGTTTCACATACCATCTCCCTTCTTTATAATAGAGATTGTATATAGCATCACCCTTTATTAGGGTTTCATATCACTTTGCCCATAATTAGGGTTTACTAATAATTTCCAATTAGGGCTTCTCATGAAATCACTCTCAATTAGGGTTTCACATGGATGCACCCTCAGTTAGGGTATCACATGGATACTCCCTCAACTAGGTTTTCACATGGATACACCCTCAACTATGGATTTACATGGATACTCCCTCAACTATGATTTGAGTTCAATAACCCTGTCAATTAGGGTTTATGTTCATGTTTAGGGTTTCATGATCTCTTTAATTAAGGATCACAACCCTTAATCACCACATGAATCATATTCATGTATGAATTCATGCTATCAACTTCTCAACTTGATTAGGTCATATCACCCTTCAGTTGAGTACATACAACTATGATTATCAAGTCATTGATCCTATCAACGATTAAGGTTCATCCCTTAATTGGCACTAATCACTTAGGTACTATTAGGTTTTCAACCTTTGTACCTTCATTGGTTATCATTACTAAACATCATATGATTATTGGAACTATCATTACCTTCAATTACCAAGTGATTAAATTACCAACAACCTTCAATCGGTTTTTCAGGTTTCATCACCAAACGATTTTGAAACTGAATGGTCTTTGGTCTTCAAATGGTTTGGGACCGTTTGGTCTCAAATGGTCTTGAGACCGTTTGGCCCCAAACGGTCTTGAGACCGTTTGGTCCAAACCTCCTCAAAACCGCATGGACCAGATATGGTCTCAACCAATCAAATTGGATTAGGGTTTCCAATGTTGATTCCTTCAATCATTGAATTCATGGAACCAATCACCAATTGGACCTATCCTCATACTTCAATTGAGTTAAATAGGTCAACCTTCACCTGATTTGACCCTCAATTAGTCATAAATTAGGGTTTGAATCAATTGAATTAGGGTTTAGAATCGATGATTCAACAACATTCATCAATGCAAGATTGTTTACTTTGAAACTTTTGAACCATCATCCAAATTGGGCATGACCTGACCCAAAACGGTCTTGAGGTCATTTGGATGACCTCCAAACGGTCTTGAGACTTTTTTCCCATCAAATCACTCAAATCCAAGCCATCCAATTAAGGTTTGGATCATGGGATTGATCACCAAATCAGCATTGCATTGTATATCAGCCTGGTACCTTTAGACCTTCAAACACCTAACCATACTCAACCCTAGACCTCCAAACGGTCTTGGTTGACCACCAAACGGTCTTGAGACCGTTTGAATGAGATCAAAACGGTATTGAGACCGTTTGGCTCATACAACCTTTGGATTCTAGTGAAATTTCATCAAGGTTTGGTCTATCGAGTTGATCAACAAATCAACACTTAATTGCAATATGATTTGGTACCTTTAGACCTTCAATTGGTCAACTATACATGACCCCAGACATACAAACGGTCTTGGGGTGACCCCAAACGGTCTTGAGACCGTTTGGGTGATCCCCAAACGGTTTACCGTTTGGGTGATCCCCAAACGGTCTTGAAACCGTTTGGGCTAATCAACCCAAAATCTCCAATTAACTCATTCGAATTTCAGCACTGTTTTCAATTAGGGTTTTCCCAATTGAATAGCCTTCAACTCACGATTCCTTGGGAGTTAATCCCTAAACTTTGGTGAGTCATCAGACCACATCATTAGTAACAGTAATACCAAACTGTCAACCCTTTGTCAACGCACTCAAACGGTCTTGAGACCGTTTTCCCAAAAAGTTCAATTAAATCAGATTGATAATCAGCACTTAATCCAATTTGGTTTCCCTAATTGATTAGCCTTCAACTCACGATTACTTGGGAGTTAATCCCTCAAATTTTAAGGGTCATCAACCAACATAATTATGAACAGGAATCCCAAACAGTCAACGCTTGGGAAACTCACTCAAACGGTCTTGAAACCGTTTGCCCAAACAGGTCAAGTTAATCAGGTTGAAAATCAACATTTAATTCAATTCGATTTGCCTAATTGATTGGCCTTCAACCTACGATTCCTTTGAATTTAACCCCTAAAATTTGGTGGGTCATTAGACTAAATAATTAGGAACAAAATTCCCAAACGGTCAATGCTTGGTCAACCATCTCAAACGGTCTTGAAACCGTTTGCTCCCAAACAGTTTCAAACCGTTTGCCTTTAAACGGTTTGCTGAAACCACATAGCCAATCAAATTAAAACGATTTGGAATAGCTATCAAAACCGTTTGGCTTGGTACTTTTCTTTGGATAAGCATCTAGGATGATGTCATCATACCCTCCCTTCGAACAACCAAGAACAACAACCGTTCTTGATGGAAATTGCAGCAAAGAAACAAGAGTGTATCAAATTGAAGAAATCAATCAACAAAGCATAGAGAATTGATGCAATAGCAATGTTTAAGGATTTAAGTTATAAAACCCGCCTCCAATTGATCTCCAAAGCTCCAAGCTCACGCCATTAATGGTGGATGAAGCTCTTGCAACTCCCCCTAGTCTCGTCCTCAAGCTTTTGATTGTAAAAGTTGGCTAGGGTTGAAGAGGAGATCAAAGTAAGAAGGAATCCATAATTTATTTTTGATTTCCACCATGAAATCAAGGAGAAATGGATCAAGAACCTTACCTACAGGTTGGGTTTCGTCTTTCTTCTCCTCCTAAGCTCCCTTGGTCGGCCAAAGCAAGGAGAGAAAGAAAAGGGTCGAGAAAAGCCTTTCATTTGGCTTGGAAAGGGCATTTTTATAAGGAAATTGATGAGAGAGAAGATACTTTATAAAAGTCTTTTAATTCCAAAATTGTTGCCACCACTTCCCCCTTGGTTTCTTGCATGCAAGGTCATCTCTGTCCCCACCGAACTCCCTTCCATTATCCATGGATTAAGGGAAAAGAAAATAAGCACTTTAATCCATTATAATATTAATATATCTTTTTGAGTGGAAATTCTTTTCCTTATAATAAGGTGAGTGGAATTTCACCTACTTAGGATATTTTCGTTCCTTATCTTGGAAAAAGAACGTCCATCCTTATTCAAAATCAACCAATAACATTTTGGTTGAAGGCCCTTTAATCAATACATTTATTTTTGCCCTAAATTGAATTAGGGTTTCACTTAAGATTAAATATTGATTATTTTAATACCAAGATTCTCTCTCCTCCAACTTAATTCAAATGAGGTGCCACTCTCATTTTCTTTGCTCTACATGATGACAAGAAACATTAAGGACCTTATTGAAGTGGTAATTTGCATATTGAACCCTAGGTTTTGGGTAAATTGCACTTTACACCAAAACTAGGTTTTAATCAACAAACATTGCTCTATCAGCTCTTTCTTGGTATTCAGGATTCCATAAGCCACGCCTCAGCATCATCTTCACTCTCATGATGCTTCAACACATGAGGAACATATTATCATGCACAATTTGCACTTAACCCCTCAACTTGGGTAATTTGCACTTTAGTCCAAAATAAGCAATCAATGCTTCACCATTGTTCAAACAGGACCAAAATTGAAACATAAGTTTCTCATGAGCCCTATTTACTTTTCCCAAGATAAGATTAAGAATCTACTCAACCTTATTAGGAAAAACCTCTAGGGTTAATTCATAACCCAGGTCAGAGATGTTACAACCAGGATATTCTAGTCTCTCCTTGTCTAATCCTCTGTAGGACCACATTAGTAAAATTATGTGGGGTATTAGTTCTTCTGATGGTATCTTCAATGAAGCTCCATCATAGTCTATCATAGGCCTTCAAAAGATCCATTTTCATTACTATTAGATTCATTATTCCTTTTCCAATTCTCATGAGGTGTAATATATTTACTATTTACTATATTTTGTTTACTACCAGACTATTTACTATATTTAAAAAAAACAATACTTGATAATATTTATTGGCGTATGGCGTGCTTCCTCAAACATGATAAAGGGAAAACACAATTCTAGTTTCTAATATTATGATGCAATGATACATATTTTATGATTTTTCCTTCTTTTTCTAAGCTAGTTTACATTTAGGTTTTCTTAATCCTATGCTAATTTGTAGAATTTTGACCTATTTTTTAATTTTCATGATAGTTTTGAGCTTCATATCTTATATATTGATGTAGGAGATGCGGTGGGATGTGCATGATTTATATCACCTTTTTTCCTACTCTTGCATGCACCTCTCAATCAACTTCTTCTTAAATACGCCTTTAATTTTTCTAGATTTCGTACTTTATTTTTTATCTTTACTTGCTACATACTTTTGATTGTAGGTACAAAATTTTAGCATAAAAATAGGATAAAAAGACCATCATATCATCTACCAACTCATCCCCAACAATCCACATTTTAAGAAGATTAATGCTGCAAGTATATTCATCAACAGATTGTGCTGAGATATTGACACCTCATGTCATAATGCAGAATCTAGAGTAGCAAATCAGTAACATGCCATGTTGAGGTTCGAACACGCCTTGTCGTAGTGTAAAAATTTGTGTCTTGAATTCGTCAGAAGTTATTGACATCCAACAGCATGATGTGTCTTCCAACGACACATTCTTTCAGCATACTGATTAGGATTGAAGGATACACAATTAACACGATCTCTACCTACACAGCATCTTGGGATAATGAATTTGTCCCACAATTATATATATGGCCCCAAGCTGTCTTGACATAATTACCACAAATTATTCCAGACATTTTAGAGTGAAACCATGATAGGAAAGAGTCAAGAAAAATTGGAGGTGTGCAAGGGGAGAAAAGGTGGTTTCTCTGGGGAGAAATTTCTTCTTCTTCACCTTTTATAGTAGGGATCTTCACCATTCTCTTCTCTCCACATCAGAGTGAAATTTTCTGGAGAGTACTCAGGAACAAGGATAGAGTTTTGGATTCTTGATCGGAGTTCCTCCTCCATCCTATGGACATCTAAGTTCATTTCCTACTTTGCTGATGTCTAGGCATGTTTGCTACTGGTTGTATCTACTTTCTATAACCATGGACAAGTAGATTTCTTTTCTTGGGCATGGGGGAGTAACTCCCATGTCATGCTTTGTTGAACTATGAACGTTGGTTTAATCATTGTTCTATCAATAGTTTGGTGTTTAATTTACATATATACTTGATTGTCCATCTTGTGTATGTATCTTATGCTTCTTATACGTGATGAGAATGTGTATTTTGAAGTAGTGAAGTATTTTCGTAGCTTTATTTTCTTGACTATGGGATTGTCTTGAAAGTAAATGAGATTTGAAAGTTTTTGGTAGTTCTATTCTAAATATATGCACGGTGGTTCTATATAAAGGTAGAACCATTCTTCACAACCAGGAGGGTTGTAGAATTTGAACCTCTCTTTGTGATTTTATTATTTGACCGTGAATTTGTTTTAGTTTCATGGCATGATGTGATAGTGAAATCCTATTCCCAAGAATTTTAATACAATTTGATCCTTAATACAAGTGATATTTTTTCTAGTTCTTTTCTCCCTAATTTGTTTAGCTTACTTGTATGAAACCAAATTTTCTTCTTGTAAACTGATCTAGATTGTTGAAATTCATTACTATTGTGTTTAACATAACCTTGTTCCTTGGATGATGACTACATGCACCCATATACTTGTGGGGTAGTCCTCAAGTTATAAATTTAAGACTTGTGCACATAACTAACACGATATATTCCCTTCAATTGTTGATCTGTCCCTTCACAAGTCGAATTTATCATCAGTTGAAATTTTAAATACATGGACCAGATTTTCATTGATCTCTCTCTCCATTGGTTGAAGTTGCATCAATCAACATATTCATTGAAGCAAAACCTATGACACACGCAAATAGCCCCCTCCCCTGGGGTGGATTTTCTCCAGCATGGACCGCCATCAGTGCACATAGGAATAATTTCCATTGGTAGTCAACCAATGGAACCCCCCTACACTCATCTATTCATGGAGATCTTACTTGCCATCTACTAATAAAATCACTGCATAGATCCTCCAATGGTCGACAACCAATGTGAATCTTGTGAGTTGTCTACCGATGGGAAGGCAGACTCTATCTACCGATGGGAATGCGTACTTTGTCTAATGACCACATTTGTGCTTAATTGGTAAACTAGGGTTTACCTGAATGATTACATGCTTGATTAGATTGAACATCGTTTAGACTTGATTAATGATAGTAGATCAATTGTAATGTTTCAAACCTAAGAAGAAACTCTAACTATGATTTTTAGTTTGAAGAATTAGGGTTTGAGAAATGTAAACCCTAATCGGCAAAAAATAGGGCTTTGATAGTACATGAATATGGAATTTGATCAGGATAGCAGTATGGTAAATGATATTTCATATTTTCTACAAATTTGTATTTAATTAAATTTTGGATATGATATGGATATCTCAATCATTCATATTGGAGAAAATTTTCAGAATATCTGAGTGTTCTTTGAATGTGGTTCTTGGTCAAACTATACTTCGACCAAAATGTTGACAGAGTGCTTTTCAACACTGTAGTGTTTTATTTTTAGTTATTTATTATTAACTCCAAATGATCTGAAATTTTAATTGGAGATCTGAAACTCAAATATAAACAACATGTAAAATTTTCATAATTTTTGGATGCGATTAGACCTTATCAGTAGACAAATTACAATAATATTTTTATGACAGAAAATTCAGTTGAAATAAGAGAAAGTATAGTGAGGGGTCAATGTGCAATTGACTCAAGCAGCTCTTATAATTTGTGATTCATTCCAGAGAAATGAAATCCTAGAGAGAGAGGGAGAGTTAGGGTTTGAGAGGAGAAAATGATGGAGATGCTGACCTAGGGTTTTGCAGTCTGAGGAATGATGAAATCATGTAAGTTTAGCTTCTTTGCATAGACTCTAATGGTGAATCTTCTCTCACATGTCAATATTACGTCCCTTCTCTTATTTGATATGAAATGGTGTCAAAACTTCCACTTTTCTCACTCTTTCTTCATAATCCCTCATTTTTAGGGTTTTCAAGTTAAAGGAAGAAGAATCAGGTGAATTGCTAGGGATTTGATATGAGATCAAGATTTTTAGAGATGAGCTATGTTTTTAAGGTGTTTTCACACCTTAGGGTGAGTGGGAACTTCCTTTAAATAGTATATTGCATGAAAATTGGTTAAATCATCCATAATCTTTAATTGCTTAGTATGTGACTACAAACCCTGAATTGTGTGTTTGATCTAAGTTGTTACAAAATGATATGAAATGGATTATTCCTTTGTTTGGATGAATTTCAGATGATAAAATCATATTATAAATGTATACAATACATCCTAATGAGAATTCCCTAAGTATTCACAGAGGTTATAAGAGTAAACTGAAATATAGGGAACTTGTCTATGACTGAATTTGTTGTATAATCAAATAGAGAAATTTGTTTATCTGTATCCCCTTGGTTATGAATGATTGTTTATCTGAATGTGTAGTGCATATATGTCAGATACTATCTTGGATTTTGTTTAAGGTGAATAATGTTTGTTTGATATCTCAGTAAAGAGGGTGAAACCCTAGATGCTAGGAAAGTTGGATATTTTTTAATAGATATCGTGAAATCCATTTGAACGAATTCTCTTGACATGATAGACTTTATTTATTCAATTTTATTATTGATGCTTGTTATCTCACTGAATGGCATGGAAACCCAAATTCATCTCAGTTTCAAGGTTTCATACATATATTGATTTTATATGATTTGTTGATAGTAGTCATTATTCAGTGAATGTTTATGTCACATGAAATCCTTATGAGAGCCATGTGATAGGTGAATGGGGGTAAATGAAGCCCTAAGGATAGGATGTTCAATTAATCAAGTATTTTGATATCAATGTTCTCAGTATGAGATGTGGTGATGTTTAACAGTTCAGTTGTGGTAAATGTTATCAGACGGTCTGTGAAACGAATGGTTTATAGAGCTAAACTAATATATGTAATGTGATGCACAACTCAAGATTTGGGTCGAGGTGCACATTTTCCAAGAAAGTACAAATAATTTATAGGTGCAAATGATGATTACTCATATGTCAAGTAATTAACTCTTATTAGTGTATTAAGAAGTTCAATTGCATGATTCTAGTGTATAAAGTATCAAGTGGACATGTATTCTGTTATTTAAGAATTTTAGTCTGCTTGTAGGTATAAAATGTTGATTTCTCAATATATTACAGTGTTTTGAGTATATTGCTCTGCCAAGTTTAGAATGATATACATGTTGTGTTATAAACTTCAAATAAATAGACACGGTACCATAGAGATGTCAGAGTAAGTATAAGCAAGAGAAAGGTACAATGTAGGAAGAGATTTCCAAGAATAATAAAATAATAGACATAGGTGCCCTAAACACCGTAGATTCCCTATGAATGTTTGCACTGTAGGGAGGAAACGATCCATCCTGGCAGCGACCCAATATACTAGGATCGGATCACACCCACAGAATGTGCAGGGAGACGAAGCCCTTGAGGAAGTCTCCTAAGAGAGGATAGGCTACCCAACATGAACCGGAGATGTCGGTGGTAACCCCAAGGTACCAATAGAGCGTACCAAGATGAGGCCCACAGAGCGTCTCAGACCCTCCGCCTGTGTACTCAGCCTAGAAGGAGAGGTCCAATTAAAGTCTAGTTGTTTAGCTGCCTTAGTCAGACGTAACAGTTCGAGTCAAGCATACCCAGATTAAGTTCTAGGCTTAGCTTCCTGGGTTTTAAGCTAAGTCTTGTACTGTGAGATCGTAGTTCGCTACGAGTCTTCATGTGTAGAGTACACTGCATATGATCATGGCATAAGCTAAAATATAATAATATAAGTTTTAAAGAGTTTCTTATAAGTAAGATAGGCTACAAAAGATTCGAGTATAGTTTCCAAGAAATTATTCTTTATATGTTTCAGAATTATTAGTTCTCTTTGAAATTAATCAAGTATGCTCATATATTGATTTTCTCTTGTTGATATCTAGAGTATCCTGCCATATTTATGATTGTCAATGATCAATCTCTTTAAAGCTTAGTACTGTTATATTTATATCAGTTGCTTAAAAGTATATCTGTAATTATATCAGTGCTTTAGCCTGTTTCTTTGAAATACTCATTCACTGAGTGAGTAGGCTCACCCCTCTACTCACAATTTTTAGAGATATCACATGGACTTGAAGAAGGTCATTGCATCAGAGTAGAACTGCCACAAGAGTTAAGTCTGAGTATAGTTAAGTTCAGTCGGTGCTTGTCACTCTAGGTCCTTGTAAAGAAATAAGAGAGAGTTGTAAATGATGATGTATAACATTATTCCTCTTTTAGCAATATATGCGAATCAACAAGTCTTATGTGTTAAAAGTATGAGAAACATAATGAATGTTCATACATGCATTTTTACTATTGAAATCAGTTTAGAGAAATAAATGCTTAGTGTAACATCCCTGACTTGGGTTATATACTAACCCTAGATGTTTTGCCTAAATATGTAATTAAATACTTGTAAGTATCTTCTGGCATGTAATTAAGTTCCTGAGGAACATACATTTTCATTCTGTCCTTTTTAGACAATGTTGTAGTATTGTTTTGTAATGTAGGGACCTATGTGCAAATTAACCAGTTATAGGTGTTAACTTGCAAAATTACACAGGTTAAGATGTTCCTCTGATGATAAGACATCATATGAGTGAATATGATGAGGTATGATGGATTTCCCAAGCTTGGGCATCAAGATGCAACTTGTGGAACAATCCTTGTGCTTAAAACCCTAATTTTGGAGTAAAGTGAAATTTACCCAAAATGTGGGGTGCAACTTGTAAAATACACCTTCTAGAATATCTTTTATGACTCTTGACATCATTTTGAGTAAGAATGATGAAAGGGGTGCTTCAATTGAATAATCAGATAAGAAGAATGTCTTTTGTAGTAGAATCACCTAGTATGAGTAAAGAGACCTTTTATATATGTACCTTAGTTTGCATGTTGGCTTTATTTACCCTTAGACCTTGAGTTTTCATAGGGCTTTGCTTAAGTTATGATAGTTTGAACGTACCTTAGAAGGAAGGAGGGACCTAGATGAGAAATCCATAAACTAGAGGACCTTATGGTGAAAACTAACCTAAGCTATATAAGCCTCTTCCTTTGCAAACCAAGTAAACGTATTCTCTTCTCTTCTTCACTTCTCATCTTACTCAACCGACCAAGGCAGAGCTCTGGAACTCAAGCAGATGACCAACTTGATCAAAGGTGAGAAAAGACCATCTTCTAGCTCGGATTCATGGAGGAATTCCTTGTATAAGGTTGGTTTTATGGTTAACTCACTTAGGTTTCTTGTTCTCGCCGACTTTCCTCAACCTTTCCTTGGAGAATCATCTTTGGCCAACCTGTGGAGCTTAAGATGCCATTAAAGGCTTGAATCTTGGAAGCTTGGAGCTCTAGGAACAACGTTTGAGGTGGGTTTTATAACTCTAAACTTCTTGCTTTATTATGCACATTTATGTTCTTGCAAACTAGTACTTAGTTCTTCTTCTTCCCTATTCTTCCTTGCACTTTTGCAAGAAATCCGTGGAGTAACCAACCTGAACAGAGGTTAAAGATGATGGGCGTGAATTCCTAGGAAACTTTATCAAATGACCTTGGACCATTTGGTCTAAACGGTTTGCAAACCATTTGAAATCAAACAGTCTCAAACCATTTGATCTCATGCGGTCTTGCAAGACCGTTTAGATTCAAACGGTCTCCAAGACCATTTGATAGTGTTGACCAAGGGAAGACCATTTAGAGGTCTGTTCTAAACATGTTGAATTTGATATCTACAAAGAATCATAACCTAATTGCTAACCAATCACAAGTTGAAGGCACTTCAACCCCCTAAACCCTAATCGGGTTGAATTGCTCATTTCAAAGATAGATTTTGGTGAACTTTGGGTTGAAGGACCCAAACGGTCTCAAGACCATTTGGGGGTTCATCCAAATGATCTTAAGATCGTTTGGTGACAACCCAAGACCGTTTGGAGGTCTAGGGTAAGGAAATTTGATGGATTGAGGGTCCAATCACAATAGGTTGATGAATTGATTAAAAATGCTGATTTTAGATCTAATTAGGGTTCAACCCTTATCAAATCGACTTAGATTTCAATGAAACTTTTGGAAAACGGTCTCAAGACCATTTGGAGGATGTCCAAATGATCTCAAGACCGTTTGGGCCAAGTTTGGGCCCAATTGGATGTCAATTGATGGGTTCAACCTCAATTTGATTCACATTGTTGATCATTGATGATTAGCCGATTGAAAACCCTAATTGAGTTGGATTCAACCCAATTGGCTTTAAATTGAGGGTCAATTTGGTGTCCAATTGATTAAGGCTAACCCTAATTGACTCAATTTACAAGTGGTTAACAAGGTTATGGCCAAGTGGAGGCTTCAACATAGATCACCATAATCGATTATAACCTTTGTTTCACCTTTGAGGTCCATGCGGTTTTGAGCCCATTTGGACCAAATGGTCTCAAGACTGTTTGAGGCCAAACAGTCTCAAGACCGTTTGGGCTCAAACGATCTCAAGGTCGTTTGGACCAATCGATCTCAAGATCGTTTAAGATCAAACGGTTTCAAGTCACATAACTTCAAGTGGTTTGGAAGTCAACTTTGCCCAAACGGTCAACGCACCCATGCGGTCTTGGAGACCCATGCGGTCTTAGAAGTCAAAGTGCCCAAACGGTCAACGCCGACCGTTTGGAGGTTGAGAGGTGAAACCGTTTGGAGGCTTTTAGGGCTGTTTTTGCTCAATCGTTTGAAGGTGTAATTGGTCCAATGGTGGTCTAATCTAAACCCTAATGGTACCCTAAGACATTAAGGGACTAAGTGACTAATGGATTGACCCATAATAGTGATCAAGGGTGTACTTTACCAATATTCCCTTGAAGGGTTCAACTAAATGATACCTTGTTTTAATCAAACCCTAATGATATGATAGTGGTGATTTGGTTTATGTTAATCAATGGGGACTTGACCCAACCTAATCTAGGGTGATGTAATCACCATCTATTAGTAAGAGGAGAGAGAAAGTACCATTTATGGTTGAAACTCAAGTTAAGCACCATCAATACATATGAATGTGCATGATTGGGGTATGATCCACCTATGTGAGATCACGAAAACCCTTATTATGATAACTGATGAATCTTAACCTAATTTAAAGGCATCAATGATGATGTTTCTCATACATGATGATGCTATGAGTTCAATTCACCATGAAGTGAATAGTAAACCCTAATTTTAGGGTAATAACATGTAATGTGTATAGTAAACCCTAATTGGGGGTAATTGTGATGAAATGTACAATTACCCTAATTCCAGGTTATGCTTTTAAGCATGAATCTTCATGAGTTAAGTATGAAAGGAGGAACCACTATTCCTAATCATAATGAAGAGTTTGGATAACCCTAAATGTTGTAAATTAGGGAATCTATCTCTTGTAAGAGTATGAAGGTACAACTCTTGAAATGAATTGTTTACTATTATTAGTTGAATTAACCATGCAGGTTCTTATATGAGGATGATCATATCCAGGTAAGGATTATGATACCATATTCATTGAAAGCATATTATTAGCTTTATGAATAGTGACATATCATGTTGCCCAGTAAGTGGCATTACATGAGATGATAGGCTGTAAGAGCCAAGTGTATCATCAAGATCATACTAATTAGATGACTTGTGATGAAATGATTAAGAAATGACAATTGATGTGAGTTAGACTTGTTGCATTTAGTATTCTACTTTCATAGCTGCTATGCTAATGGTTAATGTTTGAGAACATGAATGATGTTAAAAGAATACTGAAATGTACCTAACTAATCAAGTATAATCATACCATGTAGAGCCCTGATCATAGATCCATCATTGTCAGAAGCTAAATGATGGTGAAACAGGTTTTCCTAAGGGAACTCCTGGATCACATACTTTTGAGTATGTGGGGGAATATGGATGTGTATATCCTTACATCCTAGTATAGGAATTGATGTAGATGTATCTTAATCTATCAACCCTTCACTATATGTTTATACTGGGGTGATGTAACACTATTCTCCCGAGGAAATCCTTTATACCGCATCGATGAAGAGATAAACAAGAAATCTTTCGATGGCAAAGAGAGTACAGAATGCCACTGTGACTCTAATAGCGAAGTACCAGAATACCCTGGTGAGCTATAGTAGCAGAGACACTAGATGTCCTGCATGTATATCCTCACTTTGACTGAGGAAGACGAGGTCATAAGAATCCGGCTCTTTTGATTACCTAAGTATGATACCGATGCGACTTAACAGTGATTGGTTGGAGTATGAGCGGTATACCTCATCTCCGCAGGGCATAATAATGTTTGTAAAACATAATCAACCGCGTAGCATATCTGCTTAGGTTGAACCATGAGATACAATGATTGATGATTACACTACTTTGTACGTATGTTCTTCATATTCTTAAATGTTGTTGTTCCATTTAAGTCAATCTACTGTTGATTACCTTAAATGCTTTTATTGCTCATGTTGTTCTTTGATTGCTATAATAAAGTTTCTAGCGGAGAGTTATAACTCTCGCTGGGACAATTATTTAAAATTGTCTCACTCCGTAGACTTCAACTTTTTAGGTGGTCGTCGAGGACGAAGGAACTAGTCTGCAGGTGATCAATACCAGCAACAGCAGCACCGGGAGCAGCAGTGAATCTCAGGTGGAGATACTGACTGCTGAGTCTTGTAGTTAGATAGTCCTATGCCGTCTCTATACTCTCAGGTCCTTGGAGTTAGATGCTCTGAGATTTTTGGTTTCAAATCTTGAGATTTTGTATCTGGCTGTGTATAATCACTCAAGAAGTGATTTAACAGAGATGTAAACTGTTTATTTTGTTTCTATGAAAGAAGATTTATGATTTCAAGACCTTGTCTCGAAAAGTTTTAAGTTTACCGGTGATTTTTCGTATTCCGCTGTTAATCGAATGCTTCCGCTGAGTTTATGACGTGTTTTGGAGATCGGAGCCCACAATTTAGTGGTATCATAGCTCTAGGTTCGCTGAGTCTACAGAGACATAAGACTTAGGATGTCGAGTCTATCCTTAGTGTTTCTTTCCTATCTAATAGAATCTTCTGCTTCTCAGGAGAAGAAGATATATATAAGGATGTCTGAGCCACATGAGGAGTACGTAGCTGAGAGTAGCATTGCTGCACCTCGAGAAAGTGCAAGGAACCCAGAAATAGAACAGCCCGTACCTGAGCCACCCAGGGAGCCACCTCAGTTTGACCCAGCTGACATGGGTAACCCAGCTGTTCAAACCATGTTCGGGCAGTTTATGACTGCCATGACACATATCACCGATAGGATGCCCATACCTGCACCAAGGGCACCTGTCCATCCTGAAGGACAAGGTATCGGTAAGACGTTCGAGTGACTTCGTCGTGTCGGAGCAACCGAATACTTTGGGACAGCTGACCCCGCAGATGCCGATCTGTGGTTAACCGAGTTGGAGAAAGCCTTCAGAATCTTGAACATCCCTGAAGCTGAGAAGGTTAGACATGCTGTCTATCTTCTCAAAGGAAGTGTTGGTCACTGGTGGACCATGGAAGAGCAGAAGAGGCCTGGAGTAGATATCTCATGGGAAGACTGTCGTCGGGGATTTGTCAACAGATATTTTCCAAAGACCTTTCTGGACGAGAAGATCTCTCAGTTCGAGAGATTGATGCAGGGCATGATGAACATTAGCGAGTATGAAGCTAAGTTCATGGAGTTGCTGCGGTTCTGTCCGCACATGACTGCCACAGAAGAAGAGAGAATTAGAAGGTTCGAGAAGGGTTTGAATGCTGATTTGACTACTCCCGTGTCTGCCCTAGAAAATCGGGAGAGGTTCGCTACCTTCGTTGAGTCAGTCCGAAGGATAGAGAGATCTGTAGCCGAGAAGAGGCAAACCCATATGAGATATCCGTAGTTCCAGGGTTCTTCATCTAGAGACTTTAAGAAGCCTAGATTCTCTACACCTACACCTCCACCACCCAGATCTAGTGCTCAGACACAGTGGGCACCGAGTAGAGGTAGAGGACGAAGCCTACCACTACAAGAGACTCGCAGTTTAGCATCAATGTCAGTCACAGGACCACCAAGACCACAACAACTGGAGAGAAGCTGCTACAACTGTGGGAAGGTGGGACATTTGATGAAGGACTGCAGGTCTAGGCCTGTTAGTGTGACACAACCTCAGAGACAGAATCAACAGGGATCACAGAGAACGCAATCTCAAGGAGCAGCTAGAGGACGTGGACAAGCATCTCAAGCTGGATCATCAGCACCAACTCGACCTCAGGCAACAGCGAGGTTCTATGCTATGAACCCACCAGATGCAGTGGTCAATCCATGGGTTGTGGCAGGTCAGATGAAATTGTTATATCCTGATATGTCTACATCATGTGTTATATCTGTTTTGATTGACCCGGGTGCTACGTACTCCTTTATCACTCAAAGAGTGATTCGTAACTGCAATATGACAGTCAGTCATAAGGCAGATAGCTTGTTGCTTGAGACTCTATTGAGAGGGTCTACTATTTTGTAGGAGGTATGCTCTCCCTGCATCCTCTTCTTTTCTGATCATCGCATTCAAGTGGATCTTATACCACTTGATATGCAAGGATTTGATATAATCCTTGGGATGGATACCTTGGAAAGGTATAGGGTTGTCTTGAGTTGTGAATCCAAGCATGCTGTGTTTGCTGATGAAAGCGACATATGGATCTTTCAAGGAGAGAGAAAGGTTCTACCCACGTGTCTTGTGTCAGCTATGGTTGCTGATAAGCTGTTGAGGCAAGGATGTTATGCATTTTTGGCCCATGTGGTAGATACTATCATGGAGAGTCCTAACCCTACTGAAGTTCCTGTAGTTAGGGAATTCGAAGACGTATTTCCTAAAGAGTTTCCAGGTATGCCACTGCCTTGGGAAATTGATTTTGAAATCAATTTGATCCCAGATACACAACCTATAGCTCAAACACCGTATAGGATGGCGCCTGCCGAGATGGTAGAACTCAAGAAACAACTTCAAGAATTGCTTGAGAAGGGTTTCATCCGATCGAGAACTTCACCTTGGGGTGCTCCAGTTTTGTTTGTTAAAAAGAAGGACGGGTCAATGCGGTTGTGCATTGATTACAGACAACTCAACAAAGTAACAATAAAGAACAAGTACCCTCTGCCGAGGATTGATGATCTTTTTGACCAGTTGCGTGGTGCAACCGTCTTCTCGAAGATAGACTTGAGGTCAGGATATCATCAACTTCGTATTAAGGACAGTGACATATTCAAGTCTGCCTTTAGGACAAGGTATGGTCACTATGAGTTCACAGTTATGTCATTTGGACTAACTAATGCACCAGCTGCATTTATGAAACTCATGAATAGAATCTTCCGACCTTTCCTCAATCAGTGTGTTGTCGTCTTCATAGATGACATTATGATCTATAGTAGAGATGCTCAGCAACATGAACAACATCTTAGTCAGGCTCTAACTTTGCTAAGAGAACATAAGTTATACGCTAAGTTTAGCAAGTGTGAGTTCTGATTGCCGGAAGTATCTTTTCTTGGACACGTGGTATCTGCTTCAGGTATTCGTGTTGACCCTAAAAAGGTAGAATTTTTTCTACAGTGGGAACAACCGAAGACACCAACGGAGATTCGTAGTTTCTTAGGGTTAGCTGGCTACTACCGAAGGTTCATTAAGAACTTTAGTTCTATAGCCTTACCTTTGACCAAGTTAACCCGAAAAGATGTTCCTTTTGCCTGGAGTGATAAGTGCCAGCAATCTTTTCAGCTATTGAAGGAAAGGTTGACAAGTGCACCTGTACTTGTGCTACCTGGGCAAGGTAAGGGATATGTAGTTTTCTGTGATGCCTCCAAGAATGGACTCAGATGTGTGTTGATGCAGGATAAGCAAGTGATTTCTTTTGCTTCCCGACAGCTTAAGAAACACGAGGAGAATTATCCGACACACGATCTGGAGTTAGCTGCTATGGTTCATGCCTTGAAGATCTGGAGACATTATCTCTATGGAGAGACATTCCAGATTTTCACAAACCACAAGAACCTTAAGTATATCTTCTCTCAGCATGAACTTAACATGAGGAAACGTCGCTGGATGGAGTTAATCAAGGACTACGATTGTATAATTGATTACCATCAAGGGAAGGCCAATGTGGTTGCAGATGCCTTGAGTAGGAAATCAGCAACATCGACCATGGATAGGGCACACCTAAACTCTTTAGTATGCTCTAGGAGAGATATGCTTATCTCTTTAAGGCAAGACAATGTACAGTTGAAGGTATCATTATTAGCCGGTTTGTTGGCTGAGATGCATATAAAACCTACTCTAAGAGAGCAGATTAAGGAAGCACAACAAATTGATGTTACAGTTCAGCAGATCAGAACGGAGTATGGTGATGAAAAGAAAGATGGTTTTCATGACTCAGATGATCAAGTGGCATGCTATCATGGGAGGATGATAGTACCAGATGTGGATAACTTGAGGAAGATAGTCCTGGAAGAAGCTCATTCTTCGATGTATGCCATGCATCCAGGGAGCACCAAGATGTATCGAAACTTGAAAGATATGTATTGGTGGCCTGGGATGAAAAAGGATGTTGCTGAGTTTGTTCTGAGGTGTCCTGTGTGTCAACAAGTTAAAGCTGAACACCAGAAGCCTGCAGGGACAATGCAACCTTTACCCATACCACAGTGGAAGTGGGACCATGTGACCATGGACTTTGTTGTTGGCCTACCTAGGACAAGCAAAGGACATGATTCTATCTGGGTAATAGTTGATAGGTTGACAAAGACAATGCATTTCTTACCTGTCAAAACAACCTATTCTGCTGAAAGGTTATCACAACTGTATGTTCAAGAGAGAGTGCATTTGCACAGAGTTCTTGTCACTATAGTTTCTGACAGAGGTCCCCAGTTTACAAGTCATTTTTGGGAGCAGTTACACAGAGCTTTAGGAACCAAGTTAAGGTTTAGTACAACCTTTCATCCACAGACTGATGGACAGTCAGAAAGGACTATACAGACCTTGGAAGACTTGTTGAGAGCATGTGTTCTCCAGTTTACCGGGAGTTGGGATCTACACCTAAGCTTGATAGAGTTTGCCTATAACAATAGCTATCAACATAGCATTGATATGACACCTTACGAAGATTTGTATGGTAGACGTTGTAGATCACCCTTATGTTGGTATGAGACTGGTGAACATCAGTTGTTAGGTCCTGATCTTGTGCAGCAGAACACAGAGAAGATTAAAGTAATACAACAACAGATTAAGACTGCACAGGATAGGCAGAAATCTTACACCGACAGACGTCGTAGACCCTTAGAGTTCCAGGTTGGAGACAGAGTGTACCTTAAGGTCTCGCCTTGGAAAGGAGTCCTTCGTTTTGGAAGGAAAGGGAAGTTAGCTCCTAGATTTATGGGGCCTTATCCAATCATTGAACGGGTTGGAAAGGTAGCCTATAGACTAGAGTTACCTCCAGAGTTGCAGAAGTTACACCCTGTGTTCCACATTTATATGCTGAGGAAATGTCACCCTGATACCGAGTCAGTTCTACAACCTATGGAAGTAGAATTGAATGAAGATATAACTTATGAGGAAGGACCAGTGTCAATCCTTGATAACAGAATTAAAAAACTAAAGAAGAAAGATATAAGTCTTGTGAAAGTCTTTTGGAATCATCATGGTGTCGAAGAAGCCACTTGGGAACTAGAGGATGAGATGAGAGGGAAATACCCTACTCTTTTCTCCTAATATGTTTTATCGATTTCGGGGACGAAATCCTTGTAAGGGGTGGATAATTTGTAACATCCTTGACCTGGGTTATAAACTAACCCTAGATGTTTTGCCTAAATATGTAATTAAATACTTGTAAGTATCTTCTGGCATATAATTAAATTCCTGAGGAACATACATTTTCATTATGTCCTTTTTAGACAATGTTGTAGTATTGTTTTGTAATACATGGACCTATGTGCAAATTAACTAGTTAGAGGGGTTAACTTGCAAAATTACACAGGTTAAGATGTTCCTCTGATGATAAGACATCATATGAGTGAATATGATGAGGTATGATGGATTTCCCAAGCTTGGGCATCAAGATGCAGCTTGTGGAACAATCCTTGTGCTTAAAACCCTAATTTTGGAGTAAAGTGCAATTTACCCAAAATGTGGGGTGCAACTTGTAAAATACACCTTCTAGAATACCTTTTATGACTCTTGACATCATTTAGAGTAAGAATGATGAAAGGGGTGCTTCAATTGAATAATCAGATAAGAAGAATGTCTTTTGTAGTAGAATCACCTAGTATGAGTAAAGAGACCTTTTATATATGTACCTTAGTTTGCATGTTGGCTTTATTTACCCTTAGATATTGAGTTTTGATAGGGCTTTGCTTAGGTTATGATAGTTTGAACGTACCTTAGAAGGAAGGAGGGACCTAGATGAGAAATCCATAAACTAGAGGACCTTATGGTGAAAACTAAGCTAAGCTATATAAGCCTCTTCCTTTGCAAACCAAGTAAACATATTCTCTTCTCTTCTTCACTTCTCATCTTGCTCAGCCGACCAAGGTAGAGCTCTGGAACTCAAGGAGATGACCAAATTGATCTAAGGTGAGAAGAGACCATCTTCTAGCTCGGATTCATGGAGGAATTCCTTGTATAAGGTTGGTTTTATGGTTAACTCACTTAGGTTTCTTGTTCTAGCCGACTTTCCCCAACCTTTCCTTGGAGAATCATCTTTGGCCAACCTGTGGAGCTTAAGATGCCATTAAAGGCTTGAAGCTTGGAAGCTTGGAGCTCTAGGAACAACGTCTGAGGCGGTTTTTATAACTCTAAACTTCTTGCTTTATTATGCACATTTCTGTTCTTGCAAACTAGTACTTAGTTCTTCTTCTTCCCTATTCTTCCTTGCACTTTTGCAAGCAATCCGTGGAGTAACCGACCTGAACAGAGGTTGAAGATGATGGGCGTGAATTTCTAGGCAACTTTATCAAATGACCTTGGACCATTTGGTCTAAACGGTTTGCAAACCATTTGAAATCAAATGGTCTCAAACCGTTTGATCTCATGCGGTCTTGCAAGACCGTTTAGATTCAAACGGTCTCCAAGACCGTTTGATAGTGTTGACCAAGGGAAGACCGTTTAGAGGTCTGTTCTAAACATGTTGAATTTAATATCTACAAAGAATCATAACCTAATTTCTAACCAATCACAAGTTGAAGGCACTTCAACCCCCTAAACCCTAATCGGGTTGAATTGCTGATTTCAAAGATAGATTTTGGTGAACTTTGGGTTGAAGGACCCAAATGGTCTCAAGACCGTTTGAGGGTTCATCCAAATGGTCTTAAGACCGTTTGGTGACAACCCAAGACCAGTTGGAGGTCTAGGGTAAGGAAATTTGATGGATTGAGGGTCCAATCACAATAGGTTGATGAATTGATTAAAAATGCTGATTTTAGACCTAATTAGGGTTCAACCCTTATCCAATCGACTTAGATTTCAATGAAACTTTCGGCAAATGGTCTCAAGACCGTTTGGAGGATGTCCAAACGATCTCAAGACCGTTTGGGCCAAGTTTGGGCCCAATTGGATGTCAAATGATGGGTTCAACCTCAATTTAATTCACATTGTTGATCATTGATGATTAGCCGATTGAAAACCCTAATTGAATTAGATTCAACCCCAATTGGCTTTAAATTGAGGGTCAATTTGGTGTACAATTTATTAAGGCTAACACTAATTGACTCAATTTACACATTGTTAACAAGGTTATGGCCAAGTGGAGGCTTCAACATAGATAACCATAATCGATTATAACCTTTGTTTCACCTTTGAGGTCCATGCGGTTTTGAGCCCATTTGGACCAAACGGTCTCAAGACAGTTTGGATCCAAATGGTCTCAAGACTGTTTGGGCTCAAACGATCTCAAGGTCATTTGGACCAATCGATCTCAAGATCGTTTAAGATCAAACAGTTTCAAGTCGCATAACTTCAAACGGTTTGGAAGTCAACTTTTCCCAAATGGTCAACGCACCCATGCGGTCTTGGAGACCCATGCGGTCTTGGTGACTCATGCAGTCTTGGAAGTCAAAGTGCCCAAACGGTCAATGCCCCCAAACGGTCTCAAGACCGTTTGGAGGTTGAGAGGTGAAACAGTTTGGAGGCTTTTAGGGCTGTTTTTGCTCAATCGTTTGAAGGTGTAATTGGTCCAATGGTGGTCTAATCTAAACCCTAATGGTACCCTAAGACATTAAGGGACTAAGTGACTAATGGATTGACCCATAATAGTGATCAAGGGTGTACTTTACCAATATGCCCTTGAAGGGTTCAACTAAATGATACCTTGTTTTAATCAAACCCTAATGATATGATAGTGGTGATTTGGTTTATGTTAATCAATGGGGACTTGACCCAACCTAATCTAGAGTGATGTAATCACCATCTATTAGTAAGAGGAGAGAGAAAGTACCATTTATGGTTGAAACTCAAGTTAAGTACCATCAATACGTATGAATGTGAATGATTGGGGTATGATCCACCTATGTGAGATCACGAAAACCCTAATTATGATAACTGATGAATCTTAACCTAATTTAAAGGCATCAATGATGATGTTTCTCATACATGATGATGCTATGAGTTCAATTCACCATGAAGTGAATAGTAAACCCTAATTTTAGGTTAATAACATGTAATGTGTATAGTAAACCCTAATTGGGGGTAATTGTGATGAAATGTACAATTACCCTAATTCCAGGTTATGCTTTTAAGCATGAATCTTCATGAGTTAAGTATGAAAGGAGGAACCACTACTCCTAATCATAATGAAGAGTTTGGATAACCCTAAATGTTGTAAATTAGGAAATCTAGCTCTTGTAAGAGTATGAAGGTACAACTTTTGAAATGAATTGTTTACTATTATTAGTTGAATTAACCATGCAGGTTCTTATATGAGGATGATCATATCCAGGTAAGGATTATGATACCATATTCATTGAAAGCATGTTATTAGATTTATGAATAGTGACATATCTTATTTCCCAGTAAGTGGCATTACATGAGATGATAGGCTGTAAGAGCCAATTGTATCATCAAGATCATACTAATTAGATGACTTGTGATGAAATGATTAAGAAATGACAATTGATGTGAGTTAGACTTGTTGCATTTAGTATTCTACTTTCATAGCTGCTATGCTAATGATTAATGTTTGAGAACATTAATGATTTTAAAAGAATACTGAAATGTACCTAACTAATCAAGTATAATCATACCATGTAGAGCCCTGATCATAGATCCATCATTGTCAGAAGCTAAATGATGGTGAAATAGGTTTTCCTAAGGGAACTCCTGGATCGCATACTTTTGAGTATGTAGGGGAATATGGATGTGTATATCCTTACATCCTAGTATAGGAATTGATGTAGATGTATCTTAATCTATCAAACCTTCACAATATGTTTATACCGGGGTGATGTAACACTATTCTCCCGAGGAAATCCTTTATACCGCATCGATGAAGAGATAAACAAGAAATCTTTTGATGGCGAAGAGAGTACATAATGCCACTGTGACTCTAATAGCGAAGTACCAGAATAGATGTCCTGCATGTATATCCTCACTCTAACTGAGGAAGATGAGGTCATAAGAATCCGGCTCTTTTGATGACCTAAGTATGATACCGATGCGACTTAACAGTGATCAGTTGGAGTATGAGCGGTATACCTCATCTCCGCAGGGCATAATAATGTTTGTAAAACATAATCAACCATGTAGCATATCTGCTTAGGTTGAACCATGAGATACAATGATTGATGATTACACTGCTTAGTACGTATGTTCTTCATATTCTTAAATGATGTTGTTCCATTTAAGTCAATCTGCTGTTGATTACCTTAAATGCTTTTATTGCTCATGTTGTTCTTTGATTGCTATAATAAAGCTTCTAGCGGAGAGTTATAACTCTCACTGGGACAATTATTTAAAATTTTCTCACTCCGTAGACTTCAACTTTTTAGGTGGTCGTCGAGGACGAAGGAACCAGTCTGTAGGTGATCATTACCAGCAGCAGCACTAGGAGCAACAGTGAATCTCAGGTGGAGATACTGACTGCTGAGTCTTGTAGTTAGATAGTCCTATGCCGTCTCTGTACTCTCAGGTCCTTGGAGTTAGATGGTCAGAGATTTTTGGTTTTGAATCTTGAGATTTTGTATCTGGCTGTGTATAATCACTCAAGAAGTGATTTAACAAAGATGTAAACTATTTATTTTGTTTCTATGAAAGAAGATTTATGAATTCAAGACCTTGTCTCGAAAAGTTTTAAGTTTACCGGTGATTTTTCGTATTCCGCTGTTAATCGAATGCTTCCGCTGAGTTTATGACGTGTTTTGGAGATCGGAGCCCACACTTAGATTCCCTTGTAAATTTGGTTTATGTAGTTCAATGCGAGAAAGCAAAGAGTTTGGAAAAGAAGAAAAAGTGAAGGGTGATCTTTGTATTACGTTAAATCCTCAATTTATGCCATAATCTCATGATTAATGGTAATTGTGAGATCGGGGTGTAACAACTTGGTATCAGAGCTTAGGCTGAGTTGCCAAGGACCATTAAGTTAGTAAGTTAGAGTCAAAAGTGTGGCAGATAGGGGATGTTATGATGTTAGCTTTGGGGATTTGAGTACTTGGATATCCTGGCCCGGTATCTAAGTACTTGGATCAACCAGTATCAAGCTACTCTGTCTATTCTTTCATGTATACCCTGGCCAGGTATACAGTGGAAGGATGGTCTAGAGAGGAACCCTAGAAATATTAGGGTTAGAAACAAGATAAGTAACATGAATTAAGAACATAAATATAAATTTAGATAGAACTTTCATTTCATATTGTTGTTTTATTGGAGATGAATAGAAAATCTCTTATATGTTTGAATTCAGATATTTAGTATTTTGAAATATATATATGGGTCTTTAAGATTTGTTGTACACTATGCAGTTGTAGCATTTATTGATTACATTCTTTGTATCAAGTAGACTAGAAATGATCTTTGAATGAACTTTCCTAAGTGGATAAGTTTTCTTCCACACATTTGAGATGAATAGGAGTTGAGTAATCTTGAGTAGCTCTTAGCTTCAGGACTGCAGGTTCGGCCTGGTCCGACTGATAGGATGCATTACTGGGATCTAATGACTCCTATTAATAACACAACAAGAGCAAATTCTGGATAGATGAGATCCAAATTCTAGTATGAATGTATATACTCTAAGATTTTAAAGTATAAGGGAATGACTGGGATAACTAAGAATCAGTTGGAACTGATATCTGAGATCCAACTTTGGGGCCTCATATGAGAAACCCTTAATTGGGAATAAAGGAATACGACATAAGGTCCAGATTAAGTTTAATTATTTGTAACATCCCTGACCTGGGTTATAAACTAACCCTATATGTTTTGCCTAAATATGTAATTAAATACTTGTAAGTATCGTCTGGCATGTAATTAAGTTCCTGAGGAACATACATTTTCATTCTGTCCTTTTTAGACAATGTTGTAGTATTGTTTTGTAATGCAGGGACCTATGTGAAAATTAACCAGTTAGAGGGGTTAACTTGAAAAATTACACAGGTTAATATGTTCCTCTGATGATAAGACATCATATGAGTGAATATGATGAGGTATGATGGATTTCCCAAGCTTGGGCATCAAGATGCAGCTTGTGGAACAATCCTTGTGCTTAAAACCCTAATTTTGGAGTAAAGTGCAATTTACCAGAAATGTGGGGTGCAACTTGTAAAATACAACTTATAGAATATATTTTATGACTCTTGACATCATTTAGAGTAAGAATGATGAAAGGGGTGCTTCAATTGAATAATCAGATAAGAAGAATGTCTTTTGTAGTAGAATCACCTAGTATGAGTAAAGAGACCTTTTATATATGTACCTTAGTTTGCATGTAGGCTTTCTTTACCCTTAGATCTTGACTTTTGATAGGGCTTTGCTTAAGTTATGATAGTTTGAATGTACCTTAGAAGGAAGGAGGGACCTAGATGATAAATCCATAAACTAGAGGTCCTTATGGTGAAAACTAACCTAAGCTATATAAGCCTCTTCCTTTGCAAACCAAGTAAACATATTCTCTTCTCTTGTAAGTTCTCATCTTGCTCAACCAACCAAGGCAGAGCTCTGGAACTCAAGGAGATGACCAACATGTTCTAAGGTGAGAAGAGACCATCTTCTAGCTTGGATTCATGGAGGAATTCCTTGTATAAGGTTGGTTTTATGGTTAACTCACTTAGGTTTCTTGTTCTAGCTGACTTTCCCCAACCTTTCCTTGGAGAATCATCTTTGGCCAACCTGTGGAGCTTAAGACGCCATTAAAGGCTTGAAGCTTGGAATCTTGGAGCTCTAGGAACAACGTTTGAAGCGGGTTTTATAACTCTAAACTTCTTGCTTTATTATGCACATTTATGTTCTTGCAAACTAGTACTTAGTTCTTCTTCTTCCCTATTCTTCCTTGCACTTTTACAAGCAATCCGTGGAGTAACCGACCTGAACAGAGGTTGAAGATGATGGGCGTGAATTCCTAGGCAACTTTATCAAACGACCTTGGACCATTTGGTCTAAACGGTTTGCAAACCGTTTGAAATCAAACGGTCTCAAACCGTTTGATCTCATGCGGTCTTGCAAGACCGTTTAGATTCAAACAGTCTCCAAGACCGTTTGATAGTGTTGACCAAGGGAAGACCATTTAGAGGTCTGTTCTAAACATGTTGAATTTAATATCTACAAAGAATCATAACCTAATTTCTAACCAATCACAAGTTGAAGGCACTTCAACCCCATAAACCCTAATCGGGTTGAATTGCTGATTTCAAAGATAGATTTTGGTGAACTTTGGGTTGAAGGACCCAAACGGTCTCAAGACCATTTGGGGGTTCATCCAAACAGTCTTAAGACCGTTTGGTGACAACCCAAGACCGTTTGGAGGTCTAGGGTAAGGAAATTTGATGGATTGAGGGTCCAATCACAATAGGTTGATGAATTGAATAAAAATGCTGATTTTAGACCTAATTAGGGTTCAACCCTTATTCAATCGACTTAGATTTCAATGAAACTTTGGGAAAACAGTCTCAATACCGTTTGGAGGATGTCCAAATGATCTCAAGACCGTTTGGGCCATGTTTGGGCCCAATTGGATGTCAATTGATGGATTCAACCTCAATTTGATTCACATTGTTGATCATTGATGATTAGCCGATTGAAAACCCTAATTGAGTTGTATTCAACCCCAATTGCCTTTCAATTGAGGGTCAATTTGGTGTCCAATTGATTAAGGCTAACCCTAATTGACTCAATTTACAAGTGGTTAACAAGGTTATGGCCAAGTGGAGGCTTCAACATAGATAACCATAATCGATTATAACCTTTGTTTCACCTTTGAGGTCCATGCGGTTTTGAGCCCATTTGGACCAAACGGTCTCAAGACCGTTTGCGACCGTTTGGGCTCAAACGATCTCAAGGTCGTTTGGACCAATCGATCTCAAGATTGTTTAAGATCAAACGGTTTCAAGTCGCATAACTTCAAATGGTTTGGAAGTCAACTTTGCCCAAACGGTCAACGCACCCATGCGGTCTTGGAGACCCATGCGGTCTTGGAAGTCAAAGTGCCCAAACGGTCAACGCCCCCAAACGGTCTCAAGACCGTTTGGAGGTTGAGAGGTGAAATCATTTGGAGGCTTTTAGGGCTGTTTTTGCTCAATTGTTTGAAGGTGTAATTGGTCCAATGGTGGTCTAATCTAAACCCTAATGGTACCGTAAGACATTAAGGGACTAAGTGACCAATGGATTGACCCATAATAGTGATCAAGGGTGTACTTTACCAATATGCCCTTGAAGGGTTCAACTAAATGATACCTTGTTTTAATCAAACCCTAATGATATGATAGTGGTGATTTGGTTTATGTTAATCAATGGGGACTTGACCCAACCTAATCTAGAGTGATGTAATCACCATCTATTAGTAAGAGGATAGAGAAAGTACCACCTATGGTTGAAACTCAAGTAAAGTACCTTCAATGTACATGAATGTGCATGGTTAGGGTATGATCCACCTATGTGAGATCATGAAAACCCTAATTATGATAATTGATGAATCTTAACCTAATTTGAAACCATCAATGATGATGTTTCTTATACATGACGATGCTATGAGCTCAATTCATTATAAAGTGATTAGTAAACCCTAATTCTAGGGTGAAAACATGTAATGTGAATAGTAAACCCTAATTGGGGGTAATGTGGTGAAATTTACAATTACCTTAATCCCAGGTTATGCTTTTAAGCATGAATCTTCATGAGCTAAGTATGAAAGGAGGAACCACTATTTTTAATCATAATGGAAGGGATTGGATAACCCTAATTGATGTAAATCAGGGAACCTAGCTCTTGTAAGAGTATGAAGGTACAACTCTTGAAATGAATTGTTTACTATTATTAGTTGAATTAACCATGCATGTTCTTATATGAGGATGATCATATCCAGGTAAGGATTATGATACCATATTCATTGAAAGCATGTTATTAGCTTTATGAATAGTGACATATATAGTTGCCCAGTAAGTGGCATTACATGAGATGATAGGCTGTAAGAGCCAAGTGTATCATAAAGATTATACTAATTAGATGACTTGTGATGAAAGGATTAAGAAATGACAATTGATGTGAGTTAGACTTGTTGCATTTAGTATTCTACTTTCATAGCTGCTATGCTAATGATTAATGTTTGAGAACATGAATGATGTTAAAAGAATATTGAAATGTACCTAACTAATCAAGTATAATCATACCATGTAGAGCCCTGATCATAGATCCATCATAGTCAGAAGCTAAATGATGGTGAAACAAGTTTTCCTAAGGGAACTCCTGGATCACATACTTTTGAGTATGTGGGGGAATATGTACGTGTATATCCTTACATCCTAGTGTAGGAATTGATGTAGATGTATCTTAATCTATCAACCCTTCACTATATGTTTATACCGGGGTGATGTAACACTATTCTCCTGAGGAAATCCTTTATACCGCATCGATGAGAGATAAACAAGAAATATTTCGATGGCGAGGAGAGTACAGAATGCCACTTTGACTCTAATAGCGAATTACCAGAATACCCTAGTGAGCTATAGTAGAAGAGACACTAGATGTCCTGTATGTATATCCTCACTCTGACTGAGGAAGATGAGGTCATAAGAATCCGACTCTTTTGATGACCTAAGTATGATACTGATGCGACTTAACAGTGATCGGTTGGAGTATGAGCGGTATACCTCATCTCCGCAGGGCATAATAATGTTTGTAAAACATAATCAACCGCGTAGCATATCTGCTTAGGTTGAACCACGAGATACAATGATTGATGATTACACTGCTTAGTACGTATGTTCTTCATATTCTTAAATGCTGTTGTTCCACTTAAGTCAATCTGCTGTTGATTACCTTAAAAGCTTATATTGCTCATGTTGTTCTTTGATTGCTATAATAAAGCTTCTGGCGGAGAGTTATAACTCTCACAAGGACAATTATTTAAAATTGTCTCACTCCGTAGACTTTAACTTTTTAGGTGGTCGTCGAGGACGAAGGAACCAGTATGTAGGAGATCAGTACCAGCAGTAGCAGCATCAGGAGCAGCAGTGAATCTCAGGTGGAGATACTGACTGCTGAGTCTTGTAGTTAGATAGTCCTATGTCGTCTCTGTACTCTCAGGTCCTTGGAGTTGATTGGTCTAAGATTTTGATTTTCAATCTTGAGATTTTGTATCTGGTTGTATATAATCACTCAAGAAGTGATTTACTAGAGATGTAAATTGTTTATTTTGCTTTTATGAAAGACGATTTATGATTTCAAGACCTTGTCTCAAAAAGTTTTAAGTTTATCGGTGATTTTTCGTATTCCGCTGTTAATCGAATGCTTCCGCTGAGTTTATGACGTGTTTTGGAGATCGGAGCCCACATTATTAGTATTATATGAACTCTAAATATGAAATATGGAAAAGATATGAGAAAAGCAGGTAATGGGCCAAGATAGTAAGAATCAATCATGAGGAATGGATCATATAATCGAGTAAAATACTTTTATGTACTCCAAAGCAAAGGGAAAATAGAAGAAAAGAGTTAAGTATATGATAAGTACATAGAAGTGAAGAGTCTTCAGAAGAGTTAAAGTGAAGAGAACTAGATGATCATGTAAATCATAAAACTAGGATAAGAAAACAAAGAGAAATGTTGGAAATAATGAGCTTGATTAAGGAATGAGGGTGACATGATATAATTGAGAGTATGGAATGTATATCTTTATTAATAAGTTTAATACATTCATCCTTATTGCCTTTGGATTCTAAGTCTCTATAGAACAACAAACTAGTTTCTAAAAGAACAAAAGTGTAGCTAAATAAATGAATAAGTCATAAAAATGTAGACTATATTCAGGAAGGAAAAACTTGATTGAAAGAGAAACTATGTTTAACCCATGCATGAGCAATTTGATTTAAAATGAAGGATATGTAATGTATTAAACATGAGGTGATACTAGTAGAGAGATTAATAATTTAGAATTTCAATTTCACATTAGTAGAAGGATAAAAGGAAATATATGCAACATGGTATACATGATCATACACATAAAAGAAGCAACATGATCATAAGAGAAAACTAGAAGTTAAAGATGACATGTGGAATAGTAGTGTATGGTAAGGGGATTATGGAAAGTAAAGAAGGGTTTGAAACATAATGGAGTAATATAGATTATCAAAGAAAGAAGTTGCGAGAGTCAAGAAAGTGCTAATTAGTCAAGTATCCTTGTTGATAATTAATTAAACCTACATACGAGAAATGTATTATTGAATGTTTGAAGATAAGAATTCTAAGTCTCAAAATCATCTTCTCTTTATTATCTTCCTTAATGAGAGCAATGTGGGAATGAAGTGATAAGAATATGAATCATATATAATGCATAATCACTATGGTAGAGACATCTAGTGAATGTAATAATGACACACAATATGATGATGAAACCCTAGTAGGGTAATTGAGAATGTAATCTATCTGAATGGTCAAGTAAGAGAAAGGAAATTCAATCGATACGATAAAGAAGACTTTAGTAAAACTTGTGAGATACAAAGTTTAAATTTCAAATTAAGGGAGAAAAGTCACATCACAATAACATCATGCTTCTGATAAGGACCAAACCCTAGAATGTTTAGAGTTGTAGTAGTTCAAGGGATGTCAATAGTGATTTGACCTTGAATACTAGCATCTCTATAAAACAAGATCATGAGATTTGCACTATGAGAAGTAAACTAGCACTGATAGTAATCCAGGGTTTAAAGATAGCTAATCTGAAAGGTAGATAAACAATATGGAAATGATTTGGAGTAAAGAGTAAGATATAAATTTGAAATGTAACAAGTGTGTTTTGAGAAAAAGGAGAAATACAATATGACTGAAGTGCGATATGAGATAATTTCTTGCAGTGATAGATAGAATGATGAATAATCTATTTGTACCTTGTATGTTTCAATTTTAGGAATGTTTAATCTACATGATTAAAATGAGAAGGAAAAGTAGCAAAAAGTAAGTAGTAGTGAATGAGGAGAGAGATAAGAGAAAAAAATGGCTTTTAGTAATATGTGAATTTGTTTTTTTAGAAGTATAATTTGTTGAAGGTATACTAAGGGATGTAAATTTGTTTTACATATGATTTTAGTTGTACATGTGCAAGAAATATGTTAATTAAAGGTGTCCGATAGTTGTAGTCATTCATACCAGTAATCCATCTTACTATTGTACAATTGTAGTATGGTGATATGGGTTGAATAATGATGGAACAAATGAAGAGTTACCCTGAATAAGGTAGTCTTACCTATTCACTCATATGAATAGAAGGGATGATAACCATATTGTATTGATATGTAACCCTAATGAGGTATAGCTTGTTATACCTAGCTTTAATATAACTAAGTGATTGTAATTGGGTATGAATAGTCCTTGAATGACTAATACAATCATAGAGTACTTTGTTACTGTTGTTGAAACCCACCCAATGGTTACACCTTGAATTATGTGTGGGTTCATACTTGAGAATAATATGGAATGTGATGGTAATGCTTCACCTTATGCATCCATGATGCAACAGGGATGTCATGAGTAGTATTGTACAATTGTTGTTGAATCTAGTCTTCCAACTCAAGACTATTTTGCTATTTGAGTAGCACAATAGTAATATTCAAAACAACATAGTGAACTTTCTTTTGTGACTCAGAGGTAATATAAAACAATAGTACATATTGAGCCTTATGAATTGAGATGGTTGGATCAAATTATCAATGTTGAGGTAACACCTGAAGAGTATGAAAATATTGAAATGGTTGCTTCTCTATCTACTCTATGATTGATTGTGGCATAGAGAATTTGTTTGTTATCATTGAGAACTGTTTTAACATGTTGTCATTAGAAAAGAAATAAATGACTTAACGTTAAAAACTACATTCAAGTATAAAGTACAAGAATGCAATGACATGTAAGATTTCAGAATCTTAAAATAAACTTTGAATATACTTTGTTTGTGTATATATGTTTCGGGGATGAAACTTTTAAAGGGGGTGAAAATTGTAATGACCACATTTGTGCTTAATTGGTAAACTAGGGTTTACCTGAATGATTACATGCTTGATTAGATTGAACATTGTTTAGACTTAATTAATGATAGTAGATCAATTGTGATGTTTTAAACCTAAGAAGAAACTCTAACTATGATTTTTAGTTTGAAGAATTAGGGTTTGAGAAATGTAAACCCTAATCGGCAAAAATTAGGGTTTTGATAGTACATGAATATGGAATTTGATCAAGATAGCAGCGTGGTAAATGATTTTTCATATTTTCTACAAGTTTTTTATTTAATTGTATTTTAGATATGATATGGATAACTCAATCATGCATACTGGAGAAAAATTTCAGAATATTTGAGTGTTCTTTGAATGTGGTTCTCGATCGAACTATACCTTGACCAAAATGCAGACAGAGTGCTTTTTAGTAGTGTAGTGTTTTATTTTTATTTATTTATTGGTAACTCGAAATGATCTGAAATTTTTATTGGAGATCTGTAACTAAATCATAAACAACATGTAAAATTTTCATAATTTTTAGATGCGTTTAGACCTTATCAGTAGAAAAATTACAGTAATATTTTTATGATAGAAAATTCAGCTGAAATAAGAGAAAGTATAGTGAGGGGTCAATGTGCAATTGACCCAAGCAGCTCAATTGCTCTATATGGTCAACCTAACACACAAGGAGATCTCATAATGTGTGATCCATTCTGGAGAAATGAAAATCCTAGAGAGAGAGGGAGAGTTAGGGTTTGAGGGGAGAAAGTGATGGAGATGCTGACCTAGGGTTTTGCGGTCTGAGGAATGATGAAATCATGTAAGTTTAGCTTCTTTGCATAGACTCTAATGGTGAATCTTCTCTCACATGTCAAGATTCTGTCTCTCCTCTGATTTGATCCGAAATGGTGTCAAAATTTCCCCTTTTCTCACTCTTTCTTCATAATCCCTCATTTTTAGGGTTTCCGAGTTGAAAGGAAGAAGAATCGGGTGAATTGCTAGGGATTTGATATGAGATCGAGATTTGTAGGGATGAGATGCATTTTTAAGGTGTTTTCACACCTTAGAGTGAGTGGGAACTTCCTTTAAATAGTATATTGCACAAAAATTGGTTAAATCATCCCTAATCTTTAATTGCTTAGTATGCGATTACAAACCTTAAATTGTGTATTCGATCTAAGTTGTTGCAAAATGAGTTGAAATGGATTCTTCCTCTATTTGGATGAATTTTAGATGATAAAATCATATTAGAAATGTATACAATACATCCTAATGAGAATTTCGTAAGTATTCACAGAGGTTATAAGAGTAAACTGAAATATAGGGAACTTTTCTATGACTGAAATTGATGTATAATTAAATAGAGAAATTTGTTTATTTGGATCCCCTTAGTTATGAATGATTGTTTATCTGAATGCGTAGTACATATATGTTATATAATATCTTGGATTTTGTTTAATGTCAATAGTGTTTGTTTGAAATCTCAGAAAAGAGGGTGAAACCCTAGATGCAAGGAAAATTGGATATTTGCGAATAGATATCATGATATCCATTTGAACGGATTCTCTTGACATGATAGACTTTATTTATTTTATTTTATTATTGATGAATGTTATCATAGTGAATGGCATGGAAACCCAAATTCAGCTCAGTTTCAAGGTTTCATACATATATTGATTTTATATGATTTGTTGATAGTAGTCATTATTCAGTGAATGTTTATATCGCATGAAATCCTTATGCGAGCCATGTGATAGGTGAATGGGGTAAATGAAACCCTAAGGATAGGATGTTCAATGAATCAAGTATTTTGATATCAATGTTCTCAGTATGAGATGTAGTGATGTTTAACAATTCAATTGTGGTAAATGTTATCAGATGGTCTATGAAACAAATGGTTTACAGAGCTAAACTAAGATATGTAATGTGATGCACAACTCAAGATTTGGGTTGAGGTGCACATTTTCCAAGAAAGTACAAATAATTTATAGTTGCAAATGACGATTACTCGTATTTCAAGTAATTAACTCTTATCAGTATATTAAGAAGTTCAATTGCATGATTCTAGTGTATAAAGTATCAAGTAGACATGTATTCAGTTATTTAAGAATTTTAGTCTGCTTACAGGTATAAAATGTTGATTTCTCAATATATTACATTGTTTTGAGTATATTGCTCTACCAAGTTTAGAATGATATACATGTTGTGTTATAAACTTCAAATAAATGGACATGGTACCATAGAGATACCAGAGTCAAGTATAAGTAAGAGAAAGGTACAATGTAGAAAGAACTTTACAAGAATAATAAAAAAATAGACATAGGTGCCCTGAACACCGTAGATTCCCTATGGATGTCTGCACTATAGGGAGGAAACTATCCACCCTGGCAGCGACCAGTATACGGGGATTAGATTGCACCCACAGAGCGTGCGGGGAGACGAAGCCCTTGAGGAAGTCTCCTAAGAGAAGATAGGTTACCTAACATGAACTAGAGATCCTGATGGTAACGCAGAGGTGCCCACAGAACGTACCAAGATGAGGCCCACAGAGTGTCTTAGACCCTCTGCCTATGTACTCATCCTAGAAGGAGAGGTCCAGTTAAAGGCAAGTTGTTTAGCCGCCTTAGTCAGATGTGACGGTTCGAGTCAAGCATACCCAGATTCAGTTATTGGCTTAGCTTCCCAGGTTTTAAGCTAAGTCTTGTACGATGAGATCGTAGTTTGCTATGAGTCTTCATATGTAGAGTACACTGCATATGATTAGAGCATATGCTAAAATATGATAATATAAGTTTTAAAGAGTTTCTTATAAGTAAGATAGGCTAAGAAAGATTCAAGTACAGTTTCCCAGTAATTATTCTTTGTTTGTTTCTAAATTATTAGTTCTCTTTGAAATTAATCAAGGATGCTCATATATTGATTTGCTCTTGTTGATATCTAGAGTATCCTGACATATTTATGATTGTCAATGATCAATCACTTTAAATCTTACTACTGTTATAATTGATATCAATTGCTCAAAAGTATATCTATAATTATATCAGTTCTTTAGAATGTTTCTTTGAAGTATTCATTCACTTAGTGAGTAGGATCACCCCTCTACTCACAATTTTTAGGGACATCACATGGACTTGAAGAAGGTCATTGCATCAGAGTAGATCTGCCACAAGAGTTAAGTTTGAGTATAGTTCTGTTCAGTCAGTCCTTGTCACTCTAGGTCGTTGTATAGAAATAAGAGAGAGAGTTGTAAATGATGATGTATAACATTATTCCTCTTTCAGCAATATATGCAAATCAGCAAGTCTTATGTGTTAAAAGTATGAGAAACATAATGAATGTTCATACATGCATTTTTACTGTTGAAATCAGATTAGAGAAATAAATGCTTAGATTCCCTTGTAAAGTTAGTTTATGTGGTTCAATGTGAGACAACAAAGAGTTTGAAAAAGAAGAAAAAGTTAAGGGTGATCTTTATATTACGTTAAATCCTCAATTTATGCCCTAATCTCATGATTAATGGTAATTGTGAGATCGGGGTGTAACACTTTGTTTATTGATTTAGTTTCTATCATGACAACTGATGAAACCTCCACCCTTTCATATATAGATGGAAATTCTAAACATTGTCAGATCCAACGTCTTCCTAGCACAACCATCTCTTCACATCTGTGGCAGCCAATGACTTAACTGTAATACAATTGTGATTGTTGCAGACCCTAGCACCTGTACAAATAAAGGCCTTGCCTACATAAAAATGGACCCGACTTGTAATGACCCCACCTCCTAGTAACCCCCAATTAAGGGAGACCCAGAGGTCAGAGCCATTATCCTAATTTTCAGATCAAAGGTTCTGACAAATGATCAATAATAATTATCAAATTCTATCAAACTAAACTAAACTGAAAGGATGTAATAAAAATTAACTTTTTGCGTACCTTGAAAAACTTGGATTTCTAAACTTCTATCCATATGAGAGAATATTCTAACTAATCCTCCTTGATCGTTAATCCTCATTTAATTCCACATATGAAACTTTACTATTTATTCTTTTCTTTTGAACCTAAAAAAGTCCAAAAAACAAAACGTCGGTCAACATAAATAAATTATGCTGGTATGTGGGGGAAACAATAATCGTGCAACTATGATAATAATGTAATCAACCAATTATCATTTAACAACCAAGATTACATCTTAAGCAATACTACTCAATCCTTACAAATCCCCTATCTCTGTGTTGTCCCTGCAGTGGACTTGGATACTACCTCTCTCTATGGTAGATCCTTACCCCCATGTCCCTACCTCACAGGTAGCCAATACTTAGGGTTATAGAGTCGCATGGTCCTACCCAAAGGTAGCCCAATCCCTGACTCAAGGTGACTTGATGGACCTACCCCATTGATAGCCATGTACTAAGTCATCCAATGACCTGATGGACCTACCCCATAGGTAGTCATGTACTAGGTCAAACCATTAAGCCACATAGGGGACTAGGATCTGAGCTAGTAGGCACATATCTTAAATGATAGTCATATCCACATTATAGTTTGCATGAATTAAATTCAACCAACAGTTTAATTCAAGTCATCGAGGAAAACTTCAGAAAACCTCAAAAAACTAATTCGAGATATTCATAAGTGTAACCACATACCTGTCAGACATATTTGAGATAGAATCAACCAAGAAGGGAAATCCAATCAAGAAAGTATAAGGATCCTAAAATCTCATCCAATTCCTTTTTATCAAAATATATTCAAACCATCTTGCTACTTAAGGTTTCTATTCCTTTTTAGGATTTCTACCTCTTTTAGGGTTTACTTCATTTTACTCTTATAAACCCTAATTTCCCATCTATCCTTCACGAAAGTTATTAAGGTTACCTTTTAACAACATATAACCTTATTTCAGAAACAACACAATTAATCATCAATTAAGTCCATTAAGCCTCTTTTACATTAAAGCTACCATTTTTATCCTTTTAATCCATGACAAGATCATTATGCTAATTTATCATCAATTCTTAGTTCATTATGGTCTAATTCACATATGAATTCTAATTGTCATTAATTCTACCTTTATCCATTAGAAAACCCTAATTACTACATTAAGGGTATTTATCCACAATTAGAAACGTTTATACTCGAAATAGCTTAGAATTATCATATTTCAACTTTAATCATAATTTTGAACAACTAAAGCTATTAAAAGTCACAATTACCATCATTAGGGTTTCAAGGCCCATTAAAGCATATTTATGCACATGAATTTCTAAATTCAACCAATTACGTGCAAAGTTCATCCTTTTTGTTCTCAATATACCTTTTTACAATTAACAAGTTAATATCAACTTTAATCATCCATTAAACCCTACTAAATACATTAATCATCTCAAAATAGGGTTTCTTAATCTTTAATTCATTATAGTTGATAAGTTACACTACTTTTCGAACAGTATGAGGGATTAGCCTCTAAAACCATTTTTAATGAATTCCTCTCATTTTTCTAAGCAAAATAGATATATTATTTGCTACTATCGGAGTTACCAAAATGGAGATACGATTTTTGTAAAATTAACTCACCAGAGCCAATCAGAGGGTGCCACGTCGCCTCTATACATGCAACGTTGCTTGCTGCTTGGAAAACATTTGAAAAGTCAATTTTACCCCTGGTTAAGTGGGTTCTTCTTCAGCCCACGAAGGGGCATATCTGTTCAACGCAACTTTACCCTTCTACAACCTCGGGCAGTTCGATGGCTGCCACCCTAGCCGCCGATTTGTAGTAAACACGAGCGTGCCCCCTCTTCTCCAGGGTTCGACGACCATCAAGGATGATGCCCTCACCTCCGACGCCCCTCCCCGCACTCAGGGTGGTCCTCAGCCTGCATCAAAGAGAGCTGGTTCGTGTTGGCCATGTCCGCGACCACCAGCAGGTCTTGCAGCCATGATGTGATTGTCACACATAGGTTTGGGCATGGTGACGATGGTAGAGTTTCTCTTTGGCGTCGTGAAACCTCACTCATCGATCGTGACAACCCCACATGTTCTTACTACCCTAAGGTTGGCGCTACAACCTCATCCTAGGGTTTGCACAAAAAAGATGAAGAAGGAAGAGAGAGTTTCATGGGATTTCTCTGTAACTCGACCCAGAGGCTCTCCCCCTCTATATAGGGGTGGCTATCCACGTCCAAAGATTAGTCAACTAGCCCTTTTTCTTATAAGATCCTTATTCCTTCATGGAGAAGTAATTCTTCTCTCTCCTATCATCTTCTTAAAAGAACATATTCATTGGATTTTTAGGAATATGACAATCCTCTCCCTTATTCTCTTTAGACTTGCCTTTTAATTCATTGGCCACGAAATTATATTTTCTTTTAGTAGAAAATACTTCCTTTTTAACAATGCCCCCATAATACATTAATAATACATCATATTATCCTCTTATTTTGCATTATTGATATTTTATCTTTCTTTTTCTTCATTGGGGCTCCTTGGACCCCAAGAAACTCTAATATTTCAAAATCCTTTTTAGTGGATACTTGATATCCTTCTAAATGCATCTATATTCATTATTTCACATTATCTTGTTTATTTCTTATTAATATATCTCTTTTTGAGGATTTCTCTTTATCTGTCTGTTTATTTTCCTCATTGGCATTCCATTTAACATTAGGAATCCTTTGGATACGAAAATCCATATAGGATAACTCAATTATACCTATTTTCACTTATTTTCCACATTTTATCATTGTTTTCAATTTCTTTCTTAATAAAGAAATATTTAATTGATCTTTTCTTTTCCTATTGCTTTCTTTTTGCAACTTTGGCTCCTTGGAACCCAAGAGGCACGAAATCCACCTTTGGATTATATACTTTTGTCTTCTAGAGGTTTTTACATTTTTCTTTTCTCCATTTCTTATTTATAATGGAGTTTCTTTTGTCTTTTCCTTATTATTGGGCCCAATATCCAATAAAGCCCACAAAACAATCATCAAGGCTATTGTAAACAAAATCCATTTATTCAAAACAAATTATATCATTATTTGTTCCAATATCTTTACTATGAGAAATTACATTTCTCACCAAATGAACCCAAAATTTGGGGTTGTAACACGACTCCCACAATGCTAGGTCGCTCGGGTGATAAATGGTACACATGCTCTCATCAGACCCTCTAGTCTGGATCATACTAACCATTAGCTATGGTGATAAATGGTACTAACATCGAGTTCTTCATGTACCTTATGTAAGTGAACCTTTAGGTCATACTCAAGAACTTTTGAACTCGCATCATGGTGTAGTTGAACCATCTCTCTCATATGTAATTCAACCGGATCGGTCCCTTGACATTACTCTTTCTTTCTCATGTCATATAGGTAAGGTGACCTGCCATAACACATATTGCATCTTGACCTGCTTAGGTCTAGGGGAGACTTCAACATTCATAGTGATGAACTCCCTTTCCCTCTCAGGGACACTTTTTCCTTTATATCAATACACTAGGTTACCGGTGTTCGTCCTTTACCTCCTGTCATGCATGGTAACAAACCACATACAACTTTATCTTAGGAATCCAAAGTACTAATGTCACTTACTATCTTTGTAATACCAAGGTGTATCATGATCTCCTGTATGTCATGATTCCCCAAGATCGATCCCTCAGAAACCCTAAACCACTCTAGTCGGTATTTCATCACCTTCTTTTCCAAGGAAGTGTATCTGAGGATCTACAACCATCCTTTTATCGCTTCAAGGCCTAGGGTGGCTAACCAAACAATGACTAACTTGTCCAACATATCTCGTTATATCTGAGTGTTAGCCAACTTTCCTCTTCTAGCCTCTAGCCAAACTAGGCAGCTGCATCCCATCTAGAGAATCCATTACCGCTTCACATCCTTAGGTGTTAGGTAATATACAAGACATACACTTCCATGTATTCCACTTATCATCTCATCTCAAACTCTAAGTCTATCTTCATTAAGAAAACTCTGAGCTTAATCTCTTTGTTTTTCGAACTTAACCTTGTATAAGTCATAGCTCATGATAAAACATCCCCATAAGATGACTAACTTGTTTCTCTTAATGTTTGTAAACCATCCATGTATTATTCACTCCACTATGGTATGTTATCATCTCTATCCTCATACCTCATGGAAACGTTCCAACTCACATCATCTTTTATCCTTGATGTATGACATGTGTATTGTCCTATCTCTCACTCCCATAACAAGAGGAAATAAGCATTTGGCTGCAGTCCAAATACAGAGTTCTTCCTGTTCCAAGAGTAGAGATGGTACATCCCACCTTGCCAGTACACCTTTAAATCTAAGTTGAAACGTGCATCTTATGCCTCTACATCACAATCATCTTGATATCAAAGTTACGTTCACAGAAAACTGGTCTTGAACCTACTTGGGTCCACACACATTCCTTGGTCATCTCCTCTAGGTCTATAAGGTGCCAACACTTTTGGGGTCATCCCTCTTCCCTCATGCATCCAGAGAGTGCCCTATTCATCTGCCCTTTAGGTCCCATGAGTTCATGAAGGTGATCAATCTCCTAACCCATGACCCTCAGATAATGATAGTTGTTACCTCCCGACCCTATGGTCATGTACATCTAGGGAATTAGGCAACTCCTACTTCCATCGGTCTTATCCCTACCTGACCCTAGGATAGACTTAGGATTCTATTATAGTACATGTCCAACTTAGAACCTCACCCAAGCCTTCATCATCTCTCTCTCTGCATTCATGGGATGACTTCCATCCTTTCATAGGGTCATGGCAACCTGCCTACCTTGGTCAGGCCCCATACCGGTTACCTACATGGTAAAACATCCACATGCACTTAGAGATGGTTATCTATGGGTCTAAAGGTTGATTCTCATACCATGAACTTTTCACTTAGCTTCTCAAGATCCTATGAGACCTCTTTAGGTTTCCTCAAAATGCACCAAACTGATACACACCCTACCAAAGGGTCCCTCTCCCAGGATGGAAGGAAACTACACCTCTTGATAACAAAGGTCACAAATACCCTTATGTCTTAGGTTTACATCCACATGAGCATGCTTAACCCTAGCAAGCTCCTAAGGCATAAGCAGACCACCTATTAAACCATGCTAGGTCATACTTGTTCTCATCCTCAACGTTGGATCATGATCATACCTTCCCATGTCATCCGCTTAGCTGTGAGGGGTTCATCAAATGTACCTTAAACTTAAGGGGTTCCCTCTCCTCTAACCATGAGGAGTACCATGCTCAAATCTATAGAAACTCAAATCTCATCATGAGCATCAGGTACACCACTTCCCCTCTTAGGCCTAAGAACCCTAGGTTCATTTCTTTATGCAACAACTATCCAATTGCATGCTCAACCTTTAACCATGAACCAAGCATGTCCAAGGTATGTCATTAGCTTCCCATGATCCTTTTATAAGAGCAACACCCCAGAGTTGAGTCCTCCTCAAGGACAATCAACAAGGTACAAGGCCTCACAACCTGTTACTAAACCTCTCCAGGTCTAAGGAAATCTTCTTCCTATCTTAAAAGGTAAACACCTACACCATAGGCACATAGGTACCAGAAGCCTCGTCCTCTCTCTAGGGTTTGGTTCCTCTAATGGAAACTAAGATATCAATAGCCTCCAGGGATCAAGCATGGGGCAACCACTATCATCCACTTAGGTCACATCATCCTCAACTCCCCACTTTTCCCAGAGTCTAGGCTTCCAACCTTCTTGCTTGGGTCATGCTTTCTCTCTCTAGATCTAACTCCACAACCAGACTTATACTAAAGGTCCTTTCTCCATGAAAATGGATCAAGCTCACAAGCATACCCCTACGTGGGTGAAGCCTCTATTCAAACTTATGTTTGCTCAAGGTTGCCTCTAGCCCATTTATGCTTATCTCATCAGCTATCCAACATACTCCCATGGCCATGATTTTAGCACGATTGACGTACTATGGGTGCCTACTATTCCATGCTCATATAAGCTCATTGGGTTTCCATAGGTTCTTCTCTAACCTCATCAAATAAGGAGCTATCCTTCGCTCTAACATGCACGACCCTTCCCAGGGTTGGGTCGCCAAAGGTACTCGATCATCCAACCTCTCATGGCTCATATGCCATCCAAGGCATGTCCATCCAAACACCTGGTCTACCAAGACATCTAACTCATCATGTCATCTCTCTCTCTAACCTTCACATAGGGTTAGGGTTAACATCATCCTCAGAGGATGTGCCATGTCTCTACTTGTAATGGAGATCTCTACCTCCAAGATGAACTCTCATTACTTATCCTCCTGACAAGAAGGTCTAGCTTCAGGTCTCTCCTGAGGGCATGACAAATTGTGTCATACGACCTAAGCATGTATCTATTCCTGTATGCTTAATCTATTAAGCTTATGTCCATGACGTCTTATTTACATGCTTTTTATTAATTTGGTGGATGATTCCTTAAACCTTATCAACCTTACCCATACCTTAAGAGGGTGAGGAAAAGAGAGAAAACCCTAATCCTTATAATCCTTAACAACATTTGAGTTGAGAAGGGATGAACAAGATGAGAGAGTCCTAAAGGTATCTTATTTCAAGTCAAATCCTGAGACATTGGCCAGGCAGTCACACTAATCCGGGAGTCCTCGTATTCTGACTAGCGGTGCGGAGGAAAATCTTGCCAGCCCCCGGATGTGATCCTTTTCTAGAAACCTCTGTCTTTCAGAAATTTCTCTAATAACTCACTTGGGTTCTATAAAGTTTGTAAAATTTAATAATTATTAAAGATTAAATGAGGAACCTACGCTTTGATACTAAATGTAACAACCCCGCCTCCTAGTAACCCCCAATTAAGGGAGACCAAGAGGTCAGATCCATTATCCTAATTTTCAGATCAAAGGTTCTGACAAATAATCAATAATAATTATCAAATTCTATCAAACTAAACTAAACTGAAAGACTGTAATAAAAATTAACTTTTTGCATACCTTGAAAAACTTAGATTTCTAAACTTCTATCCATATGAGAGAATATTCTAACTAATCCTCCTTGATCGTTAATCCTCATTTAATTCCACATATGCCACTTTACTATTTGTTCTTTTCTTTTGAACCTGAAAATGCCGACAAACAAAACGTCGGTCAGCATAAATGAATTATGGTGGTATGTGGGGGAAACAATAATCGTGCAACTACGATAACAATGTAATCAACCAATTATCATTTAACAACCAAGATTGTGTCTTAAGCAATACTACTCAATCCTTACCAATCCCCTATCTTTGTGTTGTCCCTACAGTGGACTTGGATACTACCTCTCTCTATGGTAGATCCTTATCCCCATGGCCCTACCTCATAGTTAGCCAATACTTAGGGTTATAGAGTCGCATGGCCCTACCCAAAGGTAGCCCAATCCCTGACTCAAGGTGATTTGATGGACCTACCCCATTTGTAGCCATGTACTAAGTCATCCAATGACCTGATGGACCTACCCCATAGGTAGCCATGTACTAGGTCAAACCATTAAGCCACAGAGGGGACTTGGATCTGAGCTAGTAGGCACATATATTAATTGATAGTCATATCCACATTATAGTTTGCATGAATTAAATTCATCCAACAATTTAATTCAAGTCATCGAGGAAAACTTCAAAAAACCTCGAAAAACTAATTTGAGATATTCATAAGCGTAACCACATACCTGTCAGGCATATTTGAGACAGAATCAACCAAGAAGGGAAATCCAATCAAGCAAGTATAAGGATCCTGAAATCACATCCAATTCCTTTTTATCAAAATCTATTCAAACCATCTTGCTACTTAAGGTTTCTATTCCTTTTTAAGATTTCTACCTCTTTTAGGGTTTACTTCATTTTACTCTTTTAAACCCTAATTTCTCATCTATCCTTCACGAAAGTTATTAAGGTTACCTTTTAACAACATATAACCTTATTTCAAAAACAACACAATTAATTATCAACTAAGTCCATTAAGCCTCTTTTACATTAAAGCTACCATTTTTATCCTTTTAATCCATGAAAAGATCATTATGCTCATTTATCATCAATTCATAGTTCATTATGGTCTAATTCACATGTGAATTCTAATTGTCATTAATTCTACCTTTATCCATTAGAAAACCCTAATTACTACATTAAGGGTATTTATCCATAATTAGAAACTTTTATACTCGAAATAGCTTAGAATTATTATATTTCGAATTTAATCATGATTTTGAACAATTAAAGCTATTAAAGGTCACAATACCATCATTAGGGTTTCAAGGTCCATTAAATCATATTTATGCACATGAATTTCTAAATTAAACCAATTACATGCAAAGTTCATCCTTTTTGTTCTCAATATACCTTTTTACAATTAACAAATTAATATCAACTTTAATCATCTATTAAACCCTACTAAATACATTAATCATCTCAAAATAGGGTTTCTTAATCTTTAATTCATTGAAGTTGATAAGTTACACTACTTTTAGAACAAAATGAGGAATTAGCCTCTAAAATCATTTTTAATGAATTTCTCTCATTTTGTTGAGCAAAATACATATATTATTTGCTACTATCGGAGTTACCAAAATGGAGATACGATTTTTGTAAAATTAACTCACCAGAGCTAATCAGAGGGCGCCACATCGCCTCTATACATGCAACGTTGCTTACTGTTTGGAAAACATTTCGAAAAGTTAATTTTACCCCCACTTAAGTGGGTTCTTCTTCAGCCCACAGAGGGGCATATCTGTCCAATGCAACTTTACCCTTCTTCAACCTCGGGCAGTGCGATGGCTGCCGCCCTAGTCGCCGATCTATAGGAAACACGAGCGTGCCCCCTCTTCTCCAGGGTCCAACGACCATCAGGGGTGATGCCCTCACCTCCAACGCCCCTCCCCGCACTCAAGGTGGTCCTCAGCCTGCGTCCAAGAGAGCTGGTTCGTGCTGGCCGTGTCTGTGACCACCAGCAGGTCTTGCAGTCATGCTGCCTTTGTCACGCATAGGTTTGGGCATGTAGACGACAATAGAGTTTCTCTTTGGCATTGTGGAACGTCACTCATCGACCGTGACAACTCCACGGGTCCTCGCTGCCCTAAGGTTGGCGCTACACCCTCATCCTAGGGTTTGAACGAAGAAGATGAAGAAGGAAGAGAGAGTTTTGTGGGATTTCTCTAGAACTCGACCCAGAGGCTCTCCCCCTCTATATAGGGGTGGCTATCCATGTCCAAAGATGAGTCAACTAGCCCTTTTCCCAATAGGATCCTTATTCCTTCATGGAGAAGTAATTCTTCTCTCTCCTATCATCTTCTTAAAACAACATATTCATTGGATTTTTAGGAATACAATAATCCTCTCCCTTATTCTCTTTAGACTTGCCTTTTAATTCATTGGCCATGAAATTATATTTTCTTTTAGTAGAAAATACTTCCTTTTTAACAATGCCACCATAATACATTAATAATGCATCACATTATCCTCTTATTTTGCATTATTGATATTTTCTCTTTCTTTTTCTTCATTGGGGCTCCTTGGACCCCAAGAAACTCTAATATTTCGAAATCCTTTTTAGTGGATACTTATTATCCTTCTAGATGCATCTATATTCATTATTTCACATTATCTTGTTTATTTCTTATTAAAATATCTCTTTTTGAGGATTTCTCTTTATCTATCTTTTTATTTTCCTCATTGGCATTCCATTTAACATTAGGAATCCTTTGGATACAAAAATCCATCAAGGATAACTCAATTATACCTCTTTTCACTTATTTTCCACATTTTATCATTGTTTTCAATTTCTTTCTTAATAAAGAAATATTTAATTGATCTTTTCTTTTCTTATTGCTTTCTTTTTGCAACTTTGGACTCCTTGGAAACCCAAGAGGCATGAAATCCACCTTTGGATTATATAATTTTTCCTTCTAGAGGTTTCTACAATTTTTCTTTTCTCCATTTCTTATTTATAATGGAGTTTCTTTTGTCTTTTCCATGTTATTGGGCCCAATAGCCAATAAAGCCAACAAAACAATCATCAAGGCTATTGTAAACGAAATCCATTTATTCAAAACAAATTATATCATTATTTGTTCCAATATCTTTACTATGAGAAATTACATTTCTCACCAAATGAACCCAAAAGTTGGGGTTGTAACACGACTCCAACAATGCTAGGTCACTAAAATTAGTTTTGTGCTTCCATCTCCAGTTTCCATCAGCCATTTCCATTGAAGGATGGAATTTCCACCTTCGCTTCCACCAAGCATCTAATGTTCCATCCTCAGAAGAGGCTACTCCTAAGGTGCTTACCTTTGTACAATGATGGCCTCCGACCTTGTCCAACTAGTACTACTTCCTTATAGCAGACTAATGCTAACTATGAGAAGGACGATGACATCTGCAAGATCATATCAAATATAAATCCCATCGACTGCCATCATCCCTAACCTTGAATATGGACATCTAAATCACGACTGGTCCTTTGTTGTCAACTATGCAATGTTTTTCTTCCCTTATTCCACTATTAATCTTGATATTGTAGTGATGATCAAGTAGTCCTCTTGCTAGGATGTAAGGAGTATCTCAACTCCAATTTTCCTATTTTTTGTTGCTATCATACATGTATGAACGTCACTTGTTATGGATAAAATATTTTATTTCTTGTAAATCTTGTTTGGAAATTGTTTTGTATTCTTATCAAAATTTTGATGTAAAGAACTTTGAACCTAAGATATAGACTATCACTTGATACATGTTAAATCCTTGATGATAACTTTAGATAAGTGGTTTTTGAGGCGATAGGTCACACTTAGAGTAATACATGTCTAATTTTACCTCTTATGCTGAATGGGGGATTTAGCCTACCTCAACATGTGTGTATTCATGCTTATTATGATGTATGACGGGGGTGAATGATATGTGGTGATGGTGAAACCTTTCCACCCTAATATTTCCATCCATGGGTAAATCTAGATTTCAATCTAACATTTTTATTACCTACAACTTAATTTAAACTATCACTAGTTCTTACCAATGGTTTAATTTGTTTACATTATTCAAGTTAAGATACATAATCCTTATTAACAAAATGAAATCTATCTTACTTTCATATGAACATTTTAGTTTACTTAAGACATAGAGAATAAAGGATTTCCATGTTTTCAACATACATATATACATCTTATGAGTGCCTTTTTCATTCATAGTTAATTACCATAACATTTTATGCATAGTTTACAAAATAATGTAACATATGATTGAATTTTATTTTTATTTTAATGATATGTACTCAAACTTACCACAAACTAATCACATGAAAGTGTTGTTCTTGAGAAACTCAAATTTCAAACCAATTACATGTACTCATTTCCTTGAAACAGAACTTAAGTCATTCGAAGAAGATGTATTTGAAATATTATAATTACACTAAGCCAACCCAACAATCAACAAGAAATATATTTAAAGAACATGATTGTAACACCCTCCCTAAGTACACACATGTATATAGCAGAAGCAACATGAAGTTATCCATAACTTGTGTACTCAAGGGGGCATTACATAAAACTAGCATTCATAACAACAATATAATCAATCATACAAACTGAAGTATTAAAACATTCTCATGATTGTTCTTAAAAAAGTGACATAAATGTTATTACATGAGAAAACACATTTAATTTTTTAAGTCTCTACTCTAAAGTTATAAACATTTAAAACATATAGCTAAGCCTATAAACCTGAGGATCATCTTATGGTTGGCACCCCACCAGATTGAGTCATGTTCTATCCTTATACTTGATTCTTTGGAATCTACTATGCTCCTGCTCTCACCCACAGACATCTCGTCCACAGTCGTGCATTAGAAAAATGGTTGTTTGTGTAAGTGGCATGAGTGTTCTAACATATACATTACTTCATGAAATAAGATACTATAAAATATTCTTAAACATTACATAATGAGAACTACAATTAAAAATTTACAAAATCTGAAACATAAATATCTCTTCTTACTTTAGCTTAGTTCTTATATTTTTACTTATCTTTCTTTAGAGCCCTGTACTCTGGTACCTGGGTCTCATGACCTGCACTAAGGTGCCTGGGTCACATAACCTGCACTCTGGGCCTGAGTTATGTCTCTAAATTGGCCTGCACTCTGGTGCCTGGGCCACATGATTTTAACAAAGGGCCTAAGTCATGTCTCTCTTATGTTAATCTATTTCATCATACTTATAAATGAGATTATGTACATTCTCTGAACTAAGACATCTTTTATTTATGACTTTTATCTGTCTGGGGCCACCATTATACAATAAGTCCTCCTCTATTGACACTAAAGTGTCCTCTATGGTGCAACACACCCTTTGTTCGCATAATGTGGCCTCTGTTGACACCAAAGTTCCTCTATGGTGCAACAAATCCTCTGTTGGAACAACATACACTCTGAAATGGAGTAAACACCCCTCTGAATTGGAAATAGATGCCTCTGAATTGTCCTGAGACTCTCAGAATGAGGACTTATCATATAATGTATTATGTAAAGGTCCTAAATTAATTATCTTAAGTTTAATGCTTACTAAATTCTGAATCTGGACTTATCTAAAACTGAATACTGAATACCAAACATGTACTAAACATTGAATCTGAATCTACATTTGAATATGAATAATCAAAATTACAAAACTGAGATTGGATCTAAAACCTAATCAAATATCTGGCTACCCATATATTGAGTAATCTAAATCTGAATCAAAATTTGATATTCTTATCATCTGGATAAATCTTAATTTGAAACTCTTGTTTGATCGAATGACTTAATTAAATTCTGATATGAGATTTATGACATGTAAGTCTAAAGGCTTAGGAAAATAATCTGAACTGAAAGTATCAATTACTAAGTATATAAAAGTAACTTAAGTAGTAAATATCTAAATTATGATTTCTTACATGATAACTCAACCTCTTGAAAGTCTCATGAAGTCTTATCTTAACATGAATCTTAATGCATTCATGTAAGCTTAACTCTTAAACCTTAAAACATGAATCTTATAAAATCTCATCTTGCAAACTTAATCATAACTTAATGCATTCTACTCTTGTAATATTACCATGTACTTAACTCTTAGATCTTAATCATTCTAAGAAATCTAAATAACACTTAGTTCTTAGATATTAATCTATCTAAGAAATTTTAACAACATATTTCTACTTGAAATCCTATTACATTCTTATCTCACATTATCATGTATGACTATCTTGGTTGCATATCTTATCTCGTAGTCTTATTCATCAATATGAATCATAACTAATATTTCTTATAGAAACATGATCCTTTAGTTTTCTCATGAACATGATTCACGAGTCTCTGTCATTCTAAAAAATCTTAATAACATATCTCTTTTCGATATATTAGGCACATCTAAGGACATTCCCATGAATCTATAAAAATCTTACTTGCATATCTTAACATAAAATCTTAAAGAACTGGATCACATAAAGTATGAAGTCTTGTGAAAATATGCTCAGTTTGATAAATATGAATACTCATGAGCATGAACCACTTACCTGTGTTAGAGAGAATAAAATATTCATCTTGGATTCCTCTAGTCCGGTCTAAATCCTATAAAGACATTCCCTATCATTAAACCCATATGGATAAATTTATCATTACTCATAATTCCCAACACTACAAAGTAGTTAACTTATAGGGTTTCCCCTTAATGTATTCTTATATACTCAAATAATCTTCTAGATTCATCTTTATGCCTTAATCACACACTTCACAATCTTATTGCATGTATAAAAGTATACCCAAAATGTCTTATAAGAACAATACAATCTCCAAATCATTAGTCCTCATTGCATCGTACCTTTAAAACTTGTGGTGTAACACTTCCTTGAAGTTCACTGATGAGGTTCACACCTATCATCAATGTTGTTGCTATTTAATAAGAGCCTTTGGGAAAGTTTTGCCTGCATAACTCCACAAAAGGTCCTTGTTTTTTGTGTATCCAAGAAATCAAACGTCTTTCCAAAGGTATCTTCTATATCTCCTTAGTCCAACTCTGTACCTCCTCTGCCCCATCCTTCAAGATGCCGTCGCAAAACATGGCTAGTGATTCCTTTATGGCACTATCCTCTTGGTAGAATAACTTAATTCCTTGATTGAAAATATTGTTGAAGAAATAATCATTCTAGAAACAATTTCATACTTGATCCCTATATTTTCATGAAGAACAATCATGTTTCTAATAAACGTATGCTTGTATGGGCTACTAAGACCAACCACATCCTTCTCTGCCTTCCCTTTTGTGTATGTCTCCTTTGACAACAACATGGTTCTAAAATTCTACTCATGTGCCAACACGTGACTTAATCTGGAGACCATCCAATACATCCTGGAGAGGTCATCCACCTTGTTGTCCTGAAGAAATGTAGCAAAGCACCCTAAATTGTCCTCTAGGAGCTTGCTAAATGTTACATCTAAAAGTTGCTCCCACACTTTTACCAACAACTTTGGCTCAGTGCTACGGTGAAAATACTAAGATATCCTTTCTTCCTTATGTTTCATAATTTTTTCACCTTGATTAGGTTATCTGAGATGGAATCTTGCACATTCTAGGTCAAGAACTTTCTACAATAGTAACTACCTGTAGCTTCCAACACAGCTTCCTCAAAAGGCAAGTTTGGTTTGCAATGATTAGTTGGATTTGAAGGAATACAACATATAGATAGTACCTGTAAAAGGAATTTTTGATTTGGAAAATCTCTACAATCACAAAGTTTACATTTATTTGAGCATTTTCTATATAGGCTACATCGTGAAAGTATGGCGACCGTGCTGAATCACGACGCCTAACCTTTCAAAAAGGAAAAGTTTATCCAACGATTACTAGTTGTCTGATAGTGTATGCTAGTTACTATTTATCAGATCCCTTAAATAGAATATAGTTTTCATATTGCTAGAGTATACAATGAAATTCATTATAGTTAAGTCCACTTAATTAAACATGCCCAAAGTTGATCCTATACAAATCCACATGTTTTATGTCCACTGCATAAAAGAGGTCCAATATGTTCTTCAGTAAGGCCCTGTTGTTGATCTGCCCCCTCCCACTCATGTTCAATAAGAGAAAGTATTGTGGTGTGTAATCAATACAAAGATAAATTTTAAATAAGAAATTGTCATCAGACTTGTTGAGTATTTCTCCAAAATGTATTGTCCTTAAGAGTATTTCTACTTTATTCAAATAATGTAAGCTGACATAGTAGTAAATTGTGCGACAGTCACTCTCTCAGGATACATCAATGTCTGGAGCAGCATTGCGTGCACACATAAGTTGTGTTCTCCATCAAGTACCAATTGATCGTTCTTCCAGCAATCACAAAGATAACAATAACTCAGCAAAACGGAGAGAAGGAAAGAAAATATTTTAGCATTGTAATAGACACAAAACTCATATTTATTTTATAGAATGCAAGGTGTACGGTTGACAAATGAGACACGATCAAGCATTTATGTTTGATATTGGACATCTCCAAACATGCTTTGAAAGGATATATCACATAAATCTTCACATGTCCAAGTAGAAAAAGCAAGTTGGAGCCGCCCCCATGTAAGGATCCGTGGGAGACATGACATGCACTGACATGTCTGGTTAAAGAACTTCTAGAACGGGCCATTCCAAACCTAGTTGGACTGCCACACCATGCACTTGCAAAGTCCATATCATGCTAAGATCCTTAAATATCCAATAAATACAGAATCATATATAAAGAGGAGAGAAGATCTAGAACTCCTTCATATGTGACTAAAACTCTTCCTTTGTATTTGAAATACCACAATACACAAAGTATTACGTCCCTGACTTTTCCCTTCATGACCTGATACAACAAATCATGGAATCACCATAATGAAGTAACATTGAAGATAGTGGAAAAATGCATAATACATATGAGTATGACATTGTAGTTTATCCATTGCAGCTCAAGTTCCTTCAACATGATTTTTCTAGACATTTCATTCAATAATGGTGCCACCAACTCATCGAGGTGCTGCAAAAGAAACTTCTTGGCTCCATAGTAGAGCTTCTGCTGGGAATTACCCAGGTGATCTTACGTGCACATGTTGTAGATCAAGTTACACTACATACTATCACGTTTACACCTAAATACTCATCCGGTTCATCGGTAGCACACACTTCTTTTGGACCCAACCACTTTTCAGCTGATATAGATCAACTTTGCGCCAAAACTAAAGAGACGTCTGGGACTCTAAAACATCTCATCAGACCTCTCTCTTCATGCTCTCTCTCCTACTAGAATGGTTTCTTCACATCTACAATATCTCCTCTTGGTCAATCCTCAACTATAATATTCCCTCAGATGTATAATACCCCGATTCCAACTTCCTTTGTTGTTTCCTGTAACATCCCAGGATTTGAGGCCTCAGATAAAATGATCTTATAAGGAATGATTGGACTACCCATATCACCAAGGTGCACCTCCTTTTTCAGGGAGCCCATCACTAAAGAACTCCATAGTTAAGCGTTCTCAGCTTGGAGTAGTACTAGAATGGGTGACCAGTCGGGAATTTGATCATGGCTTGCGTGTGAGTGAGATTAAAGCGCGCAGTTAAGGATAGTAGTGGTTTGTGGGGCCAGTCTTCATTCCTGAAACTCTACTAGAGCCTTGGGCTGTGGGCTCGATTGTTACAAATGGTATCAGAGATGAAATGCCTCTAGTAGGTGGGGCCCACATGGGCATGTGGCATGACAGTCTTGAGCTGTACGGCCCAGGCATGTAGGAAAGGGCTATCCATGGTGATGTAGCCACCCTTGCACTGGTATACCGTGATCGAGGGCTAGATGTCCATGAGACATTCTGGGTCTGCACTGAAATGGGGCGATATTGTGAGGCCATATAGTTGAATCTTGATGAGGACATCAAGAGTCTAAGTGGGGGAGATTGTAACATCCCAGGATTTGAGGCCTTGGATAAAATGATCTTATAAGGAATGATTGGACTACCCATATCACCAAGGTGCACCTCCTTTTCAGGGAGCCCATCACTAAAGAACTCCATATTTAAGTGTGCTCAGCTTAGAGTAGTACTAGGATGGGTGACCAGTTGAGAAGTTGATCCTGGCTTGCACGTGAGTGAGATTAAAGCGTGCAGTTAAGGCTAGTGGTGGTTTGTGGGGTCAATTGTCATTCCTAAAACTCTACTAGAGCCTTGGGCAGTGGGCCTGGTTGTTACATTTCCCTTTGTAATCGAGCTTTGCCGCAACAACCTCACCCCTTTCTTTTCCACAGTCCTAGTGCTACCATAAGTACAACACTGATGTTCGGTGAGGTTGTCGTGCTTTTGGTAGCTGTCGAGGGCACTGCTGGAGCACATCGTCGTGGAGTTGTCACAGATGTTGTGGAGCTAGGATCATCACATAGGGTGCCACAATTAGCATTGTAGTTGATTGCACCAGACACCGTACCAGTTGTTGTTGATCACAGGAGGTAAATGTGTCTTCTAGTACAATATTTTTGTTAATCACAAAATTTTGAATTACAAATCCTAGTTTATGTGTTCCCCCCAATCTTGTACTATATAGAAACACATATATGGAATAAAATGGAGTATTATATCAATTTGCATTGTGAAGAACAATGTTTTGACATTCAAAACCACATAAAACCTAAAATGTACTATATTCTATAAGTATTGTATGTTAAAATGGGTGGGTTTAGTACTATAATATGTTTATACATGTGTTTTGAATGAGTGGGTCTAGTACTACATTTTTATTAAAATGATTGCAATATAGGCTTATAATGTACTGTGTTTCTGTAAATATAATTTATTAAAGTAATTAATGTGAATTGATATAATTTACATACGAGATTAGTACTCTGATAGTTGATTTGTTTAATATTTTTGGGACAATATGCTATGATGTCGTAATTAGTACTATTATAAACAATATGATGTCATTCATTACAACATAAAATCCTTAGTTATACTATACTTTGTAAGCCACACATTAGGTTTAGGAGTACTGTACATTTAGATATTAATAGGATTTAAAGTTCTCAAGACACACACGTTCTAAACATGCATTTTATTACTTTCACTAAATGTGATTTAGTTTGTTGAGGTACAATACATTATTATGATGAAGTTTAATAATTGAAAGAATTGTATTATGCTTCTTCACTTCATGTAAGTACTATATTTTGAAGTAATTGGGTTTAGTTTGTTGAAGTAGATGCAATTTTAATTTATTAATTAAAGAAATGGTATTGTGGTTGAAATGTGCAAGAGAGTAATTAGGTGGGTTGAGTAATTTTTTTTAACTAGTAGAAGTAGTATTGTACTAGAAACTTAACTATATGAAATTTCATTATTTCTAATATTTTCCTTGTTTGAATATGGATGAGAATAATTAGGTAGATTGAAGAGATTCTTAAAAATAACAGTATAAATGACACACACAGATGATGTCCAGCCATTTTTAGGGTTCTATCCTTCAACTTTGATGAACACTCATTATGTGTTTAGGTAGTGTTGTATGTCATGTGTCTAAAAAAATTGCACTGGCTATTTGGAAATTGGTCTTATGTTATGTAACAGTACTCTATGTGTCTTTTGTTTTTGATCATGAACTGATGGCATTATATGTTTCTTTTGTTGGTATGATGATTACAATAGATGTTTGACAAAAGTATTATGGTTTTGTTTTATTGAATATTCTTGTGTTGACAAAAGCATAAAAAAGGTTGGTACTGTATGACGTTGGTAATGTACGAGGTTGGTATTGTATAAGGAATTTTAACAATTGGGTGGGGAAAATGTGAATATAAGTTTACTAATATTATGAGAGTATCTTTGTCACTATTGTAATTGGATATTAGGTTCTAAAAAATCTAAGCATGCTTACTTATTTTATGGGTGTATTGTACATTTAATGTAGTAGAAATATATAACATAGACAAAAGTAGATGTTGAGTGGACATCAAATACATTTGAAGTCCAGTTCCCATAGAATGTCTATACACCAATATAATGCCACTATACCAATGTACATTGGGTGTAAATGATATATATCAACATGTATGTTTGTTCATATTGTGTGAGTATGAACGCCGAACTGGATGTAGAAGTTAAGTTTTACAACGTAGAAATTGTCTTGCTTGTCTTGCAAGAGTATTGTATGTTTAATAGGATGGATTACTTGGAATATGGCTAGGTTTTTTAGACCATGTTGGTGTATAAGATCTAAAAATTAGACCATGTTAGTGTACAAGAGTATTATACATTTTGATTGTAGTGAACATACAACATTAGGCTATTTGGATGTACTTAAGTATAATATACTTATATATCTTCCATAATGTATGACTTAGTTGATTCATCTCACTTAAGATAAAGATTTGTTTGATACTTGCACTGAATGTGGGTGTACAATATAACATGTTAGTGTATTTAAGGGAACTATACGTGTGTATAAAGGTATTGTATGTTTCGATTGTAGTAGTACGTTCATCTCTGCATCCATATATGTTTACTCATATTATTGGAGTAAGAACACCATAATGGGTGTACATGATGTATCTTTGCAATCCTATATGAATAAAACAATGATCTAGATCAAAGTACATTGACGCACATTATATATCTCTGCAACTCTATATGTTTTCTCATTTTATACATGTGTGTCTAAAGGAACAATACATGTTGATGTAACTACACATCCATCTCCCCATTCATGTGTGTTTGTTCATTGTGGGAGTATGAATTGCATAAAGGGTGTACATGATGTATCTCTACAACCTTGTATGTTTTCTCATATTATGGGAAAGGACAAGTCAACTTTTGACTTTAAGGCATCCACCAACTACCAAGAACAATCACTTGAAAGTGAGAATAATCTTCATCGGGACTTGAAAAAGAGTTGTCAGTACTGTGCGATAATGTGAGTTAGTACTATACAAATGCATAACACTGTACGATAATATGACATAGTACTTTACAACTATACAATAAGAATAATCGGAAACAACCATTTGAACATAGAATTATCTTATTTGGATCTTGAAAAGGAATTGTTCAAGTCAATAGAATCTATCTTTATGAAGTGATGAATTAATAATGATAACCATAATATGTGAGCAAAAGACTAAAAGACTGAAATACGTGATGTTGTATAGAATAATGTGAGTTAATATTGTACGACTACTCAATAAGGTGTGCTAGTATTGTATGTATAAAGTTTGCCACTAACAATAATTGAATAGTCAATCAGTACTCTATGTCTTACAATATCTGGGTACTATAGTGTTACACGATACTATACTATTGGAAAGTGACATACTATATATATGATGTAAGATTGGGAGTGTTACATGGTACTGTACTATTAAAAAGTTGCGTACTATATAGATGAAGTAAGATCGGGAATTGAGGGTTGTGAATTCGTACTATACAATCAGAGAGATGCCTACTGGAAATGATTTAGGTAAAATCACTTGCAATTGGATCAAAGCATGATGAATTATGTAAATTGACTAATTTATTAGAGAATGGTCAGTGCAAGAGGTTGAGGTTGTAGGATTATGATATTTGATGTTAGTAGTAATAAATGGAAACATTTTAGTTATTAAGGTGTAAAAAACTTGATGAACGTATGTTTAAAATGAGCAAATGAGTCACTTGATACATCAACAATAACAAATATAAACATTATAGCGACATTGGACGCAATATATAGAATACATTATAATTAAATCATATCAAAAAATGAATGTACAATACTCACATATTTGAGAAGGAATTTGGAGTGGGAGAAATTAGGAGGCAAAATCACTTTATTATGATTTTTAAAAAAATAGAGGGAACTAGAAACAAACAAAAAAATTAAATTTAAGTGCTTTTCATAATCTGTGGTAGAGAGATATCACTGGTGCATTCCCTAGAGGAGTGGATAAAGCATTTGTATGGACTTTGAATGGCTTTTTCTTAAAATATCCACTGCAGGTGCAGTATCTCTTGGACATGTTAAAGTTTGTTGTTTTTGAGTCTCAAGTGGGATAGCAGGTGGGTGCTGGTTATGGCTAAAGTTTTTCTTATAGATGATGGTGTACATATGCATGAATTACTTTAAGGTGAATGATGACACATATTTCTTCATGATGACACTTTTCAACATGGTCAAGGTTGATGTTGCAGTTTCCCACCCTTCTTTCCAATCTCTCAACATCTCCACACGTCACGATGTGGCACTGGATGCTCTTTCCCGAACAAGGATACTCATTCTCTTGGGACAAAATTAGGGTTTTGAGAAGGTCACTCTTTATCAAATAGACATAAAATTCATTCCCCATGCAGAGGATAAAAAAAATCACTCTGCAGGTTCCAATGGAGTTGCCAATATCTGGGTATGTGGAATTGAAAGAGAAAAAAATATCTTCTCCTCTTACTATCAGATTTGCCACCTACGAACATGAAGTATGTTACACTTTTGTTTATTTTGACATGTTTACCTCATAATAAATTTTTTGGATTGGATTGAATGGACATGACACATTGCTTTAATTTGGTAGGGATTTAGGCTACTACATGTTCACATGGGACTAGAAAATCCTAAGAATACTATGCACACATGCTTTAGTACACTACAATGAGTACTTTATAGGTTAAAATTTTAGAATTAATTAAAGGAGATGCAATAAATAGGTATATGTATAAATAGGTCTTCTCATACACACAAGAATAGTTTGTAATGGTAGAAGTAACAAAAAATTGCATTCATCCCCTTTGCGGGATTTCTTATATAGTATGAATGTGTCTCATTATGCAATATATAATTTGTAATAGTATAGAGAAAAGTGTACGTGTAGACACAAGGACTAGTTTGTAATTCCGAGAGATAATGAAGAAAACTGCAGCCAACCCCCTCTGTGGGCTTTCTTATATTAGTATAGATGCATCTCCTTATATAATATATAATTTTAAAAGTAAAGACAAAAGTGTAGTGTAAACACATGGACATGTTTATAATTTCAAAAAGTACTAGAAAAATTGCATTCAGTCCCCTCCATGGACTTTTTTTATAGTAGAGATGTAATCCTAGTATATTTGCAAAATGAAAACTCTTGTGACAATAGTTTTAGTATTTAAACTATATTTTGTATAAGTTCTACACAAGACAAAGTCATTTTCCTATAAAGAGAAATACATACATAAATAATAATTAACAGATGGTGCAATTCAACCACATTTTTTGTCCTTGTGTATGTGAAGAATTCATGCTATCTGAACATTGTAACACTATAACGACCCTCAAATCTTCATCCTAGATAGTCCTCTATCATATACTAAAATCTAGAGTCCTAAATGACATCTAAATGTATACAATCAAAATTGATATACCCTAATTTGAGTAGAAATGGTGACAATTAGACAATAAGGGTAAATATATATACATGTATATATATGTATATATATTTGTATATATATATATATATATATATATATATATATATATATATATATATATATATATATATATATATATATATATATATATATATATATATATATATAGGCTGTTTGTTCGTTACCCGCGCGGATCGCCAGATTTTTGCTACCCGCTGGAGTAACTCTTTTGAATCAAAAGAGCAATTGTATTGATATATAGAGTAACTATGATATAAAAAGAGTAACTTTGCAGAAAATATACAATCAGTAAATATATGGATGGGTTTTTTTTATTTGGGGGGGGCAAATGATATTATTTTTGGATCAAATTTTTTGGGGAGCTAGATAAAATTCTCCTCTACAATTGCAAAAAAAAAAATCAGGAAGTGTGCACAGGTAGCTACCCACGCAAGTATTAAAGATGAGCCCATATATATATATATATATATATATCTATATATATATATATATATATATATATATATATATATATATATATATCTGTGTGTGTTCTCCTCTTGGCCTATTCATCAACCCCATAGAAAGTGGTGGGATTTTGACTACCAGCTTCCATGGTTGCAATAATGACAATGATGGCGTCATCCATATCATGGATAGGTTTGATGTCTTTGACCGCTACTTGATTCCCTCACAATTATTGTTAGGAAAGATGAGGTATGCAAGTTCTCTAAGCACTAGAACATGAAAAGATAGAGAGTGAGAGATTGATGATAGTAGTAGCTTGCTCAATGACGCTTTGCGTGTGATGTTGAGCTAGAGGGGAAAATATAAGGGGGACCAAGGCGGTTCTATTGGTATGTATTCCCATAGAGCAAGTCATGTGATGATTGTAATGGGATACTTTGTAAATGATTTGAATAATAATAAAGGCAATTTCCGATCTATATGTTTTAACTATTTCTGAGATGATAGTGTTACATGATAGATGTCTAAAGAATTGTTTTACTCGAGGACGTATGCTTTTGGGTTCAGGACCTAAACAATGAGATCATACAGATGTTAAGAGTATACTTTCTTGTTCATTCCCTAGTCGGTTGTTATTATGGAAATAACCATAGACATAAATAACACTAAAGACTAGATTGTGTGTTGGTTGATGACAAAATCTCATTAGTCATGATATAGTGATATCAAACCAAGAACATAGGTACTTGTTAGAGAACAAGTGTACTGGACAGACCCACCGTGAGAGTGACACATGGAACCATGATTTGGTAGTCACAGTTAGCTCTCACAGTGATGGTGGTGAGTGTGATTCTTCGACCTAAAATCACTACACTCAACACATGTCATTGGGTACACTTCAACATTGTCAAACACAATCCTAAAATATAGGTTGTTATAAAGGTGATGATTGGGTGACTTTGATACATGGGAATTTTGAGGGGTGAGTGATAGATATGAGATTTGTCCCTCCTAAGGGAGTTTGCTGTCAATGGACATTTGATGAGTAGGATTGAGAAAGGCATATGCATGCATGTGTGAATCGATATGTGATATTGATGTCACACACATCTCACCCAGTCTTCTCTTAGATCAAGGAAATGGATGAACATTGAAAGGATGACTGTACCATGCCTTGAGTTCATTCAAGACATTAGTGATAAAGGAATTATACATTCACTGTAACACCTTTCACAGATAGTAGGATTTAAAGTTGTTCTCCAACTTTCTATTTCACTTGGGTAGCACTAATGTGTGACTAGGCACCGCTCTTTGCTTGTGAAGTTATAAGTGTTGTGGACTTTCATTGCCAACGTGAAATGGACCTGTAGGGTCACACACAGTAGGACATGTTCCTGGAAGAGGAGTTTATCCATAAATCTTGTTTGGATTGATTACTAAAGGAGTTTAGTAGTTCAACTAAACACCCAATCGATTGATAACTCAAAATCATAGTGTTCAAGGTGTTGGATCAGATGATTAGAGTATCAGATTGATTGAAACTGCAATTGACTGATCTGCTGCCCCAACCGTTCATCTCATAGAGTTGAACTGATCGGCCTAGGTTGGTGAGCCAACCGACTCAGGTCAATGAACTGATCGGTTCACATTGTTGAACTGGTCGGGTGACCAACCGAGTTTGTTTCACTTGTTCAATTTTGATTTGGACAAGGACTAATAGTTGATTAGTTGGAAACAAACATGGAAAGTCAATTTGAGTTGGACCAAGACCACAAACTGATCGGCTCATGCTTGAAATGATTGGCTCAAGGGCCCAGACGATTGGTTCAACTGGCGTAGTTTGTCAGATTTTGTGGAAAATATCAAACCCTTCTACTCTTGCTTTAATCCCGCATTGCCCAAGGTAGAGAACTCTGTCCCATGAACCTCCTATATATATAGGGGTATTGGGGGCTTCTCAGATAGTACAACATAGAACACCAATTGCTCTGTAAAGTTTTCATTCTCTCTGGTTGTGGTAGCCACGAGAGCCCGAGTAAGTGCTACCCGATAAGGGAGGCACATCAAGGGAAAGACAACTGTAGAAAGGCAACTGGTGGCAGGAGAGTGTGTTAGTGACTAGTACACTGACAGGAGGGTATGACTCCTTCCAGTGCCTTGTGCAACAAGGTGATTGGAGTTCCAGGTGGTCTGTGTGGACTACTATAGAGGAAGGAGACTTCTGCCGCTCGGAGGATAGCTGTCAATCCTGACAGTCCCGGTGAGACCAGGAGCTGCACAGACACCGCCCAAGACCGGAGGTGAAGATCGCACAAGCCATGAAGTAACATCGCCGAGCAAACCTTGGGACAAGGTATGTCTCTACAAACCATCCTTCCTATTGTATAGACATTGACACGATTCCTTTATACTGGGTTTGGGGAGAAAAATTTTGTTTCCGCTGCCTTCTTTGCCTCCTCTCAAACCCAACAGTGGTATCAGATCCACATCAACTGCTCTATACTTTAGGATTATTGATGTGATCGAGTTTGGTTTGTCACCTTTATTTATTACATACGATGCAAATAAAATTGGCTTTATGCATGTCCAATCCTAAATCCACAAATCCTAAAATACATATATGATATGTAATATGAATGCACTCGATACGCGTCACCCTTAAACGAGTTTTGTGGTGGATGTATAGCGTGGTTATGTCAATAAACCCTATGTATGTGTGCTTGGTTGAATGTGGTTGCTTGCATCTCGGTCTGCACACTGATTCCATACCTCCTTTCTTGATGTAACTCAAGATAACTCGAGATTTCTTTCCTACCTTTGCTCCCCCCAAATGTAACTCGGGGTTTCTCAATTCAAATGTAAATAAGATAGAACTTTTATTTCTTGTTATGTCAAAGAATAGCGGACAACGTGATGATGATTGAGACGATCGGTTCAAGGCACAAACCGATCGGTTGGCATTCCAGATGACCAGTTCAAGGAGCGAGACAAGTGGGTGGAGGCCATGAGGAGATGCACAACGATCAAGCGAACCGATCGGTTGGACAAGCCAATCGATCAGCTGGTGGCACCCAACCAACCGGCCAGATGGTGAGCCGATCAATCATGGAGATGAGTTGATCAAACCCAGAAGGCAAATCACAAAGTTCATCTTGTACAGGTTGCATGTGATGTGGACCTAGATGACTGTGATTCCTCTTGGCTCGAGGAATCACATTAGGATGGCCATAATCATCACTTTTATTATTTCACATGTTTTCTGTGGGATATAGCATGTATATGATACATACTATGTATTGTGGTGATTTGATATGTATATGTACCTATAAAATCAAATCCCTCATTAAATATTAAAGTTTTAGATGCCTTCCAAATGCAACACACGTGAAAAGCTTGATCAGCCAAGTGTGGGCACACCCTAGCATGGTGCACCGTCTATCACGTGGAAGCGTGAATGATGGATATGTGGGTCTGCCCTAGCAGGGTGCATATTCATCAAGTTTGCTTTGGGTCAAACTTAACAAGGTGACCTAGGTAGGATCTAGCACCTTAAGGAATGGAGGTGATCATGGCAAGGAGTTGCATACGACATCTTTCAAGAGTTGCATATGATGCAATTGGCAAGAGTTGCCTACCTGGAAGATCTACGTTGTGGATGACAGCCCTAGCTGGTCCATGACTGAGAGGATTTTAGGATCTTGACCCACTAGAAGAATTGTGTGCTACAATATTCCGAATTGATGGTGAGGGCTGTCAACTTGAATCAAAATAGTGGGTGTGGTAATGAATTAAAGGACTAATTAACTATCGTCAAATTTTATTCAAATCAAATCAAATCAAAAGGAGTTTTAAAAAATGCAATTTTCTCTTGTAGAATGGCAAAAGAATCATCTTTGATAATGGGCAAATTAATTGAGAATAAATTTCATAACTGGTTGGGGATGATGAGAAATGTTCTACACAATCCAAATATACTGGTAGCCTTTGTGTCCACTCTATGTACACTTAAGGAGTTGTTTGAGACAAATGAAAAGAAGGATAGTTCATTGATAGAGATCAATGAAATGAAGTCTAAGGACAAAGGTGAGGGAGAGAAGGGTTCTCTCACCAAACCAAATTCTTCTACACTCAAAACATGGCGAGGATGGAAGTAACAATGGAAGAAGAAGTGAGAGATAGAGATATCTACTTCTGGTGTATACGCGATAGAGATTAACTTTACTACTTCTTTGTCATGGGTACCTGATACCGGATGTGGATCTCACATTTGTTCAAATGCGAATGATCTTAAGAGAATTAGGACTTTGGGGAAAGGTGAGGTTGAACTATGTGTTGTCAATGGGGCAAGGGTTGCCTCCAGTGTCGTAGGAACCTATGAGTTAACTCTACCTAGTGGGTTAATAATAGAGTTGAAGAACTGCTATTATGTACCTGCCATAAATAGGAATATCATTTCCGTTTCTTGTTTAGACAAGGATGGTTTTGAATTTCTCATTAAGAATGGAAAATGTTCCATTTCAAAAGATGGGATCCTTTATGGTAGTGCCCCAATGTCTTATAGTCTATACTTGATAGATCTAGAGACAAGTGTATACAACGTAAACACCAAAAGGAAAAAACTCAACAACTCAAACAAAACATATCGTTGGCATTGTCATCTAGGGCACATAAATGAGAAGCGCATCTCTAAACTCCATAAAGATGGTTATCTAGACTCTTTTGATTATGAATCAATAGAGACATGTGAATCTTGTTTGTTAGGAAAGATGACAAAGACTCCCTTTTCAGGTAAAGGTGAGAGAGCTAGTGATCTATTAGGACTCATACATACATGTATGTGGGACTTTTAGAACTTATGCCAGAGGTGGGTATCAGTACTTCATTACCTTCACTGATGACTTCAATAGGTATGGTTAGGTGTACCTGATGAAACATAAGTCAGAAAACCTTGAAAGGCTCAAGGATTTCATGAATGAAGTACATAACCAACTTGGTAAAAGTATTAAAGCACTTTGATCTGATCGAGGTGGAGAATACTTAAGACAAGAGTTTGAGGACCTTCTGTGATCCTGTGGTATCGCATCACAATGGACTCCACCTGGAACACCACATCATAATGGTGTGTCTGAAAGAAGGAATTGCACGTTACTTGATATGGTGCGATCAATGATTAGTTTTGCTGATCTTCCAATTTCCTTCTGGGGTTATGCTCTTGAAACTGCCACAATTACACTTAACCAAGTACCATCTAAATCGGTTCAAAAGACGCCATATGAGATATGGCACGGGAAGCGTCTTGATTTGTCTTTTATTAAGATTTGGGGTTGTGCGACTTATGTCAAGAAAATGTTTCCTGATAAGCTTGGACCCAAGTATGATAAATGTTATTTTATTGGATACCCCAAGGAAACAAGGGGATACTATTTATTGCTAGGACAGTTGTATTCCTAGAAAAGGAATTTATTTCGAAAGGAAATAGTGGGAGGAAAATAGAGCTTGAAGAGGTTCAAGCCCAATAAGAAAACATTGAACCAGTTGATGTATAAGAGGAACATAGAGATTCACAAGGTGTTTTGGAATCTCAGTCTCCTCAAGTAACATAAGGACCTCGTAGATCTAGTAGGACATGCCTTGAACCTGAGAGGTTTGGATACCTTGTGACTCAGGAAGGCGGTGAGTTGATCATAGATGATGATCCAACTACTTATCTAGAGGCTATGGAGGGACCCGATTCTGCGAAATTGCTTGAGTCCATGAAATCCGAGATGGAATCCATGTATTCCAACAAAGTGTGGACTTTGGTGGAACCACCCGAGGGGGTAAAACCCATAGGGTGCAAGTGGGTCTTCAAGAAGAAGACCGTCATGGATGGCAATGTGCAAACTTATAAAGGCAGATTGGTTGCGAAGGGTTTCTGATAAGTTCAAGGTGTTGACTATGCAGAAACTTTTTCTCCAGTTGCCATGATTAAGTCCATTAGGATCATGCTTGCTATTGTGGCTTACTATGACTATGAGATTTGGCAAATGGATGTTAAAACCACATTCCTTAATGGGAATATAAATGAGGATGTGTACATGATACAACCTGAAGGTTTTGTAGATCCAAAGAATGCCAATAAAGTCTGTAAGCTACAAAGGTCAATCTTTGAAGCAAGCATCTCGGAGTTGGAATCTTTGATTTGATGAGGAAGTCAAAGTGTTTGGCTTTATTCAAAATGAAGATGAACCTTTTATGTATAATAAGGATAGTGGGAGCATGACCACATTCCTCATATTGTATGTGGATGACATACTGTTGATGGGGAATGATGCCACAACCTTAGAGAAGGTGAAGACTTGGCTTGGGAATACTTTCTCAATGAAGGACTTAGGAGAAGCATCCTACATTCTAGGTATTAAGATCTATAGAGATAGATCTAAAAGGCTTCTCAGACTGAGTCAAAGCACATACATTAACAAAGTGCTGAAGCAGTTCAGCATGGAGAATTCAAAGAGAGGCAACATCCCCATGCTACATGGAGTCACCATCTCTAGAGCTCAATGTCCCTAATCTTGTGAAGAGAGGGAGCGTATGATTGGGATCCCATATGCATCAGCCATCAGATCCATCATGTACACTATGTTGTGCACACGCCCAGATGTCTCGTATGCTCTCAGCATGATGAGTAGGTACCACTCAGATCCCGGGGATGCTCACTGGACAGTCGTAAAGAACATCCTCAAGTACTTACGAAGGACTAAGGATCAGTTCCTTGTATACGGTGGCGAGGAAGAACTGGTAGTAAGGGATTACACTGATGCAAGCTTCCAAATCGACAAAGATGATTACATATCGCAATCAGGATTTGTATTTCACCTAAACAATGGAGCTGTGAGCTGGAAAAGTTCCAAGTAAGAAACAATTGCCGATTCTACTACAGAGGCCGAGTATATCGCTGCTTCACATGCAACAAAGGAGGTTGTGTGGATCAGGAAGTTCATCACTGAACTTGGTGTAGTTCCCAGTAGTTGTGATGCAATTGAGATTTATTGTGACAACAATGGAGCTATTGCTCAAGCTAAGGAGCCCAGATCACATCAGCGGTCCAAGCACATATTGTGATGCTTCCATCTCATACGAGAGATCGTATAGCAAGGAGATGTGAAGATTTGCAAAGTCCCAACTTTAGACAACATAGTTGATCCACTGGCTAAGGCCCTTTCTCAGTAGAAGCATGATGGTCATGCTAGGTCATAAGGACTGAGTTTCCTAGGTGACTGGCTTTAAGTGCAAGAGGGAGTCTGTTGGTATGTATGCCCATAGAGCAAGTCATGTGATGATTGTAATGGGATACTTTGTAAATGATTTGAATAATAATAAAGGCAATTTCTGATCTATATGTTTTAACTGTTTCTCAGATGATAGTGTAACATGATAGATGTCTAAAGAATTGTTTTACTCGATGACGTATGCTTTTGTGTTGAGGACCTAAATGATGAGATCATACGGATGTTAAGAGTATACTTTCTTATTCAGTCCCTAGTCGGTTGTTATTATGGAAATAACCATAGACATCAATAACACTAAAGACTAGATTGTGTGTTGGTTGATGACATAATCTCATTAGTCATGATATAGTGATATCAAACCAAGCACATAGGTACTTGTTAGAGAACAAGTGTACTGGACAGACCCACCGTGAGAGTGACACATGGAACCATGATTTGGTAGTCACAGTTAGCTCTCACAGTGATGGTGGTGAGTGTGATTCTTTGACCTGAAATCACTACACTCAACACAAGTCATTGGGTACACTTTGACATCATCAAATGCAGTCCTGAAACATGGGTTGTTATAAAGGTGATGATTGGGTGACTTTGACACATGGGGCTTTTGAGGGATGAGTGATAGATATGAGATTTGTCCCTCCTAAGGGAGATTGATGTCCATGGACACTTGATGAGTAGGATTGAGAAAGGCATGCACATGCATGTGTGAATCAATATGTGATATTGATGTCACACACATCTCACCCAGTCTGCTCTGAGATCAAGGAAATGGATGAACATTGAAAGGATGACTGTACCATGCCCTGAGTTCATTCAGGACATTAGTGAAAAAGGAATTATACATTCACTGTAACACCTTGTACGGATAGTAGGATTGAAAGTTGTTCTCCAACTTTCTATTTCACTTGGGTAGCACTAATGTGTGACTAGACACCGCTCTTTGCTTGTGAAGTCATAAGTGTTGTGGACTTTCACTACCAATGTGAAATGGACCTGCAGGATCACACACACTAGGACATGTTCCTGGAAGAGGAGTTTCTCCATAAATCTTGTTTGGATGGGTTACTAAAGGAGTTTAGTAGTTCAATTAAACACCCAATTGATTGATAGCTCAAAATCATAGTGTTCAAGGTGTTGGATCAGATGATTAGAGTATCAGATTGATTGAAACTACAATTGACTGATCTGCTTCCCCGACCGATCGGCTCATAGATATGAACTGATCGGCTCAGGCTGGTGAGCCGACCGACTCAGATCAATGAATCGATCGGTTCACATTGTTGAACTAGTCGGGTGACCAACCGAGTTTGTTTCACTTGTTCAAATTTGATTTGGACAAGGACTAATAGTTGATTAGTTGGAAACAAACATGGAAAGTCAATTTGAATAGGACCAGGACCACGAACCGATCAGCTCATGCTTGAACCGATCATCTCAAGGGCCCAGACGATCGGTTCAGGGCTGAACCGATCGGTTCAACTGGCATAGTTTGTCAGATTTTGTGGAAAATATCGAACCCTTCTACTCCTGCCTTAATCCCTCATTGCCCGGGGTAGAGAACCCTGTCCCATGACCCTCCTATATATAGGGGTATTGGGGGCTTCTCAGATAGTACAACACAAAACACCATTTGCCCTATAAAGTTGTCGTTCTCTCTAGTTGTGGTAACCAGGAGAGTCTGAGCAACTGCTACCCAATATGGGAGGCACAACAAGGGAAAGACAACTGTAGAAAGGCAACTGGTGGCAGGAGAGTGTGTCAGTGACTAGTACACCAATAGGAGGGTATGACTCCTTTCGGTGCCTTGTACGACAAGGTGATTGGAGTTCCAGGTGGTACGTGTGGACTACTACAAAGCAGGGAGACTTCTACTGCTCGGAGGACAACTATCAATCCCGACAAGCCCGGTGAGACCAGGAGCTGCACAGACACCGTCCAAGACTGAAGGTGAAGACTGCACAAGCCGTGAGGTAACGTCGCCGAGCAAGCCTCGTGACAAGTTATGTCTCTACAAACCATCCTTCCTATTGTATAGACGTTGACACGATTCCTTTATACTGGGTTTGGGGAGAAAATTTTTATTTCCGCTGCCTTCTTTGCCTCCTCTAAAACCCAACAGGTTCATGGGTCAAGTTTGTAGCAATTTTCACCACAATATGTGATAAAAAAAGCAGACTATGAGGTATCTTGATCAACAACCATATGATGAAAAATCAACAAAAAAAATCTCTTTTAAAAGGTTACCTTGTTTGTATTTTAATGATGACTTCACCACTCCTCACATGTGTGTAAAAATGCTTGTATTGAGATTACTTTTGATTATGAACTACTCTATAATTGCCCAAAGTTGAAAAAACATAGAACTAAAGTTTTCATATCAAGTCATGAACAAAGGTTTAAACTCAAAGAATATAAATGATTATCTACATATATTTGATGTAAATCAATTCTATTGATAGTATGACTTGTAATCAAAATCAAACATTAAATACATTTGAAGATAATAACTTAAGAGACACTTTTCAGTATATAAAAGTACCCTAAAGAGACCCATGCATCAACTAGGATTTTTTTGGTGGAATTTAGTTGACCAGACTGTAGGTTGGTTTCAATGTAATTGCACACACAAACTCAGATGAAGAAACAATTAGTACAAGACATGGAGTCTCATTGGATATATATATATATATATATATATATATATATATATAAATAAGAAATTTAGTTGATTAAACTACCCAATGTCTTTGATTACTACACATCGGCAAGAATTTCCTAAGGAATTCCTCCAGCCTCCAGCTAAATAATTGATGTAGATTTTTTAGTCCTAAAATAGTTGTTGGGGGACATAAGTGGAAATATATCTATTATAACCCTACCTATTCCCCTAAAATGGCGAGTCATACCAATGAAGTTTAATAACTAGTTGACACCCTCAACTATGAGTTTGAGTAAACTTGGATCTTCCCAAGATCACTAAGTGGACCTTATAATAAAGTTGAGAGATTTTGACTCAAAGAGCCCCCAATCACTCGCTTAATATTTATGAATTGCTTGCTCTAAATAGAGTGAATACGATAATTGTAAGAGAGTTACCGCTCATTGTGATCCCGTGTAGCTAGCATCTATCTCATCTACTCTCTCTCACATAGGTGGATTGAAACTCTTTTTTGTCTAAGGACAATGAAGGGCGGGTCGGCCTGTGTAAGCGAATGTTGTTCCTTAGGTTAGGATCTTGGATCCTTATGCTAGTCAAGGAAGATAGATATTTTTTTGATATAAATGAGAGTTATCTTTCCCATGAGTACAATGGGATTATGGCACTCTTCCATCAACATTGAATGAGTTTTGACACAACTACCAACTATCTCCCAACACCAAAAAACATCATGTATGGTCAAGGTCTAAAACTAGTGCATTGGCCAACCTTGAGCCCAAGAAAGCCTAACACTAGAGATCTTAGAGAAAATATCGTAAATATGTATTATGCTGATGTCCCTCATTAAAGGTGATGCAAATACAATACACCTAAGATGAAATGGCCAACTAGATCTACCTGAGATGAACAACTCCACCCTCTATAAATCCATAACAATTTGCAGTGGTCAATCATTAGAGTAACTCAGATAAGGTCATAGAAAGAGTGCACTTGTCCTGAATGAAAAACTCCACAAACGGAAGCACTCAAATAGTAAGAACATAGACAACAAACCGTAGACACATGATGAAAACTCCTCATGGCATCTCTAGGAAACCCATAAATGGGTGTTGTGAACATCTTCTAAAAAGGATGGGGAAAGAGCACGAAAGAAAATATCCCCCACATATTATTGAAATAAGTCCACATAGCTTTCCATCTTCTTCCCTCTATGAATTGACAATAACACTCTAAATTGGACATTAGCTTATCCACTATTTTGATGATGACAAACATTTTATTCTTGTGGATCTAATTTTCTACTTAATTATTTCAGGGTCCAAGGAGATCACACTGAATGGAGATATCAAGTTAACATGTTTGAACGCTTGTATTTACATGTTCATATAAGTTGTACTAGCTTGTACAAGTGTATAATGTACAAGTACCTAAAACTCATATAAAATCAAGCGTTTGATGATCTCTATCCATAAAGAACCCTTAGTTAGAATCCCCATAGAGTCTAGAGTCATTATCCTTTATTAGAAAAACCATTTAATAGGGTTTCCAAAATTTAGCACACCAATTAACAGGGATATTTTTGATCGAGTAAATTGTCAACTGAGAAACCCTCGATTGAGGAAATGTTTGATGGAGACATCCCTCAGTCAAAGACTTAGTGCATCAAAAAAATGTTTATAATGCACTTGCTCTGAGTCATTCCCGACCGAATAGTTTGTGGACCGAGACACATCCAGTTGAATATTTTGTTGATCAGGATTATACCGTCAAACTACTTGAACTAAGAAGTTTAAATTACAACTATCCATTAGAGTTAACTTGTACACTCAAACCACACCCAGTGAAAGAAATTTTTGACTGAGAGTCTTACGATCGAACTATTTGTCGACTGAGTAGGGTTATGGAAACTTTGTTGTTAACGATCATTTTAGTTGTTACAACCCAACTACTTTCTACCTAATGGTTAGTGAAGAGCTAAGAACACTCTAGACACTTCCTACAATGTCCCTAATCACTTTTAAACCATTCTTATAAATAGGAGAGGCCTTAGGACACCTAAAATACACTTTCATACTATCATACAGAAGCTACACTTGAGCAATCATTCTAAAGAGCAAAAGAGATGATTTACACTTGCCATCTTCTTCCTTGAGCTATAAGCTAGTGTCCTATAGCTACAATCTCTTAGGAAACATCTAGCAACATCCACCCTGAGTGGTTAGGAGGTCTAACGCTTAATATATGATCAAAGCAGTGTACTACATTAGTGTAATCTTTATTCTTCCAATATACTTCTCCAAGTTGATGTAATTGTGCTCCTTGCCTACTCTAAGTGTGGGAGGCTGTGTAAGGGAGCCTGTTCAGAGCTACTTCAAGGTGTGAAGGTTGTTCCAAGGTGATTGGAGCTACTTAAAGGTGTGAAGGCTGCTCCAAGGTGATTGGCCCTACTTCAAGGAAGTGAAGGCTACATCAAGGTGGTGGTGGTGGATCATCATCCGCTCCCTCAGTTCTATTCTGCGTCCCAGTAAAGAAGGGGTTGAGGTGAAGTGATTGTATTTGATTTTATTTCTTGAGAGGTAATAAATTGATTACTTGCAAAATACCAATTGGAGGAAATTGGGTAGCAGACTGACATCCTTTTATTTGAAGGGTGGAACCACTCTAAATTGTGAGTCTCTTCCTTGTGCCGCTCTCCTTCTTGCAATTTAATTTTTAAATTAATTTTAAAATTATCAAAAGCTCTATTTACCCCCATCTAGATCTTTCAATTGGTATCAGAGCAGGTCTTCAAGGAGATTCCACGAGTCTTGAAGCATGGGGGAAAACTTGCTTAGCAACCTCAACCTTGAAGGGACACACGTGAGTCAGTCAGAAGTGTTCGATGGATCCAACTACACCTATTGGAAAAGGCAGATGCAATTCTACTCCCAAGTAATAATCTTGGAGCTTTGGAGAATGGTGACTCATCCATATGAGCTTCCAACTACGAAATTTGATAAATGGGATCCAAAGACGATAAAGAAGGTTTACTTAATGCCAAGGCTATAAGAATTTTATATTATTCAATATCCATTGGTGAATTTAATCATGTATTATCTTGAAAAATCACTTATGAAAATTGGCATAAGCTTTAGGTTACACATGAAGGTATTGTTCAAGTAAAGAATACTAAAATCAATATGCTTAAGAAAAAGTTTTAACAATTTTGTATGATGCCTAATGAATCAATAAGTGAGATGTATGCTAGGTTTTCTTCTATCATCAACATATTGAATGCTTTGGGCAAGTACATTAGTGAAGAGGATCAAGTATCTAAGTTACTAAGATCATTGCCTCCAAAGTACAAGCCCAAGGTGACAACCATTAAATAAGTCAATGACATCACCAAATCGATGATGGAGCAACACATTGGCAACCTTGAGACACATGAGGTCATCCTTGAAGAAGAAGAAAGAGTGGAGGCTGAACTCCAAAAGGGGAGAAGGAAGGATATCACATTAAAGGCTGCAACTAAAGCTCAATCAAAAGTCATCACTAAAGAAAGTGATGAGACAAGTGAGGGAGATGATGAATAAGATGCACTCATTATAATAGGTAAGAAATATAGAAGGTTTCAATCTGACAAAAATTCTAGTGCTTCTTCATCTTCTTCCCTTAGGTTCTTTGAATGTGGCAAGAAGGGACATGTGAAGAAATGAATGTCCCAAAATTAAGAAGGGTAAAAAATCTTCTTTCAAGAAGAAGGACAAGGGAGACAAAACCTACAAAGCAGCTTGGGATGAATCAAGTGATGATAGAGAGAGTGGGGAGGAAGAAGTGAAGTGTCTCATGGTTAAGGAATATGAAATTGAAGACTCAAAGGAGGTATACATTTTTGAATTATCCAAAACTGATCTAGTTAATAGTCTTGAAGAAACTCATGCTAAATATGTTGATTGCAAAAGAAAATTGAAAAACACTCTAAAATTAATGATGAGTTGCATTATAAACTAAATGATCTTAATTCTAAAAATGGGAGTCTTAGTTCTGAAATGAAATTTGAAAGCTTCTATTGATGACTATAATGCCAAGTTTCTTGTCTTAGAATATAATAGTGATATTTTTTCTCAAGAAAAGGTTGAAATGCTTGATAAGATAAATGACTACCAAACTCAACCTATTATATGCACTCATTATTATGATATCATTGTTAGAGAAAGAGACACCTTAATTTCAAGTTTAGCTCAAGTCAATATAGATATTATAAAGAAACTTGCTAAAATTGCTAAATTACAAAATTATGTTGATAATTATAAGCATGGTGATATCCTCGATAAAGTCTTAAAAAGCATATTCAAACATGTCAGGAGAAGGGGCCTAGGCTATGTACCCAAAGAAAAATCTAATCAAAAGCCTAAATCTAGAAAAACAAAAGCCCCTAGAACCAAGACCATAAATGTGCCCAAGAACAATATAACACACCCTAAATATTAAGAAGAGAAACCAAATTGACTTTCATTTCATGTTTCTAATGCCAATGTCTTGTACATTATTCATTCTCTTATGATTAAAAGAAGAATAAGGATATTGTTTGGGTTCCAAGACCCTAAACCTAGAGTTATTGAGATACTTTATTGAGAATTGACCAAAACTTCATTGTGAAATTCATGTGTCTAATCTCAACTGAAATGAGCTTGAAAATGAATATCTGTATGTATTTTGTTGTTTACTTGTGTCATTCATGATTCAAATAACTAAAAAAGATATATCTTGTTCACACTAAAAATGCTGCATTTTTTAGAAATATGCATAATTGCCTTTCGGTCAACCAAGACCTGGATTGAGGGGCCTTTCGGTGAAGTCAAGGTCAACTGAAAATAAGCTTGATAGAACTATTTTCTTGCAAATCAAATGATTTACTTACGATTAACATTGATATTTTAAATATGTAAAAAGTTCATCATATTGATTCATTTCAAACACTCAAAATGCTAAAATCTTTAAGGCATGTATATTAATGTTATTAACCAAAAGGAGAACCACATGGGTACCAAAATCTTCATATCCTGCAAGATTGGGTAGTTGATACTGGTTCCTCCATGCATATGACTGGAATCAAAAAATAGCTTTCATTCACTTGAAGAAAAGAAGTGTAGAACAATCACATTTGGAGATAATGCCAGGTAAAATCATTAGAATAGGTAATGTAGGTACAAATCTTCAAATAAAATATGTGTTACTTGTGGATGGATTGCATCACAACCTAATTAGTATTAGTCAATTGTGTGACAGTGGGTATAACGTACTTTTTTAACAAATCTTGCTACAGTTGATCATAGAAAGCACTAATGATGTTGTTTATGAAGGAAAAAGAGTAGGAAATCTTTACATAGACCTAATTCTATGCAAGCTATTATTGGAAAATGTCTTCTTGCAAATTATGAGTCTTTACAATTATGGCATAGAAAGCTAGGTCATGCAAGCTCACATGTTATTAGAAAATTTCTTAAGTATGATCTTATTCGTGGTTTACCCAAACTTTCTTTTGATAAACCTAAACATTGTCAACCATTTACTCTATGAAAGAAAATTACAAATATCTTCAAATATAAATCTTTTCTTAATACTACTAGATCATTAGAACTTATTCAAATGGATTTATTTGGTCCACTGAGAACTCAATCTATTGGTGGAGAAAAGTATTATTTTGTCATTATTGATGTTTATAGTAGATATACTTGGGTGCATTTTCTTTCAACCAAATATGATAATATTATAATATTCAGTCAATTTTGCTCTAAAATTGAAAATAACCTACAAAACAAAATATGCACCATTAGGAGTGATCAATGGGGGAGAGTTTGAAAACCATATCTTTGAATAATTTTGTACATCTAAAGGGTATACAAAATTTTTTAGCTCCACGCACCCCACAACAAAATGGGATAGTTGAGAGGAAAAATTGGCCCTTATAAGAAATGGCTAGAACAATGCTACTAGAACATGATACACCTAAAACATTTTGGGCCGAAGTAGTAAATACAACATGCTATGTCTCAAACTATGTTTCAATTGACTCACATCTTAAGAAAACTCCTTATGAACTCATCTTTAACAAGAAATCGGGAGTTGACTATTTTTGTACCTTTAGTACACCTTGGTATATCTTGAACACAAAGGATGATAGAGACAAATTCATCCCTAAATCACAAAAAGGATTTTTATTGGGATATTCAACATCTAGTAAGAAATTTAGGATTTACAACAATATTTCTAAGAAAGTTGAGGAATCAATTCATATCACATTTCATGAAATTAAAACACAATCTGAAAATGAAATTGAAAATGAAAACTTGAATGGTATTAGACATAAAATTGAGGACTTAACCATATCAACAAAATAATATAATTCTTTTGAATTTGAACAAAATAATTATCAAAATAATGATTCACAACAGCCTATTCCTAGAATAATCAAAGATCATTCTCAAGACCTAATCAAAGAAAATCCTTTTGTAGAGTAAAAACTCAATCATCATTTAGAGATGTTGTAAACATATCCTTTGTATCAATTGTTGAACCTAAAAAGATAAGTGAAGCTCTAAAAGATGAATATTGGATAATTTTGATGCAAGAAGAGATAAATCAATTCCCTAAGAATAATGTATGGGATTTAGTTCCTAGACCTCAAGGCAAAAACATTATTGGAACTAAGTGGGTTTTTCAAAATAAACTTAATGAAGCCGGGGAAGTGGTTAGAAACATAGCCAGGCTAGTATCTCAAGGGTACAATCAACAAGAAGAGATAGACTTTGATGAGACTTATGCACCGTACCTAGACTTGAGGCCATTCATATGTTGCTCTAGCTGCCCATAAAGAAATCAAACCTTTTCAAATGGATGTAAAAAGTGCTTTCTTAAATGGATTCATAGAAGATGAAGTCTATGTTGCCCAACCATCTAGTTTTGAAATTCCAAACAAGCTTGATCATGTCTATAAACATAAGAAAGCTCTTTATGGTATGAAACAAGCACTCCACAATTGGTACGAAAGACTTCAAAACTATCTCTTTGGTAACGGTTTCTCTATTAGAAAATCAGATTCCATACTATTTTTCAAGTCATATGAATCAAATTTTCTAAATTTTCAATGATATGTTGATGACATTATCTTTGGTGCTTTAAATGATTCCTTAAGTAGTCAATTTAGTGATATTATGCAAAAGGAATTTGAAACAAGTCTTATGGGTGAATCAACATTCTTTCTTAGTTTTCAAATAAAACAAATGCCAGCTAGAATTTTTCTAAGCCAAGAGAAGTATACTAAGGAACTCTTAAAATGGTTTAAAATGGAAAATTGCAAACATGCTACCACTCCTATGGCTACTTCCACTAAAATTGACAAGGATGAATATGGTGAACCCATTGATGATTCCTTATATAGAGCCATGATTGGTAGCTTGTTATACTTGACTGCATCTAGACTGGATATTATGTTCATTGTTGGACTTTGTGCTAGAATTGAATCAGAACCTATGTATTCTCATTTTCAAGCTGTCAAAAGACTTTTGATATATCTTGCTGACACTATAAATTTTGGGTTAGGGTATCCAAAGGGTCAATCATTGGATTTGAAAGCTTATACTGATGCCAACTATGCTAGTTGTTGCCTTGTTCGAAAGAGCACAAGTAATGGTTGTTTCTTGCTAGGTAGATCCTTGGTTTCTTGGTTTAGGAAGAAACAAAATACAGTTTCTTTATCTATCACTGAAGCCAAATGCATGGTTGTAAGATCATGCTATGCTCAAGTGTTTATATGCAAAAAGTCTTAAATATGATTATGGTTTTGCATTTTCTTCTATGCTGATTTTATGTGATCATACTAGTGCAAAAAAGTTGTCTCATAATCCCATTCTACTCAGCCGTGTCAAGCACATTGAGATTAGATATCACTTTTTGAATGATCATATTGCCAAGAATAACATCTTTTTTCATCATGTTGATACAGAGGATCAATTGGCTAATATTTTTACCAAACTGCTTCCTTTGGAACAATTTTGATATATTAGAAGGAAGTTACTCTATACTCTGCTAGAAGATGTTTACTTTGATATATTTGCTCAATATTCAAGATTATACTATGTGTATTATCGTTATTCTTGGTTTCTAGAGTGCATCTTGAAATTGTGGCTTTCATTAGACATTCAGTTTTTGATACCTTGGACTTTATTTGACATTTATATATTAAAACATGGGTGTTCTATTAAGGGGGAGTCATCTAGATTCTCATATATGACTATCTTTTTGAGATGACAAAGGGGGGAGAAATAAAATTAAGAAAAACATTTTCATCCTTTGAGTTTCTTGATATAAATTTGATGCTAATTTGCTTTAAGAGGTGTATATAATGTCCATATCTCACTAAACATATTAGCACACACTTTATGGAACTCAAGGATTTGTTATTCTCAGGTATGAAACTCATTTTTACAATATTTTGCTTAAACTTTAGAAATGTTTGCCATCATTAAAAAGGAGGAGATTCTTGGCTAAATTGGACATTAGCTTATCCTCTATTTTGACGATGACAAACATTTCATTCTTATGGATCTAATTTTCTACTTAAGTGTTTCAGGGTCCAAGGAGATCACACTCAATGGATGGATGAACTTAACGTGTTTGCGTGCTTGTATTTACATGTTCATATAAGTTGTAATAGCTTGTACAAGTGTATAATGTACAAGTACCTAAAATTCATGTAAAATCAAGTGTTATATTTTCTCTATCCACTGAAAACCCTTAGCTAGGATCCCCCCCAAGATTCTAGAGTCATTATCCTTTATTAGAAAAATCATTTGATATGTTTTCCAAAATTTTGCACACCCATTAACATGGATATTTTCAGTCAAGAAAAGTGTCAATTGATAAACCCTCAGTCGAGAGAATTGCTGACCCAGACATCCCTCAGTCGAAGACTGAGTACACCGGAAAAATGTTTATAATGCACTTGCTCTGAGTCATTCCTGCTCGAATAGTTTGTGGACCTAGACACATCTGGTCAAATATTTTTTCAACTGAGATTAGACTGTTAAACCAGTTGAACTAAGAAGTTTAAATTACAACTATATGTTAGAGGTAACATGTACACTCAAAACACACCTGGTTGAAGAAATTTTTGACCGAGAGACTTCTGGTCGAACTATTTGTTGACCATGAAAGGTTATGGAAACTTCACTACTAACAATTAGTTAAGCACTAAGAACACTCTAGACACTTCCTACAATGTACCTAATCACTTTTAAACCATTACTAAAAATAAGAGAGGCCTTACGACACCTAAAATATACTTGCATACTACAATACACAAGCTACACTTGAGCAATCATTCTAGAGAGCAAAAGAGCTGATTTACACTTGCCATCTTCTTCCTTGAGCTCTAAGTTAGTGTCCTATAGCTACAATATCTTAGCCAACACCTAGAAAAGTCCATCCTACATGGAGGTCTAACACTTGATATAGGATCAAAGCGCTATACTACATTGGTGTAATCTTCCTTCTTCCGATCTACTTCTCCAAGTTGATGTAATTGTGCTCTTTGACTACACCTAGTATGGGAGGCTGTCTGAGGGAGATTTCTTGGAGCTACTTCAAGGTGTGAAGGCTGCTCTAAGGTGATTGGAGCTACTTCAAGGTGTGAAGGTAGCTCCAAGGTGATTGCCGCTACTTCAAAGAGGTGAAGGCTACGTCAAGGTGGTGGAGGTGGATCATCATCCTCTCCCTAGGTTCTCTTTTGTGTCTCGGTAAAGAAGAGTTTGAGGTGAAGTTATTGTATTTTATTTTAATTTCTTGAGAGTTAATAGAATTGATCACTTGCAAAATCCCAATTGGAGACAATTGGGTAGTGGACAGACATCCTTCGATTCGAAGGGTGGAACCACTCCAAATTGTGAGTCTCTTCCTTGTGTCCCTCTCCTTCTCACAATTGAAGTATTAAAATTAATTTTGAAATTATCAAAAGCTCTATTAACCCCCCTCTAGATCTTTCAAACACTAACAATAGTAAACACAAATTTTGAAGTTGTAAGGTTACTCTTTCCAAAGAGGCCCCTTTTATAGAGGCGACACATGTTTGGTATGCCCATAAAATGCTAGAGAGCATTGATGTGCCACATCTCATATCCCCCCATAAACCCTAATGCTTTTGCCCTATAGGGAGGATGGTCACACACTCGCTCGGATATGGGTACCAGTCACATCAACAGGCTTGAAACATGCATAACACACAACCCAGTTGGCAGAAATGGGTTCCCAATCCTAAAACATGATTTTCTTAGCCTTTTTAGCCCTTTTTAAAGGCATGATAAGACTTGATAATCCAAGACTTGTTGAGAACTTCCAAACTTGGCAACATGGCAACACAAATAGCCCCCACAAAGATGAGTCATTCAATTCTTAGTTATGAGTTTATTAAGTATATGGTCAGAAGTATACTTAGCCCATTATGATTTGAGTGCACACGTAAGTGTCCCCCTCTTTTTTATATAGAAGCAAAGTCTTTTCTGATAGAATCAACTAGTCATCTTCCAACATATATCTCAAAATTTGAAAAGCCTCATACTACAGGCACCATATCGCAAGACTTGTGAATGAAGTAGTTTTTTGATCTCTCAATGCCTTGCATCAAGCAAACATACTAATTCGTAAGCCTCAATTAAGTAAGAAAAACACATCTATCTGAGTCAACCCTACTCCTACTATGAGTTTGATTGAACCTAAGTGTAAGACCATAAATAGTGTTGTAGGTAAGAGACAAATGAAAAGGTTACTAATGAGACCCTATTTTAGGGCTTCATCTTGTGTTTACACTTCAATCACATTTATACATGTTAGACTACATGTTATTTCCCCTAATATGCATATTTTTGTAAGATGCACTTATAGACATTATTTACATGTTTTTAAGGTACTTGAACCACACTTGGATGGAAGAGAGAGAGAGAAAGAATGATCCTAGGGTTTCTCTACCCTTAGAGGCCTAAAGTGAAGTCTAAGGCTCCCTCAACCTACCCCTAGTGGCCAAAGATCAAATGAAGCAAATATATCCAAGAATGAACCAAGTACAAGAGCCAAGTGCTGATACAGAGATCAACATGGCTGTGGTACCATAGAATGGTCATGCAAGTTCACTCAAATCCCAACATAATCAAGCTTGAAGAACCAACAAGTAGAATGGTCGTGCCACATAGAATGGTTGTGCTACCAAGACCCAAAAAGACGATGCCATATAGCATGGCCATGCCATATAGCACGATCGTGTAGCAGCTCAGCCAACATGATCATTCCTCAGAGTTGGGTAGCAATCCTCCAGGCCACCACAATCGTGGTGACCACCACATTCATGCTACCCCTACCTCACCATGACCACGGTGACCACCATAGCCATGCCACTATTAGTTCAAAACCCCAAGTGTTACCATGATTTTTCACCAATTCTCACCTTGGCTATTCCCATACACCACAGCCATTCCAATCACACCCCACCATGACCGTGCTTCCCAGCATGGACATGCTATATTCAAACCTAGTAGAAGTTTTGCACATCACTTCCCATTCAAACCCAGTAGGTAGGAGGTGTTAGGGACAGTTCCCCTATACACACCCTACCTTATCCATGGGCATTTAATAGTTTAGGGCAATTCATTAGACTGTAGCTTGTTGTATGGTTTGGTAATCTAAATGAAAGTATAATGCTCACATGTCATCACCCCCAAACTAAATAATAAGTGCATCCCCCAAACATCCCACACTTCCCTTTATTGTAGTAAAGCCCTAATTTCCTTGTTGTTTAGATAGTGCTACCTTAGTTAGCTCTTTACTTGCTTAGTTAGATTCCTGCCTTGATCTTGCTTTGTCTTGACTAGTCTAGGTCTTTAATTGCACTTTTATTAGTTGGATGTATTAGTATAGAGTAGACCTCTTCTTGCTTGCTTTAGTGTAGCTTTCTATTTTCCCTACTTGCCTTGTCTTTTCTTGTTCATTAGAATTAACAATCTAGGGTTAAAGTAGGTTTTGAAGTTGCTTGTTCTCCTTTACATTCTTGTTCACCATTAGTATAATCAACAAATCAACCATCAAATACTTAAACCCTATACTCTACAATAGGAACCTAGCCCAAAAATAACCTAGTTCTAGTGCCCCCTTTTCTCCATGTAGATCGACCCTATACTTGCCACCTTCCTATACTCCAACACGACCCCGTGTGCTTGCGGGTGTAGTGTTTTAGTGTATGTGAGTGTGTTTGTGTAGGTACTTTATAAATTCAAAAGATCCCAAGTGTGTTCCAAGCTCATGGCGCATGTCTAGTAAAGTCTAATTGATAAGTGGTGTACCTCTGGCGAGATGCATCAAGCTTTCTGGCACCATTGCCGGGGAGAAAGACGCTCGACCTAGCTAGTTAGTTTTTGTTACATCCTTAAAATTCATAGATTCAAGCCTAAATGAATTAGGGAACATATAAAAATGAAGTGTTTTGAGGGATCTTGGATTGAGGATTCCAAATCCTAGAATTCGATTAAATAATTGATTTTAGGAAATAATGTGCTTTTCAGCATATGTGTTCATATGAGGCTAATATAAGATGCAATGGTTACCAAAGTCTCAAGTTTGGTAATTAGGAATGTGATTAAGCTCATGAAACCTTAGGAACGCCCAAGATGTGGTTCATGGGCCTTAGGGTCACTTTTTAGCCCAATGGATTAATCGGATGTTGCATATGGGTCCCTGAGATATGATTTTAGATATTGTAGATATTCATGATCATAATAGGCATCCAAAATAGGTATGGTTGATGGATAATCAGAATATAAGAAAATGAGGGGATTTCTAAGATAATCCAAGATAATATGTGGCTTAAATAATTAATTAAAGGATTATCCACCTCTTTCTTGGAAGTCAAATAAAGAAATAGTATGTAAGTTTTCTTAAAAGGAATAAGAAACACGGGTTAAAGAAAAGGAGAAGGAATATAATTAAAGTCCTTGCCTTTTATTTCCTTAGAAACCATATATGGAAATCTAGCTTCAAACTCCGAGACCGCCGCCCACCTTTTTCCCTCTTAACCATCCTCTCAAAACCCTAAAAGGTTTGACTAGCGCCTATATAAGTGACAGAGGAGAACCACCTTGGTGGAGAAACTCAACCCTTGTCCACTACGAACCATGGAGTCCTCAAAGGCTTGTCAATGTGAGATTGGACGACAACCTTGCCGGCGGATGTCATGTTGCATGCACCATCGTGTACCGTCGTGTTGTATACATACGACCTTGACTTCATGCATGCAGCCGACAATCTCCAGGGTAGCAGCAGCGTCGGCGTTGCCTGGTTCTACACGAAGGTCAGGTTTTGCTTGGACTTGCTGTTAGAGGACATGGAGGAGGGAGACGGGTGCTGAAGGATGTGGTGCTTTGAAGGAGGTTTCCTTCATGAGAGGAGTGGAGGCTCGACCTGTGCCCATGGCAGTACGTCACAACTTGCCACCACAGGAGGGCCACAGATGCACAACGGGTGGGGGACGCATATGAAGGAAGATCTAGGAAGTGGAGATCTCTCTCAAACCTGACCCCCTTATCTCATCTAGGTGGCCTGCCAACTCCTACAACGAGGCACAGAGGGATTTCAGACCTCTCACCGTCCGGGGGCACCCAACTTTGATGCTGGCAGAACGCCCGCCGCAGTAGCGGTGACCACGAACGTGCGGGAGCCAGCTAGAAGTTTGCCTGTCATGAGGAAGAGGAGAAAAAGGAGGGAGGATGGAGATTCCTGGAGGTTGTGGGTGAGATGGTAGGGCCGATGCGGTGGAGACGCTGGACCTATGGCCATCTGTAGTGTCGGTCATGCGTCACGCATCCGTGAAGCTGCGACCCAAATCGGGTTCTTGTGAGGAACAAGAGAAAGGGCATAATGACCGTAGTACCCATGCACACACATTCAACGACTAGGGGCGTGAGTGTCTCTTCCTGAAACTAGTTGGTCGCAGCGTGGATCAGAAACAAGTAAGTTATGTTGACTTGGCATTGTCTCATTGGCCAAATAATAATTAACATTACAAAAAGCATAGAATTTTCTAGGATGCTCAGATGAAAATAAGTTTTATATGAAATTTGATCAGGAGAACGAGAGGAATCTAGATAGATTTAGAGTCTAATTATGTTTCCTGTTCCACAAGTATATGCAATAAATGTGATAATGTGATTAGTGTAATGGAAGACCTAGATTTTGCTTAGTCTAATGCTTAATTGAACAGATTCGTACATGTTAGGCTAACACCTGATCTTGCCATGTACAATGAATAAAACCTTGATAATGTTGAATAATGGGTGATTCTTGATTAGTAATCTTATTCATGTTGTTTAGGGCTTGACAACCAATATGGACATCTTGCTATTATCATAATGTTAGTAATATGATTTGGGTGTTACGAGTAGTTTAATGTGTTCAAGATGATGACCACGGTTTCACCTAATATGCATACAAAAATTGGTAATCTTAGAAACCATGATGTGATAGAATTAGGGTTTGTAACCTTTATCCCTAGTCCAAACAAAATATAACTCTAAACCCTATTTTAGGATTCCATCTAGATCTGATTAATGTAATATGATTACATGGTGACACATATGTAGTATGCATGTTTCAGATACTATTGATTATATGATTGGTTGCTTGGATGTTTGGATACCCTTGTAAAGTATATAATGTTCTACATGGTTTCTGCGATGACATAAGGTACGTGGTTACATTTATGAATACATGTATCGAATTCCAAGATTGTCGATGTTTCTTGATGAGATTGAATGACAAATAAACTGCTTGCTTGTTTATTTACTTCTTGCAAACTATAAAGTTCCTATGAGTATCATGTAAAGTAAATAATAATATTCTAAACCCTGGGTTAGATTGATGTTAAGAGTAATGCACACAAGCCTTGGAGGGACAGTGATTACACCTGAGGTAGTTGACCAGATATGGGTTAGAATATGAAATAATTTTATATTCTTAAATTCAAGATAAAGATGTTTGCTTATATGTGTACTTGTGATTATTGTTTGAACCCACATACCAATATAGAAATATAATGATCACGTATTTGTTTGTCAGCATTTTAGGCATCAGATATACTTGACTCATGGACATGAGGGTATAGATAGAGATGTTGAAGACACTACAATTTAATCATGAAGGTTTAGTCTTAAAGGTTTATCTTCACACATGTATAATTGATTCTGTTTAAAAGTTATATAACTCCCTAGAGGAGCTTTTTATGCAAATATGTAATTATTTGATCATTAATGGAAATTATTTACCATTTTGTATTATTTCATGAATGGAGTATATGATTAACGATCTACTACTTGAAGGTCTCTTAGACACTCAAAAGTGCGGGTCGTTACATTTGGTATCAGAGCAAAGATTCATCAACTAATACTTAATAGTTTATAATTTCAAATCAACCTTAGAAATATTAAGGGAAAAATTAGTAAAGCTTAAAGTATCTTTTAGGTTTCTCATCTCACATTTCATCTACTTCTCATCTCTTGCTTAAAAAGCTTTGAAAAGTAAATATTAATAAGAGAAGTAAAATGTGAAAAGATGTAACCTTTTGTGTAGGTCCCTCTAGAGGGGGTAGACACTAGAAAGATACATGTTTGGGTAAATCCTTTCTTAGAGGAAGGACCTGGAATAGGTGTGAAAACTCTAGAGAGCCTAGGGACAGGAAAACCCTGAGGGGTAGAGTGTAGTCCCTAACCCTAACCCTAAAAACCTTAATCTTAAATTAATAAACATGGTGTGGTGGTATGTGACACCACCCATGTGAAACTTGAAATCAGGCATAAGAAGATAGAGGAATGGGTGTAGGTGACTGAGTCTCCCATGAATGGGTGCATGAGGAGCATGACCCTTAGGTAAGAGATCTTAAGAAATATATGAACCCAATAGTTATATATACATGAAAATGAAAGGTTGAGTATAACCTGCTCAAACCCCTTATGTTGTCTCTAGAAGTTTAGTGATGGTGGCCAAGCCCCTGGAGGGGAAGGTCAAGGTAGCACCAAGCCCTGGAGGGGAAGGTGATCCAAGTTCATTGAATGGACATAGACCATGAGGGGGGTATTCCATAAGTTGATAAAGCATGGGTTTATATGTTGTAATGATAAAAGTTATGCCAAATGAAAAAAGAGGTATCTATGAAACCTTTAGGGTTAGTGTGCCAACCTAGGGTGGGTCAACCCAAAGAGTGGGAAGATGACCTATGAGGGAGGAAAAAACTTAGATCTTGGGATCAGGTTGTGGCTAGAGAGCCTAACCCCCTCTTATGAACCAAGAAGGCACCCTAGGCTAGGACTTCCCCTTAAAAGGTAAGTGAATAAATGTATTTTAGTATTGAGATAACCTTAATCCTCACTGTAACGACCCTGACTTGGGTTATGAGATAACCCTATTTGTTTTGGCTAAATAAGTTGCTTATAACCATAATATAATCCTCTAAGGTGTTTTGTTATCATGTGACACACTTATGTTCCAAGTTTGGTCCAGATTGAATGTTGTTTGAGCAATGTTCCTTTATTTTGGACCAAAGTGAAATTTACCCAAGTTGAGGGGTTATATTGCAATATGTCATATATTGAACATGCATCATGTGTTTTATCATCATTTTAGATAGAATGATGCAAGGTGGTGGCTGGTGGAAAGCCCAAATTCCAAGTTTGAACTTGTTTGAATAATGTTGAAACAATATTTGCTTATTTTGGACTAAAGTGCAATTTACCCAATTTAAGGGGATTACCTTGCAAATGTTACATGATAAATATTCCTTAAGTATTATAGCATCATAAGAATGATAATGATGTTGAGGTATGGCTTCCATAAGCCTAAGTTCCAAGAAGGAGCTTGTTTGAATAATGTTTGTGCATTAAATAACTAGTTTTGGTGTAATTTGCAAATTACCCAAAACCTAGGGTTGGATATGTAAAATACCACCTCTATTATGTCCCTATAGTTTCTTGGTATCATTTATAAAAAATAAAAAGAAAGGGGCGTCTTGTTTGAACTACATTTGAGGAGAGATAATCTTGATAATAAAATAATCAAGAAATAAGCATAAATGAAACCCTAATTTAATTGTAGCAAAAATAAATATATTAATTGAAGTGCCCACCAGCTAATAAGGCTATGGTTGAAATCCTATAGTTCAAGGACGTCCAAATGCCTTGAGTTTCACCGAAATATCCTAAGTAGGTGAAGCAATCCACTCACATTTGTTAATTAAAAAGTAATGTCCACTAAAAATGGATAATAGTATTATAATGATTAAGGTGCTTAAAGTGGTTGCTTTTAATTAAAGGATAATTGAAAGGAAATTGAGGTCAAGGAAGATGGCTTCTAAGGCAAGGAAGTTTAGGGGGCATGTGGCAAGAAAGTGGATGAATTTTCTCCTACTTTCTCTCTCCTAGAAAATCAATTACATATACTCAATTTTCTCCTTACTTGAAAGGCTATTTTGCAAACCGCTATCTTCCCTTGCTTTGTATGATGACCAAGGATCTTAGGAGCAGGAGGAAAACGTTCCCCAAGCTGAAGGTAAGCTCCATGATCATCTTCAACCTTGAATTAATAATTGAAATCGGATTTCAACACTTATTTTCTTCTCTCTTCCATCCAATGCTCAACCTTGGCTATCTTTTGCATCCAAAGAGTTGGAAACGAACCTTGGATAATTGAAGGAGCTTATTTCACCATTAGAGATGATAATCGTGAAGAGTTGAATCTACTTTGAAGGTGGGTTATATAACTTGAACCCATCAATGTTATTATCGAATTCAATTTCTCATCATATGTTGATCTTTTGTTTTCTTCTTGAACAATTGATGAATTTTTCATATATATTACTGTAGAATTTGGAGGTATGAAGCTTGATGATGATGACATCATATTAGCACACACCTCAAGAATATCAAGAGAAAATGGTTTCAATTTGTGTCGGTCAAATAGTTTCAAACAATTTTAGACCAAACGGTATCAAACCGTTTGGTGACCAAACGGTTTCAAAACCGATTGGAGGGTTTCAAACCGTTAGAGACTAAATGGTTTCAATAGGTTCAAGTATTGATTGGTATTACGACCTAATAACTTCAAACAAATCAAATTCAAATGATTTCAAAACCCTAGCTCAATTGGTTTCAAAGCCCTAAATCAATTGAGATCATAACCCTAATTTAGGTTTAAACGATTTCAAGCTGAATTGACCAAACGGTCCTAGACCGTTTGAGGACTAAATGGTCTCAAACCATTTGAGGATCAAACGGTCTCAACCCATTTAGGGTTAATCAATATTCAAATCAATTAAAGATCAAACAGTCTCAAACCGTTTAGGGTGGACCAATCTACAAGACCGTTTAAGGTCTAACGGTCTTCAAACCGTTTGATGAGCAAGTGATCCAGACTGTTTAAGGTCTAACGGTCTTCAGACCATTTAAGGATATCAGGACCAAGACCATTTGAAGGTCTAAATGGTCTCAAACCATTTGGAGTTTCAGACCAAGACCGTTTGATGGTCTAACGGTCTTAAACCGTTTGAAGGTTTAGATCAAGACCGTTTGAAGGTGTAAATGGTCCCAAACCGTTTGGAGGTTTAAATGGTCCAAGACCGTTTGAAGGTCTAAATGGTCCAAGACCGTTTGAAGGGTTAATTGGTCCAAGACCATTTGAAGGGTTAATTGGTCCAAGACTGTTTGAAGGGTCAATTGGTCCAAGACCATTTGAAGGGTCAATTGGTCCAAGACCGTTGGAAGGTCTAATTGGTTCAAACCATGTAAGTACTAATAACCCCATAAGTGGTTGATGAGTATCTCAAGGATGATTTTAATGGAAGTACTTCTAAAGAACTTAGGTGATTAGTATAATTAAAGTAATTATTTCTTGATGCCTATGAAAGTGATAAATTCAATGCACTATGATAAGCATAGGTGCATGAACTTAATGATAGGTTAAGTCAACTAAATAAGGTATGATGGTGATGTGTGTTCCTCGTATATGGAACCATGATAAGTATGATGTAATACTTGAATACTGTTATGTGCTCTAAGATATGTGGAAGTACTGACTTAGGGTTTGGATTAATGAGGTAATCATAAAACCCTAATTAATGGAGAATGGAAACCCTAATCAATAAATAAAATTACAATTCATAAGTTTGTTTGAATACTTATGAAGGTATTATGTAATTCTAGACATGTGGAACAATGAGTTAGGTTTTGGATGATTAATTGTAATATTGATGCCTTCTCCTAGATGCATGGAGTCTTGAATTAGGGTTTGATCTTTGATAATATGATCATGAAACCCTAATCGAGAAGGATGAAAAACCCTAACCCTAATTTTAGGTAATGGGTTAAGAAACCCTAATTGAAATGGAATGATGAACTCTAACCCAGATATGGGGTGATGGTATGTGAAACCCTAATATAGGGTGATGTTATGTGAAACCCTAATATAGGGTGATGATATGTGAAACCCTAATATATGGTAATGCTATGCAAAACCTTAATATAGGGTGATGTTATGTGAAACCCTAATATAGGGTGATGCTATGTGAAACCCTAATATAGGGTGATGTTATGTGAAACCCTATAATATAGGGTGATGATATGTGAAACCCTAATATAGGGTGATGCTATGTGAAACCTTAATATAGGGTGATGTTATGAGAAACCCTAATTGATCAAGATGGGAAACCCTTACCCTAATGAGGGAATAGTGAGGTTATCCTTGTATTGCATAATGTTGATATGTGATTAATATAGTTGTTACCAAATATACTAACCATGCAAATATCATGAGATGATGAGCATAACTACTTGTGAGCCATGAGAATGAATTGTTGCCTAGTGAGAGGTGACAAGATTTGCAATGGGCCTTGTGAGCCGTGCTAGATACTTGTACAACAAGTATCATGTATACCTTGGTCTGAGGACCTAGAGATAATAGTTACCTGATAAGTGGTAACAGTGTTCTGTGATGAACTAAGGGTTTGAATACCTAGATCTAGTAATTCTGATAGATGTTGTGAAGGGATGAGAATTCCCAGTAACATGTTAAGGGACTGAGATCCCAAGTATCATGTGTTTTAAAGATTTGAAAGTACTTGATAGATGTATTACGCCTTTCTTTATAGCATCTGTTATAATAATTCTTATTTGAAACTTGATTTATGCTAAAAGATATGGTAATGCACTTAATTAATCAAGTGGAATCTTATCATGTAGAGCCCTGACCATAGATCCATCAGCGTCAAGATTTGCTGAATGGTGAAAGGGGTTGCTCCGCGGCATAACACGGAATGCATACTTTTGAGTATGTGGGGGTAATGGGAGAATATATCCTTACGCCTCATAGGAATGACTGCAGGCCATATCCTATGCACAAAAATGGTTATGGACCATATCCCAATAAGAATATGGCTATGGGCCATGACTCCACAATACCAAGCATTGGCTACGAGACATATCCTGAAGAGAGTATATGCTACGGGATATAACTCTATAGAGATGTTGCCAGTATACCCTGGTAAGCTATTTTAGCAAGAGACATGAGATGTCATGCATGTAGTCTCGCACTGACCGAGACATATGAGGTCATGGAGTCTGGCTCTTCCATTAACCTAGGTATGGAATCGATGCTTTACACCATCGTGGTTGGTTGGAGTATGAGCGGTATACCTCATTTCCTCAGGGCATAAGTGTGATTGTAAAATGTAATCAGCCGTGTTGCATATTTGCTTAAGGGTGAAATACGGAAATCATTGATTGATGTTACATTGCTTACTGTATCCTAAATGGATAGATGATATACATGTTCTTCATGTTCTTTATTAAAATGGAGAGATGGTTTACTACTTTATCATTTATAACTGTAATGCTTTAAAAGATGATGTTGCTCAATTCTGCTTAATATTGATTAAATCCTGCTTTTCAATAGAAAATCCTCTGCTCAGTTTATCACTATTTATCTGCAATAATAATGTTTCTGACAGAGAGTTATATCTCTCACTGGGACAATTTCAACTGTCTCACCCCCGTGGGATCCAACCTTTTTAGGTGGACGCGGACGAGGAGGTAGGGACCATACTACAGGGGAAGGACAACATCATTTGGGATAGCAGTAACACCTCAGGTGGAGATACTAACTTTCGTGTTTTGTAGATAAGAGTCCTATGTGTCATCTTTGTACTCTCAGGTCCTTGGAGTCAGTACTTAGTGTTTTTGTGATAGATTTGAGATTTTGGCTTGAATGCCTCGAGGTTTTGTGTTGCTTATGTATAGTTTTGGCAAAGCAACTATTGTAAATATATCCCTCGAGATGAGATGGTACATGGTATGTAGAATATAAATTAGAATGTATATAGTACTTTGGTTCTCTTTATAAGAGTTTCCTAGAATTGGATCTCTTTGCAAAAGTTTTTAATTTTTAGTGATTTTGTTAATCCACTATTTATGTTTATTCTACTTAATTAGTAACATTTTGTTTGTCAGTTTGGCGACGATCGTCACACATTTTGGTATCAGAGCTTAAGTATTCACTGAGTCTATAAAGACATAGGACTAAGGTGTTGAGTCTGTTCTAGTGTCCTCTAGTATAACTTATAGTGACTTCTGCTCATGTAGAAGATAGAATAAAGCTTAAAGATGTCTGGACTACTAAAGGAGTACATTGCTGAAAGCAATGTTGTTGCACCAACAAAAGGTGTAAGGGACCAGACGAGAGAAGAACGACTGCCTGAGAATTCCCAAGATGACCTACCTATGATAAGGAATCCTTCTTTTGATATCACTGTTGGGCAAGTTAGGACAGAAATGATGCATATAGTAGACTGTGTATTAGCAATACAACCCAGATTACCAGCCCCCAATGATGAAGTTGGACTCCAATAGGATTCTTGATCAACATCAACATGTCGAAGCAATAGAAAATGTTAAACGAAATAGGTTACAACCCAAAATCAGGGTTTGCTACAGGTGTAGGCAGCCTGACATATCAGAAAAGATTGTCCAAAAAAGGATAATGAGGAAATAATTAAGAAAAGGCCTATCCAAATTCAGAAACAGAGGCCTAGTAGTTTCAAAAAGGGGAAGTTTTTGGTACCCCCGATACAACCAATGTCTAGTGCACTAGGGAAATGGCTACCCAGAAAGGGTAAAGGACCTAATGTTCCACCAACTAGAACTCTTAGTTTGGCCATTACATCGATTGAACGCCGATAAAGCTAGGGAATGCTTATAAGATGTGTTATAAATGTAAATAGATTGGGCACATTAGATCCTCTTGTCCCAAAATGAAGGAGGAAATGACCCAACCATTGAGGCAAAGTCAACAAAACCCTCAAAGGAAGTGGTCTAGTAGTGGCATTCGAGGATGTAGATAGATATCCCAAGTAGGTCCATCCGCACCGAGCAATAGAGCATGAAATTGGAGTCAGGCAATGACAAGATTCTATGAAAAGAATCAGCTTGAAGTAGTAAACAAACTGCGAGATGAGACAGGTCAGATGAAACAATTTCATTTTGATACATCATTTCATGATTCTATGTGTTAAATATAAGAAACTAGTTGTTTTTGAGCTTCCTTTGACTAGTCATATGAGGACACAAGAAAGATGAGGACTTATATTATACTCAGTATTCCTTTAAATGCTTTATAATTTCTCTTATCTTTGTAAATTATATATGTGATGCCTGGAGGGAATCCAGTAATGATAAGTCCTATGTTTTAGATGATATGAAAAGTAAGGAACATGATAGTAAATAAAGTACATACTACCTAATCTCAGTACTTGTATACCCTGGCCAAGTATATAAATATTGGAGATAGGAAAAGTATGGAACTCTTAGATTATTATCTTTCTGATTACTCTGATTAAGTAATTATTCTGAGACAATCTAGTGAGTTAATGGTATGGACATTTGCATCACATACTAAGTGCAATAAATGGAATCTGAGATGATCTCAGATCAATCTGTATATATGATGAAATGAAAAGTATAATCCTCATGATAAGAGAATGAGAACAAGGGATATGATCCTTGTCTAATAAAGCATGTGTGAATAGTAAAGATCTTTTCCCATGATGTAGAAATGGGAAATGTGATAAAATCACAAAATGACTCATGAACAATTGAAAGTTCATGCTATAATTAGAGTAGATGATAGTCCCTTCTCTTTGATAAACAACCTTGGGTGATGATGGGGTGATAAGAAGAATATGTTTCTTTGTGTTCTTTCCTTCAGGGATGTGGCAATCAAGTGGGTGTTATGACACTTGATGTGCATGAGATAAAAATGTTCAATTGATGGATACCTAGAAAAGTATATGTTCATCTTGGACTTTGGTTCCAAGACAAAGATATGTATAATAATAATGTCCCAAAGATGAAAGAAAGATCCTTTCATATGTATGGATTTGGTAAAAACAATAGAGAGATGGGAATGATGAGAATGTAATGTGTTTTCGACACATGTGATGGATACCAAGGTAAGAGATTCTGGCATCTAAGAAGTATCAAGTGATATGGCAAAGTAAAAACATAACTCCTAATTAAGATGATTAATGATGGTTACCTGGAATGGCCAACTGTGAAATCAATCTAATTACATAAAATAGTATGGACATCACATGTTAGGGGTTTATGCTCTGCATAAACATAACATCGATAAGAATGTAATAATTGAAGGAACAATTGTAAAATCATTGTGGGAAAAGCTTATCAAGCTAAAAATAATTCTTTAGAACACCCCTATCTAGATCTGTTGAGGTAACATATACATAACATCTAGAGATACCTCTAAGATAAATTCTTAATGGATAAGTAACCTCCCCTTATGACAAGAGAATGTACAACTGATGAGATAGTAGGTACAAATAGTAAGAAAGTTTAGTGTTGTGTCAGCAGATTAGATGGCACAACAAATGTATGATAAGACTTGTAGTCTCAAGTGGGTGACAGAACATAACTATAGTCTTTCCTTGAAAGTGAAATGCTAAACTAAACAAGGAGTATGGGAGACTCCCCAGAATCAGGAATCTTGTCACATAAAATTGAAAGTTGGGAAATGTGACAAATCAATGAGGTTTGACACCTGAGTTAAGTAAGGTATGTATAATGTTTCTCTGACTAAGAAAAGTGTTATTTGACACAGAGTTGACTCTACAGTCAATAATGAAAAAGATAGTGGAGTATGTGTCCTGTATGACAGATTCTATGATAACCCTGTATGGAATAACTTTGTGTTGATCAAAGTTCTATGTTATCTCCATGACATTGAGATGGTATGTGGAGACTTGATAGTATGATGAATGAATAATATATGTCTCCCTTTTTACCTGGGATTTCAGGGACGAAATCCTTGTTAGGGGTTTATAATTTGTAACGACCCTGACTTGGGTTATGAGATAATCCTATTTATTTTGGCTAAATAAGTTTCTTAGAACCATAATATAATCCTCTAAGGTGTTTTTTTTTATCATGTGACACACTTATGTTCCAAGTTTAGTCCTGATTGAATTCTATTTGAGCAATGTTCCTTTGTTTTGGACCACAGTGCAATTTGCCCAAGTTGAGGGGTTATATTGCAATATGTCATATGTTGAACATGCCTCATGTATTTTAGCATCATTATAGAGAGAATTATGCAAGGTGGTTGCTGGTGGAAAGCCCAAATTCCAAGTTTGAACTTGTTTGAATAATGTTGAAACAATATTTGCTTGTTTTGGACTAAAGTGCAATTTACCCAATCTAAGGAGATTACCTTGCAAATGTTACATGATAAATGTTCCTTAAGTATTATAGCATCATAATAATGAGAATGATGCTGAGGTATGGCTTCCATAAGCCTAAGTTCCAAGAAGGAGCTTGTTTGAATAATGTTTGTGCATTAAATAACTAGTTTTGGTGTAATTTACAAATTACCCAAAGCCTAGGGTTGGATATGTAAAATACCACCTCTATTATGTCCCTCTTGTTTCTTGGTATCATTTAGAGAAAATAAAAAGAAAGGGGCGTCTTGTTTGAACTACATTTGTGGAGAGATAATCTTGATAATAAAATAATCAAGAAATAAGCATAAATGAAACTCTAATTTAATTGTAGAAAAAATAAATATATTAATTGAAGTGCCCATCAACTAAAAAGGCTGTGGTTGAAATCCTATAGTGAAAGGACGTCCAAATGCCTTGATTTGCACCGAAATATCCTAAGTAGGTGAAGACATCCACTCACATTTGTTAATTAAAAAGTAATGTCCACTAAAAATGGATAATAGTATTATAATGATTAAGGTGCTTAAAGTGGTTGCTTTTAATTCAAGGATAATTGAAAGGAAATTTAGGGCAAGGAAGATGGATTCGAAGGCAAGGAAGTGTAGGGGGCATGTGGCAAGAAAGTGGATGAATTTTCTCCTACTTTCTCTCTCCTAGAAAATGAATTACATATACTCAATTTTCTCCTTACGTGAAAGACTATTTTGCAAACCACTTTCTTCCCTTGCTTTGGCCGATGACCAAGCAGCTTAGGAGCAGGAGGAAAACGTTCCCCAAGATGAAGGTAAGCTCCATGATCATCTTCAACCTTGAATTAATAGTTGAAATCAGATTTCAACACTTATTTTCTTCTCTCTTCCATCCAATGCTCAACCTTGGCTATCTTTTGCATCCAAAGAGTTGGAAATGAACCTTGGATAATTGAAACAGCTTCTTTCACCATTAGAGAAGAGAAGCTTGAATCTTTGAAGCTACTTTGAAGGCGGGTTATATAACTTGAACCCATCAATGTTATTATCGAATTCAATTTCTCACCATATGTTGATCTTTTATTTTCTTCTTGAACAATTGATGATTTTTTCATATATATTACAGTAGAATTCGGAGTTCTGAAGCTTGATGATGATGAAATCATCTTAGCACACACCTCAAAAATATCAAGAGAAAATGGTTTCACTTTGTTGGTCAAACGATTTCAAACTATTTTAGACCAAACGGTTTCAAACCGTTTGGTGACCAAACGGTTTCAAACTGTTTGGTGACCAAACAGTTTCAAAACCGATTGGAGGGCAAACAGTTTCAAACCGTTAGAGACTAAATGGTTTCAATAGGTTCAAGGATTTATTGGTCTTATGACCTAATAATTTCAAAAAAATCAAATTCAAATGATTTCAGAACCCTAGCTCAATTGGTTTCAAAGCCCTAAATCAATTGAGATCATAACCCTAATTTAGGGTTAAATGGTTTCAAGATGAATTGACCAAATGGTCTTAGACCGTTTGAGGACTAAATGGTCTCAAACCGTTTGAGGATCAAACAATCTCAAACCATTTAGGATTAATCAATATTCAAATCAATTAAAGATCAAACAGTCTCAAACCGTGTAGGGTTGATCAATCTTCAAGACCGTTTAAGGTCTAACAGTCTTCAAACCATTTGATGAGAAAGTGATCCAGACCGTTTAAGGTCTAACGATATTTAGACCATTTAAGGATATAGGGACCAAGACCGTTTGAAGGTCTAAACGGTCTCAAACCGTTTGGAGTTTTAGACCAAGACCGTTTGAAGGTTTAGATCAAGACTATTTGAATGTCTAAACGGTCCCAAACCATTTCGAGGTTTGGTCCAAGACTGTTTTATGGGTTAATTGGTCCAAGACCATTTGAAGGGTCAATTGGTCCAAGACCGTTAGAAGGTTCAATTGGTCCAGGACCGTTTGAAGGGTCAATTGGTCCAAGACCGTTGGTGTAACATACCAGAAATAGAATCCTACCCTAATAGTTTTACCCTTTTGACTTATCCAAACAAGGATAAGCTAATACATGTAATTAAGGGAATACAAAATACTTTGTTCTTAATAATAACTCATTTGGAGGATAATAAGAAAATAAAAGAATTTAGTTGGATAAATATTTCCCATATATTCAAATATAGGGTTATATGCACATATACACCAGTTTGGTTTTAATTAATGGATCTGAAGTGTAATTGTCACTAAGTAATAAAAATAATAAAATATTTCATCGTAGAACTTTCTAGTACTTTTTAGAATAGGAAAAAGAAGATAAAATCCAAATTATATATAAAGGTGATGATAATTGGTGATAATATGGGATATAGTGGATTAAAAGAGGATAATGAAGAATAATTTGTTTCAAAAATCACAAATAGGAAACCATGAGATAACTTGATATGCAAATTCATTTTCTTGACCAAAAAGTAACTTAATGGCCAAATATCATTTAATTTGGAAGATAATTGTATATATTAATGTCCTTATCAAAAGAAAGTAGGAATAAGGCCAATAAAGTGATATAAAATATTTACTGCCCTAAAATTGGAAAAATAACTCCAAATTCGTAATCTAAACATAAAAATAAGCCTTTGGGCAAATTTGCAACTAATTTGGATAATGTTTGATTAATAGGTATATATAGGAGAGAGAAAATGCTTAAAAGGTGTAATTAATAAATAAATGTAATTCATGACACAAAAAGATGGAAATAAAGGCAAATTCGTATTCAACACACTTAAGTTAACTTGTGGGTCAAGTTTCATCAAATTTGGATAATCCTAAAGCCATAAATGAAGAAGGAAATAGAAAATGATATTTGATTTATTTAACCCATTAAATGTTTCCAAAAGGCAAAACTAAGAGTATATTCAGAATCTACACATTTAACTTAATTTATGTGCAAATTTTGGTTTAGTTTGGATAATTCTAGAACCCCTAAATGAGGAAAGAGAATATGCATGTATTAATGGATTTTCCTTTGTTTAATTCAATTTATTTTCCCGATTTTTTTCCTCTGCTTGGGCTGTCACTCGCCATCGGACGACTCCCGTTCTCCCCGCTCAAACCTGGGTTGATCGGATGAACCCTATATGTCTTCCTCGCCCGTCCTTGTCCTGTTGGGACACAACAGGAATAGAAACCGAATCTGACCCCGATCTTTCTCTCCTCTTCTTCTTAGTTATTTTTGTTTTCCTTTTCACAATCTGTGTTGTTTTCCGGTTTCGTAGATCCCCACTTTGTGTGGGACTCTCTCTCTCTCTGTCGCTGGGTCGATGAGAACCTTGTTGTCCCTCCCCTATTTTTTGGTTTTTGTTGGTTCCTCGTTGAACCTGATCTCCGCCCCTATATATAGGGCTTACCCCACGATACTTGAACCCTCAGAACCCTCGTGCAATAGCTCTATTGATCCAATTTTCCCTGCTTTCATCTCTCCCTACTCCAACTACCTGTTGCGGCGGCGACGAGATCGTCTGGGGATTCTGGTCGTCGGCGGGGCTTGTTTCTAGTTTGCTTCGAGTCGTGAAGGTGTGGGCAAGCTTCGCGAGGCTTCAATTCTTCTGTTCGGCAGGTACCTTAGTTTTCCCCCTTTTCTTTGGTTTCTGACCTTCGAGCCAATTTTGGTGTTTCTTTTCACCTCGACGCTTGTTTTCTTAACATTTGACTTTGTCTGGGCTTGCCGACGATCCCTACATAGTTTCCTTCCCGCTTTCCTTCATCATTCTGTGATCTCAACAGCTTGGTCGGTCGATGCTTTTTGAGCCCCTGTGCTCGAATCAGCCCGAGCTTGGGCTTGTTGTGACCGGAAGCCTGCCAGGGACCCAACCCCGACGTCAGTTTTGAGTTTTGTGGCTTCAATCGCTGTCGGCTTCACCTGGTTTCTCTTTGGCAAGCCTACAGTCGTGTAGATACAAGGAAGGGATAATGGTTGTGGTACTTTTCCCATTGTGCCCTTCTCGGCTTTTCTGCTTTGTGTTACGACCAGGGGTATTTTTGTCTTTTCACGGATTCTGTCTCCCTCCTTTAGTTGTGGTCTTGCGAGGGTGTGACCAGTGACTTGTCCGGCTGCGATTGGGCCAAGTCACGCGGGCCCCTCTCCTGTTATCCACTTTCGTTGCAAATTTCTTATGTGGAATTATCTGATTGGTTAGTAATTAAAAATGTATAACTAATTATCAGATGATCAGAAAATTATGGAAAAATATTCGTTGGAATCAGAAAAATAAGATCTAACTAATGGTATATGTTTTGATAATTGAATCTAAAGATTTATAATGGGTGTTTTTCTTTGGATCTAATAAACGATGAATTACCTTGTAAAAATCATAACTAATTATATATATGTCAGAAAAATATAATAAAATATGTTTTGGTCTCCTAATAATATAACCTAAAATATGGAACAATTTTCATAACTTAATTCATACATATATAAAAAGGTGGTTTTTAGGGTTTGGTCTATATGTATGAAATTGACTTAAAATATGTATATGTGTTTGATAGGCCTTTGGTGACCTAGACTTGGATCTAGGAGTGCTTTGCAATATGGAATCTGGTTTGAGGTATGTTGTACCTCCTATTTCTCTATGTTGAGCAATTCACCTATCTTTTCATTCTCTTGATTTTAGCCTACACAATATGTCTTTTGATATCATTGTTCATGTGAACTATCTTACTTGATTTGTACTTAGATATTCTCTTGATATCTTTCTTGTGCATTGGTGCATGTTGGTCTCTTATATTGATATGTGCCACTTTGAAGTGGATGTTATATGTTTACGTTGTCCATTGTGTGATGGCAACCTTTGTATCATCATCTGACAAAAATATTTACTTGCCTCTATATTTACATGTAATGTGATTCAGTAGCACTAGAGTAGTGTAAATTACTTTAGTTTTGGGGCAGTAATCCCCTATTGTTTATTAAGGAGGGTGGCAATATCCCATTCTCTATAACCGAGTGTGGCAGTAATCCATATTCAACTTTATATATTTGGGAGATTGGCAGTATTCCTTTCTCTATCACATTCAAGTTTGTGCTTGGCTTCCTTTGTATTTATATTGTTCTAGGGATATGTTTATCTCACATGCATGCAGGTTAATGATGTTGTGGGGTGTGTGCCCTACTGCCTTCTTATGTGCCAGTATTGCACAATCTTATTTGTTTTTTTATGGAAAGTATCCTCTTTTATCAAGATTTGATGTTCTTTTCTTTTATGCCTGTGTGGGTAGTCCTTATATCTTACATGGGATGCCTTTACATTTGATGTCCTTTAAATACTTATCTTGCTCAAAGTTTCCTTTAGCATACACATACCAGCTTTTTGCTGATGTATTTCTTTTCTCTTCTTCTTTTGTGGGGTTTGCTTCGAACCCCAGGTTAGATCGAGGAGAGTGAACTTCAACATCAACCTTGTAGCTGATCTTTGGGAGGCTTGAAGAGGTGGTTAGATGACCCTCGGCTTGGTCTTTGGCTTTTATGTTTAGTTTTCCTTTAGATACCTTATGTGGTGAAGTGTTGTATCAAGCTTTGTAAATTGTTAGATAATATTTCCTTTACACTGCTACTCGTTGTGTAATGATACATACATGTTGAAATGAATTGGTCTCCATCCCTTTTGCAAAAAAAAATTACGTGGTGTTTGATTCAAGGGATGTGGTCTTTTCATTCTAGTAGAGAAGTGGTTTCACTTCTTTACAGTTGGAAGGTCTAATTGGTTCAAACCATGTAAGTACTAATAACCCCATAAGTGGTTGATGAGTATCTCAAGGTTGATTTTAATGGAAGTACTTCTAAAGCACTTAGGTGATTAGTATAATTAAAGTAATTATTCCTTGATGCCTATGAAAGTGATAAATTCAATGCACTATGATAAGCATAGGTGCATGAACTTAATGATAGGTTAAGTCAACTGAATAAGGTATGATGGTGATGTGTGTTCCTAGTATATGGAACAATGATAAGTATGATTTAATACTTGAATACTATTATGTGCTCCAAGATATGTGGAAGTACTGACTTACGATTTAGATTAATGAGGTAATCATAAAACCCTAATTAATGGAGAACGAAAACCCTAATCAATAAAGGAAATTACAATTCATAAGTTTGTCTGAATACTTATGAAGGTATTATGTAATTCTAGACATGTGGAACAATGAGTTGGGTTTTGGATAATTAATTGTAATATCGATGCCTTCTCCTAGATGAATGGAGTCTTGAATTAGGGTTTGATCTTTGATAATATGATCATGAAACCCTAATCGAGAAGGATGAAAAACCCTAACCCTAATTTTAGGTAATGGGTTAAGAAACCCTAATTGAAATGCAATGATGAACCCTAATGCTGATATAGGGTGATGATATGTGAAACCCTAATATAGGGTGATGTTATGTGAAACCCTAATATAGGGTGCTGATATGTGAAACCCTAATATAGGGTAATGCTATGTGAAACCTTAATATAGGGTGATGTTATGTGAAATGCTAATATAGGGTGATGCTATGTGAAACCCTAATATAGGGTGATGTTTTGTGAAACCCTAATATAGGGTGATGTTATGTGAAACCCTAATATAGGGTGATGATATGTGAAACCCTAATATAGGGTGATGCTATGTGAAACCTTAATATAGGGTGATGTTATGAGAAACCCTAATTGATAAAGATGGGAAACCCTAACCCTAATGAGGGAATAATGAGGTTATCCTTGTATTGCATAATGTTGATATGTGATTAATATAGTTGTTACCAAATATACTAACCATGCAAATATCATGAGATGATAAGCATAACTACTTGTGAGGCATTGGAATGAATTGTTGCCTAGTGAGAGGTGACAAGATGTGCAATGGGCCTTGTGAGTCATGCGAGATGCTTGTAAAACAAGTATCATGTATACCTTGGTCTGAGGACCTAGAGATAATAGTTACCTAATAAGTGGTAACAATGTTCTATGATGAACTAAGGGTTTGAATACCCAGATCCAATAATTATGATAATGATGATGTGAAGGGATGAGAATTCCAAGTAATGTGATAAGGGATTGAGATCCCAAGTATCATATGTTTTAAAGATTTGAAAGTACTTGATAGATGTATTACGCCTTTCTTTATAGCATATGTTATAATAATTCTTGTTAGAAACTTGATTGATGCTAAAAGATATGGTAATGCACTTAATTAATCAAGTGGAATCTTATCATGTAGAGCCCTGACCATAGATCCATCAGTGTCACGATTTGCTGAATGGTGAAATGGGTTGCTCCACGGCATAACCCGGAATGCATACTTTTGAGTATGTGGGGGTAATGGGCAAATATATCCTTACGCCTCATAGGAATGACTGTGGGCCATATCCTATGCACAAGAATGGTTACGGACCATATCCCAATAAGAGTATGGCTATGGGCCATGACTCCACAATACCAGGCATTGGCTACGGGCCATATTCTGAAGAGAGTATATGCTATGGGCTATAACTCTATAGCGATGTTGCAAGTATACCCTAGAAAGGAATTTTAGAAAGAGACACGAGATGTCCTCCATGTGGTCTCACACTGACCGAGACAGATGAGGTCATGGAGTCCGACTCTTCCCTTGACCTAGGTATGGAACTAGTGCTTTACGTCATCGTGCTCGGTTGGAGTATGAGCGGCATACCTCATTTCCTCAGGGTATAAGTGTGATTGTAAAATGTAATTAACCATGTAGCATATTTTCTTAAGGGTGAAATACAGAAATCATTGATTGATGTTACATTGCTTACTATATCCTAAATGGATAGATGATATACATGTTCTTCATATTCCTTATTAAAATGGAGAGAGGATTTACTACTTTATCATTTATAACTATAATGCTTTAAAAGATGATGTTGCTCAATTCTACTTAATATTGATTAAATCCTGCTTTTTAATAGAAAATCCTCTGCTCAGTTTATCACTATTTATCTACAATAATAATGTTTCTAGCAGAGAGTTATATCTCTCACTGGGACAATTTCAATTGTCTCACCCACATGGGATCCAACCTTTTTAGGTGGATGCGGACGAGGAGGTAGGGACCATACTATAGGGGAAGGACAACAGCATCAGGGATAGCAGTAACACCTCAAGTGGAGATACTGACTGCCGTGTTTTGTAGATAAGAGTCCTATGTGTCGTCTATGTACTCTCAGGTCCTTGGAGTCACTACTTAGTATTTTTGTGATAGATCTAAGATTTTGGCTTGAATGCCTCGAGGTTTTGTGTTGCTTATGTATAGTTTTGGCAAAGCAACTATTGTAAATATATCCCTCGAGATGAGACGGTACATGGTATGTACAATGTAAACCAGAATGTATATAGTAGTTTGGTTCTCTTTATAAGAGTTTCCTAGAATCGGAACTCTTTGCAAAAGGTTTTAATTTTTAGTGATTTTGTTAATCCACTGTTTATGTTTATTCTGCTTAATTAGTAATGTTTTGTTTGTCAGTTTGGCGACGGTCATCACACTCACCTAGAGGAGTGAAGAGTTAAAGATATAAAAAAATGAAAGTACTTAAATTCTTTGAACCCAAGGATGCCAACTCTGAGTGACACAATTGGTCAAGCCCAGGAGGGAAGACCAGTAAGGCACCAAGCCCAAGAGGGAAGGTGGCCTAAGTGGATGACCAAGCGCAAGAGGGAAGGTCATGAAATGGTCAAGCCCAGGAGGGAAGACCAAGCAGGCACCAAGCCCATGAGGGAAGGTGGCCTAAGTCCACAATGCAGTTCTTTAGGATCAAGCCCCTGAAGGGGAAGATCATAGAGGTCAAGCCTAGGAGGGAAGACTGACATGGTACCAAGCCATGGAGGGAAGGTGGCCCGAGCCCAATGATGGGACGACAATGTATTATGTGTACTTGAAAGAGAGAGATGAAGGCAATCCGGGTTAAAGAATTAAATAAGAGAATAATGTGCTTAAAAGATGTGACATCTCAAAAGAAACCCTTAGAGAGGGTAGATACCTAATGCAATCCTAGGGTCAAGTAGGGTGTAGTAGAGGTACATAGGACCGATGGGTTGGGAGTTGATAAACCCTGAATGCACATGACCAAGTGGTCGGGAGGTAATAGTTGGTTTTCCCTAGGCCCATGTCTGAGGAGGTTGGCCACCTTCTTGATGTTCATGTGGCCTAGCAGGGTGAATGTAAAGACACTCCCTTGATGCATAAGGATGAGATCACTCCAAGAGTACCTATACCCCTAGAGACCTAAAGGATTGGGCTAAGACTCATAATGACACATGAGATTTAAATATAAAAGTTATAAGAAGTCATGAAAACTTGAGAGAAGTTGTGCCCTAACTTAAGAGTAAGAAAAGGGACACTTGACTTCATGAGATATAAAAATGTTTTGAAATTGTGAACAAGTACGTGTAGATTCATATAGAGTATGATTCAACTTAATATGTGGAATTGAAAGGTAATGTGTGGATGTACTATCACCGCTCTTGGAATGGGATGAACTTTGTGTTTGGGCTGCAGCCAAATGCTTATTTCATCTCATTATGAGGGAGGGAGATTGAATAGACCCACATTATGCTTAAAATTGAGATAATGAGGGAAGAATATCCTACATTTAATGCGTAATGACTTGAACTATGGTTAGAGGTGTTACCTCACCCTTTGTGAAAATAATGAATAATAGGTTGGAAACTAGGTGAAAAGAGAAATCACCAAGTGAAATTGAGATCACAAAATAAGAATAAAATCATCAAGTGATGACAAGATGTGTGTACTATAGATGTGGATATACTTGAATTTCAATTCAAGTGCCAATCTTAGTAATAAAATGAAAAATGATACACTAAAGAAAAGTTGTTAAAGATATCTAAGTGGGGTGCTAACCCTAAGATTTGAAGATAATATGTGTTATCATTCACCTAAGCTTAGTGGGCCTGAATTTTGAGGACAAAATTCCTTTTAAGGAGGGGTGAATGTTACATCCTTAAAATTCATAGATTTCAAGCCTAAACGAATTAGGGAACATATAACAATGAAGTGTTTTGAGGGATCTTGGATTGAGGATTCCAAATCCTAGAATTCGATTAAATAGTCGATTTAAGGAAATAATGTGCTTTTGAGAATATGTGTTCATATGAGGCTAATATAAGATGCAATGGTTACCAAAGTCTCAAGTTTGGTAATTAGGAATGTGACTAAGCTCATGGAACCTTGGGAAGGCCCAAGATGTGGTTCATGGGCCATAGGGTCACTTTCAGCCCAATGGATTAATCAAATGTTGCATATGGGTCCCTGAGATATGATTTTAGATATTGTGGATATTCATGATCATAATAAGCATCCAAAATAGTTACGATTGATGGATAATCATAATATAAGAAAATGAGGGGATTTATAAGATAATCCAAGATAATATATGGCTTAAATAATTAATTAAAGGATTATCCACCTCTTTCTTGGAAGTCAAATAAAGAAATAGTATGTAAGTTTTCTTAAAAGGAATAAGAAACATGGGTTAAAGAAAAGGAGAAGGAATATAATTAAAGTCCTTGCCTTTTATTTCCTTGGAAACCACATATGGAAATCTAGCCTCAAACCCCGAGACTTCCGCCCACCTTTTTCCCTCTCAACCGTCCTCTCAAAACCCTGAAAGGTTTGGCTAGCGCGTATATAAGCGACAGAGGAGAACTGCCTTGCCGGAGAAACTCAACTCTTATCCACTACGAACCATGGAGTCCTCAAAGGCTTGTCAATGTGAGATTGGATGACAACCTTGCCATCGGATGTCATGTTGCACGTACCATCGTGTACCGTCATGTTGTATACATATGACCTTGACTTCACGCATGCTGTCGACAATCACCAGGGTAGCAGCAACGTCGGTGTTGCCTTGTTCTGCACAGAGGTCAGGTTTTGCTTGGACTTGCTATTGGAGGACATGGAGGAGGGAGACGGGTGCTGAAGGATGTGGTTCTTCGAAGGAGGTTTCCGTCATGAGAGGAGTGGAGGTTCGACCTGTGCCCATGGCGGTACGTCGCAACTTTCCACCACAGGAGGGTCACGGACACACAACGGGTGGGGGATGAGGATGAAGGAAGATCCAAGAAGTGGAGATCTCTCTCAGACCTGACCCCCTTGTCTCATCCAGGCTGCCTGCCAACTCCATCTAGGAGGCACAAAGGGCTTTCAGACCTCTCACCGGCATGGGGCACCCAACTTTGATGCTGGCAGAATGCCCACCACAGCAACATTGACTGCGGACGGGCGGGAGCTAGCAAGATTTTTGCCTGTCACGAGGAAGAGGAGAAAAAAGAGGGAGGATGGAGATGCTTGGAGGTTGTGGGCAAGATGTCAGGGCCGATGCAGTGGAGACGCTAGACCTACGGCCGTCTACAACACCAGTCGTGCGTCACACATCCGTGTAGCTGCGTCCTAGAACGGGTTCATGCGAGGAAGAAGAGAAAGGGCATAATGACCCTAGTGCCCCTGCACACACGTTCAAGGACTAGGGGCATGACTTTCTTTTTCCATAACTAGTTGGTCACCATCGTGGATCAGAAACAAGTAAGTTATGCTGACGTGGCACTGTCTCATTGGCCAAATAAGAATTAACATTGCAAAAATCATAGAATTTGCTAGGATGCTCAGATGAAAATAAGTTTTATATGAAATTTGATCAGGAGAACGAGAGGAATCTAGATAAAATAGATTTGGAGTCTAATTATGTTTCCTGTTCCACAAGTATATGCAATAAATGTGATAATGTAATTAGTGTAATGGAAGACCTAGATTTTTCTTAATCTAATGCTTAATTGAATAGATTAGTACATGTTAGGCTAACACCTAATATTGCCATGTACAATGAGTAAAACCTTGATAATGTTGAATAATGGATGATTCTTGATTAGTAATCTTATTCATGTTGTTTAGGGTTTGACAACCAATATGGACATCTTGCTATGATCATAATGTTAGTAATATGATTTGGGTGTTACGAGTAGTTTAATGTGTTCAAGATGATGATCAGGGTTTCACCTAATATGCATACAGAAATTGGTAATCTTAGGAACCATGATGTGATAGAATTAGGTTTTGTAACCCTGATCCCTAGTCCAAACAAAATATAACCCTAAACCCTAGTTTATGATTCCATCTAGATCTGATTAATGTAATATGATTACATGGTGACACATATGTAGTATGCATGTTTCAGATACTATTGATTATATGCTTGGTTGCTTGGATGTTTGGATACACTCGTAAAGTATATAATGTTCTGCATGGTTTCTGCGATGACATAAGGTATGTGGTTACGCTTATGAATACATGTATCAAATTCAAAGATTGTCAATGTTTCTCGATGAGATTGAATGACAAATAAACTACTTGCTTGTTTATTTACTTCTTGCAAACTATAAAGTTCCTATGAGTATCATGTAAAGTAAATAACAGTATTATGAACCCTGGGTTAGATTCATGTTAAGGGTAATGCACACGAGCCCTGGAGGGACAGTGATTACACTTGAGGTAGTTGACCAGATATGTGTTAGAATATGAAATAATTTTATGTTCTTAAATGCAAGATAAAGATGTTTTCTTATATGTGTACTTGTGATTATTGTTTGAACCCACGTACCAATATAGCAATATACTGATTGCGTATTTGTTTGTCGGCATTTTAGGTATCAGATATACTTGAATCGTGGACATGAGGGTACAGATAGAGATGTTGAAGACACTACAATTTGATCATGAATGTTTAGTGTTAACGATTTATCTACACACCTGTATAATTGATTATGTTTAAAAGCTATATAACTACCTAGAGGAGTTTTTTATGCAAATATGTAATTATTTGATCATTAATGGAAATTATTTACTATTTTGCATTATTTCATGAATTTGATCTTGGAGTATATGATTAATGATTTGCAACTTTAAGGTTTTTTAGACGCTCAAAAGTGCGGGTCGTTACAGTTTTGCTTTGATCTTTTCTTACTATACTCATCATTGCTATTCGTTATTCTTTATTCTTTACATTCTTTGTGCATATTGGTTTGCTAACTTGCTTTATTTTTTTTGGTTGTGCCTTGTACATGTGTCAAGCTACTCAGGGAAGACAAGATGGAAGGCCAAAATGCACCTCACAAGACACTTCAAAAGTACTTCATGCCTAGCAACTACAAATCACCAAATGCTAGTAGAGTTGATCAAATTCCAGGGGAGCAATTCTCCATCCCTCCATGTCTTCTTGGCTCCTGCCCGCCTTCTACAACTCAGAGAATGAGAACCCTTACAAGCACTTGGACTCCTTTCTTGAAGTATGCTCCACCTTAAGGATGCCGACAGCCAGTGATGACACAATGATGTTGACCTTGTTCTCTTTCTCCCTCAAAGAGTGCCAAAGATTGGTATGATTCAAGAAGGTACATTGTGAGTTGGGAAGCGATGAAGATTGCCTTTTTAAGGCAATTATACTCTATTGTAAGGTTGACACAAATGCGGCGTGCCATAGTAAGTTTTCGTCAAATGGGCATTGAGTGGTTCATAATGCTTAGGAGAGATTTTAGAGGATGTTGAGAGATTTCTTACATGTCACAACTTGTGGGTTGCCCACTACTTCCAGATGACTCATTGCATAGAATCGAGTAGTTTCCTATTATCGCCTCATCCTCTACTAGCCTATCTAGAAGAACCAGCCCGTGACACCTGTCCTCATCCTCTATCACTACCATTGTACTGCTTTCACTACTGTGACCTTTGTTGACTCTATCTTGGCTACTAGGCCACTTCATAATCCTTCACTGGGTAATACAACTTGGTATGCCCCACCTGTCCACACTTATAACACTTCTTGCTCTCATACCATGGTCGCGATGGCCCTCTCACTAATACTTATTCAACACTATGGGCTCCTACAAGTGGAAAGCTATGACCTCTTCCTCTGCCTAGTAACCACTGTGATTGACTAGACGATCTCTGCTATGACGGTGGTGTTGAAAACCTAGGCTTCTTAAAGCCTCCAGATGACCATCCCTGATACTATGCATGCCTATTCTTGGCCTTCATCTCACATTTCTCCACCACTGATCGCTCCACCCTCTTGAACGACACTACAAATGTGGTGAACTTCACACAATTCTCTAAGACTGCCACATGCGTCGTCAACTCAGTGTTCAAACTCTTATCAACATGACCATGTCCCAATATGTTGCCACCATATGAGGGCATAACCTTAGCAGCTCCATAAACTTTGCCTCTTATTCATTGATCATCATAGATCCTTGCCATATCTTCTCGAATTGTGATATCTTCTCATCTAGATTGGTATGAGGGAAGTATTGACTCACAAACTCCCATCAGAACTCCTCCCAACTGATAATAGCACCAGGCCTCTTCTCCTCCTCAATGGCCCACCAATGGCCAAAACTCCCCTTCAAAAGATACACCGCATCCTTCACCTTGTCTGCTTTGGGGATGCTAAGGATCTTGAAGGCCTTCTCCAACTCCATCAACCAAAAGTCAACATCCTCTAGATTTGATGTACCAGTGTACTCCACTGCCCCAACTCATTTCAACCTCTCAAATGTCTTCCCAGTTCCCAAATATTCTGTATTGGAAGCATATGCCCTTGTCTGGGGTATGGGAATCCTATCTGCCATATGCGTCATGGTGGCCATGAATTGTCTAAAGATGGATTGGAATGTAGGTTTTTCCATCATGGTCAGGTCAAACTATGGGGCTTCAGGCACCTCTCATCTACACTCTTCCTCCTTACACCTCCATCTGGTGCAACAACACTTCTCTCAACAACATGTTCTTCATGTTCTCCAGACATCTTTTCTTCTCTTCTTCTTCTTCTTCTTCTGTATAAGTTGAAGTTACCATATGATATATTAGAGGACACTAGAACAAGCACAAACCCTAGTCATGTGTTCCTGTAGACTCAACAAACCTAAAGCTCTAATACCAACCTTAAACGTGATGCCTCGACGTGCCACAAAACTAGATTTCTCAAAACAAATGCGGAATCAACACTAATCAACCAGGTTACCAAAAAACATAGGGAATTAAAACCATTTGCACATAATCACAAAAACTAGATCATACGCATGGGAATCCACATATTCCACTTATATATATAACACCTACCAAAGTATTATTACATCACATTGCTCATTGACTATCTAGCTACAACCTGTTATACATGATAACCTGTTCATATACATATATGCAATCTCTATACAATAACGAGAATAAAGCCAAAACCTCATGTCGCTATGTATACAAACAAAACCTCCCAAGGCCTTAAGTGTATAGGGATGACACATAAGACTCGACTACAAAACCCTAGAAGCATGTCCAACCTCTCAACAACTATTATTCCTCTTTCTGCTCATCACCAACAACACGATCTCTACCTCCTCGTGCTCGGCTACCTAAAAGATGTAAAAACCCACAAGGTGAGACCAAATGTCCCAACCAGAGATATAACTCTCCGCCAACATCTTTTAAAAGCACATATAAGATAAGAAACATGTTATACTGTTAACAAATAAGAAGATTCATCTAAATTATATGATCAAGGCAAGTAATACTGTCTAAATAGTTCAAGTATCTACAACTGACCAGTAGAACATCGTATGCTTTTAGAAGGAATATGAAGAACATGTATAACTATTATAAAATAAACAATATAAGATAAAGGGAAGGGGACATCCAATGCTATCTGTATTTGACCCTAAGCAAAATTCTACACGGATATATTACATCTTTTATTAGTGTCATGAGGATTTGAGCCATACCACCCAAATCCAACTAACCACTATGAAGTCGAAATCAGTGCCATACAAGGTCTGTGGAAGAGTCTGACTCCATGGCCTCTCCAACACCTCTTGTTCAGTACAAGAGAACACTGCAGAGACGTATCAATCCACTACAACAACGACATATAGTCAAGATGAAGGATTGACTCATGCATGACCGTCCTTATAAAACACCTAGCCCACCTTGGTATAGGTCACAAAGAGAACATGCTCACACATGGCCATTCTAAAAAGGCATTATGCAGTTGCACTGCTACCATCACATGTCACAATCTCTGAGGCATGACCACAACCATCCTCTATATATCATGATTGTGGATGCCAGGATATCCACTCAACTTGAGCCCCCTCATATTCAACAATATGCACTCTGAGTTTCCCACAGGAGTTACTCATTTCAGCATCCAACAATAAAACTGACACGGGAATGGCTCTATGTTACAAGACAACTACATGATTAGGGTTTCACTTTGTTAGTTATGCCAATTGAGTGGATTAAGGCTTCATCTTACAAGTAGACATACAAAATCCTAATCCTTCTAGCAAGCATAACTGTGAAACAACTTCAAAAGATATAAAATGTATGTAGTATAAATCTTATCACATCATCTCATGGGATCACTATCTCACTACCTTAAGAAAGGCCATCAACAACATCACATGATGCCACTACCATTAGTAGCTAACATCACTATTCTCACATCACTAGGGAATAACACTACAAAAAACATTCACATCAGCGGCCTTTCAGAAATGCCACTGAAAAAAAGCCAGTAAACAGGTTTAGCGGCATTTGTTGACATATAGAAAAAATGCCTCTAGCGCCAATGCCACTAGGAAGATAGTGGCTTAAGTTGTAAAAGCCACTAAACGTTTGTCTTTAGTGGCTTCGAATAAATGCCACATAAAGGCCACTAAACCATCATTTGGCATTTATAGAAAAGCCACTATCCATCATTTGGCTTTTATACAAATGCCATTATTTTGTATAATGTTGTTGTATAAAACGGTTTTGATTGAATGTAGTGGCTTATGAAAAAAGCCAATAATGACACACTAGTTATGCATTACTAATTTTTTATGGATTTTAGTCAGTCAATTTGTAGTTCATGATCAAGTTTTCTAATTGAATGCTAATTGAAGCCGAACACATTCCAGAAGTATTGAACTTTTTTTATTTATAATCAAATGACAATTACATGGGTAGGACATTTTACCTTGCCCCTTGTATTGAATACAACAACATCACATATGACTATATATGGTACATATTGTAGACATGAAGACTAACTGGATAACAACTCATTTTGCACTTGGAGACCCCCCAAAGGAATACAAACTCATTTTCTTACAAAAACATACATCTCCATTCTAGCATTCCAAGTAGTTGTGAGCTTCTACAGGAGTAGACCAGCTACACTTCAATGAAGGTTCATCCTTCTTCTTAGCTACAGTGATAGAATTACGGCCATATGGTCATCATATTCCTCAGCAGGTTCTTCCTTCTTCTCTTCCACCTTGGCAACAGAAGCAGCAGGTGCAGATGCATAGCCTAAAGCAGCAGCAGGGGCAGCAGCAACTGCAAACTTGCTAGGATCCTGCAATGAAGTCAGAAAAATATTGAGCACTTGCATGCAAATGTAAGACAAAAACACTTACATCACCAGCATGTTGTTAAGATAGTATCAGGGAAGATAGCACCATTGCCAAATTTATCAATAAGGTCATCTTCAGTAAGGTGAAGGACCTCAGGGCTGAATACAGATCCACTGTCATAAACTGAAAGCACAACCAGTCCATATGAGAAGGGCATGATGCCAAGCTTGGAAAGAAGGGTAGCCTCAGAAGAACCCACCTTCTCACCTTTCCTAATAAGTTCGACAATGGTGATAATTTCAACTGTACCATTCACATTATGTCAGCTGAATAGAGTTTGCCATGCAGCAAAACTATAGACATTCAGCTAAGCACACAACTAAGCACATGATAGAAAGGGTGCAAAGCTGACAATCTTGACAATTATGTAAAAAGAAAAAGATGGTTATCAAACTCAATTTCGTCCAGGGTTCTCATAAAACTATAGTCTATACATAATAAGTTGAAAGATTTTTAGTAAGGTAAGAAAGCATATACTGATTAATAAGATCAGAACCTGGTGAAGGCCTTCATGTTGTTATAGATAGATCTCCCTTCGACAACTGCAATAACTATTGCACTAAAGTTATCATCAGCAAGAACCATGTCTGAAGCCTCCTTGGTAACCTGAACTGACACATAAAAAGAGAAGAAACAATCATTATTGATAATAATTACTAAAAGACAAGAAGATAGATATACAAATTGACATATAGCAAATATACTTACCTCAGTTCCAACAATTCCCATGGCAATACCAACGTCTTCCATTTATAGAGAAGATGCATCATTGACACCATCACCAGCCATGGGAACCACCACATGTAATAAACAACTAACAACAAAACATGCAAGTTGATTATGTAGATCAACAAGAGGCTTTAGGTCTTCAAATCTATACTAACATGGCCACCAGGAATAGATTCTGTATCCCCTGATAAGCAAGAAGAGTTTCCAGAATAGATTCACTATCCCCTTCAACTGAAAAAAAGTAAAGTGAAGTAGTGAAATATACCTTATCCAGAAATCCTTAAAACAACCCAAAGCAAAACTGGAAACCAATGTTGGCTAGACTACAATACATCAAGAACATGTAAGCATGCACCATTTTGCTGGATTGCATGTAAGACCAGTTCCAGGGTGAGGAATCCCATCTTTGAGTCCTAACATCAACTCTGTTCTTGGAGATTAAAGGCCAATCACAAGAGTTGAGATGAAGCCTTTCACAAGAGATGAGATGACAACCTTAGCTATCGAGAGTGGCCTTTAATCTCCAAAAACATGCCTTTTTGATTCCTAACAACAACTCTGTACTTGGATATTTAAGGTCATTCTCTGTACATGATCTTAGCAGAGGATCCTTACCATAGTTATTGGCTTTTAGGGCCTGCATCACAACCACATGTTACAGAAAGGGTATTATTGTAGATGTTGTTTTAACAATTAAGGGAACATGGAGGAACCAATATTACTAAGAGCACCCATTATTTCTTGAGGCTTCTTCCTGGACTTCTTAACCAAAGCAGAGTATGGAAATGTTGAAAATAACTTGTTGTACCATGGAAATGTTGAAAATGACTTGTTGTACCTCTATAGAGAAATTAGGATGCATAGAAGCATGTGACTAAAATATCTCATTTACATTTCAGACATCTTAATAGCCTAAATATTGAGAAATCATAGAATCTCAACCACAAACCATCTTGAGGCGAATCACCATAGCAAAATATGTTGTGTAAATCTCACACACAAGATTCCAAAAACACTGCTCATAGCTAAAAACCACTTTGTCTAGGCCGCAATACTACCATAGATACTACTTTTAGATACTACTTTGGCTAGGCTGTAATACATCAAGAACATGTAAGGATGTACCATTTTGTTGGATTTCCTATAAGACCAATTATAGGGTGAGGAATCCCATTTTTGAGTCCTAATAGTAGCTTTGTTCTTGGAGATTAAAGGCCATTCACAAGAGCTGAGAAGAAGCCTTTCACAAGAGATGAACTGACAACCTTAGCTCTCGAGAATGGCCTCTGATCTCCAAAAACTGGCCTTTTACATAGTGACATGTTGTTTGTTGTGGAAGGCACAAAATGCACAAGAGAAATATTGACTAAGTAAGCTATCATGCAACATGTGATCAAGTTATGAAAGAAAAATTTACTGAGAACTATTGACTTAGGAAGCAAAAAAAGACATTCACATTCAGCAAAATATGTTGTGTAAATGTCACACACAAGAAGGTAAGACACTACTCATAGCTAAAAGCAAAATAGGATTGTCATTTGGCAACATTGTCTATGACAATGGACATGAAATAAAAGTATCTGGATCATTATGTACTAATAAAAAATTGGACCAAAGAAACATAACTATAACTTTCATCTCTCTACACAGTATCCAAGAATGCAATTATCTATCTTTACACTTCATGACCTGCAACAAATGGAAATGACTTTAGATACTAGTTTTGTTTTCAATTATGTCATATTATAAGAAATACTATATGCTCACTTTGGCAGTAAATGTGACTTCAGCCATGCTATGACATTGCCAATAACTTCATCCATATATTGATATTGCTCAGAAGGTCTGACTAGAGATTCGTTGGCCATCACCACAACCTCTACATAAACACCAACACATGATGAGCCTAAAATTGCACCTCCCACCATTTGCAAGGGGTCAACCTCAGATACTCGACCGATTGCAACTTTATCATCTGCATCTATGATACTCACCACATACACTTCCTATAAACAAAATACAATTTAAATAAAAAATTTATATAAACATAGAATGATGTGCAATTTACACAAATACAAACATACTTGTCCCTTATAAATTGTTGAATGTCTCATTCCGATCTGCACAATTATTTTATCTTTGTCATAAGGCCATCAAAATTCAACATGGAAAATAATTGATACCTCACATCTCATATAAAATGTATTCATACCTAGCCAATGCGTACATGTTGTGCTGATTGGTTGTTTCCAGCTCTAGACAAGGCTAGTATCTGCTCTATTTTTGCATTTTGTTCTTGAATTTTAGCTTCAAATTCCATCTATTGTTGTTCAAGTTGATCCTGGAAATGCTTCCTTTGTGCTTCATCAACTTCTCAGGATTTACGGTTCTTGCCCTAGATATCAGAAGGTGATGGTCCAAGTCCATAACCATGAACATATCTTGGTCTCTCTTCTCCCATAACCTTCCTATAAATTTCAGCTGAAGTAACATCAGGTTGGTCTCTTCGCAGATCGTCACCTACCTCAGAAAATTTTTCCTACACACAACAGAACATAGGAGATGAATTTTATACCAAACATATAAATGTTTCCATGTAGTAAATGTAACATAATACTATAGGATAGGAATCCTTGTACCAAAATTTTGGCGGATTCAATATCAACTATGCTCCCATCTTTTTTACGACGAGTTTTCTCAAAAAACTCAATCGGATCAACTTCCCCGCCTGTTTCCTTCTCCAACTGTATCATTCAAATAAGGTTATTGCTAACATCATTTAAACAGATGTCTCCAAATTGTCCAATTGGATCACAATATTCACTAACTTACATCATGTTTCAGACAAGAAAATGACTTGGTTCCTGTTATGTGGCTAATCTTTTGAAATTTTCTGCTTGTCTTGTTAGTTATACACTTCCTCTGTGAAAAAAATTGCATTATTGTCCATAGTAATTATTTGTGAGGTAAATTAAATATCAATTAATAGATACAAAAAATTACCTTTCCTTTATTGCTCCTCTAGTAATCCACAAGAAATTTCCGTTGAGACGTTTCTACGCGGGGAACAACTTGTTCAAGTTGTTGTTCATATGGACTATCTTCTACAAAGTATAGTTTCCTAAACTCCCACTTGTGGTCCTTCCATTTCTTTCCCAGTCTCTTCATTGTCCACTCCTTTAATTCTATGTCCATCATGAATTTACTCTACCGACAATAAGGATATCAATTAGAAGCTTCATTTAACCATTTAAAAATAAATTTTAATATTGTACATTCACAAAATTCCATATGTATTCTTTTTTATTTGCTGGAAATTGTCTCCAGTTCTCGTAGTTTAATGGACAAAGATTGGGATCTCTTGCAATAGTTGTCAAAAAACTTGATAAGTGACATTGGTTTTTACCCACTGGTTGTCCAAATTGATTTATCTCAATGGGAATTTTATCGCCGAGCTTTCTTTTCCAGACTTGCAAACATTGTGTTCGGCCACGTGTGCGATGTCTTAGACCTAAACATTCATTTATATATCATTAGCTGCAGCACTATAAATGCAATGATATGAATAAACCGAATACCTAGCCCATTAATAGGTGTTGGCGTAGCATTCAACGACGCATCATGGTGATCAAAGACGTCATTTTGCTCCATGGTTTCTTGAAATGCATTGTTGTTCTGGCTATTGCCAGCTCTACTCTCTACTCTTCTTGATTGATTGGACACGGGAACATTGACAGTAGGCATCGGGGGTCGATATCTTTGACCTGAGCATTTATTCATAAAGGATACAACATAAATGGAAATTATATATCTTTAGATGCATCACTATGAATGCAATTATATGAATTAACCGATTATCTAGCCCATCAGAAGGTGTTGTTGTAGCATTCAACAACTCTTGATGGTGATTGGAGAGGTCATTTTGCTCCATGTGGTCATGAAATGGATGGCTGTTTTGGCTATTGGCAGCTCTACTGTCTACTCTTCTAGAATTATTAGACACCGAAGCATTGCCATTAGGCACCCATGGTCGATGTCTTTGACATGAGCATTCATTCATGAAGGATACAACATAAATGGAAATTATATATCACTAAAGGCAACACTATATATGCAATGAATTAACCGATTAGCTAGCCCATCAGAAGGTGTTGTTGTAGCATTTAACAACTCATCATGGTGATCAGATAGACCATTTTGCTCCATGTGATCGTGAAATGCATGGCTATTTTGACTATTGGTGTAACGTCCCAGGATTTGAGGCCTTGGATAACATGATCTTAGAAGGAATGATTGCACTACCCATATCACCAAGGTGCACCTCCTTTTCTGGGATCCCATCACTAAGAACTCCATAGTTAAGCGTGCTCAGCTTGGAGTGGTACTGGGATGGGTGACCTGTCGGGAAGTTGATCTTGGAATGCGCGTGAGTGAGGACAAAGTGTACAGTTAAGGCTAGTGGTGGTCTGTGGGGACAGTCGTCATTCCTGAAACTCTACTAGAGCCTTGGGCAGTGGACCCAGGCGTTACAAATGGTATAAGAGCCATAACCCCTCCAGTAGGTGGGGCCCACATGGGCATGTGGCATGCTAGTCTTGAGCCGTGCGGTCCAGACAAGTTGGAAAGGGCTATCCGTAGAGACGAGATGGAGTCGCCCTTGCGCTGGTAGCCATGGATGGGAGATGGGTGTCCATGGGCCATTATGGGTCTGCACTGAAATGGGGTCAGATTTTGAGTCCATATAGTTGAACCTTGACGAGGACGTCTAGAGTCTAAGTGGGGGAGATTGTAACGTCCCAGGATTTGGGGCCTTGGATAACATGATCTTAAAAGGAATGATTGGACTACCCATATCACCAAGGCGCACCTCCTTTTCTGGGAGCCGATCACTAAGAACTCCATAGTTAAGCGTGCTCAGCTTGGAGTAGTACTGGGATGGGTGACCTGTCGGGAAGTTGATCCTGGCATGCGCATGAGTGAGGACAAAGCGTATAGTTAAGGCTAGTGGTGGTCTGTGGGGATAGTCGTCATTCCTGAAACTCTACTAGAGCCTTGTGCAGTGGACCCAGGCGTTACAATTGGCAACTCTACTGTCTACTCTTCTTGAATGATTGGACACTGAAGCATTGCCATTAGGCACCCGTTGTCGATGTCTTTGACCTGAGCATTCATTCATAAATCATACAACATATATAGAAATTATATATCATTAAACGCAACACTATAAATGTGATGATATGATTACCTTGTCCATCACAAGGTGTTCTTGTAACAACAGAGCTAGCAACAGTGATATTGAATTTCCTTGGTCTATCATTTTGAACATTAGGTGGAAGGGAAGCTAAATTTTTTTTGGAGCGATTACTGGATGACAGGTTCAAAGATTTCCAACAACCTTGTGGAGTAATGCTTGGTAAATGAGTCCATGTACAAGAGTCAATGATGTTGTTCTAATCATTCCTTCTAGCTGTCTTATTATGGAAGTTGTCACTTAACTGTTCTCTCATCCTGAGTGTATCAAGTCACACAAAAATGAAGACACTTAAAACAAAATTGAACAATATAAAAGGTATTTACTACTCTTTTGGTCTTCCTCTACCATCAAACAATTATCCGTTCTTAAAAATAGTAAAAAATATAACAATTATGAGTAAGTCTGTCATACAAACAACATAGTTATAATAAGGATAAAAGTAGAACATCACATTGATGCAATCCTTAAAGAAAAACATCACTCAAAACCACACCAGAGAAAAACATTTGCAAGCCATCATCAAGATCACATTGGGTACCTTAAATTCACAGTACTTGATTGATTACTAATGTTCATTAAGTAACACAACACAAATTACATCTTTTGATTATTTCCTAATTTAAAAGTTAAAAAAATTCATCAACAATTGTGATGGCCGTTATGACTATGACGTGTCTGTTTTGTTGATGATGTTGTGTCGAGGATGGAGTCACTGGTAGACGAATCCGAACTGATGGTCATGGGGTACAAGGCGGTACCAATGGGAAAGGATTGCACCTCAGGCATGCCGAATTCATCGAATGATGTCTCCTTAGATACGGTACAGCCTGGCTCGTGCATATACCATCTCAGGTGAGAAGGCAAACTGTTGTTGTAGTTATGTATATAAGCCTTTATGGTATTTTTGCCAATCGGACGAAGCAAAACCTGGTCCGTACGGCCAATTCCCATTCTCCCAATCCACCCACACCAACTGGTTGTGGATACCAGATTGCCGTCACCATCATACTGAACCTTGATTGCCATTTGTCGAGTTCCCAAACTTTAAGGTAATTTGACCAGCCGTGTAGCGTCTTCCGTCCAGATGACGCTAATGTTTGGGAATGGTGATTTGTGCAAGTTAATGATCGTCTAGGGTGATGTCCAGCTTTTCTGCTTCAGGGAAAAGGAGCAGGGGGTAGATTCCCAGGCCGTAGTGACTGTTGAGGGTGAACAGAGACTGCAAAATATTAGTAATAACAATTGTAAGTATATATAATGATATTATAAATTTTCAAAACAAGTAGTATAAATTTGCAAAATATAGAGAAATATATTTTTTAAAGTGAAGCAAGTAGTCCATAAACATATTCCTCATAGTTTCTATCAACATCGATAGGAATGAATCCATTCAAGAATGAGAAACATCATTATCTTGTTTGATGAATCATGGTCAGGGACCATACAAGTGTACAACTTGTATAAGATCTGAGTGTAGAAGATCCAAAACTTGGAGGAACTGGTGTGCCATCCAGCTGATGGTTCCTCACCCAAGGCAAGAGGTTGGAGTACATATATAGTAAAGATGTATAATTGGCTATAAACTTCTTGAGTAACATAACATGCCATCAAAAGACAAAAATTGATTTAGGATATGGAATTGAAGTAACCATAATGCAATGTGTTTACATTAAAGCAGTACTTAGATAAGACGTACACTCAAAAAAAAACATGAATCAACCATTATGTAAACATCACTGCATAGAAGCCATGCAATTCGTTCAATATAGAAAAAAAGAGGGAAAACCAGACTTCCTATGGTAGAGAAAAAATTATTATTGTTCCAAAATGGAACCCCTGCATTTTGTGCAATCATAACTTAGTGTTAATAGCAACTTTTCTGCATGCCCTTGGTATCTTGCTTCATTTTTTCTTAAAAACCCTAATTTTCAGGGATGGTGAAGGTTTTTGTCAATTGGTAGTGAAGAAGAATATAGACCGTTCAAGTTTATGGTAATCAAAGGAAAATTGAAGAAACCACACCCAAAAAAACATGTATACTATAAGTAATTATACAAAGGTCTTATTCTTCCTTAGACATTTCTGAATCCTAGAATATTACACAAGAAATGACCATCTCATAAACCTTGTTCTCTCCTTAGCCTCTTCCAACATAAATAAAGATGAGTATCTCTCCCCTTCATTAGCCCAATGGTGGGAACCCCTATTCTCATCAGAGAGCGCCAACCCACCAAAGGTGGTGGCCTAGGTAAGGATACATTACTTGCCTATTCGTCAATGATTTACAAACAAAGATACATGAGATGTGCAGACATCACATGAGCACCTAAGCGACCACTTTTTAAAAAGTGGATGCTTCATTTTCCTTACAATTTAATACAACAATACACACATTTTTATATGAATACACTAACATTTAGAAAACTTGTATACATAACCAAAACCAATGCGACACTATAAAATAAAACAACGGAATCATCATATTTCAATACTGTAAAATAATCCAAGTTTAAACCTAACAAAGAAGGATGGTCGATGGCTTGATATAAACGATTAAGGAAGTGATTGTTGGATATAAAACAATGGAATCATCATATTTCAAGACTATCTTCATAAACAGATTATCATATATACCTTGATAGAATGGAAACTGTGAGAATGGATGGGAAAGACCATGTGTGTTTATTGTTTCATGGGGTGTACTTACCTGTCGCGTGCTGAAGCAGCAGGGTGGAAAACTATCGTAGTCCTCTCCGGCAAGTTGGGAGACTGATCTCTTCCTCGGCGTCCCCTTCAACCCTTGGCAATGTCGTCGGCACCTTGGAGAAGAGCAGAGAGCATTCGAGCAGGTAGCGTCCACGGTCTGGAAGATTAGGGCAAAAAGGCTAGGTTGACTTCGCGGGTTCTACGAGTAGAGCAAATGTTGGGAGTAAATGTCTCTGCCCAATGTGTGGAGAAGAGGAACCATTTTGCAGGCCGGGAAAGCCACGCAGGAACATAAATTTTTTACTAATTGTGGCCCGCTCATTTGATTTGGCAATTTTGAAATGCCACTAATTAATTATAAAAATGCCTTAATTGGAAAGTCTTTTCTATAAACTCCATAATATGTGGTTTAGAGGCATTTCAATTACAAATGCCACAACATTACATAGATAATGGCATTTTTTTAGAAAAGCCACTAATGATTATTTTTGTTGTAGTGTAAGAAACCCACATCTCACTACTGGAGGATATCACTTCACATTAGGCATTAAGCCATTTCTAGGTCACCCGACCCATCACATGTCCCTACACATCATCATTATCATCTCATGCCTTACAAGGGAACATAATCAACACTTGTCTCACATTGATCACATATAGAACTATCTGGCTATGTTACTCATTTCACCTACATGGTTAGGGTTACACAAGTAAGAGAGAGAAAACATCATTATTGCTAATCACTTAGAGTAAGCAAGTGTTATCATTATGTTCAAGATTTAGCATTAGGGTTCAACAACACATCCGATTAGGGTTTTCAAGACATCATATAGCATGAACCCTAAGTATCTCAACTTCCCATATTCTTGGAACATAAGTGTCAACCTTCATCATCACTCCTACACACCTCTAAGGAACAACATGTTCAAGAAACACCTCATTGACTCAAGAAGGTAAGAGACAAAGAGGGTAGATGGTTGAAGATAACACATCATGATGGTCAAAGTTCATGGTTTAGATCAATGACCAATAATCATCATCACTCACCAATGGTCAAAGGAAACAAAGGTTGAAGACACACCTTGGTTGAAGGCTACTTCAGTAACCAAGTGCATCACCAAGCTCAAACGATCGAAGGAAACCAACCACTTTTAGCGATCAAACCAAGAACCAGGTCAGCGACCAAGGCACAACCCAAGTCCATTCAATCGAAGGGAACTCAACCCATCCATGTGACCAAGTCACCATAAAAACTAGGTGGTCAAATGAAAGAAACAAGGCTAGTGGTCAAAGGTAAATCACCCATCCATGCGACCAAAGAAAGATCTGGTCCAAGCGAAAGAAAGGTTATTGGACCAAATGAAAGAACTAATATGACCAAAACCAAGGTAATATTCTAAGCTACCAACCCTTATCCAAAACTTCAACAACATAGAAAACCACATGAGGAACATCTTAGGGGGAGTAAGACATTCAACTAGCATGACTCAAATAGGGATTATAAACTTGAAACCAAAACTCTTAAGAAGGATAAACATAAGCAAATAAATATGTTCTAGACCCCAAAAACATGCACCGCTCATAATCACATGAAAACCATGAGTTGAGGAATGAAAAATCAAGTTCAAGCACATGAAAATAGAACCAAAACTCCACCCCATACTAGGTATCTAAACCAAGAACCAAGATAACAAAACCAAGGTTGAGTTCCATGCAAAACCATGACCATCACCTTCCACTAAAGTTCGGCCACATGAATTAGGGTTTAGACAAAGAAGCAAGTGCATGCAAGATCATTGTAGAATCATAACCCTAATCAAGGAATTATTATCAAAATTAAGGATTTTCATTTTTAGAATGAGTTGCACGTAGGATTAAAGAGTTGAAATAGAGAAGGAAGTGAGTTAGATAACCCGCCTTAGATGATGGTGCTGTAACAAGCTGAAATTTATGTTAAGCCTTTTTCTTAAGCTTTTTCTTTCATTTCTGTCCTTGATGTTGAATTAGTGGAAATTATAAAGGTTTGGTGTAAATTTGTTCCCTATATTTGGGATTATAAGGATTTATGCACAAATACTTCAATAAAAATTTATAAAAGGGTTTAATTTACAAACTATCCACTTAAGAGGGATAAGTATAAAATAAGATCAAACTAGAAGTTTCTATGCCTTTTTTGTATAAGAAAAAGAAAAGAAAATCCTAAAACTAAGATAATGTGACATTAAATGAGTTAATTTTTCAATTAAGTGAAAATAAGAGTAAATTTCCTAAAATCCATAAAAGGGGAATTCAAAAGTTAATTCTAAGTCCAAATTTGTTTTCTTTGAGTATAAGTTTACTTGAGTGATAACTTTCACAACTTTTGGAAAACAAGTATAATTGCATTAATTGAATGGGAAAATAGGAGATATCTTAAGGATATAAAATATAACCATTAATGACTCCAAAAGTAACAACTGATGCTAAATTCATGATCTACATATTAAAATATACCTTTGGGTGAATTTTCACTCCATTGGAGAATATTTGATTAAAAGATGAATTTAGGAGAGAGAAAGTGTGTAGAACCTTCAAGTTATTAAATAAATGTACAAACAACTTCAACATCTAAAATTGATGGCAAATTCATATCTAGGACACTTAATGTGACAGGTGGGTGAAGTTTCATCAAATTTGGAGAATCTTATAACCATTAATGATGGAAGAAAGAGAAAATAGGATTTGGTTTATTTAACAAAAGAAAAGTCCTCAAAAGGCAAATCTAATTGCATATTCAAATTCCTCATATAAAAATAGGCCAAGTGTCAATTTTCAATTGATTTGGAGCATGTTTGCACCCTCAAATGAGGAGAGAGAAGAAGTGAAATTCATGTACACACTTTATTTCAATTTGATTAGGAATTGATTGAATGTTGTCATGCGGTGGATTTCTATTTTTCTCAGATCTGTGTGATTGTGACTGTTTGATCCACAATCTAATGGCTCGTGATTCATCTTCTAGATCCAGTCGATTTGGCAACAGGTGATGATATATGTGGATTTTGTTTTTGCTATTGCTATCTCGATTCTCAACCAAATCGTGTAAAATATTTTTCCAATTGTTTCTAAAAAGGATTCCACATAGTTTGATCCATTATTTGTGTGATATCGTCAAATACATTGGGAAACCCAAACCTTGCTCTCCAAGAAAGTTTGGCTACAAACCTCCTTGCTTTATCCTCACCCTCACCTATAAATAACCGTACCCTAAGTTTCCATAGCCCCCTTGCAACTCTTCCCTCCATCTAATTGCTCATGATCTTGTATCTTGGCTTTCTGGTAATTGAGAATTGCTCTAAGGTTTGCAGCAGTGAGTTCTTCTTCTACTCTCCATCTCCAAGCAACTGTTCTCATCTTTAGGTTTGTTTCTTCCTCCTCTTTCTTACTATCATCTTGGTTTCTCAAATTGTGGCATCTCACAAAATTGGTTGATATTGGGGCCTCACTACTATGATCAAACGCTAGCAATCGCATGAGCTGAGGAAGGGGACAATCCCGTTGGTGTTTTGATGCCTTTGCCCCCACTTCTTTCCTTCTTTTCTCCATGGTTTCTTGTGTGGGCTTTCTTGTCTTTTGGTTCTGTTATTACCCATGTTGACGTGAGGTTGAGTCAGCGTGGACCACTGACTAGGTTCCCCATGGTTGGGTCGAGTCACATGTCCCACCTCTCTCTTCACCTCTCTTTCTTCGCTTTAATGACGTGTCATCCTGTGATTAGTCAGATTTAGAAAAATTGTATCTTTTGAATCATTTGTCTAGAAATTAAAAATAAATATGTTTTGGAATAAAAATAATATTCTTTATAATAGAAATACTTTTGAGGTTTGGTTTTGAGTTTTGTCGAAGGATGTTTTCTAAAAATGATTTTAATACATAAAAATCACCAAAAATACTCTTAAATCATCATAACTCCAAAATTGACAAAATTATATGTTTTCTTAATCAAGAGAACCTAATAAGATCAATGGTGATGATTTTAGAGTCTAAATTTAGGTTTTGTACAAAAAATCCAAAAGTTAGGGTTTCTTTACATTAATGCATATGAAAAACCCTAATACATGATTATACATTGAAAATAGGAAAAGTGGACCTTGGAATCAGTAATAGGAATTCCATAAGAGAGGTATGTGCATCCTTACACCTTAAGTTGGGAATATTTGCAAAACCTAACATAATTTCCCTAACGAGGCACTTAATGAACCCTAATCTCTCTTTTGATATTTCTTTTGCTATATTTGCCTCAAAGTTAGTATTGATAATCTTTTTCTTGGGTCTTGTACCCCATTTCCATGTTTCAAATATTTGATGCTTATACTTTCCATAGTTCCTTTTTAGCATGTTGATTTTATTAGACTATATAACTTGTGTAGCGGTACTTTTGTACAACCACCCATAGATAGGACATGTCTTATTTTGCCAAGGGGAATGTGTTACTCTCCCTAATATAAAATATTTGATAGGTGTCTGGAATGTATTACCATACCACCTATTCAGTTGAGGTTCGATATGTGCCTCAACTCTACTTAGTTAAGGTAGTCAATATTAATCATGCATGCAAACCTTTTACTATTTTTCTTATTATGGCAAGCATCTATTTGTTTATGCCTCATAGTTTTTTTTTTGGAAAAGGTAAATATATTCCAAAGAGAGGTAGACGAGCTACCATGTACAGACCAGGGCAAGGGACAACCCGTCAAGATGGGGGTAAACAAAAACCCTTTGTATCTAACTAGATGTATACAGGGTTATATACAAAATCCCCAGTATAACTTAGAGCGTCTGGAAACACCCTTCAATAGGTTTTTCTTTGCTACTACAAGGTTACAAAGAGAAGCCACAATCTTACTAACAAGCTCCATTTCAGAGCAGCTACTATTCAGGTGAAGTCTTCTGTTTCTCTCCTCCCAGACGAAGAAGCAGCAGGCCGTAAAACAGATGCCTCCAAAGGCAACCTGAAATTTTCCTTTGAGATGGAGGTTCAGCCAACCAACCATATCATGAATATTGCTCGCCTGGTTCTGGCCCCACTCGTTCTTGAGGCAGATAGCAGCCCAAACGAACCTGGTATAGCTGCACTCCAAGAATAAGTGTTCATGACTTTCTCCAGTTCTAGAGAAAAGGAGGCATTGACCATCAACCGGGATGCCCCAACTCCTAAGGCGATCCTTGGTTGGCAGCCATCCTAAGATGGATCTATAGGCAGCCGTGCTCCATTTCGGACAGTGTAAGGCACCCCACAAAAGCTTAGACCATAGAACATCAGGAGATGTATCCATGTTGATCCATGGGATGGCCTGAAATTTAAGACTAACCATCTCATTGTCATCAACATTATACGAGGACCTAACATCCTACCATCTTTTACACATAATCCTCCATGTCCTGGAGGAATTAGCGTCACTACCATTAGGAATATTACCATACCTTTCCTTCATCCACTTGGTCCACATATTATCCTTGTGTCTAAGAAATCAGTCCAGCCTTTTTATTTGCCCAACAACAATAATATTTAAAGGTTGTAGCACATTGGGCCCACCCTAGGAGTACGGCTTGGCCAAAACCTCCCAGGCAACACCATGTCCACATCCACGTCCACCCCACATGAAGTTAGAAATAATGCTCCTCATAGTATCAACCATGCTTTTGGGGATTTCATAGACCTCTGCCCAGAACCAGATGCAGCTTTGAAGGACAGATCTAATCAGGACCAATCTGCCCGCAAAAGATATCCTAAGCCCCGACCAGGCCTCCACCTTAGCTCTTAAGCCAATAAGACATAAACTGAATTCAGCAGAAGAGCCTTTCCCACCAACAATAGGGGCCCCCAAGTATCTGGTTGGAAGTCGCCCACCTTTCAACTCCATTGCAAGCTTTAGTCTGCCTCTTCTGTGATCACATGATTTGGAGAAAAAAATTCTGGATTTGATAGAGCTAATGTAAATACCAGTAAGAATACCAAAGGTAGTCATCAACTTCTTGTACTCTTTCAACCTTTTTGAATTGTCCACAGAGAAAAGCATCACATCGTCAGCAAATATGAGATGGCTCTTGACTTTGATACCTTTGATTCTGAACACCTTAATCTTGCCCCTAGTCTCTTCCAACCGGATGATATTTGTAAGCCCTTCCATAAGGATGGTGAATAGTAAGGGTGACAAAGGATCACCCTGCCTTAGGCCATTCGTATCCCTTATGAGACCAACATGCCCCCCATTAAGCAGCACATAGAAGGAGGGGGTCTGGATGCACTGCTTCATTAAATGTATCCAGTAATCAGCAAACCCCATAGATTTCATTATAGCCCAAAGAGACTCCCACCTTACATAATCATACTCTTTCTTGAGATTGATCTTAATGCAAGCTTTGGCGTTAGAGCTAGTAATACTGAACCCAGTCAAGAACTCGGCTGCCAAAAGTGTACAATCAACGAGTTTCATGCATTTGATGAAGGCACTTTGTTCCTTCGATATGATCTGGGGCAGAAGGCGACCCAGTCTGAGTGCTAGGAGCTTAGAAAAGCATTTATAGAGAACATTACAGCAGGCTATCGGCCGATAGTCTGCCATATCTTTGGCATCACTATTCTTTGCAATAAGCTTTATGAAGGTATGATTGACAGCAAGCACCATATTACCTCCATTCATCAGCCATTTGATAGCATTTCCAACATCATCGCCTATAAGATACCACATACGTTGAAAAAACATGCTATTAAACCCGTTCGGTCCAGGGGCCATAGCAGGGTTTATAGAGAAAATGACCGATTTGATCTCATCATCCATCACAGGCTGGCATAGACTCATATTCATACTTTCATTCACTCTTCTACTGGGCAGAAGATCCCCAAAATCATTGAAGTGTATGGTATTTTGGTTGTACATGTTTTCAAAGAATTTAATGGCATTGGCAGCAATGTCTTCCCTCTTATCTATGACTTCTCCTTGTTCATTGATCAATTGATGGATGGTTTCTCTCATCTCCTCCTTTTTAATGGCTGCATGGTAGACTTTAGTATTTTGGTCCCCATCAGTGAGCCACTTCAAGCGGCTGCGTTGCCAGTAAAAGCTCTCCTCAGCCTTCTTGAGTTTCTTCAATCTATCTTCAACTTCTCTTTCTTTATTGATGGCATGTTCACTGTCAGGACTTTCTCTAGTAGTCGTGGCAGCTTCATCGTATTCTTTTCTGGCAGTGGAAATCAAGTTTCTTAATTTGACCTTATCTTTACTCCAAGCCTTTAAAGCTTTCTTAGTGTTCTGAAGTTTTTTCAGGACTCTGTACAAAGGGTTACCATCAACCTTTAAAGCCCAACTGCTTTCAACCAGATCCTTAAATCCATCCCACTGACACCAGAGGTTAAGGAACCAGAATGGGCGTTGAATCTTTTCTTTGGTAGCAAAGTCCAATCTTTGCCACGAGTGATCACTCAGGATGTTGGATCCGAGACTAACAACTGCATTAGGCAATAGATCAAGCCAAGATTCATTGACCAAGGCACGATCAATGAAACTAGCTATCCTTTTCCCCGATTTCTATTTATTAGACCAGGAAGTCAGACCCCCAAGTCTGTTCAGCTCAATGAGACCAGCCGCCTCCATAGTATCATTAAAGGCAGCCATGATCCTTTCAGGCACAGCCAACCCTTCGTATTTTTCTTTAGCTTTCCTCACGTTATTGAAGTCCCCTAGAATAATCCAGGGAACTTCACTTTGAGAAGTAGTTTTGATAGTTTCCCACATATGAGTCCTATATCTTTCTAAGTTCTCACCGTAGATGCCTGAAGCTATGAATGCCAAGCCCCCTTTATTACAACAACTCACTGTAACCACCTGATCCGTAGCATTTATGAGATCAACATCCCAATCACCCGTATTCCATCCCACTGCGATTCTCCACCCATCTCTGTATTCAATGTTAGAAAGGTTGGACCACCCTAAAGGAAATAAGGTATGTAATCTCTCTTTAACTTTCCTTTTAATTCTGGTCTCTAGAATGAAGACGATGTTGGCTTCTTCTTCAGCGATGACTCTGCTGAACTCTCTCTGCCTCTCATCCAACGAGGCTCCTGGCACATTCCATGCGAGTAGAGACATAACTAACATGGGTTTTTCCCCTTCCCTCCCAGGGAAAGAGGAGCTTTCCTTGATTTTTTGACATTATCCTTCACTACGCTTCACTTATGCTTTGGAATCCTGCTACGTCTGCTAGGCAAACCGTCGAGCATTACCCCCTCAACATCTTGCAGCACAGAGAAATGATTATCATCCTTCTGCCCATCATCTGCTACCTCCCCCTGGATGGATTCAAAGTCCATGACAGCCTCAACGCTGTCCTTAGAGAAAGACGCTTCACCCTGGAGAGGGGGAAGAGTAGTGCCCTCCCCAGGAGGAGGGGGCGAGATTGGGATAACAACCTCTGGAGAAGTAGACGTCACATGGGCTTCACCAGTGTTTCCTATCACAGCCTTCTCTTTTCCTTTCCTGTTCTTCGGGGGTGGTCTGGACCTCCCTACCCCCTGGTCTTCCCACGGGGTTGCACAGGGATGATAGGTGGATCCAGATTGATGGCAACTCTCTCTCCAGGGCAGTTACTAGTCTCATGTCCAAAGACTTTGCAGGTACTGCACCTGTCCGGGAGGGCTTCATACTTAAACCGAACCTCCCATTCTTCCCCATTGGGGAGCTCAACCATAACCTCTGGAGGTGGCTCCTTCTCTGCCGAGATGTCGACGCAAAAGTGCGCACAACCCTGGATAGAGCCATCTGACTGCCTGTCGATTGCTCGAGGCTCTCCGATGGAATGGGCGATGACTGTGATAGCCCTTATCGTCCAATGCTTCCCAACATTCGGTAGAGAGACCCAGACAGGGGCAGTCTTGAACGCCGCCCATCGTGTGTCAGCCTCCTGGGTCCATCTCCTAAACAGGACCAATTGGTCATCAAAGAACCAGGGCTCCTTGAGGAGAGCACGCTTGATATCTGCATCAGAGGTGAATCTCACGAGGAAGAGCCCCCCATCCAGAGAGAACAGCTCCAGTTCGCCTTTGGGTATCCAACTTCTAATCATCCACCCCTTTAGAGGAAAGGGGTGGACCTTCTTCCCGAGAACTTGAACAATCGCCGAGTGTTTATGGTAGGTATCCATTTCCTCCATGATCGGACCATTGAACCTGGTCCAAATTCTCTTGTCGCCCTCTGTGTGGAATGTAATCTTAGGGTCTGCCGCCACTGAGCCACAGATCTTCAGGGGAGGACCAGCAACAGACCCAACCCAGTCCCTAGAAACCGTGATGTCTGTCACTGGGGTGAACCAGTCATCCTCCTTGGGCGGAAGATCAGGGGAAGTAGGAGCCGGCAGGGTTCCAGTTCCCCCAGCCACCATGGCTATCGTCAGAATCTAGAGATGGAACAGAGCTCGACACCGCTAGAGTGAGAAACTTTCTCCTTGATTATTAAATGTCTTACGCCTCATAGTTTTGACCATATTCATCTTATGAGGAAATCTTAGCCTTTATTTCCATGTTATTTCCTTATCTTTTGTCTTTGTTCATTATTTTGACACATACCTTGTTTCTTTCTTTTATTGGGTGCTTTCCCAACCACCCAGGGTTTGATCAATGTGTTGAACAAGACCAAGGAGATCAAGTTCAGGAGTAGATACCAGTTTTCTATCAAGGATGTCTAGGTTGCTAATTGCTAGATCCCAATAGTTTTTCTTTTTAGTTTTTCCTTTCAAGAAACTCATGTTGTGAACTACATTCAAAAACCAATGTAATAACTTAGTTTCCTTTCCACTGCTATTGGAATTTTGCATGTATCTAAATCACACTTATTTACTTGGATGATTATACATGCATCCCATGATGTCTATTATTCTTGGAAAAAGGTGGATGTTTTGTATTTCCTTTAAATTTTAGTTAAGAGGAGATCTCGCCTCTTTACAACATGGTATCAGAGCATGTTGGGAAACTACTAGGGCATAGGTTGAAACCAAGGGTGTCTAGAAAGGATCAGGGTCTGGGGGGTGGCAAGATTTTCCTTCGTGCCACTACTTGGTTTACAAGGACTCCCAGATCTGTATGATACCTTCTTGGCCTGAGCTGATATTGACTGTCTGAAATAGTATCCCCAGAGGCAATATTATCCTTAGATATCTTTGTTGATTACTTGTGGTTATCTTATGTTATACCCATATATTTTAGGGAGGGAGATTTATTTAGAAACATGAAAAACTTCTCTTTCGGGAGCCTCCTCTGGAAACATGGACAACTGGGACACTTCGATGACTCCCTCAAACACCGGAACAACCCCTTCTACTCCTGTAGGCACACCTCTTCTGACCCCTGAACAAGAGCTGACCATGTTTCTCCAGCAACTCTTGACCATCCTGGTGGGACAACTCTCCAATGCTACAGTTACCGTAGCTAAGCTGAAGGAGTTCACCCTGACATACTTCATCAAGATGCAACCATTGTATTTCAAGGGTGAGAGTGAGCCAAACATGGTGGATAAGGCTGATGATTGAGTTTTGGCCTTAGATTGTACCTTTGAGGGAATGGCGTGCCCTCCTCACCAGAAGGTTTTCTTTGCAACATATGTGTTGGATGGGCCAACACAGGTCTAGTGGATGGGTATGGCTTGTACCCTCGATACTACAAGTATGACCTAGGAGCAGTTCCTCAAGATGCTCTGTGAGAAGTACATCTATCCCACCTCCTTGAGCACTATGTTGTGGATAGGGAAGCAACGTTCTATAATTTGTGATAGGGAAGAATCAACATCTCTAAGTACATGCAACATTTCCTCCTCCTAGAGCGCTATGTTGTGGATATTGGAGCTAAAAGAATATCAACTCTTTTCCTAGAGCGTTTAAGCTACAATGTTGGGCATACCCTTGTTCCTTATATACCTTTGACGTTTCAACACATGGTAGACAAGGTGTTGGTGATAGAGTCTTACCTTGGGTTTTAATCTTCTAGGCACAACAACAACAACATAAGGAAGAACGTAGGTGGAAACCAAGGGTGTGACAAGTGTAAATGTTGCTCCCGTTCTCACCCACCAGGAAGATGCCATATTGGCAATGGTCAACCCTGTAGAGATGATTGACCCGCACCCATCTGCCATGAGTGCGGCCAAGCTAGACACATCCAACCTAACTATCCCAAGCTTCAGTGTGGACAAGCCCCAACTCAACAACCTACTCGACAGCTGCAATAGCAACAAAATCCACCTCCAAGAAACAACAACAACTAGAACCGGCAAGGTCATCAACCACCTATGGAAAGGTAGAATGGTAGGGTGTTTAACCTTAATTATGAAGAAGATGGAGAAGATAATGAAGTCATCAAAGGCACTTTACATCTTAATATGCATCCTATTAAAGCACTCTTTGATTCTGGTTTATCAAATACCTTCATATCAACTCAACTTGCCACAATGTTAGAGATAGAATCAAAATATATGGATCATGTGCTAGATGTTAAAAACCCCTAGTGGTAGGATCTGCTCTTCTTATCTCAAACTCCCAACCTTATACCTTTGTATATTTGGGAGGATGTTTCCCTCAAATTTCATACTACTTGACATGGCCGCTTTTAATGTTATCATGGGGATAGATTGGTTGAAGAAATACAAGGTAGTTTGGTTCTATGAAGAATTGAAGGTTAGTTTGTTACATCCCATCGAGGTAAGAATGTGTGTCAAGGGTAGGAAGGGAGAGGATTGAAAGTTGATTATCTTCGCTATGAAAGCCAAAAAGCTTTCATGCAAGGGTGTAGAGCGTATTTAGCCTCTATCATCCTTGATGCCACACCTCCTGCTCTCAATCAAATAGAAGTGGTGAAGGACTTCCTTGATGTCTCTCCTGAGGAGTTTCCTCGGTTGACCCCAACTCATGAGGTGGATTTTTCCATCGAGCTCGCACCAGGAACTTTGCCAATCTCAAAGCTACCTTATTGCTTCTCACACACTGAACTTGCCAAGATTAAGAAGTAGCTTCAGGAGTCTCGACTTGGGTTTTGTGAGCCCTAGTGTTTCACCTTAGGGAGCCCCTATCTTGTTTGTGAAGAAGAAGTATGGCTTCATTTCATATGTACATGGATTATTGTATGATTATCAAGTGATGATAAAGAACCATTATCCTTAACCTTGCATTGATGACCTATTTGACCAGCTGAAGTCAGCCACTGTGTTTTGGAAGATGGATCTATGAAGTGGCTACTACCAAATGTGAGTGAAAGATGATGATGTCCTGAAACATCTTTCAGAACACTTTATAGGCATTATGAGTTTATAGTCATGCCTTTTGGCTTGACTAATGCCCTTGCTTCTTTCATGGACTTGATGAATTGAGTGTTTCATCATTACCTCAATTAGTTTGTTGTGGTGTTCATCGATGATGTCTTGGTCTACTCTGAGTCTAAAGAACAACATCATGAACATCTGCATATCATGTTGGACACAATGAGAGAAAATCCACTATATGCTAAATTCTCAAAGTGTGAGTTCAAGATCAAGGAAGTGATGTTTCTAGGTCATGTGATTTCTTCCAAACATATTACTGTTGATCCTGCAAAGGTAGAAGCTGTGACCAAGTGAAATGCTCCAAAGACTTCGTCAAAAATTTGTAGTTTCCTCAGTTTAGCAGGTTACTATCTGAGGTTTATCAAGAGTTTCCCTGAGTTAGCTCTCCCTTTGACAAAGTTGACAAGAAAAGAAGTCAAGTTTGTGTGGACACTAGAATGTGAGGATAGTTTTCAGAAGCTGAAGGGATGTTTGACATTTTCTCCCATTCTTGTGTTACCTATTGAAGTCAAACCCTATATTTTTTTGTTGATGCTTCTAAACAAGGATTATGGTGTGTCTTGATGCAAGAAGATCTAGTGCTCACTTACGCTTTGCACCAGTTGAAACCTAATGAAGAGAACTGGCCTACACATAATTTAGAGCTAGCCTCTATTGTGCATGCTTTAAAAATCTAGTGACACTATCTATATGGAGTGAATTTTTAAGTCTTCTCAGATCATAAAAGTTTGAGGTATTTTTGACACAAAAGGATTTGAATCTGAGGTAACAAAGATGGATGGAATACCTAAAGGACTACAAATTTGCTATCACTTATCATCTTGATAAAGTAAATATAGTTGCTGATGCTTTGATTCAGAAGAAGGATGCAATCTATGATGCTATGAATCTGGAGCATGTTTCCTATTGGCAACTGCAACTTGATGATAAAGAATATGCCGAGAAGGTGTGTGTTCACATGGATAGTTTGTCCATTACACCATCTTGGATCTCAGAAGTTGTTTCTACATAGCTAGAAAGTTCTGAGATTGAGATGAAGGCCTTAGATGAGAAGCCACAGTCTGACTTTTTAGTTGAAGTGGATGCCGCTATTCATTTTCGAAAAAGGTTGTGGACACATGAATTTGGGAACCTCTAAATACACTATACACCCTAGTACTACCAGGATATATAAGGACCTACAATGAAGCTTTTGGGGGAAGAACATGAAGAAGGATACCACTCTGTTTGTTGCAAAGTGTTTGACTTGCTAGCAAGTCAAGATAGAGCATCAATGACCTGGTGGTCTTTTGCACCCACTTGAGATTCTAGAATGGAAATGGGAAAAGATTATGATGGGCTTCATCAGTAGTTTCCCTAAGACCAAAAAAGGTTATGATGCAGTGTGGGTAGTGATTGATCGACTTACAAAGTTTGCCTACTTTTTTCCCATTCAAATTCACTTACAAGGTTGATGAGATGGCTCAATTGTATGTGGGTTGGATCATTCTTCTGCATGGAGTTCCTAAAGTGATAGTATCAGATCATTACTCGAAGTTCACCTCTCCTTTGTAGAGTCAGATTCAAGATGAGATGGGAACTGACTTACGTTTCAGTATGACTTATCATCCACAAACTGATGGTCAATCTGAGAGAATAGTGCATATTTTGGAAGATTTGCTTCCTACATGCGTTATGGATCGAGGAGGTGCATGGGATATGCATCTTCCATGAGATGAGTTTTCTTACAACAATAGCTACCAAGCTAGTACTGGTATGCCACCTTATCAAGCTTTATATGGAAGATCTTGTCGTTCTCTGTTAGACTGGACGATGAGGGAGAATGTGCTCTAGTGAAGTCTGATGGCATGCATATGATGATAGAGAATGTTCAATTGATTAAGAAGCATATGAAAGTTGTACAAGATCGATAGAAGATGTATGCAAATAAGAAGAGGTCTAATGTGAGTTTCCTAGTGGGTAACTATGCCTTCTTGAAGATCAAGCCCATACATTCCATTGCAAGATCTAAAATTAAAGGCAAGATTAGTCCTCTCTATGTTGAACCATTTGAGATCTTGGATAAGGTTGGAGACTTTGCATAACATTTAGCTCTTCCTCCTGTCTATGGAAAGATCCATAATGTGTTTCATGTCTTTTTGCTTAGAAAGTATGTGAAGGACCCTTCTCATGTACTCACAATCGAACCTTTGGAGATTTAAGAGAATTTAACTTATGAGGAGTTACCTATGAAGATTCTTGACTCCTGTGTTAAGCAGTTAAAGACTAAGGAGATTGAGCTGGTGAAAGTTTTATGGAAGTATCATGGTTTGGACGAAACCACTTAGGATCTTAGAGATGAGATGTTGCATACTCACCCTTCTCTTTTTGTATGATATTTCAGGGATGAAATCCATTTTAACAATTGGAGTGTTGTAACAACCTGAAATCTATGTTAAGCCTTTTTCCTAAGATTTTTCTTTCATTTGTGTCCTTGATGTTGAATTGGTGGAAATTACAAAGGTTTGGTGTACATTTGTTCCCTAGATTTGACATAATAAGGATTTATGCACAAATACCTCAATAAAAGTTTGTAAAAGGGTTTAATTTGCAAAATATCCACTTAATAGGGATAAGGATAAAATAAATTGAGCTATAAGTTTCCACGGCCTTTTTGTATAAGAAAAAGAAATGAAAACCCTAAAAATAAGATAATGTGACATTAAATGAGTTAATTTTAAGTGAAAATAAGAGTAAATTTCCCAAAATCCATAAAAGGGGAACTCAATAGATAATTCTAAGTCCAAATTCATTTTCTCTAAGTATAAGTTTACTTGAGTGATAAGTTTCACAACTTTTGCAAAATTAGTAAGTAATAGAATGAGAAAATATGAGATATCTCAAAAATATAAATAAAACCATTAGTGACTCCAAAAGTAACAAATGATGCCAAATTTGTGATCTACATATTAAAATATGCCTTTGGATGAATTTCACTCAATTTGGAGAATATTTGATTAAAAGATGAATTCATGAGAGAGTGTGTGTAGAACCTTCAAATTATTAAATAAATGTACAAACAACTTCAACATTTAAAATTGATGGAAAATTCGTATCCAAGACACTTAATGTGACTTGTGGGTGAAGTTTCATTAAATTTGGAGAGTCATATAACCATTAATGATGGAATAAAGAGAAAATATGATTTCATTTATTTAACAAAACAAAAGTTCTCACAAGGCAAATCTAATTGCATATTCACATTCCTCATATAAATATAGGTAGGCGTCAATTTTCAATTGATTTGGAGAATGTTTGCACCCTCAAATGAGGAGAGGTGGTGTGTCCCCGCTAGTGGTGCTTTTACACCCCACGAGGTCGGAGCGCACGTGATATGGGAGATCTTATGCTTTTGAAATTTATAAGACCTACACTAATCACCTACGTCTACTAAGACACTATGCCTGCAAGCGCACAGGGTCGTGTTGTAGTATAGGTGAGGCGGCAAGTACATGGGTCGATCCATGGAGATAGAGGGGGCACTAGAGTTAGACGGTGCGAGCTACATTCCTTTTGCGGAGCTTAGGGTTTTAGGGTTTTTGAAAGGTTTGATTGTCGATTAAGCTAATAGAACAAGTAAGAAATGCAAGATGGAAACTAAGTTATGGAAGAGCAAGAAGATTAGTAAACTAAGTTAACAAACTAACTAAGCAATCGCAAGATCCTAATTTAACACTAAAGAGCAAAACTAAGAGATTAACTAGATTAAGCAAAAGCGACTAAACTAGACTAGCATGAACAAGCAAGCAGAGCAAGGTGGGTTTTAAGCAGTCGATTAGGGTAGGTGGGTCGTTTAGGGGATGTAACTTTGACATTAGTTGGGGGAGATCATTAAACATGCTAGGTTCTCATTTCATATCTAGATTACCAAACCAAACAACAAGGAAAATGCCATTATAATATACCCTATACTACTAGTAGAAGACTAGGGTTAGGTATAATTCTAATGGGATTAACCAATTCTAGGTTTCTAGAGCAAGTGATAGTGAGCAATTGAGGGTTGAGGGTAGAGATGGGAGTAGAGATGAGGGTATTTGACCTCATGCCACTAGTCACTCTAGCCTTTAGAAGGCCCTAGGCAATTGCATCACTCTCACTTACACTAGCCACTTAAATCTCACACTCACTTGTCGGAGGGAGGATGTGTATGTAGGAACAAAGGGGGCTAGCTAGGGATCCACTAGTTGGACCTAGGAGCCAATCCTAAGATTTCCACATACACTCCAATCTCTCCTAGAAGCTAAGTGTCATCAAGAATCTCAAAGCAAGCAATCCATGTTATAAGCACAAACCACATGCAATAAAATGGGAAATGAGATAGAAGCAAGAGGCAATCATCATACATAGAAATTGAGTTCATTACAAGAAATTTTCCCCCAACATGGTATCAAAGTCACATTTTAATCCCAAACAGCCCACTACTAGGGGCTTAGCTACACATAGTCAAAGAAACTACAAAAGAGAGGGGAAGAAGAGGAAGAAACTCCATGAAGCTTGATGAAGTGGCCTTCTTCTTCACCTCCAAGCTGCTGCAGATGACCTCCCTCCTCCAAGGGTGCAGGGGAGCATGGAAATGTGGGGGTTATGGATGGAAACCTAGGAAACTAGGATTCCATGGTGGAATGAGGGTGGAAATGGTGGATGGTGACCCAAAATGCAAAGGGTTTGCACTCAAAGCTCAAGGGTGGAGAGTGGAGGCTAAGAACAGCTAGGGGGCGTCTAACCTAGTGCTATGGCCGCCACCCAGGTATATATAGGTGGTGGTGGAAGCACTAGGGTAAGTAGGGGCAGTTTAGGAAAAGCAGTGAAAAGTTGTGTAGGGTCGGTGATCACCACGGTCGTGGTGGGTGTGCCACGACCGTGGTGAGGGTAGTGGGGAACGTCCGTGGGGGGTGAATACAGTCATGGTATGTTAAGGGTGGTAGAAATGCTAAGTGGGGAAGTGGCCACGGCCGTGGCGGAGTGCCACAGTCGTGGTGGGTAACATGCACCACCGTCGTGTTGCGTAACACATCCGTTTTGGAGGAGGTGGAGGTGACCGTGGGAGGAGCCACGGTCGTCTTGATCATCTTCGGCCACGATCATAGTGACTTGGCCACGGTCGTGGTGACTTGGAGGAAATCCATGTTGGAAGCTCACTTCATAATCAATAAACGCACGACCATGGGAGGATCCCACGACCATTTTCTCTTCTCAAGGCCATGACCGTGCTGATGGCCACGGTCGTGGTGTCTTCACTGGCCACGGTTGTGGCTGGGAGGCCACGGTCATGGGCGATCTATATAAATCCCTGTTGAAGCTATTGGATCTTGGAAATAAACGCACAATCGTGGCATAGTGCCCATGGCCGTGGTGATGTTGGCCAGCTTGATTTCACTTCAATCTTTGTCATTCTTGGATGTCTTTTCTTGGGGACGATTCTTGACCATTGGAGGTAGGTTGAGGGAGACTTTGGGGCCTTCTTTGGGTCCCTCCATGAGTGGGGGAACCCTAGAACTCCTTATTTCTCTCTCTTCCATCTAAGCATGGTTCAAGTACCTGAAAAATAGTGCAAAGAACATCCATAAGCATATTTGCAATCATAAGCATATTAGGGAAAAAGACTTGTAATCAAACATGTTTAGATGCAACTTAAGTACAAAATGGCACAGGATGGAGCCCTAAAATAGGGCTACATCAAGAGGGAAGAAGAGAAATTAATGTACACACTCTTTATTCCAATTTTATTAGGAATTGATTTAAAGCTATCGCGCAGTGAATTTCTATTTTTCTTGGATCTACGCGATCGTGGATGTTTGATCCATGTTCCAATAGCTCACGAGTCATCTTCTAGATCCAACTGATTTGGCAACAGGCATTAGTATTTGTGGATTTTGTTTTTACGATTGCTCTCTCGATTCTCAACCAAATCGCATGAAATCCTTGCCAACAGTTTCTAAAAAGGATTTCACACAGATTGATCCATTATTTGCATGATTTCATCGAGTATTTTGGAAAACCCCAAACCTTACTCTTCAAGCAAGTTTGGCCGCAAACCTCCTCGCTTTATCCCTCACCCTCATCTATAAATAACCATACCCGAAGCTTCCCTAGCCCCTTGCAACTCTTCTATCCATCCAATTGTTTGTGATCTCGCATCTTGGCTTGCCAGTGTCTGAGACTTGCTAAAGGGCTTGCGGGAGTAATTTCTTCTTCTACTCTCCATCTCCAATCAATTATTCTCGTCTTTAGGTTCATTTCTTCCTCCTCTTTCTTACTATCATCTTATTTTCTCAAATTGTGGCATCTCACAAAATTGCCCAATCTTGGGGCCTCACTGCTATGCTCGAACGCCAATAATGGCATGAGCCAAGGAAGGGGACAATCCCCTTGGTGTTTTGATGCCTTTGCCCCTTCTTGTTTCCTTCTTTTCTCTCTGGTTTCTCGTGAGGTATTTCTTGTCTTTTAGTTCTATTGTTTCCCGCGTTGACGTGAGGTTGAGTTAGCATGGACCACTGACTTGGCGCTCTATGGTTGGGTCGAGTCACATGACCCACCTCTCTCTTCGCCTCTCTTGCTTTGTTTTAATGATGTGTCATTCTGTGATTCGTCAGATTTAGAAAAATCATATCTTTTGATTCCTTTGTCCAAAAAGTAAAAATAAATTTGTTTTGGAATTAGAAAAATGTGATCTTTCTAATAGAAATACTTTCAAGGTTTGGTTTTGATTTTTGTCAAAAGGTGTTTTCTAAAAATGATTTTAATACATAAAAATCACCAAAAATGCACTTTAATCATCATAACTCCAAAATTGACAAAATTAAATGTTTTCTTAATCAGGAGAACCTAATAAGATCAATGGTGATGATTTCAAAGTCTAAATTGAGGTTTTGTACAAAAATTCCAAAAGTTAGGATTTCTTTACATTAATGCATTATGGAAAACCCTAATACATGATTATACATTGAAAATAGGAAAAGTGGACCTTGGACTCAATTTAAGTGGTGAAAGTGAGTAATAAGAATTCAATAAGAGAGGTATGTACATCCTTATACATGAAGTTGGGAATATTTGCAAAACCTAACCTAATTTCCCTAATGAGGCACTTAATGAACCCTAATCTCTCTTTGGATATATATTTTGCTATATTTGCCTCAAAATTAGTATTGATAATATTTTTCTTGGGTCTTGCATCCCACTGCCATGTTTCAACTATTTGAGGCTTATACTTGCCATAGTTCCTTTTTAGCATGTTGATTTTATTTGACTATTTAACTAGTGTAGTGGTAGTTTTGTACAACCACCCATAGATAGGGCATGAGTTATTTCGCCTAGGGGAATGTGTTACTATGCCCAATATAAAATATTTGATAGTGACTGGAATGTGGTACCCTCCCTCACCTATTTAGTTGAGGTTCAGTAGGTGCCTCAAGACTACTTAGTTAAGGTAGTCAATATTAATCATGGATGCAAACCTTTTACTATTTTTCTTGTTAGGGAAAGCATCTATTTTCTTATGCCTAATAATTTTGACCATCTTCATCTTATGATGAAGTCTTAGCCTTTATTTCCATGATATTTCCTTATCTATTGTCTTTGTTCATTATTTTGAGACATATCTTGTTTCTTTATTTTGTTGGGTGCCTTCCCAACCTCCCAGGGTTTGATAAAGGTGCTGAACAAGACCAAGGAGATCAAGTTTAGGAGTAGATACCAATTTTCTATCAAGGATGTCTAGGTTGCTAATTGCTAGATCCCAATAGTTTTTGTTTTCAGTTTTTCCTTTCGAGGAACTCATGTTGTGAACTGAGTTCAAAAAGCAATGTAATAACTTAGTTTCCTTTCCACTGCTATTGACATTTTACATGTATGTGAATCTCACTTATTTACTTATATTATTATACATGCATCCCACAATGTCTATTATTCTTGGAAAAAGGTGGATACTTTGTATTTCCTTTAAATTTTAGTAATTAGGTGATCTTGCCTCTTTACAGTGCAACGTCCTCCAAGCAAAGAAGCTCCAAAGCAATAAGAAACTATAGCTTTGACATCGTTCATGATCAAGCTAGTGAATACCTCTAAAAAGAAGTGAAATCCCTAGGTGAAAGGGCAATAAAGAGAACCCAAAACCTCAAGGCCAAGGATGAGCTCCTTCACACAACCAAGCATAATAGGTCTGAGCACAAGATGGAAGAGAGAAAGAGGAAAGCAAAAAGAGTTACATGCATGTGTAGGAGAGAGGTTATATAGTTACAATTATGAGAGAGATGGAAGGGTGAGGTGTCATGCAAATAAGTGCCACATGTCCACCAAAGAACCAACATGCACCCACTAAAACCATGCAAATAAGCTAGGTACTGAAAAAAAAGAAAACCAAGTGACCTCATGTGGTCCAATATGACCATTGATCATATATAACAATGGCCACAAAGGCACATGGTCACATAAAACCAAGCGACCCACTTCAAGAGACCAACACAATCTAAGCGGCCAAACCCTAGGTCAAGCGACCGAAGAGAAGACTCCACACCTTATGCGATCGTAGGGATATCAAGGCATCAACCAAACTCATGCGACTGTGGATAAAATAGAAAGGGACAACAAGGATGGTCTCTAAAAGAGCCAAAACCAAACGGTCAACACAAGGGTCAACACAAAGCTAGGGCATCAAAACAAACCTAGAAAGCACTCTCAACATATCACCGCTTCTCTCCTCATCAAACCAAAGCACAACAAGGAACCCCTATGTACCATCTTCTCTCTCATGACGCCAATGTATCAAAGGTACACTATAAGTGTGAAAAATTGCAAGATAACCCCTCCACATGGGAAAATTGCAACCAAGTTCAAAACAAGCACATATTTGGCAAAACTAGCTCAAACATTAACCAAACTAGACCAAACTGAAAACATAAGAATGCCACATGTTATTAAGGAATCTCAAGAGATTATGTTAAGGTTTAAAAATCTTATCAAGCAAAGAAAGAATAATCAAGCTCTAATCTACGTTAGGGGTCTTACAGCTGGTAGAAAGTTCAAGGATCTGAGCTTCTAGCATGATGAATGATGGTGACTGCCCCTTTGATGTGACATCTCCAGCTTATACTAATTCAAGCCAACAAGTTTTGAAGATTCTTAGTGACATGGTGAGTTTCATGAAGAACCAAGTGATACATATTCCTTTCGATTCTATGAATTATGTCAGTTCCTTCAATGAAGAAAAGAAGGCACCTCACTCCTATAGCTACCCGAAACAACAAAGCCCAAGATATAGCTCAAGGTTTGAGGTAGAGGTTCTCTCTAGGTAGAAAAGCTTTTATGATGTCCAAAAGAATGTTACAAGGCTTGAGGAAAGAATAGAGCAACTATCTTCTGTACTTGCTTTCCAAGAGGAAAACTTGACCCATAATGATGTTTAATGAAGCAACTAGACCCATGCATTCCACTCAAGTTTTCTATAGTCCACCTCCAATTCAAGTGCAACCCATATACCACTTCCAAAGAGATCCAAAGCCTTATACACCTCCTCCCCCTTCACCACCACAACTTACCCACCAATTCACCTTCCAACCTCAATTCCCCCTCCACCTCAATTTCAATACCAAGTACCAATCCCACCTCCTCCACAGCCACAACATGCTTTCCCTCTCCACCACGAGCAAGGTAGTTCTATGACAGTTCTAAGGAGTGGAAAATATCTTGACCAGCCCACAAGCCAATGAAATGTTGAAAAGGCAAAGTAAAGGCAGCCAAGTGGTGATACCGTGATTGAGATTACTGAAGATGATACTATAATACCTCATGTTGGCTCCATGATACAATGTGATCCACTTTTCACTTCTTCTATAGATTATACCATCCCTAGTGTTCCACCTCCTGGCATGCCACAAGGAAATCATGTCGATTCAAGTTCTACAAAATCAAGTGAACCACCATTCCCCGATGCACTTCATGAGCCCCTAAAAGTAAAAAGGAGGAAAAAGAACAATTTTGATGTTCTTGGGGTGTTTTGCCAAGTGAAGGTCGAGATTCCATTGTTGGATGCTATCAAGCAAATTCCATCCTATGCCAAGTTCCTCAAGAAACTATGCACTGTGGAGAGAAGGTCAATGAGGAGAATACCAAAGAGAGTCAAGTTGAGTGAACAAGTGATCTCTATCACCCAAAACTCACTTCTTGAGAAGAGGAAAGACATAGGAGCCCCACTCATCCCTAGATACATAGGGGGACATCACATAGACATATCCTTACTTGATTTGGGATCTAGTGTGAATTTGATGCCATATAATGTCTATGTTGAGCTGGGTTTTAGGAAAGTTAAAACTGACATGTTGCACTCTCCAATTGGCAGAACGACCCATAAAAGTTTAGAGAGGAAGAGTAGATGATTTTTAGGTGATGATAGACAAGGAAACATGCATAGTGTTCATGGTGGATTTCATTGTTATTGATATGGAATTGGAGGATAGGAAGATTCCCATTATCTAGGGAAGGCCATTCCTATCTACAGTTGAAACTGAGATACATGTGCGTAGTGGACAAATGACAGTCTCTTTCATGGACATGAAAATAAATTAAGATCAACATGTACAAGACCCCAACCCAACGAGTCCTAGATGAGGATATTGGACATGGACACTTCAAGAGTCTGACTAGTCATTTGAGAGAAGGAGAACCAGATAAGAAAATTGATGATAGATTTTGTGATCAAAGGGATGAGGAATGTAGGTTGAATGCAAGTGAGAAATTAATTTATTGCATGAGTGGACACCTAAGAATTACAAATGGATGAATTATGCAAGAATCTCCAAGAAGCCCAACTGAAGGCATGAAACTCAGCATTTGTGGGAGGCAACCGACCTAGGTTTGGGATATTTTTCACCCAACCTCTCAATTTTGATGTTTTTTGGTTATTTTTACACTTTTCCAAGAAAACACACACACAATTGTTTTTTAAAAGTTTTTTTCAATTTAAGATGTGCATGTGAAATCTGTCATGAAATGAGAAAAATTAGATGTCTTGTAGACAAAGTTTCATGAAAAATCAATTTTGAGCAAAGAATGGGACCTTAGTGAAGTTAAAATTGAAATGATCTCCCATATTACTCACTACAGCCATGGTGTCATAGAACAACCATGGTCGTACATTGAAATCAATAGCAAAATTGAAGAGAATCAAAGAAAATCAAAGAAGTGAATAACAGAGACCGAATGACCGTGCAAGGCAGCACGATCATGTTGCAATCAAGCCAGAATGGCCATGCTGAGCCACCACGTCCGTGTTACGAACAAATACAAAATGACCTCACTGCACAACACGGCCATACGACTGGAAACACTACACGGCCATGCCGCACAACACAACCATTATGCACCCTGATTCCATCACTTAACCAGCCCGACCCTTAAAATTTCATGTCACTTGCTCATTTCATTTTGTGAATAGAACGACCATGTTTTGCGTGACCATGACGCCATGTAGTCATTACCAGACCTCTTCCACCTCCAATCCTACACAAATCACCCCCAATCCACTTCAAATCATTTCCCAATCATTTCCCCTACATCCGACCACCATTTTTCACCCGATTTCATCCACAAAATCATCCATTTCTCCATTTTCCCCCAAACATGTTCTTTGAAGACATTTGAAAATCCCTATCTTCTCCACCCAAATCCACTCAAAATGGTGAAGATCAATAAGAAAGTGGTGCAAAGACAAAGGAGGTCATCTAAAATGTTCGTCGGTACAAGAATGCCACTACTTCAGCCTCGTCAACATCCCTTGCCCCTCCACCACCACTGTCTGCCTCTGACTCCGGTGGAACAACATGTTTGTTGGAGAAGGAGTTAAATGCTTTGGTAGATCTAATTGTGGAGGAAGCTTCCTCTCAACTGGGATGTTCTACACCATCATCATCAAGAGAACCGCCACCCCACCTTCAATAGCTAGGTAGTCCATTTCCTCCAGGGAAGCACCACCACCTTCACCGGCCCAACATTTGACGTCGCCTCAGCCATCGACCTCCAAAACACCACCACTACTACCTCAGCCTCAAGCACAAAGGTAACTACCCCTAGATGGTGAGGTTGAAGTGATGCAGGACATACAACAAGAGGACGTACATGAGTCACAACATGAGAAACACATGAGGTGAAGAACAGTAAGATGAAGAAGCCAAATCACCTAGAGTGCTTGATGCGTAGGGTGATTGTGTAACATACCGAATCTCAGGGTCTTCCCTGCAATTTACCCACTTGTGAGATTTTCTTGACCTTCGAGTCCATTTGGACCTTTTTCATAAATTTCCCATCCTTTTGGATCATTTTTGGACTCTATGTGCAATTTGGGCATAATTTGATGTTGAAATCACTATTTACCATCATTTATGTATATGGAGGGGTGTTTGCACAAATAACCCACATAAGGAGATAAGTTAGGGTTAATCATGTAATTTGGTCATTAAGGATGGTAATGTAGTAGATAATATTAATTTGGAGTTTTATGGATAAATATATTATTAATAATGTGTATTTGAGTTCATATATGTGTATATTAACCTTAATTGTTTCTCTCTCCTCAAAATATGATTTTAATTCACATTATTATGTTATTTTGTTGAGAAATGATTATTTGGATCCTAATGTGTTTAATATCTCGAAATTACTCACATGTTTCATTAAAAGTTGTCTTTTCATATAATTCATTCCTTTTAATCTATTAAAATACACCTTAATGAGAAATATATTAATTGAGGACCTTATTGGATATAAATACGAAATCTAATTATATAGCATCGTTCTAAATGCTATCATGAACCTATGGTCCAAATTTGGTGTCTTTTGGACTTCATTTGACCCTTCAAATCCATTTTATAAGTATTGAATATAGTGTGACCTTTTTCTTAAATTGATTTCATTAATTTGATGCGTAACGCTATAGTTTCCGGTTTATTTTCTTGTCACGCGCCCCCTTTCACCTGCGCGCCATCCGACAGTTCTGATCCGCTTCCCCATCAATCCAACGGCTCTCCCGTCATCTCCTACCTCCAGCCGTTCGGGCTGCCAGGCTTCTTGGATCCCTCGACCCGATCTCCCTCCCTGCTTGACCGTTTGGCGTGATTCCTCTTGCGTTCACTTCGTCTTTCGATGGCGATCCTATCTAGCCCCGACTCATCTCCTCCCTCGCTCTATGTGAAAAATGCCTAACCACAACCCCTTCTTCTTCTCCGTCGTGGTTTCACAGGGCGTTCTAGAGCCACGCTCACGCCTATATAAAGCTGTAGAAACGATCCCCGGGCTTCGAGCCTTCTTTCTCTCCCTCCAATTTCTCCCCATCTTCCCTGGATGTCACGGACCTACTCTGTCTTCTCCCCCGGCAACGACGACCTGCTACTTGCACCTCCAACCATCTCAGGCCGATTGGATGCTAGGTAAGCACCTACAGACCGTGCTCTTCCTCCTCCTACTTCCTCATTGCCTTGAGAAGGTCTCTATCTCTGTGTCTTATAGCTCGCCGACCAACCTCACCCTCCGCTTGTGGTTTTCGAGTTTTCATGCTCCTCTGACCCCGCCGACACCACCACTCACCGCGCCTTGCCTCCGAACTTGTAATGGAACCTCCAGTAGATGACTTTCTCATGGTTTTCAGTGGTTTCAACCAAGTTTGCTCGTCTCCTATCCTCGGCTTTCTCTGACATGTTGGGTAGCTATGGAGGTCCTCTTTCTGTGGCAACGACACCTCTGTCTTCGCCTGAACTCGGAGCTCTCAATGGCATCGTTCCATGGCTGTTTGGCGGCCTGATGGTGCGAGGTGAGTCTGGAGCTCGAGCTCCAGTGACTTGCGCCATCGCCATGGATGGGCTGTTAGATGCCTGGTAATGAAATGACTAGGGCACCCACGCCTATTCAATCGACCTATTAAATTCGCATGGCCTTTCCGGTAATCTTGCCCTTTGTTTTATTTTTCGGTTAGTTATTTGTTAATACACGGATGACTGATCTGCCATCATCATTTTAATTGATTTGTTTTGACGAGAAAGGGTAGTTTAGTCTTTTCACCAGCTATTTACATCAAATTCCATTTTCATTTAAATACCTGTCACGCTAAGGTTTTCTTGCAATCTGATTGGTCAGATTTACTTAATTCATAATAAATCGATCCATTGTCAGAAAAATGCAAATAAATAGTCAATGGAAAGGATTTTTAATGTAGAATTCGATTTTGGAGTTTTTGAGTCATGAATATGATTCCTTTTTCAAAGTTTGCCTTGAATGCCTTTTTAAGCATATAAAATATTCTAAAATACCTAATTAATTCATTTTAACTCCAATTTGTAAAATAAGGTATGTTTTATTAATCAGGAGGTTATGAATAATCGTTTGGTCAAGGTTTTGAGTCACAAATCGACCTTTGGTTTTCAAGGTAGAAAATTAGGGTTTTTCCTATGATTTATGTTTTTACATATATTAATACATGTGTAATAATGTAACTAGGAAATGTGGATGGATTGCAATCAACTTGGTGAATGTGATGGTAAATAAATAAAACAGGTATGTGAAACCTATTTTGTATGATAGCCCTATATCAGTATGTGACTCCTATTATGTGGACCCTATTCATATATGTGATCTCTATGGATGAATGTGAATGATTATTGTGCAAACAATCCTAATCTCTCAGTTGGGTCTTTTCCAACCCCACAATCATTATTGTGCTAGCCTTATTATTCTCCTAAATGCATTTTTGGCTCTTTTACTTCTTTGATGAATCAATTGCAGTTGTGGCTCACTTATATGAAATATTTAATCTTGTCTGGGCCAGAGTTGGCTCATCTTTTTGAAATACTTGGAAACATTGTATAATGTTGTTGCTTGTTGACTCATTGGAGTTATTGGATATTGTGGTGGCCTATGATGGCCTATTTATTTTATTCTTGGGTGTTATTCCCAATGCTATGTTGTTATCTTTATATACTTTTCACTCTACTGCCAAGTGAATGTTTATGCATGATATAGTTATGGGCCAATTGACAATGTAGTGTACATGAGTACAAACCACCCACAAGGCACTGGGGTTTTAATCCCCCTACCGGGCACTGGGGTTTTAGTCCCCCTTCCATTTTATATATTAGGCACTGGGGTTTTAGTCCCCCTGGCACTTTTTAGGCACTGGGGTTTTAGTCCCCCCTGCCATTGGTGAGGTCTGGTAGGTGCCTCACCCTACATTGAGAGGATGTTGTGTCATAATTTATATTCATGCAATTGTAATATTTGTTGATATTGGAATGTGGAAGTTTTCTAGAATCTTATTCACTCATTTGCTCTCACTTCTTGAAATCCCTTAATGGAATATTTTACTTAGCTTATTGATTGCCTTTATCCTATTTTTGACACATACCTTTTATCTTTCTCTTGCTGGATGACCCCAACCATCCAGGCTAGGATCAGAGTGCGCAGTGGAAGCTTGGTGAACCTAAGGATAAGGACGAGAAGGATAGAATATATAGCTTGCATGATCATAGTTGCTTTTATGTTATAAGTTGTTTTGTTTGGAGACAATGTTGTATTAGTCTAAGTCTTCCTCTACCTAGATCCTATGCATGTATAAAGTTGTACTCCCATTTGGGAAATTTTTATAATGTACTCTTTATACATTTTGAATAAAGTCAAGATTTAAATTTCCGCTGCTACACAATTGATGATTTTGTTTATCATGTTTAATATTAGAGACTTGGTCTTTACAGCATGGTATCAGAGCATCAAGGAAGTCGGATTCTTGACTAATTCAAATTGTCTCCTAGTTAGAACCCTTATCTCATCTAGTTTCCCTTAGTAAGCTTTTCACCTTGGAGTTAACCAATGATGAAAATTTGATTTAGGACCATAATAATTTCATATTAGAAATAAAATTTGTCAACTTTTTGGTGAATTGTCTATTGAGTAGCTATTAGAGCAAGAAGTTGAAGTGATGGTGTCTAGAAAGGGTCAGAGCTTGGGGGCTGGCAATATTGTCCTCCGCCCCACTAGCTTGGTAATGAGGATTCCTGAGCTCATATGACCTGGCCTGGCCTGATCTGAAACGAACAGCTTGAAATAGTCTACCCTTAGACATATTACCTTATTGTTGAGTAACCTTTATAGCCCTTATATGGTGATTTGACTTTTTCCAAAATAAAAAAATCATCTTGTAATCCCTAAGCATCTTGTATGAGCCTTAGATTTCCATGTTTAGGGTTTAGTGTAACCTATGCCCTATGTTATACTTTGAGTTGGAAGATAGAGTTTAGTAAGACTTTCATGTTGGATCTTATAGCCATAAAATAGTTTGACTTAGTCAACCCTTTGAGTGGAAAGGTAGTGTTAGTACCTTGATAGATTTTGGAGTTGCTGATTTCGAGGACGAAATCCTCTTTAGGGGGGTGGAGTCCCTCAATGACTTGAAATCAAGAAATCCTAACTCCTTAGATATGGTATTAGTGAGCTTATATGTTTAGTGTTGAACAAACCTAATATGATTGTAATTCATCTTGTTTGATTATAAACTAATGAATAAGTCATATAATTCTCATGCTTGAACCCTAATATATTCTTGATGCACCTAATCATTAATTATTCATATGTGAATATACATAGTTTTGATTAAGTCACCCTAATGATAGATAAAGGCCTAATAAGTAATAATCATGTTGACCTAAACCCTAATGTGTAATCATCTAGCCTTGACAACATATATATATATATATATATATATATATATATATATATATATATATACCCTTAATGCCTTTCATGACACACTAGTGACATTAGGTGTCATCACATAATATGCCTTGGTACATGTAAGTGGATTATAATCACTTAATCATCTTTGTGACCCAATTATCAGCATATGTTAGGCATATCACCTAGTTCACTAAAATACATCTCATTAATCATCTTATTGGTTTATGAATCAAATTAGTAATATGATAATGAGTAATTTGATTCATATAATGTGATGTTAATTCATAGTAATTTATGTAATATTAATGATTAATGATGACATGGATATGAGCATGAAAGGTAGTGTGACAATATGAAACTTAGATATAAGCCATTAATGTGACACATTTAGTCTTGTTAAAGGTTTAATAATTTGTTGGATAATATTCTATGGTTCTCACCAAAATTATATGTGATAATCCCACATGGGGTAGTTAATGGATAATGATATTGAGTTATTAAGGTTTTTGACCTAATACATTAATTAATGTTGAAATGGCTTAGTAAACCCTAATTGTGCTTAAAACCCTTGATGAGGGAAATACATATGATATTATATTGAGATGTAATCGTTTTGAATAAAATGTGGCACAAGTGATAGCATAATAAATATGATGCCTCTTCATGATAGAGTTGTGCTAATTAGGCAAAAATGTTAATTTGAGTTTGATAAAAGGCTATAGGTTTTGTGGAAACCTTAGTAATACCTGACTTATGTAGATTGTGTGTTGTACCCTAGAATAAGGGTTATAACCTAGTTGGTTAAGGTTGGGATGTTGCACACACACCCTCTCTTTCCTCTTGTTGTGATTTCGGGGACGAAATCCTCTTTAAGGGGTGGTGTGCTGTAACATACTGAATATCAGGGTCTTCCCTGCAATTTACCCACGTGTGAGCTTTTCTTGACCTTCGAGTCCATTTGGACCTTTTTCATAAATTTCCCATCCTTTTGGATCATTTTTGGACTCTATGTGCAATTTGGGCATAATTTGATGTTGAAATCACTATTTACCATCATTTATGTATATGGAGGGGTGTTTGCACAAATAACCCACTTAAGGAGATAAGTTAGGGTTAATCATGTAATTTGGTCATTAAGGATGGTAATGTAGTAGATAATATTAATTTGGAGTTTTTTGGATAAATATATTATTAATAATGTGTATTTGAGTTCATATATGTGTATATTAACCTTAATTGTTTCTCTCTCCTCAAAATATGATTTTAATTCACATTAATATGTTATTTTGTTGAGAAATGATTATTTGGATCCTAATGTGTTTAATATCTCGAAATTACTCACATGTTTCATTAAAAGTAGTATTTTCATATAATTCATTCCTTTTAATCTATTAAAATACACCTTAATGAGAAATATATTAATTGAGGACCTTATTGGATATAAATACAAAGTCTAATTATATAGCATCGTTATAAATGCTAACATGAACCTATGGTCCAAATTTGGTGTCTTTTGGACTTCATTTGACCCTTCAAATCCATTTTATAAGTATTGAATATAGTGTGACCTTTTTCTTAAATTGATTTCATTAATTTGATGCGTAACGCTATAGTTTCCGGTTTATTTTCTTGTCACACGCCCCCTTTCACCTGCGCACCATCCGATGGTTCTGATCTGCTTCCCCATCGATCCAATAGCTCTCCCGTCGTCTCCTACCTCCAGCCGTTCGGGCTGCCAGGCTTCTTGGCTCCCTCGACCCGATCTCCCTCCCTGCTTGACCGTTTGGCGTGATTCCTCTTGCATTCATTTCGTCTTTCGATGGCGATCCTATCTAGCCACGACTCATCTCCTCCCTCGCTCTATGTGAAAAACGCCTAACCACAGCCCCTTCTTCTTCTCTGCCGTGGTTTCACAGGGCGTTCTAGAGCCACGCTCACGCCTATATAAAGCTGTAGAAACGACCCCCGGGCTTTGAGCCTTCTTTCTCTCCCTCCAATTTCTCCCCATCTTCCCTGGATGTCGCGGACCTACTCAGTCTTCTCCCCCGGCAACGACGACCTGCTACTTACACCTCCAACTATCTCAGGCCGATTGGATGCTAGGTAAGCACCTACAGACCATGCTCTTCCTCCTCCTACTTCCTCTTTGCCTTGAGAAGGTCTCTATCTCTGTGTCTTATAGCTCGCCGACCAACCTCACCCGCCGCTTGTGGTTTTTGAGTTTTCGTGCTCCTCTGACCCCGCCGACACCACTGCTCACCGCGCCTTGCCTCCGAACTTGCAATGGAACCTCCAGTAGACGACTTTCTCATGGTTTTTAGTGGTTTCAACCAAGTTTGCTCGTCTCCTGTCCTCAGCTTTCTCCGACAGGTTGGGTAGCTATGGAGGTCCTCTTTTTGTGGCAATGACACCTCTGTCTTCGCCTGAACTCGGAGCTCTCAATGGCATCGTTCCATGGTTGTTTGGCAGCCTGATGGTGCGAGGTGAGTCTGGAGCTCGAGCTCCAGTGACTTGCGCCATCACCATGGCTGGGTTGTTAGATGTCTGGTCATGAAATGACCAGGGCACCCACGCCTATTCAATCGACCTATTAAATTCACATGGCCTTTCCGGTAATCTTGCCCTTTGTTTTATTTTTCGGTTAGCTATTTGTTAATACACGGATGACTGATCTGCCCTCATCATTTTAATTGATTTGTTTTGATGAGCAAGGGTAGTTTTGTCTTTTCACCTGCTATTTACATCGAATTCCATTTTCATTTAAATACCTGTCACGCTAAGGTTTTTGCAATCTGATTGGTCAGATTTACTTAATTCATAGTAAATCAATCCATTGTCAGAAAAATGCAAATAAATAGTCAATGGAAAGGATTTTTAATGTAGAATTCTATTTTGGAGTTTTTGAGTCATTAATATGATTCCTTTTTTGAAGTTTGCCTTGAATGCCTTTTTAAGCATATAAAATATTCTAAAATACCTAATTAATTCATTTTAACTCCAATTTGTAAAATAAGGTATGTTTTATTAATCAGGAGGTTATGAATAATCGTTTGGTCAAGGTTTTGAGTCACTAATCGACCTTTGGTTTTAAAGGTAGAAAATTAGGGTTTCTCCTATGATTTATGTTTTTACATATATTAATACATGTGTAATAATGTAACTAGGAAATGTGGATGGATTGCAATCAACTTGGTGAATGTGATGGTAAATAAATAAAACAGGTATGTGAAACATATTTTGTATGAGAGCCCTATATCAGTATGTGACTCCTATTATGTGGACCCTATTCATATATGTGATCTCTATGGATGAATGTGAATGATTATTGTGCAAACAGTCATAATCTCTCAGTTGGGTCTTTTCCAACCCCACAATCATTATTGTGCTAGCCTTATTATTCTCCTAAATGCATTTTTGGCTCTTTTACTTCTTTGATGAATCAATTGCAGTTGTGGCTCACTTATGTGAAATATTTAATCTTGTTTGGGCCAGTGTTGGCTCATCTTTTTGAAATACTTGGAAACATTGTATAATGTTGTTGCTTGTTGACTCATTGGAGTTATTGGATATTGTGGTGGCCTATGATGGCCTATTTATTTTATTCTTGGGTGTTATTCCCAATTCTATGTTGTTGTATTTATATACTTTTCACTCTACTGCCAAGTGAATGTTTATGCATGATATAGTTATGGGCCAATTGACAATGTAGTGTACATGAGTACAAACCACCCACAGGGCACTGGGGTTTTAGTCCCCCTGTCGGACACTGGGGTTTTAGTCCCCCTGCCATTTTATATATAGGCACTGGGGTTTTAGTCCCCCTGCCACTTTTTAGGCACTGGAGTTTTAGTCCCCCTTCCATTGGTGAGGTCCGGTAGGTGCCTCACCCTACATTGAGAGGATGTTGTGTCATAATTTATATTTATGCAATTGTAATATTTGTTGATATTGGAATGTGGAAGTTTTCTAGAATCTTATTCACTCATTTTCTCTCACTTCTTGAAATCCCTTAATGGAATATTTTACTTAGCTTATTGATTGCCTTTATCCTATTTTTGACACATACCTTTTATCTTTCTCTTGCTGGATGACCCCAACCATCCAGGCTAGGATCAGAGTGCGCAGTGGAAGCTTGGTGAACCTAAGGATAAGGACGAGAAGGATAGAATATATAGCTTTCATGATCATAGTTGCTTTTATGTTATAAGTTGTTTTGTTTGGAGACAATGTTGTATTAGTCTAAGTCTTCCTCTACCTATATCTTATGCTTGTATAAAGTTGTACTCCCATTTAGGAAATTTTTATAATGTACTCTTTATACATTTTGAATAAAGTCAAGATTTAAATTTCTGCTGCTACACAATTGATGATTTTGTTTATCATGTTTAATAGTAGAGATTTGGTCTTTACAGATTGTAATGTCCCCGGATTTGAGGCGTCAAATATAATGATCTTATAAGGAATGATTGGACTACCCATATCACCAAGGTGCACCTCCTTTTCTGGGAGCCCATCACTAAAGAACTCAATAGTTAAGCGTGCTCAACTTGGAGTAGTACTAGGATGGGTGACCAGTCGGGATGTTGATCCTGAATTGTGCGTCAGTGTGGACAAAGTGTGCAGTTAAGGCTAGTGGTTGTCTACGGGGTCCGTCGTCATTCCTGAAACTCTACTAGAGCCTTGGGTAGTGGTTCAGGCATTACAAATGGTATCAAAGCCATAACCCCTCTAGTAGGTGGGGCCCACATGGGCATGTGACATGCCGGTCTTGAGTTGTGCGGTCCAGGCATGTAGGAAAGGGTTGTCCATGGTTGACCTAGCCATCCTTGCATTGATATTCCGTGATTGGGAGTTGGGTGTCCATGGGATATTCTGGGTCTACACTAAAATAGGGCAATGTTATGAGGCCTTATAGTTGAGCCTTGACGAGGACGTCAAGAGTCTAAGTGGGTGAGATTGTAATGTCCCAGGATTTGAGGCCTCAGATATAATGATCTTATAAGGAATGATTGGATCTACCCATATCACCAAGATGCACCTCCTTTTCCAGGAGCCCATCAATAAAGAACTCCATAGTTAAGCGTGCTCATCTTGGAGTAGTATTAGGATGGGTGACTAGTCGGGAAGTTGATCCTGGCTTACACGTCAGTGTAGACAAAGTGCATAGTTAAGGCTAGTGGTGGGTTGTGGGGCCAGTCATCATTCCTGAAACTCTACTAGAGCCTTAGGCAGTGGGCCCAGACATTACAGTGATAGCCACCCACTACGGGTGTCAGGCAACGCTGGAGGCCCTAGGTTTCTTTGAATATTATCATGGTCTGATGGAAGCAATGATTGTTTGAGGTCTTGAATACAGTGTAGGAGACCTATATTGAACTCACACAACAATTCTTTGCCACTTTGGAGAAGGTCTCAGAGGATGGTGAAGATGCCATTAGAGTCATGATTGGGGATAAATCCAGGTCATCACCTCATCAATGTGAAACCATTTTTTTGCTCCAAGTGAGGAAATGGAAGCTCTCTTAAATATTGCCAAGACATATAAGAGATCTAGTGATAGTTACACAACCATGTGGAAAGCATTCACTGACCATATTGGTTTGGTAGCGGGGAAGTTGAAGACTAGTTTACTCCATAACCCCCTCCTACACTATGTTTAGAAGGTTCTTGCAAACACTATTTTTGGCCGATATGAGAATAAAGGGAGTTACACAAAGAAGGACTTGTGTGTCTTAGGATGGGTGATAAAGGTTAATCATGTGAATCTATTATGCTAATGATTGATCATCTGAGGACAATACCCTTAAAGAGAAAGAATCCATTCATTATGGGAGAAAGTGTGACATCAGTTGCTATTACCCTAGGTCATGATGTTATTGAGTATACCAAGGAAGAGGGGGGGACTGGTAGACCCATATTATCTCATCCATTCTTCTATCATAGAAGTTGTGGATTAGAAGATCATATACACATATGCATGCATGTTACTAGATCTCCCACTACCATACATCACCTCTTGTAGAGGAGTATGGCCCCACTCCATAGTTCTTGGATACAGTTAGGAGATGGGAGGAGGGGGACCCTCGAGACACATTCCAGCAACCAAAGATCATTCTTGTAGGATTAGGAGAGTCTCATACAACCACTAAGAGGAAGACACCTGAGGAGAGAGGGAGAGGCACATAGGGTCAGGAGACGAGAGACAGAGGCATCATAGCATCCACAACAACCCTTCAGTGAACACATATGGCATGTCGACTATACATGCATAGCTGAGGGTATTCAGAGTACACAATATAGCATTCTGAGGGAATAGGAGGTATATTAGCATACAAAGGATGCATTATGGTTGATCATCAACATATGCACCATCATATCAACCACATGTATAAGCTCCAGCGTGCCGAGGCCCAAAGGATCCCCCAATGAGGGGAAGATTTGTGGGGTGCCCTTTCAACACACCAGGATGCCTACCCACCTCCACAGGAGGAATATTGGGGAAACTACTATCAATACCATCCACCATAGGGAGGAGCACCATCACAACCACAGTAGGTGCCATGATCATCTACCATATCACTCCTGTACTTTAGTGTCATGCTGAGGACAACATGATTCAAAAGTTTGAGGTGGTAGGGCGGTATGCCCTCTTTCTCATTTCACTCTTTTTGCATTTCACCTGCCATTTACTTTTATTTTGTTTCTCCAACTTTCTAGGTTATGTTTTACCTACTTTACATACTTGCATGCCATGTAGTTTACTTTCTTGCAATTTTGTGTAAGTTTCAAAAATTTTGCTCTTTTTTCCATGTATTGCATATCATGTAGTTTTTATAATTTTTGCATATTTTGGCTAGGATTTTCTTGTTTCATGCTTTATGTTCCACAATGAAGGCTTATATGTGATTGAAGGATGTTTGGCACCATTTTGGCCAATTTTGCCCAAATTTAGAATGTTCTACCCAAAAAGCATGTTTTGACCCAATATGTACTTTTTGGATTGAAAACGATGACCTTTGACAAATGCAAGTGAATTATCATAGTTTATTGCTAAATGGTATCCATGCTTGACTTTTTACATGTGCATCACCTCTCTTATGTTTGTGAATGTTTTGGTTGAATTGTGATTTGAGTAAGATATGAACACTTAGGGCCTATGGAATAACATGATAGAAGTATGCATTTCATGTTGTTCATTCATGTGGTGTGATATTATTTGATGAAGTGTTGGAACAATTTTCATACAGGAAATCTTATGTTGAGAACCACACTAGTGACCCCTCTTTGACCTGACTTTTCATTCATCATCTTCTTACCCCACCGCCTCATGAAAAGATGCCAAAGTGCACATATTCAGCCTTGTCCACCTCCAAAAGTTTGGGGTGGCCATATGTATATTTCACCACTTCACTCTCACCACCATATGCCCCACCTACACCAAGGGAAAAGAAAAAAAGAGAAGAAAAATAAAAAATAAAATAAAAGATGATCATGTCTAAGAGATCTAAATAAAGAAAAGATGAGTGTTATAGTACTCCAATCTCTTACCGCAATCCTTTCTTCTATTTGCATGCCCATTGAACTAGGAAACATCAAACCTAGATCACTTTTCCATTTTTCATAGCCATGTGGTCACATAGAGTGGATTGAACCATAAGATTGAATGCATGAAATTGAAACAACACTCCTAGTCATCTTTGATTAACACCATCATGAAACGGTCTATCCGGAGCTGCATGAAAGCCATATGGACATCTTGTGTGTTCTATGCCCTATATTTGAAGTTTGTATTCTCAGTGCTCTTTTCAAGATTGGTTTGTGAAATAGGAGAGGGGAGAGGTGGAACACATGTACCTAGTCATCATTAATCCCATTTAATCAATATTCATCTATTGCATTACAGTTGTCATTTCTTGATTGTGGAAAAATTGTAGAGAGATTGAGCTGGATCATACTTGAGGACAAGTATGTTTTAAGTTTGGGATGGTGATGCAGACCTATTTTAGGGCTTCATATTGTGTCATGTTGTACTTCAATCACATCTATACCTTTTAGATTACCTATTATTTTCCTAATATGAATATTTGTGTAAAATGCACTTATGGACATTATTTACATGTTTTTCATATACTTGAACCACACTTTCATGGAAGACATATAGAAATAATGATCCTAGGGTTTCTATACCCTTATATAGGCCCAAAGTGAAGTCCAAGGCTCCCTGAACCTACCCCTAGTAGCCAAAGATCAAATTAAGCAAGTATGCCCAAGAATGAACCAAGTATAATCCAAGTGCTGATATAGAGAGCAACACAACTATGGTACCACAAAACAACTGTGCTAGCTCACTCAAAATCAACATAGTCAAGCTTGAAGAACTAGCCAGTTGAACAATTGTGCCACATAGAATGGTCGTGACACCAGGACCCAAAATAGCCATGCCATGCATCACGACTGTGTAACAACTAAGCCAACATAGTCATTCCTTAGAGAATGAGCAATAATCCTCCAAGCCACCACAGCTGTGATGACCACCACGATCATTCCACCCCTACTTCACCATAGCTATGGTGACCACCATAGCTATTCCACTATTAGTTCAAAACCCCAACTATTACAATGATTTTTCACCAATTCTCACCTCCGTCATTCCCATCCACCATGACCATACCATTCACACCCCACCACAGCCGTGCTGCCGACATGACCATGCCACATTCAAACCTAGCAGTAGTTTTGCACCACACTTTCCATTTTGGCCCCACTTAACCTAGTTCTTCTCCACCACCTATATATACTTGGGTGGTGGCTCTTGCACAAGGTTAGCTACCTTCTATACCTCGACTCGCCATTTTTACATTCCATCCAATTCCTTCACTTCCCCACCTTATTTCCACCCCATTTCTCCATTTAGACCACCAAAACCCTAGTTTCCTAGTGTTTTGACCATATTCTACCATCATTCCATGCCCTTGCACCTTGGAGAAAGGAGGATGACATCCTTGTAGCAGCTGAAGAGGAGGATCACTCCATCTACACCTAGCTCCATGGCTACTTCTCCCTCTTCATCTTCTCTTTTTGTATTTTCCATTTCCATGAGTAGCTAGGCCCCTTAGGTGGGCTATTTGTAAAAAACAATACACAATACTAGCATCTATGGTGAGTGATGACTATGCCTCTTTAGCCATGATCTTGGATATCAACTCAGATACATGGGTACATGTAAGGCCCCTAAACTTGCTTAATGATTTAAATAAGCTTAATTATCATAATTTAATACATATAAACCTAATATAACCATGTGGTATGCTTTAAAATCATAATAAAATCTTAAGTTTCAAGTTTGGTACAATTTGGACACTGGTTGAGCAAGGTATGCAATTTTATGCACATTTTGGACTTTTCTACAATTTACCCCATTGAGAGGTTTTCTTTGAAATTTATCACCTGCATTATGTTCCTTTGATATTCTATCATCATTCTTGATCTTTTTGAGCCATGGGTTGCCTATTTAAACCTTGGTTTGAATGTGCTTTCTCCAAGGGTATTTTAGGGTTTACCCCTTCATGGATGAGCTACCTTTAGTAGCTATCAACTAATGAATTATTTGATTGTTTGGGAAATTCGACAAAGGAAATCTAAGAAGGTATATACATATGGTGGGGGAGCTTCTTGTGTGTGTGCTTGTATATTCTAAATAAATTAAGTCCATGGACACTTGGATAGATACTAGAACTTCAACTTTTTTCTTTTTCTTTATCTTAAAGTTTCATATACTTATCCCTAAGCACCAAAATGAGCCATTTTCTCTCCACCACTTCCCTCCTTTTCCCAACCACATTCTCCCTCTGTGCTTCTGCAAATTTTCCTATCCAATGAAGAAGAAAGTGGGGACCTTCTTGGAAAAAGGATCTAGGGTTGCAATTGACTTCCTTTTAGTGTTTAAAAAGCTTCCTTCTAGTGATCTTGACCTAAAAGAGAAAGAATCCCCTTATTTCCTCCATTTATTTCTTTTTTATCCTTCCTCCTACCTTTCTCTAGGTCAGAACCTTGCTGTTACATGGTAGAAATTGCTTTAAAGCTCTAAAACCCTACCTTTCTTGCTCCTTATGCTTAGGGTTTGCTAATTTGATGAAGAAAGGTGGTAGATGGATGAGTTCATAGATTATATTTGGATTTTCTACCCTACCTACTCGAGTTTTCTTCTGTTTGGGATTTCATCTTCTCATTAGAGGAAAGTTTTATAACTTGCTCCACATTTATTGCTTATCATAAGCTTTCTAGCTCATGTTCTTGCTTGAAAATGATGATCCATGCACTAAAAAGCTATGCTTGACTTGGATTTTGATTTTTATAATGTTCCCTGTTCTGATTTTAGTTCTAGATGAATCTGTGATCATGTGTACATTATTCCTAAGGTATGATATGACTTGGATCAGGTTGGTTTGGCAACTTATGGTGCTAAGAACCTATCAACCAATGGTCAATTTTAGGATGTTAAGCTGATTTCTTCTATTAACCCATGACCCGATGATGGAACCATTGCAACAACCCTATGGTTTTGTCTTCATGACAACTAATGGTCGGGATCAAAGGTGTTACATGATGGTGAAAACCTATGGTCACCCCCTTAGGTCCAGTTTTGGATCAATTAGATGTTTAATGATCAACCATTAAGTACCCTACTGATGTTATCAATCAATGATGACATTAGCTTAATATTTGATGCTCATTAATGAATATAGTGTTGATCTAACAACCTATGGTTACTTAATGGTCACTGATGATGGTGGATCAGGTCTCTACAACCTATGGTGAGTTAAGCATTATAGTTGTAACATCAATTAAGCCTTAGACCAATGGTTTCTTAGGTCATTTGATGCAATGGTCGGACCTATACTGTAATTGGTGGTTTTAACATATGAACTTGACCCAATGGTAAAGATCTAATGTTTATTCCTCCAATAAAGTGGAATGATGGCTAATGTAACATGTTAGTCCTAATAATGTGATTTATAGGGTTTCCTTTATATGATCAACTTAAGGAGCTTACTTGTTGACAATGGATGGCTTGTTTTAAATGAACAGTCGATTGTGGGTTTTACCCTAATGAGGTATATCTTGTTATACCTATATTTAATATAAATAAATGATGGTAATTGGGTATGAATAGCTCTTGAATGACTAATTTAATCATGGAGTACTCTGTTATTGTTGTTGAAACCTTAGTATGCTATAACCTGATGGTTACACCTTGATTTATGTGTGGGTTTATACTTGAGAATAGTATGGAATGTGATGGTGATGCTTCATTTTATGCATCCATGATCCAATGGGGATGTTGTGAGTTAGGGTTTGAGTATGAGTTATGATTAGTAACATTAATATAATTTATCTTGTTGAACCTAACTCTAATGAAAATAGGTAAAGATGAGTATTCATGTTTTATGTTCGTATATGATGGAATGATGGTGGAATAACCTCCTTAATATGATCATAGCCTTAATATGTTAATTGGGGGTTATCATAGCCACATAGTTGATACTTTCTTATGCTAAACATGTACATTATGAATATGATGAGGGTTAATCATATCTAGATTCCTTACATGTTGATGTGATAAAGGAATGTTGTTAATGTTAATATAACCCTGCTATGATTGTTTATGAATATCACTAGCTCATTAATGCAATATTTTGTTGATCAAGTGTATTATATGTAAGTGATGTTGTTGAGCCTTGTTATAAGGCATGCAAAGATAATGATGATCTTGCAAGGAATAGTATGATAGTCTTAATGACCCTTGTGCATGGTTGAGCCCTGAATGAGGTGTAATCCTCTTGTGTTGATAAGGGTTGATACCGTGTGATATTTTGAAAATGATTTATATCCTGTGATAGTATGATCTTCTTAATGACCATTGGGCATGGTTGAGCCCTGAATGATGTGTAATCCTCTTATGTTGATAAGGGTTGATACCCTGTGATATTGTGAAAAGGATTTATATCTTGTGATAGTATGATGACTAGTGTGGTCTCATGAATGGCTAGTGAATAGTACCATGTGATGATGAGGAGAGAAATTATGTTTCACACATTTATATCTTTTCAAAGTTGTGATATTTATATGCTTACTAGAAGTGAATTAGGGTATGTATGTCCACTTGTTTGATGCAACCTTAATGCACCCAATTGGCATAACTAATCAAGTGCAACTCTAATCATGTAGTGCCCTGTGCTGTAGAGCCATCTTCAGTGTCAGAACTTGTTGGATGGTGAAATGAGTATTCCTAAGGGAAACTCAGAGCGCATACTATTGAGTATGTGGGGGTGATAGGTTGAGGATATTTCCTTATTATCTACAATGTAGATTGTGGAGGTTGGCTATGGTCATGCCTCATACATTTGATGTGATTAAGAATGGCTGCGGTCGTGTCTCGGTGATTATAACATGATGTGATTGAGGACAACTGCAGTTGTACCTCAGATTAGAGGGTTTTCTATACCTAGTTTCTAGTGTCGTGACCTGTACTAATGATAGACTAGTGGTTATCAGCTTGACTATATGTCACTGTGGTGGCAACTTTGACTGATATGTCATTGCCTTTTTATTCGTACTGACCGAGGGGAAGAGATCTTAGGATACCATCACTCCTAGATCTTGTAAGGAACTGAATAGCCCTTCATAGGGGTTGGTTGGAATTTGAATGGTACGATTCAAATTCCCCAGGGCATAATAAAACATGTAATACAGCCATGTAGCATATTTTTTTAGGATTATACACAACGTTTCACATTGGATGATAACCCTTGTTTGTTATATTTACATAAAGATGGTGCTTAGTGCAATTAAGATATAGTAGATATACTTATGTTGTGGATATGCTTAATATTGTAGATGTGTACATATAGTAGCCATGATTATGTTGATAACTATACTACTACTACTGATTATAATCATGATGCTAGCTATCTCATGTTGTTAGTTACGTTTAGCATGCTAGCCGTGCCTTTGTAACTAGAAATGCATATGTTGTTAATCATGCTTATCCAGATAGTTGTGCTTATGTTGTTATCTCTTCTTATGATGTTGATATGTTCAACGAATTAGACATGCTCATGTTGTTAGATATGCTATGTTATTAGACTTGCTCATGATGCTAGATATGGATATGCTACTGAATTGCTTATATTGTCAAAAAGATAAAGGATGATAGTCTGGCTAATGATGATAGTTATTATCTTCTCCTTTATGTATTTTGTTAATCATCAGTTTTTCTGAGCTTATTTGTTATATCTGGTTAAACTGCTTAACTGTTTAATTACTTTAAAATGTTGTAATCAATAAATGTTGTTGGAGGTTATATCTCTTGCTGGGACATGGGTCTCACCCTTGTGGTTCACTACATTTTTTTAGGTAATCAGAAGTGACAAAAACAAACATGTGGAAACAAAGAGGAGCTATAGTAATAAATCTTTGAGAAAGTTTATTAGATGTCTAGTGTGTCCTAGAGTCATCAATGTACTCTCAGGTCTGGGCAGGAAAAGTTTGTATATGTTCTTTTAAACGAATCAGACTTTTGTTAGCATATTAATACTTGTTTGTGTGGCATATACAAATATTGTTCTTCTGTGTATATATGTTGTCCCTAAGGCAATAGTTATTTTTTGTATCAAATTCTTGGCATAGTATGGATATAAGAAATATGTTGGGCTCTGATGCAAATGTTTTTGAGTGGGTGCTGACATTGAAATCAGTTTTAATTTATCCATATTTTTGGGTATGTGGTTAATTGGTGATTGATTGTGTTTTATGTTTTGAGTAATCTCATTTAGTGTAACATGTTCTCATAGTACATGTTAGAAAACATGTTTTAATGAACAAACCCATCTTGGGATGGACACATGGAAGTCGTGTAATGAGATGTGAGTCATATCTCAATGTGATAATGGTGACTGCTATCCTTAGACCTGACGTCACTACAGTAATCACATGTTGTCTATGTACTTTGACCACTAGGCCAACATGCTCTAAATAAGGGTTTTCAAAAAGGTATGAGTGGGTGCACTATTACACTTGTGGATTATGGTGACCGGTCTAGACAAAATTTGTCTCTCCTTTGGAGTGATATTACAACCACTTGACAAGAGAGACTATGTAAATGCGTGGCCAGACTCATGTGAGTCAATATATAATATTGAGATCACAATATCTTGAATAGTATGCTCTAGTTTAAGGAACATGAATTGAATGATACGAGGATGAAAATTCCATGACTTAGTTGCATATCTATGACAAAGGGATTATACGGTCAAGGTATTATTGGTCACTTTAGATGTTGGAGTTGTTCTCCAACTCATTCCAATTACTTTGGTGGAACTGATGTGTTTCTGGACACCAATCTTTGCTTGTGAGGTTTTGAAAATCACAACCAACATAACTATGAATCTACTGGGTGACACATGTAAGGATGCATAAGGGAATTGAAATTCACAATGAAACATATGATTATAATGGTTTTTAATCATAAATATGCTGATTCCTACCCACTATGGTGACTGAATGTCCAATCTACCAGTGGATTGTCAAGTCAATTGATCTATTGACTATCAATTGGCTAATTGACTTTCACTTGGAAAGTGACCAATTAACCAACACTCTTAGTAAGTTGGGAGACTAGAACAAAACTAGGAAAGTGTCTACATTTTATTTGGAAGAAAACTAGGAAACCAATTCAGATCTGGAACTGTCGAGTCGAGTGACTTGTAGCCCATCTTAGTCCTAACAAGGATCAAGTAGGAAAATTGGTAGTCTAAGTCGGCCGACTAGAACGTTAATTTGACTTTTTGGTTTTGAGACTATTTATGAGATTGTGAGTAGCAAAGGGATTGTAATTATTATTTCAAGCCCAAGACTCTCCTATATAAAGGGGTTTTGTCCCACTAGGGTTACACGCACTTGACACAACATGTAAGATGAGTTGGCCACTAAATTTGTCTCTTGAACAGAAAGAAAGTCTCTCTAAGGACAACATACCAAGATAGGAATAGAAAGGAAGTTCCAAGATGAGTAGCATGTCAAAAAATCCTATCCTCTTTAACTAGGCGGAGAAGGTGTTACACCATGTTCTGCCTCATATGTGTGGATAAATTAGAGGACGAAGCACTTATGCAGAGATTTGAAGAAGACATTCCAAAAGACAAAAACAAGGTGTTGTAAAGAAGACAACCGTGCAAGAGCTCGTGGTCGATTCAGACTTGGATTTGAAAGTTCAATTTCTTCACTGGTAAAAGATGTTCTAGTTGTTGGACAACTAATGTGCACAAATATATAATCTTTGTCCTCTCTCTATATTTTATTCACTAACATTTAATATCTATGACAAATCCAATGGCTAGAGTAAAATAGGAAGTAAATGTTTGTTATTCCTCTACACCACCTTCCTCAAAACCCTACAGTTGTATAGAGAGGACATCATTGATTTTCCTTAAACATGGGTTAAAAGTGAGAACATAATTACCTTGTTAATAAGGGTTAGAATTTTTGACGGACTTCAAGCGACGTCTGCAACTCAATATTGAGTATATTGTAGTAAAATGTCCTCAAACACATGGATACCATTAGCAATTATGTAAGAAACTAAAAGCTTTAGATTTTCTTAGTTGAAAGAAAACATTGAATTTGTTATTCCAATTATGGAACAAATTAATCTACATTTAAGCAAGAAACCTTAGTTATGAAAGTCAAACAATGATAATGGTAATTTTGACAAAGGGGAAACTTGGACTAGGTTTCACCAATCAAACTAGCCTCAATCATACAACACTCTCTCTTCTATTTTATATATTTTGAAAATAGTTATGCAAGAAGTAATAAAGGATATCTAACACCTTCCTTCTCTCAAGAGTGGGGTAAATTTATATAAAAGGTACCACTCTCTCAAGATGGTACAAAAGATTAAGAAAAAACATGTCACTGTTTCTATAATGATTCCCCACTCTCATGGGTTCTCACTAAAGTAAATTTTAGTTCTTCCTGAACTTGTTATTTCAAAACAGTTCAAATCAAACATCCCAAGAGGGAATTTAATCAAACAAGCGATGCAATAAAATGTGATTATGCAAACAAAACTTGCAATGATATATGTATTATACATAAGAATAAATATGATATAGTTAATGCCTACTATTTCAAGTGTAATGATGGATGTAGTGAATGCCTCATCCTAACAATAAGTTCCAGTGGAAGGTGATCTAGCATAGAATTCCACAATTGAATTCCTTATACAAGAGAGAGATGCTTCTTTTCTTTACCCTTTCCCCCATTCTCCAATTTTTTCTTTTATTTTTATATATATTTATTAGCCTTACCAAATTTATGCGTAGGATAGAGATAAGTTGGATAAGGAGTAAGGATATATAAAACTTTCTTTCTCTCTATATTCATAAGGTGTATAAAAACATATATTACACTCTTATGAATCATGTAATGCAAAATACAACTATATGGAGTTTTGATATGCAAACTTACCTATATGAATGAGCTATATATGCAATTATATTTTAATTATATGATGCAAAGCTAAACTACATGATTCCTATCATGATGATATGACATCAAAGAAGAAAATGACTTGAATTGTAACATCCCTGACTTGGCTTATGAAGTAACCCTAGGTGTGTTGCATAATGAGAGTAATTATATGCATTCTATTATCTTTTGAAAAGTATTTAGGGCTCAAGAGGAATTTATATTACAATTTTAGTCCTTTTTGAATATTGTTGAAATCAATATTTTGCCTGTTTTGGACTAAAGTGCAAATTACCCAAGTTGAGGGGTCGATTTGCAAATTTTGCATGATAATATGGTCCTCATGTGTTAAAGCATCATGAGAGTGAAGATGATGCAGAGGTATGGCTTGTGGTGGCCTGAATTCTAAGAAAGAGCTGATAAAGCAATGTTTGTGCATAAAAACCTAGTTTTGGTGTAATGTGCAATTTACCCAAAACCTAAGGTGAAATATGTAATTTACCACTTCAAAAAGGTCCCTAATGTTTCTTGGCATCATATGGAGAAAATAAAATGAGAGGGAGCCTCATTTGATTTAAGTTGAAGGAGAGAGAATCTTGATATTAAAACAATCAAGATTTAAGCATAATGGATATATTAATGTAAAGATAAATAAAATAATTCTAGGGATTTCAACAAAAAATTATTTGGTGGAATTCATATGCATGAGTGACCGTCCTTGAGCTTGCAAGGATCGAAAATATCTTAAGGAGGTGAAATTCCACTCACCTTATTATAAGGAAAAGAATTCCCACTCAAAAAGATATGTTAGTATTATAATGGATTAAGGTGCTTATTTTCTTTTCCCTTAGTCTATGGATAATGAAAGGGGTTCGGTGGCTTTGAGTTTCCTTTGAATGAAAGAAAACTAAGTAGGAAGAGGTGGTACCATTTTTGGAATTAATTGAATTTTAATTAAACATTTTCTCTTTCATCAATTTCCTTATAAAAGAGCCTTTTTCCAAACCACCTACGGACTTTTTCAGATTTCCTTTCTTCACCTTACTTGCAAAACCGACCAAGAAGGCTAAGGACAGTAGGGAGCACGTCCCCAACCTGTTGGTAAGCATTTGATCTTCGTTCTTCATGATTTCATGGTGAAAATCATAAAACAATACATGATTTCTTCATTTCTTCACTCCATCTTCAACCCTAGCCAGTTCTTTCACTCCAAAAGGTTGAGAAACGACCTAGGGAGGTTGCTAGAGATTCAACCACCATTGGATCCGTGAATCTTGGATCTTGGGATCAGATTTGAAGGCGGGTTTTATAACTTGAACCCTTCTACATTGTTATTCAACTATCAATCTTGCAATTTTGTTGATTTCTTCATCGTTTTGGTTAATTGCTTGTTGTAATTGATAAATCCATGAAATCAGATGCATCAGGAATTTCAAGTACGAAGGTAGATGATGATGACATCATCTTGGACACTTTTCCCAAAGAAATCTTGTTCCAAATGGTTTCATCATGTTTGCCCATTCAGTTTCACCAAACCGTTTGAGAGCAAACGGTTTGAGACCGTTTGAGAGAAAATGATTTCAAAACCATTTGAAAGAGTTGAACAAGGCTTGAACGTTTGAGAACCCTGTTCCTAATTATTTTGGTTGATAACCCACCAAATTTGATGGATTAATTCCAAAGGAATCATGAGTTGAAGGCTAATCAATTAGGAAAACCCTAATTGGATTAAGTGTTGATTTTCAACTTGATTGATTTGACTTTTTGGGTTATGTAGCCCAAATGGTTTCAAAACCGTTTGGGAATCACCCAAACGGTCTCAAGACCGTTTGGAGGTCAACCAAGACCGTTTGGAGGTCCAGGGTTGAGTATGGTTAAGTGTTCGAAGATCTAAAGATATGGTATTAACCCTAATCGGCTAAGTGCTGATTTTGCATTGGAATGAGTTGATGTTTTGGGTTGATTGACCCAAACAGTTTCAAAACCGTTTGGGGATCACCCAAACAGTTTCAAGACCGTTTGGGGATCACCCAAGAACGTTTGTAGGTCTAGGGTTAGGTATGGTTGCCTATTTGAAGGTCCAAAGTTACCAAGTTACAAAGCAATCAATTGCTGATTTGTTGATCGACTCAATAGACCAAACCTTGATGAAATTTCACTAGAATCCAAGGGTTGGATGAGCCAAATGGTCTCAAGACCGTTTGGAGCTCATCAAAATGGTCTCAAGACCATTTAGAGATCACCCAAGATCGTTTTGAGGTCTAGGGGTGAGTATGGTTAAGCAATTGATGATCCAATGATACTAAGTTAAAGTGTAATCAATTGCTGATTTGGTGATCAATCCAATGATCCAAACTCTAATTGGTTGACTTGGATTTTGATGATGTGATGGGAAAACGATATCAAGACCATTTTTTGGTCATCCAAATGACCTCAAGACCGTTTTGGGTCAGGTCATGTTCAAATTTGGATGATGGTTCAATGGTTTCAAAGTAACTAATCTTGCATTGATTAGTGTTGAAGGATCATCAATTCCAAACCCTAATTCAATTTATTCAAACCCTAATTGAGGACTAATTGAGGATCAATTGAGGGTAAAATTAGTTGAAGGTTGACCTATTTAACTCAATTGAAGTATGAAGATAGGTCCAATTGATGATTGGTTCCATGAATTCAATGATTGAAGGAATCAATATTGAGAACCCTAAACCGATTGGTGTAGTTGAGACCATATTCGGTCCATGCGGTTTTGAGGAGGTTTGGACCAAACGGTCTCAAGACCGTTTGTTCCCATGCGGTTTCAAAAGTCAAACTTGGGCAAACGGTCTTCACCTACTTGCTTGGGCAAATGGTCTCAAGCACCACCTTTACCAAATAGTTTCAAACCATTTGAACCTTGAAGGACCAAGACCGTTTGGGTCTCAAGTAGTCAAAGTTGATTGAGGACTCAATTGGTTAATCCACTTAGACACTTGTTGTAATTGAGGACTCAATTGATCAATTCAATTGGATACCTTATGTAATGGAGGTCCAAGGTGATTGAATCTCTTAAGAATAGAGATGATGAATGATTCATTGATCCAATGATGATTAGTAATGATAATCAATGAAGGTACAAAGGTTGAAACCCTAATAGTACCTAAGTGATTAGTGCCAATTAAGGGATGAACCCTAATTGCTTATAGGATCAATGACTTAGTACACTATGTTAATCATAGTTGTATGTGCTTGATTTAAGGGTTGATATGACCTAATCAAGTTGATAGGTATCATAACATAGAGTTGATACATGAGTATGACTCATATGGTGATTAAGGGTATGATTCTTAAGTAATAAGATCATTAAACCCTAATCATGAACCTAAACCCTAATTGTGAATTATTGAATGTAAATCCTTTTATAAGGTGAATTTGATATGAAACCCTAACTAAGGATGGTTTCATGAGAAACCCTGATGTTTGATGTGCTATAAAGCCTAAACCCAGGGTAATATTATGTATTGCCTAATGAACCCTAATCTTGAGCAATATGGTGGTAAACTATATTTTGATGTGATAAAGGGATGATTATCCTTAAATGACATGAAATGGGAAACCCTAACCCTAGTAAGGGAATAGTGGTGTTACCCATGAATAGTGAATTCATATTTGTTGAACATGGTTCTGATATGCAATTGATATCACTGTATTATTTGTACTAACAATGCAGGTATCTTGAAGTGATGATCATGGCCAAGTATGAGCTATGCTATTTAATTCATTATTGTAATTGTACCTTGAGTGCCATAATATACCTTGCTGCCTGGTAATAGGTATCAAGATCGTTAATGGGCATCAAATAACATGTGTGATGATTGTAATACCAAAGTATCATGTTTGCCTTGGTCAATTGACCTAAAGGTGATGGTTACCTGAAAAAGTGGTAACAATGCTTAATGATGAATCAAGGGTTTAAATACCCAGGGCCGTATGATTATGGTGATGAAATTGAGAAGGGATTGAGTTCCCAATATCCTTTAGGACTGTTAAGTAATTGATGAAATTAGTACACGTTTCCTTATAGCATTGATATAATAAATTTTGTTTGAAAACTTGCCTGATGCTAAATGAATATGAAAATGTACTTAATTAATCAAGTGAAATCTGTTCATGTAGTGCTCTGACCATAGATCCATCATCGTCAGCAACTGGTGATGGTGAAATAGGTATTCTATAGAATTCTTGGAATTCACATATTTTGAATATGTGGGGGTAAATGGGCAAAAATATCCTTATGTCCTGGTGAAGAGATTGAGAGAAAGTACACATTAAACCCCTAAATCCTTCATGTGTTGAGATAGATGTATCATAAATCTCCCGATGGTTGGGATGGATGTATCATTAATCTCCCAATGTTATTTTATGCCGGGTCGATGGAGATAAATATTAATGCTCTCGATTACTGATGAGAGTACAGTTGACACTGTAACTCTATAGAGAAGTTCCAGTATACCCTGGAAAGCTATTTTAGTAGTCAACACAGTCCTGCTTGTAGTCCTGTGCTGACCAGGATGTGGGAGGTCATGGGAATCCGACTCTTCCATTGACCTATTTATGGTACCGATTTCGATTCTAGAAATGGTCGGTTGGAGTATGAGCGGTATACCTCATCTCCTCAGAGCTTAAATCTATTTGTAAAATATAATCAGTAGTGTAGCGTATTTGCATAAGATTGAAATACGAGAAACATTGATTGATGATATACTACTTAGTATGATCTTGTTACAGGAATGTACTTATGTTCCTTTAATTCATATCAAGTATGAGAAATGTTGCTTAATCAAGTTATAGCTGTAATATTGCATAAGGATGTTGCTCTAGTCTGCATAGATGTGATTCACCTGCTATTGATTTATAATATCTCACTGTTCAGTTTATTTCTATTTAAACTGCAATGACAATGTTTTGGTGGAGAGTTATATCTCCCGCTGGGGCAATTTTTATAATTGTCTCACCCCCGTGGGATCCAATGTTTTTAGGTAGACGCAGACAACAAGGCAGAAACTCTTCTGCAGGCGTAGTGCAGCAGCAGTAGCCACAGGGACAACAGGTGGATACATTGACTATCTAATTTTGTGTAGATAGTCCTATGGTCGTCTCTGTACTCTCCGATCCTAGGAGTTAGTGTTTTGATACTTCGATCTGAGATTTTGTGCATGTATGCCTCAAGGTGAAATGATGCATGTAATGTATATATGAACCATGATGTAATGTTTTACTTTGGTTCTAAATGAAAGAGTTTCCCTGTGAATGGATCTCTTGATAAATGATTTTAATTTTTAGTGATTTTCAGTAATCTGCTGCTAGTAATCGCTTCCGCATTAGTTAATCTTGTTTTCGCGAGACGAACGTCACATGAATAATGTAAGAAGTCTATAGTGGTGACAACATGAAATGAAGGTGGTTGAGATCAGGTGACTAAGAGGCACACTCTTCCTAACCATGATATGTCTCTCTTTCATTAACTTATGTGTAAGTGTGATTCAAAATATATTATTGAATTAACATAAAAGATCACACTAATTCTAGGTTATATTGGACTAAAACACCATCTTCACTCATAAGTGAAGGGAAGAATTAGGTGTTCGTTCACCACATGTGTCTCTAAATTGACTAATCCACTCAATTCCTCATGAAGTGTACTCTTAAACAAGAAAAAACAATTTTGAAGGATGAGAATATAGAAAGACAATACTTCATTGGTTAATGTGAGAATTTTTCTTCCTAAATCAACTTCTAACTAGATAGATATGGATACATCCTAGAAAAAAAAACTAAAATAAAAGTAAACATGAACTAGCTAAGATATGCAAAAGAAAAATTTTAATGCAACCAAAAATTAAGATAGATAGACACAAGATAAATATCGTTCCATACCCCCTTAAGTTTGATAATGTTCTCATCATAAAAAAAAAACTCATAGATGGAACCGGTGTACCAGATGATCAGAATCCAAGGGGGTCGAATGTTCCTAGTGGCATGTTTGAATCATGTGGTTAGAATGTGCTAGTGAACTCCAGAAGGGTTCAAAAACATGAGTGGTGGTTGTTGGTAGTTAGTGAAGTGCATTTAGCTCCATTAGTGGCTGTAGAGAGGTTGCTATGTGTACTCCACACATTTTTAGGAGCTGATGGAAGTTCTTTTGATTACTTAGGATGATGTGATCATTGGAAAACATCACCTGTTGATGCATGAATATCTAATCCTAGTTGTGGAAGATCATCTTGATGGGAGGTGAGATGAGTGATTGTCTCCTACTTCTGATGAAGACTGGTATGAATGATATTGAGCATGTGTTACATTCACTCAAATGAATATGGGTCAGCTTGTGATGGAGACATAGTAGAAGAAGAGCCAACATAGGCATGTGGTGTGTGGTGTGGCTGTGGATTTCCATCATTGCCCTAAATATCCTAATTTTTAGATGTGGAATCCTGATCACCTCAAGATATCCTATGTGGAGATCCCTCCTAGGTAATTTGGACCAATTTGTTGAGAAAAAGAGAAGGCAATGTATATAAGATATTTGAATAGGAGCAAGTATTTCCTAATATAATAATAAAATCAAGTAAATTAATTGAATCACATTAGAGCACAACAATTCAAATAGATATATATGAGCAGTTATGAGAAGATGCGAGTAGTTATAAGAAACTTAGATAATCTATAAGTAGTCTAAGATGAATATATTAAGGTAGTTAAGATTTCTATTACACAACCTAACAATGTTTAATTTTTTTGTGTGTGTTAGAGGAAGGATCCTATAATCACTTGCAATACTGAAAGAAAAAGATAGGTATAGTTCACTCTCTAAATTTAGGATAGTCGAAAGTAGCTTAAAATTTGATGGATATGGGAAATTAGAGTGCAAGGGTTCTTGGTGAATTTTTTTTAGAGGTTTCAGGTCACTGTGATCTCTTGAGGTGGTCATGTTGGCAAAACATGTCATTCCTTCACATGGCACATGGAAGGTGGTTGTCATCTACCATGTGTCCCTAGATAGATAAAAATGATTCATTTTATCCAATTTTTTGGATATTTAAGGAAATTATCATAGATATTTTGGGTATAGTTGATTGTGATTGCAAGATTGAGTTATATATGGAATACAACCCAAAAAATAAGAAAGGAAGGTCATAGGTTATTTATTTGGGATTTATATTCCTTATCATCCAAAAGGTATGGATTTTCATGAACATAAATGTTGATTATATGTAGGGAAAATTAAATACTTTATTTAGGATAATCTAACTGGGAAATTTATAGAGAAAGACTTACAAAAGTAGAATTAAATGGAAAATTGTACTTGAGTCCAGAGAAAAATATCTTTTGTATAGAAAACCCAAATTGTGGAAAATATGTAGATTAAATTGGCAAAAGAATATAGAAGCATGTGGGAAAATAGAATGAACTCCATATTGTCCAGAGAGTGAAATTTTACCATGAAATTATAAAAGTGAGAAAAACAAGGTGTCAATATTTTTCTTCTCACAAGGCAAGGTTCAAGATAAACGTCCGAATTTTAGGCTTGAGCCAAGTCTGACCCCCATTTTGGTCATGAAGGCAAAAAAGGTGAGACTCATCAATGATGTGTATGTGAGCCTCATGGATGGTGAAAAGCATAAGAGATGTCCTTTTTCTTTTAAAGAATCATTCATAGAAGAATTATATTGCAAGTCATCAAAACATCCATGGTTGATGTAGCCTAAACTAAGGCTAGGGACTATAGTTGGGTGATTGCCCATCCCCTAGGGTAGGATGAGTTGTTCGAAAGAGTTCTAGGTTTAGTTAGGATCTTCAAAGACATATCCTCTATCACTCTAGTTCTTATTCAATCCATACCCAAACCTTTTAATAGGGAGAGGTGAAAAGAAAAAAAGTGATTATTAAAAAGTTTAGATTGTTTCTTTTCCTGCTAAGGGTGGATTAATGAGACAAAAATTCCTAAAAGATAGTAAGGTCGGGTGTAAACAATTTCTGTAGAATGAGGCTAGCCTATAGGAACCGTTCCTATATCTAATTAATCATCTATTCCCTTAGAGCGTTGATAAGCCATTCAAAGATTTGAGGGCTACAATAGTGTCTCTCATCATTGATAAGGTTCTTACTCAATTCATGTCTGATTCTATTACTAACTCATGTTTCTATGAAAAATGATGGATGTACAAGTGGATATGGATATGATGGAGGTTCATTGGAAAGCATTCTATTAAGTCTATAGTCTTTAATAATGAAAGATCATGGAAAGAGCTTGATTTTTAAAGATCATGAAAGCTATCATCTCTTTTTGTTTCTGTGATTTTGTGTTTGAGCAAGTTAGCTCAATTATAAAACTTGGTACATTGAACTAAAACCAAGTCTAGGATCACCACCATAAAAACATCAGGGGGATCCCTTTGCAAGAAAAGCTTGGAATTTTGTTGTTTCATTGTAGTTTTATATTTGTTTATTTTATTTTTATTTTTTAGAAGGCTTATTGGAAGATAGATTGATAAAGAAACACTTGATTGCATGATAAACTTGCCTTTGAGTAGAAGGTTTTTACACTAAGAAACATTTCCTACATTGCATAGGATTTAAGAAGAAAAAGAAGACTATGAAACACTACAACTTATGGTCATTATTCATGACCCAACTGAGGATAGGGTTTTTAAATGTGACATGCCTATTTGGGATAGGGACAATTGTTAAATTTAAGATCATGATCTGGGACTCTTTTGGTGCAATTTAAATTCATGATCCAAGATCCTTTTGGTACATATTAAGGTCATGATCTAAAATCAATGTTGGACAGAAAGCATTGCTATTAGCAATAGGCTATGCATGACTTGAAGTAAGGTATGTGAAAAGAGTTGCAATCATGAGAGAATGGATCTGGGGCTTCAAAAGATGATTGTGTTACAATGAGAATCAAAAGGTTTTATCTTCATTGGATAATAATAAACTTATTAAGGAAATATTTGAGATCTTTAATGTTTTATGAAATATTCATTATTTTATTTATAATTTTCTATTTTGTATGATTGTTTCTATATTTTTAGAAGATTCTAGAAATTATCATGAATACCTAACGACCGTTTTACATTTTTTAAGAGTTTTTTTTGAAGGGAGGAAATTAGGGGAGGTCTAGAACCATCCTCATTCTACCTATTTCAAGTGGTGAAGGTGACCATGGATCTTGTGTTTGAGTGAATGACAATATGAACTCCTAGAGGAGAGAGAAAGAGTGGCAAATCCCAACATTCCTTCACTAATTTTCTCAATAGAATCTAGTGTTCCATGATAGTTCCATAGCAATACAGTGGGAAGTGATTCTAGAAATGTCAGAGCTTCAGATTGGCGATAGCATTTTTAGTTGATTTTCAGCTCTATTATGCTCTAGGTATATGTGCTAGTTTCTAGCCTTTAGATACCTTTGTTTTAGCTTTAACCATTTAATCCATCTTTTGGTTCTCCTAAAATTATTTATGATTGAGAGGTTGAACATAACTAAACTCACTTTCTAGCTTGCAACTCATTTGTTTTTTTTCTTTCTATTTTCACATTTTTTATGAGTGTCTGACACTCAATTGTGATGATTTGACTTACAATGTGAAGATGATGTCATTGCAGATTTGAATTTGTACTTTCAAGCTTCTATCCAACATCTAACACAAGTGACAAATGCAAATGTCCCTTAATAGGATCCTGAATACTATGATGCTAAGGTTGAGGAATACTACAAGTACACTTTGTTTCCTTTATTTTTTCATTTCCCATTAGACTACAAAATTTTTTATCATCATTTTCTCTAGGCTTTCATCACGGTGGAGCATACCATACTGAGCAGTTTGTGATGCACCCAGGAATATAATGGATGAATGCCCATCATCAAGGGCATTGAGTGGATGATGAGGTATAAATCAGGATCTCTATTCCTTGTTATTTTGTTTTCCAAAATAGAATCACGATTTGTTTGCTATTTTCTAGTGGTGATATTTCTTTATTATGTTTTCTACTTCATCTTGTAGGGACTTGGGGTCATGGATCTTTACTTGAGTGCTTTCTAGAATGAATTAGGGATTTTTTATGATGAATTGATTGTCAAGGAGTTGTTGTTGTTGGAGGAGACTGGACCTGCAAGCATTTGTTTCTATGGGATTGTAAATAGGAACTACATCCTCCCTCTGATTCAACATTTCTATCTAGATACTAGAACTTTATTTTTTTTATTTTGATACAAACACTGGGAATGGAGGAGAGATTGACTAGTTATCCTATCTCATTGACTTGGAGGTATTTCCTCCTTTTGACTAGGGTGGATGTGTGCTTTCTCACATTTGATGTGTTTGAGGAGATGCCTTATTGGTGATTCTCCCAAAAGGGAACTGTCAAGGAGACTGAGATGAGTGGTAGCTTCATGGGTCTGATTGAGGTATATATTTGTATAATTATTTCATGCTTAACTTGAGATGTTTATTTTGATTGATATCACCAATCATTGCCTTGTAGTTTTGGGGATGTGAGCAATTTTGTCTTTGTAGGCCTGTTACTCTAAGTGGTCCTAAAGGATATCTACATGCTTATCTACTGACCTATCACAGTTTTTTCTAGACAAAATAGTAGGGTTCCTTACAATTAGTAGAGAGGTAATATGGAAAGGATGAAGTCTAGGGAGGTAGGTGTAACACTTGTTTTTGATACAATATAATTTATATGCATGTGCTTTTAGCTGAATTTATGTTTTGTAGGGAAATTGAGCACAAATATAGGCAACAAAAACAAAAACTTAATTGCTCATTTCCAAGAACAGTAAGATCACGTCAACAGCAATGTATCTAGGAAGGAAAGGTTGTAAGGTTATACCTGGTCCTAGATCAAGTCCAGCAACATTTCCCTTACCATTGTATATGCGCAACTATCATTTAGTTTCTTTTAGATGGTGTTTGTGCAGCTCCTGGTCTTCACCATGGACAACAAACTAGAACAACGTCTGTAGTGGCTCTTACGGTCACACCACAGACTATTCACTGACATTGTCCTCTAGTGGAAGATGACGACCTCCCACCTCTACAGTAGTCCACGCAGACCATCGAGAACTCCACGTTCGCTACCAGAGCTAATAGGAATGAGTTGTCCCCTTCTATCAGCATACTAGTCACTGACATGCTCTCCTACAATTGATCCTCAATTGTTCTCTCCCTTGCTATCCCTCCCTTTGACGGGTAGGACTTGCTTGGTCTCTCTATTGGTTACCACAACCAGAGAGGACAACAATTGTCACAGAAATTGATTCTCAATTGTGTGTCTTTGGGAAGCCCCTAGTACCCCTCTATTTATAGTAGAGGCTAGGGTTAGTTTCCCAATCAGTTTGGGAGTAGAAGGGTCCAGAATCTTGAATGTTTTAGAACCTGTGAACTGCGAGACAATCATATCACACTGTGAAATGGTCATCTCATACACGAGACGGTTGTCTCGTTAAGTGAGATGTTCATTTCACATAGTTTCCTATTCTAAATTAAATTGGCAATTCGAATCTAATTAATGCACAACATGAATTCAACACTAATCCTTGATGCAATCAAATTTCCCAATGAACCAAGCATCTCGCTCTGCGAGCCAGTCGTCTCATGACCACAAAATGGTTGTCTTGATCACATGAAATGGTCATCTCATGACCATCATGCGAGACATTCATCTCACTCACAAGAGAAGGTCGTCTACGTGCCCCAATTCTGACAAAACTCATCCAATTAAACTTGTAATCAACCTGATACTCCAAACAATCAATCCAACATTTGAACTTGGTGATTCTGAGTCTAGTCAATTGATACATTATTTAATTGAATACCTAAACACCTTTAGCATTCAATATAAAAATCATTCATGAATATACTCCTTTAATCTAGGTGTATCCTATGTGTGTGACCCTATAGGTCAATAATTACATTGGCAGTGTATGTCCATAACAACTTATGACATCACAAGCAAAGAGTAGTGCCTAGTCACACATCATTTCTACCCAAGTAATTTGGAATGTTGGAGAACAACTTCAACCTATAATCTATGATTAGTGTTACTATGATTGTATAGTTCCTTTGTCTCTGATATCTGGATTGAACTCGAGGCATGGAATCATCATCCTCTTCAACGTTCAATCCATGTTCCTTGAACTAGAGCAGACCATTTGAGATGCATATGAAGTCACATATCACATGTTGAAACACATCAGTACAGCCGTACATTTCTCAATCTTGCTTATCAAGAGGACTTACATATCAAACTCCTATAAGAGGAACATATCCCATCTACATCACTCACACGCAATCCACTTGTGTCAAAGCTACCCAATCATCACCTTTATGGAAACCTGTATTCTAAGATTACATTTGATGATGTCAAAGTATACCCAATGAGATGTGATAAGTGTAGTGATTTTAGGTCTAAGAACCACAATCACCAATATCACTATGAGAGTTGATTCTAACTACCATTCCCTAATCTCCATGTATCACTCTCATGGAGGGTCTATTCGATACAATGTTCTCTAACATGTACCTTAGTGAGTGACTTGATATCATATATCATGACTAATGAGATTCTATCATCAGTCAACACACACTCTAGCCTTATGTATTACTATTATCTATTTTACTTCCATAATAATATTCGACTAGGGACATAGCAAGAATGTATGTACTCTTATCATACATATGATCTTATTGTTCATGTCCTCAACATGAAGACATATGTCATCGACTAACATCATTCTCTAGACATCTACTTATGTCAGTCTCATCATCTCATGACTGAGACAAACATAATAGATTGAATTACCTTTATTATTATCAAATTAGATATCTAATGCCACATCCCAATTATCATATGATTGTATTTCTAGGCATACATACCAACAAACTCCCACTTGTACTTAGAAAATTTCACCCACAAATCATATTCTAAGTGGTCTTAACATGTCCATCATGTTTATGAAGCGCAAGTGCTTCTATAGCAGGTTTAGCAATGTTTTCTTCAAGTAGGTATATTGAAACTTTTCATATTTCTTCGTTGTATGTCTACTCGTATGAAATGGAAGTGTTGTAGTATGCTATCTGACATTCCCAGCCCAACCAGTAGCTCTATTATTGTCATAATATCTCTACTGTGTCATTAATGGTTTGGAACCTCGCACAAGTTCACCCATATGAACTTTTTTATCCATACAATATCCTATGCTATTCTCATAACACATAGACACTCAACTTATTTTGTAGATATAAACAATTGTCATTAGCTCAGGACATTTTCTAGCTTACAATTCTCATTTTAAGGTCAAACATAAATTTAGATTGCAATCGTTTCTTCAGTTTGGAAGCTTGCATCAGTGTAACCCTTTACACCCAACTCTTCCTTATTACCATAACCAAGGAACCAATCCTTTAAGTGCTTCATAAGCATCTAAGGATGTTTTCTTTATGGTAGTCCAGTGAATCTTACTAACATCTAACATATATGTTCTTATCATGTCCAATGCATATAAGATTGCTAGGTGTATATATATATATATATATATATATACATATATATATTTGATGACCGAGAGAACCCATCCCGGGCAAATCCGACATGGTAAACTCTCGAGGCATGATAGGGTGTGGTTCGGTCACCCCCCTCCCACACCTAATCAACATGAATTGTCGTTTGCAAAGTACCTTCGGTGAGGTTTGAACCTGGGTCCTTCATTAGGACTTATCGAGCTCTTACCACCCGAGCTACTATGGTCGGACTATATATATATATATATATATATATATATATATATATATATATATATATATATATATATATATATATATATATATATATATATATATATATATATATATGGGGATTTATTCGTTACCTGGGCGAGTAGCCTGATTTTTTGCTACCCGCACATCCAAAAGTGTAACTATATGGTACACAAAAGTAACTCTAAGATCAAAAGAGTAACTGTATTGATAAAAGAGTAACTATATGACTAAAAAAGTAACTACGCAGAAAATATATAGTCAGTAAATATATGGACACATTTTTTATTTTGATGGGGCAAATGATATTATTTTTGGATGAAAGTTTTTGGGGAGCTAGATAAAATGCTCCTCTACAATTGCAAATTTTTAAAAAAAGTGATAGGAAGGGTGCGCGGGTAGCTACCCACACGGGTATTAAAGATGAGCTATATATATATATATATATATATATATATATATATATATATATATATATATATATATATATATATATATATATATATATATATATATATATGGTCGGGTATATATATATATATATATTATCATCATGTCCAATACATATGATATGACTATACATCCTCTAATCATGTCCAATACATACGAGACTACTGGATATGTAATGCCTGAGCCCAGCGCCCAAGGCTCTAGTAGGGTTTTAGGAATGATGACTGGCCCTACAGACCACCACTAGTCTTAACTGCATGATTTATCCTCACTCACACCTAAGTGGGGGTCAACTTCTCGATTGGTCACCCATCCTAATACTACTCCAAGATCAACACACCTAACTGGTGAGTTCTTTAGTGATGGGATCTCATAAAAGGAGGTGCACCTTGGTGATATGGATAGTCTAATCATTCCTTTCAAGATCTTGTTATTTGATGCCTCAAATCCTAGGACATTACAATATCCCCCACTTAGACTCTTGACATCCTCATCAAGGCCCAACCATATGGTATCATAATCTTTTCCCCATTTTAGTGTAGACCCAAATGACCCATGTATACCCATCTCCCAACCACGTCTACCAGTGCAAGGGTAACTCCATCAACTCAGATATCCCTTTCCAACATGCCTAGACACTACCAGAACATGGGCGACTCCATCAACTCAGATAGCCCTTTCCAACATGCGTGGACCGCATGGCTCAAAGACTGACATGACATAGGCCATGTGGGCCCCACCTGCTAGAGGCGAATTGGATCTGATATCATTTCTAACACTTGAGCCCACTGCCCTAGGCTCTTGTAGGGCTTTAGGAATGACGAATGGCCCTAAGGACCACCACTAGCCTTAACGGCATGCTTTGTCCTCACTCACGCGTAAGTCAGGGTCAACTTCCCAACTGGTCACAGATGAATGCATATTCATCTCTTATTTTTGCTTCATTTAGAATAATTAATTAGGATTTTTTTGTTAATTTTAGCTAATTAAAAAATAAATAGTACTTTCATCTTCTTGATATACTTTTTCTGAATTCTTATGATATTTTTCTTAATTTTCAGGAATTATCTAAGTAATTAAATCAAGAAAAGAAGAGATGAAGGTAGGAGGCAATTCAGTTTCCCGCAATGCTGACTTAAATGCATACCTTGCACTAAAATTAGCATAACTCTCACATCCTAAGGCGGAATTTAATGTTCAAATATGATTTAGAAAGGGAATGCAAAGGCCTACAGGAAAATCATATTTTCGGGCGCACTTTAAATTCTTTGGACAACGGAAATTCTCTCAAAATTTCTGCTGCGAGAATCTGCATTAAAGAAAGACAATCAAGAGTTTGTTGACTAGATCTGAAAATTTAAAAGGATGGCTCCCTCTCTTTTTCCCTCTCTTTTTTAGATAGCCTACCCCTCCTTCTCCTATAAAAGGAAGAGAACTTCCTCCTCCCAAGGATCATCTTTTGTATCATCTTTTGTACCGGAATTCTGAGCATTTGTTCTCCTATCATTCAAGCAATATAATTTCTTCTTAGTGTTCTTTAATTCTTGCAATAGATCTAGTTGTTCTTCCTTTCTTCTTCTTTCTCTTCCGTGGATTGGAGCAAGGGTTGAAGAGATTGGCCATTTTATTGTCTCTAGCAAAAGGATTGACTCCTAATTTTGGGCTAGACTATGGCCATTTCGCTTCTCCCCTCCGCCTCCATGTTTTCCACAAGCATGTGTGAGTAGACTTCTATCGAGGCAAGGAGAATAACCCCTTAGCCATGTGATGACTTGATTGAAGATTTATATGATTTTTTAGATAAATGGATTTTGATTTGGATCTCGATGATTTTAACGAAGTGATCTCTCATTTTCATCGCTTGTTAATCTTGGCGGATGCGACCGTGGAACCCAAGATTTAGAACAACCAAATTGATTTCATGGGAATTTGGATGAGACCTCGGAAAAGTCCCCATTAGGATGATTGAACTAGGATCCGTGAACGCCAGGACCAATGGGTTCATGGGGAGTTCATCTTTTGTGAATCATTTACAAATGTTTCACATGCCTTCTTTTATCTTTCTTATCATTTCTTTGATCTCGTTTCACATCGACTAGGGTGGTAAAATCCCTTAGCTTCGATATTTCTTTTTCTTGATAGTTAAATTTTATTTCAGCACTTTTATTTTTTTGTTCTTAGTTTTAAACAACCTTCTCATCTGAATTTATTTTCTTATTTTTTGCAATCGGATTGGGATTTCAACTTTTCTTTTCCGCCGTCCCTTGGATCGATACCTATCTATACTAAGTTGACTTGTTTTTCACAACAAGTTGACAACCGGGTTAGAAGGTTAAACTCTAGGACTTTTCCTAGTGATTGTTGTGTGTACAACGACGTGCATCAATTTGGCGCCGTTGCCGGGACGGCACAGTTGTTTTTCAGATCTAGTTGTCTGTATATCTTGTATAATCCTTGTTCATATTCTCTAACTTTCATAACGTTAGTCTTTTTATATTTTCTTTTAGATTTTTATAATTTCTTTTTGCCTTCCGAGCACAATTCCAGAAGTGTATCTCCTCTTTCTGCTGAGTTTCCATTCCAGCAGTACTGCTTTCTAGTTACTTTTTTTTGTAATTTTTGTAATTTCATAATTTCTTAGATTTATAATTTTTAGTTTTGTTTGTAATTTTGACTAATTTTTTATCTCACAATCTTTCTTCTCTCATTCGTTGATTGACATATCTTTCAGGAACCTTTCTTTTCAAATGGAGTGTACATCCCAATATCCCCCACAATGTTATTATTGTGGTTTTTACCACCATGCATCTCTTTCCTGTCCGACTCTACCCCATGATTATAATAGCACCCCTTTTAATTGCAAGCCCGTTCGTCCTGGTGGATACAATGTGAATCCACATTTTTCTGAGAACCATTATGGGGAACCTTGCTATCCATATTCTAATGGGGGATATGATCAACAAAATTTTGTGGTGTGTAACCAACAAAACCTTGGGGGTTATGAACATGTTTATGAAACCCAATGTAATCCTCAACAAGAAGAGAAACTTAAGTCCCTAGAGAATATGGCAGCAAAACTCCTAACTAGCCAAACCTTATTGGCTACCTTAGTAGAAGCCCAAACCCAAAATATAGATTGTTCAAATATGTTTCCTCATGAATTGGTGACACCTTATAATATTGAATCTTCCTACCAAGATGGACGCAATGGAAATTACAATCCACCATCTTCTGGAGATTATTATGAGGAGCAATGCCACCCAAAACAATATGAGGAGTACTATGGCCAAGGACACTATGGTGAGTGTGGCGAGGATGACCAAAATTTTGGGGTGTATAAATCCTATGGTGAAATGAAAATTGATCTTGAACTAGAAGAGAGACTTAAGGACCTAGAAAAGAGGGTAGCAGAAGCACAAGTAAAACTTGAATCCAGTCAAGCCATGTTAGCTACCTTTCTAGAGGATCAGTCACAAACTCCCCCTATAGAGCTTGAGCAACCCAAGATGGTTCTTCCTGACAATGACGATGATGATCCTTATTTTGTGTCATATATGTCAGATCCTGAAGAAATAGAACAAACCATAGAGACATATTTTGTGTTTGATGAGGACGTTGGTATCCCTATCTTTCCTTTACAGACTCTATTACTTGAATATGAAATGTTAAAGCAGGAGAGTCATTCTAAAGATCCAACAACTCCTCCCATCCTCAACATAAATCTGAATGATACCATAGACCAATACCCTTCTTTTGAGTCTATTTTGGATAATGAGAATGTAACCCCCTTTATGATTCTTCCTGAGCCGTCACAACCAATTTTCATCCCACACATGGCTGATCTAGAAGGGGAGATACCACCGTTGGAAGAAGCTCACACAACCCATTCTATTGTTTGTAAGGAAGTCGTCCTCATCCCTCCTGAATCCTCGGGGACCCCTTGTACAAAAGAATTAGAGCCATATGTTATATCAACAATGAAACTTACCAAACTCAATGTTGATGACATTATTTTTTAGGAGAAGCAAAACAATTTTGTAAATAATTTGAAATCTTTTTCATCAACATCAATTCTCCCATATACAGGTCATCATGATGGTGGAAAACCTGAACCAGATCCTCCACCCAACTCATTTCATCCTGCTCTACTAGAATCACTAGTCGGGTACCCACCAACCTCCCCAAATCCACATCCATCTTCAACACTTCCCCTTCTATTGATGGAAGATCTTTGGATCCTATTAGAGGTAATGCGAGGTGAAAGAAAATACGAGCACCCCACTGAGCTTCTACAATTACCCTATCATAGGGTACACTATGAGGTTCCTCAGATAAAGGTCCCAGCCCTCATCGACATTCCCTTCAGATGGACATATTTTGAGCTACCAAGACCTCCTGGTGAACCCAACAAATTTCTTCCCTCCATCTCGGGTTTGGGTTTTTCTCGGGACGAGCAAAAATCTAAGTCCGGGGTGGAGGTGGGTGGTATGATTCTATTCCACCCCCTTATCTTTTTATTCTTGCATTATTTCTACTTTTTTTTATTTTGCATATAGTGTCTTTGTTTATGGCCATTATCTAGTCGTCCATATTTTTATTTCTTTTGTTGCAAAATGGCCTTTATCTAGTCGGCCTTGATATGATCATTTGTCAAAATACTCCCCTTAATGATGTAACTATCTTGCAACTAAAATTTTGAAACTTTCATGCCTAGAAATCCTCCTGTCACTTAGGACCTCAAATAATAATCACTCCTTGGAAAAGATGGCAAGCCATAGAGGACTGATAGGATTCAAGAGTGATGCTTTCTTATCATGTACAACTTGTATAAATTTTCTTGATTTTTCGCATGATTCGGTAATAGTTGAACCAATGCATGGTACTCCTAAAAAAAGATGAAAAAAAAAGTTGCACAAGAACAACCTCTTCTACTCTTCTTCTACCACTTCCAAATCTTTCCATTCGTCAAAAAGAAAAAAAAAGCCAATAATGCCCAAAAGGCTAAGTTTGGGGTGGCACCCCTTCCCCCTCTTTCTCTTCTTCCATACCCACGCAATTGGGTGTATCACCAAAAATCAAAGAAAAAAATGTGGTCAATGTAACTGCATGTCCACTAAATAAAAAGGTCTCGAGTCGAATAGAGGAGAGACTGTCCTTCTTCCATACCTCCTTCACTCCAATTTTCTACCCAGGGGAAAACTACAAAAACTCCAACCATCCAAATCAGCCATGTTCTTGTGTAAAACTTAAAAAAAAATTGGAGTACCAAATGCAAAGGTGAAATGAAAATCTGTTTTATTGCAGGTCTTGAATAAATGCAAGTTTGTGAACTAGGAAATATAAAAGTCACTTTTTGTGAATTCAGGAAGTCAGGGTCGCTTGGCCATATTTTGGTGGAAGGAAACCTGTGATTGTTAGGAGAGTGAGGAGGGATAGGTTGAGAGTATGTCTTGAAAGTATTTTTTGATTTTAATGTTGCTCGGGACGAACAAAGTTTAAGTTTGGGGTATTTTGATGAATGCATATTCATCTCTTATTTTTTCTTCATTTAGAATAATTAATTAGGATTTTTTTTTTAATTTTAGCTAATTCAAAAATAAATAGTACTTTCATCTTCTTGATATACTTTTTCTGAATTCTTATGATATTTTTCTTAATTTTCAGGAATTATCTAAGTAATTAAATCAAGAAAAAAAGAGATGAAGGTAGGAGACAATTCAGTTTCCCGCAATGCTGACTTAAATGCATACCTTGCACCAAAATTAGCATAACTCTCACATACTAAGGCGAAATTTAATGTTCAAATATGTTTTGGAAAGGAAATTCAAAGGCCTACAGGAAAATCATATTTTTGGGCGCACTTTAAATTCTCTGGACAACAGAAATTCTCTCGAAATTGCTGCTGCGAGAATCTGCATTAAAGAAAGACAATCAAGAGTTTGTTGACTAGATCTGAAAATTTAAAAGGATGGCTCCCTCTCTTTTTCCCCCTCTTTTTTAGATAGCCTACCCCTTCTCCTATAAAAGGAAGAGCACTTCCTCCTCCCAAGGATCATCTTTTGTATCATCTTTTGTACCGGAATTCTGAGCATTTGTTCTCCTATCATTCAAGCAATATAATTTCTTCTTAGTGTTCTTTAATTCTTGCAATAGATCTAGTTGTTCTTCCTTTCTTATTCTTTCTCTTCCGTGAATTGGAGCAAGGGTTGAAGAGATTGGCCATTTTATTGTCTATAGAAAAAGGATTGACTCCTAATTTTGGGCTAGACTATGGCCATTTCGCTTCTCCCCTCCGCCTCCATATTTTCCACAAGCATGTGTGAGTAGACTTCTATCGAGGCAAGGAGAATAACCCCTTAGCCATGTGATGACTAGATTGAAGATTTATATGATTTTTTAGATAAATGGATTTTGATTTGGATCTCGACGATTTTAACGAAGTGATCTCTCGTTTTCATCGCTTGTTAATCTTGGCGGATGCGACCGTGGAACCCAAGATTTAGAACAACCAAATTGATTTAATGGGAATTTGGACGAGACCTCGGAAAAGTCCCCATTAGGATGATTGAACTAGGATCTGTGAACGCCAGGACCAATGGGTTCACGGGGAGTTCATCTTTTGTGAATCATTTACAAATGTTTCACATGCCTTCTTTTATCTTTCTTATCATTTCTTTGATCTCGTTTCACATCGACTAGGGTGGTAAAATCCCTTAGCTTCGATATTTGTTTTTCTTGATAGTTAAATTTTATTTCAGAACTTTTATTTTTTTGTTCTTAGTTTTAAACAACCTTCTCATCTGAATTTATTTTCTTATATTTTGCAATCGTATTTGGATTTCAACTTTTCTTTTCCGCCGTCCCTTGGATCGATACCTATCTATACTAAGTTGACTTGTTGTTCACAACAAGTTGACAACCGGGTTAGAAGGTTAAACTCTAGGACTTTTCCTAGTGATTGTTGCGTGTACAACGACGCGCATCAGTAACACATCTTAATACTACTCCAATATGTGCACACTTAATTATGGCGTTCTTTAGTGATTGTATCTTGAAAAAGGAGGTGCACCTTTGTGATATGGGTAGTCCAATCATTCCTTTTGATATCTTTTTATCTGAGGCCTCAAATCTTGGGACGTTGCAATCTCCCCTACTTAGATTCGTGATGTCCTCATCAAGGTCAACTATATGGCCTCGTAATGTATCCCCATTTCAGTGCAGAACCAAATGTCCCATGTACATCAAGCTCCTAACCATGACTACCAGTGCAAGGGTGGCTCCATCAACTATGATTGCCCTTTCAAACATGCCTAAACTACACAGATCAAAGATTAGCATGCCACAGACCCAAGTGGGCCTACCTACTGGAGGGGAATTTGCTCTGATACCATTTGTAACACTTGAGCCTACTACCTAAGGCTCTAGAAGGGTTTCAGGAATGACGACTGGCCCTATGAACCACCACTAGCCTTAACTACGTCCTTTGTCCTCACTCACATGCAAGTCGGGTTCAATTTCCTGACTGGTCATCCATCCAAGTACTACTCGAAGATAAGCACGCTTAACGATGGAGTTCTTTAGTGATGGGCTCCCATAAAAGGAGGTGCACCTTGGTGATATGGGTAGTCCAATCATTCCTTTTAAGATATTTTTATCTGAGTTCTCAAACCCGGGACATTACAAGATATCTTCTCGTCATGTCCAATACATACAAGACAACATGATAAGTACATGGCATTGCATTAATAGATCCAATTGTGAATGCATGGGACATCCATCCATGTGTTCCTATTCTTCACAAGAACTGGGACACTAGGCTCCTAAGAGACTAGCTCCATGTATCATGGATACATTTTATCTCAATGAGTCTTGCATGGTGAACCCTTTCAACATCTTGCCAATCTATGTTCTCTTTCTTAGGTCAAGAAGCTTTCCAGATCTATCTCTATAGATCTCAATCCCTATCACATAGGATGCTTCATCTAAACCCTTCAGAGAAGGTATTTTCCTTGCCAGATTTTAACGTATGTAGGATAAGGACATTATACCCCATCATTATGTGGACTATTAATATGCTCCCACTAAATCTTTTCTAATCACAAATTTCATCTTCATTCTGACTTAAGTCAAACCCTTTGATTGTCTTATCAAATAGCAGACTCCAGCTCTAAGATTCTTGCTTTAATCCACATATTGACCTTTGTATCTTATAGACTTTATTTGCATTAATGGATTTATAAAACCTCTAGGTTGTGTCACATACACATCCTCTTAATTATTCCAATTAAAAAATGCACTTTTAACATCCATATGCCAAATCTCACATTCATATTAAGCTACAAAAGCAAGCAAGATCCAGATGGATCTAACCATGATAACTGGTGAAAGACTTCATCATGTTCAACAAATTGAACTAGTTTGAAACTCTTTGCAACCAACCTACCCTTCCATGTTGGTCTTCTTATAGAGACCCGAATTTACCCAATGGGTTTTACCCCTTCAGTTGGATCCATTGAGGTCATACCTTATTGGTTTACATGGAGTCCATCATTGATCTCATGGCCTCAAGCCATTTCTCATATTCTAGTCCCACAATAACTTCTAAGTAGTGTGTTGACTCATCTCTATGATCAACTCACTGCCCTTTCAGTAGTTATAAGATATCATAATCTTTAAACTCAAGGCTTGTTGTACTAGAATGTGTGTTATACAAGGAACTTGAGATTCCACACCAACATGTGATTTTCCTTTGTTACAACCCCAATTTTTTGGGCTTATATGGTTTGAAATTCTATTTCTCCAATAAAGTGTATGCTTATGAGAATTGTATGATTTAAGTATGTTGTGTAGATTTCTTTGTTAATAACTCTTTTACATGAATTGTTCACGGGCCTTATTGAGTAATAAGCCCAATATGTTTAAAAGGGAATAATGATTAAAAGAAATCTAATAATAAGAGAAATTGAGTTAATGCTAAAAATAATGTGTAATTCTCTAAAAGATTATGTGTTTGATCATAATAGAGTGGCTTTTAGATCCACATGGGTTTTTGTGATAAAATGAATCCAAATAAATAAATAAAAGTCAAAGAGTGAGAAAATATGAATAAACTATGCTTTAATGAATAATAACTTGCATGTTAAGTAAATACCTTTACCAATTTGAGTTTGGGACTCAAAGTTGGTACATGAGTAGATAATGCTAATACAAGGTTTCCCCTAAAATTTTGATAAAAAAGGATAAACGACAAGAGATTTATGGTTTTTGCAAGTTTTCCTAATGTGATAAGATAATCGATCAATTGTATTAAATGTCACAATATTCATTAGATTCTCATTTTAAAAGAACATAGGTGACGTGGACCATTGATCTGACATCAAATGATGTTGGTTTAATCCTCATCTTAATTGTAAACAAAAACTATGACCAGTTTAGGTGGATTTCCAAGTCAATTTATTCGCGATCGAGAGGGAGAGAGGAGTTGGGATTGGTTCCAACATCTTCAAGAGGTTCTGAGGATCCTATCCATGCTGGGATCGGTGGCCTTTCATGGAGGGAATATGATTTCCCCAAATCAGGAGAACCCCCAAGACCCTGTCCTAAAATAGGGGCTATACATACTCTATGAAGACCCAAATCATCTTGGTTAGGTCAGAGAGAGCGCATGAGCTTTTTGGTGCTTTCAATTGCGCCAAAGAGTGTGATCTTCGCCTTAGTCTAGTAGCTTCTTCGTGCCAGAGAAGAGAAACTTCGTTCTGATGACTACATGGAGCCACAAAGCGATCAAGAGGTTCTTCAAGTTTGGGAGGCTGAGGCTGAGGTGAATCCATCATTTCCTTGCGCCAAGGAGCAGTGTAGCGTGAAGTCAACACTTGAGTTGATTGTCGTCTCGTAGAAGAAGGGAGACATGAGGTTGAAGACGACATCACGTGAAAGGACCCACCTGTCCTCGAGGGTACACTGTAAAGTTAAGGGTAATATCCTCTTTTCATTATGTTTTTGTATAGTTGAGCACTCGTCCATGTGTGGTGGTCTGTACCAAATTAGCAAGGGCTGATTAACCGGCCTAGACCAGGTGGCAGACTCGTATTGGCCAATAAAAGATTAATTAGCAAAAATTGTAAGTAATTATAGGTAAATCAGATGAAGAAGAATTATATATGAAAGTTGATTAGAAAACTATGTAGATTGCAATAAAAATAATATTGAAGCCTAGATCTGCTTGCAATATGAAAAGTATATAAAGTTGTCACCTTTAATGAATTTATGAATAAGAAACCCTAATTTTGATATTAATGAGTTTTAGTAAAGTGCTATGGATGTTTTAAGTTGATATTAACATGTTTATAATATGAAGGAAGCTTTAGATCTAAAAATATGAACCTTATGCATGATTGGCCTAATTTAGGGTTTCACAAGTATGAATTGCAATAATGGGCTTAGAAACCCTAATCTAGGTGTTTAATGACTTTTAATGAGTTTTATTTCAAAAACCAATGTATGAGATAGTTTGAATGATCCTAATCATGCTCAGGATAAAGAGGTTTTAATGTGAATAATTGAGTAATTAGGTTTTTGTACATAGAAAAGTTGTTTAGGGTTTGTTGGCCTAAAAAGGCAAAGCTTGAGAAATAGATCTAAGAAACCTAAGGAAACCCTAACTCAACCTATAAGCCCTAGAAGGGATTCCCAATTCAATAAAAGAGTCTAAGATCAGTATGTAATGATTAGGTGTACATGTTTTTTAGGATTCTGTTGTGCTTGTGTGATTGGCTTGATTGATTGCTTGGATTACCTGATTGGATCAGATTGTGCTTATTTTCTGTGAGATCTCCAAATCAAGTATGTGGTTATTTATGATTATTCGCTTTAGTTTCTGGTGTTTTCCAATGTTTCATCGATTGCATGGAAATAACTATTTGGATGACTTTATTTCTGCAATCTTTAAAGTGAATATGATTATCACAATTTAAGTATACATATTACTTGCCTGAACCTAGAGACATGTTTAGACGAGAAGACAACACAGTTTGAGAAGTTGCACCAAGGTTCTATGACTACCGACGAGTATGAGGTGAAGTTTACAGAGCTTTTGAGGTTTTGTCCTCATATGGAGGCAGAGAAGGAGAGGATTCATAGGTTGGAGAAGGGTCTGAGTTAAGAGTTATTTATGATAACATCTTCCTTGGAGAACATAAGTGTTCTATACCTTTATGGAGTATGTGAGGAGGACTAAGAGGTCTTCTCCTAAGAAGCGTGAAGTCATTGCTAGGAAGAGTCTATTATAGTCCCAAGACAATCTCCTGGTGGCTTTAAGAAGATGAGGTTCTCATCACTAATATAGCCATTGCTTGTTTTCATCCATGACCCCTACCAAATGGCCCAGAAGATCCTTCTTGTGATGCATGCCCACATCTTCTACTACCACCAATGTTGTACTACTATTTTTGTTGCAAACCATGCTAATTTTTCCTCAGTTGTTGAGTCACTTTCTAATCCTTCATAGGGAAAGACCACCTCAGATGACCCAGTAGTCCACACCTTAGATAAGTCATTGACTCATACTATGGCCTAGATGGCCTTGTCACTAAAACTGATGTTGCACTGCTGTGACCTCTACCATTACTCGAGGATCGCTGTGATGGTACTCCTAATCTTGGCTCAAACAAAGTTGATCTCTAATGATAGTGGCTCATGACCAGTAACTGTATAGTTTGGGTATAAACCCATGTTGTACGTTTTTAGTAAGTTAATAGATGCTCGATTTCAAAGAAATGACAATGACATGAAAGGGTTCAATGGAAACCTAGTTTCACACTCTCGGTCATATTTAATGTGAATTTATTAATAATTATATGAATCGACACATTTCTTAAGGATATCATAAGAAATTCTCAGTTATTATCAATAATTTATGTCATGATAAGTAATTAACTTTTAATTCAGTTAAGTGATGCACAACTCAAGATTAGGGTTGATGTGCATGTTTTTCTAGGAATTTTAGATAATTTACAAGTGCTACTGATGATTTCTCATATGTTGAGTAATCAACCCTTATCAGTATATTGAGATGTTTAATTCCATGATTTCAATATGTATGTGCCAAGTTGACAAGTATTCTATTTATTTAAATCTGCCTGCAAGTACAGTATGTTGATTTCTCAGTAAATTACCGTGTTTGAGGATATTGCGTTGCCAAGTTAGAAATGATATACATGTTATATTTATAAGTTTCAGATAAATAGACTCGGTACCATACAGATACCAAAGACAATAATAAGTAAGAGAGAGATGCAATGTAGTAAGAGCTTTTCTAGAATAATAAAATAATAGATTTCAGGGCCTGACACTGTAGAATCCCTATGAGAGGTATGTGCCTTAGGGATGAAACGACCTACCCTGGCAGTGTGTCCAGTATATGGGGGTCAGAACGCACCCACAAAGCGTGCGGGGAGACGAAGCACTTGAGGAAGTCTCCTAAGAGAAGATAGGTTACCCAACATGAACCGGAAGTCCCGGTGGTAACCCAGAGGTACCCACAGAGCGTACCAAGATGAGGCCCACAGAGCGTCTCAGACTCTCCGCCTGTGTGCTCAGGTTAGACGAGGAGTCCAATTTATAGAACCATAGGAGTGTCGAGGCCAGAGAGCCAGTTTTTCTATTGCAAACTATGAGAGAAGTCAGACTTAGCTATCTTGGGGTGTCAGCTAAGTCTTGTACGGTGGGATCGTAGTTTGCTATGAGTCTTCATATGTAGAGTACACTGCATATGATCAGGGGATAAGATAAAATATGTTCATATAGGTTCATAGAGTTTATATAAGTTAAAGAGTTAAGAAATATTTGAGTTATTTTCATAGCAGTTGTCCTTTAAATGAAATTTTAGTATTCTCTATTGCTTAATCGTATCTATAGTTTTGCAGCAGTTGTTATCTTAATGAAATGTTGGCATCTCCTATCATTTAAATTAAAATGCTTAGATCTACTCAGTATAGTATTATCTTGTATTTTATTCCAATTAATAATCATAAAATGAGTTATCTGTGATGGTTGGATGAAATTATATTCACTGAGCCAGTAGCTCACCAACCTATTGAAACATTTTTCAGGTCAGCGTCAGCATGAGGAAGTTGAAGGATTGTATCACCCAAGTTCTTAGAAGGTAGTTTGCAGTTAGTTAGAGGTCTCTAAGTCCTTTCCCCTTGATACTTGGGCATGTGGTATGGTAGAGAGAGAATGAAATGTAATATGTAGTTTAGTTTTCAATTAACTGTTGCACTTTATATTATGCATATAAGATGTAATTTGTTGTTTAAACTCTAAGGTATCTTTCAAGATTTAGAAACAGTAAGTTTGTTTCTGCAAGTTTAAGTAAGATTTCACTATTGTCCAAATTATGAGATTCTCCTTTAGGTAAATTTTAAGTGATTAAGAAAAGAAAAAGTTAAGGGTGGTTTACCGAGGGTGACTCTCCGGTCTCCGGGGTCATTGGAGATGGCACGGGGAACGGGGTGTCATAAATAATTTTGGTATCAGATCATAGGTTAACTACGTAGTTACTCTAAGTCAAGGTCAGGGGACGATAAGAGACCAATAGGATTTGGACTTAGGTTTCTTCCTTCTAACTGCAATTTTCTAATAGGAAGTATTATGCTATACTATTGCAGATGGCAGGAAGAGGGCATGGTCATGAAGACCAAGCCGACAGCCACATTGGACCTGATCCCCAGGAGATGGGTCCAGGTGGTGGAAATGATGTGGATGAGGCATTAAGGATGTACATGATGTTTCTTGAGACCAAGGAAAAGTATAAGATGGAGAGGTGATCTTCTACCTCAAGCAGCAAGGAGCTAATGAGATCCTATGAGATAGTTCAGAAGCTTGGGGTACTGAGTTCAATGGAACTATGGACCCTGCAGTGGCAGATGAATGGCTGAGACAGTTAGAGAAAGTGTTCCATCGGATGGAGCTGTCTGAGGAAAGACAAATCAATCACGCAGTTTATCTACTTAAAGGTGATGCAGAGCTCTAGTGGCGTGGAGTGGAAGATAAAAGGAAGGACACAATATTGACTTGGAAGGATTTCGTTGATGAATTCCATTTTAAGTACTACCCACCTACCTTCTTGAGTGAGAAGATAAGACAACTGTAGATATCAGACAAGGAAGTATGACAATTGGTGAATACGAGGCATATTTCACAAGGTTGGCAAATTTCTATCCGCAACTTGTTCCTGATAATGTAGAAAAGTACAGAAGATTTCAAGAAGGATTAAGGTTAGAGATTAGACACACCATTTCAGCCATTGGTCGAAGAGATAGAGAAAACTTTGGGGAATTTGTGGAAGCTACGAGACGTGCAGAAGAGTTAGTTAATGCTGATAAGCAATCTGATAGTAAGAAAAGATCTGGAGACTTTATTAGAAGGGGACAAGGCAGTGGTGGATGTAGAGGAGGTGGTAGTTTCTTTTCAAAGATAGGATGAGGACTTGGCTGTTTTGGTAGATAAGGATCTAGTTTTTCATCAAGTGGAGGAAGACCTAACTCCACTAGATGGAATACACAGTCTACATGGACACCTCCAACTAGGTCTTCAAGATCTTCAATGTTAGTGACAGGTCCACCGAGGCGAGTGACTCAAGCATGTGATATCTGTGGAAGACCACACTCAGGACAGTGTTGGGGAATAGAGTTTCAAGGATGTCATCAGTGCGGACAGATGGGACATATCAAGAGGAATTGCCCCCAGCTACAACAGTCAGCATCACAGGGTTCCCAGTCACAGTACCAGAATGTTCCGAGACATGCTCTAGCTGGAGGACCAAGTTCCTCTGTAGCTTCAGGTTCCCGAGGTGGTGCAGCACCTAGTGCTAGGGAAGTATAATGAGGACATCATGGGAAAGGAAGAGCTTCAGGATGCTTCTTCTTTTTGACACCTCAAGAAGGTATTGTTTCTTCCCAAGTGATTACAGGAGAAATGCTTTTCTTTAACAACATTTCAGTTATAGTCTTGATAGATCTGGGTTCTACTCACTCGTTTATATAATGTTCTTTAGCTTGTGAGCTTAACGTGTTAACCCAGGAGTTACCAGTTGAGTTGTTGTTGAGGGTTCCTTTAGGTGAACCGATAGTGTTGATAAAGTTTTGTCCCAGATGTTTGTTGACCTTTGGTGGTTACACCATTGCGGTTAATATTATACCCCTAGATATTAACTCTTTTCAAGTTATCTTGGGTATGGATTGCTTAGAGATGTATCAAGTTCAACTTGACTGTTGGAAGAAGGAGGCTATCTTTCAACAGGGTGGATTTTCTTGTGTCTATTTTGGAGATAGGAAAGTTTTGCCTACGTGTATCATATCAGCTGTTGTAGCCGATAAGATGTTGCACAAAGGTTGTGAGGCATTCTTGGCACATGTAGTAGATACCAGAGCTGAGAAGAGCACAATTAGTCTATGGGATGTTCCAGTGGTCTATGAGTTCCCAGATGTTTTCCCAGATGAGTTGCCAGGTCTACCTCCTGAAAGAGAGATAGATTTTGAGATCTAGGTGTTGCCAAGTAGTCAACCTATAGCGCTACCAGCCTACAGAATGGCACCTGTAGAGTTGAAGGAACTCAAGATTTAGTTACAGGAATTACTGGATAAGGGTTTCATTTGACCTAGTTCTTCACCATGGGGAGCTCCAATCTTGTTTGTGAAAAAGAAAGATGGTACTATGAGGTTATGTATAAACTACAGACAGTTGAATAAGCTCACCATTAAGAATAGGTATATGTTGCCAAGAATAGATGATTTATTTGATCAGTTGCGTGGAGTGATGATTGTTTCTAAGATAGACTTGAGATCTGGATATCATCAGTTGAGGATAAAGGCTTCAGATATTCCTAAGTCGGCTTTCAGAACAAGATATAGGCATTATGAGTTTTTGGCCATGTCGTTTGGACTGACTAATGCCCCAACAGCTTTCATGGATATGATGAACCGAATTTTCAATCTATTCTTAGATCAGTTCATAGTAGTTTTCATAGATGATATTTTGATCTACTCCAGAGATGATGAGTAGCATGAGCAACATCTAGGGATAGCATTACAGTTGTTGAGACAACACCAGTTATATGCTAAGTTCAATAAGTGTGAGTTCTGGTTAGGTGAGGTGTCTTTTCTTGGACATGTCATCTCAGGAGATGTAGTAAGTGTTGACCCTAAGAAAGTCGAGTCTGTTCTATAGTGGGAGTAGCCTAAGACTCCTACTGAGATCATAAGCTTCTTAGGATTGGCAGGTTACTACAGGAGGTTCATCCAGAACTTCAGTGTTGTAGCATCACCTCTGACATGCTTAACAAGAAAGAATGCACCATTTTTCTAGTCAAACAACTGTGAGAAGAGTTTTTATATCTTGAAGAAGAGGTTGACTACAACACCATTGTTGATCTTGCCCGAGGCAAATAAAGGCTATACAATGTTTTGTGATGCTTCTAGGAGAGGTTTAGGCTGTGTGTTGATGCAGGAAGGCAAAGTAGTAGCTTATGCATCTAGACAGCTTAAGAAGAATGAAGCGAATTACCTGACACATGATTTGGAGTTAGCTGCTATATTTCATGCTCTTAAGGCATGGTGTCACTATCTTTATGGTGAGTCATGCCAGGTGTTTATGAATCATAAGAGTTTGAAATATATTTTCACCCAGAAAGATCTGAATCTTAGACAACAGAGATGGTTAGAATTAATTAAGGATTATGATGTGACAATAGATTATCATCTTAGTAAGGAAAATGTAGTAGCAGATGCCCTCAGCAGGAAGCCAAGTTCAACAGCTGATGCATTCTCTATGGCATGTTTCAAGAGAGACCTGCTAGTAGAAATGTGGAAGTTGAACTTAGACTTAGGGGTGACAAAGTAGAGTGGTTTGATTGCATAGATGCAAGTTAAGCCTACTTTTTATGATCATATCAAGGAACTTCAGTAGAGTGACAGTGAGTTACAACAGATCATGCAGGACATGACAAGAGGAAAAAGACCATAGTTCAGGTTTTCAGAGGATGGTTTGTTGTGTCAGCATGACAGGTTGTGTGTACCTAGAGACAGTGATTTGAAAGAATAGATTCTTGAGGAAGTGCATTCATCGATGTACACTATGCATACAGGCAACACTAAGATGTACATGAATCTCAAGGAGTTGTACTGGTGGTTAGGTATGAATAAATATGTAGCTGAGTATGTGGTTAGATGTAGTGTGTGCCAGCAGGTTAAGGCTGAGCATCAAAACCTGCAGGTACCATGCAATCTCTCCCCATACCAGAGTGGAAGTGGGAACATATCACAATGGATTTTGTGGTAGGGTTGCCTAGGACACCTAGAGGTTGTGACTCGATATGGGTGATTGTGGATAGATTAACTAAGTCTGCTCACTTTGTTCCTGTTAAATCAACCTTTGATGTCCCAAAGTTGGCTAAGATATATGTGGATGAGATAGTCAGGCTGCATGGTATCCCAGTTTCAATAATATCAGATAGAGATCCAAAATTCACCTCTAGGTTTTGGAATCAGTTGCATCGTGCTTTGGGCACAAAGTTAAGGTTTAGTATAGATTTTCACCCGCAGATGGATGGTCAGTCAGAGAGGACCATTCGGACTCTTGAGGATATGCTGAGAGCATGTGTCTTGCCTTTCAGTGGAAGTTGGGAAGAACAATTAAGTCTTATAGAGTTTGCATACAACAATAGTCACCATTCCAGTCTTGGTATGGCCGCATATGAAGCTCTATATGGCAGAAAGTGTAGATCACCTGTATGTTAGTACGAGGTGGGTGAAAAAGAGATTCTTGGACCAGAGATAGTGGATTTGACTACAAAAAAGATTATAGTGATCAGAGAGCAGTTAAAAGCTACACATGATAGGCAGAAGAGTTACACTGAGAAGAGACGTAGACCTCTTGAGTTTGAGGTTGGTGATGAAGTGTATCTGAAAGTTTCACCATGGAAAGAAGTGTTGAGGTTTGGCAAGAGAGGCAAACTGATTCCTAGGTTTATGGGCCTATATCCTATCATTGAGAGGATTGGACTTGTAGCCTAAAAATTGGATTTGCCATTCGAGTTGGATAATCTACAGGATGTGTTTCATGTATCGATGCTGAAGAAGTGTTACCCTGGTACAAAGAAGATAGTGGACCCAGAGCCTACACATCTCAGAACATATGTGTCCTATGTTGAAGGACCTATTCAGATAGTTGATCGGAGGATCAAGAAACTCAAGAATTGAGAGATACCATTAGTGAAAGTTCTGTGGAGGAACCACAACCTAGAGGAAGCCACGTGGGAGCTTGAGTCAGAAATGCGTAACAAGTTTCCTTTTCTCTTTTAGGAATTTTGGGATGAAATTCTTATAAGGGAGGGAGATTTTTATGACCCACTCCAAAGCTAACTAGTAAGTTCAATGATCACAACATCATTAAGATGATTAAGTTAAGTAATAAAAGTGCTTAGTTCATCATTTAGTTGATTAAATTTAAGTTAAGTACTCACTGATGCAATTAGTGCTTTGATCAAGTGTTACAATCTAATTAGCATGATTTCGTGCCTTGAGAGAGTAAAGGATTTCACGCTTGAAACTTTGCAAAAGAAATCGTTTGATTTGGACCTATGAGGTAACAATTATGGCATTTATATATTCTTGGACCAATTCTGCAATTTTTCCATTAATTGGCTTATAACCCTTTCCCTTTTATTTTTTTCCCTTATCCCTTTCTTCCCCGACTGAATGACCGCCTAAGTGGCGCCCAACAGGTCGACCGACCTGCAATAGAGCAATGGACCGGGCGACCGATTTAGGGCTTGGTATCCCCATCTCCAATACTGTCCAACCTCCTCCGTCCTCTTTGTCTTCTTTCTCTTCTTCCCTTCCTTTTCCAATCGTGCCCTAGCGGCACCCCTAGCAGCATCATGGCCAACAGAAGCAGTTGCAGCTACAACGCCAGCTAGAGGGTGACTTGGCATGGCCTAGCACCTCAGAAACGCCGCCTTGACTCCGACTTGGTGGTCCATGTCCAAATCCATAGCCAATAGCTGCATTTCGGCACTCTATTAGCAAGGGCAGCGCCCATCAAGCAAGAAGTAGTAGTTGCTTCTTGAAGAAGTGGCTAGGGCGTCATCCCGACGTGAGAAAACACCTCCAATCAACAACATTAATCTCAGACTTGAGGTCTGTGCACAAATATGCATCCCTAGCCTCGATTTAGCACCTAGCCAAGTTTTTCTCCTACCTGAACGTGAGATTTCAGCTGCTTTCTTGTAGCAGGTTCAAACCAGAGCAATTCCAAGGTAGAAGAAGACTCACTGATGCCCGGATACTAGCCTCTGAATGTGTTTCCAGTCGAATTGCGGTCACCTCACCCGCTGTGAGTAGAATTTCACTCACTAAGCACGATTTAACTCCAATAGTTGAATGATTTTGGTTCAATCTGTGTTATGCGCATGTAACAACATTTACCCAGGTGTCGGGCAGTGCCAGCGTCGCTTAAATTTCTAAATTTGCACAAATTTCTTAATTATTCTTGCATGACACTAATTGTTTGATTGATACGTGTGATTTGGATTATTTGAAACTGCATGATTGTTTCAAACCTAATTTGCTCATTTTAAAAGTTGGAATCATTAGCTCACGACCAGTAACGGTATAGTTTGGGTATAAACCCAGGATGTACGTTTTTGGTAAGTTAATATATGCTCGATTTCAAAGAAATTAAAATGACATGAAAGGGTTCAATGGAAACCTAGTTGCACACTCCCGGTCATATTTAATGTGAATTTATTAATAATTATACGAATCGACACATTTCTTAAGGACATCATAAGAAATTCTCAGTTATTATCAATAATATGTGTCATGATAAGTAATTAACTCTTAATTGAGTTAAGTGATGCACAACTCCGGATTAGGGTTGATGTGCACATTTTTCTAGGAATTTCAGATAATTTACAAGTGCTACTGATGATTTCTCATATGTTGAGTAATCAACCCTTATTAGTATATTGAGATGTTTAATTACATGATTTCAGTATGTATGTGCCAAGTTGACAAGTATTCTATTTATTTAAATCTGCCTGCAAGTACAATATGTTGATTTCTCAGTAAATTACCGTGTTTGAGCATATTGTGATGCCAAGTTAGAAATGATATACATGTTGTATTTATAAGTTTCAGATAAATAAACTCGATACCATAGAGATATCAAAGCCAAGAATAAGTAAGAGAGAGATGCAATGTAGAAAGGGCTTTTCTAGAATAATAAAATAATAGATGTAAGGGCCTGGACACCGTAGAATCCCTATGAGAGGTCTGCGCCTTAGGGATGAAATGACCTACCCTGGCGGTGCGTCCAGTATACAGGGGTCGGAATGCACCCACAGAGTGTTCCGGGAGATGAAGCCCTTGAGGAAGTCTCCTAAGAGAAGATAGGTTACCCAACATGAACCGAAAGTCTTGGTGGTAACCCAGAGGTACCCAAAGAGCGTACCAAGATGAGGCCCACAGAGCATCTCAGACTCTCCGCCTGTGTGCTCAGGTTAGAGGAGGAGTACAGTTTACGACACCATAGGAGTGTCAACATCAGAGAGCCAGTTTTCCTGTTCCATACCAGGAGAGAAGTCAGACTTAGCTATCTTGGGGTGTCAGCTAAGTCTTGTACGGTGGGATCGTAGTTCACTACGAGTCTTCATATGTAGAGTACACTGTATATGATCAGGGCATAAGATAAAATATGTTCATATAGGTTCATAGAGTTTCTATAAGTTAAAGAGTTAAGAAATATTTGAGTTAGTTTCATAGCAGTTGTCTTTTAAATGAAATTTTAGTATTCTCTGTTGTTTAATCATATCTACAATTTTTCCGCAGTTGTTATCTTAAGGAAATGTTGGCATCTCCTATCATTTAAATTAAAATTCCTAGATCTGCTCAATATAGTATTAACTTGTATTTTATTCCAATTAATAATCATAAAATGAGTTATCTACGATGGTTGGGTGAAATTATATTCACTGAGCCAGTAGTTCACCAACCTACTGAAACATTTTTCAGGTTAGCGTCAACACAAGGATGTTGAAGGATCGTATCACTAAAGTTCTTAGAAGGTAGTTCACAGTTAGTTAGAGGTCTCTTAGTCCTTTCCCCTTGGTTCTTGGGTATGTGGTATGGTAGAGAGAGAGAGAATGAAATGTAATATGTAGTTTAGTTTTCAATGAACTGTTGCACTTTATATTCCACAAGTAAGATGTAATATGTTGTTTAAACTCTGAGGTATCTTTCAAGATTTAGAAACAGTAAGTTTGTTTCTGCAAGTTTAAGTAAGATTTTAGTATTGTCCAAAAAATGAAAAAGTTAAGGGTGGTTTACCGAGGGTGACTCTCCGGTCTCCGGGGTCATTGGAGATGGCATGGGGAACAGGGTGTCACATAATCCTTTGTATCATGGTATCACTCTTTTGACCATCTCTAATCTTTTTTGTATCTGTGTAGGCTTAACCTGCAACTATGCCAACAATCATTCCAATAGGGAAACCTCGAACTGTACATTCATTTAATGAAGAGACACTAACATGTCCCACTTATGACACACCATTAAGAGTAACTATTCCTTGTCCATAGATGACAAAGAAGATGACTTCCTTCTTAGCTCATCAGCCTCCACATTTGCCTTTCCTATATGGTATTCTATTGTGCAACCATAGTCCTTGATCAGCTCCATTTGTATTCTCTGCCGCATGTCCAACTCCTTCTTTCAGAAGATATACTGAAGGTTCTTGTGGTCGATGAAGATCTGACACTTCTCTCCATATAGATAGTGCCTCCAAATCTTTAGGGCATGAATCACAACTACTAACTCTAGGTCATGTGTCAGGTAGTTCTCCTTATGATTTTAAGCTATCGTGAAGAAAATGACATCACATTCTTGTCCTACATCAACACAGATCCCATTATTCAAAGCGTCAAAAAAGACGATGTAACTTTTCCCTTGTTCTGGCATCACTAACACTAGAGCATAGGTCAACTTCTCCTTCAACAACTGGAAAGAACACTGACAATTATCACCCTAGACAAAAGGAACACCCTTCCTAGTCAACTTTGTTAGGGGTAACATTACAAAACTAAAATTCTTAATGAATCTCCTATAGTGTTCTGCCAAACCTAGGAAACTTCAAACTTCAATTGGCATATGAGGTTGCTCCCACTCCAGCACTGACTCAACCTTCTTCAGATCTACATAAACACACTTAGAAGATATGACATGACCAAATGTCAACCAGGACTAGCACTAGCTGAACTTGGCATACAACCAGTGCTGCCTCAACAACATCAATTCTTGGTGAAGGTATTTCCCATGCTACAGAATGTCCCTGGAGTATATCAAGATATTATCGATAAACACCACCATGAAGTGATCCAGATATGTGTTGAACACTCTCTTCATCAAATCCATAAAAGCTTCCAGTGCATTTTTTTAGCCCAAATGACATAACCACAGACTCATAATGACCATACCTAGTCTGAAAAGTAGTCTTAGGTATGTCATCCACATTGATTGTCAGTTGGTGAGTATCCTAACCTCAAATCTTATCTTTGAGAACATTGTAGCACCTCTAAACTGGTTAAATAGATCATCAATCCTAGACAATGGGTACTTGTTCTTTACAGTAACCTAGTTCAACTGTCAGTACTCTATGAACATGCTTATGGAACCATCCTTCTACTTCACAAACAACACAGTAGCACCCCAAGGGGAAGTGCTTGGTCTGATGAAACCCTTCTCCAACAACTCCTGCAACTATTTCTTCAACTCCTGCATCACAATAGGTGCCATCTTTTAAGGAGCTTGTGTTATGGGTGGTGTTCTAGGACAAGATTGATTTCAAAATCAATCTCTCTAGGAGGTGGAACACCAATAAACTCTTCTAGAAAGACATCCTCAAACTCACACACTACAATTACCTCCTAGATACTAGGACCCTCTCACCTTTGTATTTGCAACATGTGCCAAGAATGGCCCGCATCCCTGTCTCATCTGCTTCTCTTCTATAACAACCAACACCAACCACATAGGAAGAATCTTCCTATCTCCTTGGAAGACCCAAGAGATCTCTCCATCATAGAACATCACCACCTTAAAACTACAGTCCAAAACAAATTTATACTTCTCCAATGTATCCATCCCTAGGATCACATCAAATCCATGCATGTCAAGTGGCATAAGATCCACTTGAATTCTGTGTCTCGTAAAAAAAGAACACAAGATGGATACACCTCTCGCAACTCAGCAGAACCAACATGAGGGATTTCAAGCAAAAGGCTATCATATCTACTACAAATAGGAAGATAACAACTACTTATCACCTCTTTGGTGATAAAATAGTGCACCACAGTTGGGTCAACCAAAATAAATATGAAAGAAGAAGCAGATAATATAGAATGAAAAAGTTCCATCTGACCTGTCATGACCCATAGATTGACCACTCCCTTCTTCTAACTCATAACATAGAATATAGCCATTGCTTGTTTTCATCCATGGCCCCTACCAACTGGCCCAGAAGATCCTTCCTGTGATGCCTGGCCACATCCTCTACCACCGCCAATGTTGTACTACTGCTTTTGTTGCGAACCATGCTAATTTTGTCTCAATTGTTGAGTCACTTTGTCATCCTTCATAGGGAAAGACCACCTCAGATGACCCACTAGTCCACACCTTAGATAAGTCATTGACTCATACTACGGCCTAGATGGACCTGTCACTAAAACTAATGTTGCACTACTGTGACCTCTACCATTACTCGGGGATCGTTGTGATGGTACTCCTGATCTTGGCTCAGAAAAAGTTTATCTCTAATGTGACTATAGTGATGAGAACCTCATGTTCTTAAATCCACGAGGAGATTGTCTTGGGACTATAATAGACTCTTCCTAGCATTGGCTTCACACTTCTTAGGAGAAGACCTCTCAGTCCTCCTCACATACTCCACAAAGGTAGAGAACACTTATGTTCTCCAAGGAAGATGTTATCATAAACAACTCTGAACTTAGACCCTTCTCAAACCTATGAATCCTCTCCTTCTCTACCTACATATGAGGACAAAACCTCAAAAGCTCTATAAACTTCACCTCATACTTGTCGATAGTCATAGAACCTTGGTGCAACTTCTCAAATTGTGTTGTCTTCTCGTCTAAACATGTCTCTAGGAAATAGTGGCTCACGAACGTTTTCTATAACTCTTCCCATCTCACCACAAATCCATGTGTATTCTCTTCCTCTATGGACCACCAATGGCCAACACTGCCCTTCAACAAGTAAATAACATGCTTTACCTTATCCTCTTCTGGGATGTTCAAGATCATAAACACCTACTCAAGCTCTATCAACCACATGTCAGTGTCATCCGGGTCTACTGTACCCACATACTCGATAGCTCCAACATACCCCATCCTCTCAAACGTCTTCCCATAACATTGAGACTCCACAATAAGGATAGATACCGTAGCTTGAGGTATGGGTGACCTACTGACTACATGTATAATTGTCACAATGAGCTATCCAAACATGAATGGGAAAGCGGGATTTTCCATGGCTACAGGGTCAAACTGAGGCATTGCACGCTATTTTGGCCCCACGACATACACTTTGCAATCATGGGTCAGTCTTGTACCTCCACCTCCCAACACGACTAGCTAATCTCCCCAAGTTCTTCACATTCTCCAAATGTATTTGCTCAAACATAACTAACGATCAGATATGTTGGATTACGTAAGAACAAACACAAAACTGAAGTTCTATATCTCTGTAGACTCAACAAACCTAAAGCTATGACACCAACTTAACAGTGATGCCTCATCACGCTTAACGATATTACTCAAAGAAAAACAAATGATCGATCACTAATTACCACATATCTAGAAAAGAGGGTAAATTAAAACTAATTAATCACTAGCAACAAGTTCAAGGATAATTACATAAAGGTCCATCTTCCTGCATAAGATCATATAGCATACCAGGTATTTTACATATTTGTTCAGTGGTTGAGGCCACAACATATATACCAAAGGTATCGTTCCATATATATACATGCCATATATAAACATATACATATTGCCGAAAACTCGAGTCGATGTGCATGTCATCTATAACACATCCCCTACCCGGACCTATGAGTACATGGAGGATTCAACGACATTCTAACTACTAACCAACCTTATTCTCCTACTGCTCTCCAAATTGTTCTTCCTCACCTCCATGACCCAGAAAACATCGCTGATTATCACTTAAAAAGATGTGGTGCCCCACAAGGTGAGACCAATGTCCCATGGAGAGATATAACTCTCAACAATGGTTATTGTTTACAACAGGCTATATTATTAAACAAATTAAGTTGATTAAATAGATAGTATAATAATAAAGATGATTTAACATGATATGTAAAGAAAAAAGTAAAGTATCTTTTCTAAATGGTTGATTTCTCTTCCCACATTATATAAAAAATGAATCATTATAAGTATCAAGGCAAGGTTAACAACCAATGTGAATCATGTTTAACCCTAAATAAATATACTACATGACTGGATTACATCTTTTATTAAGACCTGGGGAGTTTGAGGTATACCACTCAGACTCCAAATGACCACTACTAAGTCAAAATTAGATCTGTACAAGATCTAGGAGATCCTAAATCCTAAGATCTCATCCACCCTCAGTCAATTCTACCACAACGACATATATAGTCAAGCTGCAAAACAACCTAGTCCACCCTTTGTATATAGGTCATGATACTAGTAACCAAGATATGCAACCCTATCATCTGAGGTACAACCACAACTATCCTCAATCACATCATATATACATATGTTTGAGATACAACCCCAGTCATTCTCTTTCCAAGGTATGACCACAACCATCCTCAAAATCCTACATATACTCAACAATATATGACTCCAGGCTTCCCTTCAAGAATACCCATTTCCCCATGTAGCAAGTCCTGACACTGTAATGGTTCTACTTCACTAGGAACTACAAGATTAGGGTTTCACTTGATTAATTAATGTCAGTTGACTCCCTTTTAATTGCATCAATCAAGTTACATGTAAACCCTAAATGATTTCTACAAAAACATGGGTATATAACAACATCAGAAGATATCAAACTATGAGATATATTTCATATCACACCATCACAAGATACCAATCCTTGTTACATCATGAAGAGGATTAATCTTCCATAAGGGCTCAAACCAATGCACAAAGATCATAAAGACCATCACATAATCTCCTGCAAGAACATGATCATCCTTGAACACCTTGAAGAAGGTTCAATGTACTATCACTGTTCTTATGATACATTGGTGTAGCATAATATTACATTACATAAGATATATGTGATCCACTAAGTAATACATTGTGATTACCACCACATTAAGAAAGTATTACTTTGTCATATCATGAAAATAAGCTAAGTATGACTAAACACCATTCTTTGATTACATTGGGGTTAAGTTCAATAAGGTAAGTTGAGTTAATGTTACAAATCATCATTCAATTAAACCCTTGGTCATTGTATGAACCAGACCATCTGATTTGCTGCAACCAAAACTCTTGACTAATACCCATAAGATAAAAAAAACTCATTGACCATAGAGTCAGAAAACTCACCGACCATAGAGTTAGAATACCAATCGACCATAGAGTCAGAAAACTAATCGACCATTGAGTCAGAAAACTCAATCAACCATAGAGTTAGAAAACTAATAAACCATAGTGTCAAAAACAAATGAACCATAGATTCAGAAAACCAATTGAGCAAAGAGTCAGAAAACCAATCGACCATAGAGTTAGACATATGCAAGGTCTAGGATTTCTACCTTCAATGAAGAAACGTACACTAGGTTTAGAGGTACATCAAGAAGGATTATCTACTCAAGATCTACCATCTAACCTCAACCCTATGCGAAGATATAATCTTTCTACATGGAACAACATTTTAGAGCAAGATCATGTACATGCAAGATAAGAGTAAGCAATAAATATAATAAAAGTTATATAACTCACCTCAATGAAGGTGAAGAAAGTCCAATAAGCAAGGTAGCTCAAAGAGAGAGAGAAGGAACCCTAGCTTGAGCACTACACTCATCTAAGCTATCTCCTTCTAAAAGAACAAGCAAACCCGAGGTCAAGGAAGCAAGAAGAAGGTGTTTCTCAACCTCTAGCACAAAGCTTCACTAAGAAAACCCTAGACCTAGCCAAGAAGAAAGAGACAAGATGATAGGGAAGTAAGAAAAATCAAGGAAGAGGGAGACCTTACTTATTTAGGCCAAGAATAAGCTAAGGAAGCTCTTTTAGCTTGAAAAGAGGGTAGATCGGTAACCTAATTGCACATGCATGCAAGATCGATCAAGATTCTTCTATCTTAAGCTTCTTCTTATCCATCGAGAAAGGATACGGGCTCCAAGAAGCAAGGAATATGAAAATAGTGGGGTAGGTGTGTAAAGAACTCATTTGTATGCAAGAAGGGAGGTATATAAGACTTAGGGTGCGAGAGAGAAAGGAAGGGAGAGGTGTCTAGCCATGTTTGCCATGTGTCCAAGGTCAAAAATATCTCGATCATGCAACCAGGTTGACCATATTGTTCATAAATCCAATCGACCACATAAAATCTTGGAAACCAAGTTGTGTCCAAAATCCAATCGACCACATTAAATCTTTGCGACCAAGTTGTGTGAGAAATCCAATCAACCACATAAAATCTTGATGACCAATTTGTGTCAAAAATCCAATTGATCACATAAAAGCTTGGCAACCCAGTTGTGTCAGAAACTCAATTGACCATCAACACTAGATGGCCCCTTGTGTCCCAACATCCAAGGGTCAACCATCGAGTTAGGGCATCTATGAGAGAAAACCCTAATCTCAACACAAGGCTAGATGACACCGCTTAAACAAGGTAACAAGGTGACAAAAGATACAACTACATCAAATATGATATGAAAACTTAGGAAGCACAACATATATGTGACAAATTACAAGTAAAACTCTATATATCAGTAAACTGCATAAAAGCCTAAACTAAACACATATATAGAAAAACTTGCTCAAACAATGTCTAAACTAGAGCAAACTTGAAACTTAGCTTGTCACATGCTATTAAAGCACACATTAAGGATTACTTAAGGTTTTAAGAACCCAATTATGATAAGAAAGAATTTTCAACCATAAAGCAAGGTTAGTGGTCTTACATGAAGAATACAATTATACAAGTTTTCTCATGTACACTAGATAGGATATCCAAAACATACACATGAATACATGCTCACAAGACGCCAAATCCCAAGCTATCTATGAACCTAAAATGTCTGAGAGACAAGGGGATCAACACAAAAGGTGTAAATTACAAGAAAGAAAGACACACACACACATATATATACATACATATATATATATATATAATTTGAAATTTTTTTGCAAGTAAATGAACAAGAATAAATGATTTAATTACTTAGAAATGGTACTAATGTTTTATGCCATTTTATTCCAATTATACCATCTATATCATGTATCATAAGGCATTTGACCAGATTCTCATTGGAAAGGGTTGTGAGGGTTCTTAAGGCTCAATGCCATTATATAACCCAATTTATCGACATGGCCAGCCTTATCATGAAAACTAAAGCAGGATGCCTAACATTTTTTCTTTACCTCGAGATTACAGGAAGACGCACAAAGTTTACATAATGGAGTTCTATATTATTTGTTCAAGTTATAAAATCAATGAGACAAAGAATCATGTACAATGCTACAATACTACATGGCAATATGTCCAGGTAAACAAACATACATACATGTCATTTGCAAGCAAGAAAACCATAGTCATATAATTATTAAATCTTGTACCTGATTTAGAGATTCATAACCTATCCTTGTCCATCTAGATCACAAGCAATCAACTTATTAAGATAACATTGTATACATGTATTGGATTCTCATATTAACCCTAACTAGCTACATTTTTAGGGTTTTAGACAAGTTAGGTTTCAGGTAGGTCAATTACTCACTTGATGATTCAAGGTGTAGTTCAAGTCTCATTTCATTTCTATGTTACATCTATTTTATAAGAATATTTCATGGTCTAAGTCACTTACTAGTATTTAAGGTCAATGTATTTATTAAAGAGAAACTAAGGTCATGGTTTTTCAAGTGATGTGATATACACAATATAAGTCATTTATATCAACAAGTTTAGCACATAATAAACATATTGAAATATAGGTGGATGCCCCCTTGAGTCATACATAATAATCCAATATTATTATCAACATATTAAACATACATGTTATTATGCATTGTTCATAATTATAAGGGGTCAACATAGGAATTTTGTGAGACATCCACATTAAGGTGATCATGAGGAAGGATGTTTCCTTATTTGGAAGTAAAAGGGAAAGATACTTGAATCAAGTTTTAGGTATATGAGATATAAGAAATCCATGAGTATCACACTAGGTCATCACTGGTGGAGCTAGGGTCACATACATCAATGTTTCACCAAGGGAATTGGCCTTAGTCATTAATGTCACAAGACATTAAAAGACTACTTATTCCAATTATATAAATGGGTTGGATTCACAACATAGGTCAAAGTCATCATTTAAACTAAGATATCACATGCATTCACATAAAAGAGGCATAACCAAGCATTAGGAATCATATGAATCATATCTAGAGAGAAGGTTATTATGGACTAATATATGGACTATAAATAGGTACAACAAATTCACTTCAAGGTTAGTTGAACATTAGATATCATCAAGGATCTTTATTAACAAAATAGTGTAAGGTACATCATTAAAGTCCAAATACAAGTCACATTATGCAATTAGAGTTGCTCATGAGCAATGGGAGTGATTAGTACCCTCATATAGCTCAAAGATGAACAAATATATTGATTTCATAATTATGGGGATAGATAATCATTAATGGTTCAAGATTTCTCAAAATAATGCATTAATTTCATCAAAAAAGCTATCATATTTTAGGAAATCAAGAAACAAGAAAAGGATTTAGGGTTATACCCAAGTTTTATATCTTTTTGAGATGATCAAGTTGGTTATATTATACTACATATTTTGAATAAAGGATGTTGAATCTATGACTTTCACAAAATCTACATTCAAAACTACAGGGAAGGCGTTGGTTTGACGGTTAGATACATTTATAGTGTGATTTTGGCCCTTGGATCTCAATTTGACATATGTAGCCCACATCCTTCAATGCTTATTGCGCCGCCAACATGGAAAATAGGTTAGGGTCGGGCACCATTGCCCACCTCTCTCTCTTTTATGGCACACTACTTGTAGACACTAGCCTTTATTAGCAAATGTTGTGTGTTTGCTTGGAGTTGCGCAATGCTCGTGGTCGTTGTGCTCGACAAGCAGTCACAACCCACTCGATTTCACAAATATAAGGCTGCAGTAGGTACATGGGACTCGTCCAACCTCTCCCAAGAGCCACCTAAGTTCTTTGAATCTTTTAAAGCTTAGATCCATAGCCATCACGACCAAAGGTTATGGGTATAAGAAACCCCAAATCTTCATGGTGGTGGTGGCCATGTCTAGGGTTGTGGGAAAGAGGAAGAGAAGGGGCATCCAAGGTGTGAATTTGAGAGGAAAAACATAGGAAAATGAAGTAAAAGAAGAAATCAAATGATAAGTGGTGTCAATTTTAGGGAAAGTAGAGAGATGAGGTGGTTGTAGTGGTGGTTGGGGTGGTGCAACACCACATGCACCGACCCTAGTAATGAGGAAGAAGACATAGTGTAGGTCGTTAGATTAGAAAGGTGGATCTGAGTGATGCAATTGAAGGGTCAAGATTAGACAAAAAAAGGATAAAATCCCATATCACTGACTTGAAAATCAAGGAGGATGCTTCCCCTGATTGAGTTCACACCCAATTTGGGTCCAATTGGGGTAAAAATGAATAAATCTATATTAAAATGTCACAACCTCTAATTATCACAACTTTTGATTTGAAGGTCCAATAAAGGTAAGTTTTGCTCCATTATATCCATAATTAAAAGATGTACAACTTGATATACATTGGAGAGAAAGAATATCACATAAAAGAGGTTCAATTTTACTTTCAAGATGGTAGCATATGAAAGCATGATAGTTAGTTCAAATATGAAAATTAATGTCACTCATTGCAAAATTGATCATTTATGTGACCAAATTGGAGTACCTTAGTATTCAAACTATTAATTGGCATCCAATTGAGTAGTAAGGACACTTGAAGAGATAGAAAAAGTATTCTTGAGTAGAGATAAAAGTTGGATTGTCACATGTACCTAGAGAAATTGAAGTCTCACAATGTGTACTATCATGAATGACTCATTGTCCATGATTTAAGGTTTAGATTACCATTATAAGACAAATGATACAACATGTGCCCATTACAAGAATAGATAAGAGACAATACCACTAATACCTCTCATTCCCAGTGTGGTTCTAGGTGCAACCACGTTGAAACTGTGGGTTGGGCACTGATAGACAGGTAGGTGAAAAATAATATAGAGCCACCACCAAGTTCATGTAGAAAAATAAGGAAAACCATTGAAGTCATATTTTGGAAAATGTGATGAATAGGGAAAATAAGGATGACCCAAGAAATGGGTAAGGAATCAAGCTACATGTGGGGAAGGTGTTAGCCCCCACCCCCTATGCCCTTGGGGTATATAAATCATGAAACTATTATGACATTTCATTTTCTTTATATATGGCTTGTGTGTGCAAGATATATAAAAAAATCAGAAAAGGGACACATCTAAATCATGCATTAGAAATAATAACATGTTATGACATAAATGCCAAATTCTCACATCCTTGCATCGATGAGGGGTTAGAAAAGGGGGAAGGTAGAGAGGATATTACATTATGGGCAATCCATGTGCTTACCTTGCTTGTCCATTATTTTGGAAAAAGAGGCTATTCTCTCTCAATGGTTGAATATCCCTACTAGCCATGTGATGTGGTCTGAGATCTCTAGGTTCTATGCTATTTCAAGAGACCACAAAATACTAGCCTCTAAAAGTTGTAGCCTATAGGTGTATAATGTTTGTGTAGGGTTTGTAGAAAGACGGCACAACAGAATAACAAAACTTTCTTTCCCTTTTTACCCTAGTCATTGGATCTGTCATAGCTATAAAAAATTAGTGAAAAAAAATCATCAAAATGATAAATATTATTGGTTTGTGTGCACTAGTTGTCTAACACGAAACACTTCTTTTTCCAGTGAGAAACTTAAACTTTCAGATCCAACTAAGAATCAACCACCAAGATGTTGCATGGTTGTCTTCGTTGCAGCACCTTGTTGCTGTCTTTTGGAATGTCCTCTTCAAGACTCTGCACAATTTCCTCAACTTCAATTTCATCCATACAAATGAGGGATAACCATGTTCACCAACTTGGCCACCAAGTTGAAGAAGAACAAGACTTTTTGACATGTTAGTCATCCTGAACTCCCTTTCATCTTATACCTTGGGTTGTCATCCTTAGAACAACTTTCTCTTTCTTTAAGAGAGAAATTTCATGGCCAACTTGTATCACATGTAGTTTTAAGTATGTGTAATCCTAATGGGATGAACGCCCTTTATATGGGAGTGTCACGTGCATACAGTTTCCTAATTTCAATCCCTTTCATAATCTCATTGTCATAGACGATCTCAAAACTAAAAACTCAGACTACCATTCCACTCGACCATATGGGACTCTGAGTCACCCAAGTAGGAACCTACTACAACTAAGATAGGATGCAAGTCACCCAGATTGCCAGTCTAAATCTAAGTTGATTTCCTAATTTTCTTCCAAATCAAATATGGACACTTTCACTATTAAGTTCCAATCACCTGACTCATTAAGGTGTCGACTGACTGGTCACTTTCTAAGTGAAATTCAGTTGAGCAATTGTCAAATAATTGATTCACTGGTCCTAACAGTCCACTTGGATGACTAGACATTTTAGTATCCCCATTGGGAATGTTATCATCTTGTTTATGATTCATAATTATTCTAATCATATGTTTCAATGTGAACTTCAACTCCCTTATGCATCCTTATTTATGTGACTTGGTAGGTTCCTAGTTAAGTAGTTAGTGATGTTCAAAACCTCAAAAGTAAATATTGGTGCCTAGTGACACATAACTTCCACTAAAGAAATTGGAATGGGTCGGAGAACAACTTCAACCTTAAAGTGATCAATATTATAGGTAAATATTGGTGTCTAGTGACACATAACTGCCACAAAAGTAATTGGAATGAGTCAGAGAACAACTTCAACCTTAAAGTGACCAATATTACCATGACCATATAATCACTTTGTCACAAATATCCAAATTGAAACCAAAGCATAGAATCATCATCCTTTAATCATTTAATATGTACTCATTTAATTATATTAGTGTACTCAAGATATCATGATATTAATATCATATATTGGCACACATGAGCATGACCATGCATTTCCAGAGTCTCACTTATCAAGTGGTCAGGATATAACTTAAAAAAGGGGAAAATTCCATCTGCATCACTCACACTAATCCACAACTATCACAATGCACCCAATCACTACCTTTATGGAAACCCTTATTCATAACATATTCTGCTAGTGGTCAAAGCACATAGAAAAACATGTGATCATTGTGGTGACTTTAGGTTTAATGATCACAATAACCAATATCACATGGAGACATGAATATGACAGGTCATTACATGACTTCCATGTGTAATACTCAAGGTGGGTTTGTCTAGTACAAACTATTCTCTCAAAAGTACTTATGTATCTAACATGATATCCAATATCATGACTAAAGAGACAAACTCATTTTTCTCATCATACATGCTAGTCTTGTATATTATTGTTTTCTTGTAATATCCACTATTATAACTGACTAGAGACATAATAAGAATGAATACATAAGTGTATATATGATCTCATGTTCAGGTGCTCAAATCAAATTGTATGTCATCGAGTTAAAAGATTATGAGGATATTATTAGGTTTATACATTATCTCAATACTAAAATAGACATAAAAAGCAGAATTCCTTTTTATTAATAATCAAATAATATACAAAATTTCCCTATTAAAATCATCACATGATGGCTATATGGTCATACAACCAACAATCTTCCACTTGCACTAGAGCCAATCACTCATAAATCTAATCCCATGTGAAATAACATGATCATCGTGATTCTACTGTGAAAGTGCTTTTGTCAAGGGATCATAAATTTTTCTTTTAGTTGGTACTCTATAAATCTTAACATCTCCTCATTGTATGATCTCTCGTATGAAATGGTAATTCTTGAGTATGTTCTTGGAGTCCTGGTGCAATTTGTGTTCCTTAGGTTGAGAAATGGCTTCATTCTTGTCAAAGTATAGGTGTACTATATCTTCAATGGTTGGAACCACCCCTAGTTCACTAATGAAATTTTGGATCCATATTGCTTACTTTTTTGCATTGTATGTGACAATATACTCAACCTCTAACATAGAATTAAACACTATCTCTTTCATGGAACTCTTGGAACTTACAACTTCACCATTGAGGCAGAACAAAAATCGTGATTGTGAGCGGTGATTGTACTTGCAGTTTGTAAACTTGCATCATTGTAACCTTATACAACCAACTCTTGTTCACCAACATAAATTAGGTATTGATTCTTAGTACTAGTGACCATCACCATGATCCGACTGGGACCTTCTTGTCATGCTCAAAGAATACGAGGCCTTTGTGCATGTACATAACATTGCATACATGATAGATCTAATTGGTCATGCATATGGAATCTTACTCATGTGTGGTTTCTCTTCTAAAGAGTTGGAACATTGGGATTTAGAGAGGCTTATTCCATGTAATGAGGATAAGTTCCCTCTCTTAGAATAATGCATGCTAAACCTCTTTAGCACTTTTCCAATGTATGTACTTTGTGTTAGGCCAAGAATCCTTCTAGTTTTATCTCTCTACATCTTAATTCCTATTATATAGGATGCTTCACATAAATCCTTCATGGAGTAGATATCACTCAAGTAGGTCTTAACCAATTGTAGAGCAGGTATTCCATTTCCCATCACTAATATGTCATGTGCATGCAATACGAGAAATACAATTATGCTCCCACTAACCTACTTACAAGGTTCTTCTTCATTTTTAATACAATCAAACTATTTGTCTGTGTCATTAAAACAAAGATTCCAACTTATAAATATTTGCATCAATTGATAGATTGGCCCTTGTAGCTTACATACTTCATTGACTTCATTTAAAGTGAGAAAAACTTTAGTCTATGACATGTGAAAGTAATTTAGAATATTCTTGTTAAGGAAAATAGTTTAAACATCCATTTTCCACATACCATAGTCATGATAAGATGAAATGACAAGCATGTGTAGGATCTTTGGGAAGAGGGTATAGCGGTATGATAGAAAAAGTGTTCCATTTATACCCAAACTGTTGGATTTGTCATAGCTATAAAACAACAGTGATCAAAAGACATAGGAAGGGATAAAGGTTATACCTTATTACACAATATTTTTTCAAGGACTGCACACATCTTTTATCGATGAAGAACTCGATCTTTTGGGTCTAGATCCAAGTCAGACACCAAGAAATCTGGATATATCAATAAGAGATCTAAATAATCCAACTTGTTGCATGGTTGTCTTATTTCCAACATCTTGTTGTTGTCTTGTGGAAATTATTCTTGAAGCCTCTGTATGTATTCCTTGTCCTCAACTTTGTCCTTCAGATGAGGAAGAATTTGGTGCACCACCTTGACCATCAGGTCAAAGAGGAAAATGAGTTGTTGATGTGCAAGTCGTCCCAAAATTCCCTTTCTTTTCCTATCTTGAGCAGTCATACTTTTGATTTTTTTCTCTCTATATGTTGACACCCCATTTTTCCCCACTCAGTCAAAAACTAATAATTAATGTTAATTCTATGGATCATGATGGAATACATCCCCTTTTCTCCACATTTTATTCCACGTTGTCCCACCTTTTTCTTTTTCACATTTTCCACAATGTATTCTTTTTCATCATTTTTATATTTCCACATTTTCCCACCTATTTAATCCATCCATTTTACCCACTTTTACCCAATTTGGGATATCCTGAAAAGAAGATATATTATTTGGACTTAAGTGTAATTTGCTCATTATTGTTGTTTTCTATAGACATTTTCATAAATTGTGTAGTTGAATTGTCTTGAATAAAATATTATCTTTCCCCAACATATTGGATAATAAAAGGATAGTCCTAAATTGATACATTTTCTCTTTCTTTCATTATTTTATTAACTTTTATTCGGAATCTTCCTTATCCAACATTCTCTTAGAAACATTCCTTAAATATCCATAAAATCTAAACATCAAAATTATCCACGTCTATGCCATCTTGTGGATCAAAGCTGTCTCCTGATGCCATGTGGCGTTTGGCCTCAATCTGTAGGTCAGGCTTCACGATGCATCACCATGATCCATTGCCCCTTCTAGAATCTTTTCGATGGAAACCCCAAACACTAAAGTCCACCAATAAATAGAACCCCATACCCTTTGTATTTCGAGCCCCTTTTATCTCTCCTAAAGAGAGAGACCGAGCTATCTCCCTCTTTTATTTTCCACTCATGATCAGATGATCCTTCCTCTAACGCTAACTGTTCTTATAACATTGGTAGGTTGTTAGAAAAATGCTTTCTATGCTCTACTATGGTTTGATTCATAACTACTGATATTGACACACTATTTCAAATTTCTAAGATCCTACTCTATCAAGTATCTTTCCTTTCTCTCTCTTCCTTCACATCAATCCCAATTACTTGTAAAAGATCTCCATTGTGGGAGGTCTTGAGGTGATTGGGACCACAACACACATAAAACTAGGACCTTTATTTCTACAATGGGAAAGCCACAACCGTCTCCAGCTCAAAATGTTGGCCAACTAAAAAACTACTCTTCTTATTGTTTTTCTTTTGTTTCCATTAACAATAACCTCAATCATTGTTGTTTTTATCTAAGATGACTAAGAAGGATGTAACACCATTCTTATAGAAAGATGGGAGTTCTATCACCTTCTCACTCATAATAGTATTATCAAATCTGATCCTTGACTTATGCATGCCTTTTCTTATCTTCCCATGGGTTGAGTCAAAATCGGGTCATTTTGTGTTATCCCACAAATCTGAACAACCACCTACATTTTCCCTTATTTTACGTATTAAACCAGATGAAGACTCTGAGTTTTATTGATTTATCATTTTCTTTTGTATTTTCATTGTTTTTGCAACCTTATAGGATCATATGATTTTTGGGTCCAGGTAGAATAGTTTGGCGAGTCCACTTGTGATAGTCAGATGATCTGAGTTTTGTTTTCCTATTGTCATATGATGTTTTGTCAATTGATCGAGGATTTTTCTCCACCTATTTCCTTTCTTTATTTCTTTATGTTTTCACCAAAATCTAGAGTCTTATACACACACAAAAAGACTTATGTTTGACAACAAATTAAGAGAATCTTTAGATAAAAGAATTTAAAAAAACTAAATACTTTGCGTGAGAACAATCTGATCCATAAGATATTTTTTTTATCATTGTATTTTTTATTTGATAAGTGAAGTCTAGGGACCCTCTTAAAGCTAGTAGAAAAAAAATCTTCAATATTATATTTTCATTTTTTCTGGCAGTATGAAAAAATGCAACATTTACCAACAATCGCCACTTTGGGGATAACCTCTGGTTCCCTATTTTCTTTTGCATATCCTTTTCTATTTACTTATTCAAACAAAAAACAAACAATGAGAGAAAAGGATGAAAGATGTCTTCATGATGAGCAATGTATTTTTTTTTTACAATAATTGCATGATTGTTTGCTTATATGCTTATCATATTTCTTTCATACTATATTATTGTGGGCTTGCTTTAGAAGATATTAAAAGTCTTACACTTACACAATGCACACATACAAACCTATGTGTCATGAAACAAGAGCCAACATACACATTGGATCCCTACAAGTAGTGTGGGAGTGTTAGTAAAGTTTTCCACATAGTGTTATACTGGACGCCCAACCCCTTAAAGACACCCCCTCTCTTAGTACTCATGACTTGTTACGGACGTCCTAGTAAGAGGTGTACAGGGAGCGGTACCAATAGCTGAAGAACTCAAGTTAACCTCACTATACATGCCATCATGCATAGAGAAGATACAACTCATGCTTGAGTGAGGACATAAAATTACATCTAAAAACTTAGTTAAAGAGAGGGGATTTATAGGCTAAATATGCATTTTGTGATTGCTTATTTTATAATTTTCAGGATTATTGCATGCCTTACTAATTCTAAGTTTTTTGAAAGGCTTATTCTTTAATATTATTGTCATCACACCCGGATTAACTATTTGCTAAACCCTCATGTTTCAAACAATATTATTGATTAAGGTATCAAATGATATGACAATCTGATTCCATGTCAACAACAAGGCTAGGTTTTAAAGGAGGAGAGAGACATGATAGAAATGGAGGAAGAGAGACCAAAAACCATGCTCACCCCTTTAATTAAGGGGGCATGATAGTGGATATATATCCTATAATGGTGGAGAAGGATGGAATTTTGATCACATGGAGGGTGGCATAAGTGAGGAGATCTAATCATAATACAATACTTGAGAATCTTGGCATTAGTCTCAATTATAGTCGAAGAAGCAAATTTTTGTCATAAGATTTCGGGGAGATCTTTTCTGATATATCCATGAAGTTTGAATCTGGAATCCTTGTGGGGGATAAATTCCTAGATCTAAATGATCTAAACCATAATAGGAACCTGGAATATAATGAAGGGAGGTGTCGCAAGTCTCCTATAGAGATGTGGTGGAAAAGTCCAATGCATCAAACTCTTTCGAAGCCTTGGACATGGGTCCATGCTTTGACTAGAAGATATTGTCGTGACCAAGAAAAGTGGTGCCCCAAAGTCCAACTTGAAGTATGATTCCATGGAGGGACTACTAAAATCATTTAAGTATGGAGTGGTAGTGAAACTAATTGCTATAGATTGGTTATGTCACCATTAGAGACAAGATTCACCTAATGTGTAAATCGATGGGTGTGTTTAATTTGACTAATCTCGACAATGACTATTTTCTTATTCAACTTGATATGAAAGAGGGTTACATTAGAGCTCTCACTAGTGGCCCTTAGACACTTTTGGATTCACATCTCTCTGTTTAGAGTTGGCACCCCTTGTTTACCATAGACATGACACACCTTAAAAGGATGGTGGTGTCGATTTAAATCCCTAGCCTTCCCATTTATTTTTATCATGATAGTATCCTCAAGTAAGTTGGAGACTAAGTGGGATGAACAATTAAAGTTGATATCTACACTACAATGCAATGTAGGTAGTGTTTTTATAGGTTGATAGTCGACATCATGTTAGGAAACCTATGGCGACTATTTTCGTATATGGGAAGAAGTATTAGATACAATATGAGAACATAACAGTGATTTGTTTCAACTATGGGAAGGTAGGGCATGTCAAAAAAGAGTCCTCAACCAGGAACTGTGAGATTCGTTTTGAAAGTCCTACTAAATCACCTCAACCATTTTCTATTGGCATTCATGTCAGACCCTTCTTCAAAAATCCATGAAGGAAACCAAAGAAAAGAGAAGAGGAAGGGGTGAGGCAACAAAACATATTGGACAACAAGCAGAATTTAGAAAGTGAAGATGAGGTGGAGGAGTTAGTGGATTATACCTATGAAGTTAATCATCAAACAACCAGGTTTGGTTGGAGGGAGGATAAGAAAACTTCAAGAACATCACACAACACCAAGATCAGTCTCACCAAGAACCGCAAGCTCATAGACATTCCACCTCATAACCACAACTTGACCTTCTGAGCAACAACAAGCAACAACTGGGCTAATAATCATACAACAGTTAATGTGGAGAGCGATGTAGTAACTGAATGAATTGAGGAACCCTCAAATCCTTTTCAAAATGTCTGGTTCACAACCAATCAGAGTGCACCTACAAAATTTTCAAGGGGAACCAACTCTCCAATTGGCATTCATTTGAGGAATAGGAAATTTCTAAAATCACATGTACAAGGGTAGGCCAAATACAAGGAAGAGGGACAAAAAAGCTCACTAGCATCAACTCAATGAAGAAGAGAGGATGAATTATGGAGAAGGAGTTTTCCCTACATATGTTGTTTTATTACTGTGATGACATGGATCATACCATGTGTCTATCACCAAGACACTCAATTAACTTTGAAAAACCTATTTCAAAAATATCATCTTTTAGTTTTTCCAATTGTGGAGCCTCATGAGTGTGGAGAGAAAGACATGAAAATTATCAAGGGTATATGTTTCATAGATCCCACATGGTCGACGTACATGGTTTCTCTAGGGGATCTGGATTTTATGGAATGAAGAGAATCGCTTTGTAGAGATGTTGCAATCACACAAACAATAAATCCATTACAGAATAGATGTAAAAGTCATGTTTACATTTGTATATGGTAGTACTATGAGATCGACAAGGAGGCTATGAGGGCATATCACATAGATAAGTGCTAGATGTTGTGAATCATGGGAAGTAGTCAGAAATTTTAACGCCACATGCTACCAGAGGAGAGACGGGTGGGAAGACCTTGATCTCATCTAGGTCTAGGGAGTTCACAGAAGCCATGGTGGACTGTGAAGGTTGATTTGGGAGTGCATGGCCCACGAATGATGCTCAAAAGAGGTTTATTGTAAATGAGTTTGTAAAGAGCATGTGGAAACCAATTTTGGTTAGTAAAACTCAATCAAGCAACAATCAAGGTAGTGGAGTGCATAAAATCAGATCATGCCCCGATCCTTATCAACGTGGCACCAGGGATATCAAAATTTACTATAAGGTCCTGTACTCGAGCACAATAATAGGAGCACAAGGACTTCAAATATGTTATTAAGTCACATTGGTCTAATGGGGACAAGTTTCTCAGTAAAACAAGAAATTTCATCTAGGGATCCATGGAGTGGGATTATGTGACTAGGAAAGAAGAGTGAAAGAGGAAAAATCGACAATGGTGGGTTTATTTTTCATGTAGAAACATTTGGATGAATGTTACAGCCTAGTGGTGAAGGATAGGGTTATTGACCTTCAAACAAAGATGTTGGGAATTATTAGACTATAAGAGACCGAGTGGAGGTAGAAGGCACACTGTGAATACTTGAAGTTGGGAAATGGTAATAACATATTCTTTTATACCATGGTCAAATTGAGAAGGTGGCATATCAACATCACACGACTCTAGAATAGTGATGAAGACTGGGTCGAGAACATAAATGAAATATCAGTAATGTTCAATGGTTTCTTAGTCAACCTTATGTATGACCCGTCAATCGGCTCTAGAGTTTGGAACATGAAAACCTCCGATGGAGACTTTCCCCCAGATAAAAAAAACACAATACATTATCCTTGCAAAAACACCTGAGGAATATTAAATTAAGGGAAGCCTCTTTGCAATGTTGGCACTGAAGGCCCCATGTCCATATGGCATTGATGCATGCTTCCTCCAAGAAAATTTGCAGTGCATCAAACATGATCTCATTCCTTGTGTAGAATCCTTTTACATGTTGTCTTCTTGAACCTAAATCCATAGGTTCTATTATTATGCTCATACCTAAAATCCAAAACCCTTCTTTTTGTAACTTAGGCATGTCTTTCTTAACAATGTCTATGTGAAAATTATTTTTAAGATAATTGTAAACATGAGAAGACCATACATATAGGATTGGATATCTCCAACGCAGACAAGTTTCATTTCAGGATGGAACTTGTATGATAATGTGATGTTGATGCAAGAGATCATACACTCTATGGAGAAGAAAAGAATCAGATGGTCGTTGATGGAAATGAAGGTGGGCATGTTAAAAGTTTATAATAGGCTAATATAGGAATTTATCTTGAACTCTCTCAAAACATCTCATTTTCTATCACAGACTCAAAGATCTATGAACCAAAGAAGATACCAGAGTACAAATGTGGAAGCACAAGCATAAGTGAACAATAAACTGGATTCATATGCCATAAACAATCTCAACACTCAACATGTCACATTATTACAATATTAATTATAAAACTTACATTTACATATTCAAAGAAGAATTTCACAAATCTATGACCACACATGCTAACTAGGATCTTTATACAATAGGTACAACCTATACATTTGCTCACAAGCTATCTTTTTTTGCATGCTAGCTCTGAACCTAAAATTATTAAAATAGTGAAATAAGACAGCACAAATGTGGTGAATACATGGTTCCCATAAAGGACATAAATTCTATAAAAGGAAACATAATTGTACAATATTACAAAGAATATTTGTTGGTAGGATTTAAAAAGAAACACATACAATATTTAAGGAATAGGTTAGTTCATTTGACAACATTTTATTTCAAGTCTCACATTATGCTGATATCAACAAGTATATATATGGCTCTATCGTGACAACAAAATAGGGGAGGTTACCTAGATCCATATCTCCATTCAAGGGTGGAGGTCGCCATCTTGTACAACTTTCACCATTCGATATGTGGAAGTTGCTTGTACCCAACATCAACACCATCATTCACACCGTCATAATGGGCATATCAGTTATGTTCAAGATTATTTGCAATATATATATATATATATATATGTGAATTCAAAATAGTATTCAATCAAGAAGAAGTAATATAAACAATAACATAAGACAAGCAATTTTGAAAACATATCAAACTAATCAAGAGGTGAAATATATTACATTGCACCTAATATATGCTTCTAATCCAAATTGACTAGATAATCATTAAAGAGGATAGTACCACATATTAGAAATCAGAAGTCTCCTATAATTTTGGACCATCTAGATCATTGGTCATCACCTAATTAATAACAAATTAAGCATCATTTGACAATGCTACATCTTTATTCTTGGTATTTTAGGTCCAATTTAGGATTTATCCAAGCCTGCATTCAAATTGACCTAAACTTGTATATAATATTATTCTATTGAACTTTACACTCATTTTAGGCTCTAGTTCAACTCTTATAATTTTTTGATGCTTTATCTATTTTCTAGAATTAATATGAGGTTTAAAGCATCTAGTTTCCCAATATAGAGAAATGACTTAATATTTTGGTATAATGTTCATGTTAGAGCCTATATTTAGTATATGTACAACATTATAGTTCAAAGGTATTTTTCTCAAGTTTAAGGTTCATCATATGCTAATTATACCATTTGTACTTGCCCTAAAAGAAGAATTTACTTATATATTAAAAACCATCATAGTATTGTTTCAAAAGTTTAATCTAGGGATTTTATAATAAAACTTGTATTTTTCAGAGTCTGTGGGTGTTTTTCGGGAATATATTGACCAACATAGATATTTGTGGTGATTTTCCTAAGAAAAGTCATTTTTTGGGAATATTAGTAAGGATTACCTTTTGGGGGGTAATTGTGGCTGAATCTTTGGTGTGGATCTGCTAGCTTTCTTAGCCACCTACCTGAGTCATGATATCCACCTTCAGGTCTTGCCTTTTCATTTGAATCATGTTCAATGCCCGCCTGTGTATAAGGCAAAGCTAGACACTGATGGCTATACCCTTTGCACTGAAGGTTGAAAATGCACTCTACCTGACACCTCATGTTGTTGGCATTCATTGTCATAGTGATGACCAACCTCTAAATCTAGAGGAGATAGTTATAGATTGCTACATGGTGACTTCTTGCTTGGAGCCACAGAAACTTGAGGAACCCTGAGACCTTGACCTTGAACATCTAGTTACCATCTTGCAAATATCACCAATCATACAAGGATCTACATTGGATGCATGTCCTTGCAGATAAGAAGCCATATCCTACAAATAGCACAAACTTCAAATTTACCCACTGCCTGACCTCAAGGTAGAGGAAGGTAGCACCAGAAGGAGTTGTCTTCCTTGGTGTTTCATTGGAGTTCATGAGACCTCAAGAGATCCAAAGACTCCTTGTGAATCAGCTAGAGGTCTTTGGAGATTGGGGGAGTGTGATAGAATGGCACTGAGGTTCACCTTCCTCTTGAAGGAGGTTGCTTCCTAGAGCTAGTGAAAACCATCATCGGAGTATCTGAGTGGTGGGAATGGTTTATAAAACCTCCTCTACACTAGTACCTCCAAAAAAACTCCTCTAACACACTTCTCCTACCTCTAAACATGTATCCCCAACACCCTAGCCTTTCTTGAGAGGTGAGGATAAAAGTGGGTTAGATCTTTCTTATCTCTAGGCTACACCCCACATGCTAGAGGTTGTTGAGACAGTCTCATCAACTTAAGGTGAGACGGTCGGTGTAATAACCTAGATTTTCTCTCTCCTCCAACTATGTACGTCTTAATTATTGATATACTTGATTATAATGAATAACCTCCCTCATCATCTATTAGATGTTTTGAAACCACATGTTGCTTAATTCTTGAGATATGATTGATAAATTATAAGTTGAACTCTTTTGTATAAGGTTGAGTGGTTCATTAACTTTGAAGATTTTTTGAATTTTTATAACCACTAAACAGACTAAATTGATCTAATTATGTTATAATTATATAGAGAATGAAATTTATGACCTAGTGGTGAAGATTTCACCCAAATAGGATATTCGAGCACAAAGATATGGCCTTTGCATTCTTGCTCTTTTTCTATGCCTTTTCATCTTTTTTTTGTCCCTTTTCCCTCCTTTTTTTTCCTTGTTGGGCCTCGACCCCTATCCTCTCACATGGGTGTGTCCCATTTCCTGCTCCTTGCAATCCCATGCACAAACAAGTAAGGGAGCCACCCTCAGCCTCTCGATTGGGTGCCCCACAGATCGGGGCTTGATTAGGCGGTTGGGGAGTCTTCCCCAACCTTGAGCCAAAGTCAAAGGGCTAGGGGCTCTAGCCATATCCATGTCCCCCAATGTTGAGGGATTTTTGACCTCGTCCTTGCCAAAAGTCATCACAAACGTCTCCCTCATTCTCCTATGACATCTTCCCTTACCTTTAGCTAGTCCTTTTGGGCTTCGAGTAGGGGTATGGGACACCCCTATGGGCTCGTCGGCCACTGTGGCCACGATAAGGGAAAAGCATGGACATCGGCTTTGATTTTCCCTATAAAATCCACCTTTGAGTTTGTGATATTCTTTTATGCCCCCTCATCACCTCTCAATCCTCCCTAGAGCCCTATTTCTCACTTTTTGGTGAGCTTCTCATTTGGGCGTCGTCGTGGGGCGGCCATTGGGCGTTTTCACCCCGAGCACCCTCGTCCTCTATAGAGGCCTCCATCAGGTCGACATGGTTGATTTGCAGCAGGGTGGCATGCGCACAACATCAAAAAAGTCCTCCCTTCCCTCCTTATTCATCTTCGACAAGTGGGGTGGTTGTGCACCGATGTTCTAGTCTCTACCCTCGCAAACCACCCTAGTCAGGAAACGAAGAACAACCTCCGTCAGATCGGGTCTGGCTACACGCTAGACCAGTGATCAAGGGTCCATATCACATAGGCCTCCTCTTTCTCAACTTCTTAGCTTTGACCACTCAATGAGGACCACAGACCCCGCTCCAATTGGTGCACGCACGGTCTAATGGGAGCCAACGACGGTGCACCACCTCAATGCCTCATTGTGGTATACACTCTCTCCTTGAAATGTATGAATATCTTACAATATTCGTAGAAAATGATTCCTAAGTCTTAACGAGACATATTATATATGATTTTTTATCTACTCGATGATATCTATCCAATGAACCTTGTTTTAGAGTCCAAATCCATTTTTAGTTCTTTCTGTGTTGAAAATGGCAGGAAATACATCTCTTTTACATGATTAATGGTATTTAATGCCAAACCATGAGCATATAATGACCCCACTTATTCTTGATGCTCCTAATCAGTAACATATCTTTTCTTGTTGTCTTTGACTTGAACCCTATCATGCTTTGTCCTATTAATGACTCTTATTCATGAAATGGACCATGAAATATGTAACATGTGAACTTTAATGTCAATGATCATTAATTAGATGATCAACTTGATTATATGTACTCCAAATCACAATGTTAGATCTAGATCAGTAACTTTTCATACTTGATCTACCAAGATTCTAAATGAACTATATTGAACTCTTTTGCAACTTGATGTTATGAAACGTGCCATTAATATGATATTTATGGACTTATCTTGTTGGATCCTTAATATATGTGAAAATGGATCAATAATGAGAAAAACTCTATATGGACCCTCAATATTAGTAATTTTGTGCATTATAACTTGAAATACCATGTTATGTATTCTTGTTCACTATTATGACTAAGTGACCTAACATGACATTGAAATTTGACCAAATGTGCATGTTGCTATATTTGAGCTCTAACCTTGTATAAATCTCACCCTAATGGTCACACATGATATTTTATGAATCAAATCAGTAACTTGTTGATCTTTATGCCACTAAATCAAGCTTTGATATCTCATGTACTCTAATGTTTACTATCTTGCATGAAAATGATCCAATATGACTAATTTGACAATATTGATACTTAAGTTGCTTAATCTTGCTTGAAACTCAAGTTGGCTATACTAAGATCATGAAAACCTAAGTTTTAATTCCCTAATCTTACTAGGATGTTTCACCCTAAGTTATGAATGATATATGATGTAGTATGTAGCTTGGTGATGAATATTGCATAACATTGGAGATGATGAAATCATCATTGAGAAATATGGAGCTTAGTTTAAGTAAAAAATCCACCCTTGATGAATATGTTTAAGATGAACTAGGTGTTGTGATGTTAATCTAGTCACACTTTCTTGTAATGTCATGATCTCTTTTGTGTATTCTTTTCAAAGATCGAATCATGTTGTATAATGCTAGTTTGCTTGTATCAAGTTACGCCTTATCCTCCTATTGGACAGACTAGTGGTATTGAGATTGCTTGTATGTATGAAATGGAATTTGCTTGGCTTATAATACTTGTTTGAGATATTGTTCCCTATGACTACTATGTTTTTATCTTCATTTACATAAGTCAAACAAACTTGAAAACATAATGATAGATGTCCATTATATGACTTGCGTACTTGCCTTTATTCTTGGGGTAAGGGCACAAGGATGGGTGTCCTACTTTAGTTTTCATGATAGGGAAGACCATGTTGATATAAGGGTTAGCTCTTGGAAATGTCCTTGAGGTCCCTTATGAATAGGGTTAACTCTCGATGTTTAGTCTTGTAGTCCCTCATGTTGAAATTGGGTAGCTAATCTTGAGCACCCTCAAAGAGCTCTTCCTTTGAGAAGCTAGTCAAAGGCATTATGATATTGTTGGTATAATGGAAATGAACAAAAAACATGCTTGCAATGTTAATAATAAAGTCTTTAAATGTTTTTTCTTCGTTCTTTCTATTTACTTTATGCTTTTTCCAAGAAATATATGTTCTTAAACATGCAATTTTATATGTTTGCCAGCGTACTCAGCACAGTTGTGTTGATGTTACCCATTTTATTATTTTAGGTAACAAGTACACTATGAATCTCTAATGATGATCAATGCTTCCACACTTATGATAATCTTCTCATACTCTAATGATATATAATGACATAAAAATGTCATACACATGGTTGATACATGTGACCTAAGATCCTATCAGGTATTAGTTTATCATTCTTTTATGCTTTCTTGTCTCATATCTTAGTTGTTGTTTGTGGTTTTATTCATGCATATGTTATGTGATCTATCCTTTAGATGGATGCTCATGTCCTCCCGCCTTTGGCTTTCTAGCCATTAGGAGTGAGGATTTGGGTAACAGACGGTTCCGTGATAGATGGTACATATCCTCTTTGTGTGTTTAATAACACAACTCGTATGAACATTGGGAAACCTAAGCCCATAATGGTGAAGATAAGGTGTCTAGGTAGGTCATTACATGGGGGCTCATGCACCTTCTATCTACCTAGTTGTGGTGGCTAGTGTGGCATCCAACTCATAAAAACAAAATTAACTTAAGCGAAAGCGAATTATTTGCAGCGGATTACTGAAAATCACTAAAAATTAAAACTTTTTGCAAAGAGATCCACACATAGGAAATCTTTTCCAACAAGAACCATTGTATACCATTTACATTCTGGTTCAAACCTACATAACTTTTACCATCTCTTCTCAGAGACTACAACATCAGCTGCCCTATAAACATTTTATACAGACAACATTCGAATCTCGAGGCTTCAAGCCAAAATCTCAAACGATTTATTAAAACACTGACTAAAACCTCTGAGGACATGAGATTACATAGACGACACATAGGACTTTCTAACTACATAACTTGACAGGAAGGGTCTCCACCTAAGATCTCACTGCTGTCCAGGTTGTTGCTTTCCTTTTTCTTGCAAAAGAGTATCTACTACTTTTTCCACGTCCACCTAAAAATGTTGGATCCCACGGGGGTGAGACAATTGTAAATTGCCCCAGCAAAAGATATAACTCTCCGCCAAAACACTGTTATTGCAGTTTAAAGATATGAAATTGGGCAGATGATAAGCATTTTAAAGCATTCTCAACTTTGAAAGAATTTCATCTATTTATGATAGAGCAATATATCATCTATTCTTTTAATAAGGAATAGGAATGACATGTATATCAGTTATACATCATATTAAACTTTTCTTGTGACACTCACCATCTTGTTATGTCACCCATGAAACACTCTTGTTCCATTCTATTGGCCTTAGCCAACCTGTTTAACAGATAAGGAGATATATCTACCATGTACTCATATATCAACAATACAGGCACTGGGTTAATACCAATCCTACGTTACTATTACATGCATTGGTCTATTACCAATCATATGTCATCAGTACAGGCATTTAGCCTCTTCCAGGTATTGGACTCTTCCAAACTTGATTACACCGCCAGGCATTGGACACTACCAATCCTAATTTCACAGTCAGGTATTGGACTTTAGCCAACCCTGATTACAGGCATTACACCTCTGCCAGGTATTGGACTCTAACCAAACCTGATTACACCGCCACGTATTGGACACTACCAATCCTGATTTCACAGCCAGGTATTGGATTTTAGCCAACCCTGATTACAGGCATTACACCTCTGCCAGGTATTGGACTCTAACCAAACCTGATTACACATCCATGCATTGGACTTTAACCGATCCTGATTATACAACTAGGCATTGGACTTTAACCAATCCTGATTACACAGCCAGGCATTGGACTTTAACCAATCTTGATTACACAGCCAGGCATTGGACTTCAACCAATCCTGATTACACAGCCAGACATTGGACTTTAACCAACCCTGATTACATCCCATGTTTGTTTACACAACATTGGGCACCTTATTCTTTTACTAGCATTAAACTTTGGCTATGCCAATCATGCTCAATACATTCTTTATGTATTATAAGTATTCCTCTTTTCTCCACATATGTACAATCCAGGTTCCATTATTATTATTATTATTTTTTTAAATTCCGGGGACTTATTCATCCTGCTCCCGGACCAGGCCAAATGGTAGGGTTCTCCCCGTTTACAACATCCCCAGCCTCATTACCCCATACAGCAGAGGCAAAGTCTGGGCATGACTCCCAACTATACGGTTGCCTACTCTCAAGCAAAGCCCATCTAGCTAGCTTATCCGCAAGCTTGTTGGCCGTTCTAGGAATGAACGATAGCACCATGTTCTGCTTTTTCCTCAGCTCCTTTCTGATTGCTGCTACCAGCTGTCTGAACCTGGGAATGGCACCATGCTCAGAGTTCACTGCTTGACAGGCTACCTTGCTATCCGATTCGATGATCACAGGTTCCATAACGCCGTGCATGATTTTAACAGCTTCGTAGATGGCCATTAGCTCCACTTCTAGAACCTCCAACGATTCTTTACAGACTGTACCTCCCTTAATCCAGCTCCCGCTATGATCTCGAATGACATAGCTTATAGCTGCTCTCTTCCTCTTCAATCTTACTGATCCATCGACGTTAATCTTGATCATGTGAGCTGGTGGTCTTGTCCACTGAACCTCCACTGATTCCCTGACTCCTTGTGAACTATTTGATACACCAAAGGCTCGTTGAGCAAGACGGACATGTGATTCAATCAACCTGGCCGCCTGCTGTGGACTTATCCTGCTGTTCTCAAAGATAAATTGGTTCCTCCATATCCATAGGAAATGCACCGTAGTAGCAAACCAGACCGACCGGTTTCCCTCCTGTGTATCTCCCTTCAAGTTACTAGTGATCCAGGATTTGAGCTCGCCATGGTGGCTCAAGGTAGTGACCCTGTTAGCAATAACATTCCAGACCTGATTAGCAAAGAAACAGTCCCTCAGTACATGGACCAAGGACTCCTCATGTTGATTACATCTCGGGCACAATATACTATTTGTGAATCCTCTCTTCTGACAGTTCTCATTCGTCATTAACCCATCATGTAAGATTTTCCATAGACTGACCTTGATTGCCTGTGATGTATTAAGTGCCCATACTCGCTTCCATGGTCCCTGTATCGGTTTCCTCTTTCTTAATAAGCGTTGCTTATAGATGGTCTTCGTTGAGAAGCTACCTCGACTATCATCCAGGAAGATGAACCCATCCTCTCCAGCTTCCGTATCCGGTGGTATCATCCCCATGATTTGCTCAGCAGTGTTCGGCTCAAACCAGTATCTGATAAACTCTTCATCCCAGCCCGTATCTGTTGCCATCGACGCTACTTTGAGATCCTGTATGTCCTCCGGTATGATACGATTTTGTTGTAGTGCAGGTCTTGCTTTCGCTTGGACCCAGTTCTCATTCCATGCTCCTGTCGACTCCCCGTTCAGAATGGACCTTCCAACCCTGGTCTCCATGTCTGGTAAATTCAGTCGGATGAACTTCCACAGACGAGATCCCACCACACGCCCTTTATCTTTGAGGTGCTCGTACTTAGCTGTCATGGCACTCCTCCAGTGAATCTTCCGCTTTATACAGTAATCCCAGACATTCCTCGAAAGCAAGGCCTCATTTTGTATCTTGGGCAATCTGACCCCCAGTCCGCCTTCATGTTTGTGTGCTATAATCTTCCTCCACCCTATAGAGCTCATTCTCCTGTACTCCGCGGTTCCTCCCCAAATGAAATTCCGCACCAGGGAGTCCATCCGATCGCAAATCCCTATGGGCAGGACGGTTGTTTGCATTATATAAGTTGGTATTGTCGTGAGAACCGACTTGGCTAAGGTTACTCTCCCTGCGAATGACAGGCACCTATTAGCCTAGGCTGATATACGAGCTTCAATGTTGTTGATAGTGTTTAGATACAGGGCCACATTGGCTCTCCCATGAATCACAGGTACCCCCAGGTGTTTCCCAAGGTTGTTTGTGATAGGCATCCCCATCCTTCTAGTGATTCTTCTTCTTATAGTCACCGGTGTATTAGCAGAGAAAAAGATTGACGATTTGTCCTTCGCGACCATCTTCCCAGATGCCTCACTGAACTTTTTTAGACCTTCGTCTTTTCCCTCGGACTATCGCCTGGTAGTAAGAGGTGTTTGCATCACCCTTCTTCATCCAGTCACACCGTGCTTTCTGTCTCCACTCCTCGGACTCCTAGTTTTGGATCTCCATGTATTCAGCCTGTAGGTTACAGATTTGTTGGTCCAGCTCGTAAGAGTACCTCCTACTCATAGTCTGTTGGTGTCGCCCAATCTTTGTCAATAAGACATGCTTGCGCCTTCCTTCCGATCTCCGCTCTCCCTTGTCCCACTTCTCTGCCACTTCCATAAAGCTCTTGCTCGCATCAGTGAAGTCTGCCTGTCGGTTCCATGCATTCTCCACAAAGCTCGGGAACGAGTCCCATTATTATGATTGTATCCTTTTGTTATTATTATTATTATTATTATTATATTACCAAGTTCCCATTCCTTGGTTCATTATGAACATTATTATCTCTTACAAGAGACTTTTATAATCATCTTATTACCTCTCCCTAGGTAACCACTAATCTCATGGCTCACCAAGCCCTTAAAGCATCTTGTCACCTCTTACTAGGCAACAACAACATATTCCCTCATGTAATACAATAGTAACACCACTATTCCCTCAATAGGGTTAGTGCTTACTTTTCACGTCACATTAGGGTTTTTCATGTCCCAATACCCAATTTAGGGTTAGGGTTTTCCCATATCACATTATGCTTTCATATTTATCAAATCAACCTTAATACATTGCTCCACACCTCTAGGAGCATCCATTAACATCTTGAGTAATCAATCATGTTTATTACTCTTAACATTTTTCATTAAATGTTTATTAATGCAAGGTATGAGTTCATTTCCCATCCTTATCATGATATGATTACATCATACTCATTAGTTTGTCTTAACCCATTCTTAAGGTATATTATCCTATACTTATCAAAGTATATCAAACTCATTACATTTCATTGTAACAATTGACATAACACACTTCATGTGTTTCTTATCCAAGTATATTGGCTTTGAGGTGCATCACAGTATATCATCCCTGGAATGCTAAAAGTGATATCTATCACATCTTGATGTATCACTTTCCTCATTACTTCCAACTTTCTTGAGTTATCAACTTATCTTGGATTAAGGAATTTCCCATCTTAATCCTTTCATCCACTAACCTATCATTCTTACCATGAAGTTCATAGGTCACACATAAGAATGGTCCAACTATCTTTAATGATATGGACCCATTTCAGGTTAAGGAATTGCTTTCTATAAGGTTATCTATAATTAATCACTTTAGGTATTTCCCTTATCAATGTATTAGTCACCATTCCATTATTAGGATTAGGTTCTCTCATACCATCACCCTTTATTAGGGTTTAGGGTTTCACATACTATCATACTTCATTAGGGTTAGGATTTCACATACCAACTCCCTTTATTAGGGATAGTATGGCATATAGCATCACCCTTCATTTAGGATTTCTCATGGAATCAACCTCAATTAGGGTTTCCACTATGATTACCCACAACTTGGGTCTACTATTCATCTCCAATTAGGGTTTTACATCTCATTTCCCTAAATTGGAGTTTCAGATATCATTACCCTAGATTAGGGTTACATACTCACCCTGGGTTAGAGTTTCATTTAGAATTTCCCTCAATTAGGGTTAGAGTTCAATAGCTATGTAAATTAGGGTTTATGTTCATGATTAGGGTTTCATGATCTCTTTTCTTAAGAATCATACCCTTAATCACCTCATGAATCATATTCATGTATGAATTTCATGCTATCATCTTCTCAAATTGATTAAGTCATATCAACCCTTCAATCAAGTACATACAACTATGATTAACATAGAGTACCACTTCATTGTTCCTATAAGCAATTAGGATTCATCCCTTAATTAGCACTAATGACTTAGGTACTATTAGGATTTCAACCTTTGTACCTTCATTGATTATCATTACTAATCATCATTGGATCAATGGATCATTCATCATCTTAATTCTCAAGAGATTCAATTACATTGGACCTCCAATACATAAGGTATCCAATTGAATTGACCAATAGGATCTTCAATTACAATAGGTGTCCAAGTGGATTAACCAATTGAATCCTCAATCAATCTTGACTACTTGAGCCCTAAATGGTCTTAGTCTTTCAAAGTTCAAACGGTTTGAAACCATTTGGTAAAGGTGGTGCTTGAGACCGTTTGCTAAAGCAAGTACTTGAAACCGTTTGCTAAAGGTGACCTTCAAGATCGTTTGCTAAAGGTGGTCACTTGAAACCGTTTGCTAAAGTACCTTTTTGAAACCGCATGGCCTCAACCAGTTTGGGATCGTTTGGTCCCAAATGGTCTTGAGACCATTTGGACTCAAACGGTCTTGAGACCATTTGGTCCAAACCACCTCAAAACCGCAAGGACCAAATATGGTCTCAACCAATCAAATTGAATTAGGGTTTCCAATGTTGATTCCTTCAATCATTGAATTCATGTAACCAATCATCAATTGGACCTATCACCATACTTCAATTGAGTTAAATAGGTACAACCTTCAACTGATTTGACCCTAAATTGATCATCAATTAGTGTTTGTATTAATTGGATTAGGGTTTGGAATCGATGGTCCTTCAACATTAACTAATGTGAAACTAGATACTTTTAAAACTATTGGTCCATCATCCAAATTGAACATGACCTGACCCCAAACGGTCTTGAGGTCGTTTGGATGACCTCCAAATGGTCTTGAGACCATTTGCCCATGTCAACATCAAAATACAAGTCAATCAATCAAAGTTTGGATCATTGGATTGATCAACAAGTAAGCATTTGATTGCACTTCAACTTAGTACCTTTAGATCTTCAAACACCTAACCATAGTCAACCCTAGACCTCCAAACGGTCTTGGGTGACCCCCAAATGGTCTTAGGATCATTTGGATGACCTCCAAACGGTCTTGAGACCATTTTCCCATCATATCATCATCAACCATGTCATTCAATTAGGGTTTGGATCCTAGGATTGGTCACCAAATCAGCACTTAATTGTATTTCAATTTAGTATCTTTGGACCTTCAAACACTTGACCAAACTTAACCCTAGAACTCCAAACGGTCTTGGGTGACCCCCAAACGGTCTTGAGACCGTTTGGGTGATCCCCAAATGGTCTTGAAACCGTTTGGGTCAATCAACCCAAAGCATCAACTCATTCAATTGCAAAATCAGCACTTAGCCGATGAGGGTTTATACCATATGTTTGAATCTTCAAATACCTACCCATACTCAACCCTAGACCTCCAAACAGTATTGGTTGACCTCCAAATGGTCTTGAGACCGTTTGGGTGATTCCCAAATGGTTTTGAAACCGTTTGGGTCAATCAACCCAAGTTTCAAACTCAATCACTTATGAAATCAGCACTCAACCCGATCAGGGTTTAGGTGATTGATGAACCTTCAACTCATGAACCAATTGGAGTTAATCAATAATAATTGATGGGTCATTAACCTATATAATTATGAACAAATCCCCAAATGGAAAACCCTGGTCAACATCACCAAACGGTCTTAAACCGTTTGCTTCTATGCGGTTTAGTGAAACCATTTCATTCCAAACGGTTTGAAACCGTTTGCTCCCAAACGGTTTGTGAAACCATTTGGACATTTGATTGAAATTGTTTGGTCTAGATATTTGGGGAGGTGTGTGATTATGATGATGTCATCATCATCAAGCTCTAGACCCATGAAACCTGCTGTGATTTCCATGGAAATTGCATCAATCAACCAAATCAATAATTGTAAATAGAGAAATGATCATTATTTGATGGGGAATTGAATGCAATAAGAAAGTTAGGGTTTCAAGTTATAAAACCCGCCTCCAATTGAGCTCCAAAGCTCCAATCTCACGGAAACAATGGTGGATGAAGCTCTTGAAACTCCACCTAGGCTCATCCTCAAGCTTTTGGTTGAAAAGATTGGCTAGGGTTGAAGAGGAGATCGAATTAAGAAGAAATCAATGATTTATTTTCGATTTCCACCATGGAATCAAGGAGAACGAAGGTCAAGGACTTACCAACAGGTTAGGGGTCATCCTCCAGACCCTCCTAAGCTCCGTTGGTCGTTTCCCAAGCAAGGAGAAGAAGTGGGGTCGAAAAATCCTTTCATTTGGCTTGTAAAAGGTCTTTTTATAAAAATTCAATGAGAGAGAATATGCTTTGTAAAAATCCATTTAATCCCAAAAATATGGCCGCATCTTCCCCCTCAACTTCCTTAGGTACGAGGCTATCTTGTTTGACTCTTATTCCTCTCAATTATCCATGATTTAAAGAAAAGCAAATTAAGCACCTTAAATCATATTATACTAATATCCATATGTGAGTGGATATCTCTTTTTCTTATAAAATTGTGAGTGAGTTATCCATTCCCTTGGATGTTTTCGTGGTCCTTGCAAGTCTCAAGGATTTCCAATCACATATGAATTCAACCATTTTAATTTTGGTTGAAGGCCCTTTAATTAATACATTTATTTTTGCCCTAAATCAAATTAGGGTTTCAATTAGGATTAAATCTTGATTATTTTAATGTCAAAATTCTCTCTCCTCCAACTTAATTCAAATGAGGCGCCCCTCTCATTTTCTTTGCTCTAAATGGTGCCAAGAAACATTAGGGACCTTATTGAAGTGGTAATTTACATATTGCACCCTAGGTTTTGGGTAAATTGCACTTTAAACCAAAACTAGTTTTAATCCACAAACCTTGCTTTATCAACTCTTCCTTGGTACTCAGGCTACCACAAGTCATACCTCTGCATCATCTTCATTCTCATTATGCTTCAACACATGAGGAACATCTTATCATGCAACATTTGCAATTTAACCCCTCAACTTGGGTAATTTGCAATTTAGTCCAAAATAAGCAAACATTGCTTCAACATTGTTCAAACATGACCAAAATTGAAACATAAGTTCCTCATGAGCCCTAATTACTTTTCACAAGATAATATTAAGCATATAATCATCTTTCTTTATTAAAACACCTAGGGTTAAAGCATAACCCAGGTCAGGGATGTTACAAATTATCCACCCCTCATAAGGATTTCGTCCCTGAAATCCCAGATAAAGGAAAATAGATATTATTCATGCATCATATCATCATGTTCTCACATAACATCTCATTATTATGGAGACACCACAAAGTTTTGAACAATACAAAGTTATTCCATACAAGTGTATCATAGAATGATTCACATGGGATATATATATTCCCATGTTCCTTAATTAGTTCAACATTTTTTTAAGATCACAATTATATTATGTCATTTAAGTCTTTTCATATTTTGATTGTGTCATCTTACCTGATGACACAACATAAGATTTCCTTATTACTTGCACTAATTATCTCATTAGTTATACATTCTCTTACCATAAAGAAGGGTTACTTATCAACCAAGAACTTATCTCAAAGATATCTTCAATTGTTATGTTTATGCAAAGCATAAACCCCTAACATGTGATGTTCATATTACATTAGGTAACTAGATTGATTTCACAGTTACCCCCTTCAGGCATCCATCATAAAATAGCTTGATATATCTCAGATACCAGAATTCCTTCCCTTACTATTTACACATGTGTTGGTAACACATTACATCTTCATTTTCCTTTATAAGTTGATTTATGAGTAAATCAAATTCCTTCATATATCAATTAGAATGTGGTAGAAATATCCATGCCACATCTCCTTCTTCTTTAAACTCTGGAGATTGTTTTCAGAATGACTACTTGATCAGGGTAGTCAAAGAGATAGCAATCTAGATATGTCATACTTACCTTGACTTCAATAAATGAATACCTGGCCAGGGTATTCAAGAACTGAAATTAGGTAGTATGTATTTTTTAATATTATGTTCCATATTCTTAAAATATCTTTAAATTCACTGCTTAGTATCTCATATTTTCCCTGAGTGTTTTCTTTTATATCTTTTCCCTTTCTACATTTAAAGAGAAATTTTCAAACATATAAGAGAAAATTAAACTGAACATAAGTTTTCATTCTTCTTATCTCATCCTCATATCCTTAAAGGATTATGCAGATGAACTAAACAACAACTACCTTTATTATAGAAGAAAACAGAAGGTAACTCAAAATAAAAAGTTCTATCTTGATAAGTATTCCTTTTTAAAGGTTATCTAGTGTCTTGTCTGTTAGGTCACCTCATCGCTTTCTATTTGGACATTTCCACCTTAGATGTCCTCTTTGTCCACATCTATAGCAAGGTTGAAGCTTTTTAGGTGTCTGTTGCTCAGGTGCACTATATTTTACTTGAGTCGTTACTACTAAAATCTTTGATTGTTTAGTACCACCAATTCCTTGTTCTTGTGACTGTTTAGACTTCTTTTTAAGGTCTGTCTCATGTTTCTTTATCATAGACCCTTCTATCCTTCGAATTGATTCCACAAATGTGGCAAATCTCTCTCTATTTTCTAGGGTAGATGTTGTAATGGACATCTCAACATTCAATCCCTTCTCAAAATGTCGAATCTTTTCCTCCTCAGTAGCAGCCATCTGTGGACAAAATTGTAAAAATTCCATGAACTTAACCTCATATTCACTTATTGACATGACTCCCTGTCAAATTTTCTCAAACTGTGAGATCTTTTCATCTAAATAAGTCCTTGGAAAATACTTATTAATGAATTCTCGACGAAATTCCCCCCATCCAACCTCTTCATCATTCCTTTTTATTTCTTCTATAGTCCACCAATGTCCAGCACTACCTTTTAGAAGGTACACAGCATGTTTAACTTTGTCAGCATCCGGGATACTAAGTATCTTAAAGGCTTTTTCTAACTCAGTGAGCCAGAGATCAGCATCTGCTGGATCAAATGTTCCAGCATATTCTATGGCTCCTACATGACGTAATCATTCAAAGGTATTACCAGACCCATATTCCTCATTGGGAACTGGTGCCCTAGGTGTTGATGATGGCATCCAGTCTTCTATATACCTCATTATAGTCATAAGTTGACCACAAAGATTATGAACATCTGGGTTTCCTCTCATGTTTTCATCAACATGAGGATTTTCAGGCACTGGTTCCTCCCTTGCTTGATCCCTTGCACCTCCCACCGATGCAACAACATTGCTCTCAACAATGTATTCTTCATGTCCTTCAGACATCTTTAAGTTATATATCTTCTTCTGCATAAGCATAATACACTATAAGATATACTGAGGTACAATTCGAACAGACTCGATACCTTAGTCCTATGTCTTTGTAGACTTAGTGAACCGAGAGCTATGATGCCACTAAATTGTGGAATCCAACTCATACAAACAAAATTAACTTAAGCGGAAGCAAATTATTTGCAGCAGATTACTGAAAATCTCTAAAAATTAAAACTTTTTGCACAGAGATCCACACATAGGAAATCTTTTCCAACAAGAACCATTATATAACATTTACATTCTGGTTCAAACGTACATAACCCGTAACGACCCCATCTCCCGGTAACCCCCAATTAAGGGAGACCCGAAGGTCAGAGCCATTATTCAATTAACAGGATCAAAGGTTCGACAAATAATCAATAATAATTAATAAACTTTACCAACTAAACTGAAAACTGGTATAAAACAATTCTTACCTTGGAAAAACTGGGATTTCTAAACTTCTATCCATGAAGATGCTAATCTAACTAATCCTCCTGTGCACATTATTTCTCATTTAATTCCACATATGTCACTAAACTGTTTGTTCTTTTCATTTGTACCTAAAACGCCGACAAACAATACGTCGGTCAGTATATCGAAATATACTGGTATGTGGGAACAACCAAAAAGTTTGCACATAAGGATAACAATCTAATTATCACAATCAAGTTAATTAACAGGCCAATTTACACTTTTCAGTATGACATTCTCCACCGCTTTTGCCCTAACCCTGGCATACCCACCTTAGGGTTCCCTTTGCCAATGAATTAAGGCCACCTTCTCAATCCCGAGCTTGGTGCCTGGGGGTCACCCCTCATGGTGCCCACTAGTCATGTAATATCATAGGCCACCTTCTCATTCCCGAGCTTGGTGCCTGGGGTCACCACTCAAGGTGTCCATTGGTCTACCCATCTGGGCCTGACCTTTAGCATCATCCATCATGGTGGCATGTAGGTGCGAGAATACATACTTCTATTATTAATGTGATAATCATAGTGACTTTATAGTTTGCAAGTATGAACATCCAAACTGATAATTTGCATTCAATGCGGTTAACCATCTGGAAAATCCTCGGGAAACTAAGGCGGTTATTCATAATTAACCACATACCTCATTTGCAGAATCAACAGCTCCAAGCAATCAAGTATTCCAAAGTAAATTAAGCTAGCACAATTCAATCCTGTTGTGAAGGCACCGTGGGGCAGTTTGGTAATTGCGTAGGTCACCTTCTTCTACCTCGTGTTTCCCATCCTGTTCGCGATCCAAGGTTGCCCGACAGTCAACTCTAGGTCGACTTCGCGATCTCGGCTCTCTCAGCAATAGGCGGCACTTCCTCCTCCTTCGCCAGGAGCCCCAGATCCCTTCTGTGGTCTCAGATTTGCTAGAGCTAGCCGGAGTTGATGGATCTACTAGGAAGCTCCTCGACCAGGCCTCCATGGCTGGGAGAGGGTTAACGAGCGACTTGGCGCTCGAACTAAAACGAGGATGGTGTTGTGGACTCTGCCAGAGTCCCAAGGCACAGTTACATTGTTAAAGGGAGATATGTACCCCCTTAAATAGCATGTGGCCGAGATGGGTGGCCGGTGGGTGTCTGGTGATTCAGGGATCTTCAGTTACATGTCAAAAGGACATCAAATCTAGGATTATATGGTGCGAAACTCTATCCCAAATACACTGGGATCCTTTCCATCCTTGCACATTAACCGTAATGAGGGAAAGTCCAGATCGAGCAGGATTCCCCCAGATCCTAGTCCTTCTCAAACTGGATGACAAGCAACCATCATTCGATTGGGGATCAACGATTCATATTTCTCGCGATTCAAAAGGAAATGATTTAAAGAAATCATGATATTTATTATAATTCCAACACTTTAGAGAATTTTGTAAAAGTCATAATTCCCAAACCAAAGATCCAATTGCTCCAAAATTTTAGGTGAAAGTGCATAATGAATTAATCTACCTCCCTACCAAAATTGGGCTCATTATCTAAAAGGAAACATGTCTTTTATATAATTGCAAGATATCACTTAATTATATATATATATATCTCACCTATTTTCTCTTTCCCTTCCTATTAAATTATTATTCTGAGTTCCTTGATCCTCAAGGAACCTTAATGGCTCGAAATCCCATCTTGGGAATATACCTTAGCCTTTTACTTATCTTTTATCCATTATTTCCCATATCTTGTTTATTTCTTATTAAAATATATCTTTTGAGGATTTCTCTTTATCTTTCTTTTTATTTTCCTCATTGGTATTTCTTTTATTATTAGGAATCCTTGGGATATGAAATTCCACAAAGAATAACTCAACTATACCTCTTTTCACTTGTTTTCCATATATTACCATTATTTTCAATTTATTTCTCGATAAGGAAATATTTATTTGATCTTTTATTTTATTATTGTATTCTCTATGCCACCTTGGACTCCTTGGAACCCAAGGAACCCAAGAGGCACGAAATCCCTCTTTGGATTTGCCTTCTATAGGTTTCCACACTTTTCCTTTTTCTCTATTTTCTTATTTACTCGATAATAGTGGAATTTCTTTTATCCTTTCCTTGTTATTGGGCCCAATAGCCAATAAAGCCCACAAATAAATCAACAAGGCTATTTCAAACGAAAATCATGCATTCATTCATTATTTGTTCACTTATCTTTAATATGATAAATTACATTTCTCAGCAAATGAACCCAAAATTGGGGTTGTAACATCCTTCCCCTCTTATGAGAATTTTGCCCTCAAAATTCCATCAAGCAAGCAATCCAATAGGATAAGCTTATCACATGTCCATCATGGCTCCCATGTGGCTTCACCCTTTTCCATGGTGCTTCCCAAGAACCTTCATTATCTCATATTCTTCCATCTGAGTTCTTTCTTACCTTGGTATATGGTACCCTCATAGGTGACTCAGGACATTTCAGCCTCTCAAAAGCTGAATCGGTTTTGGGTTCAACACATGGCTTGGGTACCTCACATAGTGCTCTATATCAGACTTATGTAACACATTATACATCATGTTATCCTGAGGGGTAAGGCTAAACACAACCACATCCACCGATCCATCTCAAATGGATCCCTATATCGGGGACTCAGCTTTCTCAGCTGTAGCTTAGAGGGGTCATATTTTCACATCACATATTCTCCCACAGTGAACTGCATGTCAGTCTGCTTTGCATCTGCTCGTGACTCATGTCACCACTGGGCTCTCTCTCAGCCGTTGCACGATCAAAGCGACTTCATCTGCACATACTGAGGTTCTTTTATGGACTTCGTGAGGCCTCCTTCACCAACATCATCTTAATGAAGTGGTGACCGACACAACCTCTCTATAAGACTTCTTGCATCCCGATAAAGGCTATGGTGGTTAACATCACATCTTAAGAACTATCTCTTTGTATCACCATGAACAAGCACACTTTCTCTCATCAGACCCTCTACTCTGGATCATACTACTTATTAGTTAGGGGTGATAAGCAGTTCTAACATTGAGTTCTTTGTATACCTACTTCCACCTTATGGAAGTGGACCTTTAGGTCATACTCAAGAACTTAGTAACTTACATCATGGTGTGGTTGAACCATCTTTCTCTCTTGAGTAGTTCAACCGAATATGTCCCTTAACAACACTCTTCTTTTCTCAATTTATCTAGGTAAGGCGATCTACCATAACCCATATTGCATCTTGACCTTCTGGGTCAAAGGGAGACTTACCACAACATCCATAGTGATGAACTCCCATTCCCTCTTAGGGACTCTTTTATCATCTATATCGATACACTGGGTTACTGGTGTTTGTCCTTCACCTCCTGGCTTGCATGGCCACATGTTGCATGCAACTTTGTTTTAAGCATCCAGAGTGCTACCAACACTTACTATCTTTGTAGTACCAAGGTATATCATGACCTCCTGTATTGTTATGATTCCTCAAGCTTGATACCTCAGAAACCCTAAACCATTCTCAAAAGGGTTTTATTACCTTCCTATCCAAATAAATGTTTCTGAGGTTCTATCACCATCCTTTTACTATATCAAGGACTAAACTGGCTAACCAAACAACTATTAACTTGTTCAACATATCTTGTTTCATCTGTGTGTTAGCCAAAACACATCCTCTTTCCAAACATAGGGTTAGTCGAACAACCTCAACTTCTTCTAGCTTCCAGCTAAACTAGGCAGCTATATCTCAACTAGAGCATTTATTACCACTTCTTATCCTTAGGTGTTAGGTAATGTCGAAGACATACACCTCCAAGCATTATACTTATCATCTCATCTCAAACTCTAAGTTTGTCTTCATCAAGAAACTCTAAGCTCATCCTAATGGTGATCAAACTCAACCTTGTATCACTTGCAAATTCCACATAGCTCATGCTAAAAACATCCTTATAGGATGACTACCTTATCTCTCTTAGTGTTTGTAAACCATTCATGTATCATTCGCTCGACTAGGGTATGTTATCATCTCTGTCCTCATACCTCATAGCAACGTTATAACTCACATCATCTTTATCCTTGGTGTATGGCATGCGTACTGTCCTATCTCTCACTCTCATAACAAGAAGAAATAAGCATTTGGCAGTCGTCCAAATACAGAGTTCTTCCCATTCCAGGAGTAGAGATGGTACATCCCACCTTGCCAGTACACCTTCAAATCTAAGTTGAAACGTGCAACTCATGTCTTTACATCACAAACATCATGATATCAAAATTTCCTTCATGGAAAATTGGTCTCGAACCTACTCGGAACCACACATAATCCTTTGTCATCTCCTCTAGGTCTATAGGGTGCCAGCACTTTTGGGGTCATCCCTCTTCCCTCATGCATCTAGAGAGTGACCTACTCATCTGCCCTTTGGGTCCCATGAGTTTATGAAGGTGATCAATCTCCTGACTCATGGCCCTCAGACAATGATAGCTGTTACCTCCCGACCCTATGGTCATGTGCAACTAGGGAATTAGGAAACTCCTTCTTCCATCGGTCTCATCCCTACCTGACCCTAGGATAGACTTAGGATTCCATTATAGTACATGTCCAACTTAGAACTTTACCCAAGCCTTCACCATCTCTCTCTGCATTCTCGACTAACTTTCAACCCTTCATAGGGGTCATGGCAACCTGCCTACCCTGGTCAGGCCCCATACTGGTTACCTCCATGGTAACACATTCACATGCACTTAGAGATGGTTATCTATGGGTCTACAGGTTCATTCTCATTCCCAGTACTTTCCACTTAGCTTGTCAAGATCCTATGAAACTTCTTTAGGTTACTTCAAAACCAGCAAAACTGGTGTACACCCTACCAAAGGGTCCCTCTCCCAGGATGGGAGGAAACTACAACTTTTAACAACAAGGTCACAACCGTTCTTAGGGTTTACATTCACATGAACATGCCTAACCCAACAGCTACTAAGGCACAAGCAGATCACCTATTAAACCATGCTAGGTCATACTTGTTCTCTTTCCTCAATATTAGGTCAACTTAGTTCTGAGGGGTTCATCAAACCTACCTTTAACTTAAGGGATTTTCCTTTCCTCTATACATGAAGAGTACCATGCTCGAAACTATAAAGACTCAATTCTCATCATGAGAATTAGGTACACCACTTCCCCTCTTCGTCCAGGAACCCTAGGTTCACTTTTGGATATCCAACTACATGCTCAACCTCTTAACCACGAATCAAGCATGTCCAAGGTATGCCATGTACTCCCATGATCCTTTTATATGAGCAACACCTCAGAATTGAGTCCTCCTCAAGGACAACCAACCAGGTATAAAGCCCCCACAACTGGTTACTTGAACCTCCTCAGGTCTAAGGCACTCTTTGTCTCATCTCAATAGGTAAACTTCGATACCATAGGCACATAGGTTCTAGAAGCATCATCCTCTCTTTAGAATTTGGTTCCTCTAAAGGCAACCAAGATATCATCAGCCTCTAGAAATCCAACTTAAGGAAACCACTATCATCCACTTAGGTCGCATCATTCTCGACTCCCCACTGTTCCTCATATATCGGGTTTTTAGGCTTCCAACCTCCTTGTTGGGTTCTTGCTTTCTCTCTCTAGAGCTAACTCCACATCCAGCCGTACCACTAGAGGTCCTCTCTCCATGACGGCTCATGCTCACAAGCATACCCCTAAGTGGGTGAAGCCTATCCATATCTCATTATGATTATCTCATACGCCATCCATCGTGCCCTTCTGACCAGGGTTTCAACCTACTACCGTACCACTGACGTACTTCGGGTGCATTCTATCCCCTACTTGCATAAGACATAGGGTTTCTATAGGTCCTTCACTAACCTCATCCATGAAGGAGATATCCTTCACTCTAACATGCTCGATCCTTCCCAGGGTTGGGTTGCCAAAGGTGCTAGGTCATCCAACCTCTCATGGATCATAAGGCAATACAAAATCAGATCTATCCAAACATCCAGTCAACCATGTCATCTAACTCATCATGTCATCTCTCTCTCTAACCTCCACTTAGGGTTAGTGTTAACATCATCCTTAAAGAATATTCTAGGTCTCTACTTTAATGGAGATCTCTACCTCTAAGACTCACTTTCTCTACTCATCCTCCTTACAAGAAGGTCTAGCCTCAAGTCTCTCCTGAGGGCAATGACAACTTATGTCATACGACCTAACCATGTATCTATTCTTTTACGCTTACTCTATTAAACTTATGTCCATGACATCTTATTTACATGTTTTTTATTAATTTGGTGGAGGATTCCTTAATCCTTATCAACCTTACCCAGACCTCAAGAGGGTGAGGAGAAGAGAGGAAACCCTAATCCTTAAGGTCCTTAATAGAATTTGAGTTGAGAAGGGATGAACAAGATGAGAGAGTCCTAAAGGTATCTTATTTCAAATCATACCCTAAGACTTTGGCCAGGAAGTCACATGGATCCGGGAGTCCTTGTATTCCAACTAGCGGTGCGGAGGAAAATATTGCCAGCCCCCGGTCGTGATCCTTTTCTAGACACCTCTATCTTTCGGATAATCCTCTAATAACTCCCTTGGATTCTACAGAATTTGTAATATTTAATAATTATTAAAGATTAAGTGAGGAACCTATGCTCTGATACCAATTGTAACGACCCCGTCTCTCGGTAACCCCCAATTAAGGGAGACCCGAAGGTCAGAGCTGTTATTCAATTAACAGGGTCAAAGGTTCGACAAATAATCAATAACAATTAATAAACTTTACCAACTAAACTGAAAACTGGTATAAAAAAACTTTTCTTACCTTGGAAAAACTGGGATTTCTAAACTTCTATCCATGAAGATGCTAATCTAACTAATCCTCCTATGCAAATTATTTCTCATTTAATTCCACATATGTCCTTTACTGTTTGTTCTTTTCATTTGTACCTAAAACGCCGACAAACAATACGTCGGTCAGTATATCAAAATATACTGGTATGTGGGAACAACCAAAAAGTTTGCACATAAGGATAACAATCTAATTATCACAATCAAGTTAATTAACAGGCCAATTTACACTTTTCAGTATGACATTCTCCACCGCTTTTTCCCTAACCCTGGCATACCCACCTTAGGGTTCCCTTTGCCAATGACTTAAGGCCACCTTCTCAATCCCGAGCTTGGTGCCTGGGGGTCACCCCTCATGGTGCCCACTAGTCATGCAATATCATAGGCCACCTTCTCATTCCCGAGCTTGGTTCCTGGGGTCACCACTCAAGGTGTCCATTGGTCTACCCATCTGGGCCTAACCTTTGGAATCATCCATCAGGGTTCCATGTAGGTGCGAGAATGCATACTTCTATTATTAATGTGATAATCATAGTGACTTTATAGTTTGCAAGTATGAACATACAAACTGATAATTTGCATTCAATGCGGTTAACCATCTGGAAAATCCTCGAGAAACTAAGGCGGTTATTCATAATTAACCACATACCTGATTTGCAGAATCAACAACTCCAAGCAATCAAGTATTCCAAAGTAAGTCAAGCAAGCACAATTCAATCATGTTGTGAAGGCACCGGGGGGTAGTTTGGTAATTGTGCAGGTCACCTTCTTCTACCTCACGTTTCCCTTCCTGTTCGCGATCCAAGGTTGCCTGACAGCTAACTCTAGGTTGACTTCACGATCTTGGCTCTCTCAGCAATAGGCGACGCTTCTTCCTCCTTTGCCAGGAGCCCCCGATCCCTTATGTGGTCTCAGTTTTGCTAGAGCTGGCTGAAGTCGATGGATCTGCTAGGAAGCTCCTCGACCAGGCCGCCATGGCTGGGAGAGGGGTAACGCGTGACTTGGCGCTCGAACTGAAACGAGGATGGTGTTGCGGACTCCACCAGAGTCCCAAGGCACGATTACATTGTTAAAGGGAGATCTGTACCCCCTTAAATAGCATGTGGCCAAGATGGGTGGTCGGTGGGTGTCTGGTGATTCGGGGATATTCAGCTACATGTCGAAAGGCCATCAAATCTAGGATTATATGGTGCGAAATTCTATCCCAAATACACTGGGATCCTTTCCATCCTTGCACATTAACCGTAATTACGGAAAGTCCAGATCGAGCAGGATTCCCCCTGATCCTAGTCCTTCTCAAACTGGACGACAAGCAGCCATCATTCGATTGGGGATCAACGGTGCATATTGCTTGCGATTCAAAAGGAAATGATTTAAAGAAATTGTGACATTTATTATAATTCCAACACTTTAGAGAATTTTGTAAAAGTCATAATTCCCAAACCAAAGATCCAATTTCTCCCAAATATTAAGGGAAAGTCCATAATGAATTAATCTACCTCCCTACCAAAATTGGGCTCATTATCTAAAAGGAAACATGCCTTTTCTTGAATTGCAAGATATCACTTAATTATATATATATATATATATATATATATATATATATATATATATCACCTATTTTCTCTTTCCCTTGCTATTAAATTATTATTCTGAGTTCCTTTATCCTCAAGGAACTTTAATGGCTCAAAATCCCATCTTGGGAATATACCTTAGCCTTTTACTTATCTTTTATCCATTATTTCACATATCTTGTTTATTTCTTATTAAAATATATCTTTTGAGGATTTCTCTTTATCTTTTATTTTTATTTTCCTCATTGGTATTTCTTTTATTATTAGGAATACTTGGGATACGAAATTCCACAAAGGATAACTCAATTATACCTCTTTTCACTTGTTTTCCACATATTACCATTATTTTCAATTTATTTATCGATAAGGAAATATTTAATTGATCTATTCTTTTATTATTGTATTCTTTATGCCACCTTGGACTCCTTGGAACCCAAGGAACCCAAGAGGCACGAAATCCCTCTTTGGATTTTCCTTCTAGAGGTTTCCACACTTTTCCTTTTTCTCTATTTTCTTATTTACTCGATAATAGTGGAATTTCTTTTATCCTTTCCTTGTTATCGGGCCCAATAGCCAATAAAGCCCACAAATAAATCAACAAGGATATTTCAAACGAAAATCATGCATTCATTCATTATTTGTTCACTTATATTTAATATGAGAAATTACATTTCTCAGCAAATGAACCCAAAATTGGGGTTGTAACATAGCCTGTACCATCTCTTCTCAGAGACTACAACATCAGCTGCCCTATAAACATTATATACAGAAAGCATTCGAATCCCGAGTCTTCAAGCCAAAATCTCAAACGATTCATTAAAACATTGATTAAAAACTCTGAGGACCAAAGAGTACAGAGACGACACATAGGACTTTCTAGCTACATAACTTGACAGGTAGGGTCTCCACCTGAGATCTCAATGCTGTCCAGGTTGTTGCTTTCCTTTTTCCTGCAAAAGACTATCTGTTTCTTTGTCTGCTTCCACCTAAAAATGTTGGATCCCACGGGGGTGAGACAATTGTAAATTGCCCCAGCGGGAGATATAACTCTCCGCCAAAACATTGTTATTGCATTTTAAAAATATGAAACTGGGCAGATGATAAGCATTTTAAAGCATTCTCAACTTTGAAAGCATTGCAGCTATTTATGATAGAGCAATATATCATCTATTCTTTTAATAAGGAATAGGAATGACATGTATATCATTTATACATCATATAAAACTTTTCTTGTGACACTCATAATCTTGTTATGTCACCCATGAAACACTCTTGTTCCATTCTGTTGGCCTTGGCCAACCTGTTTAACAGATAAGGAGATATATCTACAATGTACTCATATATCAACAATACAGGAACTGGGTTAATACCAATCCTATGTTACTACTACAGACATTGGTCTATTACCAATCATGTGTCATCAGTACAGGCATTTAGCCTCTACCAGGTATTGGACTCTTCCAAACCTGATTACACCGCCAGGCATTGGACACTACCAATCTTGATTTCACAGCCAGGTATTGGACTTTAGCCAACCCTGATTACAGGCATTACACCTCTGCCAGGTATTGGACTCTAACCAAACCTGATTACACCGCCAAGCATTGGACACTACCAATCCTGATTTCACAGCCAAGTATTGGACTTTACCCAACCCTGATTACAGGCATTACACCTATGCCAAGTATTGGACTCTAACCAAACCTGATTAAACAGCCAGGCTTTGGACTTTAACAAATCATGATTACATAGCCAGGCATTGGACTTTAACCAATCCTGATTACACAGCCAGGCATTGGACTTTAACCAATCTTGATTACACAGCCAGGCATTGGACTTTAACCAATCTTGATTACACAGCCAGGCATTGGACTTTAACCAACCCTGATTACATCCCATGTCTGTTTACACAACACTGGGCACCTTATTCTTTTACTAGCATTAAATTTTGGCTATGCCAATCATGCTCAATACATTCTTTATGTATTATAAGTATTCCTCTTTTCTCCACACATGTACAATCCAGGTTCCATTATTATGATTGTATCCTTTTGTTATTATTATTATTATTATTATTATTATTATTATTATTATTATTATTATTATTATTATATTACCAAGTTCCCCTTCCTTGGTTCATTATGAACATTATTATCTCTTACAAGAGACTTTTATAATCATCTTATTACCTCTCACTAGGTAACCACTAATCTCATGGCTCACCAAGCCCTTAAAGCATCTTGTCACCTCTTACTAGGCAACAACAACATATTCTCTCATGTAATACAATAGTAACACCACTATTCCCTCAATAGGGTTAGGGCTTAATATTCACATCACATTAGGGTTTTTCATGTCCCAATATCCAATTTAGGATTAGGGTTTTCCCATCTCACAATAGGCTTTCATATTTATCAAATCAACCTTAATACATTGCTCCACACCTCTAGGAGCATCCATTAACATCTTGAGTAATCAATCATGTTTATTACTCTTAACATTTTTCATTAAATGTTTATTAATGCAAGGTATGAGTTCATTTCCCATCCTTATCATGATATGATTACATCATACTCATTAGTTTGTCTTAACCCATTCTTAAGGTATATTATCCTATACTTATCAAAGTATATCAAACTCATTACATTTCATTGTAACAATTGACATAACACACTTCATGTGTTTCTTATCCAAGTATATTGGCTTTGAGGTGCATCACAGTATATCATCCCTGGAATGCTAAAAGTGATATCTATCACATCTTGATGTATCACTTTCCTCATTACTTCCAACTTTCTTGAGTTATCAACTTATCTTGGATTAAGGAATTTCCCATCTTAATCCTTTCATCCACTAACCTATCACTCTTACCATGAAGTGCATAGGTCACACATAAGAATGATCCAACTATCTTTAATGATATGGACCCATTTCAGGTTAAGGCATTGCTTGCTATAAGGTTATCTATAATTAATCACTTTAGGTATTTCCCTTATCAATGTATTAGTCACCATTCCATTATTAGGATTAGGGTCTCTCATACCATCACCCTTTATTAGGTATTACGGTTTCACATACTATCATACTTCATTAGGGTTAGGATTTCACATACCAACTCCCTTTATTAGGGATAGGATGGTATATAGCATCACCCTTCATTTAGGATTTCTCATGGAATCAACCTCAATTAGGGTTTCCACTATGATTACCCACACCTTGGGTCTACTATTAATCTCCAATTAGGGTTTTACATCTCATTTCCCTAAATTGGAGTTTCATATATCATTACCCTAGATTAGGGTTACATCCTCACCCTGGATTAGAGTTTCATTTAGAATTGCCCTCAATTAGGGTTAGAGTTCAATAGCCTTGTCAACTAGGGTTTATGTTCATGATTAGGGTCTCATGATCTCTTTGCTTAAGAATCATACCCTTAATCACCTCATGAATCATATTCATGTATGAATTTCATGCTATCATCTTCTCAACTTGATTAAGTCATATCAACCCTTCAATCAAGTACATACAACTATGATTAACATAGAGTACCACTTCATTGTTCCTATAAGCAATTAGGATTCATCCCTTAATTGGCACTAATCACTTAGGTACTATTAGGATTTCAACCTTTGTACCTTCATTGATTATCATTACTAATCATCATTGGATCAATGGATCATTCATCATCTTAATTCTCAAGAGATTCAATTACATTGGACCTCCAATACATAAGGTATCCAATTGAATTGACCAATTGGATCTTCAATTACAATAGGTGTCCAAGTGGATTAACCAAATGAATCCTCAATCAATCTTGACTACTTGAGCCCCAAACGGTCTTAGTCTTTCAAAGTTCAAATGGTTTGAAACCATTTGGTAAAGGTGGTGCTTGAGACTATTTGCTAAAGCAAGTACTTGAAACCGTTTGCTAAAGGTGACCTTCAAGATCGTTTGCTAAAGGTGGTCACTTGAAACTGTTTGCTAAAGTACCTTTTTGAAACCGCATGGACTCACCCGTTTTGGGATCGTTTGGTCCCAAATGGTCTTGAGACCATTTGGACTCAAACGGTCTTGAGACCATTTGGTCCAAACCACCTCAAAACCGCAAGGAGCAAATATGGTCTCAACCAATAAAATTGAATTAGGGTCTCCAATGTTGATTCCTTCAATCATTGAATTCATGTAACCAATCATCAATTGGACCTATCACCATACTTCAATTGAGTTAAATCGGTCAACCTTCAACTGATTTGACCCTCAATTGATCATCAATTACAGTTTGTATTAATTGGATTAGGGTTTGGAATCGATGGTCCTTCAACATTAACTAATGTGAAACTAGATACTTTTAAAACTATTGGTCCATCATCCAAATTGAACATTACCTGACCCGAAACGGTCTTGAGGTCGTTTGGATGACCTCCAAACGGTCTTGAAACCGTTTTCCCATGTCAACATCAAAATCCAAGTCGATCAATTAAAGTTTGGATCATTGGATTGATCAACAAGTCAACATTTGATTGTACTTCAACTCAGTACCTTTAGATCTTCAAACACCTAACCATAGTCAACCCTAGACCTCCAAACGGTCTTGGGTGACCCCCAAACGGTCTTGGGATCATTTGGATGACCTTTAAATGGTCTTGAGACCATTTTACCATCATATCATCATCAACCATGCCATTCAATTAGGGTTTGGATCCTAGGATTGGTCACCAAATCAGCACTTAATTGTATTTCAATTTAGTATCTTTTGACCTTCAAACACTTGACAAAACTTAACCCTAGACCTCCAAACGGTCTTGGGTGACCCCCAAATAGTCTTGAGACCGTTTGGGTGATCCCCAAACGGTCTTGAAACCATTTGGGTCAATCAACCCAAAGCATCAACTCATTCAATTGCAAAATCAGCACTTAGCCGATTAGGGTTTATACCATATGTTTGAATCTTCAAATACCTAACCATACTCAACCCTAGACCTCCAAATGGTCTTGAGACTGTTTGGGTGATTTCCAAATGGTTTTGAAACCGTTTGGGTCAATCAACCCAAGTTTCAAACTCAATCACTTATGAAATCAGCACTCAACCCGATTAGGGTTTAGGTGATTGATGAACCTTCAACTCATGAACCAATTGGAGTTAATCAATAATAATTGATGGGTCATTAACCTATATCATTATGAACAAATCCCCAAATGGTAAAACCTGGTCAGCATCACCAAACGGTCTTAAACCGTTTGCTTCTATGCGGTTTAGTGAAACTGTTTCATTCCAAACGGGTTGTGAAACTATTTGGACATTTGATTGAAACTGTTTGCTCTAGATATTTGGGGAGGTGTGTGCTTATGATTATGTCATAATCATCAAGCTCTAGACCCACGAAACCTTCTGTGATTTCCATGGAAATTGCATCAATCAACCAAATCAATAATTGTCAATAGAGAAATGATCATTATTTGATGGGGAATTGAATGCAATAACAAAGTTGGGATTTCAAGTTATAAAACCCACCTCCAATTGAGCTCCAAAGCTCCAAGATCACAGACAAAATGGTGTATGAAGCTCTTGCAACTCCCCCTAGGCTCATCCTCAAGGTTTTGGTTGAAAAGATTGGCTAGGGTTGAAGAGGAGATCGAATTAAGAAGAAATCAATTATTTATTTTCGATTTCCACCATGGAATCAAGGAGAACGAAGGTCAAGGACTTACCAACAGGTTGGGGGTCGTCCTCCTGACCCTACTAAGCTCCCTTTGTAGTTTCCCAAGCAAGGAGAAGAAGTGGGGTCGAAAAAGCCTTTCATTTGGCTTGTAAAAGGTCTTTTTATAAAAATTCAATGAGAGAGAATATGCTTTGTAAAAATCCATTTAATCCCAAAAATATGGCCGCCTCTTCCCCCTCAACTTCTTTAGGTATGAGGATATCTTGTTTGCCTCTTATTCCTCTCAATTATCCATGATTTAAAGAAAAGAAAATTAAGCAACTTAAATCATATTATACTAATATCCATATGTGAGTGGATATTTCTTTTTCTTATAAAATTGTGAGTGAGTTATCCATTCCATTGGATGTTTTTGTGGTCCTTGCAAGTATCAAGGATTTCCAAGCACATATGAATTCAACCATTTTAATTTTGTTTGAAGGCCCTTTAATTAATACATTTATTTTTGTCCTAAATCGAATTAGGGTTTCAATTATGATTAAATCTTGATTATTTTAATATCAAAATTCTCTCTCCTCCAACTTAATTCAAATGAGGTGCCCGTCTCATTTTCTTTGCTCTACATGGTTCCAAGAAACATTAGGGACCTTATTGAAGTGGTAATTTACATATTGCACCCTAGGTTTTGGGTAAATTGCACTTTACACCAAAACTAGGTTTTAATGCACAAACCTTGCTTTATCAACTCTTCCTTGGTACTCAGGCTACCACAAGCCATACCTCTGCATCATCTTCATTCTCATGATGCTTCAACACATGAGGAACATATTATCATGCAACATTTGCAATTTCAACCCTCAACTTGGGTAATTTGCAATTTAGTCCAAAATAAGCAAACATTGCTTCAACATTGTTCAAACAGGGCCAAAATTAAAACATAAGTTCCTCATGAGCCCTAATTACTTTTCACAAGATAAGATTAAGCATATAATCATCTTTATTTATTAAAACACCTAGGGTTAAAGCATAACCCAAGTCAGGGATGTTACAAATTATCCACCCCTCATAAGGATTTCGTCCCCAAAATCCCAGATAAAGGAAAACAGATATTATTCATGCATCATATCATCATGTTCTCACATAACATCTCATTATTATGGAGACACCATAGAGTTTTGAACAATACAAAGTTATTCCATACATGTGTATCATAGAATGATTCACATGGGATATATATATTCCCATGTTCCTTAATTTAGTTCAGCATTTTTTTTCAAGATCACAATTATATTTTGTCATTTAAGTCTTTTAATACTTTGATTGTGTCATCTTACCTGATGACACAACACAACCTTTCCATATTACTTGCACTAATTATCTCATTAGTTATACATTCTCTTACCATAAAGAAGGGTTATTTATCAACCAAAAACTTATCTCAAAGATATCTTCAATTGTTATGTTTATGCAAAGCATAAACCCCTAACATGTGATGTTCATATTACATTAGGTAACTGGATTGATTTCACAGTTACCCCCTTTCAGGAATCCATCATAAAATAGCCTGATATATCTCAGATACCATAATTCCTTCCCTTAGTATTTACACATGTGTTGGTAACACATTACATCTTCATTTTCCTTTATAAGTTGATTTATGAGTAAATCAAATTCCTTCATATATCAATTAGAATGTGGTAGAAATATCCATGCCACATATCCTTCATCTTTAAACTCTAGAGATTGTTTTCAGAATGACTACTTGATCAGGGTAGTTAAAGAGATAATAATCTAGATATGTCATACTTACCTTGCCTTCAATAAATGAATACCTGGCCAGGGTATTCAAGAACTGAAATTAGGTAGTATGTGTTTGTTTAATATTATGTTCCATATTCTTAAAATCTCTTTAAATTCACTGCTTAGTATCTCAGATTTTCCCTGAGTGTTTTCTTTTACATCTTTTCCCTTTCTGCATTTAAAGAGAAATTTTCAAACATATAAGAGAAAATTAAACTGAACATAAGTTTTCATTCTTCTTATCTCATCCTCATATCCTTAAAGGATTATGCAGATGAACTAAACAACAACTACCTTTCTTATAGTAGAAAACAGAAGGTAACTCAAAATAAAAAGTTCTATCTTGACAAGTCTTCCTTATTACAGGTTATCTAGTGTCTTGTCTGTTAAGTCACCTCATCACTTTCTATTTGGACATTGCCACCTCAGATGTCCTCTCTGTCCACATCTATAGCAAGGTCGAAGCTTTTTAGGTGTTTGTTGCTAAGGTGCACTATATTGTACTTGAGTCGGTACTACTGAAATCTTTGATTGTTTAGTACCACTAATTCCTTTTTCTTGTGACTGTTTAGACTTCCTTTTACGGTTTGTCTCATGTTTCTTTATCATAGACCCTTCTATCCTTTGAATTGATTCCACAAATGTGGCAAATCTCTCTCTACTTTCTAGGGCAGATGTTGGAATGGACATCTCAACATTCAATCCCTTCTCAAAACTTCAAATCGTTTCCTCCTCAGTAGCAACCATCTGTGGACAAAATTGTAAAAGTTCCATGAACTTAACCTCATATTCACTTATTGACATGACTCCCTGTCGAATTTTCTCAAACTGTGAGATCTTTGCATCTAAATAACTCCTTGGAAAATACTTATTAATGAATTCTCGACGGAATTCCCCCCATCCAACCTCTTCATCATTCCTTTTTATTTCTTCTATAGTCCACCAATGTCCAGCACTACCTTTCAGAAGGTACACAACATGTTTAACTTTGTCAGCATCTGGGATACTAAGGATCTTAAAGGCTTTTTCTAACTCAGTGCGCCAGAGATCAGCATCTGCTGGATCAGATGTTCCAACATATTCCTTGGCTCCTACATGACATAGTCATTCAAAGGTCTTACCAGACCCATATTCCTCATTGGGAACTGGTGCCCTAACTGTTGATGATGGCATCCGATCTGCTATATACCTCATTGTAGTCATAAGTTGCCCAAAAAGATTATGAACATCTGGGTTTCCTCTCATGTTTTCATCAACATAAGGATTTTCAGACACTGGTTCCTCCCTTGTTTGATCCCTTGCACCTCCCATCGATGCAACAACATTGCTCTCAACAACGTATTCTTCATGTCCTTCAGACATCTTTAAGTTATATATCTTCTTCTGCATAAGCAGAAGACACTATAAGATATACTGAGGTACACTTAGAGACTCGATACCTTAGTCCTATGTCTCTATAGACTCAACGAACCTAGAGCTATGATACCACTAAATTGTGGCATCCAACTCATAAAAACAAAAGTAACTTAAGCGGAAGCAAATTATTTGCAGCAGATTACGGAAAATCACTAAAAATTAAAACTTTTTGCAAAGAGATCCACACATAGGAAATCTTTTCCAACAAGAACCATTGTATAACATTTACATTCTGGTTCAAATGTACATAACCTGTACCATCTCTTCTCAGATATTACAACATTAGCTACCCTATAAACATTATATACAGACAACATTCGAATCCCGAGGCTTCAAGCCAAAATCTCAAATGATTCATTAAAACACTAACTAAAAACTCTGAGGACCAAATTGTACAGAGACGACACATAGGACTTTCTAGCTACATAACTTGATAGGCAGGGTCTCCACCTAAGATCTCACTGCTGTCCAGGCTGTTGCTTTCCTTTTTCCTGCAAAAGAGTATCTATTTCTTTGTCTGCGTCCACCTAAAAATGTTGGATCCCACAGGGGTGAGACAATTGTAAATTGCCCCAGCGGGAGATATAACTCTCCGCCAAAACATTGTTATTACAGTTTATAGATATGAAACTGGGCAGATGATAAGCATTTTAAAGCATTCTCAACTTTGAAAGCATTGCAGCTATTTATGATAGAGCAATATATCATCTATTATTTTAATAAGGAATAGGAATGACATGTATATCATTTATACATCATATTAAACTTTTCTTATGACACTCATCATCTTGTTATGTCACCCATGAAACACTCTTGTTCCATTCTGTTGGCCTTAGCCAACCTGTTTAACAGATAAGGAGATATATCTACCATGTACTCATATATCAACAATACATGCACTGGGTTAATACCAATCCTATGTTACTATTACAGACATTGGTCTATTACCAATCATGTGTCATCAGTACAGGCATTTAGCCTCTTCCAGGTATTGGACTCTTCCAAACCTGATTACACCGCCAGGCATTGGATACTACCAATCCTGATTTCACAGCTATGTATTGGACTTTAGCCAACCCTGATTACAAGCATTACACCTCTGCCAGATATTGGACTCTAACCAAACCTGATTACACCGCCAAGCAATGGACACTACCAATCCTGATTTCATAGCCAAGTATTGGACTTTGGCCAACCCTGGTTACAGGCATTACACCTCTGCCAGGTATTGGACTCTAACCAAACCTGATTACACAGCCAGGCTTTGGACTTTAACCAATCCTGATTACACAACCAGGCATTGGACTTTAACCAATCCTGATTACACAGCCAGGCATTGGACTTTAACCAATCCTGATTACACAGCCAGGCATTGGACTTCAACTGTAACGACCGACAATCAAATCATTACTAATTAAGTAGAATTAAACATAAACAACAGATTAACAAAAATCACTAAAAATTAAAACCATTTTTTTCAAAGAGATCCATTCCAAGGAAAACTCTTACTGAAAGGTCCAAAACCTTATATACATCATTATTGACATTGTACATATCTGGTACATCTCATCTCGAGGATAACATATAACAGTTGCTTTACCAAACTATACATGAGCAACATAAAACCTCGAGGCACGTAAGCCAAAATCTCTTATTGATCATAAAACCAGTACGAACCAACTCCAAGGAACTGAGAGTACAGAGCTGATACATAGGACTCATATCTAAAAGACATGACAGACAGTACACTCAACCTAAGTTGTCACTGCTGCCTCAGCTGTTGTTCTTCCTCTGCAAAATGGTCTTCACCTCCTCGTGCACGTCCACATAAAAATTTGGGTCCCACGGGGGTGAGACAATTGTAACTGTCCCAGTAAGAGATATAACTCTTCGTCGACCATATTATTACCATAGATTAAGCATTTATAAACTGAGCAGAGGTTCTTTTTATATTAACAAGTAGGATAATTCACTATATGAACAGAATGAAGTAATCTCCTTTCATAAGGAGAACATTGCATCTACCCATGGTAGATTATAATTCATCTATCTGCTTTACAAGGAATGTAAAGAAACATAAATAACATCTATCAACTATAATGTATAACTGTATTGCGCATCAAGCAATATTTTCCATATTCGATCCTTAAGTAGATATGCTACACGGCTGATTACATTTTACAATCACACTTAAGCCCTGAGGAAGTGAGTCGTACCGCTCAAATCCAACCGACCATTGCGAAGTCAAAATCGGTACCATACATGGTCCATGGAAGAGCCGGACTCCATGACCTCCCACATCTCGATCAGTGCGAGACCACAAGCAGGACCACAATCTCTTGCTTAAGTGACCTTAGTCACACAGGGTCAGGCTACCCTCTGCCTAGCCCACCTTGGTACATGTATCGGCGCTAGTGAATCGAGCCACGGTCCAGTTCATCGTGCTCCCTGAGCCATGAACACATTCATGCTCTATCACACTGAGCCATGGGCCTATTCACCATGCTCTTATCACACTGAGCCACGGGCCTGAAACCGTGCTCTGGAGTCTACAACCGAAGTTGTACTCTAACCTTCCTATTTGTGGCTAGGAGAAACCCCGCATATTCAACAATATGCACTCCGGATTAACCCGTAGGAGAACCCGTTTCACCATCACCAGCTGCTGACGATGATGGATCTATGTCCAGGGCACTACATGATAAAATTCCACTTGATTAATTAAGTGGATTACCATATTCTTTTAGCATCAGTCAAGTTTTCACACATGAATTATTATGACAAATTCTACAAAGAAAGGTATAATACATCTATCATGTAGTTTTCAAATCTTTAAAACACATGATACTTGGGATCTTAGTCCCTTATCACATTACTGGGAATTCTCATCCCTTCACATAATCATTATCATGATTGCTGAATTTGGGTATTCAAATCCTTAGATCATCACAAAACATTGTTACCTCTATAACATGTAACCATTACCTCTAGGTCCTCAGACCAAGGTATTCATTTCACTTGTTGTGCAAGTATTCACATGGCTCACAAGTCCATCACACATCTTGTCACCTCTCACTAAGCAACAACTTATTCACATGGATCGCAAAGCCATTGCACATCTTGTCACCTCTCACTAGGAAACAACTTATTCACATGGCTCACAAGGCCATTGCACATCTTGTCACCTCTCACTAGGCAACAACTTATTCACATGGCTCACAAGGCCATTGCACATCTTGTCACCTCTCACTAGGCAACAACTTATTCACATGGCTCACAAGGCCATTGCACATCTTGTCACCTCTCACTAGGCAACAACTTATTCACATGCCTCACAAGGCCATTGATCATTATACTTGTTATACAAGTATTTAACATGCCTTACTAGGCTTATGAAATAAAAGAGATACAACCTTCCCATCATTAGGGTTAGGGTTTTCCTTTCTTATCGATTAGGGTTTCTCTTACATATCATTACCCTTCATTAGGGTTTTCCATAATTAACCATTTAGGTTTTCTAGGTCATATTATCAATGATCAAACCCTAATTCATTGCTCCACACATCTAGGAGAAAACATTGATATCATAAGTATTCAATCATACTTATTTATTCTCATCATTTATCATTAAATGAATCATCAACACAAGGTATGAGTTCCTCTCTCATCTTTACCAGGGTATGATTACATCAGACTTTATTAACTTGGATTAACCCTTTCTCAAAGTATGTTAGCCCATACTTATCAAACTGCATTAAACTTATTACATCTCCATGTAAAAATTGACATAACACACTTCATGTGTTACTCATCCAAGTATATTGGATTTAAGGTGCATCAAGGTACATCAACCTTGAAGTGCTGGATGTAATATCTATCATGTCTTAATGTATCACTTCCCTCATCACTTTTAACATACTTAAGTTCATCAACTTATCTTGTATTAGGGTATGTCCCATCCTAATACTTTATGCACTATCTCATCACATTTATCATGTAATGTATTGGTCATAAGTCACACAATTGAATTATTCAACTATCATTAATGATATGAACTCATCTCGGGTTAAGGCATTATTGATATAGGATTAACCATTATCAACCACTCTAGGTGTTTCACCTATCAAGGTATTATCCACACCATTACTTGGTGTTACACTCATCACTCCTAAGAGTGTCTTGCCCTTACCTTTACAATGTGTATAGGGTTAAATCATGTGCATATGTTCACCATATCGGGTTGTAGGTGTATAGACACTCACCATATCGGGCTAGGATTTGCACTTGTCTCCATATCGGGCATGAGGTACCTTTTTGTCCTCATATCGGGCACAAGATATATGTATGTGTCTCCCATGATACTTATGAGGTATCAACCCATCACCATGTCGGGCTAGAAGTACATTCAATCACCCTATCGGGCTAGTCACCATCTAGGGTTAGTTATGATGGGTTAGGGTTACCTTATTGTTTAGGGTTGTGTATCGTGCAACCCTGTCATGCAACAATGTCATACAAGGTCATGTAGGCCTCATGATACTAAGTATCAATGATGTATCATATGATCATATCATGCAATAGCACTTATTACTCTTCACTTATATCGGGTTACCCAATTTAGGGTTTCTTGTCAACTTACAAGTATACAATTGACCTTGTATCGTGCATGGAGTCTATAATAGACTTCCTATCGTGAAAGAGGTGTATACTACACCCCTATATCGTTCAATAAGGTTTACAAACCTATTCATATCATTTTAGTGAAATAGGGGCATCATCATGTCGGGTTAGAGGTGCTTGCTTATGTGCATGCACCCGATATCACTTTTATAAGGTGATATCACAATCTTCAAGCTCTAGACCTTTATTATAACTATTATAGTTAATTCAACAGGTCTACGCAACTACTATAACTCATAATTTCATCAACTATTTCAGGAAATTTTGAAATTAAAAGTAGATCATTAAATACAACAATTTAGGTGATGAATAATAACATGATTGAGTTCAAGTTATATAACCCGCCTTAAGAACCATTTCAAAGCTTCAAGGTACAAAGCTCCATGTTCCTAAGGTTGAAGATGACTTTATCAAAGGTCCAAGGCACGTTAACAACTCCTTCATATACAAGGAATCACCATGGATAAGCAATTGGTGAAGAAGAAAAGAAAGGTAGATCATAACCCTAATTCCATGCTTCAATTCAAGCTTGAAGACAACTATATCTTACCTTAGGGTTAAGTTTTGAGTTCCTTAGCTCCTTGGACGACACCCTACCACTCTTCGGCGATATGGATTTCCTCTTGGCCGACACAACTTTGCTTGTGGCCGATACCCCCTCACTTGTGGCCAAAATCACTTCAATTGGCCGATATCAACTTGCTATGGAGACAATATCAACATGGTATGGCCGATACACTTGCTATGGCCAATACCCAAGGCCTATGCAAGATACACTTGTGCCCTTGCATGATATGCCAAACCTCTTGCACGATATGGCACTCACTTGCATGATATGGCACTCACTTGCACGATATGGCACTCAACTCTTCACCCTATTGGCCGATATCACCTTATATGGCTAATTTCACCTACTTGGCCGATATGGTCTTGCCATGGGCGATACCCCAAGGCCCATGCACGATACTACAGAATCCCTTCACGATATGGGAGCTCTATGCACGATACCTTAGGGTAGGAGGGTGGTAAGGGTCGCAAAATTGCACCAAGGGGTGAAACTAGGGGTATATATACTTGTTGATCATGAAGAAAGGCAAAAATGAGGTGTCAACATTTTGAGCTAGTAGGTGCCACGTTTCATGCATGGGTGACACATTTACATGCATGCATCAACATTTATATTGTCTTGAAAAACGGTTGAGGATCATCTTGAGATGCAAATTCGTCCATTACTTATCCATTTGGATAAGTCATCTAGGTTTAATCACTATTTTAAGTCAAGCCGATACACTTTTTCTAAGGAAACTTGTTGACCATCACACCTCACCTACTTGAGCTGCTTTGCACGATATGGACTTTTCCAAGAGTTCACAAAACGATATGGGACACCTCCTTGGGCTCCATGGCCGATAGGCACTCATATATAAGCTTTTCAACTTGATACAACTCAAGTTAAGCTTCCAAATTCAACCCTTTTTCTTAGTCATTTCATCACCAAGATTACCATCATTCATAATGGAATCAAACATGGTGTATCATTCATTCTCTCTCCTCTAAATGATACATAGAGGAAATAGGAACACTCTAGAGGTGGTAATTTTCATATCAACCCCACATTTTGGGTAAATTACAATTTGTACCAAAATTGGTGCACAAGGTACCAACATTGTTAAGACAAGTTCAAACTTGGAATTTAGGCTTTCCACAAGTCACCACCTTGCATCATTCTCTCAATAATGATGCTACAACACATGAGGCATGTTCAATATGTGACATTTTGCATTATAGCCCCTCAATTTGGGTAAATTGCACTTTGGTCCAAAACAAAGGAAAATTGCTCAAACGACATTCAATCAGGACCAAACTTGAAACATGAGTGTGTTACATGATAAAAAAACACCTTGGAGGATTATATGAAAGTTATAAGCAACTTTATTAGTCAAAACAAATAGGGTTACCTCATAACCCAGGTCAGGGTCGTTACAAGTTATAAACCCCTAATAAGGATTTCGTCCCCGAAATCCCAGGTAAAGGAAGACATATATTATTCATTCATCATACCATCAAGTCTCCACATAACATATTAATGTCATGGAGATGACATAGAACTTTGATCAACACAAAGTTCTTCCACACAGGGTTATCATTGAATCTTTCACACATGGCACATATTCAATTGTCTTTTTCATTATTGACTGTAGAGTCAACTCTATGTCAGGTAATACTTTTCTTAGTCAGGGAAACATCATTCATACCTTATTTAACTCAGGTGTCATACCTTACTGATTTGTCACCTTTCTCAACTTACAACTTTATGTGACAAGATTTTGGGAAGTCTCCGATACTCCTCATTTAGCATTTTACTTTTAAAGGAAAGACCAGAGTCATGTTCAGTCACCCACTTGTGACTACAAGTCTTGTCATATATCTGATGTGCCATCTAATCTACTGACACAACATTAAAATTTCTTACTACTTGTACCAACTATCTCATTAGTTGTACATTCTCTTATAATAAGGGGAGGTTACTTATCAATTAAGAACTTATCTTAGAGGTATCTTTAGATGTTATGTATAAGCTGCCTTAAAAAATCTAGGTAGGGGTATTCTAGGGAATAATTCTTAGCTTGATAAGCTTTTCCCACAATGATTTTACAATTTTTCCTTCAATTAGTACATCCTTATCGATGTTATGTTTATGCAGAGCATAAACCCCTAACATGTGATGTCCATACTATTTTATGTAACTAGACTGATTTCACAGTTGGACATCCCAGGTAACCCACATAAATCAGTTGATTAGGAGTTATGCTTTTACTTTTCCATATCACTTGATACTTATTAGATACCAGAATTTCTTATCTTGGTATCCATCACATGTGTCAAAAAAACATCACATCCTCATCATTTCCATCCCTCTGTTGTTATTACCAAAGCCACACATATAAAAGGATCTTTGTTTCATCTTGGGACATTATTTATTACACATATATTTATCTTAGAACCAAGGTCCAAGATGAACTGATACTTTTCTAAGTATCCATCAATTGAACATTTTTAACTCATGCACATCAAGTGCCATAAGTCTCACTTGATTGCCATGTCCCTGAAGGGATAGAACGCAAAGGAACATATTCCTTTCTTTTTTATTGTCTAACATGTTCATGAGCATTTTGTGATTTTATCACATTTCCCATTTCCGCATCATGGGAAAAGATATTTACTATACACACATGCTTTATCTGATAGGGATCACCTCCCTTATTCTCATTCTCTTATCATGAGGATTATACTTTTCATTTCCTCATACATAGATTGATCTGAGATCATCTCAGATTCCACTTTATTGCACTTAGGATGTGATATACATGTCCATACCATATTTCCAGTTTCATTATACTCATTAGATTGTCTCAGAATGACTACTTGATCAGAGTAATCAGAAAGATAACAATCTAAGAGTCCCATACTCACCTTATCTCCAATAATTATATACCTAGCCATGGTATACAAGTACTGAGATTAAGTAGTATGCACTTTGTTTACTATCATATACCTTACTTTTCGCATAATAACCAACACATGATTTAACATTCCTAGATTTTCTATGGGCATCTCTTCTATACCTCATCCTTTTTCACACAGATAAGAGTAATTATAGATCATTTAAAAGAATTCTGAACAGAATATAAATTCTAGTTCTCATCATTTCTTCCCTATGTCCCCATAGGACAATCAATAGGGAAGTCCATAACATCAATCCTTTTTAGGATTATCAGGTAACATCAAAAGAAGGCATATCAAAATGAAAAAGCTCTATCTGATTGTTACCCCTCGCGGTCATCCACCGCTTTAGGTTGATTCAACCCATAGAGTCTAGCTGTTTCATGTTGTTACTTTTGGCTTTTTAGAACCACTAGGCAAAAGTCTCTGGAATTGTAATGACATTTCCTTAATTATCAGCTTATTGCCCCTTCTTGGGCACTGACATCACAGATATACTATCTGTCTAAACTTATGGCAGAGTCTACTTTCTTTCCATATGTTAATCTTTCCCACATTTTCCACTTTTCCAACATGACTATTTCTTTCAGGAACCCTTTCAAAGCCCAAAGTTTCTGTATTGAGGACTGGTAACCTAGGTTGTAATGCTAGTATCCAGTCTACTATATGCATAATTGTTGCCCTAACCTTCCGAACAAGAGCATAAACATAGGATTCTCTATCCTGACCGGGTCATGATGGGAATTCTCAAGCATTCATTCTTCTCTTTCCTGATCCCTTGCACCCTTTCCTGGTGCAACAACATTGCCCTCAACAATGTATTCCTCGTGTTCCCCAATCATTTATAAACTTCACCCTTTCTTCTGTACAAGCAGAAGTCACTATAGGGTATACTGGAGGACACTAAAAAAGACTCAACACCTTAGTCCTATGTCTCTGTAGACTTAGAGAACCTTAAGCTCTGATACCAAAACTATAACGACCGACAATCAAATCATTACTAATTAAGAGGAATTAAACATAAATAGAAGATTAACAAAAATCACTAAAAATTAAAACCATTTTTTTCAAAGAGATCCATTCCAAGGAAAACTCTTACTGAAAGGTCCAAAACCTTATACACATCATTATTCACATTGTACATATCTGGTACATCTCATCTCGAGGATAACATATAACAGTTGCTTTACCAAACTATACATGAGCAACATAAAACCTCGAGGCGCGTAAGACAAAATCTCTTATTGATCATAAAACCAGTACAAACCAATTCCAAGGACCTGAGAGTACAGAGACGACACATAGGACTCATATCTACAAGACATGACAGACAGTACACTCAACCTAAGTTGTCACTACTGCCTCAGCTGTTGTTCTTCCTCTGCAAAAAGGTCTTCACCTCATCGTGCATGTCCACCTAAAAATTTGGGTCCCACGGGGGTGAGACAATTGTAATTGTCCCAACGAGAGATATAACTCTTCACCGACCATATTATTATCATAGATTAAGCATTTATAAACTGAGCAGAGGTTCTTTTTATATTAACAAGTAGGATAATTCACTATATGAACAGAATGAAGTAATCTCCTTTCATAAGGAGAACATTGCATCTACCCATGGTAGATTATAATTCATCTATCTGCTTTGCAAGGAATGTAAAGAAACATAAATAACATCTATCAACTATAATGTATAATTGTATTGCACATCAAGCAATGTTTTCCATATTTGATCCTTAAGCAGATATGCTACAAGGTTGATTACATTTTACAATCACACTTAAGCCCTGAGGAAGTGAGCCGTACCGCTCAAATCCAACCGACCATTGTGAAGCCGAAATTGGTACCATACAAGGTCCATGGAAGAGCCGGACTCCATGACCTCCCACGTCTCGGTCAGTGCGAGACCACAAGCAGGACCGCAGTCTCTTGCTTAAGTGACCTTAGTCACACAGGGTCAGGCTACCCTCTGCCTAGCCAACCTTGGTACAGGTGTCGGCGCTAGCGAATCGAGCCACGGGCCAGTCACCATGCTCCCTGAGCCATGAACACATTCATGCTCTATCACACTGAGCCATGGTCCTATTCACCATGCTCTTATCACACTGAGACACGGTCCTAAAACCGTGCTCTGGAGTCTACAACCGAAGTTGGACTCTAACCTTCCTATTTGTGGCTAGGAGCAACCCCGCATATTCAACAATATGCGCTCTGGATTAACTCATAGGAGAACCCGTTTCACTATCACCAGCTGCTGACGATGATGGATCTATGGCCAGGGCACTACATGATAAAATTCCTCTTGATTAATTAAGTGCATTACCATATTCTTTTAGCATCAGTCAAGTTTTCACACATGAATTATTATGACAAATGCTACAAAGAAAGGTATAATACATCTATCATGTACTTTTCAAATCTTTAAAACACATGATACTTAGGATCTCAGTCCCTTATCACATTACTGGTAATTCTCATCCCTTCACATAATCATTATCATGATTGCTGGATTTGGGTATTCAAACCCTTAGATCATCACATAACATTGTTACCTCTATAACAGGTAACCGTTACCTCTAGGTCCTCAGACTAAGGTATTCATTTCACTTGTTGTGCAAGTATTCACATGGCTCACAAGGCCATCACACATCTTGTCACCTCTCACTAGGCAACGACTTATTCACATGGATCGCAAAGCCATTGCACATCTTGTCACCTCTCACTAGGAAACAACTTATTCACATGGCTCACAAGGCCATTGCACATCTTGTCACCTCTCACTAGGCAACAACTTATTCACATGGCTCACAAGGCCATTGCACATCTTGTCACCTCTCACTAGGCAACAACTTATTCACATGGCTCACAAGGCCATTGCACATCTTATCACCTCTCACTAGGCAACAACTTATTCACATGGCTCACAAGGCCATTGATCATTATACTTGTAATACAAGTATTTAAAATGCCTTACTAGGCTTATGAAATAAAAGAGATACAACCTTCCCATCATTAGGGTTAGGGTTTTCCTTTCTTATCGATTAGGGTTTCTCTTACATATCATTACCCTTCATTAGGGTTTTCCATAATTAACCATTTAGGTTTTCTAGGTCATATTATCAATGATCAAACCCTAATTCATTGCTCCACACATCTAGCAGCAAACATTGATATCATAAGTATTAAATCATACTTATTTATTCTCATCATTTATCATTAAATGAATCATCAACACAAGGTATGAGTTCCTCTCTCATCTTTACCAGGGTATGATTACATCAGACTTTATTAACTTGGATTAACCCTTTCTCAAAGTATGTTAGCCCATACTTATCAAAGTGCATTAAACTTATTACATCTCAATGTAAAAATTGACATAACACACTTCATGTGTTACTCATCCAAGTATATTGGATTTAAGGTGCATCAAGGTACATCAACCTTGAAGTGCTGGATGTAATATCTATCATGTCTTGATGTATCACTTCCCTCATCACTTTTAACATACTTAAGTTCATCAACTTATCTTGTATTAGGGTATGTCCCATCCTAATAATTTATGCACTATCTCATCACATTTATCATGTAATGTATTGGTCATAAGTCACACAATTGAATTATTCAACTATCATTAATGATATGAACTCATCTCGGGTTAAGGCATTATTGATATAGGATTAACCATTATCAACCACTCTAGGTGTTTCACCTATCAAGGTATTATCCACACCATTACTTGGTGTTACACTCATCACTCCTAAGAGTGTCTTGCCCTTACCTTTACAATGTGTATAGGGTTAAATCATGTGCATATGTTCACCATATCGGGTTGTAGGTGTATAGACACTCACCATATCGGGCTAGGATTTGCACTTATCTCCATATCGGGCATGAGGTACCTTTTTGTCCTCATATCGGGCACAAGATATATGTATGTGTCTCCCATGATACTTATGAGGTATCAACCCATCACCATGTCAGGCTAGAAGTACATTCAATCACCCTATCGGGCTAGTCACCATCTAGGGTTAGTTATGATGGGTTAGGGTTACCATATTGTTTAGGGTTGTGTATCGTGCAACCCTGTCATGCAACAATGTCATACAAGGTCATGTAGGCCTCATGATACTAAGTATCAATGATGTATCATATGATCATATCATGAAATAGCACTTATTACTCTTCACTTATATCGGGTTACCCAATTTAGGGTTTCTTGTCAACTTACAAGTATACAATTGACCTTGTATCGTGCATGGAGTCTATAATAGACTTCCTATCGTGAAAGAGGTGTATACTACACCCCTATATCGTTCAATAAGGTTTACAAACCTATTCATATCATTTTAGTGAAATAGGTGCATCATCATGTCGGGTTAGAGGTGCTTGCTTATGTGCATGCACCCGATATCACTTTTATAAGGTGATATCACAATCTTCAAGCTCTAGACCTTTATTATAACTATTATAGTTAATTCAACAGGTCTATGCAACTACTATAACTCATAATTTCATCAACTATTTCAGGAAATTTTGAAATTAAAAGTAGATCATTAAATACAACAATTTAGGTGATGAATAATAACATGATTGAGTTCAAGTTATATAACCCGCCTTAAGAACCATTTCAAAGCTTCAAGGTACAAAGCTCCATGTTCCTAAGGTTGAAGATGACTTTATCAAAGGTCCAAGGCACGTTAACAACTCCTTCATATACAAGGAATCACCATGGATAAGCAATTGGTGAAGAAGAAAAGAAAGGTAGATCATAACCCTAATTCCATGCTTCAATTCAAGCTTGAAGACAACTATATCTTACCTTAGGGTTAAGTTTTGAGTTCCTTAGCTCCTTGGCCGACACCCTACCACTCTTCGGCGATATGGATTTCCTCTTGGCCGACACAACTTTGCTTGTGACCGATACCCCCTCACTTGTGGCCAAAATCACTTCAATTGACCGATATCAACTTGCTATGGAGACAATATCAACATGGTATGGCCGATACACTTGCTATGGCGATACCCAAGGCCTATGCACGATAACCTTGTGCCCTTGCACGATATGCCAACCCTCTTGTCTTGCCCTTACCTTTACAATGTGTATAGGTGTTTCACCTATCAAGGTATTATCCACACCATTACTTGGTGTTACACTCATCACTCCTAAGAGTGTCTTGCCCTTACCTTTACAATGTGTATAGGGTTAAATCATGTGCATATGTTCACCATATCGGGTTGTAGGTGTATAGACACTCACCATATCGGGCTAGGATTTGCACTTGTCTCCATATCGGGCATGAGGTACCTTTTTGTCCTCATATCGGGCACAAGATATATGTATGTGTCGCCCATGATACTTATGAGGTATCAACCCATCACCATGTCGGGCTAGAAGTACATTCAATCACCCTATCAGGCTAGTCACCATCTAGTGTTAGCCGTGATGGGTTAGGGTTACCATATTGTTTAGGTTTGTATATCGTGCAACCCTGTCATGCAACCATGTCATACAAGTTCATGTAGGACTCATGATACTAAGTATCAATGATGTATCATATGATCATATCATGCAATAGCACTTATTACTCTTCACTTATATCGGGTTACCCAATTTAGGGTTTCTTGTCAACTTACAAGTATACAATTCACCTTGTATCGTGAATGGAGTCTATAATAGACTTCCTATCGTGAAATAGGTGTATACTACACCCCTATATAGTTCAATAAGGTTTACAAACCTATTCATATCATTTTAGTGAAATAGGTGCATCATCATATCGGATTAGAGGTGCTTGCTTATGTGCATGCACCCGATATCACTTTTATAAGGTGACATCACAATCTTCAAGCTCTAGACCTTTATTATAACAATTATAGTTCAAGTAAACAGGTCTAAGCAACTACTATAACTCATAATTTCATCAACTATTTCAGGAAAGTTTGGAATTAAAAGTAGACCATTAAATACAACAATTTAGGTGATGAATAATAACATGATTGAGTTCAAGTTATATAACCCAACTTAAGAATCACTTCAAAGCTTCAAGGTCCAAAGCTCCATGTTCCTAAGGTTGAAGATGACTTTATCAAAGGTCCAAGGCTCGTTCACAACTCCTTCATATACAAGGAATCACCATGGATAAGCAATTGGTGAAGAAGAAAAGAAAGGTAGATCATAACCCTAATTCCATGCTTCAATTCAAGCTTGAAGACAACTATATCTTACCTTAGGGTTACGTTTTGAGTTCCTTAACTCCTTGGACGACACCCTACCACTCTTGGGCGATATGGACTTCCTCTTGGCCGACACAACTTTGCTTGTGGCCGATACCCCCTCACTTGTGGCCAAAATCACTTCAATTGGCCGATATCAACTTGCTATGGACAATATCAACATGGTATGGCCGATACACTTGCTATGGACGATACCCAAGGCCTATGCACGATAACCTTGTGCCCTTGCATGATATGCCAACCCTCTTGCACTATATGGCACTCACTTGCACGATATGGCACTCAACTCTTCACCCTATTGGCCGATATCACCTTATATGGCCAATTTCACCTACTTGGCCGATATGGTCTTGCCATGGGCGATACCCCAAGGCCCATGCACGATACCACAGCATCCCTTCACGATATGGGAGCTCTATGCATGATACCTTAGGGTAGGAGGGTGGTAAGGGTCGCAAAATTGCACCAAGGGGTGAAACTAGGGGTATATATACTTGTTGATCATGAAGAAAGGCAAAAATGAGGTGTCAACATTTTGAGCTAGTAGGTGCCACATGTCATGCATGGGTGACACGTGTCCATGCATGCATAAAAATTTATCTTGTCTTGAAAAACGTTTGAGGATCATCTTGAGGTGCAAATTCGTCCATTACGTATCCATTTGGATAAGTCATCTAGGTTTAATCACTATTTTAAGTCAAGTCGATACACTTTTTCTAAGGAAACTTGTTGACCATCACACCTCACCTCCTTGAGCTTCTTTGCGCGATATGGACTTTTCCAAGAGTTCACAAAACGATATGGGACACCTCCTTGGGCTCCATGGCCGATAGGCACTCATATATAAGCTTTTCAACTTGATACAACTCAAGTTAAGCTTCCAAATTCAACCGTTTTTCTTGGTCATTTCATCACCAAGATTACCATCATTCTTAATGGAATAAAACATGGTGTATCATTCATTCTCTCTCCTATAAAGGATACATAGAGCAAATAGGAACACTATAGAGGTGGTAATTTGCATATCAACCCCACATTTTTGGTAAATTACAATTTGTACCAAAATTGGTGCACAAGGTACCAACATTGTTCAGACAAGTTCAAACTTGGAATTTAGGCTTTCCACAAGCCACAACCTTGCATCATTCTCTCAATAATGATGCTACAACACATGAGGCATGTTCAATATGTGACATTTTGCATTATAGCCCCTCAATTTGGGTAAATTGCACTTTGGTCCAAAACAAAGGAAAATTACTCAAACAACATTCAATCGGGACCAAACTTGAAACATGAGTGTGTTACATGATAAAAAAACACCTTATAGGATTATATGAAAGTTCTAAGCAACTTTATTAGTCAAAACAAATAGGGTTACCTCATAACCTAGGTCAGGGTCGTTACGTCAACCAATCCTGATTACAAAGCCAGACATTGGACTTTAACCAACCCTGATTACATCCCATGTCTGTTTACACAACACTGGGCACCTTATTCTTTTACTAGCATTAAACTTTGGCTATTCCAATCATTCTCAATACATTCTTTATGTATTATAAGTATTCCTCTTTTCTCCACACATGTACAATCCAGGTTCCATTATTATGATTGTATCCTTTTGTTATTATTATTATTATTATTATTATTATTATTATATTACCAAGTTCCCATTCCTTGGTTCATTATGAACTTTATTATCTCTTACAAGAGACTTTTATAATGATCTTATTACCTCTCACTAGGTAACCACTAATCTCATGGCTCACCAAGCCCTTAAAGCATCTTGTCACCTCTTACTGGGCAACAACAACATATTCCCTCATGTAATACAATAGTAACACCACTATTCCCTCAATAGGGTTAGGGCTTAATATTCACATCACATTAGGGTTTTTCATGTCCCAATACCCAATTTAGGATTAGGGTTTTCCCATCTCACATTAGGCTTTCATATTTATAAAATCAACCTTAATACATTGCACCACGCCTCTAGGAGCATCCATTAACATCTTGAGTAATCAATCTTGTTTATTACTCTTAACATTTTTCATTACATGTTTACTAATGCAAGGTATGAGTTCATTTCCCATCCTTATCATGATATGATTACATCATACTCATTAGTTTGTATTAACCCCATTCTTAAGGTATATTAGCCTATACTTATCAAAGTATATCAAACTCATTACATTTCATTGTAACAATTGACATAACACACTTCATGTGTTTCTTATCCAAGTATATTGGCTTTGAGGTGCATCATAGTATATCAGCCCTGGAATGCTAAAAGTGATATCTATCACATATTTATGTATCACTTTCCTCATTACTTCCAACTTTCTTGAGTTATCAACTTATCTTGGATTAAGGAATTTCCCATCTTAATCCTTTCATCCACTAACCTATCACTCTTACCATGAAGTGCATAGGTCACACATAAGAATGGTCAAACTATCTTTAATGATATGGACCCATTTTAGGTTAAGGCATTGCTTGCTATAAGGTTATCTATAATTAATCACTTTAGGTATTTCCCTTATCAAAGTATTAGTCACCATTCCATTATTAGGATTAGGGTCTCTCATACCATCACCCTTTATTAGGGTTTAGGGTTTCACATACTATCATACTTCATTAGGGTTAGGATTTCACATACCAACTCCCTTTATTAGGGATAGGATGGCATATAGCATCACCCTTCATTTAGGATTTCTCATGGAATCAACCTCAATTAGGGTTTCCACTATGATTACCCGCAACCTGGGTCTACTATTCATCTCCAATTAGGGTTTTACATCTCATTTCCCTAAATTGGAGTTTCATATATAATTACCCTAGATTAGGGTTACATCCTCACCCTGGATTAGAGTTTCGTTTAGAATTGCCCTCAATTAGGGTTAGAGTTCAATAGCACTGTCAATTAGGGTTTATGTTCATGATTAGGGTTTCATGATCTCTTTGCTTTAGAATCATACCCTTAATCACCTCATGAATCATATTCATGTATGAATTTCATGCTATCATCTTCTCAACTTGATTAAGTCATATCAATCCTTCAATCAAGTACATACAACTATGATTAACATAGAGTACCACTTCATTGTTCCTATAAGCAATTAGGATTCATCCCTTAATTGGCACTAATCACTTAGGTACTATTAGGATTTCAACCTTTATACCTTCATTGATTATCATTACTAATCATCATTGGATCAATGGATCATTCATCATCTTAATTCTGAAGAGATTCAATTACATTGGACCTCCAATACATAAGGTATCCAATTGAATTGACCAATTGGATCTTCAATTACAATAGGTGTCCAAGTGGATTAACCAATTGAATCATCAATCAATCTTGACTACTTGAGCCCCAAACGGTCTTAGTCTTTCGAAGTTCAAATGGTTTGAAACTGTTTGGTAAAGTTGGTGATTGATACCGTTTGCTAAAGCAAGTACTTGAAACTATTTGCTAAAGGTGACCTTCAAGATCGTTTGCTAAAGGTGGTCACTTGAAACTGTTCGCTAAAGTACCTTTTTGAAACCGCATGGACTCAACCAGTTTGGGATCATTTGGTCCCAAACGGTCTTGAGACCTTTTCGAATCAAACAGTCTTTAGACCGTTTGGTCCAAACCACCTCAAAACTGCAAGGACCAAATATGGTCTCAACCAATCAAATTGAATTAGAGTTTCCAATGTTGATTCCTTCAATCATTGAATTCATGTAACCAATCATCAATTGACCTATTACGATACTTCAATTGAGTTAAATAGGTCAACCTTCAATTTATTTGACCATCAATTGACCCTCAATTGATCATCAATTTGTGTTTGTATTAATTGGATTAGGGTTTGGAATCGATGGTCCTTCAATATTAACTAATGTGAAACTAGATACTTTTAAAACTATTGGTCCATCATCCAAATTGAACATGACCTGACCCGAAACAGTCTTGAGGTCGTTTGGATGACCTCCAAACGGTCATGAGACCATTTTCCCATGTCAACATCAAAATCCAAGTCAATCAATCAAAGTTTGGATCATTGGATTGATCAACAAGTCAGCATTTGATTGCACTTCAACTTAGTACCTTTTGATCTTCAAACACCTAACCATAGTCAACCCTAGACCTCCAAACGGTCTTGAGTGACCCCCAAACGGTCTTGGGATCATTTGGATGACCTCAAAACGGTCTTGAGACCGTTTTCCCATCATATCATCATCAACCATGTCATTCAATTAGGGTTTGGATCCTAGGATTGATCACCAAATCAGCACTTAATTGTATTTCAATTTAGTATCTTTGGACCTTCAAACACTTTTCCAAACTTAACCCTAGACCTACAAACGGTCTTGGGTGACCCCCAAACGGTATTGAGACCGTTTGGGTGATCCCCAAATGGTCGTGAAACCGTTTGGGTCAATCAACCCAAAGCATCAACTCATTCAATTACAAAATCAGCACTTAGCCGATTAGGGTTTATACCATATGTTTGAATCTTCAAATACCTAAAAATACTCAACCATAGACCTCAAAACGGTCTTGGTTGACCTCCAAACGGTCTTGAGACCGTTTGGGTGATTCCCAAATGGTTTTGAAACCGTTTGGGTCAATCAACCCAAGTTTCAAACTCAATCACTTATGAAATCAGCACTCAACCCGATTAGGGTTTAGGTGATTGATGAACCTTCAACTCATGAACCAATTGGAGTTAATCAATAATAATCGATGGTTCATTAACCTATATCATTATGAACAAATCCCCAAATGTTCAACCCTGGTCAACTTCACCAAACGGTCTTAAACCATTTGCTTCTATGTGGTTTAGTGAAACTGTTTCATTCTAAACGGTTTGAAACTGTTTGGACATTTGATTGAAACCGTTTGGTATAGATATCTGCAGAGGTGTGTGCTTATGATGATGTCATCATCATCAAGGTCTAGACCCACGAAACCTGCTGTGATTTCCATGGAAATTGCATCAATCAACCAAATCAATAATTGTAAATAGAGAAATGATCATTATTTGATGGGGAATTGAATGCAATAACAAAGTTAGTGTTTCAAGTTATAAAACCCGCCTCCAATTGAGCTACAAAGCTCCAATATCACGGAAACTATGGTGGATGAAGCTCTTGAAACTCCCCCTAGGCTCGTCCTCAAGCTTTTGGTTGAAACGATTGGCCAGGGTTGAAGAGGAGATCGACTTAAGAAGAAATCAATGATTTATTTTCGATTTCCACCATGGAATCAAGGAGAACGAAGGTCAAGGACTTACCAACAGGTTGGGGGTCGTCGTCCTGACCCTCCCAAGCTCCCTTGGTCTTTTCCCAAGCAAGGATAAGAAGTGGGGTCGAAAAAGCATTTCATTTGGCTTGTAAAAGGTCTTTTTATAAAAATTCAATGAGAGTGAATATGCTTTGTAAAAATCCATTTAATCCCAAACATATGGCCGCCTCTTCCCCCTCAACTTCCTTAGGGACGAGGATATATTATTTACCTATTATTACTCTCAATTATCCATGATTTAAAGAAAAGAAAATTAAGCACCTTAAATCATATTATTCTAATATCCATATGTGAGTGGATATTTCTTTTTCTTATAAAATTGTGAGTGAGTTATCCATTCCCTTGGATATTTTCGTGGTCCTTTCAAGGATCAAGGATGTCCATGCACATATGAATTCAACAATTTTAATTTTTTTTTATGTTCCTTTAATTAATACATTTAATTTTGCCCTAAATCGAATTAGGGTTCCAATTAGGATTAAATCTTGATTAGTTAGATATCAAAATTCTCTCTCCTCCAAATTAATTCAAATGAGGCGCCCCTCTCATTTTCTTTGCTCTACATGATGCCAAGAAACATTAGGGACCTTATTGAAGTGGTAATTTACATATTGCACCCTAGTTTTTGGGTAAATTGCACTTTACACCAAAACTAGGTTTTAATGCACAAACCTTGCTTTATCAACTCTTCCTTGGTACTCAGGCTACCACAAGCCACACCTCTACATCATCTTCATTCTCATGATGCTTCAACACATGAGGAACATATTATCATGCAACATTTGCAATTTAACCTCTCAACTTGGGTAATTTGCAATTTAGTCCAAAATAAGCAAACATTGCTTCAACATTGTTCAAAGAGGATCAAAATTGAAACATAAGTTCCTCATGATCCCTAATTACTTTTCACAAGATAAGATTAAGCATATAATCATCTTTCTTTATTAAAACACCTAGGGTTAAATCATAACCCAGGTCAGGGATGTTACAGCTAGAGTCTCTGTTGTATACCTACTTGGCCAAAGTGAATCCAAGAATGGATTAATTCCCTAAAAAGCTTAGTGAGTCTTCTAGAATCTCATCTCTTCTTTAAGGAGTACCCTAAGACACCCATTATATGATAATTAGATTGCTTCTCATCTCCTCATGTGATATCTCTTGTGACAATTAATCACAGCCCCCTCGATTGTGGGTAGCTTATCTATTGGAAATTAAAATTCAAATGAATAAGTAAAATTTGATTAAAGATGACAATGATGCCATGATTTGACCTTAATTTGACAACCTGATTATGATTAATGAAAGTACTCTTGAAGATTAAGTACTCATGTGTAATATTTTAGATCATGTAAACTCATTTGTTTTCCAAATATAACCTATGTGCTTCCTATGTTTGAGGAAAATGATAATGATCCTTAATATGATAAGATTAGGAGAAATCATTCTTTATATCTCACTATTGATGAGGTCCCTATTGATTAAGTCCATGTTGCCCCTATTGTTGATTAAACCTAAAACATGATTAAGCAAACCATTTTCCCCCTATTTGTAGACATGTATCATGATCATGCTTTGAAATGACTATGACTTTTGACTATTGAAATCATGATGAAAATATTTGATACAAGAGGAAAAATCCCCTATTGATTGTAATGCCTCATTGTTAAACTTGATTTTGAATAATATGACAAATATGAGATCTTGATCATACTCAATAATGCTCAAAATGTTGAAAGAGTCTATGTTGACTTCTCTATCTTTGAGTATACCCCATCGCTCGTAATTATGAAGAGAAAGGAACAATATTATGACCTTGAATACATGGAATATCGTATCATGGTTTCTTTATTATGATTAATGATATTTGATATCATGACCTTGTGAAATACATTTCGATAAATGCTACTCTTCCTATTTGATAGACTTGACAATTCCTGACTTATGAAGACAAATGTGCTAGTTTAGGGTGGTAGTTTGTTTTGTAACTCCCCTAATATAGGTCACATCTCTATTATGATTGCCTCTAAATTTCCATCTTGTTGATTATTTAGAGAACGGAAAGGTAACCCCTTTCATATGATTTTGATCTCTTGACCTAAGTCTCTAATAGGTCAAATCTTATGGTGATATTGAAACTCGATATAAAATATCAATTTGATGATGATCTTGAAACATGATGATGTTGATTAGAGCTTGTGGTTAAGTTCCTAGAAGGACATAGGTCTAGATCATTCATCAACCTTGAATACCATGATAATGAAATTGATGTTGATACCACAAAATGTTGCTCAATTGTCGATTATGGATGAATGATCTCACCTATTGTCTAATTAGGAATCTTATATTGTAGCTTCAAAATTTTTGACCTAATGACTTTTCTTGTCCAAAATCATGGCTCCCGATATTGAATTACAAAATCTCGATTATTTATAACTCATCTTGATATTGATTTGACTTATATGACCACCATATTTGGATCTTGAGATCACCCTTGATTTATGATTGATGACTTTCATGTTCCCAAATCTCGAAGATGTTGAAATGATGATTACATTGATTCGCTTGATTTATGACTTAGGTTTAATATCTCATGTGGACTAGGGTGGGACCTTCCATTGATTTTGATACGAAACCACGATATTGAAATATGATGTTTTTCTCTAATTGTTGATATACAAAAATCTCAATCAAGGATGTATAATCCCATCTAGGGCCAATGCAGAAGCTAAACCCCTAAATGTTGGGATTGGAAGTCATGGTTACTTTTGAATATCAGAGCCCTATTTATTTGACCTAAATGGTGATCTCTCCAAATTTGTAATCCTTTGATGATCTTTTGTATCAGAGTGGCGCAGTGGAAGCATGGTTATGTTTCAGACTTTGATGTTTGGTATCATGATATTAAAATAATGTTGATGACATAAGGATGATGATAATATATGTATTTTATGATGGATATGATATGGTATATGAAGTCCCAATGCCCTTTGAGGATTTGATTTAATTTTGGAGACAAAATTCCTTTTAAGGTGGGGAGGATGTAATAACATGGATTTTGTCTCTCTTCCAACTATGAATGTCTTAATTCTTGATATACTCAATTATAATGAATAACCTCCCTCATCATCTATTAGATGTTTTGGAACCACATGTTGCTCAATTGTTGAGATATGATTGATAAATTATAAGTTGAACTCTTTTGTATAAGGTTGAGTTCTTAATTAACTTTGAATTTGTTTTGAAGTTTTGGAACCATTAAACGTGACTAACTTGATCTAATTGAATTATTATTAGATAGAGTATGAAATGTATGATCTAAAGGTGAAGATTTCACCCAAATCTGATAATCGAGCACAAAGATATGGCCTTTGCATTCTTTCTCTTTTTCTATGCCTTTTCATCTTTTTTTGTCCCTTTTCCTTTTTTTCCTTGTTGGGCCTCGAACCCTCTCCTCTCACATGGGTGACGTCCATTTCCTTTTCCTCTCAAGCCCACACATAAAAAAGGAAGGGGACCTCCCTCAACCTCTCGACTGGGAACCCCACAGATCGGGGCTCGATCTGACGACTGGGGAGTCATCGCCAACCTTGAGCCAAAGTCAAGGGGATAGGAGGTCTAGCCATATCCACGACCCCCAATTTTGAGGTTTTTTGACCTCTTCCTTGCCCAAAGTCATCAAAAAAGTCTCCCTCATGCTCCTATGACCTCTTCCCTACCTTTAGCTAGTCCTTTTGGGCTTCGAACAGGGGTATGGGACACCCCTATGGGCTCATCGGCGACTATGACCGCGACAAGGGCAAATCATGGACATGGGCTTTATTTTTGCCCTATAAAACTTTCCTTTGAGTGTGTGATACACTTTTATGCCCCCTCATAACCTTTTTATCCTCCCTTGAGCCCTATTTCTCACTATTTGGTTTGCTCCGGTGAGCTTCTCCTTTGGGCGCCGTCGGGGGGTGGCCATGGGGCGTTTTTGCCCCTAGAACCCTCACCCTCTATAGAGGCCTCCATCAGGTCCACATGGTTGACTTGCAGTAGGGCGGCATGCTGATAGAGTCAACAAAATCCTCCCTTCCCTCCTGCTTCATCTCTGGTGAGTGGGGTGGTTGTAGTGCCGCTGTGCTAGGCTCTTCCCTCGCAAAGAAATGAAGAGCATCCTCCGTCTGATCTGGTGTGGCTACACACTGAACCAATGATCAAGGGTCCAGATCACATGGGCCTCCTCTCTCTCAACTTCTTGCCTTTGTCCAGTCAATGAAGACTATAGACCCCGCTCCAACTTGCACCCACGCGGCCCAATAGGAACCAATGGCGGCGTGCCACCTCAGCGCCTCGTTGTAGTATATGCTCCCTCCCACTCTCTACTTGAAATGTATGAATATATTGCAAAATTCGTAGAAAATGATTCCTATGTCCTAATGAGACATATTGTATATGATTTTTGATCTACTCGACGATATCTATACAATGAACCTTGTTTTAGAGTCCAACTCCATTTGTATCTCTTATTGTGTTGAAAATGGCATGAAATACATCTCTTTTACATGATTAATGGTGATTAATGCCAAACCATGAGCATATAATGACCCCACTTATTCTTGATTCTCAAAATCAGTAACATATATTGTCTTGTGGTCTTTGAATCGAACACTATCATGCTTTTCCCTATTAATTACTCTTATTCATGAAATGGACCATGAAATATGTAACATGTGAACTTTAATGCTAATGATCATTAATTAGATGCTCAACTTGATTATATGCATTCCAAATCACAATGTTCGATCTAGATCAGTCACTTTTCATACTTGATGTACCAAGATTCTAAATGTTTGATATTTAACTCTTTTGCAACTTAATGTTATGAAAAGTGCCATTAATATTATATTTATGGACTTATCTTGTTGGATCCTTAATATATGTGCAAATGGATCAATAATGAGAAAAACTCTATATGGACCCTCAATATCAGTAACTTTGTGCATTATAACTTGAAATGGCATGTGATGCACTCTTTTAACTATTATGACTAAGTGGCCTAAACGTGAGATTGAAATGTGACCTAATGTGCATGTTGCTATATTTGAGATATAACCATGCATAAATCTCATCCTAATGGTCACACATTCAATTTTATGAATCAAATAAGTAACTTTTTGATCTTTATACCACTAAATCAACCTTTTATCTCTCATGTACTAAATGTTGACTATCTTGCATGAAAATTATCCAATATGACTAGTTTGATCATGTTTTTACTTACGTTTCTTAATCTTGCTTGAAACTCATGTTGGCTCTACTAAGATCATGAAACCCTAAGTTTTAAATCCTTGATCTTGCTAGGATGTTTCACCCTAAGTTATGAATGATATATGATGTAGTATGTAGCTTGGTGATAATATTGCATAACATTGGAAACGATTGAAATCATCATTGAGAAATATGGAACTTTGTTTTAGTGAAACATCCACCCTTGATGAATTTGTTTAAGATGAACTAAGTGTTGTGATGTTAATATAGTCACAATTGCTTGTAATGTCAGTATCTCTTTGGTGGACTCTTTTCAAAGATCTAATAATGTTTTATAATGCTAATTTGCTTGTATCAAGGTATGCTTTATCCTCCTATTGGCCAGACTAGTGGTATTAAAATTGCTTGTATGTATGAAATATATGATTATTGGATTATAATACTTGTTGGAGCTATTGTTCCCTATGACTACTATGTTTTGGTCTTGATTACATATGTTGAAAAACTTGAAAATGTAATGATAGATGCCCATTATACAACCTTGGGTACCTTCCTGTATGCTTGGGGTAAGGGCACAAGGTTGGGTGTCCTACTTGAGTTTTCATGATAGGGCAGACCATGTTGATATAAGGGTTAGCTCTTGTCAGTGGTCTTGAGGTCCCTTATGAATAGGGTTAAATCTCGATGTTTAGTCTTGTAGTCCCTCATTTTGAAATAGGATATAGCAACATCGACTAACTTATAACCTAAAGTGTAATCTATCATGTTTCATATTTGTCCCCATTCTACATGACGTACATTGGACACTTCTATAATTAGATATAATACCTCAAATGACGATCTTGCATGATAGCTTAAATACTTTGTTTAGCTTTAAAAGAGCACTTTTTCATAAAAAAGCTAAAAATGTTATTAAACAGAACACAACCCAAGTGGATATAGAAATAGTCAAGCTCATATAGATATTTGGCAAGGAACTACCAGATGAAGGGCTAAAATTTGAGAAGCCACAGTTCTGTCATAGGAACCCATAGCAACAGTCAAGCTCCAACGATTGTGGCGTCTACATGTTGTTTTGGATGCATAACTCAGCCACATCAGATAAGAAGGTGAAATTCTATCAAAAAGATTAGTACCACCACCTTCAAAGGAGTTATGCTTTGGAGATCATAACGTTATATTAGGCACTTACAAGCTCACAACATTAAGTTTCCTATTCTTACCCAACCTCAGTCTTTGATGCCCTACAGATAGGTTGCATGATAAGTTTGGGGGGGTCCAAATATGCGAGCTTGGTATGATTGTTATCTTAACCTCCTAATTATCTTCATTGTCCATTTTATCTCTTTCTTGCAATCAATTTTGGTCAAATTTTGCTGACATCATACGTGTTAGAGGACCAAATTTTGCCAAAGTATATATATTTTTGTCTCCTTAACTACAAAGGGAAAACTTTTTAGTATATATATGATCCTTAAAGGTAAATTTTGAATCCAATTTTCTTGGGGGTTGTCATCACCCTTATCTTATAATTATTTGTCTTCATGTTAATTTTTAGCGTAATCATTTTAAGATTAATGCATGGGGATATTAATTCACCTAACAAAACTCTTACTTATAATCATGTCTTTATGCCATCATTATCTCAAGATAATGTTGACTAGTGGAACAATGCTACTTCCCCTAATGATTTCCCTAAAATAAGAGGATTTAAATAGTTGTAGTCTTGATTGATTACATTAACCTCTTATTATATGTTGGGAAATGTAGGTCTCTAGAAGATACGGGAATATCTACCCCTTATAGTGCTATGATCCCCCTCTTTGGGATCAAAAGAGGTTTGGCGGCACAAATCATCCTTGAATTCCTATTACCCCTAAGTCTATGAGCAAGAATAAAAGTCGAGTGGGAATAAAATCATGAGAGTTATGAAACTCAGGAGAAAAATCCCAAAAGCCAAACTTCCCACATGTCTTTCGAAGGAGACCTCACATAACCACCTAAGACTACATCAGGACAAAAAATTGGATAATACTACCATTGTGACATTACCCATGGTTGAGTGACCGCGAGAAAGGCAGCAAAACACTATAGCCTTGGCCTACCCCAGCACAATAGCTAGGACCTCTATAAAATAAAAGTTGTGTGTGAAAGCTACCCCCAACAAGAGCCTTATACAAGTATAGATAGGAAGTGAGGTCTTATGTACATCATGAGGGAGAATTCCCTTCTGAAAATAAGGTAGCAGTAGGAACAAAAATCATGCAATTGTGGATCTAATGGAATTAAATTAGGGAAAATAGTAGGTAGACCAAGTAATCATACATACCTATTGACCTAAGGATGGCGTAAGGACATGGCTATGCAAGAAAAATACTATATAAATAAATCCCATAATCACTACTTGACACTTTGATTCTATCTATTAGCTTGAGGGTGGGCTATACTCTATGTTTGGTGGGGTTGATTGCATCCAACTTTTTGGATGTTTCATTTCTAATTATACCTTTGATCTAATCTCTTTATGCAAAGTTAATCTAATTTTCTCATATTTTGCACATGTATACCACTTATGCCTTTCTTTGAGGATAACTACTATTTCCCATGCAAGTTAATTGTCAAATGATACATTTCTTTCCAAGGCAGGATGTCCATTGGTTTCCATAACCAATCCAAATTCTTCATTGTAGCCTAGGAACAGCCACCATACCAACCATCAGTTCCCCAAACCGATGGCCCCAAAAAAGGTAGATCATGGAATTGGAAACCAGTCTGACCATCAGTTCTTCAACCCTATGGACTGCCTTCTTCCAGTCAAAGAAACAATTAGTTCCCTAAACTTATTGTTCACCAATGATCTGTCGAAGGTCAGCAATCTCCATCCCTCAACCACCGATTCTCCAATCCAATGACTTGATTGTTCCCAAGATTTTATGATCTGACTGAATCCATCATTCGATGGGCAAGTAGAACCAAGGACTGGAGCACAGGTGATGGTCCCTCTATGTATCCTACCAATCAATTATCCTACCATCAATTGCCATGTTGAACAATAGTCATTCAAGGTTTTCAGGCACGTTTTGTGAGGCATGTACCCGGGTGTGGTGCAAGTAAAGTACATAGGATCAAAGCTATAAATAGGACCCTTGAAGCACCAAGAAGGGGGTCACCACACATAGGAGATGTGAAGCACTATCGAAGATCTCCCTCACCATCATCTAGCTATTGGTATATATGCCCAAAATGCCAATCATATGATGATTGTAATGGCTTATCTTGTAAATGATTCCATTAATAATAAAGCCATTCTTCCAATTTATTTCATTTTATTCATTAATGATATAATGATGTAACATAAGAAATCTCTAAAGAATGATATTACTCAGTGATGTATGTCTTTGGGTTGAGGGCCTGAACAATGAGATCATATGGATGTTAAGAGTTTATATATTCTTGTTATGTTCGTAGTTAGATATTGTTGTGGAAGGCTAATAGATAGCAATAACACATAAGACTAGAATGTGTGTTGGTTGATGATGGAATATCATTAAGTCATGACATGTGATATCAAACCAAACACATAGATACTTGTTAGAGAATGGTGTATCAGACAGACCCACCTTAAAAGTGATACATGGAAACCATGATTAGTAGTCACAATCATCTCTTATAGTGATGGTGGTGATTGTGGTTCTTAGATCAAAATTACTACACTCATCACACGTCATTCAATTTACATTGACATTGTCCACTATGACCTTGAATAGGGGCTCCCATAAAAGGTGGTGCTTGGGTGCATTGTGGCACATGGGGATGATTGTGAGTGATGTAGATGGGATTTGTCCCTCCTACAGGAGTATGATATCATGTCCACTTGATAAGTGAGAGTGAGAAATGCATGGTCATGCTCATGTGAATCAATATGTCATCTTGAGCTTACATATATCTCAGACAGTCTTCTCTGGTTCAAGGAACAGAGATTGAATATTGAAATGGATGAAAATTCCATGTTTGAAGTTTAATTTGGATATCACAGACAAAAGAACTATACAAATACTATAACACCAATTATAATTGCAGGTTGAAATCGTTCTCCAACTTTTTGAATTACTTAAGAAGCAATGAGTTGTCGCTAGATATCTTGTGATGTCATAAATTAATTATGAACATTTACTGCCAATGTGACTTTGAACTTATAGGGTCACAAATTAGTTATGGACATCTACTACCAATGTGACTTCGAATCTATTGGGTCACACACATAGGATACACTTGGAATAGGAGTTTATTCATGAATGAAGTTTAAACTTGATTACTAAATGTAAGACTCCTAACCTAGCTTAATGTTTAATTATGTTACCTTGTATAATCAGATGCTTAAACTTTAATATAAGCTCTTTATATGCTTTAATATCATGTGACATACTTGTATTTACATTATTGGTCCAATTTGATTAATGTTTGAGCTATTCTGCAATATATGTGTGTTTTGGACTAGTTTGCAATTTACCCATAATTGAGGGTTAATTTGAAAATTTCACATGAATAAAAGGCAACTTGTGTTTTGATATCATGAGAGAGAATAATATGGTATAGGACACTTTGTTTGAATCTTGAATAATGATGTAACATCAACATGTGAAATTTCGGTGTCTAGGGCTTCTAAGGTTTGCATAGTTGACTTAATGTTTGACCTAGGATTTGATTTTATGACCAATACACCACTTGTGGTGAGGTTCATGACCAAGAAAAATGCTTGGGAAGCATGGTCACGATTGAGACAACCTTGTGAGTGGTGGGTTGAAACACCTTGTGTTTTAGTGATTTGACGATGCACATGTGAGAGCCATGGTTTTCACCTTAGAGTATCTCGACTGAGACAAGTTGGTGAAGGTATTTTGAGACCGCAACAAGAGGGAAACTGGCCTACTAGGTCATGAAATAGTTGTTGGATAAACATGCCTATGGATATTTGCATGCGAGAGAAGGAACAATTATTTCTTTGGAGGGCATGTGTCCCTTGGTGAGCTATGGTGTTAACACCTCAAAGATCTTCACTCCTCTCCTCCTTTTGGGTATATAAAGCATCCTCTTCACAACCAAGCAATCTTTTTTGTCTTACAACTTCATCTTCTTCATTTGGATTTCCCTTGGAGCTTGAGAAGCAAGGAAGGTTAGAACTTGTACCTTGGGTGGCCGATCTACCTTAGTTGGGGAAGATCTTGTAATAGATAAACATCTTGGTGGAGATTTTATGGAAATTTACTCTTTTGGTAAGTGATCTTACTCTTTATCACGTTTCCTCTCTCCTAAAAACTCCATCTTCTTCCTCCTTCTTGACCATGAGGTGTGAACCTTTCATAGTGTCTGTTTGTGAAGATGACTCCATCTCCTTCACCTTTCTTCTTTGGTTTGGATTAAGCCTAATTTTCTTCTTTCCTAACCCCCTGGTGAACATGATTTCTTTCTTTTTCTTGGAGGTGATCTCTTAACTAAGGTTTTATAGCTTGGGTGAAGCTTTTGGAGCTTGATATCATAGGATTTGTTTCTCTCCAAAAATTAGGCGGGTTTTATAACTCTTCCTCTCTCTAGTATGTGCACATTAACATGATTTCATACTACCATCTATGTGATTTGTTATACTTGTAATAACAGGAGGTTTTAACCTATTATACATGCATAAGATTTTTTATTATCTTGTTTTTAACATCTTTGTTTTGATGATCCTTCATCATCATGGTTAAGGTTTGTTGGACACTTGAGAATATGGTGGTCCTCACCTTATGATGCTTGGTGTTCTGGGTTGATCACTTGTTTCAATCTTGTTCAGACCTACTATGGGGTTGGTGCAGGTGGTCGAGATAATCCATTAGTCTTCTGTCACATTCGACACTCCTTGGTGGGGTGGCCGTGATATTCCCTTAATCCTAAGGTCTCTACCTATTAGTTCAGTCACGACGTAGTGTTGCTGCAATGTTAGATTTAATAGCAAGTTCACATTATAATTTTTGATTGGCTAAGTGCATAGGTCGTAACACCTTCTTAGAACCTATTAACGGTTGAGCCGTTTGTGTTTGGGCTAAAACACTCTATGATCAAGTTAATAATGCCATGTTACATGACATGTTCACAACACTGGGTTTGGGTGGTCACAACACACCTTGGAGGTTCAATTGCAACACACTAAGTGTTGCAGTCATGATGCATCCCTTGGTGTAGAGGTCACGACATCCCTTGAGTTGTGGTCACAACAATGTGTTGCATGGGTTTGAGTCATGGTCCCGATGTTGTAATGTTGATTAATCTCATTTATTGTGGTGATGGTCGTCACAATTTAGTGGTATTAGAGTTATAGGTTCGTTGAGTCTACAGGGATGTAGGACTAGGGTTTAAGCTTGCTCTAGTGTCCTCCACTATATCTTATAGTAGCTTCTGTTTTTGCAGAAGTAGAAGAAGATAGAAAAGATATCTAGAGAGCATGGTGAACATGTTGCAGAAAGTAACATTGTTGCACTGGGAGATGCTACTAGGGGGCATGAGAGGGAAAAAGTTGTTCCCGAGATACCTCAAGTCAATCCAACTAATGCAGCCAACCCTACTTTAGAATCTGTGGTTGGATAGTTTATGATTGCAGTGAATCATATGATGGACATGATGCCTATAATTCAACCTAGGGTAGAGGGTCTCGATGCTTAAACTCCTAGGTTTGGAAAGACTTTTAGGAGACTCCGACATGTAGGAGTGTTGGAATATGTAGGTAAATCTTATCCATATGATGCAGATAGGGGCTCACTAAGCTGGGGAAGCCTTTTAAAATCCTCAAGATCCCTGAGGAGGACAAGGTAAAGCATGTAGTATACTTATTGAAAGGGAGTGTTGGCCACTGGTGGCCCATTGAAGAGGAGAAAAGGTCGGGAGTTGCGATTACATGGGAGAAATTTAGGTGGGAGTTTGTAAGTTGATACTTCCCTGAGACTTACTTAGATGAAAAGATTGTACAGTTTAAGAACAATAGACAAGTAACCATATCAATCAGTACTTATGAAGATAAGTTTATGGAGCTTCTTAGGTTTTTTCCACATATGGCAAGAACGGACAAGGAGAAGATCAGGCACTTTGAGAAGGGATTGAGTACTGAGTTATCAACCCCAGTGTCAACCTTAGATAATAGAAAAAGGTTTGCAACTTTTATGGATTCAGTTAGGAGAGTGGAGAGATCCATGATAGAGAAATGTGAATCACTGGCCAAGAAAAGGCTTATGTAGTACCAAGGACAATCTTCTAGAGGCTTCAAGAAGCCTAGGTACTCAGCACCACAGTCCCGACAGAGGTTACTAACCCAGTTCTAGTGGACATAGAGAAGGGGAACAGGCTAAAGTTTTTGACCTACAGGAGCTCAAAATGCAATGTCAATATCTGTCACAGGGCTATGTACAATGTGGTATGAGGATAAAAACCTATTTCAAGTGTGGATAGGTGGGGCATACTAAGTGGTATTTCCCTGTGAAGGATGAAGACGTGACTCAACGACCTAGGTAGAGTTAGTAGAGTTTGTAGCAGTGACAACAACATAGCGGCAGAGGATGCGAACATGCATCATAAGTTGGTTTAGCAAGACATGCAAGCCAAGGTAAAGGGAAACTACATGTGATGAGTCAATTTTATGCAATGAGTCAGCTAGAGGGATTCTTCAAGCCGAGGGTCATGATAGGTCAGATGGAATTATATCATTCTAATTTGTCATCTTCATATTTTATATTTGTTTTTATTGACCTAGGTGAGACACATTCTTTCATCGCTAGAGAAGTGATAGATAACTATTTCATGTCAGTTAGTCCTAGACATGACAGTCTTCATCTAGAGACTCCCTTAGTTGTTTCCGCAGAGCTACAGGAACTATGTTTGTCCAGTATACTTTCCTTTTCATGACACAATATACAAGTGGATCTTACCACTTGATTTGCACAGATTTGACATAATCCTTGGGATGGATACTTTGGAAAAGTATCCGGTGATCTTGGAATGTAGTGCCAAGATGGTGACATTTGTATATGGTGATGTTTCATGGGTCTTTCAAGGTGATAGGAAGATTCTTCCAACATGTCTAGTTTTAGCTATGATAGTAGAAAAGTGGATGAGATAGGGTTGTGATGCATTTTTGGCACATGTGGTGGATACCAAGGTGAAGGGTCCTAGTATTCAAGAAGTGTCAGTTGTACATGCATTTGAGGATGTGTTTCCCTATAAGTTCCCAGGTGTACCTCCTCCTAGATAGATTGACATTGAAATCAATCTAGTTTCAGGTACCCAACCCATAGCATAGACACCATATAGGATGGCACCAACATAAATGAAAGAGCTTAAGAAATAGTTGTAAGAATTGTTTGATAAAGGTTTCAATAGGCTGAACACGTCTCCTTGGGGTGCTCTTGTTATGTTTGTAAAGAAAAAAGATGGATCAATGACATTGTGTATTGACTACCGACAGTTGAATAAGATGACGATTAAGAATAAGTATCTATAGCCACGTATAGATGATTTGTTTGATCATCTATGAGGTGTCAGAGTCTTCTCTAAGATAGATCTAAGTTCAGGTTACCATCAATTACTGATTAAGGAAGATGGCATGCCTAACTCGGCCTTTAGGACAAGGTGTGGTCATTATGAGTTTGTGGTTATACCGTTCGAACTAACCAATGCACCAACACCATTTATGGATCTAATGAACAGAGTGTTTAGACCTCATCTGGATCAGTTTGTACTTGTGTTTATAGATGATATCCTTATCTACTAGGGAGTTTGGTCAACATCATGAGCAACACTTATGTCAGGCTTTGACTTTGTTGAGGCAACACCAATTATATGCAGAGTTTAATAAGTGTGAGTTTTGGTTAAAGAAAGTGGCTTGTCTAGGACATGTAATATCTGCCAGAGGAGTCTGTGTAGACCCAAAGAAAGTAGAGTCAGAGTTGGAATGGGATCAGCTAAAGACACCTATAGAGGATCATAGCTTCTTAGGTTTGGTAGGATATTATTGAAGGTTCATTAAGAATTTTAGTGCAGTGGAATTACCCCTATCAATGTTAATAAGGAAGGATGTGACATTTGTTTGGGATGATAGATGTCAACGTTCCTTTCAACTTTTGAAGGAGATGTTGGCCAGTACACCAATGTTAATGCTTCTAGAGCAAGGAAAAGATTATATAGTCTTTTTGGATGCATCTAAGAATGGTCTAGTTTGTATACTTATGCAAGATAAGAACGTGATTTATTTTACTTCATGATAACCTAATAAAAATGAGGAGAATTATATGACACATGATCTGGACTTAGCAGTCATGGTCCATGCTTTGAAGATATGGAGACACTACTTGTATGGCGAGAAGTGTCAGTTCTTCACTGACTATAAGAACTTTCAATATATCTTTTCTAAATAGGAATTGAACATGTGACAACAACATTGGATGGAGATAATTAAAGACTATGATTGCACTATAGATTATCCTCCAGTGAAGGAAAATGCAGTAGCAAATGCTTTAAGTAGGAAATCTTCTACATCGTCATCCTCTGATAAAGCACAATTGAGTGCTTTAGTGTGCCATAAGAGAGATATGTTGATCTCCTTATGACAAATGAATGTAAAACTGGAGGTGTCCATATTGGTAGGTCTGTTGGCATGGTTACAAGTAAAGCTGACATTGCATTAGTAGATCAAAGATGCACAACAGGAAGATACTATGGTGCAACAGATTCCGAAAGAATTAGGCTGTGAAAAGCGTGATGGCTTCCATGAATCTGATGATGGGATAGTGTGTTATCATGGTAGATCAGTTGTGCCAGATATAGATAATTTTAGGACTTCAGTTCTAGAAGAAGCTCACTCTTCTATGTATGCTATGCATCTAGGAAGCGCCAAGATGTACCAGAATTTGAAACATCTATATTGGTGGCCAGGATTAAGCATGATATAGTTGAGTTTGTAACTAAGTGTGCAGTATGCCAGTAGGTTAAAGCCAAACAGCAAAAACCTGTAGCGAATTTACAACCAATGCATATACCTCAGTGGAAATGGAATCATATCACAATGGACTTTGTGGTTGGGCTTCCAAGCATAGCCAAAGGTTTTGATTCCATTTGGGTAATAGTGGATAGGTTGACTAAGATAGCACACTTTCTATCAGTAAAGGCAATGTATACGTCTAAGAAGCTTGCACATGTGTATGTCGATGAGGTAGTACGTCTGTATGGTATCCCATATACAATAGTGTCAAATAGAGGTCCTCCGTTCACTAGATGTTTTTGGGAGTGTTTGCATATAGCGATGGGTACACAGTTGACATTTAGCATTGCATTCCATCCACAGATAGACAGATAGTCTAAAAGGACAATATAGACCTTGGAGGATTTGTTAAGAGCATGTGTGTTGCAATTTTTGGGAAGTTGGTATATACATCTTAGCCTGATAGAGTTTTCCTACAACAATAGTTATCACAAGAGTATCTATATGGAACCATATGAGGCATTAATGGGAGACATTGTAAATCTCCTTTATGTTGGTATGAGATAGTGGATTATCAGCTTCTGAGTCTTGAGTTAATAAAGCAGACAACAAAAAAGATCAAAGTCATTCAACAACAACTCAAGGCAACTCATGATACATAGAAATCTTATGCTTATAATCGTTGTAGACCTTTAGAGTTTCAAGTGGGAGACAAGATGTACCTTAAAGTATCTCCTTCAAAAGGAGTTCTAAGGTTTGGGAAAAATGGTAAGTTAGCTCCCAGATATATGGGACCTAATCATGTAGCTGCACGTGTTGGGAAGGTGTTTTATAAGTTGGAGCTGCCACCTAAGTTACAAAAGTTACATCATGTGTTTCATAACTCTATGTTGAGTAAGTGTCACCCTGATACAGAGTTAACTCTTTAGCCTGTGGAAGTGGAATTAGATAATGATATATCTAATGTAGAAGGACATGTGTTGATCCTGGATAGAAGGGTTAAGAAGTTGAAGAAGAAGGACATTGTTTTAGTTAAGGTCTTGTGGCATCATCGTGGCATTGACGAAACCACGTGGGAACTTAAACATGAGATGTGCAAGAAGTATCCATCTCTTTTTACATAGGATTTTGGGGGGGGAAATCCCTATTAGGGGTTTATAGTTGTAAGACTCCTAACCTAGATTAATGTTTAATTATGTTTATCTTGTATAATGAGATGCTTAAACCTTAATCTAAGATCTTGAGATGCTTTAATATCATGTGACATACTTGTATTTTCATTATTGATCCAATTTGATTAATGTTTGAGCTATTTGCAATATATGTATGTGTTTTGGACTAGTTTGTAATTTACCCATAAGTGAGGGTTAATTTGCAAATTGTCACATGAATAGAAGGCATCTTGTGTTTGATATCATGGAAGAGAAGAATATGGTATAGGGTGCTTTGTTTGGATCTTGAATAATGATGTCACATCAGAATGTGAAACTAGGGTTTCTAGGGTTTGCATAGTTGACTTAGTGTTTGACCTAGGGTTTGATGTTATGGCCTCTACACCACTTGTGGTGAGGGTCATGACCAAGACACATGCTTGGGAAGCATGGTCGTGATCTGTACACATGTATCAAATAAGGTGTTCACCTTGGAGTATTTCGACTGAGACAAGTTGGTGAAGGTGATATCGTGACCGCAACAAGAGGGAAACTGACCTAGTATGTCACGACATAGTTGGATAAACATGACCATGGATATTTGCATGCAAGTAAAAGAAAGTTTATCTATTTGGAGGGCATGTGTCCCTTGGTGACCTATGATGTTGACACCTCAAAGATATTCTCTCCTCTCCTCCTTTTGGGTATATAAACCATCCTCTTCACAACCAAGCAATTTTTTTAGCTTACAGTTTCATCTTCTTCCTTTGGATTTCCCTTGGAGCTTGAGGAGCAAGGAAGGTCAGAACCTAGAACTTGTGTGGTCGATCTACCTTCATTGGGGAAGATCTTGTACTCGATCAACATCTTGGTGGAGATTTTGTGGAAATTTACTCTTTTGGTAAGTGATCTTACTCTTGAGCACATTATCTCTCCTAAAAACTCAATCTTATTCCTCCTTTTTGACCATGAGGTGTGAACCTTCCATGGCGGCCATTTATGAAGATGAATCCATCTCCTTCACCTTTCTTGTTTGGTTTGAATTAGGCTTGATTTCCTTCTTTATTAACCCCCTGGTGACCATGATTTCTTCTTCATGGAGGTGATCTCTTGATTGAGGTTTTCGAGCTTGGGTGAAGCTTTTGGAGCTTGAGATCATAGGAGTTGTTTAACTACAAAAATTAGGCGGCTTTTATCTTCCTATCTCTATTACATGCACCTTAACCTGATTTCATACTACCTTTTATGTGATTTGTTATACTTGTAATCACAGGAGGTTTTGATCTATTATACATGCATAAGATTTTTGGTTATCTTCTTTTTAACATCTTTCTTTTGATGATCCTTCATCATCATGATTAAGGTTTGTTGGACACTTGAGAATATGGTGATGCTCACCCTGTGATGCTTGGTGTTCTGGGTCGATCGCTTGTTCCGATCTAGTTTAGATCTGCTATGGGGTTGGTGCACGTGGTCAAGACAATCCATTAGTCTCCTTTCATGTTCAACACTCCTTGGTGGGGTGGTCATCATATTCCCTTAATCCTAAGATGGTTGCTACCTAATTAGTTGAGTTGCAACGTATCATTGTTGTAGTGTTAGATTTGATTGTAGGTTAGCATTATAGTTTTTATTAGCTAAGTGCACAAGTCGTAACGCCTACTTAGAACTTGTTAATGGTCGATATGCAAGGTGCAAGTGATATATTTCCTTATGTCCTTAAATTGTGTAAGTAGTGATATATTGTTTATTATTGAATGTCCATGTGAGAGCCAGTTGTGCCATGTACCAAGGTAGACTAGTTGTGTACATGACCATAACTTGACTATGAGTTGTTGTCTCTACAGGACTGTAGCCTTGACTACAAGTTGCAGCCTTTTAGCAGTATGACTATATGTCACTACATTGTAGACTTGAACTAACCAAGTAGTGTCGGTGATGATCATGGAGTTCGGCTCTTCTATTGATCTTGTATGGTATTGATTTTGACTTAGCAGTGGTCAGTTTGATTTGAGTGGTACGCCTCAAATCCTCAGGGCATAAAAATGGTTGAATAGATGTGTGGTACATTGTTTAGGGTCAAATACAAATTACATTGGATGACCCCCTGGAATATATCTTGTACTATTTAGTTTATAACAGTTATACATGGTCTTCATATTCTTTTTAAGAGTATAAAATGCTCTACTTCTCCATTGTAACTACTTAAACTACTTAAGAGGAACTAGCTTCTTTATTGACTGCTCTTTGTAGTGATATGCTTATAATAGATGTTGGCAAAGAGTTATAAATCTCACTGGGATGTTTGGTCTCACCATGTGGATTCCACAACTTTTTAAGTGGTCGTGGATGAGGAGGTCGAGGTCGTGGCGCAGAAACTGAGTAGCGAGGAGAGTAGTGGTTGTCTGAAGGTTTGACATGCTACTGGTGTAGTGTCTTAACAAAGTCCTATGTGTCATCCCTGTACTCTCAGGTCTTCAGGAGAGATTTTTCTTTTTTGATTATCCACACGAATATTTTGGTTTTATGCCATGATTGTATAGAAAGGGCTTGAACATATGAACATGTTGCAATATGTATCAGATATGGCTTGATAGCCTCTGAACTTAATATGTAACATCTTTTGGTATATGTGAAATAGATATGGCCTATGTTCAAGGTTGGTTTACAAAATAGTTCTGCTTGAGATATTAAATTGCAATTGGTTTTAATTTACCCTATTTTATGGTAATATTGTGGTTAGTGATAATTCCGCAAATTGTTTTGAGTAATCTCATTTATTGTGGCAATGGTCGCCACACTAAATATTTAGGTATTCAATTTAAACTACAATGGTTGAAATTTGGTTGGATGGACTGTGAACTGACCGACTCAAATGTTGAATCGAACATTTCAAAGTGTCAGGTCAATGGAACGAATTTTGGCAATCAGAACCATGTGACAACCGGTTTAGCAAGTGAATTGATTGGCTCATGCCTTTGAACCTATTAGTTCAGGTTGTGAACCAACCAGTTGGTTGATCAATTCAATTGGATCAAGGATTAGTGTTGACACCATGTTGTGCATTAATCATATATTAATTTCTAATGCAATTGTGATTGGGAAACATGTTGAGATGACCAGTTCAAGTGTTGAACCGATCGGATCACATGCCAATTGATTGGTTCATGCTTGAACCGACCATTTTTCCATTTGCAGGTTATGAAAATTCATGAAATTATGTCCCCTTTGACTCCCGCTCAGACTAGAACTCCTAATCCTGAACCTCCTATAAATAGAGGGGTAGTAATAGGTTACTAGAGACATCAATCACTCTGAAAATTGTTGTATTCTCTAGTTGTGGTGATCGAGAAATCCTGAGCAAGTCCTACCTTTCAAAGGGAGAGATAGCAAGGGAGAGACAATTGGTAGAGTGAGCCGGTGCTAGTACACTTACTAGAAAGCACAACTCCTTCTTGTCCATTCATCTAGAATGATAGGAGTTCCTGGTGGTTTGTGTCGACTACTATAGAGGTGAGGAGGTTGTTGCCTTTTGCTCAAAGGACAAAGTCAATTACTATCAGTGGTGATCAACCATGAAGTTGATGTTGACATTGTCCAGGTGAAACTTGAAGAAAGGTGCACAGTACTGTGAGGGATTGTCCTTGTAATTGCTCCAGTACTAGGTATAACCTTACAACTATACTTCCCATTATATAGTTGTTGACACAATCTATTATTCAAAGGGGAATATGGTAGTTAAGTTTTTTGTTTCTTCTTCCTTATTTGTCATCATATTTCCCTATGCCAGCACCTTTCCATCAGTTTGTGAATGCCAGACAAAGAAAGTATGAAGGTCTACCTATATTGTATAATGCCAAACCACCCCGAATCCTCCTTTGATAGAAGGAGAACAAAAAGCACCCCTCCACACTGCTTACACCAAAACTAGATCAGAGGAGCTTCTCATCGACCTTGACCATTTTTTTATCATTTTTTGTGTATTACGACCCCACCTTCTGGTAACCCCCAATTAAGGGAGACCAAGAGGTCGAAGTCGCACCCATAATTTCCAGATCAAAGGTTCGACATTTAACCAAGAACAATTATTAAATTTTAACAGACTAGACTGAAAAGTTGTAAGACAATAAACTTTTGCATACCTTTTTGAAAACTTGGATCTCTAAACTTCTATCCACTTATGGATTCTACTCTAACACCTCCTTGTATTTTACTTCATGTATTTCACAATATGACGATTTACTGTTTGTTCTTTGGCTTGTACCTAAAATGCCGACAAACAAAGTATCAGTCATCCGAAGCTGGTATGTGGGGGAAACAATAATCGTGCAACTATGATAACAATGTATTGCATCCAATTACCATTTAACAAACAATTTTACGTTTCAAATATAACTGTGTGCTGCATGCATTTCCTATCCTCTGTGTTGTCCCTGCAGTGGACCTAGATGCTACTTTCCTCATAGTAGATCCCCATTAAACCCCTCATGGTCCCACCCATAGGTGAACTAGTTTCTAGGGTTGAGTCACATGGCACTACCTGTAAGTAGCCCACTCCTTAACTCATGACATGCTAAAGGGTCTCATGGAACTACACTTGGTAGCCCAGTTTCTAACCCACGATAACCTAGACCTTACTCTAGGTTACCCCTTTTTAGCCTTTACAAGCCACAGAAGTGGATTCGGACCTAAGCCAGTTATATATATATATATATATATATATATATATATATATATATATATATATATATATATATATTCATAGTGATAATCATAGTCACTTTATAGTTGCATGAAATAAAAGGCATCCAACAGTTATTTTCAAGCAACCGATAAAATCATTCAGAAATCACCATGAAACTAAAGTGATTATTCATAAGCGTAACCACATACCTGATTTGGGTGATTTCATAAGAAAATCCAACCAAGAAAGCAATCCAATCAAGCAATTCAACAATCACATAATTCCTGAAAAGAATATGTACTCTACTTTATTGACTTGGATTCACTTTCTAGGGTTTCTGTATCCATTCTAGGGTTTCGTTTTTCAATTAGGATTTCCCTTCATATTTTACCATATCAAACCCTAATTTTATGCCATTACTCATAAACCCTAATTATCTCATCTATTCTTCAATATTAAGGTTATCTTAACAACATATAACCCTATTTTCGGATTTAAAGGCACCATTAACCATTAATTAATTTCATTAAGCTTCTTTTACATTAAAGCTACTATTTTTATCCTTTTTAATCCATGATAAAGTCATTATGCTCATTTATCATCAATTCATAGTTCATTATGCTCTAATTCACATATGAACATTATTTATCATTAATTCTACTTTTTATCCACTAGGAAACCCTAATTTCCACATTTAGGGTATTTAACCACAATTAGGAACTTTAATGCTCGAAATAGATTAGAACCAACATATAACAACATATTTTCACATTTTTCAAATTAAATATGATCTTATCCTCTTTGACCCTAAATTAGGGTTTTTAAATACTTAATCATTCTCATATGGGGCAAAAACCCTAAATCATGCAATTTTACATCTAGATCAAGTTATAATCTAACATTATCATTCTACATGTTATTAATACTTCAATTAACCCCTTAAGCATACTAGATTCAACCTTTAATCACAAATTGGGTTTTTAACTTAACTTTAATGCACTTTTCATCAACTTATAGTACCTTTGCAATTAGGAACGGAATCAATCTTTAATATCATTTTTATTGGATTCCTCTCATTCTCCCGATCAAAATTCATACATTACTTGTCCTAATTCAAGTTACCAATCATTAGAAATGATTTTTGCAAAATAAGAATACCTTTGGCCAATCAGAGAGCGCCACGTTACTCCTTGCATGCAAAGCGGCCCGCTTGACTTATTTGAAAATATTTCAAATTGTCTATTCTGCCCTCCTTTAAGTCGGTCGACGCTCAATACTGTGGAGGGTATTTCTGTCCAATGACTGAGGGGTCATCCCCTTCCTTCAGCCAGTTGTGTGACGCTGGCCCTAGCCTCCCTAGGCGCGACTCTACTCCCCTCCCTGGGACGTGAACCTCATTGGAAGTTATTCCATTACCTCCGCCGCACTTAGGTGCACATGTAATGACAGTCGCCAAACTGAAAAAAAAAATCATTACTAATTAAGAGGAATAAACATAAACAGCGGATTAACAAAAATCACTAAAATTTAAAACCATTTTGCAAGGAGATCCTTGTACAGAAAACTTTTACTGAAAGATCCAAAACTCATACATATCATGATTGACATTGTACAACATTGTTTCATCTCATCTCGAGGACAACATATAATAGTTGCTCTATTAAAACACATACTGGAGCAACATAAAACCTCGAGGCATTCAAGCCAAAACCTCATATCGTTCATGAAACCATAACGAACCAACTCCAAGGACCTGAGAGTATAGAGATGACACATAGGACTTCTATCTACAAGACATGATAGACAGTACACTCAACCTGAGTTGTCCCTACTTTTGTTGTTCTTCCTCTGTAGAAAGGTCTTCACCTCCTCATGCACGTCCACCTAAAAAATTTGGATCCCACGGGGGTGAGACAATTGAAAATTGCCCCAACGAGAGATATAACTCTCCGCCAACAATGTTATTATCACAGTTAAATAGTATTAAACTGAGCAGAGGATAAGCTGTTTAGAACATTCTCATATTTTAAAGCATTGTAGTTGCCTATGATAGAGCAGTAATTCATCTATTCACTTTATAAGGAATATGGAGAACACGTATATCATTTACCCATCATACTATCTCAAGCTTATCCTGTGATGCTCATTATCATGGTATGTCATCCATGAATCATTCTCATTTCTATCTGTTGGCCTCAGCCTATCCGCTAACCAGATATTGAATTCTACCAGTCATGTGAGTATACATCATCATATCCTATCCAAGCATTTGACTATGCCAATCATATGCAACCATTCCAGGCATTGGACTATGCCAATCCTGTATTATTATAGGCTACATGCCTCTGCCAGGTATTGGACTTTAACCAATCCTGGTTACATAGCCAGACAGTGGACTCTAACCACTCCTGATTACAGACTTCACGCCTCTGCCAGGTATTGGTCCGTAACCAAACCTGATTACACCGCCAGGCAGTGGACTCTAACCACTCCTGATTACAGGCTTCACGCCTCTTCCAGGTATTGGACTTTAACCAATCCTGATTACATAGCCACGCAGTGGACTCTAACCACTCGTGATTATAGGCTTCATGCCTCTGCCAAGTATTGGACTTTAACCAATCCTGATTACACCGCCAGACAGTGGACTCTAACCACTCGTGATTATAGGCTTCACGCCTCTGCCAGGTATTGGACTTTAACCAATCCTGATTACACAACCATGCAGTGGACTCTAACCACTCCTGATTACAGTCTTCACGCCTATTCCAGGTATTGGACTTTAACCAATCCTGATTACACAGCCAGGCAGTTGACTCTAACCACTCCTGATTATAGGCTTCACGCCTCTGCCAGGTATTGGTCTGTAACCAAACCTGATTACACTGCCAGGTAGTGGACTCTAAGCACTCATGATTACAGGCTTCATGCCTCTGCCAGGTATTGGACTTTAACCAATCCTGATTACACAGCCAGGCAGTGGACTCTAACCACTCCTGATTACAGGCTTCACGCCTCTGCCAGGTATTGGTCCGTAACCAAACCTGATTACACCGCCAGGCAGTGCACTCTAACCACTCCTGATTACAGGCTTCATGCCTCTGCCAGGTATTCGACTTTAACCAATCCTGATTACATAGCCAGGCAGTGGACTCTAACCACTCCTGATTATAGGCTTCACGCCTCTGCCAGGTATTTGACTTTAACCAATCCTGATTACACTGCCAGGCAGTGGACTCTAACCACTCCGGATTACAGGCTTCACGCCTCTGCCAGGTATTGGACTTTAACCAATCCTGATTCCACAGCCAGGCAGTGGACTCTAACCACTCCTGATTACAGGCTTCACGCCTATGCCAGGTATTGGACTTTAACCAATCATGATTACATCGCCAGGCAGTGGACTCTAACCACTCCTGATTACAGGCTTCATGCCTCTGCCAGGTATTGGACTTTAACCAATCTTGATTACACAGCCAGGCAGTGGACTCTAACCACTCTTGATTATAGGCTTCACACCTCTGCCAGGTATTGGACTTTAACCAATCCTGATTACACCACCAGGAAGTGGACTCTAACCACTTCTGATTACACAGTCGTTATGGGATATCAATCCCTTAAATTCATCATTGGTTATCACATCCTTTTACTAGGCATTATACCGTGGGGCAAGCCATCATATCAATTCACATTCTTTACATACTACAAGTATTCCTCTTATCTCCTTTAAGCATATTCAAAACACTATAACCCTTATTTGACTATAAGCATAAAGCATGTATGATCAAGATTTCATTATTATTATAACAATTTATTATTATTATGAAGTTACTGCTTTCCATTCCCCTTAGTTTATTTTGCACATTACCATTCCTTACATTAGGCTTTTATAAGCATCTTGTCACCTCTCATTAGGCAAAAATTATTCACATGGCTCACCAGGCCCATTAATCATCTTGTCACCTTTCACTAGGCAACAACTATTCACATGGCTCACAAGGCCCATTAAACATCTTGTCACCTCTCACTAGGCAACAACTATTAGGGTTAGGGTTTCCCTTTATAGCCGAATAGGGTTTCAAGTTCATATTATAAATCTAAACCCTAATTCATTGTTCCACACATCTAGGAGCATACATTAATATCATAAGTATTCAATAATACTTATTTATTCTCATCATTTATCATTAAATGAATCATCAACACAAGGTATGAGTTCCTCTCTCATCCTTATCAGGGTATGATTACATCATACATTATTAACTTGGCTTAACCCTTTCTCAAGGTATGATAGCCTACACTTATCAAAGTGCATTCCATCTCAATGTAACAATTGACATGACACACATCATGGGTTACTCATCCAAGTATATTGGATTTAAGGTGCATCAAGGTGTAACAACCTTAAAGTGTTGGATGTGATATTTGCCATGCCTTGGTGTATCACTTCCCTCATTAATTTTAATTTACTTAAGTTATTCAACTTATCTTTTATTAGGGTATTCCCCATCCTAATACTTTATGCACTAGCCCATCACATTTATTCTGTAGTGTATTGATCATGAGTCATACATTTGAATTGTCCAACCATCATCAATTGATATGGACTCATCTCTGGTTGAGGCATTGTTGATATAAGGTTGTCCATTATCAACCACTCTAGGTGTTTCACCTATCAAAGTATTAGCCACACCATTACTTGGTGTTATACTCATCACTCCTAAGAGTGTCTTGCCCTCACCTTTAAAAGGTATCTCGGGTTAGAAATGTGCATATGTTAACCATATCGGGTTGTAAGTATATGAGCACTCACCATATCGGGCTAGAATTATATACACACCATTCATATCAGGCTAGAGGTGTTATAGGTGTTACCCATGTCGTGCATGAGGTATTAAGACATCACCATGTCGGGCTAGGAATCAACTAGGGTTGTGTATCGGGTTACCATATCGTGCAATAGCATTTTCTATTCTTTACTCATAGCAGGTTACCCAATTTAGGGTTTCATGTCCACTTATAAGTATTCATTTAACCTTTTATCATGCATGGAGTCTATACTAGACTCCCTATTGTGCAAGAGGTGTATACTACACCCCCATATCATGCAACAATGTATTCATTCATATCCATATCGTTCAAGTGAAGTAGGTGCAACATCATATCGGGTTAAAGGTACTTTCTGGTGTGCTTGCACCCGATATCACTTTTATAAAGTGATACCACCATCTTCAAGCTCTAGATCTTAGTTATAACTATTATAGTTCATGTCAACAGGTCTAAGAAACTACTAGAACCCATAATCTCATCAACTATTTTAGGAAATTTCAGAATTAAAAGTATTTCACTAGTTATAGCAATTTAGGTGAAGAATAATAACATGGTTGAGTTCAAGTTATATAACCCGTCTTAAGAATGACTTCAAAGCTCCAAGCTCCAAAGCTCCACGTTCCTAAGGTTGAAGATGGATTTCACAACTCTTCTATATGCAAAGAGTCACCATGGATAAGCAATTGGTGAAGAAGAAAAGAAAGGAAGATCAAAACCCTAAATTCATGCTTCAATCCAAGGTTGAAGATGATCTTATCCTCACCTTAGGGTTAAGTATGAGCTACTTATTGCTCCTTAACACCTTTGCACGATACACTAGTGTCCTTGCACGATATTCCACCCCTCTTTCACGATATGGCACTCACTTGCACGATATAACACTCACTTGGAGTCAAAACTTCACTCTATGGCCGATATCACCCTATATGGCCAATATCACCTACTTGGGCGATATGCTCTTGCCATGGGCGATATCCCAAGGCCTATGCATGATACCACAGCATCACTTCACGATATGGGAGCTCTATGCATGATACCTCAGGGTAGGAGGGTGGTAAGTGTCGTAAAATTGCACCAAGGGGTGAAACTAGGGGTATATATACTTGTTGTTCATGAAGGAAGGCAAAACTGAGGTGTCAACATTTTGAGCTAGTAGGTGCCACGTGTCATGCATGGGTGACACGTGTCCATGCATGCATCATCATTTATTTTTTCTTTCAAAATGATTGAGGATCATCTTGAGATAAAGATTCGGCCATTACATATCCTTTTGAATAAGATATATTAATTAATTCATCACTTTATGCACAACCCGTCACAACTTTACTAAGGAAGTTGTAACCCGACACACCTCACCTCCTTGAGGTGCTTTGCACGATATGGACTTTTCCAAGAGTCCACAAAATGATATGAGGCTCCTCCTATGGCTCCTTGGCCGATAGGCTCTCATATATAAGCTTTTCAACTTGATACAACTCAAGTTAAGCTTCCAAATTCAACCCTTTTTTTCTTGGTCATTTCATCACCAAGAGTATCATCATTCATAATTGATCCAAACATGATGTCTCATTCATTATCTCTACTCTAAATGATACATAGAGGAAGTAGGGACATTCTACATGTGGTAATTTGCATATCAACCCCACATTTTGGGTAAATTGCACTTTGGTCCAAAACAAAGGAACATTGCTCAAACAACATACAATCATGACCAAACTTGGAACATAAGTGTGTCACATGATAACAAAACTCCTTAGAGGATTATATTAAATTTCTAATCAAATTTATTAGCCAAAACAAATAGGGTTACCTCATAACCCAGGTCAGGGTTATTACAAGTTATAAACCCCTAACAAGGATTTCATCCCCGAAATCCCAGGTAAAGGGAGACATATATTATTCATTCATCATATCATCAAGTCTCCACATAACATCTTAATGTTATGGAGATACTATAGAACTTTGATCAACACAAAGTTATTCCACATAGGGTTATCATAAAACCTGTCACACAGGACACATACTCCACTATCCTTTTCATTATTGACTATAGAGTCAACTGTGTCAGGTAACATTTTTCTTAGTCGGAGAATCATTATACATACCTTATTTAACTCAGGTTACCTTATTGATTTGTCACATTTTCCACTTACATCTTTTGTTGATGTCATGTTTATGCAGGGCATAAACCCCTAACATATGGTATCCATACTATAGTATGTGACTAGACTAATTTCAAAGTTGGCCCTTCTAGGTAACCAAACATTACTCCTTGTCAGGAATCATGTTCTCATTTCCTCATATCATTGAAAGTTCTTGGATACTAGGATTCTGTACCTTGGTACCCATTATGTGTGCCATAAACACATCACATCATCATTATGATTACTAGATCTTGGTATTCAAATCCCCAGTCCATCACTGAACATTGTTACCTCTCATCAAGTAATTGTTACCTCTAGGTCTGAGGACCAGGGTATACATTATACTAAACATCTTCTTTTGTTTATCAGTTGATCTATGATTAACTCATATTTCTCCATATATCAATTAGGATTTGGTAGAAATATCCATGCCACATCTTTGACTTCATTATACTCTTTAGATTGTCTCAAAATGACTACTTGATCAGAGTAATCAGAAAGATAGCAATCTAAGAGTGTCATACTTACCTTACCTTCAATAGATGAATACCTGGCCAGGGTATTCAAGAACTGAAATTAGGTAGTATGCATTTGTTTTATATTATGTTTCATTTATTCAAATTTTTACTACTTTGTATCTCAGATTTTCTCTAGGTGTTTCTTTTACGTCTCTTCCTTTTCTACATGAAGAGAGAAATTTCAAAACATATAAGAGAATATTAATCTGAATATTGGTTTTTATCCTTCTTAAATCTTCCTCATGTCCTCATAGGACTAATTACAAGAAGCTCAACAACAACTACCTTCTTATGATTATCAGATAAAATCAAGAGAAGACATATCATATGTCACCCCTCACAGTCATTCACCACTTCAGGTTGACTCAAGCATAGAGTCTAGTTGTTTCATGTTGTTTCTTTTGCCTTTTTACACTATTAGGTTGTGACTTTCGTAAGCCCTGTCGAGTCTACCTCAGTTGTTGGGTCATTTACTCCCTTCTTTTTGAATAAAAGGATTTAGTATGCTTAACATGTCCATGTCTTATCCTTATACCATAGTCTTATCGGTCTCATTACTGATGTAGAGACTAAGCCATGGGTTCTTACAGGTGGAAAGTTAGGACCTTTGACTTTACTTAGTGGCTATTGCCCTAGTACACTAGGCATTTATTGCAATGATGGCATAAAAAACTTTGGCTTTTTAGAATAACTATGCCAATGTCTCTAGAATTGAAGAAACCTTTCCTTAATTCTCAGCTTATTGCCCCTTCTTGGGCTTTGCCATCACAAATATACTATCTGTCTAAACTTATGGCAGAGTCTACTTTCTTGCCATAAGTTAATCTTTCCCACATTTTCCACTATTCCAACATGACTATGTCGTTCAAGAACCCCGTCTAAAGCCCAAAGTTTCTACATTGAGGATTGGTAACCTAGGTTGTAATGTTAGTATCTAGTCTACTATATGTATCACTGTTGTCCTAACATGCCCAACAAGAGCATAAAAATAGGATTCTTTATCCTGATCGAGTCATGTTGGGAATTCTCAGGCATTCATTCTTCTCTTACCTGATCCCTTGCACCCTTTCTTGGTGCAACAACATTGTTCTCAGTAATGTGTTCCTCGTGTTCTCTAGTCATTTTTAAACTTTACCCGTTCTTCTGCATAAGTAGAAGTCACTATAGGGTATACTGGAGGATACTAACACAGACTCAACACCTTAGTCCTATGTCTCTATAGACTCAGCAAACCTTAAGCTCTGATACCAAACTTTGTAACGACAGTCGCCAAACTGGAAAACAAATCATTTCTAATTAAGCGGAATAAACATAAACAGCGAATTAACAAAAATCACTCAAATTTGAAACCATTTTGCAAGGAGATCCTTGTACAGAAAACTTTTACTGAAAGATACAAAACTCATACATATCATAGTTGACATTGTACAACATTGTTTCATCTCATCTCTAGGACAACATATAACAGTTTCTCTATCAAAACACATACTGGAGAAACATAAAACCTCAAGGCATTAAAGCCAAAACCTTAGATCGTTCATGAAACAATAACGAACCAACTCCAAGGACCTGAGAGTACAGAGACGACACATAGGACTTCTATCTACAAGACATGATAGATAGTACACTCAACCTGAGTTGTCCATGTTGTCCCTACTGTTGTTGTTCTTCCTCTGCAGAAAGGTCTTCACCTCCTCGTGCACGTCAACCTAAAAATTTTGGATCCCACGGGGGTGATACAATTGAAAATTGCCCCAGTGAGAGATATAACTCTCTGCCAACAATGTTATTATCACAGTTAAATAGTATTAAACTGAGCAGAGGATAAGCTGTTTAGAACATTCTCATATTTTAAAGCATTGCAGCTGTCTATGATAGAGAAGTAATTCATCTATTCATTTTATAAGGAATATGGAGAACATGTATATCATTTACCCATCATACTATCTCAAGCTTATCCTGTGATGCTCATTATCATGGTATGTCATCCATGAATCATTCTCATTTCTATCTGTTGGCCTCAGCCAATCCACTAACTAGATATTGAATTCTACCAGTCATGTGAGTATACATCATCATATCCTATCCAAGCATTGGACTATGCCAATCATATGCAACCATTCCAGGCATTGGACTATGCCAATCCTGTGTTATTATAGGCTTCATGCCTCTGCCAGGTATTGGACTTTAACCAATCCTGATTACACATCCAGGCAGTAGACTCTAACCAGTCCTGATTACAGGCTTCATGTCTCTGCCAGGTATTGGTCTGTAACCAAACCTGATTACACCGCCAGGCAGTGGACTCTAACCACTCCTGATTACAGGCTTCACACCTCTTCCAGGTATTGGACTTTAACCAATCCTGATTACACAGCCAGGCAGTGGACTCTAACCACTCCTAATTATAGGCTTCATGCCTCTGCCAGGTATTGGACTTTAACCAATCTTGATTACACCGCCAGGCAGTGGACTCTAACCACTCCTGATTACAGGCTTCAAGCCTCTACCAGGTATTGGACTTTAACCAATCCTAATTACACAGCCAGGCAGTGGACTCTAACCACTCCTGATTATAGGCTTCACGCCTCTACCAGGTATTGGACTTTAACCAATCCTGATTACACAGCTAGGCAGTGGACTCTAACCACTCCTGATTACAGGCTTCACGCCTCTGCCAGGTATTGGTCCATAACCAAACCTGATTACACCGCCAGGCAGTGGACTCTAACCACTCCTGATTACAGGCTTCATGCCTCTGCCAGGTATTGGACTTTAACCAATCCTGATTACACAGCCAGGCAGTGGACTCTAACCACTCCTGATTACAGGCTTCACGCCTCTTCCAGGTATTGGTCCGTAACCAAACCTGATTACACTGCCAGGCAGTGGACTCTAACCACTCATGATTACAGGCTTCACGCCTCTGCCAGGTATTAGACTTTAACCAATCCTAATTACACAGCCATGCAGTGGACTCTAACTACTCCTGATTACAGGCTTCACGCCTCTGCTAAGTATTGGACTTTAACCAATCTTGATTACACTGCCAGGCAGTGGACTCTAACCACTCGTGATTACAGGCTTCACGCCTCTGCCAGGTATTGGACTTTAACCAATCCTGATTCCACAGCCAGGAAGTGGACTCTAACCACTCCTGATTATAGGCTTCACGCCTCTGCCATGTATTGGACTTTAACCAATCTTGATTACACCGCCAGGCAGTGGACTCGAACCACTCCTGATTATAGGCTTCAAGCCTCTTCCAGGTATTGGACTTTGACCAATCCTGATTACACATCCAGGCGGTGGACTCTAACCACTCCTGATTATAGGCTTCACGCCTCTACCAGGTATTGGACTTTAACCAATCCTGATTACACCACCAGGCAGTGGACTCTAACCACTGTTTATTACACAGTCGTTATGGGATATCAATCTCTTAAATTCATCATTGGTTATCACATCCTTTTACTAGGAATTATACCCTGGGGCAAGCCATCATATCAATTCACATTCTTTACGTACTACAAGTGTTCCTCTTATCTCCTTTAAGCATATTCAAAACACTATAGCCCTTATTTGACTATAAGCATAAAGCATGTATGATCAAGATTTCATTATTATTATAACCATTTATTATTATTACGAAGTTACTAATTTCCATTCCTCTTAGTTTATTTTGCACATTACCATTCCTTATATTAGGCTTTTATAAACATCTTGGCACCTCTCATTAGGCAACAATTATTCACATGGCTCACCAGGCCCATTAATCATCTTGTCACCTTTCACTAGGCAACAACTATTCACATGGCTCACAAGGCCTATTAAACATCTTGTCACCTCTCACTAGGCAACAACTATTAGGGTTAGGGTTTCCCTTTATAGTCGAATAGGGTTTTAAGTTCATATTATCAATCTAAACCCTAATTCATTGTTCCACACATCTAGGAGCATACATTAATATCATAAGTATTCAATAATACTTATTTATTCTCATCATTTATCATTAAATGAATCATCAACACAAGGTATGAGTTCCTCTCTCATCCTTATCAAGGTATGATTACATCATACATTATTAACTTGGCTTAACCCTTTCTCAAGATATGATAGCCTACACTTATCAAAGTGCATTCCATCTCAATGTAACAATTGACATGACACACATCATGGGTTACTCATACAAGTATATTGGATTCAAGGTGCATCAAGGTGTAACAACCTTAAAGTGTTAGATGTGATATTTACCATGCCTTAGTGTATCACTTCCCTCATTACTTTTAATTTACTTAAGTTCCTCAACTTATCTTGTATTAGGGTATTCCCCATCCTAATACTTTATGTACTAGCCCATCACATTTATTCTGTAGTGTATTGATCATGAGTCGTACATTTGAATTGTCCAACCATCATCAATTGATATGGACTCATCTTTGGTTGAGGCATTGTTAATATAAGGTTGTCCATTATCAACCACTCTAGGTGTTTCACCTATCAAAGTATTAGCCACACCATTACTTGGTGTTACACTCATCACTCCTAAGAGTGTCTTTCCCTCACCTTTACAAGGTATCTCGGGTTAGAAATGTGCATATGTTAACCATATCGGGTTGTAAGTATATGAGCACTCACCATATCGGTCTAGAAGTATATACACACCATTCATATCATGTTAGAGGTGTTATAGGTGTTACCCATGTCGTGCATGATGTATTAAGCCATCACCATGTCGGGCTAGGCATCAACTAGGGTTGTGTATCGGGTTACCATATCGTGCAATAGCATTTTCTATTCTTTACTCATATCGAGTTACCCAATTTAGGGTTTCATGTCCACTTATAAGTATTCATTTAACCTTTTATCATGCATGGATTCTATACTAGACTCCCTATAGTGCAAGAGGTGTATACTACACCCCCATATCGTGCAAAAATGTATTCATTCATATCCATATCGTTCAAGTGAAGTAGGTGCAACATCATATCGGGTTAAAGGTACTTTCTTGTGTGCTTGCACCCGATATCACTTTTATAAAGTGATACCACCATCTTCAAGCTCTAGACCTTAGTTATAACTGTTATAGTTCATGTCAACAGGTCTAAGAAACTACTAGAACTCATAATCTCAGAAATTATTTTAGGAAATTTTGGAATTAAAAGTATTTCACTAGTTATAGCAATTTAGGTGATGAATAATAACATGGTTGAGTTCAAGTTATATAACCCACCTTAAGAACGACTTCAAAGCTCCAAGCTCCAAAGCTCCACGTTCCTAAGGTTGAAAATGGATTTCACAACTCCTCTATATGCAAAGAATCACCATGGATACACAATTGGTGAAGAAGAAAAGAAAGGAAGATCAAAACCCTAAATCCATGCTTCAATCCAAGGTTGAAGATGATCTTATCCTCACCTTATGGTTAAGTATGAGCTCCTTCTTGCTCCTTAACACCTTTGCATGATACACTAGTGTCCTTGCACGATATGCCACTCCTCTTGCACGATATGACACTCACTTGCATGATATAACACTCACTTGGAGTCAAAACTTCACTCTATGGCCGATATCACCCTATATGGCCAATATCACCTACTTGGGCGATATGCTCTTGCCATGGGCGATATCCCAAGGCCTATGCATGATACCACAACATCCCTTCACAATATGGGAGATCTATGCACGATACCTCAGGGTAGGAGGGTGGTAAGGGTCATAAAATTGCACCAAGGGGTGAAACTAGGGGTATATATACTTTTTGTTCATGAAGGAAGGCAAAAATGAGGTGTCAACATTTTGAGCTAGTAGGTGCCACGTGTCATGCATGGGTGACACGTGTCCATGCATGCATCATCATTTATTTTGTCTTTCAAAATGATTGAGGATCATCTTGAGATAAAGATTCAGCCATTACATATCCTTTTGAATAAGATATATTAATTAATTCATCACTTTATGCACAACCCGTCACAACTTTACTAAGGAAGTTGTAACCCGACACACCTCACCTCCTTGAGGTTCTTTGCACGATATGGGCTCAAGTTAAGCTTCCAAATTCAACCCTTTTTTCTTGGTCATTTCATCACCAAGAGTATCATCATTCATAATTGATCCAAACATGGTGTCTCATTCATTATATCTCCTGTAAATGATACATAGAGGAAGTAGGGACATTCTAGATGTGGTAATTTTCATATCAACCCCACATTTTGGGTAAATTGCACTTTGGTCCAAAATAAAGGAACATTGCTCAAACAATATTCAATCAGGACCAAACTTGGAACACAAGTGTGTCACATGATAAACAAATTCCTTAGAGGATTATATTAACTTTCTAATCAAATTTATTAGCCAAAACAAATAGGGTTACCTGATAACCCAGGTCAGGGTTATTACAGCACAGATGTTACAACCCCAATTTTTGGGTTCTTTTGGTGAGAAATGTAATTTTTCATATTAAAGGTATTTGGAAAAATAATGGTACAACTTGGTTTAAATAAATGGATTTCATTTACAATAGCCTTGATTGTTGTTTTGGGGGCTTTATTGGCTATTAGGCCCAATAACAAGGAAATGAAAAAGGAAATTCAATTATTAAATAAGTAAATGATAAAATGGAGAAAAGAATGAGGTAGAAACCTCTAGAAGGCAAAGGGATGTCATCCAAAGATGGATTTCGTGCCTCTTGGGTTCCTGTGGTTCCAAGGAGTCCAAAGTTGCAAAGATAATGCAACAATAAAAGAAAAGATCAGTTAAATATTTCTTTATTAAGAAAGAAATTGAAAATAATGATAAAATGTGGGAAATATGTGAAAAGAGGTATAATTGAGTTATCCTTGGCACATTTTCGTATCCAAAGGATTCCTAATGTTAAAAGGAATGCCAAAGTGGAAAATAAAAAGAAAAATAAAGAGAAATCCCCAAAAGAAAAAAGAGATATTTTAATAGAGAAATAAGTAGAATATTGGAAATAGAGGAGATAATGCAAGAAATAAAGAGAGAAGTGAGGGTTTAGTCATAATGAGTGATAATTCAAACCCCACTTTCTTTCTTGGATTGCTAGGAATAGAAATAATGGAAATAAGAAAATAAGAGAGAGAAAAGATAAAATCAAATATTGCCTTATTAAGAAGGAAATTTGAGAATATAATGCAAATATGAGAAAAAGGTGGAAAGATGGGTGATTGACTCATCATGGATGAGATTTCATGTTCACATGATTTCTAATGGGAAAATAAATCAAAATCAAGAAAATAGGAAAAGAGGAAAGAGAAAATAAGTGTTTTAATGCATAATATGTGCCTTATAGGCACTTGACTTGCATATGAAGAAAAAGGGTTTTTCCTTTCGAGTTTTGGTCTCAAACTTCACAAAATAGTAGATTTAGTCATAATAGACTTTCTCCTAAAATTTTATTGAAAATGGATAGTCGAGGAGAGAGTTATTGATTTTGTGATTTTACTTAAAGTGAAAGAATAATCATGGAATTTGCAAGAGTTTATTTGGAATAGGAATCTTGGTCCAAGCCCATCCGCGTGTCACGCGCATTGCGGACTATCGAATATAGATCCAACGATTGTCCCTTTATCTCCTACCTCACGACCGGTTAGGAAAGTTGGATCAGGAGACCAGGATTTTAGGGGTGATTTCCCTTGATGATCAAGGCACGAGCACTTATGGAAACATTTCCATTGACACTGGGAGATCTAACCGACCCTATCCACCCTTGATTTCACCTAGGTTTGTTGGTTCTAGGAGATTCACCCAATATCCAGAAACCTCATCACCATGGGCAGGTATATATAGAGTTCATTTGACCCTTTGCGAGGTAAAAAGAAAAACCCGGACCTATGGCCGAGAACCCTAAACAATCCCTCTCTCTCTCAATTTTCCCTTAGACCCTATTTTTGCCTCCATCCCTCCTACTGCTTCGCCAAGGGGACTTCGACTCAGCCCCATCTGCTCCAGCTGCCACTCGAGCAATTGAAGTTCTCTGCGAGACTAGAGGAGGGCTGCGAAGGTGGGGGTACTCTTCGTTAGCACTGGGAGGGCCGGAAGCTCAAGGTCAACTTGTCGGTTGACCGAGTGGGGGAACTGGTTCGCGCAACAGGGCAGCGAACAGAGGAGGAAGAAGAAAAGGAGGAAAAGACCTCCTTGCCCTCAGGCGCGCATGGCCCAAGGCGAGAGCGAAGGGGGTAGATGCTTCCTTTCAGCCTAGAGCACCTCGCGGGAACGAGTTCGCGTGGAAAGAAAAGAATAGTGGGCTATAGCGCAGACGTGGCGCACTACCATTGGCTTAAAGGTAATGATTTTGCAAAATTCATAAAAACTAATTGGTAACTCAGACTTGTACAAATAATATATGAAAATGTATCAGGAGAACGAGAGTAATCCAATAAAAATGATATTACAGCTTCATTCCGTTCCTAATTGCAAAAGTACATTAAAGTTAGGTTAAAAATCCTAATTGAGATTAATGGTTGAGTCTATGATGATTAATCGGTTAATTTGAGTAATAGTAACATGTTGAATGATAATGGTATGCTTAAACCTGATCTGGATGAGTAATTGCACATTTTAGGGTTTTAAACCAAGTATGTATCATGATACATTTAGAAACCCTAAATTAGGGTAAAAGAAGAGAAAATTGTATTTAATAGGAAAATATGGATATATGTTGTCAAAAGATAATCCTAAGCCTGTTAGGAGAGGAACTTAGGGTTTTTGGGCAATTTTGTATAATTAGGGTTTAAAGTATTAAAAGTGAGGCAAAACCCTAATTGCATATGAAACCCTAAAAAGAGGGAGAAATCCTAAAATGAATAGAAACCCTAAGACACAAGATGATTTGGATAAATCTTGATGAGAAGGAATTATATGTTATTTTAGGATTTTTGTACTTGCTTTCTTGGTTGGATTATATTTATTGGTTGATTGTATCTCAAAGAACTACAATCACAGGTATGTGGTTACGCTTATGATTATCCCGACTAGTTTTCTGAGGATTTTATCGACGTTTCCCTCATGGCTTGAAATAACTGTTGGATGCTTTTATTTCATGCAACTATAGAGTGACTATGACTATCACTATGAATATATATGTATAACTGAGTAGATCTAGGTCCACCTCTGTGTCTTGTAAAGGCTAAAACGGGGTAACCTAGAGTAAGGTCTAGGTTATCGTGGGTTAGAAATTGGGCTACCAAGTGTAGTGCCATGAGTTAAGGAGTGGGCTACTTACGAGTAGTGCCATGTGACTCAACCCTAGAAACTGGTTCACCTATAGGTGGGACCATGAGGGGTTTAATGGGGATCTACCATAAGGAAGGTAGTATCCAGGTCCACTGCAGGGATAGCACAAAGGATAGGGTACTCATGGATCGCAGAGTTATATTTAAAATGTAATCTTGGTTGTTAAATGATTAATTGAATGATTACATTCTTATCATAGTTGCACATTTATTGTTCCCCCCACATACCGGCTTCGGCTGACTGACGTTTTATTTGTCGGCGTTTTAGGTACAAGCCAAAAGGACAAATAGTAAATCATCATATTGTGAAATACATGAAGTAAAATACAAAGAGGATTAGTTAGAATAGAATCCATAAGTGGATAGAAGTTTAGAGATCCAAGTTTTCAAAAAGGTATGCAAAAGTTTATTTTCTTACAGCTTTCCAGTATAGTTTGTTAAAATTTGATAATTGTTCTTGGTTAAATGTCAAACCTTTGATCCAGAAGTTATGGGTGCGGCTTTGACCTCTCAGTCTCCCTTAATTGGGGGTTATCGGGAGGTGGGGTTGTAACATTTGGTATCAGAGTGTAGGTTCCTCACTTAACCATTAATAATTATTAAATTTACAAACTCCGTAGAACCCAAGGGAGTTATTAGAAGATTATCTGAAATACGGAGGTGTCTACAAAAGGATCACGATCGGGGGTTGGCAATATTTTCCTCCGCACCGCTAGTCAGAATATGAGGACTCCCAGATCCGTGTGACTGCCTGGCCAAAGTCTTAGGGTATAATTCGAAATAAGATACCTTTAGGATCGTCTTATTCATCCCTTTTCATCATGAATTCTGTTAAGGACCTTAAGGATTAGGGTTTTCTCTCGTCTCCTCACCCACTTGAGGTATGGGTAAGGTTAATAAGGTCTAAGGAATCCTCCATCAAATTAATGAAATGGTATGTAAATAAGATGTCTTGGACATAAGCTTAATAGATTAAGCGGAAACTAAAGTAAAGATACATGCTTAGGTCGTATGACAAAAGTTGTCATGCCTTCAGAAGAGACCTGAGACTAGACCTTCTTATTAGGAGGATAGATAAAGAAAGTTAGCCTTGGAGATAGAGATCTCCATTACAAGTAGAGACCTGGCACATCCTCTTAGGATGGCGTTAACCCTAACCCTAAGTGAAGGTTAGAGAGAGAGATGGCATGATGAGTTAGACCAGGTGTTTGGATGGACATGCCTTGAATGACATAAGAGCCATGAGAGGTTGGATGACCCAGTAGCTCTGGTAACCCAGCCCTAGGAAGGGTCATGAGTGAAGGATAGTTCCTTCATTGATGAGGTTAGAGAAGAACCTATGGAAACCCCATGAGCTTATACGGGCGTAATAGGCACCCAGAATGTATCAGTAGTACGAGCAATAGGTTGAAACCCTGGTCGGGAGAGTTTGATGGGTAGAATATGAGAGCTATGGATGACCTTGAGCAAACATTATAAGCTTCTCCCACGTAGAGGTATGCTTGTGAGCTTGATCCCTCATGGAGAGAGGACCTCTAATAGTAAGGTTGGATGTGGAGTTAGCTCTAGAGAGAGAGAAGGAACCAAGCAAGAAGGTTAGAAGCCTAAACCCCGAGATATGAGGAACCATGGGGAGTCGAGGATGATGCAACCTTAATGGATGATAGTAGTTGTCTTATGCTTGACCCCTGGAGGCTGATGATATCTTGGTTACCTTGAGAGGAACCAAACCCTAGAGAGAGGATGATGCTTCTGGTACCTATGTGCCTGTGGTATAGGTGTTTACCTTCTGAGATAGGAAGAAGAGTTCCTTAAGACCGGGAGAGGTTCGGTAATAGGTTGTGAGGCCTTGTACCTTGTTGGTTGTTCTTGAGGAGGACTCGACCATGATGTTTTGCTCGAGTAGAAGGATGACAGGGAGTGCATGTCATGCCTTTTGCATGCTTGATTCATGGTTAAGAGATAGAGCATGCAGTTGGACACCTGAAAGTGACCTAGGGTTCCTAGGCCCAAGAGGGGAAGTGGTGTACCTAATGCTCATGACGAGAATTAAGTTTCTATAGTTTCGAGCATGATACTCCTCATGTATAGAGGAAAAAGGGAAACTCCTTAAGTCGAATGTATGATGAACCCCTCACATCTAAGTTGATGATAAAGGAAGGTATGATCTTGATCTAATGATGAGGAATGAGAACCCAGATGACCTATCCTGGTTTAGTGGTCTGTTTGAGCCTTAATAGCTTACTAGGGTTAAGCATATGGATGTAAACCCTAGACCTAAGGGCGTTTGTGACCTTGTTGTCAAGAGATAGTTTTCCTCCCATCCTGGGAGAGGGACCCTTTGGTAGGGTGTATATCAGTTTTGTTGGTTTAAGGTAACCTAAAGAGGTCTCATAGGATCCTGAGAAGCTAAGTGAAAAGTAGATGGTATGAGACGAACATGTAGACCCATAGATATCCATCTCTAAGTGCATATGGATGTGTTACCATGAAGGTAACCGGTATGGGGCTTGACCAAGGTAGGCAGGTTGCCATGATCCCTATGAAGGGATGAAAGTCAGCCCATGAATGCAGAAAGAGAGATGATGAAGGCTTGGGTAAGGTTCTAAGTTGGACATGTACTATAATAGAATCCTCAATCTATCCTAGGGTCAGGTAGGGATAAGACCGATGGAAGTAGGAGTTGCCTAATTCCCTAGTTGCACACGACTATAGGGTCAGGAGGTAACAACTGTCATTGTCTGAGGGCCATGGGTTAGGAGATTGATCACCTTCATTAACTCATGGGACCCAAAGGGCAGATGAGTAGGGCACTCTCTGGATGCATAAGGGGAAAAGGGATGACCCCAAAAGTGTCGACACCCTATAGACCTGGAGGAGATGACCAAGGATTGTGTGGTGACCCAAGTAGGTTCGAGACCAGTTTTCCATGGAGGTGACTTTGATAGCAAGATGATTGTAATATAGAGGCATAAACGACATGTTTCAACTTAGATTTAAAGGTGTACTGGCAAGGTGGGATGTACCATCTCTACTCTTGGAATAGGAAGAACTTTGTATTTGGACTGCAGCTAAATGCTTATTTCCTCTTGTTATAGGAGTGAGAGATAGGATAGTACGCATGCCATACATCAAGGATAAAAGATGATGTGAGTTGGAATGTTACTATGAGGTTTGAGGACAAAGATGATAACATACCCTGGTAAAGTGAATGATACATGGATGGTTTGCAAACACTAAAAGGAATGAGTTAGTCACCTAATGAGGATGTTTATTTAGGATAAGCTATGTGGAATTTACAAGTGATGCAAGGTTGAGTTTGATCACCATGATGATGAAATCAGAGAGTGTTCTTAATGAAGATAGACTCAGAGTTTTATCTGAGATGATAAGTGGAATACATGGTAGTGTATGTCTTTAATGTTACCTAATACATAAGAAGATGAAGTGGTAATAGATGCTCTGGTTGAGATATATCTGCCTAGTTTGACTATAAGAGGTTGTTAGACTAAACCTAAGTTTGGAAAAGAAGATATGTTTGGCTAACACTAATGTAACGAGATCAATTAATGGTTGTTTGGTTAGCCAGTCCAGTCCTTGATGCAATGAAAGGATGGTGGTAGAACCTCAGATGCACTTCTTGGGAAAAGAAGGTGATAAAACCCTGATGAGAGTGGTTTAGGGTTTCTAAGGAATCGATCTTAAGGAATCATGACAATATAGGAGATCATGATTTAAGAATACCATACATCGTGGTACTACAAAGATAGTAGGTGATAATGGTACTTTGGATGCTTAAGAGGAAGTTGCATGTGGTATGTTGCCATGCAAGCCAGGAGGTGAAGGATGAACACCAGTAACCCAGTGTATCAATATAGAGGATACAAGAATCCCTGAGAGGGAATGGGAGTTCATCACTATGGATGTTGTGGTAAGTCTTCGCTAGACCAAGACAGGTCAAAATGCAACATGGGTTATGGTAGATCACCTTACCTAGATGACATAAGAAAGAAAGAGTTCTGTTAAGGGATAGATCCGGTTGAACTACATATGAGAAAGAGATGATTCAACTACACCATGATGCGAGTTCAAAAGTTCTTGAGTGTGACCTAAAGGTTCACTTCCATAAGGTGGAAGTAGGTACATGAAGAACTCGATGTTAGTACAGTTTATCACTCCTAACTAATGGTTAGTACGATCCAGACTAAAGTGTTTGATGAGAGCATGTGTGCTCATTCAGGGTGATACATAGAAACAGTTCTTGTCTTCTATAAGATGTGATGATAACCACCATAGCTAGTATCAGGATGTAAAGAAGTTGTGTAAGGGAGGTTGTGTCGGTCACCCCTTCATTAAGATGATGTTGGTGAAGGGACCTCGCGAAGGCCAAGAAAGGACCACAGGGTGTGCAGATGAAGTCGATTTGATCATGCAATGGCTGAAAGGAGACTAAGGATGACATGAGTTGTAAGATGATGCAAAGTAGACTGACATGCAATTCACTATGGGAGAATATGTGACATGAAAATTCAACCCCTCTAAGTTATAGCTAAGAGAGTTGATCCCCCGATGTATGGGTTCTTCTGTCAGGGTTTGGTGGAGAGGGTTAAGTTTGATCTTACCCCTTAGGATAAAGAAATGTGTGATGAGTTCCATGTATCCAATTTAGAGCACTATGTGAGGTACCTAGACCATGTGCTGAGCAATGAACCTAGTGAGCCCCAAGGGAGGCTGAAATGGCCTGAGTCACCTGTGCAATTTATAGACGCCAGGATGAAAGAACTCAGAGAAAAGAATATGTAATGATAAAGGTTCTTTGGAAGCGCCATGAGTAAGGTGAAGCCACATAGGGGCCAATGATGGACATGGAAAAGCCTTATCCTAAATTGTTTATTTTCTTGATAGAATTTTGAGGACAAAATTCCTATAAGAGGGGAAGGATGTTACAACCCCAATTTTTGGGTTCTTTTGGTGAGAAATGTAATTTCTCATATTAAAGATATTTGGACAAATAATGGTGCAACTTGTTTTAAATAAATGGATTTCGTTTACAATAGCCTTGATGGTTGTTTTTTGGGCTTTATTGGCTATTAGGCCCAATAACAAGTAAATAAAAAAGGAAATTCAATTATTAAATAAGTAAATGAGAAAATGGAGAAAAGAATGAGGTAGAAACCTATAGAAGGCAAAGGGATGTCATCCAAACATGGATTTCGTGCCTCTTGGGTTCCTGGGGTTCCAAGTAGTCCAAAGTTGCAAAGATAATGCAACACGAAAAGAAAAGATCATTAAATATTTCTTTATTAAGAAAGAAATTGAAAATAATGATAAAATGTGGGAAATAAGTGAAAAGAGGTATAATTGAGTTATCCTTGGTATATTTTCATATCCAAAGGATTCCTAATGTTAAAAGGAATGCCAAAGAGGAAAATGAAAAGAAAGATAAAGAGAAATCCCCCAAAAAAAAGAGATATTTTAATAGAGAAATAAGTAGAATATTGGAAATAGAGGAGATAATGCATAAAATAAAGAGAGAAGTGAGGGTTTAGTCATAATGAGTGATAATTCGAACCCCACTTGCTTTCTTGGATTGCAAGGAATAGAAATAATGGAAATAAAAAAATAAGAGAGAGAAAAGATAAAATCAAATATTGCCTTATTAAGAAGGAAATTTGAGAATATAATGAAAATATGAGAAAAGGTGGAAAGATGGGTGATTGACTCATCATGGATGAGATATCATGTTAACATGGTTTCTAATGGGAAAATAAATCAAAATCAAGAAAATAGGAAAAGAGGAAAGAGAAAATAAGTGTTTTAATACATAATATGTGCCTTATAGGTACTTGACTTGCATATGAAGAAAAAGGGTTTTTCCTTTCGAGTTTTGGTCTCAAACTTCACACAATGGTAGATTAAGTCATAATAGACTTTCTCCTAAAATTTTATTGAAAATGGATAATCGAGGAGAGAGTTATTGATTTTTTGAGTTTGCTTAAAGTGAAAGAATAATCATCAAATTTGCAAGATATTTGGAATAGGAATCTTGGGCCCAACCCATCCGCTTGTCACGCACATTGTGGACTTTCAGATACAGATCCAACGATTGTCCCTTTATCTCCTACCTCACGACCATTTAGAAAAGCTGGATCAGGAGACCAGGATTTTTGGGGTGATTTCCCTTGATGATCAAGGCACGAGCACTTATGGAAACATTTCCATTGACACCGGGAGATCTAGCTGACCCTATCCACCCTAGACTTCACCTCATTTTGTTGGTTCTAGGAGATTCCCCCAATCTCCAGAAACCTCATCGTCGTGGGTAGGTATATATAGAGGTCATTAGACCCTTTGTGAGGGAAAAAGAAAAAACCGAACCTACGGCCGAGAACCCTAAACAATCCCTCTCTCTCAATTTTCCCTTAGACCCTATTTTTTCATCCATCCCTCCTGCTGCTTCGCCAAGGGGACTTCGACTCAGCCCCATTTGCTCCAGCCGCCACTCGAGTAATTGAAGTTCTCTGTGAGACTGGAGGAGGGCTGCGAAGGTGGGAGTACTCTTCGTTAACACTGGGAGGGCCAGAAGCTCAAGGTCAACTCGTCGGTTGACCGAGTGGGGGAACTGGTTTGCGCAATAGGGCAGCGAATGGAGGAGGAAGAAGAAAAGGAGGAAAAGACCTCCTTGCCCTCAGGCGCGCATGGCCCAAGTTGAGAGTACAGGGGGCATATGTGTCCTTTCAGCCTGGAGCACCTCGCGGGAACGAGTTCGCATGGAAAGAAAAGAATAGTGGGCCATAGCGCAGACATGGTGCACTACCATTGGCTTAAAGGTAATGATTTTGCAAAATTCATAAAAACTAATTGGTAACTCAGACGTGTACAAATAATATATGAAAATTTATCAGGAGAACGAGAGGAATCCAATAAAAATGATATTACATATTGATTACGTTCCTAATTGCAAAAGTACATTAAGTTGATGAAAAGTGCATCAAAGTTAGGTTAAAAATCCTAATTGAGATTCATGGTTGAGTCTATGATGATTAATTGGTTAATTTGAGTAATAGTAACATGTTGAATGATAATGGTATGCTTGAACCTGATCTGGATGAGTAATTGCACATTTTAGGGTTTTAAACCAATTATGTATGATGATACATTTAGAAACCCTAAATTAGGGTAAAAGAAGAGAAAATTGTATTTAATCCGAAAATATGGATACATGTTGTCAAAAGATAATCCTAAGCCTGTTAGGAGAGGAACTTAGGGTTTATGGACAATTTGTATAATTAGGGTTTAAAGTATTAAAAGTGAGGCAAAACCCTAATTGCATATGAAACCCTAAAAGAGGGAGAAATCCTAAAATGAATAGAAACCCTAAGAAACAAGATGATTTGGATAGATCTTGGTGAGAAGGAATTATATGTTATTTCAGGATTTTTGTACTTGCTTGCTTGGTTGGATTATCTTTCTTGGTTGATTCTATCTCAAAGAACTACAATCACAAGTATGTGGTTACGCTTATGATTATCCCGACTAGTTTTTTGAGGATTTTATCGACATTTCCCTCATGGCTTGAAATAACTGTTGGATGTTTTTATTTCATGCAACTATAGAGTGACTATGACTATCACTATGAATATACATGTATAACTGGCTAGATCTGGGTCCACCTCTGTGGCTTGTAAAGGCTAAAAAGGGGTAACCTAGAGTAAGGTGTAGGTTATTGTGGGTTAGAAATTGGGCTACCAAGTGTAGTTCCATGAGACCCATTAGCATGCCATGAGTTAAGGAGTGGGCTACTTACGAGTAGTGCCATGTGACTCAACCCTAGAAATTGGTTCACCTATAGGTGGGACCATGAGGGGTTTAATGGGGATCTACCATAAAGAAGGTAGTATCCGGGTCCACTGCAGGGATAGCACAGAGGATAGGGTACTCATGGATCGTGGAGTTATATTTAAAACGTAATCTTGGTTGTTAAATGATTAATTGAATGATTATGTTGTTATCATAGTTGCATGTTTATTGTTCCCCCCACATACTAGTTTCGGCTGACCAATGTTTTGTTTGTCGGCATTTTAGGTACAAGCCAAAAGGACAAACAGTAAATCATCATATTGTGAAATACATGAAGTAAAATATAAGGAGGATTAGTTAGAATAGAATCCATAAGTGGATAGAAGTTTAGAGATACAAGTTTTCAAAAAGGTATGCAAAAGTTTATTTTCTTACAGCTTTCCAGTATAGTCTGTTAAAATTTGATAATTGTTCTTGGTTAAATGTCGAACCTTTGATCCGGAAGTTATGGGTGCGGCTTCGACCTCTCAGTCTCCCTTAATTGGGGGTTATCGGGAGGTGAGGTCATAACAGTTGGTGTATCCCCTTTGTTCTTCTTTGAATATGTCCACTTCCCTTCATCATCTTCATTCTATTTTGTCATCCACCTTCATGTCTCAGTATACTTGTATTGTGTAATGCTACTCACCAATATGAGTGGCAAAACATATAGCTTGGGATGGGAGTAGCCACCAAGGCTCTCCCAACATGTAAATAGTTATATCCATTGAATATATGATCTTATATAGGTTTTTTCCATACTCTTGATCATAATGCTTCACTTTCATGCTTAGCCATCAGCTTGTGTTGTTTGATTGTTAGTACCTCGAAAGAGTAATATTAACCTATATCTAAGTTTTATGGAGTTGCATGAATGTATGAGCATGTTGGAATGATTAATCTAATGATCATATGATTTTATTGTGATTGTTTGTTTATCATCTTGAGAGAGAGACAACCTTATAATCTAGATCTATCCCAAGCTCAAGAGAGGAGGGAATATATACTTATGATGATTGCTTGTAAACTTTCAAGGGGTGTATAATGGGTGTGAGTATTGCATGTTGGTGAGCAATCTTAGATGATGAAAATCAATCCAAGTATCTCATCCATACTTGATATATTGTTATTTTGACTTTCTTGTTCTTTTTCTTTCCTTCTTGTTTATTTTACTTGTTTACTTTCTTATTTTTGGAAGTACCACTATTCCATAAGGAACATAGGACTTTGTCTCACCCTTTTTTTTGGTGTAACTAAGCTAAGGCTCTTAGTTCTTAATGCATACCCACCTTGTCCTTGTGGTTTGACCCCAATCTACTACATTGGACCCCATAATTTAGTTGTGGGGGTCTTGGTGTCGGGATATAAATTTCAAAGTCCAATTACTCTAGATTTTCTCCTTCTTGAACTTGTGATTTAGGTCGATCTGGGATGTACCTTGTGGGTGGGTTTTGTTATAGAAAATGAATACATGTTGAAGTGATCTTATGTATGTACTTATACAAACTTGGAAATCAAGTTTTGATGGAAATTATGGTCAATTACTTAAGTGAAGTCTCAGTGAACTTGAAATGTCAATGTATGATGTTGGATATAAATGTTAATCTTGAGTGCTTTTATTTTCCTTAGCCTTCCGCTATTGTCTGTCTGTTTATTATTTGAGATGAGATTTTAGAATTAGTGTTTTACCAAATCACAAGTGTGATGCCCAATATAATCATTTATGACCTCAATCATATTGGATGTTTACGAAAGTTGTACATTCTACCATCTATAAACATAAAACAGCTTCACATAATTTTTCTAAACTAAGGATGATAGTCAGAAACCACCTTGGACCAAAATTAACAAAAAAAACATGCTTACACTTCCACTAATACATTATGAAAGGGATACAGTACATAACTTCATATGTACACCCCAAAATTGTTGGATAAAACTTAACCTTGGATTGACCCTTTGACTCCTTATGCATATCTTGTCCATTACAACCTAACAATCTGAATTCCCAAAAATTTACAGTATGTACTATTGGATCTAAGATGGGCTCTAGAGGGGGTGAAAAAGAGATAAATGCACTTAAATAAAATTCATTAGCTCTTCAAGATATTACTAAGATAATATGGAAAGTATGTACTTTGAGTGTAACTAAAACATAAATAGAAAGGGAGAGAGAGATTGAACAAGTACAAGAACAAGCAATGTAGAGTGTTTCCAATCTCCAAACCAGGAGAAAGTCAGTCCACTGCCTAGAGAGGTCAAGATCTGGTATTTTGCAACCATTGCATACTTATATTCCATTATAATACATACAATATATAACCTTCCTTTTCCAGCCAAGGATACCAACCCTTCCCTTTAAGGAGAAGGGATCCAACAACCTACCAAAGAACTTACCTATCTAAGATTAAGAGTCTTCAACCTCACCAAGGACTTACCCACTTTTGTAAGGAGTCTCAACCTTCACCAAGGACTTACCCACTATTGCAAGAAGTCTTCCACTTTGAAGGAATTACCCACTCTTTTTGGTTCTTTCATCTTTGACTTCACCTTTGCAAAGGAGAAGATTTCTCTAAGGGACTCCTTCCCTTCTTATTCTTCACCTCTCTTAGCCAAGAGACAAAATCTTCATCTTTCTGGTTGAATGAGTAATTGGGAGGTGGAGGAAGTGAGAGCCTCAAAAGATATACATGTAGGACTGGCTCTCTTACAAATATCCTACTCACTTTAATGGATGTAGCAAGTGATTAATCTTAGAGTGAGAGGGAGGCTCTTGGAGGAACTCAACTACAATATATAGACCTTCATAGTTCTTGGGCAACCATGGGATGAAGCCTAAGGGATCCTATTTATAATTGGGGATGCCTATTAGCCAGTAGGAACACTTAAGGATGAATTCTAGTCATTTAGGGTGTTGTAACCGATCTATTTTGATGTTAGCAACACTCTAACAGCTAGAAACACTTTTTCGACACACTTCATACAATGCAGTCAATCAAGTTTCAATAAAGGTAAGTCGACTGATTGTACCATATGACAAAGTAAATTTGAAGCATTGGTCGAGTTTATGCTAGATGAACTCAGTCGATGGATTAAATTTATTTTGGTTGTGTAGGGTGTCAGTCGAGTTTGATCTGGGGTAAACTCGGTCGAACCTGACAATTCTCAAAATCCATCAAGGGTGTTGGCCGAGTTTATCAAGGATGAAACTCGACCGAATAGGCACTCTGTTATTAATTTTAAAAATCATCATTAAAGTGCTTAAATGTTCATTTTAAGTGCTCCTAGTTTTTTCTAAGCCTAATTATAAGTCATATGATCATTACAAGTGATTTACAATTTGATTTTGATAGAGATACATCATATTCCACAAAAGTGCACTTGCGTTGATTTTGACTTGTCTTTCTTCCAAGTAAGGATGCACAAGTTAGGACATTTGGAGTGTGTCTATACCTAATCTAAAATCTCTCAAGTAGAAGCATTAGACACAAATAAGTAGAATGGTTAGTCATCATCAAAATAAGGATTTTAGTCAATTTAGACCTTGAGTCAACATGTATATCTTGATCAAGCTTTCAAAAAGCTTAGCACCAACAAGAACAACAACCTTCACCTAATCATTAGATTGTGTGGTCTCCAACACACAATCATGCACCTTATAGTGTTTTGAAATCATATTACCTATTTATTCATCCAGGACAGAATTATGCTACATTATATGCCCTTGGAAAATGTGCTTAATTCTATGGCTAATTGGACATTATAAACTCTTTCTGGTTAACAACTGACACAAAAAGGGGGCATACATAAACTTTCATATACCCACTTTGTTTAAATGTCTTAGACAATATTGGTAACACATTTTTTAACTGCAAATCTCTAGGAAGATTTGGTCCCACTTTTACAAAGACAATTTCAACTCTAAGGATATTACTGCACCTATTATTCTCACTCCCTTTAATATTGATACATGTATTGACCAATATATGCAATCTTATTGAACTCATTTAGATGTTGTGGTTATATAGAACAAGTGGATTGAATTTTTTTATGAATATTTAGCAATTCAGTTAATTATACTGCTCCTTTCATACTAAAATTACTCTCCCCAATCTTTGTGGCTCTTTCTTTTCTATAAGTGATGCATATTCAACTGTAAAATCAAATGGCCTTTTGAAGGTCGTTCTGCCTTTTTAGACAATGATTGTCCTGTTCAGACTAAGTCATCACCTTTGCTAATGTCAACATGGATGAGATCGGGAAAAATGATTCCATATGATGATATATGTAAAGTACCATAACATCTCTGCAATTTATCAACATCATATAAGGCTTACATATGTTCTTTATTTAACATCTACCTTCTCGTATGGTCCATACTAAGTGGACTAAACACCTACTTTCTGAACATTATCTAACATCAACTGTAGTTGTGGAAGAACAAGGGGATAAATAGGGGCCATGCCCCCCAAAAGAATTCAAAATAGTTTGACTAGATATACATTTGTCTATTACCCAGGACCCTCTATGTCCCAGATGCAACAATCAAATAGAAACAATTTTTTATAAAAAATGGAAACAATATATCACACACTAGTAGTGTACCAGAAAGCCAAGCCAGTATGGGAATCAATGGCAATGAACCTGCCTCTGAATGATGTACCAATAGATGAGTTCAATCAATTATTCAACTGGGTGATGGACAAGCTTCCCACATAGGAGGTAGAACAAATAGCAGTGAGATGGTGGGTGAACTAGACAATGTGAAATGATGAAGTCTTCAACTCAGAACCCAACACTCCACAACTGGTTCTTCCTGGTTACCTCCAACTGATAGATGATTACAGAAGGTGTAATGTGTTATAATTTCATAACCAAATTTGCAGAAGACCCTATAATTCCATCCATGACCAAAAACAATGTGTACGATGGTAGCGGCATGACACAGACAAACTAGGGCAGAGCAGCACACACTGATGAACGGAAGAAGAAAGGGAGAAAAGCTAAGTAGAATCTTTAAAAATGGGTGTTGGTTTCACTCTCCTGTGGATTCCCCAACGGATGGTAGTCGGTTACCGGATGGCATCCCTGGAGAGAGGACCAAACCCAAATATATATAATAAATATATTGTCTCTCTTCCATCATAAAGAGACACAGAAGTTATGGGAACCTGCCAAGTCTAAAAGATGCATCTTTATAGGAAAATACTTAAAAAGAATATATATTTATACTTAATTATTTTGGACCACATTAAAAGGGTATATTCAACATTTTCCCACTTGGCCCAAAATGCCATGGCAACTATATTTATTCATTTTCCTTTGATGCAACATAAATACTTCTATAAAAATTTAGATACGAGTCATAGTGGTTGTGCTCAATAAATGAGTACTCCCTTCTATGCACCACAATATATAAACATCTTATATGTAGTGACATATACTTTATGAATAGATCGACCTCACACCTATTCTTTGGTCCAACTTTATGTCAAAACTGGCATTCATTTATAAATAGTATTGAAACAAAAATAGTGAGTCAAATATGTGATCACATAATAAATATTACATTGTCACATCACATTAACCATTACACATTAAATGACTTTCTCAGACCCATATTCTTTACATGCGATGTATACAACCCTGGAGCTAGCCCTTTTGTAAGAGGATCTAAAATCATATATTGTGTACCAATGTGATCAATCATTATCATCTTGTTGTCAACTCGCTCATTGATGACATAGAGCTTTATGTCTAGGTGTCTGCATGCAGTGGTGCTTTTATCATTATTAGCAAAAGTGACAGCTGCTTCATTATCACAGTATATCTGTATTGGCTTATGAATTGAATCAAAAACTTTAAGATATTCTATCATATTATTTAGCCAAATTTCATGTGATGATGTTTCATGGCAAGCTATAAGCTCAGCTTCCATGGTAGATGAAGTCGTAGTCTTTTGTTTAACACTCCTCCATGACACTGCAGCACCAACTAGTAGGAAGATATAGCATGTTGTAGACTTCCTACCATCTAGACAACCAACACAATTTTCATCTGAATATCCTATAACCTCAAGGTGGTTTGTCCTTCCATATGTAAGCATGTAATCCTTTGTCCCTTGCAGGTAGCGCATCACCTTATTCATGACTCTCCAATGGTCCATGCCAGGGTTACTTTGGTAACGACCAAGCATTCCAGTAGAAAAAGGAATGTCCGGTCAGGTGCATATCTGGAGATATTTTTGGCTCCCAACTGTAGATATGTATAGTATTTTCCTCATTTCGTTCCTTTCAATGTCATCACTAGGACACTGCTTAGAGTTGAACGTATCTACTTTAACTATAGGTGCAGGTCCAGATGAATAAATTTTCATTCCATACTTCTCTAAAACTTGAGATATATAAGCTTTTTTGGATATTCCAGGTATGCCTTTAGCTTGGTCTCTATGAATCTCTATAATGAGAATATATGTGGCTTCACCCATATCTTTCATCTCAAAATTAGAAGAAAGAAACTCTTTAGTTTCATGTAATATGCTCAAGTTATTACTTTCCAGTAGAATGTCATCTACATAAAGAATCAACATTATAAACTTATTCCCGCTGACCTTGAGGTATGTACACCGATCAACAATATTAGTTTTAAACCCAAAAGTTGATATGATGGTGTTAAACTTTATATACCATTGTCGGGATGCTTGTTTAAGTACATAAATTGATTTCTTTAGTTTGCAAACCATGTGACTTCTACTATCATCAATGAAACCTTTTGGTTGTTCCATATAGACTTCTTCAGATAAATCCCCATTAAAAAATGTCATTTTTACATCCATTTGGTGTAGCTCAAGATCAAAGTGAGCTACTAAGGCCAAGATTACTCTAAAAGAGTCATTTGATGAGACTGGAGAAAATGTCTCTTTGTAATCAATGCCTTCTTTTTGTGTGAAACCCTTAGCAACAAGTCTTGCCTTGTACCGCTCAATTTCACCATTTAAGTTTCTTTTGGTCTTAAAGATCCATTTACAGCCAATAGTTTTATCACTCTTTGGTAAAGGTACAAGGTCCCATACTTGATTCTTATCCATGGATGTTAGTTTCTCCTTCATGGCATCAAACCACTTAGAAGAATTTTCACCTTCCATTACTTGTGAAAAAGATAAGGGATCAATATATTCAAAGTCTATATTTGGCTCTTGAAGGTATACAACATAGTCAGATGGAATGGAATGCCTTCTTATTCTTGTGGATCTTCTTAATTCAGGATTGGGTTCTACATTTTCTGTACGCTCTTCAGGTTGTCCTTCATCATGAGCATCATCAACTTGTTCATTTACAACCTGACTAGGAGCATGATCTACTTTTATTGGCTCATCCACTTGATAATTATTCATGGGAATAATAATTTGATGGCTTATACGACTTTGACTAGTGTAGTTTTTATAGAACTATCCCGCATTTCATCAAAGGATATATTCTAAATTAGGTCTTTCCCACTGAGATGATGATCCTCCAAAAATATAGCCTTAACAGTCTCAACTATCATTCGTGGGTGAGATGGATAATAAAATCTATATCCCTTTGACCTTTCTGGATAACCAATAAAGAAACCACTAGTGGTTCTTGGGTCAAATGCCTTCTCATGTGGATTGTAGATTCTAGCTTCTACACCTCATCCTCATATATGCATATAGTTCAAGGATGGTTTCCTTCCTGTCCATAATTCATATGGGGTTTTATGGATATACTTGCTAGGAACCTTGTTTAATACATGCACCGCCATCTTTAAAGCCTCACTCCACATGGTAGAAGGAAGGGATGAGTTAGAAAGCATTGCATGAACCATTTTCTTTAATGTTTGATTCCTTCTTTCAGCTACACCATTTTGACTTGGTGTGTCTGGCATTGTATATTGAGGTACAATACCTTCTTCTTGAAGGAAGTGTGCAAATGGTCCTTTCCTTTGTCCCATCTCAGTGAACCTTCCATAATATTCACCCCCTCTATCTGACCTGACTATCTTGATCACCTTACCTAATTGTTTCTCTACTTCAACCTTGAATTCTTTCAAAGCTTGAAATACCTCACTTTATTCATTCAATAAGTAGAGAAACATATATCGTGCAAAATATTTTCCCCCTATAAAATAAGGTGGAAAAGGTCTACAAATATCTCTGTGAATTATTTCTAGTGTTCCACCACTCCTCTTGGCACCCTTTTTAAAAGTGTTGGTTTTCTTAGCCTTTATTCATTCAACACATGTTCCAAAGTGAGTAAAATCTAAAGGCCCTAAAATTCCTTCTTTTACTAATCTTTGGATTCCTTCTTTAGATATGTGTCCCAACCTTCGGTGCCAAAGTAGTGATGACTTTTCATCTAATCATGTATGTTTATTACCAATAACATTATGATGGACTGTAAGAGATTGCTTAAAATGTGGACTTAATTGAACTTGATAAAGATCATTTATTAAAACACAAGTACCAATTAAATTGGAGTTTTTATACAATGTTAATTATCCATTTTGAAGAATAAAACTATAATTTAATTTGTATAATATAGAAATTGAGACTAAATTTCTACTATAGTTTGGTAGATAAAAACTATTTTCTAAGTCTAACAACTTTCCATTGTCAAGGATTGATATGCATGTGCCAATAGCCTTTACGTGAGATCCAAATTTATTTCCTGAATAAAGGACTTTTTCACACTCTGTTGGTTTCCTTTGATTTAGAAATCTCTGCAATGTATTGGAAATGTGCACGATGGCACCAGAGTCAAGCCACCAACTATATAATAGATCATTTAAAAGATGACATTCATATGAAATAAGAGACATTATACCTTTCTTTTCCAACCATTTCTTGTACTTGAATCACTCCTTTTTAGCATGTCCTTTCTTATGGCAGAAGAAAGTATTTCATATTAGCCTTGCTTCCCTCAACCTTTCCATCACCTGGATTGGACACCCCGCCTGATATAGGAGCAGTTCCCTTCATTTTTCCTTTACCCTTGCGGCCACGCTTGTCATGTGCGCTTAAATGTGCAGTAGGAACTCCTTCATTCTTAAGTCTCTCTTCTTCTTGAACACACATGGCCAATAAATCGTTTATCGACCGTTTTTTCTTTTGTGTGTTGTAAGAGACATTGAATGATCCATACAGACTAGGCAAGGAAGTTAAAATAAAATGAACCAGAAATGCACCAGAGATGGATAGCTCCATCTCATTGAGTTGTGTGACAATATCTCTCATCTCCATGATTTGTTCACGTATCCCACAAGTATCATTGTACTTCATATAGCACATCTTAGCCATCAAGGTGCTGGCCCTAGACTTACTAGAAGAAATATATTGTTCCTCCACTGCCTTCAGAAAATCTTTTGCCAACTCAGAAGTGGGAATGGACCACCTAATGTGCTTTCCTACATGTGCTTGCATAAGCAACAAACTAAGCCTATTAGAACGTTCCCACTTCTCATAGTTAGACTTTTCGGCAGTGGTACTTTCCTCTGTTACTAGTTGGGATTTTTCCACTCGGAAAGTCAAATCTAAGTCCATACACCCTAATGTAAACATGACCTTTTCTTTCCATTCATTGAAATTTGAACCATTGAGAATTGGAATGTTGTTATCATCACACAATAATGAGGAAATAACTGTAATAATATAATAAGAAAGAAAAATAACTTACATTAAAAATCACAAATTAAATACAAAGGAAAATTTGAGGTCTACTTTATTTGTACTTTCACGAGACGAATCACAACAAGTCATTATAATTTATCTTTGGATAAATTTACAACTGTGAACATGATAGTTTAATATGTGGGTGGATACTACTCCAGAATAACAACATATGCATTAGATACAACAAATATTTTTATCTTTGGACAAAGTACTTTGTATATCTAAGCACACGTGTATTTTATCACATTATGCTTAATTTTAAGAAAATGATATACCTTTGGGTGACATCATTCTATCCAAAATTGAAAACAATCAATTATTGTTTGGTCTTTATATGAATATGTTCTCAACATACCATTAAGCTCATCTTGATAAGATGCTAACAATGTTTGAATTTGAGAAACGGAAACAATAGCATTAACGCTTATCAAAACATAGTCGTAGTATCAAATATGATATGCATACTAGTGCTTTTTGGAAACATATAAAATATGGCCATCGATAGAAAATCCTTCTAACACTGTTGCAATTAGCACATTGCATGCTTAATTTGCCAAACAAGCTGTATGAAGACTTGGCTTCTAATTCTCCTAATTGGAAAAACGACACGTTTAAAACAGGAACATCTCTTCACATACTTTGACTGAATCAGAAACAAGCGATCTTCCTCACACATTTTGCTGCCACCAAAATATATATATGTCTAAAAACATGACCGAAGACCCCTCCAATGATAGAATCAAACGAGAGAATTGTCTTAGTACTGATGACGGCAAGAGCAAAAATCAAACATGTGAAGGCCATTGCCCAACACGTTCACGAAAGAGATTTTTTGAATGCATAAATAAACAGAAACAAAGAAAAAAAAATAGCGAACTTTAGGCACAGTTGGCGCCAGTCTCTCAGATCTCAGTAAGTACTAAATAAACAACCTAGGATATTTGTATGTGAAAGTCTTAACTACAGCCTGGTCTGGGCAGCGGCAAAAAAATGGTAAAAAAAAAATACGAGCAGGGTACAAACACCTCTCCCAAACCACTGATCGGCGGTGCTACAAAATTTCCATTATGATTTCTCGGTGGCGCGACTGTTCGCTGCTCTAATTTCATCATGGCCTTTCGTCATGGTGAATCGTAGACTAAGAACGACCATGACACAATCACAGTTCCCAATGGATACGTTTCTAACCACGGAAACATAGTGACAAGAAGACAACGAAGCTTGCGTACATAGCCAGGCTGAAGCCCCCCTCCGAAATTTTTTTTTATTATTACTATGATACTATGTTAAGATTAAAATGTTGCAAAAGTATCTTATTATACTACATAAAATACGTCTTTTAATCTTAGTAATAAAATTAATTATATTATCTTTTTTGTGCAATCTGTTTAGTATCATGTCTTATATCTTCTTACAAATCATAAAATTTATAAGCCTGATTTAAATATCATTAATAATGAGATTAAGATATTTTATCTTTTATTTCTTTCATACTAAATGTTGTTTAATAATTCATATTAATTAGTGTCAAGATTTATGCACCTTATTTCCATAATTACAAGAGAAGCTCTATAAGGATTAGGGGGTATATATTTTTAAAATATAAAAGTTTTCAAATGTGATACGAAGCTTATAAAAAAATTAACATACATTATGTTGACGTGTTAATTAAAGTCTAATGCAATTATATTGACTATTTATTTTAAATATATAATTAACTATAACATGAGTCAACTCGCTAACTTATAATTATACAAAAATAGAAAAAAATGACTGCATGAGTATAAAAAATTACATTCTCTTTAAATATTTTATTTTAATTTTTGTTAATCAATCACTCTCTATAAGAAAATATCAATATTTCTATACATAAATGAATCTGAAACATATTTTATGGTACATGATATTTCACATATTCTTGGTTATGTATTATCTAAATATTAAAATCTTAATGCAAGTACCAAGAATTATAAATTTATAAAAAATTTAGAAGACAACGTCCATATTTATGTCTATAAAGAAAAGAAAAAACATATCAAATATTTTTTTATTATTCGCATAGTACACAAAAAAAGAGAAGGAAACATTTGTAATGTGGGTTAAGAAGGAGAACAAATAGTAGGAAACTCTATATTGTAGATATATATGTTTTAATATACAAAGAGAGAAGGAAGGATACTATGTAAAATAAAAATCAACAAAAACATATTATTGTTTCTTTGTCGTCTCTTAAAATATAGATTATTATTTCCTCTTCATTCTCTTCACTATTTATTTCTCAACTTTCTTTCTTTAGCATTTAGTGTTTAAATAAATTCAATAAATCTATTCCTTCTTTTTTCTTTCTGAAATTTTTCCATACCAATCGTTATGTCAAAATGTCAAAATAAATTGAAATTACCTAGTAAAATCATACTTATATCCCCTATAGTATAAAATTTGACCGCTACAAAAATTATTTGGGTCTTCCTATATGATACTATCCACTTAATGGTGTCATGTTATATTTTAGTGTCTCCTTCTACTGAAAAAGGCAATTTTTTTTCAATTTTATATATATGTGATATTCTTCTTATGTATTGATAATATAACATAGTAATTAAGTGATGATGAAAATGACTATATTATTCATATTCTAAGTGTTTAATTTGAAGTACATTGTTAAATAAATTATTATTTATAATCATAGACATCTAGATCAGTGAACTACTTTAACATGTCATTGACTTTTGAATTTTATGCTTTATAAGTAGATTATATTTTGTATGTTGGAGAAATTGGAATTATGTTAGATGTTTTTTAATTTATCTAAATATGAATTATTTTTTTTGTGTATATATATAATTAAGATTTGTCACTAGTCATATTAACTCGGCCCCCCTATAGTAAATTTTTGGTTCCGCCACTGGGAACAATAATCATTGCTCTGATACCATTGTTATAATATCATACCCGAATTTGCAGAAGACCCTATATTTCCATCCATGACCGGAAGCAATGTGTACGATGAAAGCGGCATGACACAGACAAACTAGGGCAGAGCAGCACACATTGATAAATGGACGGAAGAAGAAAGGGAGAAAAGCTAAGCAGAATCTCGAAAAATGGGTGTTGATTTCACTCTCCAATGGATTCCCCAACAGATGGTAGTCGATTACCAGATGACATCCCTGCACAGAGGACCAAACCCAAATATATATAATAAATATTTTGTCTCTCTTCCATCATAAAGAGACACGGCAGTTATGAGAACCTGCCCAGTCCAAAAGATGCATCTTTACAGAAAAATACTTAAAAATAAATATTTATACTTAATTATTTTGGGCCACACTAAAAGGGCATATTCAACATAATGATCAAACTCATTAGCAGCCAGGAGCAAGGTGGACCAAACCTAGGGAAGGAGCTATGAAGATAAATTCCAATGGGGCATGGAAGCCAACTTCAAAGACGGGGTTGGGTTTCGTGCTGAGAGATGATCGGGGTAGAGTGTTACATACGGGATAATGGGCAAGTCACCCTACTGCAAACACGACAGTAGCAGAGGCTTTGGTGATAAGATGGACATTAGCTTATGCAGCCAACTCGGGATTCAGTAGAATTGAGGCAAAATCAGACTCACTAACTTTGATTCAAGTTATCATCAACCCAGAAGAGAACAGAGGTTTGTTGGGTATGATATCAAATGATATCTGGGAGATTAGTAAAAGATTATTGAGCATTTCATGTGTACATATAAGGAGGAATGGGAACAAGGTAGCTCACCTATTAGTTGAGGGAGCTACAACTAGGGGCGGAACTAGGTGGAGGGATAGGGGGTTCTAGTCACCCCTCCCCCCAAAAAAATAATGAAATGGCTTATAAAAATGTAAAAATACAAACACTGTGTAGATATATACATGTTTCAAAGTATTGTTCACAAAAAGAGTGTCTAGTTGAAGTGGTACTTTGCACTTTTAATTGTGCAAGTGGTGCATGTTCAAATCTTAGTTTTGTATTTTTATTTTTCAGACCCTCTATGTGGCCATTGAGCATTTATTGTTCCCCCTGACAACAACCCTATCTCATTCTATCATCTGTAATCAGGGGCGGAACCAGAGGGGGGTTGCCCAGGCTGAAGCCTCCCCTCTAAAAAAATATTTTTATTATTACTATGATACCATGTACAAAGTTGTATTTTGTAAAAAGACTATATTACACCACAAAAATGTAATTTTTAATCTTATTATTTCAATCAATCCTCTAATCCTTCTTTGTATGAACTACTTAGGGGTTAAACTTAATATATTTATGGATCATGTGTCTTACCCCCTCAAAAATTATAAAATTTATAGTCCTAATATAGATTTCATCAATTATGGGCTTAAGAAATTATATCTTTGATTTCTCTCCTATTAAAATTTACTTAATAATTTCATATTAATTGTGTTAAGACTTATAAAAATTGTCTCGCTAGGATATTTGAAAGTAGAGATTTATAAAGACTGGGTGTATTTACCATTAGATATGGAAACTAATTACATAATATGAAATTTATAAAAATATAGCATGCATCATATTGACATATTAATTGGAATCGCAATGCAATAATTGACTCATTAATTGGCAAACGTTATTAGTTATAATTTGAGTAAGTTCACTCAATTATAATTATATACCTTTAGAAAAAATGATAATCATACATGTACAACTAATCATCTTCTAGTTATATATTTTTCCTTTCAAAATTTTATTAGTCAATTACTCTCAAATTAAGAAAAGATACATATTACTGTATAAAAATAGATCCAAATAATATTTATTTTCACATGATATCTCATAAACTTTTAGTTACATAATATTTAAATATTATCAATTTAATCTATATAACAATAATTACAAATTTACAAGAACTAAAGAAGATAATGATAATATTTGTATTTATAAAAGAAAAAAAATGATGGAATTAACATAAGGTAAAAAAGAGTAGGGAAAAAACATGTAAAATGTGGGGTAAGAAGGAGAAGAAAAGGTAGAAAAGGCCATCTTGTAATATAATTTTAATTAAATGAAGAAAGAAAAGTAAAGATGATATGTAAAATGAAAGTCATTAAAAATATATAAGTGTTTTTCCATATCCTCACTTCTTCAACTTTTAAATAAAAAATTAGAAATATATTTGTGGATCTTTCCTATTCATTCTCTTCACTTTTCATTCCTCAATTTTTTTCTCCATTATATGTTTTTTTTTTGTCGGTAAAAAATTTTGTTACTATATCATTTGCCAAAAACTTTGGGTAAAAAAAAGATGTGCCCCCTCAGACCTGTGCTAACAGCACTTACAAACCATTACCAGGGTTCACGCAGGAAGCAGAACCTAAGACAGTAGGAAACATAAAAAACATTTACAGACGCCTAAGACTGGGTACAAGAACCATCCAAACTTTACAACCACCTCGTATGCATTAACCTCACCCACAAAGAATGAGAGTTGTCAAGCAGGATAACAAGAGCACAAACAACTTTAGGTGTCCCAAATGGAGAGATATACAAACTACCTCCTAAGAATCCACTAGCCAAAGCTCAGACCTCAAAAAGAAATCACCAACTCCCAGCTACCGTAGCAAGCAATGTCTGCTACCCAGCAACAAGACTCCTATTCCAATCAATCAGAATCGCCATCATACCTTCTCCATACCATTCACTTCACCACTAGCAATAAAAATACCTTCAAGATGTGGAAAGAAGATGACACAAAGAAAATGTTTTAACCACCCCAATAAATAAGAACAGCAGGAACCCATGTTAAGATAGCATGCACGCAGCTAATCCTCCCTCTTTTTCCTTCCTGATTTCTTCTTATTCCTTGATCTTGGGTGACCAAGGAAATCCGATTCAGAACCTAGTGATCAGGCTCAACATCTGAGATCGAGTCTCCCTGAGACTTGTGCCATTGCCCATAGGGGCAAGTCATCGAACACCTAATGGTCGGCCTGCGAACAGGCAACGACTAGGTGAACACCCAGCGAGGACTCCAGTCCGTCCACCTACCAGCCAGGTGTGAAGAACCAGCGAGGAGGCAGAGGAGGAATCCCATGTGCTTCCGAGTGGACTCGGCGTCGAGGCAGTACACCACCAAGGATCCCGAAGGGAGTCCTTCTGCTGTGTCGGGGTCGGAACCCCATAAGGGGGCCAGATCTGCAAGATCGGAGCACGCGGCAAAGAACAGGACTCCACCACGCGGTCACGATCGGCCACCCAGCTGCCAAGCGTCGGCCACCCTGCTGCCAACGCCTGCAGGGCGAGGAGGACGCCACCAGAGCTTGGGGGAGGGACCCCATCAAGCCTGGAGGATGCCGCCAGAGCCCATGAGGGCGGATCTATGTTGTCGATGGAGAGGCCCTGCGGCAGAAACGGTACAGGAACAAACAAGACCCTCGTCGAAGAGCCAACTCCACCTTGGACACCAGGCTGAATCAGATGCAGACGGCGGTGCCATGAACCTGGATAGCCAGGTCTTAACTCGAGGGGAAGGTGGCACAAGTGCCAAGGACGGTCAGCAGCAAATGTGAGCGACGACGGGGAAGGCTCTTCTCCATTCGTTTCTCTTGAATGAGATGGAGTCGATGAATCGAAGGTGCCGACCTCAATCAGGTCGCGGCTCACGTAGCCCAGACACATCCCGTGCTTCCCGGAATCGAGAGAGGCAACCATCAGGCAACTGGATCAGCTCGACGCTATCACCTCCAAGATTACGAACCCTGCTTCAGTCGTCGTGGCTGATTGGAAGCCAAGGGGAGGGCGCGCCAGAGATGACGACCCTCCCCCCAGCGGCGTCACCGGTTAGAGAGAAGCGAGAGAAACCCTAGAGAGAGACTCGGCATCCAAGAATATTTTCTCCATTATATGTTGTTTATACAACTACATTAAATAGGTTTCTTCCTTTCTTTCTCAAGTTTCCTTCATATAAATCATTGTGTCATATCATATTTTGATGCTTGTTCTCCACTTAAAAAGTGAGTTTGTTTTCATTTTTAATATAACTGATACTTTTCTTATGTGTTATCAATTTTATGCACATTGCACTGATCAGGTGACCGTGAATTATGATTATATTGTCGTTTATCTAGTGTTGAATCTGAAAGACATCGTTAAATAATGTGTTATTTATGACTTTAGACATTTAAATAAATTCATTACTTATATAGTGAATTATATCATGCCATTTTTGTTAGATTTTTTATTTTTTACAAATAGCTTATTTTTCATATTGGAGACAATGAGACATTATGTTAGATATTTATTTTTCAATTTTTTCTTAATAAATATTATTTTTCCATCTATATTTATAGTTAATATTTGTCACTGTTCATACTAATCCAGCCCCCATGTAATAGATCTATGGATCCGCCACTGTCTGTAAATGTCCCTTCTCTGACTTGATTTTGTATCAAGTAGGTTTGGACATTCAATAAATGAAATGTTCGTCCCCATTCAAAAAAATATATACACATTTGTCTAGAATTTCTCTCTATTTCTTGCGATCTCACGCTACGACTTCTCTCTGTCTCTTGCAATCTCACAGTCTAGTAAGTGAAATTATATGAATCATACAAGACTCTTTGACGAGAGAGGCATGCACGTATGTTTCTGGTTTTTGAAGTGCACGTTTCACGTCCCATTACTCGCACCACTAGATAAAAATAGAAAAAACAAATACATTTTAACTCCTACCCAAATAAACTTTTCCTTCTCTTTTTATACCAACAAATTCCTTTGCTTTTATTTCACTCTTTTATTATCAACAAAAGTAAAAATTAAAGAAGTTGATTGCGCACTAAAAGAACTATGTCGCTGGCATGACCAGCACTTGGGTAGCATAAAAGAAGCACCACAAGAGGCAGCATTTTGGAGGCGTCAATTCATTGGTAGCCAATCATGTGAGCATTCATTTTATTTGTGCTAGTGTTTGGGTCATTGACTCATTGAGTAGGTGTGAATGCGTCCGCATTCTCATCTCTCTTGCCGGTAGGATGACTTCTGGTGTGCCGGTTAACATAAATTTGTTGGGACCGCTTTCCCATACATTAATCGGAAGTGGATTTACATTGCAAGATTCATGTGGTTTCAAAAAGTTTGAATGAAGGTAACGTGGTAGAAACGGATGATCATCCAGGCTTACTATCTAACTAAATGAAGGTAGATCAGCAAACCCTTACAGGGCGTTAAGGGAAATCTTACCCCAAACAATTTAGATCCTTAGACTAGAGACACTACCATTTTACCTTCGTTTTTGTTTTATTTGCCCACAATCAAGTTCGTCATTTGTCGTTCTTCTCTCAGATGCCAATTATGTTAATAGTTTGATGTCCCATCTTGTCGTTTGTCAGGTCAAAACAGCCATTGGTTTTGTTCAACAAACATTTCGATTTGCAAATAATAAGTATACCTATTGTTAAATCAACTAGAAAGTAAATGTACCTCTTCTCTTTTGTCGTCGTCGTCATCATCATCTAAGTCTCAATCCCAACTATATTGGAGTCGGCTACATGGATCCTTTGTTTCCATTCAGCTCTATCTAACTCTTCTCTTTTGTAATCATTGAAAATTATATATCAAAAAGTTTGTCACTTGACTAATGGAAAATGTGAATATGACAACATATTAAAAGATAGAGCATACAAGTCATCTTACTTCTGAATTTTGACTTAAAATATATTTTAACAAACGTCGTGACATTGGAAGACATTTTTTTGTGTGTTAATAAAAAGTAAGCATTTTTTATCTTTTATTAATTACTTTTTTAGAACTTATTAGATATTTTATTTGTCTTGTAAATCACACTCGTAACTATATGATTTTTTTTATGTCTAAATAATATATGAAAATTTACTTTCATGTTCAATAAGACTCATACAATAATATCAATTATCTTTAACATAAAGCTTGTACTTTTATGATGGAAATTTATTTCCATGTCTAGTACTTACCCCCAGTTTACAAGTGCGGGCTCCACCCCTATTTAGCTCATTTGTTAGTTGTGGCCCTTGTGGGTTTTCTTATGAGGCTTGATAACCTCCCATTTTGTGACGTTATCTTATTTAGTTATCTTTAATTTTCCATACTCTTTCTTAGATAAATTAGATAGAATCATTAAACTTTTTTACTTTATTGCGGATACACCAATAAACTAACTTTTCTTCTTTTTCATTACAGAAAATACAAAAAAATTACACAGACTCCTCGCGGTCCCAAGACCGCGAGGAGGCCTCGCGGTCCCAAGACCGCGAGAAGGCCTCACGGTCCCTAGACCGCGAGAAGGCCTCACGGTCCCAAGACCGCGAGAAGGCCTCACGGTCCCTAGACCGCGAGAAGGCCTCACGGTCCCAAGACCGCGAGAAGGCCTCGCGGTCCCAAGACCGAGAGAAGGCCTCGCGGTCCCAAGACCGCGAGAAGGCAAACGGTCTCAAGACCGTTTGGGCTCAACTTGAGCCTATAAATAGGACCTCAAGGGTCACTTCAAAGGCATCGAATCTCAGACGTCCAGAGGCTGCCTCTCTAGCTCCAGAGCACTTTTGTCTTCCATCCACTGCCCCAAGGCTGCCAGTTTGAGATCCGCGTTCCATCACCAAGCTATCTTCTCTCTCCTCTCAACAGTAAAGAAGGTGGGAAGAATTGATCCTTCATCAAGTCAACCACGAAGTGTGAAGATCGTTGCTCTCTTCACCAGAGGTTCAACTTTCCCTCCTCCATGGAGATGATGTTCTTTCTCTCTCTTCTTGCCTCCTTCTTTGTCCTTGACATGAGCGAGTAGTCCTTTTCACTAGGGTGCGGGGAGTAGCCCCGCTACCCATTTTTTCATTTCATGCAATGTAATTCAATCATTTGCAATAGAGATACTCTCCTTTTTGGCTCAACATCTATCGTTTAATGAATGCTTGTTGCTTGATCACCAAATTGTGTTACTTATTATCTTTTGGTATGAATTGTCTACGTTTATACCTTTAGATCTGAATATCGATTGAATGTTGGTTCTAGACATATGTAGTCACCATATGTCTGTTTCGGTATCTAGGAGTGCTTTCACGAGTGGAGTAAACTCACTCCCATCGTTGCACTTTCATACTATGAAATGGAATCAGTTGACGTATGGAAGTGCAACCTTGGTAAGGTCGAGGAACACACTTCATGAAGGAGTAATGCAAAGTAAGTGACCATTCATTAGGGGATGGCTGGCATTGCAATACTCCACACTCCTCGTAGTTGGTTATCCGAAAGGAAGCTAAGTCTACAAAGATACTAGCCGATTAGTTTCTCTTTGCAGGTCTTTTTATTATGTTGCATGTTTATGATCCATGTGTAGTGGTGTGAAACCCGGCAACATCCTAGTGGTTTTTAATCATTGTTTACAACCTTAATTTCTACTTTCTTGCTTTATTTTCCTTGCACTTAGCTTAAAACCAAATCAAACTTCTGATCTAAATATCAACTGTTAAGTAGTTAAGTACGACTAAAATGTTTTCCATCTTGATTTCATCAAGACCGTTGTCCCGAGGATTCGACCCTTAACTATACTACGATAAGACTTCTGCGTGTCTTAGCACACGTGGGTGGAGTTCTTACCATAGTACTAGCAAGGCTAAACCTAGGGATTCATCATCTCTAGGATTTTTAGTGGTGTTGCAAAACTCCATCAAAAATTGGCGCCGTTGCCGGGGACAACAGAACGTTTTAGCTTTTACTTAACAACTTCTTGGTTGATTAGGATTTTACACTTTTTCTTGATAACTACTCCAAATCTTCTTGATTTCTTCATTTCCTTCCATTATCTTAACATGTGATTTTCTTTCTACTCAGGTAGAAAATGTGTATGCAACCCCCGCATAGCATCGGATTCTCCCATGAACCAGAGTACGACTCTGAGGTAGAAAGAAGTTTCCACCGAAGAATTAGACTTAACCGCCAAAGAGCCAGACAGATGGCTGAAGAGCAACGCCTTGTTGCAGAAAGAGTTAACGCCGCCATAGCAGCACAACGAGCACAACTTATTGCAGACACTCGTGCTCAAGTGCAAGCTGAGATTCGAGCTGAGGAACAAGCCCGCATCCAAGCAGAGCATGCTGCTACTCAACTTGCGCTAAGAAACAAGCAACTTCGGGACTACGCAGTCCCGAAGAATTATGAAGATGATCACCCAGTCCGACCACCGATTATTAGCATACCAAACTTTGAAATCCGGACGCAATGGATCCAGATCATGCAAGGCATCTCTTTCTCTGGAGCACCCGGAGACGATTGCATGGATCACCTTAAGAGATTCAAGTCACTCTGCCGACTTGTACCCCAAGCAGGAATCGCCTTGGAAGCAATAATGTTACACCTTTTCCACTTCACCTTATCTGGAAGAGCACTAAGCCGGTACAACGCTTTGGATAGACACCCCATCATCACTACTTGGACTCCTTTAGAAGAAAAGTTTCTTGAGAAATTCTTTCCACCTTCGCTAACCTATGAGATTAGGGGACAGATTAATCACTTTTCCCAACTACCTGGAGAAACACTTGCTGAAGCTTGGGAAAGATTCAAAGAACTCCTGAGAAAGTGTCCTCACCATGGCATATCTCAAAATCAACTAATAGAAACATTCTATAGAGGAGTAAGTGATGATATCAAGCAATTTCTCGATTCCTCATCTGGAGGAAATTTTATGAGAAAGAACTATGAAGATGCTTGGAATATAGTTACGCTAGGGGCCGAGAACCAATCCAATTGGGGAAGGTCATCTAACCAACCCAAGGGAGTTCTTAAAGTATACAAAGCTGAAGAATCAATGGAACTCAAGGCCATTGCAGAGGCCCTGAAGACTATTGCTAGCAAGCAACAAGCCCTCGAAACTTCTTTCGGGGAATATGACAAGAAGAAAAGCTATCAGGTTCAACAAGTAAAAGCAGCTACTGGAACTTGTGAAGCCTGTCATGCATCTGATCATCCCACATTATCATGTGGTTTGTTGTACAATGTCATGATGGATTTACAACCACCTATGCCGCAATATGAACCCATTATTGAGCATCCTGAGGACCAAATGCCAGAGCAAGTCAACTCCATCCATTCAATACCTGGCCAGGTGTACTACAATCCAGATAAACCAAGGAACCATCCTGGTTTCCAATACGGGAATCCTGCAGGGACCGCCAACCCACAACAACAGACTCAAGGTGGATCTTTCAATAGACAACCACCAGGATTTCAGAATAACTTCAGTCAAGGGAATTATAGACAGGGTTTCCAAAGATCTAACTATCCCAGGAACCCTTCTTACCAATATGGCCATCCAGGTCTGCACCTGCAGCTACAACAACCTCAGTTGCAGCAGCCCCAACAACCATAGTTAACTGCACCTCCACAGCAACCCCAGGGGCAACAAGTCACTCAATATCAACAGAGGAGTGCCCCTTCCCAACCATCTGATGAAATATCTTTGATTAGGCAGATGTTGCAATCTCAGCAGACCATGCTTGCGAATCAACAAGCTCAACAAAAGGCGGTGGAGGCCCAATTAGCACAGATTGCTGCTCAGTTGAAACCACCAGCAGGTACCTTCGCTGGGCAACCAGAGGCAAACCCAAGGCATGACCAAAATAGACCTGAGCAACTGAATGTTGTCACCACGAGGTCTGGTCGTGTCCTTCCTGATACCATTAGAATCATCCATGATGATGATGATGTAGCTATTCTTTCACCAACAGAAAGCTCAACTCATGAAAAGGAAAAATCCACTAAAACTACTGAAAGGGAAAACGAAAAGGGACCTACGCCAGAAGCCCCGCTCAGAATTCCTTACCCAGACAGGCTGAAAGGAACCAAAATGGATACTAGGTTCCAGAAATTCAAAGAAGCTATGAAGAAACTGTATATCGATATCCCATTTCTAGATGCTCTTTCTGAGGTGCCCGCTTGGGCCAAATACCTGAAAACCCTCTTGTCGAGAAAGTATATGACAGAAGAGCATGAAATAGTGAAACTTGCTCAGACCACTTCAGACATTCTGCTAAACAAGATGCCAAAGAAAAAGAAGGATCCGGGTTCCTTCGGTATCCAGTGTTCTATTGGAAATGGTTCCAGCAAGAAAGGATTGGCAGACTTAGGAGCAAGTATATCTATTATGCCCTATTCGATGTGTAAAAGATTAGGCTTCACTGATTTGTTACCTACGACAATGACAATTCAGTTAGCCAACTCTACCATAACTGCCCCTCTTGGAATTATCGAGGATATTCCTGTCAGAATAGGAAAGAATTCTTATGTCCCGTGCGATTTCGTTATTATGGACATCCAAGAAGACCTGAGATACCCGATAATCTTTGGCAGACCTTTCCTAGCTACTGCCCGAGCACTTATCGATGTTGAAGCAGGAACTATAATCTTGAGACTTGGGAAGGAAGCTTTCCAGTTCAGAGTTCTTAACAGCATGAAAGGTCCAAGCATTCAAGAGGAAGTTTTTCTCCTGGATGCTATATATCAAATGTCCCAGTTAGAAATGTCCGAACCCTCCGATGAGCTGGAAAGTGCCTTGAAAAACCCGGAAGTAGAATTTTCGGCAAACGAGCTAGTGCAACAATGCCTTCAATATTTAGAAAAAGCTGAAGAAGCCCCAACAGCTACCTTTGAAGAACTCAAGGCTGTCACCATTATAGAAGCGACCGAGCCACCTAAGGCCCCTGAATTGAAGGCCTTACCCGAAGGACTCAAACATGTCTTCCTTGACAGCGAGAAACTTTGTCCAGTGATTATCAGCTCTACTCTGGAAGAAGACCAAGAAAACAGACTTCTTGATGAGCTAAAGAGACACAAGAAAGCTATCGGATATAAAATGACTGACTTAACTGGTGTAAACCCAGCTTTATGCATGCACAAATTGCCTATGGTGGAAGAATTCAAACCATCGAGGGAACATCAAAGGAAGTTGAACCCTAATCTCAAGGAGGTAGTTCGCATCGAGGTTCTCAAACTCCTGAAGGCAGGTATCATCTACCCAATCTCAGATTCTCAATGGGTAAGCCCCGTGCAGGTGGTCCCTAAAAAAGGGGGGACTACTGTTGTTCTTAATGATAAGAATGAACTGGTACCTACTAGAATAGTAACTGGGTGGAGAATGTGCATAGATTACATAAAACTTAATAAAGCAACAAGAAAAGATCACTTCCCCTTGCCCTTCCTAGATGAGGTCCTCGAGCGCTTAGCTCATCAGAAATTCTTCTGTTACCTCGATGGTTATTCCGGGTTTTACCAAATCCCTATACACCTGGAAGATCAAGAGAAAACTACTTTCACCTGTCCTTTTGGGACATATGCTTTCAGAAGAATTCCATTCGGGCTTTGTAACGCGCCAGCCACTTTTCAGAGATGCATGTCTGCTATCTTTGCAGGATTAACAGAATCTATAATGGAGATATTCATGGATGATTTCTCAGTTTATGGAAACTCTTTCGACAACTATCTGCTCAACCTGGTTCAAGTTCTACAAAGATGCAAGGACACAAACCTCATCTTAAATTGGGAAAAATGCCATTTTATGGTAACGGAAGGTGTTGTCCTCGGACACAGAGTGAGCGACAGAGGGATCGAGGTGGATCAAGCAAAAATTGACGTCATCTCGAAATTGATGCCACCAAAAGATGTAAAAGGGGTACGTGCTTTCTTAGGTCATGCTGGGTTTTATAGAAGATTTATCAAAGACTTCTCAAAAATAGCAAAACCCATGACACAACTGCTGACCAAGGACACAAAATTTAACTTTAACCAAGAATGTTTGCAAAGTTTCACAACTCTGAAAAATGCCTTGATTTCCGCACCCATTCTAAGAGCTCCAGATTGGTCACAACCATTCGAAATCATGTGTGACGCGAGCGATTATGCCATAGGGGCCGTATTAGGGAAAAGAATCGACAAAAAACCCTATGTTATATACTACGCATCTAAAACGCTGGATGAAGCACAGAAAAATTACACCACTACAGAAAAGGAATTCTTAGCTGTCATCTACGCGTTCGAGAAATTCCGCTCATACTTGATTGGAGCTAAAGTCATTGTCTACACTGACCACTCCGCTATACGGTATCTAATTCAGAAGCAAGATGCAAAACCTAGACTTATCCGCTGGGTATTAATGCTTCAAGAATTCGATTTGGAAATCAAAGACAAAAGCGGGGTGGAAAACGTCGTCGCTGACCATCTCAGCCGTATTAGAGTCGAGGATGAAGACAAAGTACCTATCCGAGACTCCCTCCTGGACGACCAACTAATGAAAGTTGCTAATGGATTCCCCTGGTATGCCGACATTGTTAATTATTTGGCAACAGGAATCATTCACCTGTCCGCATCCTATCACGACAAAAAGAAGTTCATTCACGATGCTAAGCAATATTTCTGGGACGAGCCCTATCTTTTTCGCTTATGCGCAGATGGACTCTTTCGTAGATGCATTCCAGAGACGGAAATCACTTCGGTTCTTGAGCACTGTCACTCAGGCCCCACTGGGGGCTACATGAGTTCTAAAAAAACAACTCTTAAAGTCCTGCAATCTGGCTTTTATTGGCCTACCATCGCAAAAGACGCACATGAATACGTGCGATCATGCGACAAGTGCCAACTATCTGGGGGAATTACCAGAAGAAATGAAATGCCATTGAACATATGGCAAGAAATCGAACTCTTCGATGTATGGGGAATAGATTACATGGGCCCTTTCCCCTCATCCTACAGATTCATGTACATCTTAGTTGCTGTGGATTACGTGTCAAAATGGGTAGAAGCTCTACCGACCATCTCTTGTGATTCAAAACCGGTAATCAAGATGTTTAAAGAGATAATATTCCCCAGATTCGACATCCCAAGAACGATAATATCTGACGGCGGATCACATTTCTTGGAACGGAGCTTTGAAGCCTTATTAAGAAAATACGGAGTCAACCACAAAGTTTCTACACCGTATCATCCACAGACATGTGGACAGGTTGAAGTCTCCAATAGGCAAATCAAAGCTATCCTGGAAAAGACTGTCAATCGGCACCGCACTGATTGGTCCACCAAACTATCTGACGCTCTATGGGCTTACCGTACAGCTTTCAAAACACCAATCGGAACATCACCGTTTCGATTAGTGTATGGGAAGTCTTGCCATTTGCCAGTTGAATTAGAGCATAAGGCTTGGTGGGCCATTAAGCAACTAAACTTTGATCTCAAAGGTGATGGTGAATTCAGACAACTGCAACTCCAAGAACTAGAAGAATTACGAATGACAGCCTACCACAATGCAAGAATTTACAAAGAACAAACTAAGATGTGGCACGATGGCCACATAAAAAGAAAGGATATAACCGTCGGAAACAAAGTCCTCCTATTCAACTCCAGATTAAAAATGTTTCCTGGAAAATTGCGTACTAAATGGTCGGGGCCGTTCACAATCAAACACATATACCCGACAGGAGCTGTCATTATTCTCGATGATAATGGAGGAGAAAGGACCGTAAATGGTCACAGATTGAAGAAATACCACACCCCGGCAGACAAATTATCAAGGCAAACCATAGAGATCCATGATCCTATAAAGTCAGCATAACCGGAGCAAAATCTTGTCGAGCCAGCGACGTTAAACCAAAGCGCTTCTTGGGAGGCAGCCCAAGACCTGAGTATCACCTTCCCTAATTTTCTAGCCTTTTATTTTGTTTTTTTTACTTTCTTCGTTTTTTGTTTTTCTTTCTTCTTTAAATCTAAAAATACATAAAAATCCACATGATCTTGGGGCCAAACGGTCTCAAGACCGTTTGGGCCCTCGTGGTCTCAAGACCGTTTGGGCCCTCGTGGTCTCAAGACTGTTTGAGCTCTCTCGGTCTCAAGACCGTTTGAGCTCTCTCGGTCTCAAAACCGTTCGATATGAGGCGCCCCCCCCCCCTATAACCCTATAAATACACCCCCCTCGCCTACGTTTTCTCTTCTAGAAGCCCGAATTCCCGAGCCTTCCTATTTCATTCCTCTCTGCGCTTTCCTTCTCCGACGCTGTCTCTGCGCCTTCCTTCTCTGAACGCTTTCCTTCTCTGCGCTCAGAGCTTCGTCTCTGTGACGCTGCTTCACACCTTCGCCGCTCTTACTCTGCTCCGTCGTCACTCCCGTTCTGACGCTCGCCGCACCCAGGCTCCTCGCCATCCACGCCAACAGGTTAACAACCCGGCGGTTCACCGCTCCACACCACCGATAAACAATCGCTTTCGTTCGAGCTCCTCTTTGCCCTTGTCGCCGTCGTCATTTTCATGGTTCTTTGCCGACGAACGACCGCGCGGTCTGTCTCCCGCGCGGTTCGTCTTCCTTGCGGTCTCCAGACCGTGAGGTCCCTCGCGGTCTCCAGACCGAGAGGTCCCTCGTGGTCTCAAGACCGTGAGGTCCCTCGCGGTCTCCAGACCGTGAGGTCCCTCGCGGTCTCAAGACCGTGTAAAAAAAATAAAAATGACCAAACGGTCTCAGGACCGTTTGAAATCAATTCTCTTGCAATACTCAAATAATATTACTTTGTTATAATTTCAAAATTTACGATTTCTAACTTTTGTTTTATTGTCAATCATTTCAGAATGACTTCACCTGTGAAGCAAGGAACAACAGATTCTCCTTTCTGGACAAAAGAGGAGTTACTAGCTGAACGAGCAAATCTCCAAAACATAGTTGACCAGTACAAAAAGACTAGACAGGTCCCAGCACAAGTGAACCTGATTGAAGTCATGAAAGACATAAAGCGAATCAACCGCTGCTTACATGAAGAACCTTCTGAAGAGGAGGTAGAAGAGATTTCATCTGACGAGGCCTCAGAATACCAGCCTTCCCCTGAGAAAGAATCACCCACTACAAAATCTAAGGGGAAGAGAATGGCTCAAGAATCCACAGCTGAGCCAGCACCTAAGAAGAGAGCCAGGAAGCAGGTTCACCCCGCCTCTGCAAGGGAACAAATCCTGGAAGGGTACATCCCACCATCCACCACCACCATTACCACCCCTGCCACAATAATTGTTCCTATTTTTCCTCCCATCACCACCACAGAACCACCACCCGAAAACATTCATCTCCATAACATCCCCTCCATCAGCCAACTCCTTAAACCAACCAAGTATGTCTGCCCCAACATACTTATGAAGATGGGGATCTATAACAGAATCCTCACTCTTCTTGACAATTCAAACCTCTCCCGGCTATGCTTCGTATCCAAAATTCCCTACATTGAGCCAACAACAGAATTCTTCACCTACTTCCACAAAGAAGCGGTGGACATCATGGATAAAGAAAGGGACGGAGGTGACTGCAAAATAACCACCAGAATCTTTCACAATGAGGTGGTCATCACTGAAAATCTTCTAAATGAAATCTTTATCGATAATCAAGACCAACTGAAGAAAGCTAAAGCCGCTGGTACAGAACACCCCAAGTTCAACAAGCATGCCTTCTAGAAAACACTAACGGGGTTACCAACCTTTGATGCAAGGACAAGCAAGGCCTCCAACATTCATTCTGGCCTAGTGCGCACACTCCACAAAATCATCATTGGCGCACTTTTCCCCAGATCCGAAGGAGGAAATGTTCTTATATTTGACCTTTTTGTCCTCTGGTCAGTCCTAAACGGAATACCCGTTAACATTGGACGACATATGCTGCTCAAGCTATCAGCTTTCGCCCTCAGAAAAGAAATTTGCACGGGTGGTCATATCACATCTATCATCAAATATCTTAAGATGGATAGACTTCTACCCAAATGCAACCCAATCAAGGGCGACATCCTTACCAACGAATAGACACTAAAGAACTCCTATATCTTAAAAGATAAGGATGGAAAGTTGCACTACGTGTTCTTCCCCACAAAATCTTCCAGAACCCTGCTTCCACTTCCAGAGCTTGCTGACTATGACAAGGACAAGCTCCTATTCACAGAAGACGAGATCGCCAAAATCATAGCCTCAGTCAAAGCCAAAGAAAAGAAAGCAACGACAGGGTAGGCAGAACTCAGTATAAACGCCCCAGTAGCCAAAACATCAAAACTTCTAGTCAAACGTCCTTCCAGACGGCTCGTAAAGGCACATGAGCTGTCGGGGACACCAACATCAAAACCTCATCCCGAACCTGAGCCCCCCCTCCCAGAAGAACATATTACATCCTCATCACTAGACTCTTTTATAATGAGTCTAAATGTTGAGCTCACTACCACCTCTCCACCTTCCACCACCCCAATATCTACTACCCCACCACCATCAACCACCCTTCAATCATCCTCCACACCACTTTTCACTACACCACCCTTCTCCACAACCACACCACCACCCCCACCCTTCTTCACTTCGGGCGCCCCATTCTCCACCACAATGCCCGAGTTCTCCTCTTTCACATCCACCGACTTTCCATCAACATTCCCGGATCCATTTCTCTCTCCGGGTATGCTACCACTTTTTCCACCCACCACCACCCCGAGATCGCTGGTGACCCCATCCACAGTCACCACGCAATTCACGGGTTCATCAACAATGTCTTTTCCGCATGACACTACCATTCCACCCCGACCCCAGCCACCTCACTCTTCATTTACTGGGGTCCCTTATACTAACGTCGGTGCGGAATTCAGACGTCAATTCGACACCATCCGAAACCTCCTCACCGACCCATCTAACATTTTGAATTCTATTTTTTCATGTGTGCAGGGTCTAACACAACAGGTTGCCCAGATTGGCGAGCAGAACCGCGCATGCCAGGCATCCTCCAAGGAATCCAGCAATGTCAAGATTCAGTGGCCAAGCAAGTCGACCACATCGACGACCACTGTAAAAACTTGCCCGAGTGGATCCATGGAGTACAATACCAGCATGAAGTGTTGGCAAAGCAAGTCGATAGGATCTCTACGCAGACTCTACCTCTGCAAGAGACCCTCCGCGAGCTGAAGCAGCAACAGCAAGTTTTCAGCACGTGCCTGGACGACATCAACACCACCCTCACACAACTACATAATCGCCAGGAGGAGTCATCAAATAATGAGCTTATTCAGCTAAGAGCTCAAGTAACCAACCTCACAGCACGAATCCTCTCCGCCGAACAACGTTACTCTGATTTAAAAGAAACCCACGAAGCACTGCTCGAAACACACGAGCACGTGCAAGTGGCATACGATGAGCTCCAATCCATCCATCGTCTGTGCAAAAAGAAAGCACAAAAGAAAACAACTGATGACGATGACGATGATGTTGTTGACGAGGATGATTCTGACTCCTCCACTGACTCAAACAATAGTACCTCCTCAGCTGATGACTCCGACAAGCCAGATGATGTTGGGGCAGGCCCCAACCAAGGAGCAGAACCAAAACACCAGCAAGATCACCAAACTGGTGATAAAGATCACAAATCCCCTGCTCATACAGAGAACGTCAACATATACATCGGGGATCAATTTCTCAACTTTTCTGTGGGATCTCTAGGGGAGGCTGTCAAAGAAGTGGCTTTTGCTGAGTTCGAAAAATGTATTCAGGGAACCAGCAGCACTATACCAGCCACAGCAGCCCAGCAAATCTTTGCACCCGAACCGTCAGCACCTGAACTTGAAGAATCAGAAAGAGTATGCCTAGACACTGATGATGATTTAGACACTCCTTCTGATTCTGATAAAGATTACGATCTGCAGCAATAATGGACAGCATAGAACAAACTTCTTCCCCCACACCGCAAGAGCTACCTCCGCCGCCACCTCTACCTAACAAAATGTACGATTTAGATATGGCTGCCATCTCTACCTTAGACGCACAGGATATCTTCATCCTCAACACTATAGTAGACGATGCCAAAGCAGGGGAGGATGTCATATATCAAAACACGAAGACCAAACGCAATCTGACGCGTGAAGACTTCTGTTCCTTACTTCGACCCCAGTCGCCGGTGAAGATGGCAATGTTTCGTACTCTCCTTGCCAACTCTATCGAGGTCTACAAAAGCTCTCAGCGTCAGCAACCGGTTCTCAACGCCTCACCCACACTGGGATTGTGCTTACTGTACAAAGAGTTCCAGCACAAATCCATTACAAGGTTGCACAGGGGGATCACAAGAAAAGCGAGATACATAACCGTGCCTTTCCAAGTTTGTAAACACTGGTTGCTCATGATTGTGGACACTGTCGCCCGCGACGCCAAAGTATACAATTTCTGTGCCAGTGACTTAAAGGTCGGGATAATCAATTTTGTTGGAATTGAAGCTGAGGAGGCAAGATGCATCCCTTTCCGGCTGCTAAAGCTCATATGGGTCGCGTGCCCTTCTCTCCGCCAGGACTGGAGCTCCCCCTAGTTCAAAAAAATTAACCCACAAGTCCAAGCCGCTGAAGGTTCCTGGGACAGCGCTTTTTACGTCATAAGGCACATCCTAGCGCTAAACCAGCAGGTCCCTTTAACTGAACTCGTTAATGTCGATTTCCACTCCCTGCGAGGATGTTATGCCATGGAGCTTATCTGCGACAGAAGGTTCTTCAACGACCCTACCATGGCGGCAGACGACGTCCCTCGTTATCTCTTTTCATCTATTCAACGTACGCAGAGGAGACCTTTCAGACAAACCCTAGCGGCGTTGACAAAAGAAAAACACCCATCCAATGTCACCAAGCAAAGCCAATGGAATCCTTCCATCTTCGATCTGGCTCCAGATAAAGGTGACATTGATCTGATATCAGGGGTAGCCATCAAGACATCTTCATCACATATGGTACCCCAATCTGCCATTGAACCTTCATTTCCCGATTTCGATCCGGAAGCTTGCAAAACTCTTTCAGATAATGAGCTCCGACTAATAATGTCACGGCTATATGCCGAAAAAGACGAGATGGTATATATTGACGGGGATATATTGGTTATGGCAGATGCCCTCCGTGAGACCTTACAGTTCAATACTTGCTTGCACGGAATCACAACACGGTCTTTATGGTGTCAGCTTACATGAAGGATGATCTTCTCGGGATGAAGAACTTCGGAACAAAGGAGTCAACCATCTCTTATCTCCAACATACAACTCTGAAGTTCATCATGTTACCTTTCCTTCATCAAGAGCACTGGATGTTACTGGCAACCAATCTTCACGAAGGAACAACAATAATCTACAACAGTTCTGACAGCCAGTATGATCCAAAACGGAAAGCATACACTACAACTCCAAAGACACCAACGGAGGAGGTGGCGAAGGAGTGTGCTGACAAATTACACGATCTTTTGGGCCAGCACACGCGGGCATATGACAGAGATCACTTCAAATCACCAGCCTTCTGCCACAGGTGCCCCCAGCAAATCAGAGAATCAAATGACTGCGGCTTCCACGTCCTCTACTGGATGTATACAATTCTGGCCCTTCACAAGCCGGTAGAGGACATGACAGAGGTGGATTACCACGCACTACGGGGAAAGTTCGCAGCCAGCTTACTCAGAACACATGGGGCAAATAAAGGATTAACCGAAGCCTGAATGCCCTTGTCCATGCATTTCTCAACCTATCACTTTGACACTCTGTGGACAGAGTGCGTGATAAGTTAGGGGGGAGTGCATTGGACAAGGGTGAGGTATCATTCTGCTTCAACCCTTCTATTTTTTTCGCATATCAATTTTCAAACTTTCTGTCCATATTTAGACTTTTTCCAGTAATGTTTTCAATAAAATAACTTTTAAGTATAACTTTCATCCTGGAAAGAATCACCCTTAGCTAAGTTAGAGATAAAGTAGTCCTCATATAAATAATAAGATTAGCATACAGGCATGAAATGGTGAATTCATATATTTCATCCACTATTGGTTTCTATAATTTTACTTCAATTCTATCTCAGACTCTTCACAGGTCAACTTCAGGGCCAAAGCGAACCGAAAACTCTCAAAGTCAAGAGGGAAATCAGGGAAATCCAAAATCAAGAAATCTCGCGATCGGACCACCAATTAAAAATAAGTGCATGTCAGGAACCCTAAGAACAGTTTTCTTCTTTCAATAAAAGAGGCTTGGCTGCCCAATCAAAAACCCTAACAAAACCCACTTCCTAAGCCTGTGAGATTCGAATAAAAGCCAGAGTGCTGAATAAAAACATGAGAGTTGTGCCATGCATAAGGACCTATATGAAGAGACAACAAAGATCTCACCCGGCCGGTACATACAGCTACCCTCATGAAGGCAGATGTGTCGTGCCCGGTAATGAGATCCTAAGGTTTCCTAATATATGAAAAGGTTGATAAAAGAGCTCACCCGGCCGGTACATTCAGCTGCCCTCATGAAGGCAGATGTGTCGTGCCCAGTAGTGAGTCTCTAAAAAGCATAGACAAACCCTTCCCCACTTGAAGGGGGAGTTACACAATAAGCCTTTTAAGCCAGCCCTCAGACCCACTCTAGCTACCGGTAGGTTTCTCCAAAGAAGTATAAAACTGATTAGAGTCGATGACATGCACATAATAAGAAAGGTGGTCCCAATGCGAGATTCACGATATGAAAGGAACCTGAGATCCATGCAACTTTTGATACTCGAAAGAGTTAGTGTAAGCAGAAGCCCTAATAAGACCTCGCTTGATCTCTGACCTAGAATTGAAGCAAGAGTATGGAAACCCTAATCAAATAAAATTGCCTCGCCATTACATGCCTTAGCTCTATCTAACTTGAGGACAAGCTAGACTCTAAGTTAGGGGGGTGATAACCTCCCATTTTTTGATGTTATCTTATTTAGTTATCTTTAATTTTCCATACTCTTTCTTAGATAAATTAGATAGAATCATTAAACTTTTTTACTTTATTGCGGATACACCAATAAACTAACTTTTCTTCTTTTTCATTACAGAAAACACAAAAAAATTACAAAGACTCCTCACGGTCCCAAGACCGCGAGGAGGCCTCGCGGTCCCAAGACCGCGAGAAGGCCTCACAGTCCCTAGACCGCGAGAAGGCCTCATGGTCCCAAGACCGTGAGAAGGCCTCACGGTCCCAAGACCGCGAGAAGGCCTCGCGGTCCCAAGACTGCGAGAAGGCCTCGCGGTCCCAAGACCGCGAGAAGGCCTCACGGTCCCAAGACCACGAGAAGGCCTCGCGGTCCCAAGACCGCGAGAAGGTCTCGCGGTCCCAAGACCGCGAGAAGGAAAACGGTCTCAAGACCGTTTGGGCTCAACTTGAGCCTATAAATATGACCTCAAGGGTCAATTCAAAGGCATCGAATCTCAGACGTCCAGAGGCTACCTCTCTAGCTCCAGAGCACTTTTGTCTTCCATCCACTGCCCCAAGGCTGCCAGTTTGAGATCCGCGTTCCATCACCAAGCTATCTTCTCTCTCCTCTCAACAGCAAAGAAGGTGGGAAGAATTGATCCTTCATCAAGTCAACCACGAAGTGCGAAGATCGTTGCTCTCTTCACCAAGGGTTCAACTTTCCCTCCTCCATGGAGATGACGTTCTTTCTCTCTCTTCTCGCCTCCTTCTTTGTCCTTGACATGAGCGAGTAGTCCTTTTCACTAGGGTGCGGGGAGTAGCCCCGCTACCCATGTTTTCATTTCATACAATGTAATTCAATCATTTGCAATAGAGATACTCTCCTTTTTGGCTCAACATCTATCGTTTAATGAATGCTTGTTGCTTGATCACCAACTTGTGTTACTTATTATCTTTTGGTATGAATTGTCTACGTTTATACCTTTAGATCTGAATATCGATTGAATGTTGGTTCTAGATATATGTAGTCACCATATGTCTGTTTCGGTATCTAGGAGTGCTTTCACGAGTGGAGTAAACTCACTCCCATCGTTGCACTTTCATACTATGAAATGGAATCAGTTGACGTATGGAAGTGCAACCTTGGTAAGGTCGAGGAACACACTTCATGAAGGAGTAATGCAAAGTAAGTGACCATTCGTTAGGGGATGGCTGGCATTGCAATACTCCACACTCCTCGTAGTTGGTTATCCGAAAGGAAGCTAAGTCTACAAAGATACTAGCCGATTAGTTTCTCTTTGCAGGTCTTTTTATTATGTTGCATGTTTATGATCCATGTGTAGTGGTGTGAAACCCAGCAACATCCTAGTGGTTTTTAATCATTGTTTACAACCTTAATTTCTACTTTCTTGCTTTACTTTCCTTGCACTTAGCTTAAAACCAAATCAAACTTCGATCTAAATATCAAATGTTAAGTAGTTAAGTACGACTAAAACGTTTTCCATCTTGATTTCATCAAGACCGTTGTCCCGAGGATTCGACCCTTAACTATACTACGATAAGACTTCCGTGTGTCTTAGCACACGTGGGTGGAGTTCTTACCATAGTACTAGCAAGGCTAAACCTAGGGATTCATCATCTCTAGGATTTACCTTGTGGGTTTTCTTATGAGGCTCCCACCCCTGGTATTTGCTACTCTACTCACTGTCGTGTAGCTTCACTATCCTTGGGTCACCTCAGGTGACCTATCCATCTTCTCCTGTGCTCATATTAGATTATCGGACTGCACCTCCTGATCGTATAATATACCAAGAAATGGACTACGGAAAAAGGAGGCAGTAAGGATAGCAGTTACATATGTTGCTAATCTAATATGAACATGGCTACAAAACATTACCCGTAAGGACCCATTCCTTTAAAAGTATTCCTCAATGCTCCAAGGTCTTGAGGTATATTTACATTGTAAATAACGAAAGCGAAGCATTTCCTTAATGTTTGTGTGGAAGTTCACTGTATACAACGAATGAATCGGTTGTGGCATGGGTATGGGATGTTGAATTAAGTCTACTTGTGAGGTTCGTGTACATCGATATTCAGGAATTAAGTCTTCTCCTGAATGGGGTATATTGACGTTCAAGAAATGATATCGCAAGAGGTGTCAAAATATCGAGCTCGGGTCAGAAAAGTCAAACCAGATTTTGGCCAAAAAAATATAAATGTCATGTTTATGTAATTTAATTATTAAAGAGGCATGATTCAGAATTTAATTCCCCAAATAACATGTTTGCATATCAATACGTCCTCCTAGGAGACGTATTGTTCTTTCCAAGGGCAATATGTCCCATCAGGTGACGCATTGCTCTCTCTCAGAGCAATACATCCCAGTTAAGACATATTGCCATGTTGTGGGGATAATATGTCAGCTTCTGGGACGTATTGTATCTGGGGAGAGCAATGTGTCCCAAGCTTTGACGCATTAATCCTACCGTAGAGTAATACATCCCGACTCAAGATGTATTTCTCTCGTTTGGAACTATGTGTTTTGAATGTAGACATATTGCCTCACAGTGGGGCCAAGATGTCTTGTGTTGGGACGCATTGCCCTGTGGTGGGAAGATACGTCTTGGGGCAAGATGTATTGTTGTCACATTATATTAATATGTCTCCATGCAAGACATATTCTTTGTATAGCATACAATAGGTCCACATACCAGACATATTATTATTTTTTTCAAAAAAAAAAATATTTGTATTTATTATTTGCTATTTATTGGTTTGTATAATAATAATATATATTATGTTTGTACATATACAATTAGTTGACTTGTATTTTTCATTATACAATATGTTCAATTATTACAAATTTATTAATTTGAATAGCTCTAAACATACTGACAGATCATAGAAGTATTATTGCAACCAACAATTTGTGATTGTTACTTGATTAGATAAGAAAAAATTAATCCAAAATACTAGATATAAATTAAAATTAAGGTTACAATGTTAACCACATGAAGAAAAAACAATACAATTGATATCCAGATCCAGATGATATCATAAACCAACACATTCATCAATCAAGAACCACATATATAAACCATAGATGGTGGATCTATGATAAATTTAAATACAAACTAGATAAATGTTTTTACAAAGGCATATATGAAAAACAACACAACATATAATAGGCTAAGCACGTCCTCCATGTCTACATCATCCTCACTCACATCCATATATCTCTGACTCATGTGTAGGTATCTCATATGGAGATGCCATAATGGGTGACAATTGTGTAGCAGTAGGCTGACGAGTTCTAGTGTAGAAATGGAAAGGTGGAGGTGGGTGAGGGATCTCTGAAAACTAGGATGTGGCTCCCCATGTGGGGTAAGGAATTGGTAATCAAACAGAGTCAGTGAGTATGTAATATAAGATGATGGTTGACTCTCATGAATGACTAGTGGTGGGACTGGAGTATATAGAACAGAAGAAGGACATGCTCCATAGTAGACTGTCAGTGGAGGAGGTGGGGTGATGTATGAAATAGATGTACCAACTCTTGAAAAGTGTAGTTCTATCTATCCCCATCCCATGAATTGAGTAGTGAGAATGGTTCAGTAGCAGTGAGAATTGGCCCAGGCTGAGTGGTACATGTATGAGTAGGAGTGGGTATGGGATCAGGACTAGTGGTATGAGTAGGAGCGGAAATGGGATCATATACGCGATCATACTCAAGAAGAGACTCTAAGTTGTTCGCCTAGATGTTGTATATATCATCTCTAATATGTGTAGGAGCATAATGTAAAGTCACTCGGATCCACACATGTGATTCTACCTATTCAGACAAAGTATATAGAAATAATAAAGACTAATTACATATAGTAAAATTTATAACAAACATAAAAGAATTATATTCACAAATTATTGTTGTTGGTAACATGTTGGGTAGTATGTGGTTGGAGGCTGAGTTGGAGGGCCCACTACATACTATGGATGATATCATGTATAGTGCACCTGTAGATTGAAGATTATCCCTACTGATGGAGGGAGTACTAGGCTCTCATGTGTGTTGTGTCACATTTGCACCTCTTCCCTATAGTGATGCAACCAATCCTCAGTAGCATGACCCCTCTCATCTATCTACTAAGATGTGTCAAGGAAAGAGTAGGTTGTACTTGAACAAATCTGAATTGTCCAATGGAACATCTTCTGGCCACTCCCAAAGTGTTGCAGATCTTTATCCATAACCCAATGGAACATCTTCTGGCCACTCCATGTTCATAACCAGTGATCATGGATGTCCAATTCCTAACCTCTCTAACACCACATCTACAATAGACATACACAACCAGACAAGTGGGTAGTTTTCTTAGAATGGGTAGTATCCTTGTACAACTCCCTCTATAAGTATGCCAGAGTTGCAGCAACGAAGATTGAGTGCTACAACTTGTAAAGTCATCCACAAGTGGGAGGTACCGTACATGAACCCTATCCCCAATACTATCTGGAATAAGGTAACTACCTAAAAGGTACAGGAGATATGCTCTAGTATACATTATCCTCATTTCGCTTTGATGTTCTTACTCTCTTAAGGGAAAATCTATCCCAATAAAGTTGTCACACAACCAAGTAAGACAAATGTGTCCCTTAGACATCCCATTCAGTGCACCAACTAAGTAATGCTCACAAAGTTGAGACCATGAAGAAAATTATCACTCATATGTGCCTATAGGATATGCATCTATAAGCAGTGGTCCATCAACCCTAATACCTAGAAGAACTGCGACATCCAGAAGCATGACGGTCACTTGTAAACATGGAAACATAAAAGTGTTTCTAGCCTTGTCCCAATAGTTAACTAGGGCAATGGTCAAATTGGAATCTAGGTAGATAGGATGTATCTTATGAACAAGCCCAAAACCCACGAAAGAAATTCAAACATTACATGACTTGACTAAATTAAAATTCAAACATTACATGCTGAAAAGTTGAAAAATTACATGACTTTACTAAACTAAAATTCAAACATAACATGACTTGACTAAACTAAAATTCAACTATTACATGAAAATTAAAAATATTTTTATTTGATTTGACAGCACATTACATTAGGACAAGTGTCTTTATTATCACCCTTCCACACTTATGAAAATGATATGTATATTGATTTGGATCAACATCCATGGTTGAATGCATTTTTTTTCTTCTTTGGTCTTCCAGCATGCCTTAGTTTCCTAGGGGGTAATCTGGGATAAGCTCATTTGCTTTCATCTGAAGGAGGAAAATACCTCTTATCGGGAATATTATAAAATTCAGTTATATATGTGTTCAAATAAGAAGCATTTGTCAAAGATGGGCTCACAAGTTCGTCACAATCATAATTGAGGGTTTTTCCAGCTACCCAAAGATGAGAACATGGTATGTGCCACTATTGTGGAAAACCACAACTACATTCGTTGGCACCATTTGATCGCACTTTGACTTGAAATTTATGTCCTTCCATGTGATCAATGAGTCATTCATCATTGTTCACATAGAGTGTTACTCTCAATCCAATTGCATCTCAGTCGACCCTAAAAAGCATATTATGAAGCTTAATGGGCCATTTCTCTCTCCTATTTGTACGAGCATATGCTTCATTACTGCCTCTCCAGCCATATTGTAATAGAATGATAGTATGTGGAAACAATTAGTGCCTATATTGGTATACCTCTAGAACCATATAAGACTCCATTTATCATTTCAACATGATTGCTAGTTAATGACCCATACATGTAACCTCTGTCATGTGTGAGATACCAAAGTAGTGGATTTTAACTCCTGTGAATTGAACTTTTGATGGAAGTTCTCACAAAGAAGTCAAAGAGAATAACGATGTTTGGCCTAGTCAAAATATGTCTCAATTTTTGGTTAAATTGTACTCATTCGATAAAAAATAATACACAGATCTATGCGACATTGAACGGTTGGAACTAATTTTGTAAAAAACCAAAGAACCACTCCCACGAGTCCTTGTTTTCTACCTCAACAACAGAAATAGCGAGTGGAAATAGTCCATTATCAACATCAATGCCACATGCAACAAGAAGCGTGCATAATATAATCTGATGACAAATGTGCCATTAATAGTAATAACATGCCGACAATGTACACGATCTACAATAGTTGGGCCGAATGCCAAAAACACCTGCTTGAAACTATGGTTTTCTTGAATTTGTAGGGTATAATCACCCACAATGTGGGTATTTATAGTTTTTGGAATATACTGTGTTAGAGATATCAAGAACAACAACATATTATGATATCATGATTCTCAATATCCAAATATTTAACAAACATTCTTCCTCCTTGCTAAAAATCCCTTCTTGTATGAGATGTGTAGGTTTAATTCAACATTCACCTTGTTACAAATTTCTCATGTGGATATATCCAATTGTGACACTAGGATTGACATTATCATACTACCGATATAAGTTGATGTGCATTGGTGATGGCCTTCATTCATAATAGTTAGTTGACAAGTGTGGTATGTACTACAACATTTTATCTTCCACATGCCACCTGCTCTTTTGGACTAACAAGCAGCCAAACTCCAAGGAAATCATTGGTCATGGATACAAACAAAATTGATAATCATACTATTTGAGTGTTAAGTCTGACATCTGACATTATTTTGTATCAATCATTTTTTAATCATCTCAATCATAATAGTTTTGGATGTAAATAAAGCACCCTCATAAATTTTGGTGTGGGAAGGGTTGTAATTTAGATGAGCTTCATGATGAAAATCATCCACTTATTCATCATCTGAATAGCTTCATAGATATTATCAATTTGATCGTGGTGTATCCATTCCCAAACAAATGTCTCTAGGACGGAACTCAATGTTGCGAAAGAATTAGGGATTTGATGTTGATACCCATCTGAATCATGGTCACATATGTTATGATCATCATTAGTTTCCATTGATGAGTCACCTTCTTGATCACTATTTTCTTCCCCCTCCTCGACATCATGATCACTATTTTCATTCTCGTAATAGTATTTTGAGGAAATTCAAGTGGTTGATTCGATGTGGAAGTTACATTATTGTTGCTTTTTTGTAATTGATTCGACATACTCATGTAATCATAACTAGAAAGTTGGTGGATAGATATTTTTTCAAGAAATACATCAAAATAGGCATAAGATGAAAGTGAGCACAAATTTCTAAATGCATCATCATTGTCAACTTGTATGAGCATATAGATCGGCCTAAATCATGCATCCAAAATGGAGCAGATCCAGAGTAGTCAGACTCTTAAGATAATAACCTGACACTCAAGCCCCCGTAGCTGTTATACGGGGTCTGACTTAGTAATCGGGGTCAAACCACAGGGACAAGGTCGGAAGGTGTTAAGTACATATGGTATGACACTCATATACTCTAGGAAAACAGCTGGCTTAAAAAGGTTGTTCCCTAAGGAACGATGTACTCAAACCAAAACAAAGAAAGTTAAAAGAAAGAAAGAAAATAACAATAAGAGAAAACAAGAACAAACAATAAGAAACAAATATATAGAAGGGAACTCGGATCGGGCTTCACCTACTAAGGTCTCTCACCAACATGCAAAACTCACTCCGCTTTGTATACTGTTATCAAGGTTACAAGCAGTCATAGAAAGTGTCTATTCCCTCCTCTCTCGAGATAAGGATAGATCTAGGATCTAAGGTGGCCTCCCTCTCGAGATAACAACCTTACAATCACAAAGCAAACCATATGACCATAAGCTTTAGCAATCCAAAATACTCATGCATTCATACTACTCCATACACTAAATAAGGAAGATACTACTCTTTAGAGGTACCAATGATCAAACATCACAAGATGGTAGCTATGTATTACGACCCCACCTACCGATAACCCCCAATTAAGGGAGACCGAGAGGTCGAAGCTGTACCCATACTTTCCGGATCAAAGGTTCGACAATTAACCAAGAACAATTATTAAATTTTAACATACTAAACTGAAAAGTTGTAAGAAAATAAACTTTTGCATACGTTTTTGAAAACTTGGATCTCTAAATTTCTATCCACTTATGGATTCAACTCTAACTAATTTGCCTTGTATTTTACTTCATGTATTTCACAATATGACGATTTACTGTTTGTCCTTTTTGGATTGTACCTAAAACACCGACAAACAAAACGTCAGTCAGCCAAAGCTGGTATGTCGGGGAAACAATAAATGTGCAACTATGATAACAACATAAGCATTCAACTAATCATTTAACAATCAAGATTACGTTTTAAATATAACTCCACGATCCAAGAGTACCCTATCCTCTATGTTGTTCTCATTAAACCCCTCATGATCCACCTATAAATGAACCAATTTCTAGGGTTGAGTCACATGGAACTACTCGTAAGTAGCCCACTCCTTAACTCATGGCAGGCTAATGAGTCTCATGGCACTACACGTAGGTAGCCCAGTTTCTAACTCTCGGTAACCTAGACCTTGCTCTAGGATTACCCCTTTTTTTCTTAGACTTTTCACAGCAATAGAGGTGGACCCGGATCTATCCAGTTATATACGCACATTTATAGTGATAATCATAGTCACTTTATAGTTGCATGAAATAAATAGACAACCAGCAGTTATTTTCAAGCAACCGATTAAAACTTTGGGAATCATCGTGAAACTAGAGTGATTATTCATAAGTGTAACCACATACCTGATTTGATGAGTCATGCAGATTATTCAACATATACTTCATGTATATACAATCAAGCCAATCAACAGATCCAAGAAAGTAATTCAATCATCACATAATTCCTAAAAAGAACATGTACTCTATTTATTACACACTTTATCAAGAATCTACTTTATTGACTTGGATTCTCTTTCTAGGGTTTCTAATCCGCATTAAGGTTTCATTAATATTAATTAGGGTTTCTTAGATCAATTTCTCAAACATTTTCCCTTTTAGGTTAACAAACCCTAAAATACTCTTTTCCATTTATATGAACCTTAATTGCTCAACTATTCATTTTAACAGCCTTTTATACCCAGATTGACTTAGGATCATCATATCCCCATTTATTCATGGATTTGAACAATTAAACCAATTAAAAGACATATTCTCCTAAATTAGGGTTTTCAAGCTCATTAATGCATAATCATGCACGAAACCCTAAATTAAGCCAATTATATAAAAATATCATCTTTTAGATCCTATTTTATCTTTTATTAACAACATGTTATTATCAGCTTGAATTATCCAAATAATGTCATTAAGACCATCTACCATCAAATCTAAGGGTTTTCCCTTAATTAAAACATTAAAGATGATAACTTTATGTACTTTTCCAATTTCAAGCATATTTATGCACATAAACTTTAAATTAGACAAAACACGTGCAAAGTTCTTCCTTTTTGAACATAATGTACCTTTTTACATTTAACAGGTTAACATCAACTGTAATGATCCATTAAACCCTATTATACACTTTATTCATTTCAAACTAGGGTTTCCTAATCTTTAATTCATTAAAGATGATAATTTACACTACATATAGAACTATGATCAGATTCAAGCTATCAAACTATTTTTATTGGATTCCTCTTGTTCTCCTGATCAAAATTCATATATTACTTGTCCTAATCGGAGTTACCAATCTTTAATTATGAATTTAGCAAATTTTCACTTACTTGGCCAATCAGATTGCGCCACGTCACTAAGTTCCCATGCAATGCGATCGATTTGGAAACATAACCAATTGTCAATTTTGCCCTCCACTTAAGAAGCCCGTCCTTTGTCCCGCTGAGGGTAGAACCATCCAGTCTATTCTGGTCATCTTCAAGCTTCGAACAACCCTTCCTGGCCGCCGACAGCAGCCCTGCGTGGGGCTCTCCTTGCTTCCATGGACCTCGAAACTCACCACCAACTTCGGCCCTAAGTCCGCCGCCCCCTTACGCACCTGGGGCACTGCCTGGTCGTAGCAAGCGCGGTCGTTCTCTTACTCATTAGGCCAAGAACTTGCATTCATCGCTGCAGCTTAGGTGCTGCTACCGCACAAGCTCTAGGGTACATATTTGATGGTGAAGCTTCTCCTCGACTTTGTGGAACACCAGGCCTTCATCGCACCCCTCTGCTTCCCCCTCTTTGTATCATGCTCATGGTGATACTTGGGGTTAGGGTTTGAAGACAAAAAGTAGAGAAGGAGGGAGAAAGAGGAGAAAGGTATGTGGAACCCTTCAGAACTCGACCCTAGGATCTCCCCCGTTATATAGGGTGGGAAAAGAAGCCCTAGGTCAGCTTATACATGACTCAATGAGTCCCTTTCCAAGTAGGAAGTCAATTCCTTCAAAGAGAAGGATATTCTCTCTCTTTCTTTTTATCCTTTTGATATTCTCAATTATATGGATATTAGAAATACGAAAATCCACTTTCTTATTCTCTTTAAACTTGCCTTTTAGTTATTTGTCATGAAATCATGTTTTCTTTTAATAGAAAATACCACCTTTTGAAAAACACACAAAATTCATTAATAATGTATCACCTTATCCTTTTATTTTGCAATTTTGGTATTTTCTCTTTCTTTCCTCTTTATTGGGACTCCTTGGATCCCAAGACACTCCATTATTTTGAAATCCTTTTTATTGGATACTCATTATCCTTCTAGATGCATCTAAATGCATTATTCTTTATGATTTCTCATTATCTTGTTTATTTCTTATTAAAATAGCTCTTTTTGATGATTTCTATTTATTTCTCTTTTATTTTCCTCATTGGCATTCCTTTTAATATTAGCAACCTCATGGATACAAAATTTCACCAAGAAATCTCATTTATGCCTCTTTCCACTCATTTCCAACATTTTAACATTATTTTTTCAATTTCTTTCTTAATAAAGAAATACTTAATTAATCTTTTCTTTTCATATTGCTTTCTTTTTGCAACTTTGGACTCCTTGGAACCCAAGGAACCCAAGAGGCACGAAATCCCTCTTTGGATTTTCCTTCTAGAGGTTTCCACATTTTTCTTTTCTCAAATATTCAATTATTCATTTACTAATTGAATTTTCTTGTTATTTGGGCCCAATAGCCAATAAAGCCCACAAAACAATCATCAAGGCTATTGCAAATGAAATCCATGTCTTCAAAAAAAATTATATCATTATTTGTTCAATTATCCTTAATATGAGAAATTGCATTTCTCACCAATTGAACCCAAAAATTGAGGTTGTTACATCCTTCCCCTCTTATAGGAATTTTGTCCTCAAAATTCTATCAAGCAAACAAACAATTTAGGATAAGACTTTTCCATGTCCATCATTGGCCCCTATGTGGCTTTACCGTACTCATGGCGTTTCCAAAGAACCTTTATCATCACATATTCTTTTCTCTGAGTTCTTTCATCCTGGCGTCCATAAACTGCACAGGTGACTCAGGCCATTTCAGCCTCCCTTGGGGCTCACTAGGTTCATTGCTCAGCACATGGTCGGGGCACCTCACATAGTGCTCTAAATTGGACACATGGAACTCATCACACATTACTTTATCCTGAGGGGTAAGGTCAATCTTAACCTTCTCCACCAAACCATGTCAAAAGAACCCATACATCAAGAACTAAACTCTCTTAGCTGTAACTTAGAGGGGTCGGATTTTCATGTCACCGATTCTTCCATAGTGAACTGCATGTCAGTCTACTTTGTATCTGCTCACGACTCTCGTCGTCTTTAGTCTCCTTTCAGCCATTGCACGATCATAGCGACTTCTTCTACACACACTGTGGCCCTTTTTCTAACCATCACGTGGTCCTTTCACCAACATCACCTTACTGAAGTGGTGACCGACACAACCTCTCTTACAGAGCTTCTTTAAATCCCGATCCTGGCTATGGGGGTTATCTTCACATCTTCCATAGGACAAAACTATTTCTAGCTACCACCCAAATCGAGCACATATGCTCTCATCAGACCCTTTAGTCTGGATCATACTAACCATAGTTAGGGGTGATAAACTATACTATCATTGAGTTCTTCATGTACCTACTTCTACTTTATGGAAGTGAACTTTAGGTCAAACTCAAGGACCTTTCAACTCACATCATGGTGTAGTTGAACCATCTCTCTCATATGTAGCTCAACCCGATTTGTCCCTTGACAATACTCTTTCTTTCTCATGTCATCTAGGTAAGGCGATCTACCATAACCCATATTGCATCTCGACCTTCCTTGGTCAAGGGGAGACTTTCCTCATCATCCATAGAGGTGATCTCCCATTCCCTCTCGGGAACTCTTTATCCCTTATTTCAACTTATTGGGTTACTGGTGTTCATCCTTCACCTTCTGGTTTGCATGGCAGCATACCCCATGCAACTTCATCTTAGGCATCCAAAGTAATACCGTCACTTATTATCTTCGTAGTACAGTGTCTGGTGATCTTAAAATCATGATCTCTTATATGTCCTGATTCCTCAAGATCGATTCCTCAGAAACCCTAAACCACTCTAGTCGGGGTTTCATCACCTTCTTTTCCAAAGAAGTGCATATGAGGTTCTACCACCATCCTTTCATTGCATCAAAGACTAGACTGGCTAACCAAACAACCATTAACTTTTCAACGTATCTCGTTACATCTGAGTGTTAGCTAAACACATCTCCTTTCCAAACTTAGGGTTAGCCTAACAACCTCTTCTAACTTCTAGTCAACAAGTGAGATGTATCTCAACCAGAGCATCCATTACCACTTCACATCCTTAGGTATTAGGTAACATTGAAGACATACACTTCCATGTATTTCACTTATTGTCTCACCTTAAACTCTCTGTCTATCTTCATTGAAAACACCTTGATCTCATCTTTTTAGTGATCAAATTCAACCTTGTATGACTCATATCTCTAGATAAAAACATCTTCATAAGGTGACTACCTAGTTCCTCTTAGTGTTTGTAAACCATCCATGTTTCATTCACTTTACCAGGGTATGTTATCTTCTCTGTCCTCATACCTCATAGCAACGTTCCAACTCACATCATCTCTTATCCTTAGTGTATGGCATGCGTACTGTCCTATCTCTCACTCCCATAACAAGAGGAAATAAGCATTTGGCTGCAGTCCAAATATAGAGTTCTTCCTGTTCCAAAAGTAGAGATGGTACATCCCACCTTTTCAGTACACCTTTAAATTTCAGTTGAAACGTGCCTCATATGTCACTTCATCACAATCATTTCGATATCAAAGTTACTTCCATGGAAAACTGGTCTTGAACCTACTGAGGTTTATATCCTTGGTCATCTCCTCTAGATCTATAGGGTACCAGCTCTTTTGGGGTCATCCCTCTTCCCTCATGCATCAAGGGAGTGCCCTACTCATCTGCCCTTTGGGTCCCATGAGTTCATGAAGGTGATCAATCTCCTAACCCATGGCCCTCAGACAATGATAGATGTTACCTCCTGACCCTATGGTCATGTGCAATTGGGGAATTAGGCAACTCCTACTTTCATCGGTCTTATCCCTACCTGACCCTAGGATAGACTTAGGATTCTCCCTTATAGTACATGTTCACTTAGAACCTTACCTCAAGTCTTCATCATCTCTCTTTCTGCATTCATGGGATGGCTTTCATCCTTTCATAGGGATCATGGCAACCTGCCTACCTTGGTCAAGTCCCATGTCGGTTACCTCCATGGTACCACATTCATATGCAATTAGAGATGGATATCTATGGGTCTACATGTTCATTCTCATACCATGTACTTTTCACTTAGCTTCTCAAGATCCTATAAGACCTCTTTAGGTTACCTTAAACCAACAAAACTGATATACACCCTACCAAAGGGGTCCCTCTCCCAGGATGGGAGGAAAACTATCTCTTAACAACAAGGTCACAAAAGCTCTTAGGTCTAGGGTTTACATCCACATGATCCTGCTTAACCCTAGCAAGCTATTAAGGCACAAGCAGATCACCTACTGTACCATGCTAGGTCATACTTGTCTTCTTTCCTCGATGTTGGATCATGATCATACTTTCCTTTATCATCAACCTAGTTGTGAGGGGTTCATCAAACATTCCTTAAACTTAAGGGGCTTCCCTTTTCCTTTATACATGAGGCGTACCATGCTCAAAACTATGGCAACTTAATTCTCATCATGAGTATTAGGTATACCACTTCCCCTCTTAGGTCAGGAACCCTAGGTTCACTTCTTGATGACCAACAACATGCTCATCCTATTAACCACGAACCAAATGTATACATGGTATGGCATGCACTTCCTATCATCCTACTACTCGGGCAACACATCAGGGTTGAGTCCTCCCCAAGGACAACCAACAAGGTACCAGGCCTCGCAACCTGTTACTAAACCTCTTTCAGTCCATAGGCACATAGGTACCAGGAGCATCATCCTCTCTCTAGGGTTTGGTTCCTATAAAGGCAACCAAGATATCAACAGCCTTAACGGATCATGCATGAGGTAACCTCTATCATCCACTTAGGTCGCATCATCCTCAACTCCCCACTGTTTCTCATATCACAGGGTCTAGGTTTACGACCTTCTTGCTTGGTGTCTAGCTCTCTCTCTAACCCCACAACCAACCTCACCATTAGAGGTCCTCTCTTCATGAAGGATCAACCTCGAAAGCATGCCCTTACCTGGATGAAGCCTATGTTCAACTTATGTTCGCTCAAGGTTATCCATAGTTCTTTATGCTTATTTCATAAGCCATCCTTCATACTCTCATAGTCAGGGTTTCAACCCTGCTCACACTACTAACGTACCATGTATTCTATGCCCTACTTGCATAAGCCCATAGGGTTTCTAAGGTCCTTTACTAACATTATCATCTAAGGAGCTATCCTTTACCCTAACATGCACGACCCTTCCTAGGGTTGGGTTGCCAAAGGTGCTAGGTCACCCATGGATCATATGGAATCCTAAAGGCATGTCTTTTCAAACACCTGGTCTAACTCATCTCTCTCTAACGTTCACTTAGGGTTACGGTTAGCATCATCCTCAGAGGATGTTCCAGGTCTCTACTTGCAATGGAGATCTCTATCTCCAAGACTAACTTATCCTCCTGACAAGAAGGTCTAGCCTCAGGTCTCTTCTGAGAACATGACAACTTATGTCATACGACCTAAGCATGTATCTATTCTTTAATTTGTGCTTAATCTATTAAGCTTATGTCCATGACATCTTATTTACATGCTTTTCATTAATTTGGTGGAGGATTCCTTAAACCTTATTAACCTTACCCATACCTCAAGAGGGTGAGGACAAGAAAGAAAACCCTAATCCTTCAGGTCCTTAATAGAATTTTGTGATGAGAAGGGATGAATAAGATGAGAAAGTCCTAAAGGTATCTAATTTCGATTCATACCCTAAGACTTTGGCTAGGCAGTCACATGGATCCGGGAGTCCTCGTATTCTAACTAGCGGTGCAGAGGAAAATATTTGCCAGCCCCCGGTCGTGATCCTTTTCTAGACACCTCCGTCTTTCAGATAATCCTCTAATAACTCCCTTGGGTTCTATGGAGTTTATAAAATTTAATAATTATTAATGGTTAACTGAGGAACCTAAGCTCTGATACCAAATGTTACGACCCCACCTCCCGATAACCCCCAATTAAGGGAGACCGAGAGGTCGAAGCCGTACCCATACTTTCCGGATCAAAGGTTCGGCAATTAACCAAGAACAATTATTAAATTTTAACATACTAAACTGAAAAGTTGTAAGAAAATAAACTTTTGCATACCTTTTTGAAAACTTTGATCTCTAAATTTCTATCCACTTAAGGATTCAACTCAAACTAATCCTCCTTGTATTTTACTTCATGTATTTCACAATATGACGATTTACTATTTTTCCTTTTTGGCTTGTACCTAAAACGCCGACAAACAAAACGTCGGTCAGCCGAAGCTGGTATGTGGGGGAAACAATAAACGTGCAACTATGATAACAACATAATCATTCAACTAATCATTTAACAATCAAGATTACGTTTTAAATATAACTCCACGATCCAAGAGTACCCTATCCTCTATGTTGTTCCCATTAAACCCCTCATGATCCACCTATAAGTGAACCAATTTCTAGGGTTGAGTCACATGGCACTACTCGTAAGTAGCCCACTCCTTAACTCATGGTAGGCTAATGAGTCACATGGCACTACACATAGGTAGCCCAGTTTCTAACTCTCGGTATCCTAGACCTTGCTCTAGGATTACCCCTTTTTTTCTTAGACTTTTCAAAGCAATAGAGGTGGAACCGGATCTAGCCAGTTATATACGCACATTTATAGTGATAATCATAGTCACTTTATAGTTGCATGAAATAAATAGACACCCAGCAGTTATTTTCAAGCAACCGATTAAAACTTTAGGAATTATCATGAAACTAGAGCGATTATTTATAAGCGTAACCACATACCTGATTTGATGAGTCATGCAGATTATTCAACATATACTTCATGTATATAAAATCAAGCCAATCAACAGATCCAAGCAAGTAATTCAATCATCACATAATTCCTGAAAAGAATATGTACTCTATTAATTACACACTTTATCAAGAATCTACTTTATTGACTTGGATTCTCTTTCTAGGGTTTCTAATCTGCATTAAGGTTTCATTAATATTCATTAGGGTTTCTATGATCAATTTCTCAAACTTTATCCCTTTTAGGTTAACAAACCCTAAAATACTCTTTTCCATTTATATGAACCTTAATTGCTCAACTATTCATTTTAACAACCTTTTATACCCAAATTGACTTAGGATCATCATATCCCCATTTATTCATGGATTTGAACAATTAAACCAATTAAAAGACATATTCTCCTAAATTAGGGTTTTCAAGCTCATTAATGCATAATCATGCACGAAACCTTAAATTAAGCCAATTATATAAAAAGATCATCTTTTAGATCCTATTTTCTCTTTTATAAACAACAGGTTAATTTCAGCTTGAATTATCCAAATAATGTCATTAAGACCATCTACCATCAAATCTAAGGGTTTTCCCTTAATTAAAACATTAAAGATGATAACTTTATGTACTTTTCCTATTTCAAGCATATTTATGCACATAAACTCTAAATTAGACAAAACACGTGCAAAGTTCTTCCTTTTTTAACATAATGTACCTTTTTACATATAACAGGTTAACATCAACTCTAATGATCCATTAAACCCTACTATACACTTTATTCATTTCAAACTAGGGTTTCTTAATCTTTAATTCATTAAAGATGATAATTTACACTACATCTCGAACTATGATCATATTCAGGATATAAAACTATTTTTATTGGATTCCTCTTGTTCTCCTTATCAAAATTCATATATTACTTGTCCTAATCGGAGTTACCAATCTTTAATTATGAATTTAACAAATTTTCACTTACTTGGCCAATCAGATTGCGCCACGTCACTAAGTTCACATGCAATGCGATCGATTTGGAAACATAACCAATTGTCGATTTTTCCCTCCACTTAATAAGCCCATCCTTTGTCCCGCTGAGGGTAGAACCGTCCAGTCTATTTTGGTCATCTTCAAGCTTCGGACAACCCTTCCTGGCCGCCGACAGCAGCCCTGTGTGGGGCTCTCCTTGCTTCCATGGACCTCGAAACTCACCACCAACTTCGGCCCTAAGTCCGCCGCCCCCTTGCACACCTGGGGCACCGCCTGGTCACAGCCAACGCGTCTGTTCTCTTGCTTGTTAGGCCAAGAACTTGCATTCGTCGCTGCAGCTTAGGTGCTGCTACCGCACAAGCTCTAGGGCACAAATTTGATGGTGAAGCTTCTCCTCGACTCTGTGGAACACAAGGCCTTCGTTGCACCCCTCTGCTTCCCCCTCTTTATATCATGCTCATGGTGATACTTGGGGTTAGGGTTTGAAGATGAAAAGTAGAGAAGAAGGAGGGAGAAAGAGGAGAAAGGTATGTGGAACCCTTCAGAACTTGACCCTAGGATCTCCCCCGTTATATAGGGTGGGAAAAGAAGCCCTAGGTCGGCTTATACATGACTCAACGAGTCCCTTTCCAAGTAGGAAGTCAATTCCTTCAAAGAGAAGGATATTCTCACCCTTTCTTTTTATCCTTTGGATATTTTCAATTATATGGATATTAGAAATATGAAAATCCACTTTCGTATTCTCTTTAAACTTGCCTTTTAGTTATTTGTCACGAAATCATGTTTTCTTTTAATAGAAAATACCACCTTTTGGAAAACAACACAAAATTCATTAATAATGTATCACCTTATCCTTTTATTTTGCAATTTTGGTATTTTCTCTTTCTTTCCTATTTATTGGGACTCCTTGGATCCCAAGACACTTCATTATTTTGAAATCCTTTTTATTGGATACTCATTATCCTTCTAGATGCATCTAAATGCATTATTCTTTATTATTTCTCATTATCTTGTTTATTTCTTATTAAAATAGCTCTTTTTGAGGATTTCTCTTTATTTCTCTTTTATTTTCCTCATTGGCATTCCTTTTAATATTAGAAACGTCATGGATACAAAATTTCACCAAGAAATCTCATTTATTCCTCTTTCCACTCATTTCCAACATTTTAACATTATTTTCCATTTCTTTCTTAATAAAGAAATACTTAATTAATCTTTTCTTTTCATATTGCTTTCTTTTTGCAACTTTGGACTCCTTGGAACCCAAGGAACCCAAGAGGCACGAAATCCCTCTTTGGATTTGCCTTCTAGAGGTTTCCACATTTTTCTTTTCTCAAATATTCAATTATTCATTTACTAATTGAATTTTCTTGTTATTTGGGCCCAATAGCCAATAAAGCCCACAAAACAATCATCAAGGCTATTGCAAATGAAATCCATGTCTTCAAAACAAATTATATCATTATTTGTTCAATTATCCTTAATATGAGAAATTGCATTTCTCACCAATTGAACCCAAAAATTGAGGTTGTTACACTATGCATACAAGTGAAGCATTTTTTTTCACTATCATACTACTGCTTCAACACTTGAAAATAGATACACATAGTTTAGATGTTCCTCTGCTCCTCCTGGACATACCCAGGGAGGTTTATTAGGGAACCGTTCACTGAGATAGACAGAGGTTAACTCTTGCAGACAGAAAGGAAAACTAATATTAAGGGCAGGTTTCTTGAGGAACCATTTAGCCTGGGCGTCAGCTAGGCGATTATACTCCCGGAGACAATGGACTAATCTACAATCTCTAGCTTTCTGTAGTTTCCTCAGTATTGCACGCTTCAGGCTGGTTAAATATGCAGGTGTCTCGATCCTATCGTGGATAATCTACACTGAGAGCTATGAGTCTATCAACACGCATGTGGCAGCAGTCCCACTCTCGATTAACATGTCGAGCCCCAGTGAGATGGCCTGCATTTCCCCTACCAAAGGGTCCCTCCCTCTTAGTATGCGAGCACCACCATTCTTCCAGTAGCCTTGTTGGTCTCATAGTACCCAGCTAGAGCACATGTTCTGCTTCCAGTTATCCACAGCCACATCTACATTTAGGTAATGATCAGCTTGTGGGATAATCGAACCGCTTTGCCGCTTGCCCAGTTGTTCATCTGTTTCATGTTGTTGGTTTTCTAACGCTTCAAGAGACGAGTGGACTCCGCTTCTGATTCGGACGCATGTCGCTTCCACTGAGGGAGTTCTGTTTTGAAAAACGAACTCATTCCTTTGCTTCCATAGGATCCAGCAAGCCGTAAGGAAGGTGTTGTGCCAATTATCTTCTTCTTGGCGGGGGTTAAGGTTTAAGGCAATCCATTCCTTTATGCATGTGATGGAGAAGAAGTTGTCGGTTAATTCCATCTTGATCAGTTGCCAAACTCTGCGGCTCCAGTGACAGTCACGGACAGCGTGTAGCGTGGACTCCTCCGTCCCGCATCTGCTGCACTCTGTGGAGGTAGTCATCATCTGGAAGTAGCGTAGCTGATTAGTGAGCAGTCTGTCGTGTCCCATGAGCCACCCAAAGACTCAGATGCGTCGGGGCACCTTGGCCTTAGCAATTATCGTCCATTTACGTTCAGTAGCATGAGCTTTCATTCCGATCAGCTTTGCGTAAGCGCTTCTCGTAGAAAAATGTTCGTGTTGGCCTCCCTCCCAGAACCATCCATCCGGTCCACACTCAGGGTGTGGGATACCCATCAGAAGGATATCCTCTACCGTTTCCGAAGTAAACCAATCTGTTAAGAAATCCTTATCTCACTCCCCTTCATACTTGACCATGCTGCTCACAGTGAGGTCCTGCAGCTCGGGGGGAACTACCTTCCCAGGTCTGAGGGTCGGTGGATGGTTGCTTCTAATCTAGGCATCGAACCAGGCATTTATGCTTTGGCCGTCACCCAGGGTACGTTGTGCTTCTCGCTGGATGTCCAGTATGAGGGGTCGAATAGCCTGCCACATAGGGGAGCCATGTTTGGCGAGGTTGGCACCTCTGTTGTATTTATGAGTCATCATGCTAACCCAAAGGGTTGGTCTGCGATTGATGAATTCCCATGCAATTTTCATAAGTAAAGCTCTATTTTGTTCCCTTGAACTTCTAATGCCCATGCCACCTTGTGAGACGTCTGCAATGACTTTGTTCCATTTTACTAGGGGGATGCCCCTCCCTTTAGAGTTACCGGCCCACACAAACCTCCTAATCAATTAATCAATTATGTCACATATAGTTAAGGGTAGTGTTGAAGTTTGCATCACGTAGGTAGCTGAATGAGTAAGTACTCATTTCGCCAGGGTGATTCTTCCCGCAAGTGATAGGTATTTGTTCACCCATCAGAAATTTTGTTTTCAATTGTGTTTGTTGTTGATAGGTAAAGCTCCTTGTTCTTCCTCTGGTGGATAATCGGTACCCCTAGGTGTTTGCCAAGGTTGGTCGTTTCCACCATTCCCAGTTTCCTGTAGATGTGTCGTCTAATAGATTGAGGTGTGCCTTTACTAAAGAAGATGCTTGATTTATCCTTCACCAGCAGCTGTCCAGGTGCATCCTCAAACCTTCTCAGACATTGGCTAATAGTGCGGGCATGTGTGGTTGTCGCCTCCCCGAAGAGCATGATATCGTCTGCGAAGCAAACATGTGAGAGTCGAGTTTTGCCCTTGTTGAAAGTGGAAGTCTTCCATCGTCCTTGAGTCACTATCTCCCAGATGGCTTGACTTAGTCGATCTAGGCAAAGGATGAAGATGTACGGGGACAACAGGTCTCCTTGCCTTACTCCTCTTATCGGATGGAAAGTTGTAGAATCCCTACCTTGCCAAAGAATGGTCGTGGACCCTGCCGAGATTACATCCATGATGATCACCACTAGTTTTTCAGGGATGGCCGTGTGGAGAAGAGTGTCCTCAATAAATTCCCAGCTCATTCTATCATAAGCTTTGGCGAGGTCGATTTGGATTGCCATGGTGTGGTGTTTGGTTCTCCTCTTCACCATTGAGTGGACTGCTTCTTGAACCAGCATTGTGTTGTCGCTTATCCTTCTTCCTAGAATGAAGCTCGACTGGGCCGGGTCAATCCAGTTGTTGAGGTAAGGTTGAATCTGTGCCACTAAAATCTTCATCACCACTTTCATGCATACATTGTTCAACGAGATAGGCCTGAGTGGAGCACACGTCTCAGGCTTGTTCTTCTTGGAGATTAGGATCATTAACGCATTTGTTGCGTCTCTGTCCCAATGGTTACCTACAAAGATATCACTAACAAAGGATGTTAAGGAATTCTTAATAGTATTCCAATTACATTGTAGGAAGTTGGAGTCCACTCTGTCAGGCCCAGGGGCCTTAAATTTCGCCATGGAAAATAACGATTGGTGCACTTCTTCTTCTGTTGGCGTCCTCCCTAGGTGATCTTGTTGGTGCTTCATGATTGTTGGGAACGAACCACTATACTCTGTGCAAAGGTGTCGTCTGCCACCCAGCTTGTCTTCTGTGTAGAGCTGCTTGAAATAATCCAGTATTAGATCATGACTATCATCCTCCTTATCTAGCCAGGTGCCTCCTTCATTTTTTAGCCTGGTGATCATGTTCCTCCACCTTCTCTCCTTAACGAAGGCATGGAAGAACTTCGTGTTCTTGTCCCCGGATTGGAGCCACTCACAGTGAGCGCATTGCTGCCAATCGAGCTCCTCTTTCTTAAGAACTTCGTTCAACTTGAACTGGATGTCAAGCACTATGTTCTCCATGTCATGGGAGTATTCGTGTGCTAGCTGCTCCTGGTCCAGCAGCAAGCGCACCTTGAGTGCTCACTTAGTACTAGTGTTCTTTCTGTGCTCAGTGTTGTTCCATTCTGACGCCTTGGCAAGAAATGCTTTAGCAGCTATTGTGAAATCCTAATTGGATGTCCACGCCTCCTTAACTATTTGTTGGAAGCCTCCCAAGAGTTTCCAGCTAGCTTGCATTGTTCCATATCTTCGTCTATGTCCTGCCCCCTCTACAGATCCCAGAGTCACAAGGAGTGGGGTGTGGTCCGATTGGAGTTGTTCAACCACCTCCACTCGACATTATGTGTTCATTTTCAGCCAACGGGTGTTGCCTAATACCCTGTCCAGCTTCTCTTGGAGAAGTCCTCTCTTAAAGGTCATGTGTGGGCCGCATGCATCAAGTTCGACTAAACCAGCGGAAGTTAAAGTATCGTGGAAATCTTCGCAGCTCCTACGATTGAACCCCGTACCGCCGAGCTTCTCATCGGGCTTAAGATAGGTGTTAAAGTCTCCCAAGACCGACCAAGGTAGGTCCGCAGAAAGAGAAATGGCTTGGATTCTATTCCACAGGAGACGTCGTCCCTCCCAGACAGTGCTTCCGTAAACAAACATAAATAGATACCTACCATCAACACTGTAGTGAATAAATTGTTTGTGGCTCATCAAGATCTCCATCTCCATAATGGAGTTTTTCCACATTAGCCAAATCCCGCCAGAGTATTCGATGGCTTTGACTCAGTGTGAAAAAGGAAACCCCAGCTTTCTGATAATGGCCTCCACCCATGCGCCACTGGTTCGTGGTTCAAGCACACCCAAGATCGAAATCCTATATTTTCTGACCAGTTCCTTAACTACGCCTTGAGTATCTTTATGGCAGATACCTTGCACATTCCAACACAGTACGTTCACTTAAAAGGGTTTGGATTTGGGCCTCCTCATTCCTTCATCACCTCGGTCGCTTCCTTCATGCCTCTCCTGCCTCGCTTCTTTGAGCCTGGTTCAACCGGCTCTGCCCTAGACAGTATCTTCCTATTACGCAGATGTATCCCTGCACTACCCCTTCCAGGAAAGTAGAAAGCCCGTGCTGGGCCTAGGTCGGAGGCTCCCATCACAAAGGAGCCAATAGGGAGATCCCTGGTTTCTCCTTGGTTGTAGTTGGTACCTGTAGTGACTCTATCACCAGTCAGAACGACTGCCGAGTGCAGGTTTTCCTTGCATTTTCCTCCTTTGGTCTGAGTAGTTGGGGACTTCGGTTGTGCTGCTCGTTGATTTCCAACGTTGAACTCGCCAAATGGGGGTCGTTGATTACTGTTGTTGTTCATTCTCTCCGATCTGGATTTCTGTTTCTTCGTGCTCCAGTCAATCCGGGTGACTCTCTCAGCAACCTCTTCAGCTCCGGGGCCTTCCTCATCATTTGTATTCTGGATTTCCTCAATTTCTGGCTCCTCCAAGTTTTGGAATTGATTCCGTGTGGCCATGTGTTTGCTGGGCTGCTCCTCCGCTTTCTGCCTTGGCTTCCGCACGATCGGTTGTGAATGTATCGATTCTGCAAAGGCCCCCATATGGTCCTTATACTCGACGCTGCTAGTTCCTCCATCTCCGTCTCCACTAGTCACAGGTTGTGGTTGGGGGCGGATCACACATTCCTTCTCAAGATGTCCAGCGTGTCTGCAACGGAGGCAGATGTATGGGATGTTTTCATACTGCACAATAAGTCCTTTCCCATTGAAAAAGACAGCAGGTACGAGGGGTTTACCGATTTGCAACTCCACAGCTAATCTGGCGAACTTCCCCCACCTTTGAGATGTGGTATTAGTGTCCACCTTAATTGTCTTGCCTATTCTGTTGTCGATCGCCTCCAAGAGTGCATCCTGGTATAGATGGATGGGCAGATTAGGGATTCGAATCCACGCTACGAAGGTTTTCGGGTGATCTTTCTCAGGGGAAAATCCAGGATTCCATCTTTACACTGTGAGATAGGAGCCAAACAAAGGCCATGGGCCTCCAGTCAGAGTTTTCAGGTAACTGTCTAGTTTCTGAAGTTGCACAAGATAGTAATCATTGTCCAAGTCGATTAGGTTATATCCTCCATCTGGTGGCCACATGAGTCGGATCTTGTCTCTGAGGGTCATGTACTGATGTCCCTTGCGATGAGTTTAACGACTACTGCATATTGCCATAGTTTCAGCAGGTTGTTCCGTGCTTCCGCGCTGAGACTAAACGATGGGAAACCTTCAACTTCTGTCTCAATGATGTCTTCTTTTTGAAGTTTGATATCAGTTTTTTCTACATCTATCTGGATGTAACCGTGGTTATTATCATGATGTCTTGTTGTGACTTCTTTGTAGTGCATATGTTGCCTTGTTGACACGACGCCGACGGCCCCAGGGTTTCCTGAACGAGATTGCGAACCGTTTTGTTCCTGATGCCCCAGTGGCGGGAAGGCCTTGGCTGCTTCTTCTACTTCCATCTCCGATCCACTAGGGTTTTGCTGGCCTCTGTCTTCCTGTGATTTCTCTCCTAGACTCCTTCGACTTGCAAACTAAATCTGCATCCCCGTATTTCTGAGCGGAATAGTACCGCTACACGTCCCTCTGGGATCCCCATCATCCTCCTGGCTGCCTGAACTTCCTCGGAACCCTAGCTTGCCGCCACTTCCTTGCGCCGCCATTATATTCTATGTGCGCCACACAAGTGAAGCATTAAGAACAAGCGTATGGAGATAATCTTGATATGAGCATATATATATATATATATATATATATATATATATATTCAAAGGGGAACACAAATATACATGTTGGGAGAGCCTTAGTGGCTACTCCCAACTCAAGTTAAGTGTTTATCCACACATGTTAACGAGCAGAATAACAATGTTACAAAATGATAGATACATCATAACCACAAAGAGGGGAGGAGGTACAATGTAACGGAGATGATAGATCCAGAATAGAGAGAGAAGATGGTGATACACCAATATACTCCTTTGGATCTAGATCTGGGATGGACGGTGTAGAAGCTCTCCTTCTTTTGAGGAAGAGGAGCCTTTAGTCTTCTCTCTCCTCAACTTCTGCCTTCAGAGATCCAAGACTGATCGGATGGATGAGAGTGGGTATGGAATTTGGCAGCACTTCTTAGTCCTTGATGATCTGATGATGTGACAAGTCGAGGTGGGTGGTCTATTTATAGGTGTTTTCCACTGACTTAACCATCCACACCACGGTCAAGGCTTGATTGCAGTCGATTGAGGCCCCTCCTCGGTTGAGGTCACCTCAGTGGTTGGTCGATTTAGCACCTCAGTCGCGGTCCCACCTCAGTCGAGGCATGGCACCACCTCGGTCGTGGTCCCACCTAGGTCAAGGCATGGCACCGCCTCGGTCACGACACTACCTCGGTAGAGGTTGAGATGAACAGATTGTAGGCCGCGACCAAAAAGGGTGTGAGGCACCGCGGTCATGAAGCATCAGTGTGACCTTGGGGACATCGACTATGGTGAGAGGGTCCCTACTGGTCCATGAGCCGTAGTCGAGGTGCTAACCATGGTTGTGGCTTGATGTGACCTTAAAATGATGAAAAAGGTTTGCAAATGAGATTCTTGGCATTAAGTGCTAAAATAAGTGGGAAAATTCTATAAAAGATATGTTAGGAGAGGTATAAAATATATGTAAAAAGTGTATAAAACTAAATGTTATCAACTCCCCCAAACTTAGAATCAAGCATGTCCTCAGGCTAAGGGTAGGTTCAAAATCATAGAGAAAAGAGCAATTTTTTGAAAAAATTTTGCAAAACTTAACATTACTGAGTTATCTCATTCTTACATCAAAACACTTGTGGTATGTTCTCTCAATCCTAAAATCTCATTCCTCCCCCTTCACAACTAGAGCTGCACAACTTTGAGTTCTCACCATTGCCTTTGGTATTAAATGATCTCTCTGTCTCAATGTATCACCCCTTCCTACATTAGGTTAGTAGCCATACTAGTACAACATCTCCTTGAGAGGTAGCTTTCACACTCTTCCTTTATTTTTAGCTGGCCCTATGCTGGTGTGTTTGGGTAGGCTTCAGGCTTTAAGTGTTTTCCTCTTCTCCTAAATTCCTCTCACCCACAACTGTCGTAACGATAGTGTTGCCCTTAGGGGTTTCTAATGTTAAGTCAGGTGGTTGTGTGAGGTTCGTTTAGGATTGTAGGTGGGTAAAATTAGCTTCAAGGTTCCACTTACGGGCATAACATATCTGCATTCATGAGTGAAGCAATACACCATTCATGTGGGACCCCTTGGCATCTTTTGGGCACAACTCTCGTTATAAACTTTTTTTCTTTTCTTTTTGTCTTTTCATATCTCCTCTCTGGTTTGGGTGAGTGGGTTTGATGCGGTTTTCTGGGCGGCCAAGCCTCTTTTCATCCAAAGTGGGGATACTGAAACTCGAAAAGGGTAGTGGTTTTCTTCTCGAGGGAGGTGATGGTTTTCTAGCTGGAACCATCAGGTCAGGGTGGTTGGTCAAGAGTATGGCTCGGTGAAGATATCCAGTCTCCAAGGGTTTCATAAGCTTAGGATTTTTACACACACAACATCTTATTGTAAGAATGAGATAAAGTTTTACTGTTATGCTTCTTGTTTTACTTTCATATGCATTAGTTTCTCATGTATTCCTCTTTAGAAATGCTAGCACTACAACCTATAGCAAGGGATCATAGGAACTCGAAGGTAACTACACAAAACTGTTAATCATAACAAAGTTTCCTTAAAGCATATATTTTTTGCAAAATCAGTTTGGTGGGAACTAAAATATGTAAGTACATAAAATTCAAATTTTTGCAAATTTTTGGGATGGAATTGTACCTCTCATGCCCGTTTAAAATTCCTCACCCAAACTTATCATTCACCCCGACTCGGGGTGTCAAAATTTAAGTTAGGTGTATAAACGAGCTTACTTTATTTCTGCTAACTGGTTTTGGTGACCCACTTTGACTCGAGGAGCATGTTGGTATACACTCCGTGTAGTGGGTGGTGTTGCTCATACTGGATACCCTCCACCTTTGTGTTCAATGTGGATAGGGCCATCATCCAGACTAGATAGTAGAAGTCACAATCATTTGATAGAGGCACCTGCTGAGGGCTCCTGTGGCATAACTGCGTCTTCTTGAAGTCTTTGCCTTCTTTATGATTGTACCCTTTGCCATGACTTTTCAGTATCTCTACAATCTCCTCAGTGCATGTGAGTGCCTTCTCTTCTGTAGGTGTCTTTGCAGTAGTCATATTTGTTTTCTTGTTCAGTGTGAAGGTTGTGTATGAGTTGTTTTATAGTGACGTAGTCCTTTTAATTATATTGACTACTCACAAAGTCCAATGACTGTCATGAAGTATTGGTAGGAATGTGGCGACACATCCCGCTATCACACAAACAACAAGATGCCACGCGAAAATGTGCAGAAAACACCATAAACCACATATTACCAAAAACATGGATTAATTAAAACCGATTTTAGAAAGCAGATAAACCAAGAAACTATTACATCCAGATCCTCATCCTATAAGAAGACATGTTATATAAACATTTACAAGCCTTGATATGTGTCCACAGCTTATAAGATTAGTTGTCATGTCAACAAATGAGTTCATCACCTGTTTATACATACACAACGGGCCACATCCGGCCAGCAGTAGGATATACAAAGATTTATCAGCTACACATTGTAATACAACGTCAAAGCACCTCTGAGGACCTGAGAGTACAGGGATGACTCTAGGAATGTACTACAAAACAACCAAAACAACAGCGTATCCATCTCTTTCCTTCTACTGTTGTTCTTGCTGCTCGGCCACAACCTCACGACCACTACCACATTAAGCGCGATCACCTAAAAAGGTTGTAAACCAACGGGGTGAGACACACAGTCCCAACGAGAAACATAACTCCCCGTCGAAACTATAAAACTCCAAGGAAGGCTTAAGTAGGTAAAAAGAAAGATAACTAGCATAAGCAGATTATACGAGAAGCATACTGAGTAGGTCTTACTATAATATGAAACTTACCAAGAGATCCGGGAGGCATATGACATGATTTCCTTTATGGAACATGATTGACAAGATATGATTTATAAGATCTTACCAGATAACATAAAGAACATATGAGTAACTGCAAGGTATAATAAGATCAACTATACAGACAAGGCCTCAACCAATGTTTCGTGTTTTGCCTTAAGAAATAAATACTATTCAGCTGAATTACGTATCATTATGCCCAGAGGAAGTGAGTTTTACCGCTCAAATCCAACCTTCGGTTGCGAAACCCAAGTCGGTGCCATAAAAGGACGATGGAAGAGTCGGACTTCACGACCTCCCCACCTCGTGGTCAGTGTACGAGTGCAAAACAAGCAAGACCGCAACCTCATGCTTAAATGGCCTCAGCCACCGGGTCAGGCTACCCTCTACCTAGCCCACCTTGGTACAGGTATCAACGCTAGTGAAACTGAGTGACGGGCATAATCACTGTGCTCTGAGCCATGAACGCATTCATGCTCTCGCATCATACATCCTGAGTCATGGGTCTATTCACCATATTCCAACATATTGAGCTACGGGCCTGAAACCGCGCTCTGGAGTCTACAACCGAAGTTGCACTCTAACCTCCTCATTTTCGGCTAGGAAAAACCACACATATTCAATAATATGCGCTTCCAGGTTAACTCGCAGGAGAATCTGTTTCACCATCACCAACTACTGACGATGATGGATCTATGGCCAGGGCAAACTACATAATATGTTCCAATGTAATTAGTTAGTATATTTTAAATGGATTGTTGAGGCAGCCAGGTTATAACACATACATAACATTAAGTTACATTATTACTACCACCATCACATTATTTGGGGATCTCAATCCCTTATCACAGGAAACCACTACCTCTTATGGCATTCTCATCATCTTACATCATCACTTGGGATAACAATATCTGATCTCATCATCAGAGGATAACACCTCAACTAGGCACTTAGCCTTTATTAGGTCCTTAGACCTATCACATCATACTGATGATGCATGTTATCTCATCAACAAGAGTGATCATCACAATGTAGTGTTATTCAAACACATATACCTCATAGCTATTACCTGGCTATGAATTCATTTGATACACCTGCATGGTTAGTATGCACATAAAAAGAGATAACTTAAAATCACCAGACATAGCTCTTATGTTTATCATATTATTAGGGTTTGCATATGCACATGTCATGATCATAATCGCATGAAGCATATACTGTTTCAGTTATACTATTGCTATCAAATCATGGGCATCCATCTATGCTTTTTACCTTATAAACAGGAGCAAGCATCTTGGCATCATCTATAAACATCCAACATAGCATAGGTTTGCAAACTAACTTCCATTGTTCATTATCAAAAAAGATGCGATCTCACGATGAAGGACTACTAGGTAGGATGCATGCTACCCTCAGTAGAAGTGTGATGGGTAGGGAAACCCTCACTATAGGTGGTATCAGGCAGGGTAACACCCCTCACTAGAGGCCTATCAGCCAAGCACTTATCCACACATAACGGTCAATGATGGGGTGCATCCATGCACAAGGGATATCGTGCAAGCAGATCTGATGGAGTGTGTCGTGCAACTGATCTAGGAGTTGTGTATCGTGCATCTCATACTGTGAAACCAAGGAACAAAGGTGTGTTGGGAAACACAACTAGCTCTACGGCCAAGACCCTATCATCCAACTAGGGTTAGGGTTTGTGACGGGCAACAACTACCTAATCATCCAAGCAGCAACGCATGACGCTGTGTCCGGTGACACCACAGCAATGCGCAATGCCCTGAGACGGGCAACATAGGGTCGGGCAATGCCCACATCAACGCGTTAGCAGAGAACACTCTTATCGGCTAAGGACATAACGCCCAACCGACACCATATCGAGAAAAGGATAACACCAACTAGGGTAAAAGGGGGGGGGTCATCTCGGTCAAGGCATCTCGCCCAAGCTCACCAATAAGATCAAGAGGACCATAATGGGCACAAAGCCAACTGAACACAATGGAACCATATCAGCCAGGCCAAGACCCAAGACAAAGGGGTGTCGGGCAACATCTCATCAAGGGTGTATCGTGCAAGGCACCAAGCCCATCCCGACAAGGTCATCCTCAAGCTCAAGCTCACCAACATTAGAACCCTAAAAGATCAAGAGAATCGGCTCACCTCTCAACAACCAAGAGAGGGGTTTTGCATGACCTCCATCACCAAATGAGAAACATGATAGATCACCTCCAACTTAGGTCAAGCTCCCAGTTCTACAAGGTCCACATCCAATCATGGCTCACCTATCAAATCCATGGTGAGAGAAGAGTGTTGCCCAGGCAACTAGGGTATAAGCTCACCTCTCAACAACCAAGAGAGAGGGGTGTTGCCTATATCACTAGATCCGAACTCACTTCTCAGGACCAAAGGAGAGAAAGGGGTATTGCCCCAAAGGAAACCCTAATCTATGGGTTCGTCCAACTAGGTACAAAGGTACAAAACATCAATCACAACAACAAGATCACTATATCCACAAGACTAAAGGTGCAACTAAGCAAGAAACATATCTAGCAACATACATGTTCGATCATGATCATATGAAAACATGCAACATAAAAGAAGGTAGTATGGTTAGGGTTAGGAGTTATGTAACCCGCCTTAAACAAGCTCTAAGATCCTAGCACCAATATTCCAAGCTCATGCACCACCACAAGAAGAAGAACAAGGCACCCTAGGGTTTGGCCACCACTAGAGGAAGAAGAAGACTCCAAGGATAAGGAGGAGGATCGTCCACTAAGCTTGCAAAGGAGATGTGTCGTGCACCAAGGAGGGGGGGGGGAACTAAGGAACTAAAGGGATCCTTAGCAAGAGAAAGGGGATACATATATAGAAGAGGGTGGAGGAGAAACCAGGGTAAAACAAGGCAATGTGTCGCCCACCTAGGGACACTTGTCAATGGGTAACGCCACCCTCTCATCTCACCCCATACACATGTCCAAGGCAATTGCCACATGCAAGGATCATGCACCAAGTGTCCACTAGAGTGGTGACACAAATGAAGCTAGTAGTCAAAGGTGTTCCATGGCCGATACACCCACTCCTTGCCCGATACAACCCCATGGGCGACACACCCATGGACGACACAAGGTCCAACAAGGGTAAGCAAGGCTCAAGGAAGGCATAACAAGGCCCAACAAGGCTCATCCAAGCCCAAAGCAACCCAAGCAACGAGCCCAACCCTTCCTCTCAACACTAGAGGAAGCAAGGAGAAAGAGAAACACCTCTCAAGGTGACAAACTTGCTCATCAACCCTAGACTTGGGTTATTTGCAAGTAGCACCTCCAACACTCAACAAAGCACAAACAATCCCTAATCATCACTAAAGGTGATTAGCAAGCAACTAAACACCAGGGTTAGGCAAAGCAAACAACATAAGCCCAAAACGGAGGTCAGGGTCCTTACAAGCCATAAACCTCTACAAAGGGATTTCATCCCCGAAATCCGAAGAGAAAAGTAAGGGATACTTCCTCCTCATCTCTTCCTCAAGCTCCCATGTGGCTTCCTCAATGCCACGATGATGCCAAAGAACCTTCACCAGAACCAGGTCCTTCCTCTTCAGCTTCTTCACTCTTTTGTCAAAGATCATCACTGGACCTTCCTCGTAGGTCACATATTCATCAAGCTCAACCTTAACTGGCTGTATCACTGTCCCTGTATCTGTATGAGTTTTCTTCAGCATACTGACATGGAATACCAGATGTAACCTGTGCAACTCTGGCGGTAGGTCTAACTTGTAAGCTACCTTGCCGATACGTGCTATGACCAGGTATGGCCCCATATACCTGGGTGCTAGCTTACCTTTCTGGCCAAACCTTAGCATGCCTTTCCATTGTGAGACTTTAAGATACACCTTGTCTCCCACCTAGAACTCTATTGGTCATCGGTGATTGTCTGCATAAGACTTCTGTCTATCCTGTTCCGCTTTCAACTGTTGTTGTATCACTTTGATATTTTTTGTTGTCTGTTGTACTAACTCAAGACCCAAAAGTTGATACTCACCAGACTCATACCAACATAAAGGAGATCTGCACTTCCTGCCATATAAGGCCTCATAAGGAGTCATGTCAATGCTCCGCTGGTAACTATTGTTGTAGGTGAACTATATCAAACTGAGATGTACGTCCCAACTACCTAGGAACTACAAAACACAAGCCCAGAGAAGATCCTCCAAAGTCTGAATAGTCCTTTCAGACTGTCCATCTGTCTGCGGGTGGAAAGCGGTGTTGAACCTCAACTGTGTTCCCAATGCTTTGTGCAATTGTTCCCAAAAATGACTTGTGAACTGAGGACCTCTGTCGGAAACTATCGTTGTTGGTATGCCGTGCAAGCATACTATCTCATCTACATATACATGATCAAGCTTCCCAGCTGTATATGTTGTCTTTACAGGTATGAAATGGGCAGACTTCGTCAATCTGTCAACTATCACCCAAATGGAATCATGATTCTTAGTTGTCCTTGGCAGACCAACCACGAAATCCATGGTTATATGATCCCATTTCCACTACGGTATTGGCAAGGGTTGCAACGTACCTGTCAACTTTTGATTCTCAGCCTTAACTTGCTGGCATACCGCACACCTAGCCACAAACTCGGCTACATCTCTCTTCAAGATAGGCCACCAATATAGGTCCTTCAGATTGTGATACATCTTAGTGACTCCTGGATGCATAGCATACATCGATGTGTGTGCTTCCTCGAGTACTAGCTTCCTTAGATTATCAACATCGGGGACCATCATCCTACCATGATAGCAAACTAGTCCATCCTCAGACTCATGGAACCCATCACGCTTTTCACTACCGAGCTCTAACCAGATCAACTGCATTGTATCATCTGTTCGTTGTGCATCTTTGATTTGCTGTCTCAGCGTGGGCTTTACTTGCATTTGTGTCAAAAGTCCTTCTAACAAGGAAACTTCCATCTATGGAAAACATATCCCGCCTATGGCATACCAAGGAACTCAACTGTGCCTTCTTCATAGGAAGAGAAGAAGACTTTCAACTAAGCGCGTCAGCTACTAAGTTTGCCTTACCAGGGTGATACTCAATGGTGTAGTCATAATCATTGATTAGCTCCATCCAACGACGTTGTCGCATGTTCAGCTCATTCTACGAGAAGATGTACTTCAGATTCTTATGATCTATAAAGATTTGACACACTTCCCCATAAAGATAGTGTCTCCAAATCTTTAACACATGAACCACCACTGCCAACTCCAAATCATGAGTCGGATAGTTCTCCTCATGTTTCTTAAGCTTTTGCGAAGCAAAAGAAACCACATGGTCTTCCTGCACATCCTAAGCCCTTCTTGGAAGCATCGCTAAAAACAACATAGCCCTTCCCAGGCTCTAGAAGTACTAACACTGGAGCACTAGTCAGCTTCTCCTTCAAACTTTAGAAAGCTTGATGGCAATGATCATCCCAGACAAAAGGTACATCCTTCTTAGTCAACTTTGTCATCAGCAACGCGATCACACTAAAATCCTTTATAAACCTCCGGTAGTATCCTACTAATCCCAGGAAACTGTGAACTTCAGTCAACGTCTTTAGCTGCTCCCATTCTACAACTGACTCCACCTTCTTGGGGTCCACTTTGTATCCTTCTGCAGATATCACATGACCCAAGAAAGTTACTTCTTTCAACCAGAACTCGCACTTACTAAACTTGGCATAAAACTGGTGATGGCGAAGGAGAGTCAACGATTGTCGAAGATGTTGTTCATGCTTTTGACTATCATGACTGTAGATCAAGATGTCATCTATAAAGACTACAACAAACTGATCTAGAAATGAACGGAACACCCTATTCATCAGATCCATGAAAGAAGCAGGCGCATTGGTTAGCCCAAACAGCATAACCACAAACTCGAAGTGACCATACCTCATCCTAAAAGCTGACTTTGGTATGTCATCTGCCTTAATCCTCAACTGATGACATCCAGACCGTAGATCAATCTTTGAAAACACTTTAGCACCACACAACTGATCAAATAGATCATCTATCCTCGGCAACGGGTACTTGTTCTTGATCGTGACTTTGTTCAACTGTCGGTAGTCTATGCATAGCTGCATCGATCCATCCTTCTTCTTAACAAATAGTACCGGAGAACCCCAAGGACATGTGCTCGGTCGGATGAAACCTTTCTCCAACAACTCATGTAACTACTTCTTGAGCTCTGCCATCTCTACTAGAGCCATCCTGTATGGTGTCTGTGCAACTGGTTGTGTTCTTGGAACCAGATTGATCTCAAAATCAATCTCTCGAGGTGGGGGAACACCGGGGAACTCATCAGTAAACACATCTGTAAACTCTCAGACAACCATCACCTCCTCAAGGCTAGGACCCTTCGCCTTGGTATCCACATCGTGAGCTAAGAATGGCTTACATCTTTGTCGCAACAACTTCTCTGCCACCATCATTGATACTAGACACGTCGGAAGAATCTTCCCATCTCCTTGGAAGATCCACTTTTTCCTACCATCATCAAACACTGCTTGCTTGGAACCATAGTCCAACACAACCTTATACTTCTCTAAGGTATTCATACCAAGGATCACATCGAATCCATGCATATCAAGTGGTATAAGATCCACTTGTATCTTGTGTCCCGATAAAGATAGAACACAAGATGGACACACTTCTCGAAGCATCGACGAACCATCAAGAGGGGTTTCTAACAACAAGCTATCTTTCTTACAACTAACAGGTAAAAGACAGTTTTCAAGCATACTATGGGCGATAAAAGAGTGTGTAGCACCCGGGTCAACCAGAATAGATATAAAGCAAGAAGAAGACAAATCAGAATGAAATAACTCCATCTAACCTGCCACCACTCGCGGGTTGACTATCGCCTCTGGCTGACTCATAGCGTAGAATTGAGTTGTTGCTTGTTGTCCACGTCCTCTACTTCCTTGAGCAGACGATCCCACTTGTGACATTTGACTGCATCCTTGCACTCTGCTACTACTGGGTTGCTATCTATCTAACCCTTCCTAATTTTTCCTCAGTTGCTGTGTCACATCAACATCTTTCCTTGGGTAGTTTGACATCCAATGCCTGATCTGACTACAAAGATGGCATGACTGGTCTCGCTGTTGTGGCCTAGATGGCCCTGTCACTACTAGTGAAGCTGTACTATGTGCCTTTGATGGTAAATGGCCATATCCTCTTCCCTTACTGGGGGACCACTGTGACGGTGCACTGGAACCTCTTAACCCAGAAGGTGCTCAAAACCTTGGCTTCTTGAAGCCATCGAACTTCTGTCTCTGGAACTGAGCATGCCTCTTCTTAGACATGGACTCTCTCTTCTCCCTGACTGACCGTTCAATCCTTCATATAGAGTCCACAAATGTGTCAAACCACTCTCGGTTCTCCAACGCAGTAGCAGGTGTTGTCAGCTTAGTACTCAGGCCTTTCTCAAAACGTCTGATCCGCTCATCATATGTCGCTACCATGTGAGGACAAAACCTTAACAGGTCCATGAACTTGGCTTCATACTCAGTGATGCTCATCGTTCCTTGGTGTAGGTGCTCAAACTGGTTGATCTTCTCATCCAGATACGTCTTCAGAAAGTATCTGTTGACGAACTCTTGCCGGAAACCCTCCCAACCGATCACCTCACCGGGTCGCTTCTCCTCCTCGATGGCCCACCAGTGGCCAACACTACCCTTCAGAAGGTAGACAGCGTACTTGACTTTGTCTGCTTCGGGGATGTCGAGGATTCGAAAGGCCTTCTCAAGACCTATCAGCCACAGATCTACATCTGCTGGATCAGCCGTCCTAGCATAATCTGAAGCTCTGACTCGGAGAAGCCGCTCAAAGGTCTTCCCAATACCCGATGTTTCACCATGGGGAGCCTGTGCTCTCGGCGGAGGCACTGAAATCTCTCTACCATGAGATTCATCGTACCCATCATCTGCCCCATAAGCTATTGGTAGGCAGGGTTTTTGAGAATGGCTGGGTTAAGTTGGGGGACCTCAGACACTCGATCTTCATGTGCCTACCCTCTAGCTCCATTAACTGATGCATCCTCACTGCTCTCGGCAGCATGTTCTTCATGGTTTCTAGACATCCTGGCTTTTTCTTCCGCTGAGAGCAGAAGATTATTGTAAGAAAATCTGGAAAACTCACAAGAACAGACACAACCTAGTCCTAGCTCCCTATAGACTCAGCGAACCTAGGGCTATGATACTAAGCTTGTGGCGACACATCCCGCTATCACACAGACAACGAGATGCCACGTGAAAACGTGCGGAAAACACCATAAACCACCTATTACCAAAAACATGAGTTAATTAACCGATTTCGGAAAGTAGATAAACTAAGAAACTATTACATCCAGATCCTCATCCTGCAAGAAGACATGTTATATAAACATTTACAAGCCTTGATACGTGTCCACGTCTTATAAGATCAGCTATCCTGTCAACACATGAGTTCGTCACATGTTTATACATACACAATGGGCCACATCCGGCCAACAGCAGGATATACAAATCTTTATTAGCTACACATTGTAAAACAACGTCAAAGAACCTCTGAGGACCTGAGAGTACATGGATGACTCTAAGACTCTACTACAAAACAACCAAAATAGTAGTGTATCCATCTCTTGCCTTCTACTACTCTTCTTGTTTCTCGGTCGCAACCTCGCGACCACCACCACGTTAGCGTGATCACTTAAAAAGGTTGTAAACCAATGGGGTGAGACACACAGTCCCAGCGAGAAACATAACTCCCCGCTAAAACTATAAAACTCTAAGGAAGGCTTAAGCAGGTAAAAAGAAAGATAACTAGCATAAGCAGATTATATGAGCAGCATACTGAGCAAATTTTACTGTAATATCAAACTTACCAAGAGATCCGAGAGGTATATGACCTGATTTCCTTTATGGAACATGATTGACAAGATACGATTTATAAGATCTTACTAGATAACATAAAGAACATATGAGTAACTGCAAGGTATAACAAGATCAACTATACAGACAAGGCATCAACCAATGTTTCGTGTTTTGCCTTAAGAAATAAATATTATTCGGTTGAATTACGTATCATTATGCCCTGAGGAAGTGAGATGTACCGCTCAAATCCAACCTTCGGTTGCGAAACCCAAGTTGGTGCCATAAAAGGTCGATGGAAGAGCCGAACTTCACAACCTCCCCACCTCATGGTCAGTGTACAAGTGCAAAACAAGCAGGATCGTAGCCTCATGCTTAAATGGCCTCAGCCACCAGGTCAAGCTACCCTCTGCCTCTCCCACCTTGGTATAGGTATCGATGATAGTGAAACTGATCCATGAGCATAATCATCATGCTCTGGGCCATGAACACATTCATGCTCTCTCATCACACATCCTGAGTCATGGGTCTATTCACCATATTCCAACATATTGAGCTACGGGCCTGAAACCGCGCTCTGGAGTCTACAACCGAAGTTGCACTCTAACCTCCTCATTTTCATCTAGGAGAAACCACACTTATTCAATAATATGCACTTCTAGGTTAACCCGCAGGAGAACTTGTTTCGCCATCACCAACTACTAACGATGATGGAAATATGGCCAGGGAAAACTACATAATATGTTCCACTGTAATTAGTTAGTATATTTTAAGTGGATTGTAAATACATAACATTAAGTTACATTATTACTACCACCATCACATTATCTTGGGATCTCAATAAATTATCATAGGAAACCACTGCCTCTTAAGGCATTCTCATCATCTTACAACATCACTTGGGATAACAATCCCTGATCTCATCATCAGAGGATAACACCTCAACTAGGCACTTAGCCTTTATCAGGTCCTCAGACCTATCACATCATACTGATGATGCATGTTATCTCATCAATAAGAGTGATCATCACAATGCAGCGTTATTCAAACACATATACCTCATAGCTCTTACCTGGCTATGAATTCATCTGATACACCTACATGGTTAGTATGCACATCAAAAGAGATAACTTAAAATCACCAGACATAGCTCTTGTGTTTATCATATTATTAGGGTTTGCCGATGCAGATGTCATGATGATAATCGTATGAAGCATATACCATTTCAGTTATACTACTGATATCAACTCATGGGCATCCATCTATGTTTTTTACCTTATAAATAGGAGCAAGCATATTGGCATCATCTATAAACATCTAACATAGCATAGGTTTGCAAACTAACTTCCATTGTTCATTATCAACAAAGATGCGATCTCACAATGAAGGACTACGAGGTAGGATGCCTGCTACCCTCACTAGAAGTGTGACGGGTAGGGAAACCCTCACTACATGTGGTATCGGGCAGGGTAACACCCCTCACTAGAGGCCTGTTGGCCAAGCACTTGTCCACACATAACAGTCAATGATGGGGTGCATCCATGCACAAGGGATATCGTGCAAGCAGATCTGATGGAGTGTGTCATGCAACTGATCTAGGAGTTGTGTATCGTGCAGCTCATACCGTGCAACCAAGTAGCAAAGGTGTGTCGAGCAACACAACTAGCTCTACGTCCAAGACCCTATCGTCCAACTAGGGTTAGGGTTTGTGACGGGCAGCAACTACCTAATCATCCAAGCAGCAACACACGACGCTGTGTCTGGCGACACCACAGCAATGTCCAATGCCCCGAGACGGGCAACATAGGGTCGGGCAACGCCCACAACAACGTGTTAGCAGAGAACGCTCATATCAGCTAAGGACATGACGCCCAACCGACACCATATCGGGAAAAGGATAACACCAACTAGGGTGGGAGGTCATCTTGGTCAAGGCATCTCTCCCAAGCTCACCAACAAGATCAAGAGGACCATAACGGGCACAAAGCCAACTGAACACAACAGAACCATATCGGCCAGGCCAAGACCCAAGACAAAGAGGTGTCAGGCAACATCTCATCAAGGGTGTATCGTGCAAGGCACGAAGCCCATCCCGACAAGGTCATCCTCAAGCTCAAGCTCACCAACATCAGAACCCTAAAAGATCAAGGGAATCGGCTCACCTCTCAACAACTAAGAGAGAGGGGTTTTATACGACCTCCATCACCAAACGAGCAACATGATAGATCACCTCCAACTTAGGTCAAACTCCCAGTTCTACAAGGTCCACATCCAACTATGGCTCACCTCTCAAATCCATGGTGAGAGAAGAGTGTTGCCCAAGTGACTAGGGTATAGGCTCACCTCTCAACAACCAAGAGAGAGGGGTGTTGCCTATATCACTAGATTTGAACTCACTTCTTAGGACCAAAGGAGAGAAAGGGGTATTGCCCCAAAGGAAACCCTAATTTATGGGTTCGGCCAACTAGGTACAAAGGTACAAAACATCAATCACAACAACAAGATCACTATATCCATAAGACTAAAGGTGCAACTAAGCAAGAAACATATCTAGCAACATACATGACCGATCATGATCATATGAAAACATGCAACATAAAAGAAGGTAGTATGGTTAGGGTTAGGAGTTATGTAACCCGCCTTAAACAAGCTACAAGCTCCTAGCACCAAGCTTCCAAGCTCAAGCACCACCACAAGAAAAAGAACAAGGCACTCTAGGGTTCGGCCACCACTAGAGGAAGAAGAAGACTCCAAGGAGAAGGAGGAGGATCAACCACTATTCTTGCAAAGGAGAGGTGTCGTGCACCAAGAAAGGGGGGAAAACTAAGGAACTAAAGGGATCCTTAGCAAGAGAAAAGGGATACATATATAGAAGAGGATGGAGGAGAAACCAAGGTAAAATACTACCATGTGTCACCCACCTAGGGACACTTGTCCATGGGCAACGCCACCCTCTCATCTCGCCCCATACACATGTGTAAGGCAATTTCCACATACAAGCATCATGCACCAAGTGTCCACTATAGTGGTGACACAAACGAAGCTAGGAGTCAAAGGTGGTCCGTGGAGGATACACCCACTCCTTGCCCGATACAACCCCATGGGAGACACACCTATGGCCAACACAAGGTCCAACAAGGGTAAGAAAGGCTCAAGCAAGGCATAAAAAGTCCCAACAAGGCTCATCCAAGCCCAAAGCAACCCAAGCAATGAGCCCAACCCTTCCTCTCAACATTGGAGGAAGCAAGGAGAGAGAGAAACACCTCTCAAGGTGACAAACTTGCTCATCAACCCTAGACTTGGGTTATTTGCAAGTAGCACCTCCAATACTCAACAAAGCACAAACAAACCCTAATCACCACTAAACGTGATTAGCAAGCAACTAAACACCAAGGTTAGGAAAAGCAAATAGGATAAGCCCAAAACGGGGGTCAGGGTCCTTACAAGGAAGATGTAGTCTGGGAGAGACGTCACTAGGCATCGTTGCAGACGTTCCTTTTCACCTAATCACTTGTCTCTTAGGATGTCATCCACCAAAAGAAAATATGCCATGTGCGCATTTGGCATGTTGTCATTTAGTAGAGCTTGGTAACCAGACATGGTGCTAACTAAGAGGTACCCTCCTATTTTCAACGTATCTTAGAGGTCGTCCTTCAGCACACAGATGTCATCCCTTTCAAAGATTGCATTTGTCGGTGCATCATCTTCCTTCAAGGATTTCATTATTGCATTTAGGGATTCTAAAGATAGGCGCACGTAGATCCATCTATTGAAATCCTTGAAGGTTGGCAATATTTCCCTAGCCAACCCATCTAGTTTATCCTCAGGCAAATTTTCTTCTTCTATCTCACCTTCTTCTGTCAGGCCCGCTAGAGGCTGTTCTTCTTTCTCTTCCACCATTGGAGGCTTCTTTAGCTTAGATTCTGGTATTCTTTTTGTAGTCGTGCCAGTATCAGTTGCCCAACCTTCTTTCCAAGCTACTGCTCTGGATGGCTCTATAGGGTCGATTCACAATGTTTTGAGTTCCTCCCTGCATGTCTTCTTTTCAGGGAGGGGGATTTCTTGGTGAAGCTTCCGTGGTGTTGTGTGTGAAGGCATCGTCGGGTCGTTGAATAAACGACGGTCATTGATAACCTCCATTGCATACATATTGTGCAGTCCATGCAGATCTTTCGTGCAAAGATCTTCTAGTGGGACACCCGTATTGATTGCTTCCATCATCCTTAGCATGATGAAGGCGCATTCCCCTATTCCAACCTTTTCTTGGGGGACCGTCTTGCAGATGGAGAACTACTTCCACATCCCCTTGTGTTTGTTGTCTGCTAATTGTATCACTCTTTGCAGACGTAGCAGAACCTTCACGATATCTCTCACTTCATTATTCTTATAGATTAGGGAGGTGATGTTTAGTTTAGTTGCACATTAGTTGAACATCGTTGTTCATCTTTCATATAAGTTTATGATAATTAGTGCCCAATGCTTTACAGTCCTTATGGGCAGGACTACAAATCTAGTTTCCTCCCTGCCCAATGCGCGTTGTAGCTCTATCACATCAGCAGCTTTATTGTTGTCTTCATATAGGAGCCCTACTAGATGTGTGGTGCCATTGAACAAGGGTTGTACTTTATCTCGATGCAAGAATTCTTCAAGTAGGGTGGCACACAGCACTTTGAACAGCTTCTTGTGTATGTGTGCTCTTGTCTGGAACATCCCTCTGAAGTGATCTCTGTTGAGTGACCTGCCCTTGTTGTGATAGATAATGTTAGCTCTAGGCAGGTTGTCATCCAGTGTATCAACAAGTATATGGACATCTCTACATGTTATCCTTGATAATGTAGTCATTTTTATACCCACCATCATGTAGGGAAGGGGAGGAGCCACACCTAATTCTATTTCATTGAATGGTGTGCTCTGCTTCCTAACCGGCTTGTTCGCAAAGAAAGAAGCAAGCCCACCTTCCTCATCTTTTGAGGTGCTTTCTTTTGGTGCCTGTGCTTCTGTAGGTGGTGCTTCTATTGTAGGAGGTTGAACCCTTGTTTCAATCAGTGTTTGGGTTATTGCCTTGCCTTTGTCTTTTGTGGATATCTCTACAGCTACGTCTTTTGTTGGATGACTCACTTATGACGGTTGCTCCAGCTCTATAGCATTGAGTGTGGCTAGCGTCACAACCATATTTCTGTCGTAAAAGGAGTCATCTTAATCATAATGCTCTAGGTCTTTTAAGAAGTCATTGTAGATGTCCATCTTGAATATCACGTCATCTAGGAACTTGTATAGATCTCTAATTTCTCGTGACGTGAGATCTTTTGTCGTTATGCTCTCTGTAACATAATGAATCTTAGATGTAATATCCATGTAAACCTTTTCCCCAAGTTTCCCTCTCATTTCGATCCTTTATGTCATTTATGTTTAATTAGTGGAATTTATAGTGGTTTAGTGAACATTTATTCACTAATTGTACCAATATAAGGGTTTATGCACAAATACCTCAGTGAAAGCTTTATTACCATAATTATGTGCTATAAACCTTAATCTAACTTTTTTATATGATTTGAAAACATAAAATGAGGCGAAGTTTCAAATTTGGTTTGATTTGGATGTTGTTTGTGCAAGTTATGCAATTTTAGGTACATTCTGGACTTTTATGCAATTTACCCAATTGGGAGGTTTTCTTTGCAAATTATCAACTGAATATTTATCCTTAGATATTCCCTTACCATTAATGAGATTTTAAACCATTGGAGAACCTAGTTTCACCTTGGTTTGATGGTATTTCTTTCCAAGGGCACTATAGGGATTACCCTCTTTATAAAGATGCTTATCCTTAAAAGCTATCAACCAATGAGGTTATTTCTTTCTTGAAAAACGGTGGAGATGACCTAGAATAATCTATGGGCTCTTAGAACTGACTTTTGATATGCATGAAGCCTCTATGATCTATCCTCTTGCATGGCCATCAATCCCTAGGCTAAAGACACATGGAAAGTCCCTTAAGATTCCTCATGCTTCACCTCTTTCTATATATAGCCATGTATACCCCTTCCCAACTCACAATTCGAAAACTCTTGCTCTCCTTTTCTTTCCTCTAGCTTATATAATAGTTCCTTCTATATTTTTTCCATGAGTTTTCTGCCCTTAGGTAATAGAGGGAGCCTACCTTGGTGAAGAAGGCTCCTAGGGCTTCCAAATTGCTCTATTAGGGTTTCTTAAGCTCCTCCCTGGTAATTTCAACCAAAACTAGTAAGTTTCCTCCCTTCCTTCCCTAATTTCATACTGTTAGTCTTCCTTACGCCTTCTTATAGGTCATAACCATAACCATACATGGTTAAACTCCACCTAAAACCCTAAAACATCTCATCTCCATGCTCTTTTGCTAGGGCTTGCACCTCTAAAGTGGAGAAGGTGATCTTTGCTCAAGAAAGGAGCTTGGATTGGAGCAACCAGACCTTCTAATCTCGAAATCCTTTCTGTTTGAACCTTATTACCTTCCTAGAGGAAATTTTGGTTAACACCCTTCTCATATATTGATTAGTACATGCTTAAAACTCATGCTTTTATGTTGAAAATCAACGATTTCCATCTCTTTTTACCATGCTCTTCTAAGGTTTTGATTTCTTGTTGTTTTACCTTCTCTAGAAGTTCTAGTTTGGTTACCTATGCAACTTCAAACCTGATCTTGGTCGAATAGTGTTTTCTCCCTCTCCCTCTCTCTTTAATTATCTCGATCGGTTTGATGATGTGGCAATTTCCTATTGGTCATGTATTGCAAAATTCATATCTTCTAAACCTCTTATCCAAATTTGACAAATAAATATGTTTTGGAATTGGAAAATTAATATCTATCTAATAAAATATTTTCAAGGTCTGATTTCATGGTTTGACGAAGGGTGATTTTTGTAAAATGAATTTAAAGCATAAAATCCATAAAAATTACATCTTAATCATCATAACTCCAAAATTAACATAAATATATGTTTTCTTGATCAGGAAAACCTAATAAGTTTATTGGTGATGTTTTAAGAGTATAAATCCTAATTTTGCTAAAAAGCTCTAAAAATAGGGTTTCTATATATTAATGTGCATTATGTACTCTAATACATGTGAATACATTGAAAATAGGCAAAGTGGAACTTGGACTCAATTAAAGTGGTGAAAGTTAGTAATTGATATCAGTAAGAGAGGTATGTGCATTCCTTACACCCTATGTAGGTATATTGTAGCCCAACCCTATATTTCCCTAATGAGGTTTAAATGAACCCTAAATATTCTATTCTTGAATCCTAATGTTGTTCATGCCTCAAATTAGATTATAATATCTTCTTGTTTGGGTCTTATACCCCATTGCCATGCTTATTGATTCATATGATTATTCTTTCCATGACTACTTTCTCTAGCATGTGGATTTATGTTCTATTTAAAGTAGCGGTACTTATGTACAACCACCCATAGAGGGCATGTAAATAATCACCCTGGGGAATGTCTTATTCTCCCCATAATATTATAGGTGATTGGGAATGTTTTATTCTCCCCTCACCTAAGGTTAGAGGTCCGGTAGGTTCCTCAACCCTACTTAGTTAGGTAGGCATAATTATCTTACATGCAAATCCTTTTTTATATAAATTTTAATGGCAAGTTTCTTTTGAATATAGCTTCATACTCTTGTTATCTCCATCATATGATGAACCCTAGCCTGTTTTTATTTACTTTACTTATATTAATATCCTAGATTAGTTTTGTGACACATACCTTGTTTTCTTTCCCCTTTTTTTGGGTGCTTTCCCAACCACCCAGGTGTTGGTGTTGAGCAAGGAGAAGGACAAGTTTGAAGGAATTCATCTCAGGAGTAGATCTCAAGCTATCTGAAAGGATGTCTAGGTTGCTATAGCTAGATGCTTTTCTATTATCTTTTTCTTTTGAGAACAATCATGTAATGAATAATGAAAGCCATGTAATAGGCTTAGTTCTTTTATTTCCGCTGCTATTGACATTTTGTAATGTATCTGGTGCATGCTTATTTACTAGGAATATTATACATGCATCCCTCAATATCTTTTATCTTTCTAAAAAGATGGATGTTTTGTACTTCCTTTAAATTTTAGTAAGGAGGTGAGATCGCCTCTTTACAACAAGGTATCATAGCCTTTAGGCAACTATTAGGACATGAAGTTGAAGCAAAGGTGTCTAGAATGGATCAGGGTTTTGGGGGCTGGCAATATTTTCCTCCGCACCACTAGTTTGGTTAACGAGGACTCTCGTACCCATATGATATTGGTTTGGCCTGAGCTGATACGAATTGCCCAAAATAGTATGCGTTTAGGCAATAGCATTCTAGATATTCTTTTCTCGTCTATGCTTCTATTCTTTTTCATCTATGATTCAAATACTCATGGGAACTTAATATGTTAACCCTACCTTTCAGGATAGGTGACTTGTTCGAAAGTAGGAACAAGGGAAAGGAGTCAAACCCTAATGACTCCAATGTGGAAAACACTCCTGTGAGTCCTATCGGCCATAGTGTGGTCAACCCTGCTACTCTGGGCACCCCCTCCTTCACATCGGAGCAAGAGCTGGCAATGTTGTACCAGGTGCTCTCCACCATGATGGGGCAGCTCCACACAGTCGCTGCCAATGCCAACAAGCCGAGGGAGTTCACCCTCACTGACTTCACAAAGATGCAGCCACCCTACTTCAAGGGTGAAAGTGAACACAACATGGTGGAAAAAGCTGATGACTGGGTGTTGGCTTTGGATCAGACCTTCGAGGGTATGGTGTGCCCTCCTCACCAAAAAGTTCGGTTCACGACATATGTGCTAGATGGACCAGCGCGTGTCTGGTGGAATGGTGTTGCCCGCACTCGAGACACCACTACCATGGAGTGGGACCAGTTCCTGAAGCTCTTCAGGGAGAAGTACATCTGTCCTGCCTTCCTGAGGAAGAAGGAAGTTGAGTTCTACAGCCTCAAGCAGGGAAGCATGAGTGTGGCCGACTACATCCAATGGTTCCTACTTCTGGAATGCTATGCCACTGACCTTGGAGCTAAAAGAAGGGCAACAATGTTCTTGGAGGGCATGAACAACCAAGTGGGACGAAGTCTTATTCCACAACTTCCACTCACCTTCCAACAGATGGTGGATAAGGCCCTGGCCATCGAGTCCTACCCAGGATTCCAATCTTATGGACACAGTAATGGCTATAGAAACAACAAGAGGAAGAACCCTACCCAGAATGAGAATCACGGACGTGATCGGTGCAATAGGTGCTCTCGCCACCATCCTCCACAGAGATGTCCTGTCAACAATGCACCTGCTCATAGAGACAACCAACCTCCTCCGACCTTCCATGAGTGTGGCCAAGTTGGGCATATCCGACCACTCTGCCCACATTTCCAACAAAGACATAATAATGCCCAGCAGCCGCAGGAGCCAAGGCAGAATCCGCCTTTGCGAAATAATAAAAAAAACAACCAAAACCCAAGGCGACCGCTAGTGGAGAGGAGGAATGGGAGAGTGTTTGCTCTCAATGCTGAGGAAGCAGCCGAAGATAATGAAGTTATTGAAGGTACCTTGCATCTTAATATGCATGCTATAAAGGCACTGTTTGATTCTGGCTCATCCAATACCTTCATATCATGTTAGCTTGCTTCCATGTTAGAAATAGAATCTGAGTATATGGATCATATATTAGATGTAAAAACTCCTAGTTGTAAGATATGCTCTTCGTATCTCCAAAATCCGATCATGGACCTCTGTATATCTGGTATAATGTTTCCCTCAGATTTCATCTTGCTCGACATGACCACCTTTGATGTCATCCTGGGAATGGATTGGTTGAAGAGGTACAAAGGTGTTTTGTTTTGTGAATAATCAAAGGTTAGTTTATCACATCTTGTTGAGGGAAGATTGTGTGTCAAGGGTAGAAAGCGAGAAGATCAACAATTTGTTATCTCTGCAATCAAAGATGAAAAGCTAGTCTCGCAAGGGTGTAGAGATTTCTTAGCCTCTATAGTCCTCAAGACTACACTTCCTTCTCTCGACCACATAGATGTGGTGAAGGACTTCCCGGACGTCTTTCGCGAGGAGTTACCTGGTTTGCCACCAACTTGGGAGGTGGAGTTCTCCATCGAGCTTGTACCCAGAACTTCACTAATATCGAAGCTGCCTTACCACTTGGCCCCTATCGAGCTTGCCGAACTGAAGAAGCAGCTAGAAGATCTTCTCAACATGGGCTTCATTCACCCCAGTGTTTCACCCTGGGGAGCCCATGTCCTGTTCATGAATAAGAAGGATGGTTCGATGTGGATGTGTATGGACTACCGCATGCTTAACCAAGTGATGGTGAAGAACTGTTATCCTTTGCCTCGCATTGATGACTTGTTCGACCAGCTAAAGTCAGCCACGGTGTTCTTCAAGATGGATCTATGAAGTGGCTACTACCAGATGCGCATGAAGGACCATGATGTATCAAAGACGGCGTTCAAAACTCACTATGGGAATTACAAATTCATGGTCATGCCTTTCAGTTTGACAAATGCCCCGGTTGCCTTCATGGACTTGATGAACCGAGTGTTCTTCCCATACCTTGACAAGTTTGTGGTGGTGTTTATCGATGACGTTTTGGTTTATTCTGATACGTTAGAACAACATCGCGAGCATATGCGGATTGTACTCAACAAACTATGAGAAAATCAACTCTATGCAAAATTCTCAAATTGTGAGTTCTAGATAAAGGAAGTGATGTTTCTGGGTCATGTGATTTCTGTCGGACATATAGTTGTTGATCCTACAAAGGTAGAAGATATGACCAAGTGGAAAGCTCCAAAGAATCCCTTAGAGATCCATTGTTTCCTTGGATTAGAAGGTTACTATTGAAGGTTTATCAAGAACTTCTCTGAGTTGGACTTGCCTTTAACCAAGCTGACGCGAAAGGAGGTCAAGTTCTCTTAGGCACCAGAATGTGAGAATAGTTTTCAGAAGTTGAAGAAGAGCCTGAATTCTACTCCCGTACTTGCTTTTCCTGTTGAGGGCATACCCTATGTCATCTACACTGATGCATCCAGACAAGGATTAGGGTGTGTTTTGATGCAAGACGGAAAGGTGATTGCCTATGCTTTTTGACAGTTGAAACCTAATGAAGCTAATTGGCCTACACATGATTTGGAGCTTGCTGCCATAGTTCATGCTTTGAAGATCTGGCGACACTATCTCTATGGTGAAATATTTGAAGTCTTTTCTAATCACAAGAGTTTGAGATATTTGTTGACTCATAAGGATATGAACTTGCGACAACGTAGGTGGATGGAATATCTTAAAGATTATGACTTCACCATTACCTATCATCCTGGTAAAGTGAATGTCATAACTGATGCTTTAAGTCGCAAGAAGGATGTTGTTTGTGTTGCTTTGAGATGTTTAGTATGGGAAAACCTTGAACATGTGGCTAGATGGAGACCTCAGCCTATTGAATCAGTATATGAAGACAAGTTGTGTGTTTATATGGCCAACTTGACTGTTACACCAACCTGGATCTCAGAAGTCATGGTTGCATAGTTGGAGAGTTCTGAGTTTGAGGAGATGAAAGCTTTAACTGAGAAACCACAATCTGACTTCTCTGTCGGAGTGGATGGTGTTGTCCCCTTCAAACAAAGGTTGTGGATTCCTAATGTTGGTGATTTGAGATAGAAGGTTTTGAGTGAAGCTCATGGGTCCAAGTACACTATTCATCCTGGCACAACAAAGATGTATAAGGACTTACAACGAAGCTTTTGGTGGAAGAACATGAAGAATGATATAGCTCTATTCGTCGTGAAGTGCTTGACATGTCAGCAAGTCAAGATCGAACATCAATGACCTGGTGGTCTTCTTCACCCTCTTGAAATTCTAGAATGGAAGTGGGAAAAAATCACAATGGACTTTGTTACTGGTTTCCCCAAGTCCAAGAAAGGTTATGATGTTGTTTGGGTAGGGGTGTAAACGGTGTGGGTACGGTGCGGGTATGACCATACCCAGAATTGTACCCAATTGTTTTTGCGGGTACGGGTACTGGTCTAGACCCGCATGACTCAGTAACCAGACCCACATCATACCCGGAACCGCATATAATGCGGGTACACGGTGCGGTTACAAGGGTATACGGTTCTGTGTAATTTTTTTTAAGTATTAAAATTGATTGATGGACCGATTTTTAGGCCCAAATTAATGTATACACTTACTGAATTTTGAAATTTTCATGCTGCTAGAGTACCACAAAGCTGCTATTTTGGGGGGCTTTGTGGACTTAAAATCATTCAAGTACCTACTTTTGGGCAAAAATATTTATTAAAAAAATCATATCATACACATATATGGTTTAATCACTAGAAAGGCGTTCAAAATTTCCAACATGTAAGATGCTAGAGTAAAGCAAGGCTACTGTTTTGGGAGGCTTTGTGCACTTAAAAACCATTTAAGTACCTACTTTTGGTCCAAAATCTTTATGAAAAAATCATAGCATACACATATATGGTTTAAGCACTACAACAACCCAATTGAACACAAAGAAACCATTCAATATATACATGAGTTGAGTGCTATAAACAGCCTAGCAAAATGAACAATATTATCCACATCATCGATTTGGAGACTAAGAATATTTCAACAAATCACACAACACCACTCAATAATCAACTAGCAACTTAACAAAATTAAATACCATCAAATATGAAAGTTAAACATTAAGCAATTCACCAACAGTAGAATGAAATATGGTTTAAGCAGAGTCTATAGAGATGAGATGTTGCAGAGATGAGATGAAGATAGATTCACTGGTCTGGAGCTAAGGTGGGCGGTGTTGGGCTGGTGCACTTGGAACTGGAGCTAAGTTGGAGGTGAGGCAGCTCAGGCATGCATCCAGTGTCAGGTTGACGAGGGCCTGCGGTCGGCGTCAGGCTGATGAGGGCTTGGCTTGCGGCTGGCGACTGGCGAGAGCTCTACGGCCTGAAGAGAGTAGACCTTCGCCGCGGTTGAGAGCTGGTGGCGTCGACGATTGAGGGGAAGACGGCAGACGTAGTCGTTGGGTTGCTGAGGGGCAGATTCAGCTGAAGCAGGTGGGCGGCTTGAAGATGGCGCCCACAGAGACGATCGTCACGATCCTACTCGATGTCCAGCGTGCTCAGTTGAGGAGGTGGCTTTGGCTGGAGCCTGGAGGCTGGCGACTGGCGACTGCCGAGCCCTAGTTCTGGCTTCGTCCGCTCGGCGCTCCTATGCAGAAAACAGAGTGAGAGGGGTGATAGGAGGGGAGCCGATGGAAAGACACTCGGGTACCTCTCTAACTACAAGTCAGTGGTGACCTTGGGCTCGCCACCGCTACCAGACCCGAACCCTGCCTGCGGTTGACTGGTGGACCATAGTGAGAGGCCATGGAATCTGCTCTGCTGGATCTTGGTCCATCATGGAACGATCAACGATGAGATCGACGATGCTTGTAACCCATCGTTGTCCCTTGGCAAGGCCCAAGCGGTCCTCCCTCCATGGCAGCGAGGGGCTGCAAGCTCAATGGCGCATATTCTGTCCAATGCCTGGGGCTGAGTCAACCCCAAATAAGAAGTCACCTGCCATTAGAGGAGCCTGCCGAAGCCCCAAAGCTCAATCCATGACGGCACCACCGGGCTGGGGTGGAGAAGACAACCACCCAGCAAGCTTGCTAGGGCACGATCAAGGGGAAAACAAAGGGGGAAACGAGTGAAATGAAGAAAAGAAGTGGAAAATGAGATGGATTGGAGGGAAGAAGTGGTTAAAAGGGGGGGAAAGGGTGGTCTAGGGTTGCAAATGGGCACGCCCAGCTGATCGTGCATTCGGCGATTGTCTGTGACAATAGGTTTTATTCTTTGGGCTAAATTAGGTTAGAAATATACACCCTTAGATCATGTCCAGTAGTTTTTTAGCCATAGATTCTAATAAGCTCATATATAAATTATTTATATATATATATATATATATATATTACGGGTTAGCAGGTATGGGTATAGCTATACCCATTATTGGAACCGGGACGATGCGGGTATGCGGGTCCAGAAAACTGGACCCATGATGGGTTTTGGTGGGTACGGTTTTGCGGGTACATGGGTATACCCGTACCCATTTACAACACTATGTTTGGGTGGTTATTGACCGGCTTACAAAATCTACTCATTTCTTGCCTTTCAAAACCAATTACAAAGTTGCGGATATGGCTCAGTTTTACGTTGAGTGGATCGTACGCCTGCATGGAGTACCTGAGGTAATAGTTTCTGATCGTGACCCAAAGTTTACTTATCATTTATGGGGTCAGATTTAGGAGGAGATGGGTATTGGCTTGCATTTTAGTATTGCATACCACCCGCAGACTAATGGTCAATCTGAGAGAACAATTTAGATTCTGGAGGACTTGCTTCGTGCTTGTGTGATGGACTGGGGTGGTGCTTGGGATCGATATCTACCATTAGCTGAGTTTACTTACAACAATAGCTACCAAGCTGGTATTGGTATGCCACCTTTTGAATCTCTCTATGGTAGACCATGTCATTCACCTTTGCATTGGGATGATGTCGGTGAGCGTTTTCTAATGAAGACTGACGACATGCAAATGATGATAGAAAAGGTGCAGTTAGTAAAGAAACACATGAAAGCTACTCAAGACCGACATAAGATGTATGCTGATAAGAATAGGTCTGATGTTAACTTCCTAGTGGGTGACTATGCATTCATGAAGATCAAGCCTATCTGTTCTATAGCTATATCTAAAGTTAAAGGCAAGTTGAGTCCCCTCTATGTTGGACCATTTGAAATCTTAGATAAGGTTGGAGACTGTGCATACCGCTTAGCCTTACCTCCTTCCTATGATAAGATTCATAATGTGTTCCATGTCTCTGTGCTGAAGAAGTATGTGAAGGACTCTTCTCATGTTCTTACTATTGAGACTTTGGAGATACATGATAATCTGACCTATGAAGAGCTACCTGTGAAGATTCTTGACTCCTGAGTAAAGCAGCTGAAGAACAAAGAGATTGAGTTGGTAAAAGTTTTGTGGAAATATCATGGTCTGGAAGAAACCACATGGGAGTTGAGAGATGAAATGTTACGTACTCACCCTTCTCTTTTTGCTTGAGATTTTGAGGACGAAATCCTTTTAAAGGGGTGGAGTGTTGTAACATAACAAATCTTAGATGTAATCTCCATGTAAACCTTTTTCCCAAGTTTCCCTCCCATTTCTATCCTTTATGTCATTTATGTTTAATTAGTGGAATTTATAGTGGTTTAGTGAACATTTATTCACTAATTGTACCAATATAAGGGTTTATGCACAAATACCTCAGTGAAAGCTTAATTAGCATAATTAAGTGCTATAAACCTTAATATAACTTTTTAATATGATTTGAAAACATAAAATGAGGCTAAGTTTCAAATTTGGTTTGATTTGGATGTTGTTTGTGCAAGTTATGCAATTTTAGGAACATTCTGGACTTCTATGCAATTTACCCAATTGGGAGGTTTTCTTTGCAAATTATCAATTGAATTTTTATCCTTAGATATTCCCTGACCATTAGCGATACTTTAAACCATTCGAGAACCTAGTTTCACCTTGGTTTGATGGTATTTCTTTCCAAGGGCATTATAGGGATTACCCTCTTTATAAAGATGTTTATCCTTAAAAGCTATCAACCAATAAGGTTATTTCTTTCTTGAAAAATGGTGGGAATGGCCTAGAATAATCTATGGGCTCTAATAACCGACTTTTGATATGCATGAAGCCTCTATGAGCTATCCTCTTGCATGGCCATCAATCCCTAGGCTAAAGACACATGGAAAGTCCCTTACGACTCCTCATGCTTCACCTCTTTCTATATATAGCCATGTATACCCCTTCCCAACTCACAATTTGAAAACTCTTTCTCTCCTTTTCTTTACTCTATCTTATATAATAGTTCCTTCTGTATTTGGCCACAAAGTTGCTGCCCCAAGGTAATAGAGGGAGCCTACTTTGGTGAAGAAGGCTCCTAGGGCTTCCAAATTGCTCTATTAGGGTTTCTAAAGCTCCTCCCTGGTAATTTCGACCAAAACTAATAAGTTTACTCCCTTCCTTCCCTATTTTCATACTTTTAGTCTTCCTTACACCTTGTTCTAGTTTATAACCATGACCATACATGATAAAACTCCACCTAAAACCCTAAAACATCTCATCTCCATGCTCTTTTGCTAGGGTTTGCACCTCTAAAGTGGAGAAGGTGATCTTTGCTCAAGAAAGGAGCTTGGCTTGGAGCAACCAGACCTTCTAATCTCGGAATACTTTCTGTTTGAACCTTATTACCTTCCTATAGGCAAGTTTGGTTAACACCCTTCTCATATATTGATTAGTACATGCTTAAAACTCATGCTTTTATGTTGAAAATCGACGATTTCCATCTCTTTTTACCATGCTCTTCTAAGGTTTTGATTTCTTGTTGTTTTACCTTCTCTAGATGATCTAGTTTGGTTACCTATGAAACTTCAAACCTGATCTTGGTCTAATGGTGTTTTCTCCCTCTCCCTCTCTCTTTAATTATCTCGATCGGTTTGATGATGTGGCAATTTCGTATTGGTCAGTATTGCAAAATTCATATCTTCTAAACCGCTTATCCAAATTTGACAAATAAATATGTTTTGGAATTGGAAAATTAATCTCTATCTAATAAAAATATTTTCAAGGTCTGATTTCATGGTTTGACGAAGGGTGATTTTTGTAAAACGAATTTAATGCATAAAATCCATAAAAATTACATCTTAATCATCATAACTCCAAAATTAACATAAACATATGTTTTCTTGATCAGGAAAAACTAATAAGTTTATTGGTGATGTTTTAAGAGTCTAAATCTGAATTTTTCTAAAAAGCTCTAAAAATAGGGTTTCTATATATTAATGTGCACTATGTACTCTAATACATGTTAATCCATTGAAAATAGGCAAAGTGGAACTTGGACTCAATTAAAGTGGTGAAAGTTAGTAATTGATATCAGTAAGAGAGGTGTGTGAATTACTTACACCCTATGTTGGGATAATTGCAACCCAACCCTATATTTCCCTAATGAGGTTTAAATGAACCCTAAATATTCTAATCTTGAATCCTAATGTTGTTCATGCCTCAAATTAGATTATAATTTCTTCTTGTTTGGGTCTTATACCCCATTTCCATGCTTATTGATTCATATGAATATTCTTTCCATGACTACTTTGTCTAGCATGTGGGTTTATGTTCTATTTAAAGTAGCGGTACTAATGTACAACCACATACAGAGGGCATGTAAATAATCACCCTGGGGAATGTCTTATTCTCCCCATAATATGATAGGTGATTGGGAATGTCTTATTCTCCCCTCACCTAAGGTTAGAGGTCTGGTAGGTGCCTCAACCCTACTTATTTAGGTAGGCATAATTATCTTACATGCAAATCCTTTTTGATATAATTTTTAATGGCAAGTTTCTTTTGAATATAGCCTCATACTCTTGTTATCTTCATCATATGATGAACCCTAGCCTATTTTTATTTACTTTACTTATCTTGATATCCTAGATTAGTTTTGTGACACATACCTTGTTTTCTTTCCCCTTTTATTGGGTGCTTTCCCAACTACCCAGGTGCTGGTGCTGAGCAAGGAGAAGGACAAGTTTGAAGGAATTCATCTCAGGAGTAGATCTCAAGCTATCTGAAAGGATGTCTAGATTGCTATAACTAGATCCTTTTCTCTTATCTTTTTCTTTTGAGAACAATCATGTAATGAACAATGAAAGCCATGTAATAGGCTTAGTTCCTTTATTTCCGCTACTATTGACATTTTGTAATGTATCTAGTGCATGCTTATTTACTAGGAATATTATACATGCATCCCTCAATATCTTTTGTCTTTCTAAAAAGATGGATGTTTTGTACTTCCTTTAAATTTTAGTAAGGAGGTGAGATCACCTCTTTACACTCTCTGCTCCGATGATGGCGGCCTGCTTGGGATCTTCTGGTGCAGCCTTATCTTCATTTGGGCTGTTGTTCAGATCAAAACCCCTTGACAATGTGTTAGCCTTCTTTGTCTCTTTGTCTACATGAGTTCCCGACTGTGGTGGTGCTTCATACGCATGTGGTTCAGCCATCAGGGAAGTTTTTGCGTTGGCACTCTCTACCTTTGATGTTGCTCCTGTATCGGTCCTCCCCACATCATCATCATCTTTGTTGGGGCTCGAAGGGCTCGAGGAAGCGTGCGATGTTGAAGGGCTATCTAGATGCTTGGTCTTCTTTTTTTGCTGCCAAACATCTATTTCTTGGTGTTCGGCTTCTAGCGGTCAGCGTTCTTCATCTAAGCATTGACACTCCTTCTTGAGGTCATCCAACACTTCCTCGTATCCTTTCCTCATGAGCTCCTTGTCTGCTCACATGGCGTCCCTCTCTTTCCTGAGGTCCCCCATCTCCTCAGTGAGAGTCTTTAGCGCCCCCATCAGAGCATTCTGGGTGCTCATCACCCCTTGCATGAATTGGGAAAGCACTTCAGTCCTCTTGTTCAACATTTGTACCTACGTAGTTAGCGTACACAGGGTGGAGGTAATATTTACATTTAATTCAGAAGTTTGATGCATGTGTTTCCCCATGACATCAAACTTATTGCCCAATACATCACTGAATGTGTGCGGGCGGTGTTTTTGCGGGTCCATAGGCATGGTGGATGCTCTTGGCTCCTTCGGTTTTGGATCTGGTATGGTTGGGCTGGGGGTGCTCTTCTCTAGCTGTCCCAACATTTGTAGGATCTCTTCAGGGATCACGGGATCTAGTACAGCCTCAGAGTCCTCGTGTCTTTGGTTGGTTTCTTGTTTGGCCTCAACATGTTGTTCTATTATGGTAGCTTCAAGGCATGCATGGTCGTCCTATTCTACGATTTTAGCTTTAGGTTGGCACCCCTCACTCATTTTCGTATTGGCTGGGAAGCGCGGTGAGGATAGGCTCAGGATGATAGTCTTTTCTGCTGCCTTCTTCTTCTTTCTTACTGCCAGCTTCTTTCTTTCCTCTGGCTTCTTTATCTCTATCTCTGGATATTTAGCTTTATCACCCTTCTCACTAGCTGCAGATGACTGGTCCATTGTAGTGCGGATCACTAGTAAAAATTGGGCCATTATTCACGAGTGAGTCCTGTCACAAACCCCTCTCTACAGGCCCTCACAAATAGGGATGGTTGTGGGTCTGGCCCTCACAAATGGTCCGTGAAGAGAACTCACGTGACAAATACCAATGGCCCTCACGAATACAATTGTCACGGACCAACTGACCCTCAAGAATGTTATATTGAGGGACTATTTAGCCTTCATAAATACATTTTTGAGGGACTATTTATCCTTCATGAATGCATTTTTGAGGGACTATTTAGCCTTCATAAATACATTTTTGAGGGACTATTTAGTTCTCATAAATACATTTTTGAGGGATTTGGATGGTCCTGGAGAATATATTTTTGAAGGGATAATGCCTTCATTAATATTATTTTTGAGGGGCTATGTGGTTGTCATCAATGCAATTTTGATGGTCAATCTAGACCTTCATCAATATATTATGAGGGACTACTATAAATGATTTGGTTATTGATTATTGAATGATTTATTAAATGATAATTAATTGTTACTATAGTGAATATCAAATTTTAAATGAAAACTTTGTATACATAACCTCAAGCAATATTTTTATAAGAGTCGCATGACATCATAAGAAATTTCAACACCAAAATGACACATAAATGTTAATTGAACTCAAACAAATTTCTATTAATGAAGCAAAATATTATCCATACATTGCGTGCTCAACGTTGATATAAATAACGAATACATATGATTCTAAATTTTGAGATTGATGACAATCAACATATCATGTTAGAAACTCTTAAGATCTGTAATGTCTCCATATTCCTTCAAATGGTATGGTTCTCTTCATCAATGTCAGGCCTCATACGGTTGGGTACTTGAGTATTCTTCTCCTAAAAATGACAAATCATTATATTAATAGAATTAAAAGTTTATACATAAATCATAGTACAACAAACAACTTACCCTTATATTTCGGTTCTGTTCTACTCCAAAGTGCATTGTCGGTCGAAATCCATCATTAAAAGCAATTCTACCCTATCAATATAAATACAAAAAGGAATCAGAGTGAGTGTGAAGTAGAATATGTAATATTGTTGACTCAAGGCCCAAATGACGTATAACAATTTTTGTAATCACTTGTAATGAATGTATGACTTGTAATTAAGCTTAGAAAAATGTTTGGGACACAAAATTACATGGTTTAACCAGCCAAATCCAATTTGCTAAAATTCCCAATAGACACTTGATCGGTCGAGTTGCCACTTCACAAAACTCGATCGATCGAGTGTCTATTCAAACACGCTTCCATGTTAAAAAGGATACATTGCTCGTCTGGATTATCTGTGAAGTTGGAATGTAGAGCATTTCCAACACTGTCCACTATAACAGATGTCGTCATTGAAGATTCAATACAAAGTATAGCTGTGATTGCGTCCAACCTAGTAACTTCATTTCTGAACATGAGCCTAGCATGTGCTGGATGAAATATGATCAGGAATCACAAACTGATAAACTTTCAGTATAACTTACAAAGTTTTGACATCGATCTGTAATAGGAAAACTACAGCAACAAGGTGGCAACAGATACCACATACCTTGGGCGAGCCGAATCAAACTCTCAAGCATGTGAACAGTGGTTCTAGCTGCAAATTTACTCCAGTCAGTTTTTTTGATACTCATGACTTAAAAAAAGGAAATCGGCAAACCTGCATTGTCAGCAGCCATCTTACAATACACTAGTTTGTACAAATATGGACAAAGGTTTCAACCCCATCCCCAATGTGGCCTCATTCCGAAAATCACAGCAGATTCAGATAATATCACTGATAAAATCAAGATTTCATATAATTAGGCTCATCAATCAAGATCAAAATATTGACTAAGAAACATGCAATGTGTTATACTGATACAAGAGGTCACACTACTGCAAGCAAAGTTGCAAAGACACAATTCAGTATTCTTCTTATCGATTTGTCAAACAATACCGCTTGGGTATTGTTAGAATGATAAGTATTTATTATTCATTATTCTTTTATTCTATTCCTTTGTATATATGGGATTAGTCCCACACTCTGTAATTGGGTTATTGTCCACTGCCCAACTCCATATATATATAGGTGTGACCTGTGAATGTTGTAAAATATAAAATAGAAGGCTGATAAGAGGACTCCAGTTTGTATTATTGCATTGCTCCCAATCTAATAACATATTCTAGTTTGTGTTATTGCATTGCCTTGGACCAGTAGAATAATTCTTTAACAAAGGGGTAGCAGTTGAAATGACAATCACATAGCTTTTTCTTGAAGTTGATAACATGTATCCAATGTTAACCTTGACAAGTTCTCTCATTACCTGACCTACATTAGATGTGGTAAAACCAACAACAGCTGCTATGCTTACATCTGAAGCACGCCAAAAAGATAAATGCAGCAGATAGAAGAGGAGCATACATAAATTTTCTTACAGCCACATGCCAAGAAGCCACACCATCACGTTCTTATGAAAGGCATGCAATTAGATGGTATCTCCCTTCATTTTCCTATCTTTTCCATTGTGCGAAATTAGTTTATTTGTCACATGTATGTAGAAGAAGTATTAATTTGTTCAAAGTCAATATAAGTTATGACAGTTGCTAGTAGTTGCTGAGCTAGCAAAAAATAACTATCAGGGACTTGGGTTCTATTTATACTGCAGCTAACACATGACACCTTTCAACCCGTCATTATAATGGTATGTGCAATTTGGTAGAGACAAGAGTCCCAACTATAGGCTCCTCAGTGGTCACTTTTCTCTGTATATGTAAATAGAGAGAAGCAGTCCCGAATCAAAGCTGTCAATCCTTTATTAGATCCTTTAGCCATCGTAATTGACTATAAAAGATCTAGCTTAAGTAGTAGAACTGCAAGATATGTTTGAGGAAGGTAAAGTCTGATATTTTATTCTTTCTACAGAATAAAATATTGAGTTAATCTAAAAGTAGATTTTATTATTATATAATGATTGAGAGGTATTTACAAAGTGACTTACAAGGTAGCTACCTTTGGTTCTTGTATGAGCAGTAGTCCCGAGTAAAAGCTTTCAATCCTTTGTTAGATCCTTTATCCATCATAGTTGACTATAAAGATCTAGCTTAAGTAGTAGAACTACAAGATATGTTTAAGGAAGGTAGAATCTAATATTTTATTCTTTCTACAGAATAAACAAGATTGAGTTAATCTAAAAGTAGATTTTATTATTATATAATGATTGAGAGGTATTTACAAAGTGACTTACAGGGTAGCTACCTTTGGTTCATGTATAATATGTATATGATAATGGGTCATAGTCCTCAACTGTATTACATTTCCTAGCAGTTTTGCTAAGCGATTGGCATAATAATTCTAGGGAAGCTCACCAAGTTGTTTGATGCTCTTTTGTCAGGTTTGGGATAAGCAAATCACAAATATGCATGGTTGGGGACAGATTAGATACTGACATATTATTCGAACAGAATGGTGGCTGCAAAACTCTCCTCGTTCTATCAGGTTCTCTAAGATGGGTACTTGTTTGCATTTTTATACAAGGTTGCTTGAACTGCTTAAACCCATATGGATTTGCTTTGACAGGTGTTACTAGTCTGCAGACACTTTAGAGCCCTAATAATCAAATACAGCCTGACTTTTACACAGATCAGATATCAGACCTCCTCTCTGTCAAAGCTGCTGCTGTATAACTTTGGGGGCTCATTTCATCGCCCCTTCATTTTCCTATCTTTTCCATTAGCCTATAGGGTAACACACACATGATGCATATAAAGGAGGAATATAATCATGCACACAATGTTAATTCATTACTAAAAGGTTTAGGTAATCAACTAGATGATTGATTGATTGAGTGGAAACCTACTTGGTCGATTGAAAATTCCAATTTACTGATTGGACTTGCCATTCATCATCTGGAAAGTCTAGTTGGTCGATTGTGCTAAGATCAGCCCAATCAGTAGACTAGACAATCTAGTCAGTTAACTAGAAAAGATCAGTGATTTGACAGACTTATTCTAGAAAGTTTTGATACAGTGTCATTGTCAGACTGTATTGGACAAGCTAGGATATGAAGATAGAACAAAATGTGTAAATTAGGGGAAAAAATGACTTCCTCAGCATAGCAACACCCACTAGAATTCTAGAGGAAGTCCTTTTGGACAACAATGAAGTTGTTTCTAAGGTATACATTAGATAAACCAAGAATAAAGTTTTAACTTTCAGCTGTAATTCTTTGAAAATAGCTTGATGCCTCACATGATGTGATATAAACACAATGTAAATGTCATGATGTGTTCCTAAATATCATTTTTAAGTAATAGTAAGATCTTCTTACTCCTTGAATATACACAATGATAACAAGTAAGTTTGATACTAAATATAAATCATAATTTATGCATGCAATTGTATAATTTTTCTAGCGTGATTTTCTTATGATACTTATAATCATGTCAGGATCGACATTGCTAGCCTATAGAATTATTGGCTGAAGTTTGTCTGACATGATAATTTTAGACACAAGTAAATAATTCCTTAAGGTTGTTGTTGGAAGATTATAAACATTATACACAGAGGTTTCCATGTATTGCCAAAGTGTTTAACCCTCACCAAGGCAATGACGTAAAAATTGTTCACTTAGGTTATCAGTTTCAATGTTATTGCTTAGTGTTGATATTCTAGATAATAGAATAATTGTAGATTGGGGAAAGTGAGTTAAGGTCAGATTATAACCCTTTTCCTATATAGGTTCATGGACAAAGAGAAAAAATAATATGATGTGAAAATTCTAAAAGATTTAGGTAAATTGATGGAAAAATATAAAAAAGGAAGTACATCCATTAAAAATATATAATTATAGTTTCAATACATAATTTTAAGATAAAGTGACATAAAATACTCTTCATCACCTCTCAATGCAAACTCAATGGTTATTGTCACAAATTTTCTCTTTTTATCCTATATTATTTTCTTTATGGATATAAATTCAATATACACTCATTTCAATTTCTACATTGCTATGGAGGATATGGCTTATGTGGAATGAGAATGAAAATAAGTTGGATTTTTTTGCAAATCCAAAAATAGTTTATACACTACCATGTTAATGCAAGCAGACTCTTATATGTTCTATGAGGTCCTAATATAAATATTATAGGCACAATCCTATCTATTTTATGTGGAAGTCCTAATCTGAAAACTACATGAAGACTATAGAATCAAGTAAATTATATTGACATCCAGTCTAATCAATGTTGTATCATAGTAGGATATTTAAACAGATTGCTTAACCCTATGTAAAAAAGAGGGAGAAACCATTTCATTAATAATTATACAAACCTATTCCAAGAAGAGATCTTCAAGGTCAGTCTAACTAACATTGGTTTATAGGGTACCGAATTTACATTGTAAAATATAAACTAGAATGAATGACTCGAAAGAGCCCTACACAATTAGTGGATAAAAAACCTAAAAAAATTCTATTGAATACTACTACATATAAAAATCGGCCACAACCTCATTTTGGTGCACAATTTGTAGACCTAGAGATAGTAAAATAGCTTCCACGACTCATGGAACAAATATTGTAGAATTAAAAAGATTTACTCACAATTGTGGAAGGGGGAATAACATTTTAATGTTGCAGTGCAAGGAGTGCAAAAAATACCACAGAATGGAATTCTAAGAACAACATATAGAAAACAAGAAACAGGATCTTTCTTGGTGTGTTTTGAGGCTACATAATCATATACATTATAAATATGAATTAGGTATATTCCCACATGTTTAGTGTACGCCATTGCAGAAGTTCATAATGCAATCCATAAGCTAAATTGTTCAATGATGTTTTTGTAAGCCTTTGCAATGTGCCATGTTAGTAAGCATTCCAACTAATATTTCTATCTTAACATGCAATCAAGAGATTTTTAAACACCAGTTATATCCATTTAATGACTCTAAAAAAATACAAGCACTGTGACATCTCCAGATTGCCATTCCGTAATGGTGCACTTTTTAGTAGATTTCTGTTTGGCTGCTTGACTATGCTTATAAGTACTTTCTATGTTGTTTCTTATTAATGGTTTGATAGATAGAAATAATGCTATGCTTAACTTTTTAGCCGCACATATAACCTTTTATATACATGATATGTACTCAAAATTGATGTGTGAACATATTTTGATCTCTGTCAGCTTTTACATGCTTACAATACTTTGCCAAAAAGAAGGTATGGTTTGAATCCATTAGCATTTTTGAGTTTGTCTCATACAATTACTTCATTAGTGTACATGGAGGTTGGTTCTTCAATTTTCCATACTTATCTGGCATAGGTGAGGGCATCTATTCTTGCACTTTGTTTTACAAAAGACTGCATTTTCAATATGAGTATAATAAATTCATGCAGAGTTGCTGATGAGTACACTATTCTCAATCTTTTCTTTAGATAACTATGTATGACCACTTGGTCCTACTAGAACATGAAAGGGGTCTTGGTTAGATGGTTTATTTATAAAGATATTTCTTCTCCATTGGTAATCCTATTGTCTCAAACAATTCTAGTATAGATTGACACGTAGAAACAATCTAGTTGCTAGAATTCTGTAGGTGCTTCATCTGGGTTCAGAGTAGTTTAAGTCAATGGTTATTTTTATTTCTATTCTCTTATATGCTTTCCAGTGTATCACACTAGAGGCTATCTCTTGATTCATCTATACCCTCTTCCACTTCTCAGAGCTTCTTACAGTAGAAAATCATTGGTAGATATTCACCCATTTTTATAGTTCCAAAATACTTTATGTTGAGTTTCCCTCTGGGTAGTATCTAATTATTATAATTAAGAATCTTTTACAATATATAATCACCGATAGAAGGGTCTGTAATCATATGATTCTATATTTTAGTGGCTTCTTGTAGTTGTAATACTAAAGTTGAGATCACAATTCTTCCATGAGTTCTAAGATCCTTGCAGATTGACAAGCTAAGATCCTTGCAGTAATGGTTTCCCACATTACTTTGATAGGCTTTCTCCTATAGTAACTCATATATGGCAGAGGTTTTACATCAAGATGACAGGAAATAAGTGTAGTTTATTACATTTTATATTTGTTTTGAATTCAGAAATCTACATTTTTTAACTTGCAATTTAAACTACTAAAATTGATGCATGTTTTCAATCCACTTCTAGTTAGTTGTCTTATAGGATGGGCTTATTAAACATGGCATTGTCTCGTATGAAGTGACATTATTAGTAGAGAAAATATTATTGCATTTTGTATCCCTACTTTGGAGAAAGTTGAATAATATAAGAATGTTATAAATCAAGGTTCCATTCTCTTTCTTTGTAGTACCACTACTAAAATTGGATTGCCCTGTCAGTTTTCATTTTAAAGGGACGTCTTAGACATACAATGCATGATTTTCAAATATTAAGGTATAGGATTTATATCCTTATAAAAGTTCTAGAAAGAGTTTATGTAATTATATACTACTTCAACATGTTTCTCTTCTGATTTGTTGTCAAAGTTGAAATACATGTCTAACGCAAGTTATGTTTTCTTGCAGTTGTTATTCTAGTTCCAACTCAAGAATTAGTTCTGCAAATGTCTCAAGTATGTGATGAGCTTGGAAAACTCTAAAAATTCAAGTCATAGGGACAACTGGTGGAACTAGTTTAATGGATTATATCATGGGACTGTATCATCCAATTCATATGCTTGTGGGGACTCCAGGTGTGATACTAAATTCAACATGGTGGAACTAGTTTTGTTTTAGAGACTTTTAATGTTCATTCTCTTACATGGTCATTTATTTATCATATAACGTTTAACTTATATCTCTATATAATTCATCTCAATACCCATTTTATTACAATGGGATACAGAACTAATTTCTCCATAATTCTGACATTCTATTAAGAAATTGATACAATTTGCCAATGCATGACATTTGCTAATGAAGTGGCTGAAATTTCATTTGCCAATAGCTTTTGTAATAGTCATAGGATTCTTTGACACATATTTTTGTGCTGCATAACTTCTATGAAGTGGTTTTTTACTCTACTTGGACTCCTTCCTTGCTCATAACATCACTTAGTTATCAATATGCCCTAAAGGTTTTAGTATGATATAATATTACAATAAGTTTGATTTATCATACCATCTTCAGCTAAAAGAAATGATACATCAGGTGTGAAATTAATCATAGAGATTAACAAGATGGCCACAGTCTGCAATTATATCAGTCATGATTAGAGAAAAGAATGCATGAATTAATATGAAGAGTTACAGTTGAAACCATTATTTGAGAGATTTGATGGGCAGCTGGACATGTATGCCATATTGAGCAATTGCATACTTTTATTATTTCAACTTTTTATTTCATATTATAGTATATTTGTGTATATTATTCATTTCATATACTATTTACCTATAGTTATAAGTATATGATGTAAATATTTAAGATAGATGTATTATAATTAATCAATAATAAAATATATTAAACCGGGACAAAAGAATCAAACACAAAATACAAACAAAGCTTCAATTCCTGCAATCTATTCCATACACCAATTCCCTCCTAGTTTCCCCATTTCGTCTTACATCTAGACCATTTCCTGCAGCCTCTATCGTGGAAACACTATTAAACAGAATGTATATCAGATCATTAGAATATTGAAAGATAGGCTTTAACATAGTCAACATACAAATCCATAGACTGATATGTGAACTATGCTACTTCACATCGTTAAAGTCTCTTCTTATCTTACATTGTTGATTTCACAAAGAATAACATGATGATTTTAATTTCCTGTAAAATAATTCAGATTCATACCTCAGATAAAAGAGCAACCACTACAGCAGAAATGCAAGGAATTTCTTCTGCAAGTTGGAAAATCACCCGCACAACAGTAAAAACTTGAAGGTCTTTTAACTGCAGTTGCTAAGAACAGGACAAAGAACATGGTTATAACAAAAAAATGTAGTAGTGGCAGAAGGTGATGATGGATCGTGGATTGAGATAATGGCATTGCTTAGGAAGAGATGATGGTTATAACTACTTGTACCTCTCTACCTCTGCCTCTACCTCCCTTTGTGTGCTCCTCTTCAATTTCCAAAAATTCAGTAAACCACCAGCTATATAGTGTTGAACACCTGCTAGCTAGCTATCTGCTCTAATCTGAAAGTACAGCTACTTGGTAGCTAGCTACTTACTGGCAACCGCCCTAAAACAGCAAACAAAGAGACGTCAGAGGTATTGGATTGTCTCGTACACACACAACAGCACACAGAGGGATATTAAGAAACACAAAGACACATAACTATGCAGAATCAACCATCAATTAACACCGACGATCGTGAATTGAACCCGTCAAACGCGATATTCAGTAGGAACACCATATATCCGACATGTATGATTTGCTCGATCATTCGCAACACCTCCCTAAGCGTATGTATGTGTATATTTATTATGACTACCAGGATTCTATCTCTCTGCAATTGGCCATCGCAACAGCTATCTATTGTATCTGTTATTAACAAATAGAAATATATATATGTGCAGCTCCACCTCCTGCTCTGCATGCTTCTGGAGGACGAGGAGAGGCACCAAATTAAGTCGGTAGGAAGGGAGCACTTGATAAAGTAAACAATGCCTCACCTCCCACTACTACTAATCCCATACGAGGCAACACCCACCACCAAACTCGCAATCAACGAACCAACCAGCTATACAGGTGGAGATAAAAAGAAGAGGATGGAACACGGAAAGAATGAGGTGAGAAAGGAACCAAGAAATTAAATTTTCCAAGCTTAACCACCGACCCCGTACGGCGACAACTCATCCTCCAATTTGGTTGCTGACTAATTACTAACTATGATATGTGTGTAGCTTAAATGGAGGAGCAATACAATTAGGGGGAAGAAGAAGAAGAAGAGAGCTCCAGAGGAACGATACAATTAGTATATGTAAACGAAACAAAGCATACAGGCGGAGTACTTCCGGAAGCTCCGATGGAATCAAAGAGGCACCGAGGATGAGTGGCTAGTCGGCGGCTGAGTGCTTCCCTAGTTCGTCGTTGGCGTTGTGGAAAGGAGAATACGGGGAGGAGAACGGCTGCAGAGAGGGGGAGGAACTCTTGCGGAGAGGAACGAGTGGGGAGGGTTTTTCTTTTCCTTTTTAATTTTGATTTCCAAATGTTGTATTTTAGAATGGAGGGAAGGGATATGAGATGGAGGGAAACATTTGGCATGGTATTTTTCACAGGATGATTAGTGAGTAATGTATTTGTGAGGGATTAGTATTTCCAAGGATGTTAAAAACATGGTTGAGGGATTTGGTCCCATATTTTAAGGATGAGCCCTCACAAATAGACATCATTATTCACAATCTGTGGTTCCTCACAAATGTTCTTCAACAAAGGCCAAATTTTTTGTAGTGGATGGCCCCTGAGTACATCTTATCAACATCTTCTTGAGAGGGTTGCAACTTGTGGGCGTCATAGTATGCCATTTTTGAGAGGGGGAGGATCATGTTAGAGCAGCTTTGCCTGTAGAAGAGCTTGTTTCCCTTTTATGCCAAGATCCCCGTGTTGATGAATGACTTTATGTCGATCTTTGTGTGCCCCTTCATATTTTTTTACCTCATAAATATGTTTGCATCCATGAAATGATATGCTATTTTGTTATTTGGCCTCCCATGAAGAACTCCTATGTCTATTTCACCTCTCCTCCCACTGTTGTTGATAGTCGTTCAATAAGAATTTTGTCTATATTCATTGACTTTTTATTTAGCATTAACCATATCATGAAGAGGTCCCTTTCATGACATCTCTGGTCTCTGACCTTGTGAATATGGTGTTGGCAGTTATCTTCTGCATTACCCTGATGAAGCATGAGGCGATGAGGGTCACCTTGGAGTCCTTAGAACTGTGTTCTTACTCCCCCATCAGCTTTTCGCACATTTTGTGGTTGTTGTACCCGATCGTGTCCTTCTCTCCAGACATGGCAGAGCAGGCATATGCTTCTTCAGTTGTTCTTGTGAAGATAGTTTTAAGCATGGCCTCTATGATTGTGTGAGATTTTTCCCCTAGTCTCACTTCCAACTTTAAGTCACCACCGCCCTTCTTGCATTCCCCATCACTGGCTGAGAACTTCTATAAGGACAATAGGAATTCTACCATCAATTATGCTAGCGAGGGGGCTTCAAAGGTGCATAGGGTATGTAGATCCGCGCCCTCCAGGAAGTTGACTACCCAGTCATAGACTCCCATCTTCTTGAAGTCTTCTACGTCTAGGCATCTGGTAGGCCTGAATCCTTTGGTCTGTAGAATCCAGTCAAACTATGACTGGTGTGTAGGATCTCTTAGTATGAATGTCGGCCTTTTCTAGTCTAGGGCCACTTCCTCAGTTTCTTGTACCTCCTCACGGGCTATTTCTTTTTCTTGCCCTTTTTTCTTCTCTACAGCTGTCACCTTCCTCTTTTTGTTGCCCTTTGCTTCCTTGGGTTCAGCCTTCCTCTTTTCCAATTTCCTCAGCTTAGTTTTTGGAGGCTGGTATTCAGAGGTCTCCATCTTGGATGTGCTACGGGACTCCTCCGACTCTTTTGGTGACTTTTGGGCCAAGATGTAGCCATACTTCTTTTTCAGCGGCTACAACTGAAGTCTTTTTATTGGGGAGAGGTTTGGATTTTCTTTTAGGGCATTTGTTTTCTTCTCTAGGATTTCCTCTATCCCCTTCAGTGAATTCACTTTCTTCATCAATGTATCTTCAGCTGAGGTTGACATTTTGAAAGTTTCAACATTAATTTTGTTGTTAGCACAGTTGAATTATCTTTTAATTAATCATCATCAATTTTATTTTATTATCATGTATATTTATATGTGTATATATATACTTCATTCAATTTTTCATAGGGCCACAACCACGGCCTTAAACAAGAGGTGTACCGCGACCATGACATCACTAAGCATAAGTGTCCAACTGTGAAAATGATAGGCCGCGAATGTGGCATGGAGTTTCATGGCCGTAATGGATTACTCCAAAATGAGAGATGTCGCGATCGTGGTCAAGAGGCAAATAAGAGGTACCTTGAACCTGGACAAAAGGCATCACGACTGCGGAAAGTGTCGCGGCCGCAGTCGTCACTCGACCGATTTCTTTACGCTTAAGGAACGCTGCGACCACGACCAATGATAGGGTGTCACAATCATGGTGCCAGAGAAACTGTTCGATTGGAGATGGCGATTGTGGTCCAAAATCTATTTTGATAGGCCATCGACCAAGGCCAAGGCGGCAGGGTTCCGTGATCGAATCGCACCCAAAAACCCTAACCTAAGTTAAATGACGTCGTAAGAATCACGAATGAGGGAAAGATGTCGGCGAGCATCACCGAGATAAATGTGGCGGAACCGCGGCAGTTACTGCGACATTCTCGAGCCAATTGTCCAGCAAACGCATGAAAAGATGACAAAGCATATGAAAAATAGTGAATAGAAATTGAAGGTAGTCGATAATGCATCGAGCAAATACCTTGGTTGAGTTAAATGGTGCTAAATGGAGTCGAAGGTGGAGGTAGGAGGGGCTTGCAGCGGTGGAAGTGCAGTTTCATTAGTGGAGATTGGAATCTTTCTCATTTATCATCTCACACACTCGTGTCGAGGAGCCTTATTTGATAATTCTGGGATTTTAGAGTTTGAGCGAAAGAAAAACCCCGTTTCGAAGGGTTTAAGTATATATACCCTTGGGTACCACGACTATAGTGTGAGGATCGCCGCGACCGCGGTTGGATTCCTTCTTTACATACGTCGCGACCGCGGCTCATTGCTTCAACGAGCGGGTACTGCGACCACGGCATACCCCTCCTCGGCCGATGATCATGCCGCAACCGCGGTCCTTCCAAACCAAAATAACATGAAACTAAGTAAAGCAAAACTTATTCTTCCAGACAAACCCTCTTAGGTAGAGAAGGATTAAAACCCATAAAATATTTATACTCCTACCAGAAAAGGAAATCTAAAATATAGAAAAATAAGAGGTACATAGCTCATAGTACTAAAGTATGAGACAAAGAAAACACGAACTATTGAAAATAGCAAAAACTTGGATTGCCTCCCAAGAAGAGCTTGTTTAAAATCTTTAGCTCGACTTTCTCTATCATCTAGTCTTCATTCTCTTTCAAGAGGTGTAGTTGCTTCCTCATTCATTCCACTTGTTTCTAAGTTGGTTTCCCCCAAACTGAGTTATGTTCTCCTTACAAAGGCTTGGTCTTCATAGTATCTTTTCACTCTTTGTCCATTTACCTTGAAGTTTCATGTCTTTTGTCTTGCTATATCCATTACCCCTTATGGGTATATTTTCACTATAGAAAAAGGGCCTGACCACCTTATTCTCAACTGTCCCCAAAATAACCTGATACTAGAGTTGAACAAAAGGAACTTGTCTATTTCATGCACATCTTTGTTTTTCAGGAGAGCATCATGTCATACCTTTGTTCTCTGCTTATAAATCATTGTATTTGCATAGGCATGTAGCCTCAATTCTTCAAGCTCTTAAAGCTAACAGAATCTTTTTTGACCAGCTTCGTTGAGGTCCATGTTCAGAAACTTTATAGCCCCTAGGGCTTTGTGTTCAACTTTGACTAGTAGATGACAAGATATCCCATAAATTAACATGTAGGGTGTCATTCCTATAGGTGTCTTATACGCTATACGGTATGCCTAAAACACATCATCTCATTTCATGGACCAGTACCTTCTTGTATGACTGACAGTCTTTTCTAAAATTTGTTTGATCTACATGTTCTATACCTCCACTTCCCTAATGTTTGGGGTGACAAGGCATTGCAACCTTATGTTTCACCCCATACTTTCTTAGCAGAGCTTCAAACTACTTCTCACAGAAATGTGACCCTCCGTCACTTATGACAATGTGTGATACTCCGAAGCATGGGAAGATAGTTTTCTCAAAAAGCTTAATGACTGCTTTGGATTCACAAGTTTGAGTAGAAACCTCCTCAAACCATGTGTAAACATAGTCAACAGCAATAAGAATGTCCAATTCCCTTCCGATGACGAAAAAAATCCCCATGTAGTCGATTCCCCATACATCAAAAATTTCTACTTCCACCCAATCTTACATTGGCATTTCATTTCTTCGGCTTATGTTCCCCATGATTTGGCATTCCTTACATGTTTTGACAAATGATGCAACATCTTTGAAGAGCGTGGGCCAGTAAAATTCTAATTGCAAGACCTTTGCAGCCATCCTCTCCCCTCCTTGGTATCCTCCATAAGGTGAGGCGTGGCACTCCTTGAGGATTAGAGCCACCTCTTCTTCAGGTATGCATCTATGGTATAGGTTGTCAGAGCACCTCTTAAATAGTAATGGGTCTTCCCAATAGTAATTCTTCAACTTAGAGAACAACTTCTTCATATTATATGTTATCTCTATTGGAAATTGTCCACAAATCAAATAATTATATATATCTGCAAACAAAGGTAAGCTCTGCTCTTCTGATTGAGCCATTAAAAGAGTTTCATCAACATAGTTGTCATTCACATGCAACTGGTTTTCTTCATCAAAAATTATTCTTGACATGTGGTCTGTGATGACATTTTCTTTCCCCTTTTTGTCGATGATCTCGTGGTCAAATTCCTACAATAATAAGGCCCATCGCAAAAGCCTTGGCTTGGTGTCCTTTTTCTGCATTAGGTACTTTATTGTCCCGTGATCGGTATACACTCTTACCTTTGATCCTACTAAGTATGATTAGAACTTTTCAAAATCAAATACGATATCCAGCATTTCCTTCTCTATGGTAGTGTAGTTCACTTGGGCTTCATCTAAGGTTCTACTTGCATATCAAATAACGTGATGTTTCTTTTCTTTTTTCTATCTGAAGACTACCCCGATGGCATAGTCCCTGGCATCGCACATTAACTCAAAAGGCAACTCTCAGTCTGGTGCCTGTAGGATAGGTGTCGTTATTAATGCTCTTTTGAGGGTATTAAAGGCATCTAGACATTCAGTAGTAAACTCAAACTCAGCACCGTTTATCAGCATATTTGACAATGTCTTGGGGATCTTAGAGAAGTCTTTTATGAATCTTTTATAGTATCATGTATGTCCCAAGAATCTTCATACCCCTGTGGCTGACTTTGGGGGCAGAATTTTTGATATGGATTCAATTTTACTTAAATCCACTTCAATTCCTTTCTTTGAGATCTTATGTCTAAGAATGATGCCTTTCTAAACCATGAAGTGGCATTTCTCCCAAAGATAATATGCTTCTCTTCACAACACTACATCACCAAAGATATATTTCTCAGGCAGGCTCCAAAATCCATCCCATATACAGAGAAGTCATCCATGAAAACTTCAACTATGTCTTCTAGAAAGTCTGAAAGCATAGATATCATACAGCGCTGAAAAGTCGATGGTGTGTTACATAAGCCGAACAACACTCTTCTGAAGGTGTAAGTGCCATAAATGCAGGTAAAACTGTTCTTTTCTTGATCGTCAGGGTGAATAGGTACTTGGTAAAATCCCAAATATCCATCAAGAAAACAAAAGTAGTAATGATGAGCCAGCCACTCTAGGACCTAGTCAATAAATGGCAAAGGGAAGTGATCCTTCTTGGTGGTTGTATTTAGGTTGCGACAGTCAATGCATATGTACCAGCCTATCACTGTCCTTGTTGCTTCTTCATCTCCAACTTACCTTCATATGATTGTCATTCCACCCTTCTTAGGTACCACATGGATAGGACTAACCCAATTGATGTTGTTTATTGGGTAGATAATCCCAACATCTTGTAGCTTTATAATTTCTTTCTTCACAACTTCTTTTAGCATTTGGTTTATCTTTCTTTCTTTGTGGTTGAGTTAGAGGCTTTGTCGTTTCTTCAAGGAGAATTCAGTGTATGCATAAAGTCAGGTTAAGGCCTCTGATGTCTTTTACAGAATACCCTATAGCTTTTCTATGCAACCTTAGCTCACTTAGAAACTTCTCCATCTGGTCGTATGTTAAGTTGGCATTAACAGTCACTAGATTCCTCTCTTCTTTGTCCAGGAACTCATATTTCATCCCCTCTAGAAGAGGTTTTAATTCAGGCTTTGGTTTCGGTGCCTCCTTCACCTCAGTTGTTTGTTCTAACGAAGTGTACTTCACCGTCTCGATTATCTTTTCATCGTCATTTAATTCCTCTTCAGGTTGGTTCAGGTAATCCAATATTTCTACAACCTCTTGGCCCTCCATTATAGGGTCATGGCTATTTAAGACTTGCATTAGGGGATCAATGATTGCCTTATCTTCTTATACCTCTTCAAAATACTGATTGTAGATGTCCATGAAGTAGACTAACTCAGATAGAGAAGGTCCCCTCATGCCATCTTGTACTCGAAAATCCAAGTGATCATTCCCCACTCACAGTGTGATGATTCCTTCAGCTACATCAATCAAGGATCTCCCTGACATGAGGAAAGGCCTCTCAAATATCATTGGGCATTTAGAATCCTCAACTGTATCTATCACCACTATATCATATGGTATGAAAAATCGTCTAACCCGTATCGGGACATCTTCAACTATTCCCACCGATCTTGTGAAGGTATGATCGGCTAACTCGATCCTCATCCCCATTTTTACCATATCTGTCAGCCCAAGCCTTTGTGCCAGAGTTAAGGGCATTAGACTGATGCTTGCTTCCAAGTCGACTAACCCTTTTCTCTCCATATTGTCTCTAACACAGAAAGGTATGTTGAATTCTCTAGGGTCTTTATCCTTAGCTGATAACTTATCTTGAATAAAAGTACTTGACATTTTTACGAATTAGACAGTCTCGATGTGGTCTCCTCTCCTTCTCTTCATGATCATGTCTTCAAAAAACTTTGTATAGGTTGGCATTTCTTTTATTACATCGAGAAAGGGCACATCCAAGTGTAGCTTTTTTATGGCTTCCATGAACTTTTTGTATCTCTTCTTCAAGTGTGCTTTTATCAGTTTGCAGGGGAAAGGAACTCTTGGGGCTTAGGGATTTTTCTTCAAAAGGACGTCTCCTATAGGATTCAAGTTCTTTTCCTCTTCTTCCTTCTTCTTTTCATGTGGCCCTGCTTCTTTTCCACTTACATCTTGTTCTTTCCCTTTTTGTTCTTCAGTTGCCTCCTCATTTTCAGATTGTTGATTAATACAGCTTCCTCCTTCTTCGGTGTTGTTAGTATTAGCTTTTTCCAACATTCTTCCAGATTGGAGAGTGGCCATTTTTACAGTCTCAATATTTTATGGGATCTTCCCTAAAGGATTTTTCATGAGTTCGGCTAGTTGTGCAAGTTGTTGATCAATCTACCTCAGGTGAGTTTGCATATCCACCATTTGAGTTTGCATGGAAGTTAGCACTCCAGAATTTGTGAGAGAACTTTGAGTGAGTTTATCGTTCACCGAAGCTTACCTTTTCACAAATTTGAATAGTTGAGCAATCATATAAGCTTGGTTGTTGTCCTTGGCTTAGATCGACCATGGGCCCTGCCCTTGCCCTTGTCGAATCACATTTTTGTTCTGACCTTGATAGTTGTTCTTGTTTGTCTGGTAATTGGTAGTCTTGGTGTATTGAGTAGGCCCTCCTTTCTTCTCAAATCCTAGAGGAGGTTTAGACGAGCTACCCAGTTGATTCACGTTATCTACAGCTTCCTTGTTGCGATAACTAAACCTAGGATGGTCTTGTCATTTGAAATTAACATAGGAAACATTCTCAATTTCTTCTTCACTTTCACTTGCATCACTCTCCCCTGGTCAGGTATAGATACAGTTGTCAATTCCATGTCCTCCTTATCCACAGGTAATGCATTTCATGGCTTTCTCAGTGTGCTTCTTGCCATTGGCTCTGATGTCTTTTAGTTGTTTGACATCGGTGGTGATTTTCTGAATTTGTGCTATAATAGTCTCCAACACTTTGGCTTCGATTGATGGCCCTTTAGATCCTACTTTCTTCATTGATCCTCTATCATTCCTATCATAATACATGCACGCTTATAGTGCAACCATGTTGTCAATTATCTTCATAGTTCTACTCAGCTTCTTTCCAAGAAAGCCACTGCCAGCAACTATATTCAGCAAAGTTCTCTTAGTAGGGGTCTGCCCATTGTAGAAGGTGGTCACTAAGAACCCTTTACGGTAATTTTGGTGAGGACAATCCCTCTGGTACTCTTGAAAGTGTTCCCATGCCTTAAGCATGTTTTCTCTCGGCTTTTGTGAGAAAGAAGTGATCTTTTGCATGTTGCGGATAATTCTCTCAGTAGGATAGAGTTTAGTAACGAATTCATCTTCAAGGGGTCTCCACCCATCTATGGACTGGTGGGGTAGGTTGAGGTACCAATATAGAGCTTTATCTTTAAGGGAGAAGTTGAACCCCTTACAATATATCACTTCTTGAGGAACTCCCCTCATCATAATGGTGTCGCAGATATTTTTGAAGGCATCGAGGTGATGGTACGGATTTTCTCTTCTCAAATTCCTACGGGAAGGTTTGTTCTAGATAATTGAGATTACAGTTAGTTTCAATTCAAAGTTTGTTGTATTGAAGTGCAAAATGACAATTGGACATCTAGATTCGTTGGCTCTAGTTGCTGCCAACTCTATAAGAGTTTTTCCTTCTTCATGATCTTCGCTTTTGCTATTTTGGTCATCACGCTCACATTCATTTTCATGATGATTGTGATGGTGCCTTCTACGGCGATGGTAGCGTCATTCTTCATCACATCGATCTTCTTCACGATGTTCTTCTTCCTGTTGTTTTTCTTCACATTGACGACCATCCGAGTGATGACCATCTCTATCTTCATCTGTCTCATGTGGTGGGGGTCATTCTTACATTCCGTTCATCCTCAGTGAGAGTATAGTCCACACGAGACGACATGGTGACTCGAGGATAAGGTGAAAAATTGAACAAGTCTGCTTCCCTCTGGGTTCCCTAAATAGACTATACAGTTAAGTTAGAAAACTAGACGTGTTAAAATGAACTATTATGCGTAATTGTAGGGTAGCAGATTTAAGGTTTCTATGCAGTGAAGCTTATTACTAAGCTTGAGGCATGGGAGTATAGTGAGTGGACTCAAGTTCTTAACAGTGTTGTTTTGTCTTGTCCCCGGTAACGGTGCCAAAAAGTTGACCAACCTAAATCGTGTGTCTAAAATAGAGCAGATCCAGAGTAGTCAGACTCTTAAGATAATAACCCGACACTCAAGCCCCCACAACTATTATACAGGGTCTAACGTAGTAATTGGGGTCAAACCACAGGGAAAAGGTCGGCAGATGTTAAGTATCAGGGTCTCACACTCATATACTCCAGGCAAACATATGGTTTAAAAAGGTTGTTCCCTAAGGAACAATGGTGCTCAAACCAAACAAAGAAAGTTATAGGAAAGAAAGAAAATAATAACAACAAGAGAAAATAAGAATGAATGATAAGAAATAAAGATTTAGAAGGGAACTCGGACCGAGTTTCACCTACTAAGGTCTCTCAACAACATGCAAAACTCACCCCCCTTTGTATACTCCTATCAAGGCTACAAGTAGTCATAGAAAGTGTCTATTCCCTCCTCTCTCGAGATAAGGATAGATCTAGTATCTAAGGTGGCCTCCCTCTCAAGATAACAACCTTACAACCACAAAGAAAACCATATGACTATAAGCTTTAGTAATCCAACATTCTAATACATTCATACTACTCCATACACTAGATAAGGAAGATACTACTCTTTTGAGGTACCAAAAATCAAACATCACAAGATGGTAGCTAAGCATACAAGTGAAGCATTAAGAACAAGCGTATGGAGATAATCTTGATATGAGCATATATATAAACAAAGGGGAACACGAATATACATGTTGGGAGAACCTTAGTGGCTAATCCCAATCCGAGTTAAGTGTTTAGTCACACATGTTAACGGGCAGCATAACGGTGTTACAAAATGATAGATACATCATAACCACAAAGAGGTGAGGGGGTACAACGTAACAGAGATGATAGATCCAGAAGAGAGAGAGAGAGAGAGAAGATGGTGATACACAAATATAATCCTTCGGATCTAGATCTGGGATGGACGGTGTAGAAGATCTCCTTCTTTTGAGGAAGAGGAGCCTTTAGTCTTCTCTCTCCTCAACTTCTGCCCTTGGAGATCCAAGAATGATCGGATGGATGAGAGTGGGTATGGAATTTGGCAGCACTTTGTGGTCCTTGATGATCTGATGATGTGACAAGTCGAGGTGGGTGGCCTATTTATAGGTGTTTTCCACCGACTTAACCACCCACACTGCGGTTGAGGCTTGATTGCAGTCGATTGAGGCCCCTCCTCGGTCGAGGTACCACAGTGGTTGGTCGATCCAGCACCTCGGCGAGGCATGACGCCACGCCACCTCGGTCACAGTCCTACCTCAGTCAAGCCATGGCACCACCTCGGTCACGGTCCCACCTCGGTCGAGGCATGGCACCACCTCGGTCATGGTTGTTACACCCCGATCACACAATTACCATTAATCATGAGATTAGGGCATAAAATTGAGGATTTATCATAATATAAAGATCACCCTTAACTTTTTCTTCTTTTTCAAACTCTTTGTTTTCTCGCATTGAATCACATAAACATACTTTACAAGAGAATTAAACCTTGATTACTCTAATATGATCTCAACATTAATGATACACATCCATACATTCATTTTGTTTCTCACACTTCCATGTACATATGACCTGATAATCAAATGCATTCTCTCTTATTAAGGAAATGAAGATACAAACGTCATTTACAAATCTCTCACATCTATACAAGGACCTAGAGTGGCAAGGACCGACTGAACTTAACTATACTCAAACTTAACTCTTGTGGAAGATCTACTCTGATGCAATGATATCTTCAATCCCCACGGTTTCCCTAAAAATTTTGAGTAGAGGGGTGAACCTACTCGCTCAGTGAATGAGTAAAACAATAATGCAGTCTAAAGTATTGAATCAGACATTTATCATTCTTGGATAATTGAAATAAAACAAGATAGTAATTTCAAATTTAAAAGACTAGATATTCCAAAAAAAACTTACTAATAACATTGATACCTACATCATTAGAAATAAACAAGTATGGAAATATAATCCTCACTATATTCAATATTACATTTAAAGAACAACTATTATGAAACTATACTTGAATCTTTCTTAGCCTTTCTTACTTATAAGAAACTCTTTAAACCTATATGATCATATTTTAGCTTATGCCCTGATCATATGCAGTGTACTCTACATATGAAGAATCATATCGAAATACGATCTCACCGTACAAGACTTAGCTGACACACCCAGGAATGCTAAGTTTGACTACATCGTTGGTCTACAACACGAAAATGGCTCTCTAGCCTCGACACAGCTATGGGCCGTAAAACTGGACTCCTCCTCTATCCTAAGCACACAGGAAGAGAGTCAAGCCACCTACTAGATTTTCTGTACACAAGTGCCACCAGGATCTCTGGTTGATGTTGGACACTACATACTTTATTTTTAAGGAGACTTCCACTAGGGCTTCGTCCCCCGTACCACCAATTAGCACAATCCGACCCCCATATACTAGACACTGCCAAGGTTAGGTCATTTCATCCCTACGGCGCAGACCTCTCATAGGGAATCTACAATGTTTAGGGACCCTAAGTCTATTATTTTATTATTCTTGGAAAGCTCTTACTATATTGTATATTTTCCTTACTTATACTTGACTCTGGCATCTCTATGGTACCACGTCTATTTATTTGAAATTTATAATACAACATGTATATCATTCTAAACTTGGCAAAGCAGTATATTCAAAATACTGTGATATTCTGAGTAATCATCATACTATATATACATGCAGACTAAATTTCTTAAATAAACAGAATACATGTCAACATGGCACTTTATGCACTAGAATCATGCAACTGAACTTCTTAATACATTGGTAATACTGAATTGAATGATTAACATATTGTATACCCCTTTCTTAGGGTTTCTCCTTACTCATGCACATATAGCACTTCTCATGTATTCAAACATATATCATGTCTACTAATATAAATATTTTCATTCAACATTTCTCACATTTATGCATGGCATCGATAACATACCTATCTAGGGCATGTCATGTCTCTCCTCTTACAATAGTATAACAATATATGCATTTCATGACAAGTATTTGAGTTAGAAAATTTGAATCTCATAAACAAAGCATATATCCATATAAGATAATATTCAGATAAAATCCCACAATATCACATGAATTATTTCAATCAACCATTTACTACTAGATTAGATATATATACTTGTAAAAAGCATACTAGATTGGGTTTCCATCCTTGATTACTTGCTATTCACAGGATATGTATTGTGAAAATCAAAAACTCTATTTGTCCATATATCAAATCAAGAGATCAAACATGTAGAATTATATGCACTAGGAACATAAGTAAGATCATATAAACATAAATATGAATTTCAGCTATAATGTTGTTCAAGCAACCGAATAGCTTGAAAATTCAAATCTTCAGAATATTCTCAATAAACTTCTTAACTCTATAGTATTCAATATACATGGATATCTATATCCATGTAATCATAAAAATGTTTTCAGATCATAGTTGAAACATGAATTGAAGTATTTTATAAATTGAATTCAAGAACAATTCTTTTCATTTATTGCCATTTAGGGAGAAATCGAGAATATAAATTAAAATCATCTAATTGAGTATAATTGACTGAAATAATCTTTTATCCACTCACCCTAAGGTGTGAAAACACCTTAAAAATGCAGCTCATCCCTGAAAATCTCGATCTCATATCAAATCCCTAGCAATTCACCCGATTCTTCTTCCTTTCAACTCGGAAACCCTAAAAATGAGGGATTATGAAGAAAGAGAGAGAAAAGGGGAAGTTTTGATACCATTTTGGATAAAATCAGAGGAGGTAAGGAATCTTGACATGTGAGAGAAGATTCACCATTAAAGTCTATGCAAAGAAGCTAAACTTACATAATTTCATCATTTCTCAGACCGCAAAACCCTAGGTCAACATCTCCATCACTTTCCCCTCTCAAACCCTAACTCTCCCTCTCTCTCTCTAGGATTTCATTTCTCTACATTGAATCACGAATTATGAGATATCTTTGTGTGTTAGGTTGACCATATAGAGCAATTGAGCTGCTTGGGTCAATTGCACATTGACCCGTCACTATACTTTCTCTTATTTCAGCTGAATTTTCTGTCATACAAATATTACTGTAATTCATCTACTGAATAGGTCTAAACACATCCAAAAATTAATATAATTTTACATGTTGTTTATAATTGAGTTTTAGATCTCCAATTAAAATTTTAGATCATTTAGAGTTACCAATAAATAAATAAAAATAAAACAGCACACTGCTAAAAGGCACTCTGTCAGCATTTTTGTCGAAGTATAGTTCGACCGAGAACCACATTCAAAGAACACTCAAATTTTCTAAAAATTTTCTAAAATATGCATGATTGAGTTATCCATATCATATCCAAAATTCAATTAAATAAAAAATTTGTAGAAACTATGAAAAATCATTTACCACACTACTATCCTGATCAAAATCCATATTCATGTACTATCAAAACCTTAATTTTTGCCGATTAGGGTTTACATTTCTCAAACCCTAATTCTTCAAAATAAAATCATAGTTAGTGTTTCTTCTTATGTTAAACATCACAATTGATCTACTATCATTAATCAAGTCTAAACGATGTTCAATCTAATCAAGCATGTAATCATTCAGGTAAACCCTAGTTTACCAATTACGCACAAATGTGGTCATTACAATTATCACCCCCTTAAAAAGTTTCATCCCCGAAACATAAATATGCAAAAAAAGTATATTCAGTGTTTATTTTAAGCTTCTGAAATCTTACATGTCATTACTTTCTTGTATTTTATACTTAAATGTAGTTTTCAACGTTAAGTCATTCATTTATTTTCTAATCACAACATGTTTGAAATAGTTCTCAATGACAACAAACAAATTATCTATGCCACAATCAATCATAGAGTAGATAGAGAAGCAACCATTTCAATATTTTCATACTCTTGAGGTGTTACCTCAACATTGATAATCTGATCAAACCATCTCAATTCATATGGCTCAATATGTACTATTGTTTTATATTACCTCTGAGTCACAAAAGAGAGTTCACCATGTTGTTTTGAATATTACTATTGTGCTACTCAAATAGCAAAACAGTCTCAAGTTGGAAGACTATATTTTTTTTTAAATTGGCCATTCTATTCATCACGTGGCCTGGGATCGATCTTGGGACCTCTCGCTAACAAACCGAGTGTCTAACCATCTTGGAAGACTAGATTCAACAGCAATCATGCAATACTACTCAAGGCATCCCCATTGCATCATGGATGCATAAGGTGAAGCATTACCATCACATTGCATATTATTCTCAAGTATGAACCCACACATAATTCAAGGTGTAACCATCAGGTTATAGCATACTAGGGTTTCAACAATAGTAACAAAGTACTCCATGATTGTATTAGTCATTCAAGGACTATTCATACCTAATTTCCATCACTTAGTTATATTAAAGCTAGGTATAACAAGCTATACCTCATTAGGGTTACATATCAATACAATATGGTTATCACCCCTTCTATTCATATGAGTGAATAGGCAAGACTACCTTATTCAGGGTAACCCTTCATTTATTCCATCATTATTCAACCCATATAACCATACCACAATTCTACAATACTAAGATGGATTATTGGTATGAATGACTACAACTATCAGACACCTTTAATTAACATATTGCTTGCACATGTACATTGAAATCATATGTAAAACAAATTTACATCCATTAATATACCTTCAACAAATTATACTTCTAAAAACAAATTCACATATTACTAAAAGCCATTTTTTTTCTTATCTCTCTCCTCATTCACTACTACTTACTTTTTGCTACTTATCCTTCTCATTTTAATCATGTAGATTAAACATTCCTAAAATTGAAACATACAAAGTACAAATAGATTATTCATCATTCTTGCTATCACTGCAAGAATTTATCTCATATCGCACTTCACTCATATTGTTTTTCTCCTTTTGTTCAAAACACACTTGTTACATTTCAAATTTATATCTTACTCTTTACTCCGAATCATTTCCATATTGTTTATCTACCTTTTAGATTAGCTATCTTTAAACCCTAGATTACTATCAGTGCTAGTTTACTTCTCATAGTGAAAATCTCATGATCGTATTTTATAGAGATGCTATTATTCAAGGTCAAATCACTAGTGACATCCCTTGAACTACTACAACTCTAACTATTCTAAGGTTTGGTCCTTATCAGTAGCATGACGTTATTGTGATGTGACTTTGCTCCCTTAATTTGAAATTCAAACTTTGGATCTCACAAGTTTTACTAAAATCTTCCTTATCTTATCAATTGAATTTCCTTTCTCTTCCTTGGCCATTCAGATATATTACATTCGCAATTACCCTACTAGGGTTTCATCATAATATTGTATGTCGTTATTACATTCACTAGATGTCTCTACCACGGTGGTTATGCATCATATATGATTCATTTTCTTATCACTTCATTCCCACATTGCTCTCATTAAGGAAGATATGAAAGAGAAGATGATTTTGAGAATTAGAATTCTTATCTTCAAACATTCAATAATACATTTCTCATATGTAGGTTTAATCAATAATCAACAAGGATACTTGACTAATTAGCACTTTCTTGAATCTCACAACCTCTTTCTTTTATAATATGTATTACTCCATTATGTTTCAAACCCTTCTTTACTTTCCATAATCCCCTTACCATATACTACTATTCCACATGTCATCTTTGACTTCTAGTTTTCTCTTATGATCATGTTGCTTCTTTTATGTGTATGATCATGTATACCATGTTGCATATATTTCCTTTTATCCTTCTACTAATGTGAAGTTGAAATTCTAAATCAATAATATCTCTACTAGTATCACCTCATGTTTAATACATTACATATCCTTCATTTTAAATCAAACGGCTCATGTAGGGGTGAAGCATAGTTTCTCTTTTAATCAAGTTTTTCCTTCCTGAATATAGTCTACCTTTGTATGACTTATTCATTTATTTAGCTACACTTTTGTTCTTCTTTTAGAAACTAATTTATTGTTCTATAGAGACTTAGAATCCAAAGGAAGTAAGTATGAATGTATTAAACTTATTAATAAAGGTATACATTCCATGCTCTCTATTATATCATAACCCTCATTCCTTAATCAAGCTCATTATTTCCAACATTTCTCTTTGTTTCAACTATGTTTCTTATCCTAGTTTTATGATTTACACGCTCATCTAGTTCTCTTCACTTTAACTCTTCTAAAAACTCTTCACTTCTATGTACTTATTGTATACTTAGCTCTTTTCATCTATTTTCCCTTTGCTTTGGAGTACATAAAAACATTATACTCGGTTATATAATCCATTCCTCATGATTGATTCTTACTATCTTGGCCCTTACATACTTTTCTCATATCTTTTCCATATTTCATATTTAGAATTCATATAATACTAATAATTAAACTTAATCTGAACCTTATGTCGTGTTCCTTTATTCCCAATTAAGGATTTCTCATATGATGCCCCAAAGTTGGATCTCAAATATCAGTTCCAACTGATTCTTAGTTATCCCAGTCTTTCCCTTATACTTCAAAATCTTAGAGTATATACATTCATACTAGAATTTGGATCTAATCCATCTAGAATTTACTCTTGTTATGTTACTAATAAAAGTCATTAGATCCCATTAATGCATCCTGCTAGTCAGACCAGGCCGAACCTAAAGTCCTGAAGCCAAGAGCTACTCAGGATTACTCAACTCCTATTCATCTCAAATGTGTGGAAGAAAAATTATCCACTTAGGAAAGCTCATTCAAAGATCATTTCTAGTCTACTTGTTACAAAGAATGTAATCAATAAATGCTACAATTGCATAGTGTACAACAAATCTTAAAGACCCATATATATTTCAAAATATTGAATATCTGAATTCAAACATATAAGAGCTTTTCTATTCATCTCCAATAAAACAACAATATGAAATGAAAGTTCTATCTCAGTTTATATTTATGCTCTTAATTCATGTTACTTATCTTGTTTCTAACCCTAATATTTCTAGGGTTCCTCTCTAGACCATCCTTCCACTGTATACCTAGCCAGGGTATACATGAAAGAATAGAGAGAGTAGCTTGATACGGGTTGATCCAAGTACTCAGATACTAGTCTAGGATATCAAAATACTCAAATCCCCAGAGCTAACATCATAACATCTCCTATTTGCCACACTTATAACTCTAACTAACTAACTTAATGGTCCCTGACAACTCAACCTAAGATATTATACCAAGTTGTTATCCCCGATCTCACAATTACCATTAATCATGAGATTAGGGCATAAAATTGAGGATTTATCGTAATACAAATATCACCCTTAACTTTTTCTTCTTTTTCAAACTCTTTGTTTTCTCGCATTGAATCACATAAACAAACTTTACAAGAGAATTAAACCTTGATTACTCTAATATGATCTCAACATTAATGATACACATCCATACATTCATTTTGTTTCTCACACTTCCATTTACATATGACCTGATAATCAAATGCATTCTCTCTTATTAAGGAAACAAAGATACAAACATCATTTACAACTCTCTCACATCAATACAAGGACCTAGAGTGATAGGGACCGACTGAACTTAACTATACTCAGACTTAACTCTTGTGGCAGATCTACTCTGATGCAATGATATCTTCAATCCCCATGATTTCCCTAAAAATTTTGAGTAGAGGGGTGAGCCTACTCACTCAGTGAATGAGTAAAACAATAATACAGTCCAAAGTACTGAATCAGACATTTATCATTCTTAGATAATTGAAATAAAACAAGATAGTAATTTCAAATTTAAAAGACTAGATATTCAAAAAAAACTTACTAATAACATTGATGCCTACATCATTACAAATAAACAAGTATGGAAATATAATCCTAACTATATTCAATATTACATTTAAAGAACAACTGTCGTGAAACTGTACTCAAATATTACTTAGCATTTCTTACTTATAAGAAACTCTTTAAACCTATATGATCATATTTTAGCTTATGCCCTGATCATATGCAGTGTACTCTACATATGAAGAATTGTATCAAAATACGATCTCACTGTACAAGTCTTAGCTGACACACCTGGGAATGCTAAGCCTGACTACATCACTGGTCTACAATAAGAAAATGACTCTCTGGCCTCAGCACACTTATGGGCCATAAAACTAGACTCCTCCTCTAACCTGAGCACATAGGCAGAGAGTCAAGCCACCTATTGGCTTTTCTATACTCTAGTGCCACGAGGATCTCTGGTTGATGTTGGACACTATATATTATATTTTTAAGGAGACTTCCACTAAGGCTTCATTCCTCGTACCACCTGTTAGTATGATCCGACCCTCGTATAGTGGACACTGCCAGGGTTAGGTCATTTCATCCCTACAGCGCAGACCTTTCATAGGGAATCTACGGTGTTTAGGGCCCCTAAGTCTATTATTTTGTTATTCTTGGAAACCTCTTACTATATTGTATCTTTTCCTTACTTATACTTGACTCTGGTATCTCTATGGTACCATGTCTATTTATTTGAAATTTATAATACAACATTTATATCATTCTAAACTTGGCAGAGCAGTATATTCAAATTACTGTGATATTCTGAGTAATCATCATACTATACATACATGCAGACTAAAATTCTTAAATAAACAGAATACAGGTCAACCTGACACTTTATGCACTAGAATCATGCAATTGAACTTCTTAATACATTGGTAATACTGAACTAAATGCTTAACATATTGTTTACCCCTTTCTTAGGGTTTCTCCTTACTCATGCACATATAGCACTTCTCATGTATTCAAACATATATCATGTCTACTAATATAAATATTCTCATTCAACATTTCTAACATTTATGCATGGCATTGATAACATACCTAACTAGGGCATGTGATATCTCTCCACTTGCAATAGCATAACAATATATGCATTTTATGATAAGTATTTGCGTTACAAAATCTGAAGCTCATATACAAAGCATATATGCATATAAGATAATATTTAGATAAAATCCCACAATATAACATGAATCATTTCAATCAGCCATTTACTACTAAATTAGATATGTATACTTATAAAAGCATACTAGATTGGGTTTCCATCCTTGATTACTTGCTATTCACAGGATATGTATTGTGAAAATCAGAAACTCTATTTGTCCATATATAAAATCAAGAGATCAAACATGTAGAATTATATGCACTAGGAACATAAGTAAGATCATATAAACATAAATCCGAATTTCAGCTATAATGTTGTTCAAGCACCTGAATAACTTGAAAATTCAAATCTTCAGAAGATTCTCAATAAACTTCTTAAATCTATAGTATTCAAGATACATGGATATCTATATCCATGTCATCATATAAATGTTTTCAAATCATAGTTGGAAGATGAATTAAAGTATTCTATAAACTGAATTCAAGAATAGTTCTTTTCATTTATTGTCATTTAGGGAGAAATCGAGAATATAAATTAAAATCATCTAATTGAGTACAATTGACTGAAATATTCTTTTACCCACTCACCCTAAGGTGTGAAAACACCTTAAAAACACAACTCATCCCTGAAAATCTCAATCTCATATCAAATCTCTAGCAATTCACCCGATTCTTCTTCCTTTCAACTCGGAAACCCTAATAATAAGGGATTATGAAGAAAGAGTGAGAAAAGGGGAAGTTTTGATACCATTTTGGATCAAATCAGAGGAGGGACAGAATCTTGACATGTGAGAGAAGATTCACCATTAAAGTCTATGCAAAGAAGCTAAACTTGCATGATTTCATCATTCCTCAGACCACAAAACCCTAGGTCAGCATCTCCATCACTTTCTCCTCTCAAACCCTAACTCTCCCTCTCTCTATAGGATTTCATTTCTCTGGATTGAATCACAAATTATGAGAGATCTTTGTGTGTTAGGTTGACCATATAGAGCATGTAACATCCCTGACCTGGGTTATGAACTAACAACAGGTGTTTTGTTTAATCATGTGATTAAATTCTTGTGGTTATCTGTTGATAATGTAATTAAAGCTTCTAAGGAACATATATTTCCCTTTCTGTCCTTTTTGAACAATGTTATAATATTGTTTTGTGAATAGGGACTTATGTGCAAATTACCCAATTAAAAGGGGTTAACTTGCAAATTTCACATTTTAATATGTTCCTATAGTGTTGAGACATCATGAGAATGAATATGATGAAGTATGATGGATTTCTTAAGCTTGGGTATCAAGATGCAGCTTGTGGGGCAATCCTTGTGCTTAAAACCCTAATTTTGGTGTAAAGTGCAATTTACCCAAAATGTGGGGTGCAACTTGTATAATATACTTTTTAGAATATCCTTTATTACTCTTGGTATCATTTATAGTAATAATGATGAAGATGGCGCTTCTTTTGAATAATTATATAAGAGGGAACACCTTTGTGGTTAAAATCACCAAGTTGCAAGTAAGAAGACCCTTATATATGTGCACCTTAGTGATAAGTTGACCTTCTTTGCCTTTAGTTTTTTGTCTTAGAAGGAGTTTTGCCTTAGAAATAAGGAGAAGGGACGTGCAAAGAATAAAGGAGGGACCTAGATGAGAAATGGAGAATTAGATGTCCTTATGTTGAAGTTTCACCCAAAGATATATATACAACTTTCCTTTACAAACAAAGGAACGTTTCTCTTCTTTTATCACTTATCACCTTGCTTGGACCAACTAAGGCAGAGCTTTGGATCTCTGGAGCAGAGGAGAACGACCAAGGAGAAGCTAGGTAAGCTTGGGTCATCTTCTTGCTCGAATTCATAGAGGAAAGTGGATTACAAGGTTGGTTTCATGGTTATCTTAGTTCTTTCTTTCTAGCCGACTTTTCCCAACCTTTCCTTGGAGAAACACCTTTGGCCGACCTGTGGAGCTCAAGACGCCATTAAAGGCTTGAAGCTTGGAAGCTTGGAGCTCTAGGAACGACCATAAGGCGGGTTTTATAACTCTAAACCTTTTGCTTTCTTATGCATATCTTTGTTCTTGCAATTAGTACTTAGTTCTTCTTCTTCCCCACTCTTCCTTGCTTTCCTGCAACTAAAACCACGAGGAACATACCTTGATCTGGAGGTATAAGAATATGGGTGTGATTACCAATGTTACTTTATCAAACGGTCTTGCCCCCCCCTATGGCCAAACGGTTTGCAAAACCGTTCGGGGCAAACGGTTTCACAAGGTCGGTTGGAGAAAACGGTCTCCAAGACAGTTTGTTTGAGTTGACCAAGCATTTACCGTTTGGGATTTCTGTTCATAATTATGTAGGTTGATAACCCTCCAAATTTGAGGGATTAACTCCCAAGGAATCATGAGTTAAAGGCTAATCAATTAGGCAATCGAATTGAATTAAGTGCTGATTTTTCAACCTGATTAACTTGACCTTTTTGAGAAAACGGTTTCAAAACCATTTGAGTGAGTTGACCAAGCATTGACCATTTGGGATTCCTGTTCATAATTATGTTAGTTAATAACCCACCAAATTTATAGGTTAACTCCCAAGGAATCGAGATTTGAAGGCTAATCAATTAGGCAAACCTAAATGGATTAAGTGCTGATTTTTCAGCTTGATTGATTTGACTTTTTGGGTTTTCTTTCCCAAACGGTCTCAAGACCGTTTGGGGATCATCCAAACGGTCTCAAGACCATTTGGGGGTCACCCAAGACCGTTTTAAGGTCTAGGGTCAAGTATGGATATGTGTTTGAAGATCCAAAGATATGGTATGAACCCTAATCGGCTAAGTGCTGATTTTGCAAGTGATGAGTTGATTGTTTTGGGTTGATTGGCCCAAATGGTCTCAATATCATTTGGGGATCACCCAAACGCTCTAACGACCGTTTGGGGATCACCCAAGACCATTTGGAGGTCTGGGGTTAAGTATAGTTGACCAATTAAAGGTCCAAAGGTACACAATTACAAAGCAATCAATTGTTGATTTGATGATCAACTCAATAGCTCAAACCCTAATGGTTTTTCACTAGAATCCAAGGGTTGGGTGATCCAAACGGTCTCAAGACCATTTGGAACTCATCCAAACGGTCTCAAGACCGTTTGGAGGTCACCCAAGACCGTTTGGAGGTCTAGGGATGAGTATGGTTAAGCAATTGATGATCCAATGTTACTAAGTTAAAGTGTAATCAATTGCTGATTTGGTGATCAATCCAATGCTCCAAACCTTAATTGATTGACTTGGATTTTGATGATATGATGGGCAAACGGTCTCAAGAACGTTTGGAGGTCATCCAAACGACCTCAAGACCGTTTGGGGTCAAGTCATACCCAATTTGGATGATGGTTCTATGGTTTCAAAATAACTAGTCTTACATTGATTAGTATTGAAGGATCATCGATTCCAAACCCCAATTCAATTGAATCAAACCCTAATTGATGAACAATTGAGGGTTAATTAAGGGTCAAATCAGTTTAAGGTTGACCAATTAAACTCAATTGAGGTATGAGTATAGGTCCAATTGATGATTGGTTCCATGAATTCAATGATTGAAGTAATCAACATTGGAAACCTTAATTCAATTGGATACCTTATGTAATGGAGGTCCAATGTGATTGAATCTTTGAGAATTAAGATAATGAATGTTCTATTGATCCAGTGATGATTAGTAATGATAATCAATGAAGGTACAAAGGTTGAAACCCTAATAGTACCTAAGTGACTAGTACCAATTAAAGGGAGAATTCTTAATTGCTTATAGGATTAATAACTTGATACACTATGTTAACCATAGTAGTATGTACTTGGTTGAAGGGTTGATGTGACCTAATCAAGTTGAAAGAATGAAAGATTATAATACATATATTTATATATATATATATATATGAATCATGTAATGATCTTATGTAGCACGACCGTGTAAGGGAGCACGGCCGTGGTAGCCTTAACTTGCATGACCGTGCAAGGGAGCACAGCCGTGGTAGCCTTACTTTGCATGACCGTGCAAGGAAGTACGGCCGTGGTGTTTTATAAAAGAATTTGAAAAGTGGAAACCTGGGTACTATGAGATGGTCTAAGACTTAATCTAGGGTAATGACAAGTAAATATAGATAGGACCCTAAATATGGTTTGTTAGCCAGTACATTAAAGAAAGGAGTGGCTAAAAGCAATTAGATAGAATGATTATGTCATAAACATAAGAAATAAGGCTAAAGAACCATGTTAATGATAAAGAATTTAAGAGGAGAGATGATGCCTAGACCTTTGTATAAATACCTTTATAAATGAGAAGAAAGTGATACATCAAGATATGATAGATATCACATTCAATAATTCAGGGTAATATACCTTGATGAACCTTTAAAACCATTATACTTAGATAAGAGATACATGGAATGCATGATGAGTAATTATTTACAATAAGATATAATGGGCTCAATGTACTTGATAAGTATTGATTAAATATGCCTTGAGAATGGAATAAGTCAAAACAAAAAGTATGATGTAATCATAACATGATATGAAGAAGGAATGGGCTAATACTTAGAATTGAGGATAATTAATGACATTCAATAAGTATTGTAATCAAGAATAAACATTCATCATGTCCTTGTATTCTCCCAAGAGTGATAGAACAGCATGCTAGGGTTGGACTGATAACATGAACAGGAAACCCTAACTATTGAGGGATGGAGTATGTTATCCCTAATCCCAGGTCATGCTTTCCAGCATGAAACCCTATGAACAAATTACAATATAAGGAATTCTTATGCCTTATAAGACAAAGAGATTCAATAACCTTAATTGAATAAGGATAATCCTTAAACTCTAAGTTATGCTTTTAAGCATGATGAATCTTCATGATTAAAGTATGAGATGAGGAATCATTATTCCTAATCATAATGAAAGGGATTGGATAACCCTATTTGATGTAATTAAGGGAACCTAGCCTTAGTGAAGGCATGAAGGTACATCCCTTGTATTGAAAGATTAATTCTGCTTTATAAATTGCTGATCTGGAAATGAATTGTTTACTATTGTCAATTGAATTAATCATGCAGGTTATTATAAGGGAATGATCATAGCCAGGTAAGGGTTATGATATCATATTCATTAAAATCATACTATAGGCCTTATGAATAGTGATATATGCTATGTTGTCTAAATTTAAGTGGTAACATATGAGATTAATGGGATGTAAGAGCCGTGAATAACATCAAGGTCATGCTGATAAGATGACTTATGATGATTTAAGGGTTTGAACACCCTATTCTTGAATCATAGTAATGAAATGGATAAGATTTGATTTCCATATGATAACTGATGTGAGTTAGACTTGATACATTTAGTATTCTTTCTTTATAGCAGTTGTTTTGTTGATCTATGTTTGAAAACATGTATGATGTTAAAAAGAATACTGAAATGTACTTAAGTAATCAAGTATAGTGATATCATGTAGGGCCCTGACCATAGATCCATCATTGTCAGAGACCAAATGATGGTGAAATAGGTTTTCCTAAGGGAACTCCTGGAACATATACTTTTGAGTATATGGGGGAAATGGATGCAAATATCCTTACGTCCTAATGTAGGAATTGATGTAGGATGTATCTTTACCCTATCAATCCTTCATTACATATTTATGTCGGGATGGTGTACCACTAATCTCCCGAGAAAAATCACCAATACCGTATCGATGAGAGATAAACAAGAGATCTTTCGATGACGAAGAGAGTACAGAACATCACTGTAACTCTATAGAGAAGTTTCCAGAATACCCTGGATAGCTACTACAGCAGAGACACAAGATGTCCTGCAAGTAAATCCTCTTACTGACTGAGGAAGATGAGGTCATAAGAATCCGGCTCTTTTGATGACCTATGTATGGTACCGACGCGATTTCGTAATGGTCGGTTGGAGTATGAGCGGTATACCTCATCTCCACAGGGCATAATAATGTTTGAGAAATATAATCAGCCGTGTAGCATAATTGCTTAGGTTGAACTACGAGAAACAAATGTTTTATGTTACATAGTTTATATATGTTCTTCATATTCTTTAATGAGATATGCTTTGATATCCAATTAGATTATAATTGAAATGTTGTTTTACTGACATTAAACCTGTTGTTAAATGTTAATAATCATACTGCTTAATGTTATTCCTTATTGCAATAACAAAGCTTCTGGCGGAGAGTTATAACTCTTGCTGGGACAATTGTTCAATTGTCTCACCCCCGTGGGATTCTTCTTTTTAGGTAGACGCCGAGGACGAAGGAATCCATTTAAGAATGAGCAACAACAACAGCAACAGTATCAAGGGCAGCAGTGAATCTCAGGTGGAGATACTGACTATCAAGTCTTATAGATAGCATGTCTTATGTCGTCTCTGTACTCCCAGGTCCTAGGAGTCAGTAGGTCTGAGGTTTTTGGCTTTAAGCCTCGAGATTTTGTTGTATCTTGCCTTGTATAGTTAGCAGGGCAATGGATGTATGTAATCACTCGAAAGGTGATTCCACAGAGATGTAATGTTAAAACATGATGTAAACTGTTTATCTTGTCTCTTATAAAGAAGTTTTATGGATTAAAGATCTTTTCTTAAAAAGTTTTAATTTCTAGTAATTTTTCATTATTTCGCTGCCAGTTAAACAATCACTTCTGTAGAGTTTACCACTTCCGCATTAGTTAATCATGTTTTCACAAGACGGTCGCCACAGAGCAATTGAGCTGCTTGGTTCAATTGCACATTAACCCCTCACTATACTTTCTCTTATTTCAGTTGAATTTTCTGTCATAAAAATATTACTGTAATTCATCTACTGATAAGGTCTAAATACATCCAAAAATTATGAAAATTTTACATGTTGTTTATGATTGAGTTTCAGATCTCCATTTAAAAGTTTAGATCATTTAGAATTTCCAATAAATAAATAAAAATAAAACACACAACTACTGAAAAGCACTCTGTCAGCATTTTGGTCGAAGTATAGTTTGACCGAGAACCACATTCAAAGAACAAACAAATATTCTGAAATTTTTCTCCAACATGTATGATTGAGTTATCCATATCATATCCAAAATTCAATTAAATAAAAAATTTGTATAAAATACAAAAAATCATTTACCACACTACTATCCTGATCAAATTCCATATTCATGTACTATCAAAACCCTAATTTTTACCGATTAGGGTTTACATTTCTCAAACCCTAATTCTACAAACTAAAATCATAGTTAGAGTTTCTTATTAGGTTTGAAACATCACAATTGATCTACTATCATTAATCAAGTCTAAGCGATGTTCAATCTAATCAAGCATGTAATAATTCAGGTAAACCCTAGTTTACCAATTAAGCACAAATGTGGTCATTACAGCGGCACTACCCCGGTCGAGGTCGATTGGGGTTGAGATGAACGGGTTATTGGCCGCAACCAAAAAGGGCGTGAGTCACTGCAGTCGTGAAGCATCAGTGTGACCTTGGGGACATCGACCGCAGTGAGAAGGTCCCTAGTGGTCAATGAGTTGTGGTCGAGGTGCTAACCGCGGCCATGGCTCGATGTTACCCTGCAAGGATGAAAAAGGTGTGCAAATGAGATTCTTGGCATAAAGTGATAAAATAAGTGGGAAAAGTCTATAAAAGATATGTTAGGAGAGGTATAAAATATATGCAAAAAGTATATAAAATTATAAGTTATCACATATGATGTTCTCCATAGAAAAAATAGGATACATTGATAGAGAAGTGGTTGGGGTTGATATCAAGTGTTGTATGGATATATGACTTAAATCTGATCAGAGTATTCATAAGTACAATATTTATGGGTTTAACAAATTGACCAGAATAAGACCCATCAGAGAGAAATTGACAATCGTATCAAAGCTTGACAATTCGTGAACATGAACTAGATGACATGTTCCTATCATTGTAAAAAATAAACTTAATTCCAAAAAAAACTTATGTATATAAATTTTATATTTATATTCATAATGTTTAATTAATAAATGATAATTCATTTTTTTGAAGAATAATGTCATTTTCTAAAATTTGAAATTTACATTTCAGGAATAAACTTATTTCATTTTTAATATTGAATGATAATTTTTAGTTTGAAACTATGAATAACTAAATGTAGTAGAGAAAATGCCTGAAGTAGTGAGATCTCCCTTGTGAAATAGAATTCCTGAAAAAGAAGATAAGAAGAGTGTCGTCTAAAGAAAGAAGATGAGAAGATCGTCGCCCCGAGAAAGAAGATAGGCAAATTTCCGGCCAGAGAATAGAAGAATAGTCATCCTGAAATCAGCTAAAAATCTGCATGTAGTTGTCTAGACGCCAGAACACTCCAGAACCGTTGAGAATGCAAGAAAGTAAAGAAGAAGAGAAGAAGGGAGTTCTTTGTGTGGATTTGGGAGGGTGGGGCTTGATCTCAACCACCATTTATAAGACAATAATATGTCCTCGTTGGGGACACATTATCCCCACGTGGCACGACCTCAGCCCCCAACGACTATCTAGCCATTAGGTGCAACGATCGGGAGCAGTGTGGAAGAAATATATCGTGAGTGTGGATGCATTGCCGGTCAAAGAATCCTCGACGCGAGTGTATTGAGGCAATATGTCTCGGATCTCAACAAATTGTTCCAAATGAGGGCAATATATTTGGAGCCAGAATGTATTACTCTATGGTGAGGTCAATGCGTCAGTATTGGAGATGCATTGCTCTCTCCATAAGCAATACATCCCTGATAGCTGACGCATTGTCCACGTAGCTGGACAATACGTCGCAATTGGAGATGATTGCTCTGAGAGAGAGCAATGGGTCACCCGAGGAGACATATTGCCCTCACAAAGAACAATACGTCTTTAGAAAAGACATATTGATCTGTATACATGTCGTTTTGAGAATTAAGTTATGAATCATGTCATGTTGATAATTAAAATACATAAACATACTATTTTTTTTTACCCCGGATTTGTGTCTGTTAAACCAGGCAACGGACTTAGATGCGAATGAAACCTGGATTTCATTCAAATCTCCCAACATGGAAGCGGCCTGAATCGAAATATCTAAACCCACAGAACCAAAAACCGGTACGGGATTGATATAATTTATTTCCAAATCAATTTTCATGACACATAACATACTGTATCAGATTGATTTTCTTTCTTTCTAACGGGCTAAGCATCGATAATACCTATACTATAAACAACTAAGTCATCGCATTCAAGTTGTGAATCGATGGGATAGTTTCACACTGAAAAAAAATTAATATCTTGCAACCGAATAGTATCATTAGCTAGTCAACGGGATAGATTCAAACACTCCCTATACATTTGGATCGTTACGTGGTTAATTCTAGGTTCAAACACTCACAATGTATTTGGATCATTACATGATTAATTCTAGTTATAACTCGCTCTAGGAAACACATACATGGATTATTAAAGAATAGGTACTCACCTCATGGATCTATGACAGTCTGACTAAGAAACATCGCATCCATACACGGGGAAAGTAGGAATCGTTGAGTTAGCTCCGATAACCAGCTGTAGCAGGAACAAGTACTTACAATAGTCGTCCGACTAAGGGCAGGTTTGGTTTGATGCATTTATCTGGATTCGGGAGAATACAACATTTAGCACATCCAGGTTTTAGAAGCTCCAGATTTTTGACGGGTGCTGTAAATTAGTAATTTATGTTTGGTTTTGCCGTAGATTATTGGACTGAACGGCCAACGAAACAGAGTCTAGGAACCGGCTGAAACAATCTTAAAACATTTCTCAACAGAAGAAACCGATGGCGCGCGACTTCTCATGACCGGTTACTTGTTAATTCACGGAAACAAAAAGGACATGCAGCTGGACATCGGCGTCCTGCGCATTTGAGATGTAACCAATTGTCCAGTATTTACTATATACTCGAAAAGTACAGGAATCGGCACTTTTTCCAGCTCCAGTAAAACAAACACAGAATGTATACTAAGGAATGCAGTTCAATCCAAACATATTCACCAAACCAAATATGCCCTAAGGGGATGTTTGATTTCCTGTATCTGTATCTGATACGATTGGATTGCAGTCCAAAATTCAATAAAAGAAAATCTATGTTTGCTTTGTTGGAGTTAGAGAAGGATAGAAATCCAAGATTTTTAGATTGTATAGTAGAAGCTGGATTATACTTTTACCGCAATACAGCAAACCGGAGCTTCAGCCATGTCCGTGCCCTCCGCAACTACTCCGTGGTTCCCTCCGCAACTGCTTCGTGGTCCCCTCCTCTCCATGTTCTTGCTGTGTGGACATGATCAGCTATACGTACGTAGCTGCTAGCGAACTAGAGCATCTCTGTGTATAGCTGCCACCATCAAAGTATACGAAGAAGAAGAGAACCGGACATTACTAGAGGAGATTATGTCCAACAAAACCAAACATAGAGCCATGTATTGCTACATTTATCTAATCCAGTAATCTGCTCAACCAGGATAAAATGAATTCTGTATTTTTCGGGAATCAACTGAATCCTTTGTTAAGATTTTCCAAAACCAACATCCGATGTCAAAAAAAATTCAGTAATACCTTTTCGGAAAGAGAAACGGGCCAATAAAGGCAAATCGCAGCTTTGCTGCTTTGTTGCTTTAATCCTGGTCTCTTGTTCCTTCTCCGCAGTATGATAATGATATCACATATCGGGGACGGGATAATGTGTTGATGTTCACGTGGAACAAACACAAAATCGTCATGGCTCCTGTATTACACTTTGTTAGGAAGCCAGAAGAGAAGAAATCAAGTTTCCTAGTAATGACTCAAGATGACAAGGAAATTGACGAAGATATGAAATATTCAGAATGTTTCTATCCAGTAGTAGTCAAAGGGCTTCTAAGTGCGGAGAAGGAACAAGAGACGATTCTAGAAGAAGTGATGGAAGTTCTGAAAGATTTCAAAGAGTTGATTGCTGAAGAATTGCCAAATGAATTGCCTCCTATGCGGGATATTCAACATCAAATTGATCTTATTCCTAGTTCAAGTCTGCCAAACCTCCCTCATTACCGCATGAGTCCTAAGGAGAATGAGATTCTAAGAGAGTAGATTGAAGATTTGTTGAAGAAAGGATTCATTCGTGAGAGTATGAGTCCTTGTGCAGTCCTTGTCCTCCTGGTCCCAAAGAAGAACAACCAATGGAGGATGTGCGTTGACAACAGGGCCATCAACAAAATAACCATCAAGTATCGCTTCCCAATTCCTCGATTAGAAGACATGATTGACGAGTTATCCGGTGCTAAATTATTCTCAAAGATAGACTTACGAAGCGGTTATCATCAGATCCGGATCAGACCAGGAGACGAGTGGAAGACGGCTTTCAAGAGCAAGGATGGACTGTTTGAGTGGACAGTGATGCCTTTCGGGTTATCTAACGCTCCTAGCACTTTCATGAGATTAATGATCCAGGTGTTGCGGCCGTTTATTGGTTCATTTGTGGTGGTCTACTTCGATGATATTATGATCTATAGCAAGACCAAGAACGATCACCTGGGGCATGTCAGACAAGTGATGCAAGTCCCGCAAGAAAATCAATTGTACATCAACCTCAAGAAGTGCATATTCAGTACCAACAAATTACTCTTTTTGGGTTTTGTTGTTGGTGAGGATGGGATTCAGGTGGATGAAGAAAAGGTGAGAGAAATCAGGGATTGGCCTACACCTAAATATGTTACCGAAGTCCGAAGCTTTCATGGTCTGGCCACTTTCTACAGGAGATTTATTCGGGATTTCAGCACCATCACCGCCCCTATTACTGAGTGCTTAAAGAAAGGAAAATTCAAGTGGGGATTTGAACAAGATCAGAGTTTTGCTTTGATTAAAGAAAAGCTTTGTACAGCTCCATTATTGGCACTTCCTGATTTTGACAAAGTCTTTCAAGTTGAATGTGATGCTAGCGGAATTGGCATAGGAGCTGTCTTATCTCAAGAGAAGAGACTCGTGGCTTTCTTCAGTGAGAAGTTAAGCGAGGCACACCAAAAGTGGAGTACCTATGATCAGGAGTTCTACGCTGTCTTTAGGGCTCTCCGTCAATGGGAACATTATTTAGTGCATCGGGAATTTATCTTATTCACTGACCACCAAGCATTGAAATTCCTCCATAGCCAGAAAGTGATCAATAAGATGCATGCTAGGTGGGTGAGTTACCTACAAAGGTTTCCTTTTATCATACAACATAAGTTTGGGACACTCAATAAGGTGGCAGATGCATTGAGTCGAAGAGCCTCTCTATTGGTCACCCTCTCTCAAGAGATCATAGGCTTCGAGTGTCTAAGAGATTTGTACAATGAAGATGTTGATTACAAAGAGATATGGGACAAGTGCAACAACAGACACCCTTGTGCAGATTTTCATATCAAAGATGGGTACCTCTTCAAAGAAGATGTGTTTTGCATTCCTTGATCATCTTTGAGAGAGAAGTTGATTCGAGATCTTCATAGCGGTGGAATTAGCAGACATCTGGGAAGAGACAAGACTATTGCTAGCCTGGAGGAAAGATAATACTGGCCACACTTGAGGAGAGATGTCAGCGCCATAGTCAGAAGATTTTTATACTTGTCAGGTTTCAAAAGAACAATCTCAAAATATTGGACTTTACATGCCTTTGCCTATTCCTGATGATATTTGGCAAAACTTGACGATGGACTTTGTGTTGGGATTACCCCGTACACAAAGAGGCATGGATTCAGTGTTCGTGGTGGTGGACAGGTTTTCCAAGATGACACACTTCATAGCATGCAAGAAAATGGCCGATGCATCTAACATTGCCAAGCTATTCTTTAGGGAGATTGTACATCTCCACGGGGTTCCTAAATCAATCACGTCAGATAGGGATACAAAACTTATCAGTCACTTCTGGATTACACTTTGGAGATTATTTGGGACCACGCTGAAAAGAAGTTCTACTGCTCATCCGCAGACAGATGGACAAACTGAAGTAACAAATAGGACTTTGGGTAACATGATCTGAAGTGTTTGTGGAGACAAGCCGAAGCAGTGGGATTTAGCTTTACCTCAGATTGAGTTCGCATACAATAGCGTCGAGCACTCTTCTACAGGAAGATCCTCATTCTCTGTGGTTTACACTTCAGTTCCAAGGCATGTGATCGACCTGGTTAAACTCTCCAAGACACATGATACTAGTGCAGCAGCCAAAATTGTGGCAGAGGAGATTGTTGCTATAAAGGAAGATGTTAAAGCTAGGTTCGAAGCTACTGGGATGAAGAACAAGTCTGCGACTGACAAGAAAAAAAGAGTTAAAGTTTTCAAAGAAGGCGATTCTGTGATGATTTTTTTGCGAAAAGAGAGGTATCCAGTTGGTACTTACAATAAGTTGCAACCACGCAAGTACGGTCCATTCAAAATAATGCGAAAGATCAATGACAACGCTTATGTTGTGGCACTTCCTGAAGACATGAACATATCCAACACCTTTAATGTTGCTGATATTCATGAGTATCATGCAGATGAGGCCCTATATCTAGAAGAGAACTCGGGGTCGAGTTCTTCTGAGGTGGAGGAGATTGATGTAGGAAGACTTGCGGCCAACATTGAAGATAAAATAGCAAGTATTAAAGACAAATTCTAGTTTGTCAAGATTTTCCAAAACCAACTTCCGATGTTAGAAAAAACTCTGTAATACCTTTTCAGAAAGGGAAACAGGCTAATAAAGGCAAATCGCAGCTTTGCTGTGAGGTATGTCCTCAAAACGGGATTCGAGTCCGTTTCAGCCTCAGAAATAGTAGTTTGTATTTTAACAATTTCTTTTTTTCTTTTTGTTTTAATTCTATGAGGAAAGTAATTGCATTAGGATTAGGATCAGGATTTTCCCTACTTGTATAAATACACCCTCAGTTGTAGCCTTCAAGGAATCTCTTATCGTTTAATAAAATTCGAGACTTGCTCTCTCTCTGGTGGATTCCAGTTCCCTGGTGGATTCCAGGTTGTCTTCCCCAAGTTCTGCGCTTGCAAACTTGGTTATCTTTTAGGATTTTAGCACTTACTTTAATCATGTTCTTCCGCACTTCGTCAAGGCAACAAGCAGCATGTAGTAGATGTACAAAGATCACGGCGTAGTTTGCAATTCACATTGGTTGAATGTCCATTCCTCTGCTAGATGAAGGCGTCCGGCTTGTTTAAATTGTAAAGCGTAAATCATAATCCATCAATTACTACATTGTGAAGACATGATGGATTCCTTCCTTTTCCTATCTCCGTTTAAGCAAACACATACTTTTTTTCATGGATTTATGATTTGAATTCAACCAGCAGAATCCAGTAAGCCAAACACCAAAAATCCCTAAAGTTGTCTTTTGTCCGACTAACCCAGTTAGGATCCACTATTGTTTTGTTTGACAAAAATTAAACTGACGGGATCCATTTTGGATTCTATAATCCTCTAATCCGGACCAACTCGGTTAGGATCCCCGGGATTTGGCTCTCTCTTTTGTGTTATTTTGTATGCAGGAATGAAAGACCAATCCGCCACAGCTAGTTGTTGTCATAAATTAAACACTATAAGTTTTATTATTGGTCGGATAAATTTGGCACCACCGAACCCATTAAAAATCCCAACGAAACATTTTTTTTCGATTTTAAGGTATAAATATTTCCATTGCCGGGATTTGAACCCGGGTCGTCTGGGTGAAAGCCAGATATCCTAACCGGACTAGACGACAATGGATCTTGCTCAGTCAGAAACCAGATGCCATTTATACTAATGCCAAAGCTATGCGCGTGAAAGGGTTTGCCACACATGCATTTCTCGTGCTCCTCTATTTCTTTGTTTCTGTCTCTCAACGAGACGGCGCAAGATTTGGTTTCAAAATCCCAAATGTAGGAAGAATGAAAAAGTGGTCTCGTGATAGATACACGGAGAAAACACTTGTGCTTGGATAATATCCATGTATGCTACAAGAAAAGAATAATTTTAGCTAAACATTTCTTTCACTAAAAATTCCTAACAAATTGGATAATGCGGTTTTGGAAATCTCTACATTTTCAAATATTTCTCTTCTCTAGCTTTGTGCATTATTTTTCTTTCTATTTCCCATGGAAACATTTCTTCACTAAGCAACCTTCTCATATAAGTACAAAGACTCTCCTCAAAACGCCAACCTTTTTACATCTTTCCCCATAACACGTGATGTATTAATGTATACATGCACATGTGTTGTATTAATATTTACATATAGGAACTTGATTTGGTGTGGAGAAATAAACATGCAATGACGTGGACACAAGTATAACGCTTGTCCATAGCAGTCTTGGATCAATGGGTTTTTTTTATCTTATTGTATGTAGCATGCATCTAGTTTCGTTCAATAGAGCTTGTAAATGTATAATGTTATTGTCAAGTTTTTAAAGCAAAAAAATGTATAATGTTGTGTACACGATCTTGTATATATAGGCACATTAGTTTGTATAAATGAATATACATTATCATCGTCTTTATTTCTTTTCTAACACGACATCAGAGCTTTGAATGGAGCATTATCGCTCCTCTCTCTTTTCACTATTTATGTTTTGTTCGGCAAAGCTTTTGAGAGCGGCCTCTAAGGATTTGGAAATGCGGGCAGCAAACAGGCAGCTCAGCAACCGACAATCCTAACACTGGTAGAGATACTTCTCTTATCTTTTGTGGAAGTAACACTATAAATCACACTCCCCCTTCATGTCAAGATTTCTATGGTGACCCTCTATTGTGATCTTGCAAACTTTTCGGCCAAGATACAATGCTTCTACCATGAGCATCCACTCTCGAAGAATGTCAACCCTGATCCCACAGTTCATCACTGGAGTGTCTATTTCGAGGCGAACGACAATGTAACCCGACCTCCTCTACCACTGCCACGATGCACTAGACAACGCACCAGTGAGGATGTAGATCCTGAGGGACCCTATGGCTTCAACAAGATCTAGTAGTAGTTGGATCACGTTGAACATTCCCAGTTTCACATGGAGTGCAAGCAGTAGTGATAGGGACATCATCTAAATCATTTGTATCTTATGTGGCATTCACAAGAGATATGTCATGTTACACCCCGATCTCACAATTTCCTCAAATCATGAGATTAGGGCATAAGATAGGATTTATATGTAATACAAAGGACACCCTTAACTTTTTTTTTCTTTTTCTTTTCTTTCTTTAAAACTCTTGTTGCTTCGCATTGAACCACATAAATCATTTTAACAAGGGAATCTGAACATTTCTTTTACTAATCAGACTTTAATAGTAAAGATACATGTATAAACATTCATGATGTCTCTCACACCTTATGCACATAAGACCTACTAATAGCATACGATTTCAAAAGAGGAATAATATTACACATCGTAATTACAACTCTCTCTCTTATCTCTTACTGAGGACCTAGAGTGACAAGGACCGACTGACTCAACTAATCTCGTACTTGACTCCTGTGGCAGATTTACTCTGACGCTTTGACCATCTTCAAGTCCACGCGGTTAATCCTAAAATGTTTGAGTAGAGGGGTGAGCCTACTCGCTCAGTGAATGAGTACTTCAAAGAAACAGTCTAAGGAACTAATGTGATTACAGATATAACTTTGAGTAACTAATATAAAATTTAACAACATTTAATACTACACTGAGCAGTTCTATACAATATAATTGAAATGACAAAGAATGTAAATATTGCATCAAAAGAATATCTACTAGAAGACTATGCTCTAGTCTTCCTTAGCTCATTCATTCATAAGGAAATCTGTGAACCTATATGATCATATTTTAGCTTATGCCCTGATCTATGCAGTGTACTCTGCATAGAGACTCGCAGTGCACTACGGCCACACCGTACAAGACTTAGCGACACACACGGGAAATGCTAAGTCTGACTTTCCGTCCTGGTCTGCTACAAGACCCACAGGCTCTCCGGCCTGCTCTGCACTCACCATGAGTGCTCTGGACTCCTCCTCTAACCTGAGCACACAGGCGCAGGGAGTCAACACTGGGTTACCTCCAGAATTACTCAACCGGTTGGTGTTGGATAACCCTATCAACCCTCGTGTCACCAGAATTACTCAACCGGTTGATGTTGGACACGAGTTTCACCCCTAAGGTGCAGACCTCTCAAAGGGGTTCTACGGTGTTCAGGGCACCTAAGTCTAACATTAACATTATAGGTACATTTTAAACATGAATCATAACTCATTTAACATTTCTCACAAGGCTCACACGGCCTGCCATATCACATCATAAGAAACATCATAACTTATGTATTCAACATATATCATGTCTCAGTAACATCCCTTTCTAGGGCATGTCATATCTCATCACCTACAATTTACGAGGTATGTATTGAAAATAAGAAGCCTTGCAGTATGTAGATATCAACTTAGAGAGAACAAGCATATAAAGTTAGATGCACTAGAAACATTCAATTCAATAGTTAAGTATCACCACATATCATATCGAGACCTTTCATATCACCATAACATGATTCATTGAACACCGTATCCTTAGGGTTTCATTTGCCTTATTCATTTATCACATGCCAACACCCTACTCTTAGGGTTTCATTCGCCTCATTCACCTTTTCATTTACCTCATTCACTTGTCACATGGCTCTCATAAGGATTTCATAGGATATAAGCATTCACTAAATAAAGATTGTTTTCATCAAATCATATACAATCAATATAGATATGAAACCATGGAAATTTAACTAAATTTAAGTTTTCCATACCATTCACTGAGATATCATGTATCAAGAATAAAATTCAATTAAGATAACCCATGAGGTACATCCTAACCACTTATAGGATACTAGTCCTCTTTATTTAACTTTGATCTTTAAGTGTTCAATTAGGGTTTGCTCCAACACGGTCGTGGTGTCACCCCACGGCCGTGGCACAGTTACCTCACCACGGTCGTGGCTCTTCCCCACGGTCGTGGTGTATAGAGATCAGAGTTTCAAAAGCATTCAGTACGGCCTTGCTACCTAGCACACCCGTGGCACAGACCCTTCACCACGGTCGTGGTCACCCACCACGGCCGTGCCACAGCTCGATTGAGCTTCAACTTAGTGAAATCAAAAGTCATAGACTTAGTGACGAATCCCAAAGGTTTTAGATATTGAAATATGATAGCCTTAAGCTTGATTGAGAGCATTTAGACCTAGGTTTGGTTTAAGTCTAGATATCTCTTCAATTGGATTAAAACTCTAGTGAGATCTCAGTTAGGTTAAACCCTAATTACGTCATACAATATGAATCCGAAAAGCATTCTTTCTAGAATGTGTTGTATACATTTCTAATATGATTCTATCATCAGAGAGTCATTCAAACAGAGAAGGAATCCATATCATATCAATTTGCAACAACTTAAATCAAACGGACATTTCAGGGTTTAGAATCACATACTAAGCATTTAGGGATTTGGATGCTATAATCAAATTTCGTACATTATACTGTTTAAAGGAAGTACCCACTCACCCCAAGGTGTGAAAACACCTCAAAACTGCAGCTCATCCCTGAGAATTTCGAACTCATATCAAATCCCTAGAAAATTTCCCAATTCTTCTTCCATTCAACTCGGAAACCTTAAAAATGAGGGATTATGAAGAAAGAGTGAGAAAATAGGGAATTTCGACATCATCTTGGATCAAATCAGAGCATGGACGAAATCTTGACATGAGAGAGAAAATTCACCATAAAAGTCTATGCAAAGGATCCAAACTTACTTGATTTCACCATTCCTCGGACCGCAAAACCCTAATTCAACAATTCCACCACTTTCTCCTCTCAAACCCTAACTCTCCCTCTCTCTCTAGGAGCTCGTTTCTCTGGAATGAATTGCGAATAATGAGAGCTGCTAGTATGTGTGTTCGAACATATAGAGCAATTGAGCTGCTTGGGTCAATTGCATATTGATCCTACACTCAACTTTTATTATATTGGCTGAATATTCAGTTATACAAAAGTTACTGTAATTCGTTTATTTAAGAGATCAAACCTTCTCCAAAAATTATGGGAATTTATCACGTTGTTTATAATTGACCTATAAAGCTTCAGTTAAAATTTGAGATCATTTGGAGTTACCAATAAATAATTAAAAATAGAACAGTGCACTGCTATCCAGAAATCTGCAGAAATGTCATTTGAAGCAAAAAATGCCTCAGAACGGCCGTGCTAGATGCCACGGCCGTGCAAGATGGACCCAGCACGGCCGTGCTACCTACCACGGCCGTGGTGCATTGTTTTCAGCATATTTGAGTATAAAAGTTGGTTAATAGTTCAATTCTTTCAAAACGACCGTGTGGCCTTGCATGCCCGTGCCACCAATGACCTAGCACGACCGTGCTACCCACCATGGACGTGCTACCCAAGCATCCAACTATCATTTCTATTTTTCTATGCCTAACTCTATCATTCCTTCCCAAATGAGCTTATTTGTTGAAAACCCTAATTCAACCGACTAGAGTTTATATATCTCAAACCCTAATTATACAAAGAGATAGCATGCTTGGGGTTCTCATTAGGTTTAACATATTATAATTGAGATATCATCATTAATTAGATTTAAGCAATGATCAATCCAATTAAATATGTAATCATCCAGGTAAACCCTAGTTTACCAATTAAGCTCAGATGGGGTCGTAACATGTCATGTCGACTATGGCCACTACAACCCCACTAAGACTTATTACGAGGAGTATAGGGCTCACCGGACTTATTCTAGACACACTTCCCAGTACTAGGTATGAGACTACAATGAACCCTCTTCTAAGAACTTGTTCCTATGGATTGTAGGGCACCACAACACCTGCTCCCCATAGCCTCCTCCTCCACCACTAGGATACCATGGTGTGTGGTGGCCTCCACGGTAGATATATCCCCTCCATCTTGGATATATGTTTTGCTGGGTACAAGTAAAATTCTAAGTTTAGGGTGGAGGTGGGTGGTAAATACTCATTCCACCCATTTTATCTTTTTCTTTTCTTTTCAGCATTCCTAGCTGGATATCTTGTTTGCATACAATTTTAGTTGAAATTTTCATTTCTTTCTCTTTTATCGTGTGCATTAAGGCCTTTATCTAGTCATCCAATAATCTTATATGTGTGCTATCAATGAATTCATTTAAACAAAGTGAGTTTTCTTGCATTATTTTCATAAAACAACCATTGTTAGAAATCATTTGTCACTTAAGACCTTAAGTAGCACTACTCCTTGGAAAAGTTGGCAAGACATAATGGATAGATAGGATCAAACACAATGTGTCTTCATCTGATTTGTGGAAATAACTTGTGAAATTTCTCAATTTTTGCTTGTTATAGAATGATTTGAGATAATGTTATCATATTCCCAAAGCGCTAGAATTCAAAAAAAAAATGATGCCCACAAGTTTAGTCTTTTATACAATTTGTCTACCACCTTTTTATCTCTCCATTTTCCAAAAACAAAAATCAAAATTCAAAAATGTCTCGAGCTCCAAATTCAGGGTCACACACCCCTTCTCCTCCTAACGCTTCTTCCATACGCCTGGTATTTAATAGGGGCACACCACCGAGAAAAGATGCCAAAGTACACCAAAAAAAAAACTACGATCAATGTAATTACAACAAAGAAAATAAAAGATATTAGTCGAACAGAGGAGAGATCACCTTCTTCTTCACTTCCCTTCATTCTATTTTTCTACCTAGATGAATCTACATACCCCCAATTCACCCAATCAATAAATCTTGAGATAGTGCAAAACTTCATAAGAATATGTAGGAATACCAAAAATAGATCAGATAAAACATCTTTTTTTCAAGTCTTGAGGAAACAAGTCGTGAAGCAAATTCAAGTGGAGAGTGTGTAAAATTGTGTTTCATGATTTCAAGAAATTAGGGCCTCTTGGACATAAAAGGACAAAGTAGTGTTATGCAAGTGAGGAGGACAAGATGTCAATATTAGTTAGTTATGTTTCCAATTTTGTGTTGCTCAAGGATGAGCAATGTTCAAGTTTGAGGTAATTTGATGAATGCATATCCATCTAATTTTATCATACTTTTTAGGCCATTTATTTAGGACATTTTATTGATATTTCCCAATTTTAGGAATTATTTGTATTTGTTTGATTTTGTCTCCTTAAATGGAGTTTTAATAACTTTTGTACATTATATGCAGAAGAACAACTCAAGTTTGCCCCTTCAATCCAAATGATCAAGAACCCTCAATAATTACTCAAGTATAGGAAGATCAGGAGGCCTATTGTCGCATGATTTGAGCCTCCCAGAAGACCAGTCGGTCGATTGGCCCCTTCGTTTCTTCAACTAAGAAGCCTAAGAAGACAAGGAGTCACAACCCTAACTGGTCAACTGGCCACCCAGTCGACCGAATCAACCCAATCAACAAGGAGCATCTTCATTGATGAATAGGTCGACTCACCAGGAGTCAAATGACTAACATGGCTCCATGCAGAAGTACCTAGGTGTGTAAACGATGTGGGTACGGTGTGGGTTTGGCCATACCCATACCCATACCCATACTCATCTAATTTAGCGGGTCCGGTTCCGGTTCTAGACCCGCATAATACAAAATCTGGACCCGCACCATATATGTACCCGCAATAATAGTGGGTATGCGGTATGGGTATGTGGATAAGCGGTTCTATAAAATATCATATTATTTATGTAAGAGAAATGGCTTTGTTCTATATATTTTAATACAATAAGATATTGTTATTATATAGTATATTAACATGCAATAGTTATATTAGATAATTCTATATTTTATACATTCACATTGATTGAGTTACTTGTTTACATATTTGTGTCCATAATAATAATGTTAACTTATGTAAAAAGTAATGTAAATTAGTAGACATTTGGTTTTAAGTTTACATATGATGTTCATTATTGTAACTAGAATAGTTAAATCTTAACTATATGACTAGTCTCAACCTTATTGTGGCTAGAGTAAGATATAATCTCAAGAATTATATTAGTCATACTAGTAAAGTATGATCTATATAACATATTATTTAAGTAGTTACTTATGTATAGAGGGTACACGGGTCTAGCGGGTCTGGGTTCAAGCATACCCATTATTGGACCCACTTATATGCGGATCCAAGGGTATACGGGTCCAAGGGTATGTGGGTATAAAAAATAAGACTCGTGGCAAGTTTTTTAAGGGTCCTGATTTGCAGGTCCGCGGGTCTACCTGTACCCATTTACATCCCTAGAAGTACCATTCCATCCAACCGACCATTGATCCCCGATTTGTTGACTGATCTACTCAAAAGCCACACATTAATTTCTCCCATTCGATCGGTTGACCCACCAATCGAATGACTGGAGCACTGCATCCAGACTTTTCTAGCGCTGCCAGCTGCATTTTTTGGTTTTCAGGGCACTTCCTCTTCTATAGAAGGAGGGGAAATGGCAAATCAAAGGCATCTCATATCATATCATCCCAGAGACTCCCTAGGTGTAGAAAGGAAGGGAAAGCAAGGAGGAACCGACGTATTCCTCACAGAGGTTGTCAAAGTGCTGCTAGATCCTTCTGGAAGCATGATTCCTTCCTCTTTCTTGTCTATTCTTTTGTTACCATGATGGAGTAGTTCCTTTCACACTGGGGCATGGGAAATAGCCCCATAGCATGTATTATACATTAGTTGTATTTGACTATAATATTTATATTAATAGATGTGTTTTCATCCAATCATGTTACTTGAATAATTAATTGATTCTCATAATTCTCGTCTATTATAATCCATGGTGATGAGATCACTTGATCCATGGGTTGTAACACTGGTTGGATCACGTAAGCTCATGACGAGATCCCTGATAGAACCTTACTGGATGGTTGAACAATGATCCTCAAAAGCCAAAATCATGAGTTTGAGAGAAGTCTGGCCCTTACTAGATTTATGTTCCATAAGGACATAAATTTGCATGATTCCAATCTAATTAATAAAAATTGAGGATTTAAATCAATTAAGGTCAATAATGGTCTATAGTGGTGTGCATCTGGACCCCCAATATCTCCTAATATTGATTAAAAATTAGATTTTATTACCTTTTTCTTCTTCAATTCTTAATTCTTGTTTTAGTTAAAATATCTTTTTAGATTAGATTCTATGTATTACTCGTAGTAATTGGTTTGAATAAAACTATTAAACATGTTGTTCCATGGGATCAACCCTTTCTAGTACTACAGTTTACTTACTTGTTACGGTGAGTTGATTGTGACTTTAAGACTAAAGTCTAGGCATAATTTTTCTATTTAATTTTTTATGTAATGACATGCATCATAGTCATTGTTTCAGGATCTCCTACTCCATTGGACCACCCCATAGTTCGTCCAGGGGTTAGTCATGTCCTCTGGAGTGTATGGAACATGCTAGAAATGACTTTTGAGGTGGAGGAAGACAAGAGCTCGGGTTGAAAATCAAGATTTTGAGCTTCTTGATTTTGATTGTTAGTATTGAGATTGTATAGATCTCATCCCAACACTTAGGCATGAGATTTTATGGGTCCCATCCCTACTTAAATAAAGTTAGTCTGATTATTTGACATGCACCATTTAATATTGTTTATGATTGTGATATTTTGTTGTGATATTAATTAAGACAAGAAACTCTTTTATTGAATATTTATTCAAATGTTCTCTTAGATATTCAATTAGATGTTCTTTATCCCTCTTGTTCTAGGAAGTCTTGATAAATATCAATTGATGTCCTTTTCTGATGATACTTCTCAAGCTCTATTTATGTGCTCATACTGGTATTTTTATGTTGACAACATTCTATTTGGTCTTCCCTTTTTTGGTATGCTTCCAACCCCTTAAGTGAAGGACTTGGTGGAGATGACATGATGACATGGACCTGGATCAGTGGAGCTAACTCTTGGGAGATAGACTTGAGATAGTGTGGACTTCCCTCTACCTAGATTTTAAAGTTTATTCTTTCATGTAAATCCGATGAGGAAATCATTATGTAAACTTGTGAGATTGAATATAATAATTACACTTAATTCTACTTATATACTTTGATATTGTATGCCATTCATTCGAGAGAGAAAATACACCTATCCTAGCATACATGCTAGTGTGTTTGGAAGAGATGGGTTTATTCCTTAGATTGAGTAATGAGTGAGGCCTGATAAGTAAGGAGTGGATATCATATCAGGCCCCACTCCTTACAATCCTAAAGTCAACTCATGTATGATATCTTCTTGCATCCTGGTCCTTTAATGTACCTACATCAGGATGGAAGGAAGATCACCCAAAACATAGGAAAAAAGGTAAAGATCAGCAAAGGTTGAGTATGTACATATAAGAAACACATGACATTATGTTGTGTTATAAGTGTAAAAGAGATGTTCCCACAATTAGGGGCTATTTGAAATTAGGTAATTTTGATAGAATTATAATAAGAGAAATGAGGCATTCTGAACTCAGTATACAATCATTGTAAATGAAGTGTCTTGCCATAACAGTTAATCACAATTCTAACTTAATACAATAAACTTGTGCACGCATGAAATTGTAGATTAAGAATACCTAAAACATGGCAAAAATACCATAGGATCATGGCTGCCTAGAAGAAATAAGGATGAAAATGCACGCCCCAGTAGGAATACACAAAGCCCTTTGTATGTATGATTTTACATAATTATCGCTATTCTAGATATTCTAGTAAAACAAGTAACATGAATAACATAGAGTGGCAAGAGTATCTTTTTTGTCAATTTCACATAAAAGGCAATCATAGTAGGTGTGGTCCAAGAACGCATATAAATAGAGTAGTTCAACAACCACATGAATATTATGATTTAAGATCAGGAAAAAGAAGTCCAAGCAATTGAATTTCCATCAAAATTATCATTTCAAGAGATGCCTTGTATGAATGTAGGTTTTGGTCAAAAAATGCCCAAAGTAAAATATAGGATGCATATAGGTTATGATTAGACTTAAGTAATCAATAACACTTCCTAGGCTCAGGGTCAGAGATTTCATAAACTAATTACAATATTTGTGCATTCAGTTAATATAAATTATGTTGGATCTATTACTAAGATCATAACCCTAATACAAGTTGGAAATGTAGCCTCAAAACTATCCTATTAAAATCGTCAAAATTTTCTAATTTGAAAATTGGATATTTTTACACTATTTGGATACACCAATAATTACTTATGGATTTTAAAATTAAACCAATTTTTTGTTAAAAAGGAAATAAAAATTAAGATGTGAAAAAACCAAATTCACCCTTGAATAAGATCGGAACAGTATATAATGCCATGTCGGGTCTTTAGTAGATCCAGCTACCATTCCTGCGGCTAAACACATGTTAAAACAGGCGATAAGTCAGGAATACCCTTTGTGGATGACTTTGATTGGGCCCAGGCTCCGTGGCAAGATAGGCTTTTGCCCCAGGGATTGATTACCTATATCTCGCGCGACGGTCGAAGCTCGGGGCCTCATGTCCAGCGATCAGTGTCCTTGTTAATATCGCCCTTCCCCACTCCAGGAGTCAATCTCGGTAGCTATGTCGGGGTCTTTCAGCCTAGGTAGCCCTATAGCTTGGGCACCACCATGGCATCTGGCTTGCACACGGCTCACACACCATGGTTGAGCACTAGTGATACTAGGATCACAAGGTGGATCGGGATTCAACGGAAGCCCAATGCTAGCTTCGAGTCTGTAGTATTCTCTAGAAGTCGAGATAGGTGAAAACGAGGTAAGACAAACTCAGAGGCGTGTGAAGACCAGCAAAGCCTATCCAGTCAACAATCCAGTAAGTACGACAGTGTCATGGAGAGAAACATGGACTCGATAGTGTACTAGCACGCGTAGCAGTGTCCTTTGATCCCAGAAACTCCTCAAGATGCCCACAATGGGATTGATTGGGTTTCACACGCCACAGACCTTCAAAGTCCTCTCGACGACGAGTTAGAATAGGGAAGAATGACGGCACTTGTTGAAATAGAAATTGGGCAGAAGTCACCAGTGGCTAACAACACACAATGAAAGGGGAAGTTCTGCAGATGGTTACGGAGCATTGAATTGACCAAAGCTTATCCCAGTCGATGCCAATCCAAGCAGTTTGTCGTAGAAGAAGCTTGACCCCATCCTGTTTCTTCGCAATCGCTCATCTGCGATAAAGTGAGGGTAATAGAAGAATGGAGGATGAACAATGTATCCGGATCGATAGGGAAGGGTAGCTGTCATAGAAGCAGGGCAATTTGGGGTTGCGGGTTTGTGCAGTAGTTGTGCCCTTACGGCACGTTTGGTTCACTAGATACTGAGAAGGATGGGACTCGGTATCCATCAAAAATTAAGATCCTACGTTTGGTTCCGTTATAATTATCTTGGGATGGTTAACCAGCGGGAGTGGAGTCCCGCATATCTAGGATTCTTCAATTCCGGGGTCCCCCCAGGTATTCGCTTGGGATTTGTCCCAATTGCCGATAAAATCTTCTCCTCTCCCCTTCCGTGAAGATTATTTACGGTGAGCTGCTGTGTTGTTACACCTCAGCCTAGGGACGCCCTATCTTCAAACTTCTGCATCTGCCTCACCCACAACCCCTGCTCCTACCTTTCCATGGCGGCACTGCTGCTCCGCCACCACGGCGACATCTTCATGGTAACCCTCCATGGTGTTGTTCCTTTGGTGACGGCATCGTCTACATTCAGGTCGTTTCGTGTGGCTGGCCGGTGCTCGTGACATGTGCTCGCCTGGGCATGACCGCACAAGAGAGAAGCCAGCGGCAGCAGGTACTGCTTACCCTCATCTGCGTTCCCATTGTCGGCAGAGTGCTCGAGCTCGGGTAGGACCGTCGGAACGACATATCCCCGAGGATCCGTCCCTCCAGATCCTGGTCAATGCGACGTTAGTTGGGTCATCGCTAGAGGAGACGCAAATGCAGGCCGACGGCGCCTTGACCCCAAAATCCAATGACACAACCCACACGATGGCTGATCGGGATGGCTGATCGGATGAATACCACAAGCGGCATTTACTACATGGATAAAGACCATTACCAGATAGAACACACTAGAGCAACTCCATGTCCGAAGAAGTGGGGGAAGAAGTTGTCGTCGTCTTCGTTGAGCAATTTTGTGGTTGAAGAACACGTGATGGGAGAAAGGAAACGGCAGGAAAAGCTGAACCAATACTTGTGTGCTCTCCGCTCTTCTATACATCCCACCATCACCAAGCTTGACAAGGCGTTTGTCATGGCTGATGCTTTACATACATAAAAGCGCTAACAGCTAAAATAATGGATCTCGAGATGAAGATGACCAACGACATGCAGTTGCTGCTTTCTCACTACAAAGGCAGCACAACATCTTTTTTCCTCGCCCAAGGTGCTAGCGCCTCCGATCGACTGCCAACCGCATCTACCTTATTGATGATCTCTATTGTGATCTCCTTCAAGGCATTGTCTGCTGCCGGTAGCACGACAGGTCACCAAACTTATCCTTGATTGCATCCAAACATGGGACAGTAAATTGAACAACCCATCCTCCACCTATACATTCCAATGTTATCCTTCTCTCCATCATGTTCTAATACTTTCCCGTGAACCAAACATGTCGTTAGGGCTTAGTTGGGGGGTTTTAAGCTCCAGTTGTCTCATAGTGCGGGTGAGCGCTCATCTGGTTCGGAGGGGAGAAAGGGATTCGTTGGATGAAATCATGAAGAGATGAGCATGTTTGGCAAGGGAAAAGTGATTGGATGTTGTGGTGTAGACCAAGTCTCACGCGACCATGGAAAGAAAGAAACAGGAAGACGAAGTCTTCCAGCCTGACTACCAAACATCCGACTCAGCAAGCATCCATGTGATGCGCCAGTATTTAAGGCCTTATTTGGTAGGGTGTACTGAGGTATAGTTATGTGAATTATTAAATATAAGGTTTAAAAGGATTGATTTTAATCATTAGGCAATGTATTTGGTTAGTTGCAGGATTCACGTGATGAATTTGTTTGATTTTATTTGGTTATCTTCAGCTAGTATCAACTTTTACTCATGATCTGTCCGTCGCGGAGTGTTCTGCCTTTTCCAGCTTTATACATGCCCTTTCATAGTACGGTACCAACTCCGTGAATTTTGGGCAGTGATGCCAACAGTACATTAGAAAATAGTGAAGTTCTCTAGCACTTCTGCAACCAAACATAAACATGGCATAATTTTTTAACATTTGGACTCATTCTTTTGGTCTTACATCCTACCAAATAGGGCCTAAACTCAAAACTTAGGACATAAGATGTGATATCTAATTTATTTCACATGTGTGACATTTAACTAACATCCTAGTCTTCTAAATTGCTATAGAAGGTGTGTCTGACAAATGATTAAGCTAAAAGTTGATAGCCTACCTAATCTGGGTATTAGGAATCAGAATGTGTACTTAAATTTGCATTTCTAGATTATTTATGTTGTATTATACCCCCACTATGTACTTAATCATTTAATTAGGATTTTAAACTCATCCTCGTGACCAATCAGGGTAAACAAAAATTTGAGTTATCTTCAATCTCTCACCCTAAGATCCTAGGGTCATATTAGGGTAGTTAATTTTGAAAGAAACTATAGTTTAGTATTACTATGTACCAATTTCCCAACATTAATTAACTAGGTATAAACTCGTGCAATGCACAGACCGAAAATTTCATTCAAATATTAGTCCACTAAGTTGAATCGAGATAAGTAAGATTGTTTTCAGTGTGATACTTCAAAGTCAAACACACAAAAAATGTTTCTATCTGAACCTCATATCTGCGTCAAGACGAACTGGCTGATTAACATACATATCGGAAATCAGCTGCTAAGTCCTGCAAATGTGATTTTTCACGTTGGACTTATTTTACAATTGTAAAAGAGGAAATTAGTCATAGACATATTGAACACCAAAATTTAAATTACTTACATATACGTTGTTTAGAAAAAATATATACATCACAATAAGGACATTCTTAGTGGGAACAACCCACCTCAAAGGAAGCATTCCTGGAAATGGAATGATGTCTCTGCATTGCAAGGATCTCTGCCCCATTATTATGGCCATGCAACATCCTTCAAGGTGCCCTTCCAAATTGCTGGCAAGTAGGGATGGAAATTGGGCAGATATCGGTACCTATACCAAATTTAACCTGTTTCTAATTATCAAGGGTACACTTAGAAAGACACATACCAATACAACCCATTTTTACATTTAAATATTAAAAAGTAAACACAAAAATCATATTTAGCCGACTCAACAATGCATATATGCTGGTGAAACGGGAGTGAGGCAATGAGTTTTCTTACGTCTGTCTTCCACTCAAACTCATAAACTTGACAATCGACATAAAGTTCTCATAAGTTTTATTATGTTGTAATGAGAACTTTGCAAAAAAAAAACTGCATAATATTAAATTTTAAGCTACATTTTTTAGGTTATTTAGGATAACAACTTTTAAATTTTTAGATCATATACACTACAACTTACAAAGAAAAGGATGACTAACAAACATAATGACTATATTACATTTCTTAGTTATACTAACATGTCCTGATAAAAGAGATAATTACCTAGTTCTAGATCTAAATTAAACATGAACCCAACGTTCCTATGTATCACTTAAGTGATAAATGTCAATTGTCAAGAATTGTGAAATATTAATGTCAATTTAAAGTCATCCAACATCATAGTCTGTAGATTTATAATGTTAAATCTCAATGAAGAAGTAGACTTTTTTCTAATTAGAGATAGTGATTAGAATAATAATGTCAAATGTCAAATGTCGTTCTATTCTACATATTTTTCACGTGTACATTAAGATAATAATAAAAAAAGCCATAAAGGTCCACGGAATTTAGATCAACAATTATCTTTTGCTATGCTTAGTCTTCATCGAGATGATGTCATTTCGACGATCAATGCTTGTTAACTATGCGGAAAAAACTTCTACATTCAAATTAGAGAGTGGTTTACTAAGAAAATGATATCTCCATATTTTGTCAGATTCAATGCACAATTTACTTATTGCAGTAAAATGTCTTATAGTTTCTCGCCACCAATTTATCCAAGCCGTGTCATTGGACTTTCATCAAGCATGAGACATTGAGATAGTAAAAGAAACTAGAAGCTCTAGGAGAATGCAACCATAGTTAACCAACCATTTAGCGTAACATATCATTGAAGTGTATCATATTGTTCAACTCCTTCATGCTGCTAAACAAAAGAAAATGCAACATGTGTTGTGTTTTCCAGTATTACGATCATTTATAAAGCCATCATTGACGGCTGCTACTGTGTGCGTAGAAGCGGCAGATTTCTACTTTCTCACCACCACACATTGTACTGTAGTGGTTGCCAATATTGAAATCTCTGTGATCTTTGTGAGTATGTGACACTCTTCTTCATGGGCATCGTCATAGGTTAACCTTCTGGCCACATGGTAAGAAAGTGGAAGTAAATTAGAAATTGAATTTCGGGCAGAAGTCATAGAATGAGAGGCGGGGGGGTCACATAAATGGTGGATTGGAAAAAGAAAGTGAGATTGGGAATTGGGAAGCGGATAATATGGGTTGAATTGTCCAAGATGACCGGAGACGGAGGCCATATAATATAGGTCGAGCTCTGTGAGGCTAGTGCTGGCGTCATTGCAAACCTGATGACATCTGAACATCATTTATGATGGAAGAACGCCTTCTCGCCGTAGTGCATCCTAGCCCGCATATCGTCGTCACCCTCCTCCTCTGTTACGATGCCATATTACTGAACCCTGCATTTCCCAGATTGCACCCAAGCGGTCCAGGAAGTGATCAGCTAGAGCGAGTAGGCGATTTTTCTAGTCACTGCCTCGAAGGTAGGATTCATAACAGAAACGATGTCTGGTGTGCCAATCTCCAACGTAGCTTCACAGGGTCAATACATATTCAAGAGATGTGTAGTCTACGCCAGTGGCTCCAAACACTAAGTAAAATAAGATATCGGCATGGATGGTGGACCTCGTTTTCATTGGTGCTGCCTAACGGCGGGGCGGAAACCGCCTTTGGAGGGGTGGCAGATGCATCCACCAACGAGCGGTAACATCGGCAAAATCGGCCAAGCCAGAAGCTCCTCGATGCGGAAGTCACTAAAAATAAAGAACAAAATGCTGTGAAAATTATCGAGAACTCCCACCCAAAGGGCTGCCCCAGACCGCTTGTACAAAAAAAGGAGCAGTTTACAATTATAAAAAATTAATGCAAAAATTGCTTAAAGAACCCTAGACGTGCTTTCCTATGGTTATTTCTTTCTCAAATTTCATGTCCACGGGGTAGTAGTGAGTCAATTGGGATTTTTAGATCCTAATAAAGTTTGATCTATTCTACATCCGGGAAATAAGTATACAAAAAGTATCTAACTAAAGAATGCTCAAGAGAAGGGAAAAAGGGAGATTGGGTGACAACATAATCTAATAGGGGGCTAGAAGAAAGAAATATTAACCTTTATGCCTAGAATTAAGCATGCTACATCAACGACTAGGGATAGAGTCAGAGCAGAATCAAAACATCATTTTAGCTCCAAATCCCTTTTGGCATTCAGGATTCCAAACAAACTTAGTATCCTTAAAGGTCAATTTTGTCATGGGAATGTCAGTTTAGAGAAATTATTGATAAATTTTCTATGGTAACATGCAAGACCTAAGAAATTTCATGTCTCAAAATGGTTCTTTGGAAATTGCCACTTACTCATATCATCAACTTTAGTTGGATCTACATTAATGTGACCGAAAGAGATAACATGGCACAAAAACATAACTTCCTCTATCCAAAAGTCACACTTTGAAAACTTGGCATAAAGATGGTGCTCCCCTAGAGACTTTAGGATAATTTATAGATGTTTGTTGTGCTAATCCACTAACTCAAAGTATATGAGTACATCATCAATGAAGACTACCACAAAGTTATCGAGATAAGGGTTTAAAACCCAATTCATAAGATCCATCAAGATAGACACGACATTAGTAAAATTGAAGGGAGAAACTAGAACTCATATTGCTCGTAATGTGCATGTAAGGTCGTATTTGATATATTCCCATTCTTCACTCACATTTGGTAATATCCACTATGAAGATTAATCTTCGAGAGAACACTAGAAACTTCAATTGATTAAATAAGTTATAGTTGTAAGGTAAAGGGTAGAGATCATTTATTATCACCCAATTTCCACATTGACCACCTTTATTTTTCACACAAGAAACTAGAGCTCCCCAAAGAGAGACACTAGGACAACCAAACCTGTAACATACCGAAATTCAGTATAAAATTTAATTATTGAGATATAAAAAATATATTTTTTTACCTTTTCATTCATATTTACACTTCATTTGAATTATGTTGAAACTTGAGCACCTAAATACAGTTTGTTCTCATTCTGATTAAAGTATCCCTTCTGGGACCCACACTTGATAAATTGAACTCGGTAACAAATTCTTAGACTTGAAATCACAAATATATATATATATATATTAGATAATTAGATATCATATTAAAATTAATGATGAGAGTAATTATTCTAACCATCTTGGATTCATAACTAAGGGAGTTACTATTTTCTATATTTAGAATATGACATGCGAACCAATGTTGAAAATTTCAAGAGAAACTGATAAAAGGTATAGGAGATACAAAATTTTGAAGTTATTAACAGAAAACAACTAAAAAAAGAATTAAATTGGTCCGTCAAACCAGGTTTGACCTGGCGCCCCGCTCCTTTGCGCTGGATCAGCGTCGCGGCCGCTTCCTCTGAAGGAGAAACGTCCAGGCCGTTCTCCCTTGATTCTCATCCGTTTCGATCAATTCAAAGTCCATCGAGTTCGTCTTTCACTCCTCCAACTCGAAAGCTACGTCTCCAGGCGCCCAAACTGACATAGAAAGATCTGCCATTAAAGCTCCCTAGAGCAAAGACAGAAACTGACGGACCTCCGATCCCTACGTTGCGCCGCCCAGATCTAGTTGATAGGGCTCCACCTTGCTACGGAAACCCTAGATCCACCATCAAACAATGTGACCACAACCAACACCTGTTGCAGCAACTACCGACGACCTCTAGCCAGACCACCACCGCCATCACGGCATGGAACAACTACCGCTACCATCTGTGACGTTCTCTGGTCGCATAACAGGGACATCGATTTCAACTTCGCTGAGCACCTCCTTCTCCAGCAGAAATGAGTCTATCGATTCCCTAAACACCTCGCAGCCACACCATTGCCGAACCCGGCCTACTGAACTCTCCGACCTGTAGGTTCGTGTTGTAACCGACATAGGTCACCTGACCATCACCCAGCGACGGTGACAGATCTGAGGCCTCTACCGCCTTCCGATCACTAAAGGCAGAGCAACCAGCCACCACCGCGCCGGTGCCGCCCACCTACTGCCGCATCCACTGAAACCTTTCCAGCCACGACTACCACCATCCTCGTACCAACTTAGCCCTCCCAAAACTTCATCCACGTCTAGGAAATGCCCTCTGATGGCCACCCATTAGTGAACGACCACCCAACAACGTGGCTTGATCGATCCTCTTCTCCGGCCAATCTCGAGGCCGCCGCCAAGCTCTGGGCATCGCCGAGACGTGCTTGCGGTGCCAAGCTTCCAGAGAACAGTGGCAGGCAGTGCTCCCTGGACTTGGCGGCTTCTCTCCTTAGAGCTGGTCTAGCGGTTGCATGCAGTGAACGGTGACCATGATTGATTGCATCCGTGCTTTCCAGGCGAGTTGTTCTCTGACTGGACCGTAAACCGACGGAGGTAATCCAATACCCGTCTCGTTGTTTACCTTCTATATCACGTCATCGTCGTCGTTTATTAGCTAAACTATAATATACCAATGAACAAAAGCCGTAGCAGAACCCATAAGTCAGCTTTACCATCACAACACAATCGTACCAATCATTAAATTATTAGCCACATCGCAACTAACTACTGTATTGTAGAATAAAAAGCAATGAAGCACATGTAGTCAACGTATTAAAATGATTCGGTGACCAATGAAAACCTTTTTCTATTGTTCCATGGAACATTAATATAGTTACTTAGACAAACGATAGGATAGAGCATAATGTACGACCAAAAATTAAATGGAAAATCAGAAGAAGAGAAAAATATAATCCCAACCAATATAATATGACATTTCAGGTTGTATTCTTACATGATTGTCATTATTTGAATAAATCTTTCATATAAAGGAAAAATAATAGAAATGTGGATATTGATAAATGAACATGAAAGGAGGAGGATCTAATCTAATTTATATAGTATTGTTTTAAATCAATAAGTATATATATGTCTGAATACACTAATATTCTTTTTCATATACAAGTATGTATCATTGTAGATTATATATATGTATCACGTGTGGCATACATTACTATATTATATAATGGTGACACCATAAATTATTAACTACCATATGATTTATTAATATAAAGGCCTAAGAGGAACTAAAACACAAAAATGGAGTCATACTATGACCTAGAGTATATCTAACTCAGTAATGATGAACTTAACCTAATAAGAACCTAGAAAGTGATTTCAAAGCCAAGAAATATCAAATAACCCTAGTACGTTCTTTCTTTCTAGATTCTTGAGGAAATTGCATTTTTGGTCATTGTGAGCAACTTGATTGGAAGTTCTTGGTTGAGACAGGTACTAAATTCTCTATTCTTTTATTGAACTATTCGCCTCCCTCTTGAGTTTCATATATAAAAGTTTTGCAAATTGGTGAACAAATATTGTTGTTAGCCTTTCCCTTTTTGTTGAAGTTCACCACGACTAGATTTTGAATATTGAACATTATTGAGAAATTGAAGTATTATTAGATTTTGATATTGGCACAAAAACTCGAAATATTGGCTAAGAGCTTTGGCTCACTAGTTTTGGTGGGTCACGACCCCCAACCCTGCGCAGTGGATAATGGACAATTAGAGGTCCCCCAGTACTGGTTACCCTCACAGGCGAAGTGTCATTCTCTCATAGAGGGGAGAACAATAGGCACCTAGTCACTGGAGAAGACAAAATATTAGATTGATTGTGCCAATAGATAAATCCTTACATTTTGAATAAATTGGATATCTTGATACTAGTCTAATGAAAAATTGTTCCATTTTGAAATCTTGATTCTAGTATCTCTTTATCATTTTCTAGTTATCTCTTTGCATTATTGTATCTTTCTGTAATTAGCATGGTAGCTAGACTATTCTTGTGTTACCTCCATAGTCCACCAAGCAATCTTATCTAAAGTTAATATCATAACTCTTTATTTTAAAAAAATAGCTCAATAATGGATTTAGTACCAGCCTAGCTGACCTTTATTTTTCCCTTCAATGGGGTCCATGTGTGGTTTTGTTCCTTCGGGAACTCATGGGCAGGTGATACAAGGAAGGTCAAGAAAAGACGTGCAGGAGTTGTCCTCTGTTGAAGACTAGATAGGAGTCAGTTCTTATTTTTATTTTTTTTTCAATCTTATAATCTTACGTTTACAGCTTCCACAACTCTGATGTAAAAGCATGATTGTAATAAAGATTGTTTATAATTCCGATATTATTTTGTAAATATTTGTTGATCGTAAAGATCGAGTCTTTACAAAACCCCATGTCTAGAAGCTCTTATGATGGTTTCTTGAGTTTAAAAAAACTCCTCTGTTTCCATATACTATGGATATATCAATATAGGAGTGATATCCCACATGAGATCAATCGAGAAAAATGTCTATTCTTTGTATTTTTAGTTGCAATTTAGATTTAGTTTTCATATTTTGTTTGCATTCTACTTAATATTTCACTTGTTTTATATTTTGAGTAGTTTATGCAATTTTGTATAGAATTTAATATATGTTTGGTATTTTCTTGTAGGTTTATACAAAAGAAGAGAGAAGCAAATTTCCTCCATGAGATCCCAATAGAATGATCAAGGATTGCATACCCTCACTCCCCAAGTCCAATAAGTGGAGTGAGGATTAGAAAAATATAAATGGTCACTCAAATAGCCATAACGTTTGTATAGAAACTTGAAATTGGATGGTTAAAAATCCATTAGACAAAAAAGTTCAACTATGTACAATATATATATATATATATATATATATACTATTGTTGGTTGATTAAACGACTAGCAAGGATGATTATTCGATCATAAGGTTTGAAAAAAATTACAGTTACTATGCAGAAGGTATACCCCGGTACTAGAATAACTTTAGAGTCCATATATGATGTCACAAATGAGTGATTCAAGTTTAATTAAAAACATTATTAAATTATATACACATTGAATATATTGAATGAATCTTTTTGGCCCAACCAACTCACCTACAGTTATTGTAAACTCTAATTACAAATATCTATAGCTGATATTTGTTGGATTAATTTGGATGGATTAATATTTTGTGGGTGGATACAAAACACTTAAGGGATATCTAGGGAAAGGGCTCAAACATGTTCACTCCCATCTACAACCCTAGACGTCACTTAGAAAGGTTGAAGATGAAAGTCATCAGTTTGACGTGAAGACACACTCCACCATAGATCTGGACCGGGGACTGCAATTATGTAAAAGAGTTGTGACGAGAACATTGAGCTTCTCCTTCATGATGCTACTTTCTCCATGACTTCTTCTTGTCTCTCTATTTTTGTACCATGGACAATATTAGGGAGTAGATCTTCTACTGGGGTGTGGGGATTAGTCTCGCTGCTTGTATCATGTACTCTCATGTTATAAATTGCTATTCATATGCATTTTTTAATTGATTATCATTGATTGATTAATTGCATGCAGATTAGCCGCCTATCTTGCATGATTCTTAGAATCCTAAACATAAAGACCTTGAAATCCAAGATTAGAAACCAATAGATATTGTTGAATCTTAGATGCGACCAAAGAAGGGAGTTCTCTACATGATGGACTAAGGATCCACAGTGTGGCATCCAACTCATAAAAACAAGATTAACTTAAGCGGAAGCGAATCATTTGTAGCGGATTACTAAAAATCACTAAAAAATAAAACTTTTTGCAAATAGATCCACACATAGGAAATCTTTTCCATCAAGAACCATTGTATAACATTTATATTCTGGTTCAAACGTACATAACATGTACCATCTCTTCTCAGAGACTACAACATCAGCTGCCCTATGAACATTATATACAGACAACATTTGAATCTCGAGGCTTCAAGCCAAAATCTCAAACGATTCATTAAAAAACTAACTATAAACTCCGAGGACCTGAGAGTACAGAGATGACACATAGGACCTTCTAACTACATAACTTGACAGACAATATCTCCACCTCAGATCTCACTGTTGTCCCTGATGTTATTGTTGTTGTCTTTTCCCTACAATAGGATTTCCGCTCCTCTGTCCGCGTCCACCTAAAAAGTTGGATCCCACAGGGGTGAGACAATTGTAAATTGCCCCAGCGGGAGATATAACTCTCTGCCAAAACATTGTTATAGTAGTTTATTAAAATAAACTGAACAAAAGGATTTATATATATAATCAATAGCAGATAAATCATTGTATGAACATGATGAAGTAATCTCCTTTCCCAAGGAGAACATTGCATATACTCATGGTAGATCCATAGTTCATCCATCTACTTGTAATGACTACAAACAGATATGAATAACATCAATGAACTAAAGTTGCATAAAAGAAATGTAACATCAGCGAATGAATTTTCGTATTCAATCCTTAAGCAATCATGCTAAATGGCTGATTATATTTTACAATCACACGTATGCCCTGAGGAGATGAGGTATACTGCTCATACTCCAACCGACCACTACGAAGTCGAAATCAGTACCATACATAGGTCAATGGAAGAGCCGGATTCCTATGACCTCTCACATCCCAGTCAGTGCGGGACAACAAGCAGAACTGTGTTAACTGCTCAAAATAGCTTTCCAAGGTATACTGGAACTTCGCTATAGAGTTACATCGTCAACTGCACTCTCATCGGTCATCGAGAGATTTAATGTTTATCTCTATCAACCCGAAATTAAGTATTATTGTGAGATGTGTACGACATTTGTCCCAATCATCGGGAGGTTTGTGATACATCCATCCCGACACATGAAGGATTGAGAGGTTTGTTGTTTACCTTCCCTCAATATCTTCACCGGATGTAAGGATATTTTTCACCCATTTACCCCCACCTATTCGAAATATGTGTTCTGGGTTTTTCCGCGCAGCACCCATTTCACCATCACCTATTCCTGACGATGATGGATCTATGGTCAGGGCTCTACATGATATGATTTCACTTGATTAATTAAGTACATTTTCACATTCTTTTAGCATCAGCCAAGTTCTCAAGCATGACTTATTACAACAATGCATAAGGAGACATGTACTATTTTCATCAAATACTTATCAGTCTTTAAAAGACATTGGGAACTCAATCCCTCATTTCAATACTAGGAATTCTCATCCCTTACAATCTCATCACCATAATCATATGGTTCTGGGTATTCAAACTCTTAACTCATCTTTGAGCATCATTACCATCTATTAGGTAACTATCACCTTCAGGTCATCTGACCAAGGCATTCATGATACTTGTTACACAAGCATCACACATGGCTCTCAAGGCCACAAAATATCTTGTCACCTCTTTCTAGGTAACAACTTACTCATATGACTCATAAAATCCATGCACATTGCTACATTTACTAAGCAACAACAACATTAGGGCACATAAGGCCAATCAACATTTATTATATAAATGTCACAGCTCAAACCTGGCTATATTTATCATCTCATAATACCTGCATGGTTATTAGACATGATACAAGTTATACAAGTCATTCATCACATCATGTGACACAATAGTAACACCATTATTCCTGTACCAGGAATTAGGGTTTACTATCAAATAAGGCTTCTCATTCCCTTTACCCAAATTAGGGTTAGGGTTCCCCATTTCTTATTAATTAGGGTTTTATGAATATATTATATGTCCAACCCTTAATTCATTATTCCATACCTCTGGGGTATTTAAAGATATCATAAATAATTATTCAAGATAATTACTCTCATCATATAGCATTAATGATCATCAATTCAAGGTATGAGTTCATTTCTCATCCTCATCATGGTATGATTACATCATACTCATTAATCAGACTTAACCCCATTCTAAAGGTACATTAGTCAACACTTATCAAAGTGCATCAACTCATTACGTTTCATAGTAATAGTTACATAACACACTTCATATGTTTCTTACCCAATTATATTGTATTTGAAGTGCATCAAGGTATATAAACCCTAAAGTGTTGAATGTGATAACTATCATATCTTGATGTATCACTTTTCTCATCATTTCAGACTCTCTTGAGTTAACCAACTTATCTTGTATTAAGGTATTTCCCTCTTAATACATTCCATCACTAATCTCTCACCTTTAGCATGTAATGCATAGGCCACACATTAGAATTGTCCAACTATCTTTAATGATATGGACTTGTCTAATGATAAAGACATTGTTTACAAAAAGGTTGCTTATAATCAACCACATGAAATATTTCACCTTTATAAGGTAATTCCTTCTATCTCATCATTAGGGTTTCCTTATATTCTTACTTCAATTAGGATTATATTCATTGACATATTGCCCAGGATTAGGGCTTTATGCATTATGACTCCACATTAGAGTCTCACATACCTCCACCCTTCTTAGGGCCTCTCATTACAACATATTATTAGAGCATCATGTGGTGTTAATTATTAAACAGGGTTTCTCAGGGAATCACCCTCAACTAGGGCTTCTCGTGGAATCACCCTCAACTAGGGTTTCTCATGGAATCACCCTCAACTAGGGTTTCTCATGGAATCACCCTCAATTGATTCTCACATCACATCACCACATCAATGTTCCATATATATCATTCTAACTTAGGGTTTGTCATGACATTACCCTGGAATAAGATTTCACATGGAATCATCCTTAATTAGTATTTCCATTAAAGTTACCCACACTTTGGGTTTACTATTCATCTCCATTAGGATTTCATTCAATTGTCCATAATTAGAGATTTACTATTCATCCCAATTAGGGTTTAACATATCATTACCCTAAATTAGAGTTCCACATATCATTACCCTAGAATAGGGCTACATCTTCACCATGGATTATGGTTTCATTTAGATTTTCCCTTAATTAGGGTTAGAGTTCAATAACTTTGTCAATTAGGGCATATATTCATGATTAGGGTTTCATGATCTCTTTACTAAGGATCATACCCTTAATCACCACATGAATCATACTTATGTATGAATTTCATGCTATCATCTTCTCAACTTGATTAGGTCATATTAACCCTTCCATCAAGTACATACAACTATGATTAACATGGTGTACCAAATCATTGTTCTTATAAGCAATTAGGGTTCATCCCTTAATAGGCACTAATCACTTAGGTACTATTAGGGTTTCAACCGTTGTACCTTAATTGATTATCATTACTAACCATAATTGGATTATTGGAACTATTAATACCTTCAATATCCAAGTGATTGAACCATATTGAACTTCATTTGATTTTGAAGGTTTCATCACCAAACGGTTTTGAAACCGTTTCCCACCAAACGGTTTTGAAACCGTTTCCCACCAAACGGTTTTGAAACCGTTTTCCCCCAAACGGTTTCAAGACCGTTTGGTCTCAAACGGTCTCAAGACCATTTGGGCCAAATCAGTCCCAAAACCACAAGGGTTCACTAGGTCATTCATCAATCCAATCGATTTCCAATTGCATCATTGAAACCTACAATCAATTGAATTATTGAGCTTCAACCATAATTGACCCTTGGATCTTTAATCCATCAATCACCACCTTTGACCATCCAAATGGTCTTGAGGTGCTTGACCTCAAACGGTCTTGAGGTGCTTGACCTCTAAACGGTTTTGAAATCGTTTGCCCACTTTATCATCAAAATCCATATCATCCAATTAGGGTTTGGATCATTGGACCGATTATCAAATCAGCAATTGATTGTCTTTCAATTGGGTATCATTAGATCTTCAAATACCAAACCATACTCAACCCTAGACATCCAAACGGTCTTGGTTGACCCTCAAACGCTCTTGAGACCGTTTGGGTGATCCCCAAATGGTTTTAAAACCGTTTGGGCTAATCAACCCAAAGACTCAACACCAATAATTACAAAATCAGCACTTAACCCGATTAGGGTTTGCTACTTGGTGATTAACTATGCATTGAACTAATCAATTAGATCCTTTAGATTATCATTCAACATGTATTAGGGTTCTAACCTCAAACGGTAAACCCTCTCAAATGGTCAACTCCCTCAAACGGTTTGGTCTCAAATCACCAAACGGTTTTGAAACCGTTTGGTCTCCAAACAGTTTGGTGAAACCGTTTGGACCAACAAGTTGCAAACCGTTTGCCTTGGATATTTTGTAGAGGTGTGTGCTTATGATGATGTCATCATCATCAAGCTCCAAACTCACGAAATATGTTGTGATTCCCATGGTGATTGCATCAATCAACCAAATCAATTATTGTAAATGTAGAAAGGATCACTATTTGATAAGGAATTGAATGTAATAACAAATTGAAGGTTCAAGTTATAAAACCCGCCTCCAATTGAGCTCCAAAGCTCCAAGCTCATGTAAAAAATGGTGGATGCAACTTCTTTCACCATTCCAAGGATCATCCTCAAGGTTTGAGTGAAAAGGAATGGTTAGAATTGAAGAGGAGATCGAAATAGGAAGAAATCATGCATCGATTTGTGATTTCCACCATGAAATCGAGGTGAACTAAGGTCAAGAAGCTTACCAACAGGTTGGGGGTCGTCCTCCTAATCCTCCCAAGCTCCCTTGGTCGTTTCCCAAGAAAAGGAAAAGAGGTGGGGTCGAAAAAGCCTTTCATTTGGCTTGTAAAGAGTCTTTTTATAAAAATCAATGAGAGAGAATATGCTTTATAAAAATTCATTTAATCCCAAAAAATATGGCCACCTCTTCCCCCTCAACTTACTTGGGTACGAGGCTATCTTGTTTGCCTATTATTCCTCTCAATTATCCATGTTTTAAAGAAAAGCAAATTAAGCACCTCAAATCATATTATATTAATATCCATATGTGAGTGGATATTTCTTTTCCTTGTAAAATTGTGAGTGAGTTATCCACTCCCTTGGATATTTTTGTGGTCCTTGCAAAGGTCAAGGACGTCCACACATATCTAAATCCAACCATTTTAATTTTGGTTGAAGTCCCTTTAATTAATACATTTATTTTTGCACTAAATTGAATTAGGGTTTCAATTAGGATTAAATCTTGATTATTTTAATATCAAGATTCTCTCTCCTCCAATCTAATTCAAATGAGGCTCCCCTCTCATTTTCTTTGCTCTATATGATTCCAAGAAACATTAGGGACCTTATTGAAGTGCTATTTTGCATATTGCACCCTAGGTTTTGGGTAAATTGCACATTACACCAAAACTAGGTTTTCATGCACAAACATAGCTTTATCAGCTCTTTCTTGGTACTAGGCTTCCATAAGCCATACCTCTGCATCATTTTCACTCTCATGATGCATAAACACATAAGGAACATTTTATCATGCACAATTTGCACTTAAACCCCTCAACTTGGGTAATTTGCACTTTAGTCCAAAACAAGCAAAACATTGATTTCAACAATGTTCAAAAAGGACTAGAATTGCAACATAAGTTCCTCTTGAGCCCTAATTACTTTTCACAAGATAATATTAAGCATATAATCATATTTCTTAATCAAAACACCTAGGGTTAAAGTATAACCCAGGTCAGGGATGTTACACGTAGGTAATGAGATCTCGAGTCTAAGTGGAAATCTGACCTTGGGAATTTCATACTCCAAAAGGATATGAACTTCCTTGGTCCCAGTCTAAATATCATTATGAATGAGTGATGTAACGTGAGAGAGAGGATATGTAGGAAATGACAGTGAAACATGTCATCATGGTAATTTAACCATTATTAAAAAGTATATCCTAATTATCTTAATTTCAACTGTTGTATTGTTAAAATTATTAATCCTTCAAAATTAAACCATCTATCCTTATTCATCAATTTTCTGAATTAGGCTTAAAATCTGTTTTGTTCTTAAAAACATTGTCCTTTGGGTTTAATCATAAAGTTATATTGCGATACGACTCGTCCAATTGTGGGTGGTGATTATTGCATGTTAGTTTTTTGTCTTTGTAATTTTAGTTTGGTTTATAATTTTTAGTTTTGTTTTATAATTTCTTAATTTGTTTTTTGTAATTTTTTGCTTCTATTCTTTTGTAAATATTTTTTTTTAATTTTTGTATCTTCATTCATTGGACATTTTTTCTCTCGAGCCTAATACTCAAATTTGGGCATTCATTGTTAAATGAAGTGGTCAACGTCGTAAATCATAAAATGTGAGAAATGTGACTCCTTCAATCAGTATATGTGGGGACTTCTAGGAATATACTTTAAAATCTTAAGTATTGATGTGTAGGATAGTCATTGCACAAAATGCTAGGATCAACACTAAGCACATGGGTTGTCCTAAATTGACTCCACAAGCCAAAGCATCCATTGAGAAGATCAACCTCAAGCATAACGTTAGATTCCTTAAAGACAGACATGAAGCATACTTTAATCAATAAGATTTGGCAAGAAACTGAACCAGACCATTGAACTAAACCAAACCGAACCAAATTGACCACTTCAGTTTGGTTGTACAATTGTGATGGTTTGTTTTGGTACTAAAAAATTTCAAACCATGAAAGAATAGTTTAGTTTAGTTTGAGGGTGTAGTTTGACCAAACCAAACCATTACATGTATTTATACATTATATACTTATATTTGAAAAAATACTTATCTAAACTAAATTTTGTGATACTTAATAAGTTTCTTATTTTAATGTGAAAATGAATACTAAATAAATGAAATTAAGGCATTAAATTTAGACTATGTTGTATAAGGAATATTTTTTTGAATTTTCTTGGACACTGTCTACTTATCATTTTATATATGTGTTCTTACATTACCAATTTATAAATAATTTTTTTAACCTCAAGTTTGTTTATCAAGCTAGATGCATTGACTAATATGATGAAAAGTAGTTGAATTTTTTAGGGAAAAAACATATTATAAATCTTATAGTTTCTCATTAAAAGTTTGAAACCAAACTAAACCAAGCCAAACCACAAATAAATAGTTCAGCTTGGTTTGGTTTTGAAATAGTGAATGGTTCGGTTTAATTTAAAGTTTTACAAATAGATATGTATAGCTCAGTTTGTAGTTTTAGTGGTAAACCAAACCAAAGTGAACTATGTCGATAGTTAGCAATCAATAATATTTTAGGGGATACTATAAGGAGATGTTCTATGAAGACAATTTTCCAAAATATTCAAGATACAATCAACAATATTTTGGGGTTTATGGTAAAGAGTATTTGTAACATCCCTGACCTGGGTTATGTGTTAACCCTAGATGTTTTTCCTAATAAGGTTGAGTAGATGCTTAATCTTATCTTGTGAAAAGTAATTAGGGCTCATGAGGAACTTATGTTTCAATTTTGGTCCTATTTGAACAATGTTGATGCAATGCTTGCTTATTTTGGACTAAAGTGCAAATTACCCAAGTTGAGGGGTTAACTTGCAAATTTCACATGATAAAACGTTACTCTAGTGTTGAGAAATCATAAGAATATGATGTATTGGTACGGTTTTCACAAGCTTGTGCACCAAGATTAAGCTTGTAAAGCAATCCTTATGCATTAAAACCTAGTTTTAGTGTAATGTGCAATTTACCCAAAACCTAGGGTTCAATGTGCAAATTACCACTTCAATAAGGTCCCTAATGTTTCTTGTCATCATGTAGAGCAAACAAAATGAGAGGGGCGCCTCATTTGAATTAAGTTGGAGGAGAGAGAATCTTGATATTAAAATAATCAAGATTTAATCCTAAGTGAAACCCTAATTCAATTTAGTGCAAAAATGAATGTACTAATAAAAGGGCCTTCAACCAAAATTAAAATGGTTAGATTCAGATGTGTTTGGATGAGCTTAAATCCTTGAAAATGCACGAGCATATCCTAAGGAGGTGAAATTCCACTCACCATTATAATAAGAAACAGAATTTCCACTCAAATATGGATATTCTTATTATAAGGGTTAAGGTGCTTAATTTCTTTTCCCTTAATTCATGGATAATGGAAGGGAGCTTGGTGGGGATAGAGATGCTCTTGAATGCAAGAAACCAAGGGGGAAGTGGTGGCAACAATTTTGGAATTAAAAGACTTTTATAAAAGATTTTCTCTCTCATCAATTTTCTTATAAAAGTACCCTTTCCAAGCCAAAACAAAGGCTTTTTCGGATTTGTTTCTTTCCCCTTTCTTGGAAAACGACCAAGGAGCTTGTGAGGAGCAGGAGGACGACCCCCAACCTGTTGGTAATGTTCTTGACCTCCTTTCACCTTGAATCCATGGTGAAAATCAAAAATCAATGCATGAATTCTTCATAACTCGATCCACTCTTCAATTCTAACCAATTCTTTTCACTCAAAGCTTGAGGAAGACCCTTGGAATAGTGAAAGGATTTGCATACACCATTGTTGTCGTGAGATTGGAGATTTGGAACTCAATTGGAGGCGGGTTTTATAATTTGAACCCTTAATTTTATTATTGTAATCAATTCCTTATCAATTGGTGATCATTCCTACATTTCTGAAATTAAGTCTGGTTGATTGATGCAATCTCCATGGAAATCATAGTAGATTTCGTGAGTTTGGAGCTTAATGATGATGACATCATCATAAGCACACACCTCCCTAAATATCTAGGGCAAACTATTTCAATGTCGAGTCCAAACGGTTTCACCAAACCGTTTGGTGACGAAACGGTTTGCAAACCGTTTGGTGGTTTGAGTTCCAAACCGTTTGGAATGGTTGACCATTTGAGATGGTTTACCGTTTGAAAATATATGTTGTGGTACTTGGATCTTGATCCAATGGTTCCAATTGGTTGACCTTGATGGTTTCAAATGTGATTGATTCCTTAATTGCAAACCCTAATCGGCTAAGTGCTGATTTTGAAATTGGTCGAGATGATGTTTTGGGTTGATTAACCCAAACAGTTTCAAACCATTTGGGGATCACCCAAACGGTCTCAAGACCGTTTGGGGGTCACCCAAGACCGTTTCAAGGTCTAGGGTTAAGTATGGCTAAGTGTTTGAAGGTCCAATGGTACCAAATTGAATTGCAACTAAGTGATGATTTGATAATCAATACAATGGTCCAAAACCCTAATTGGATGCACGGTTTTTGATGATGATATGGGAAAATGGTCTCAATACCATTTGGAGATCAACCAAACCGTCTCAAGACCGTTTGGTGGTCATCCAAGACCATTTGAGGTCAGGTCATATCATGTGATGATGATAGTTCATTGATTTCAATTGATTTGATTCCACAATGTCAACCATTGATGGATCCTCGATTTCAAACCCTATGTGATGGTTTCTTGATTATTGACATGTATTTTAATACGCGCTAGAAATGCAAGTGTACGCGTCGAGTAATATAGGCCTTGTGAGGCCCGAGTCGAACACAGGGATACTCGGAAATGTTGGAGACTCCTACTAACTATTCGCGATCAGCTAAGCCGAATAACAAATTGGGGTTGTTGAACAAAATTAAAAGAAAATAAAAATAAAACAAAGCAAACAATTGATTAAAGGTTAATTTAATCAATTCAAAAGGATATCTTTAGGATTGCGGTTTCACCGCGGGTTTTCATTGTATTAGGTTTTATATAATGCCTCAATCTTTTCTCTCTATCCGGGTAATGGCCTGAAAACAAAATTGCCCACTGTCGTGGTACAATTCACTATCTGGGTTTAGGTCGGTTCCACTGTCATAGTAACCTATACCCTAAACTAGATGCATTATGAAAGATATCTCAGTTTCCATCATTAATTTTACACCGCCTTGGTCAAGGGATTTGTCGATTAATGTAGATTTCGTCTCTTTTCAACCGTTAATCCTTATTTCAAAGTGATTAAGGGCATTAGGTTATTATTATGGTGATCAAGCATAACAATATATGGAGAAAATGAAACTATACCACGGATTTAAGAGAAAAAATATGAATTACTATTATAAAACTGTCATACAATGAATCCCCGGGCTACTCCCGGTCCTAAAGATGAAGGGGATTAGCCCCGCATGGTCATCTCACACAAGTACAAGGTAGAGATAGGGGAAATCATGTGAAAAAACATGGAATGAAAGGGAAAACCCCTGAACGGAGAATAACTGGTTGATCCTTTGCGTAGAATACGTGCTCTCCCGCCTTTTGGTGGTGAAATCTGTCTTCTGCGGCGTCCAGATCGACTGGTATGAGCTTCTGGCCTCCGTTCTCCTCTCCACTACTCCTCGGTACTTGTGCAATGGCTAATTAGGTCCTCACGTTGTCTGGGCGGCCGTCCTTAGGTATAAGTCCCTAATTAGGTCGTTAATTAACTCCAGTCATCCGATTGAGATCAATCTGAATCCAACGCATATCTGACGGCGTCGATACCATCGACGCGGGTCGATGGTATCGACCCCGTGTGGTAGCGGCAGCCCTTGATTTCTTTTCATCCGAGTGCCTGATGCAGTCTCGATACCATCGACTTGGGTCGATGGTATCGACTTCCTGTAGGCATCGGTTTTGTTGTTTTGCATCGTTGTAGCCTCCGTGCGTTGATGGTATCGACTTGGTGTCGATACTATCGACTGCTTCTTCGCCAACAACCTGAAGGTGACTCGATACCATCGACACCCCTGTCGATAGTATCGACGCTTTTCTGCTCCTCTCGGTTGGCAACCTATGACCAAGTCGATGGTCGATGGTATCGACGGAAGCAAATACTCATTTGTCCTGAAATTCAAAGACAAAATCACATCAGTTCACACAAATAATAATAATTTGACAATTAATGCTAAAAAATGATGAAATAAAGGGGATTTGACATAAAATAGTGGCAAAGACCAAAATGGATGAATTATGCAATATTAACCATAAAAATGACTAATAAAAGCATAAAACACATATCAAACAGGTCTAAAAATGCGACTCAAAATCATCGCATCAAACTCCCCTAAGCTTGAACGTTGCTTGCCCTCGAGCAACTAATCCTTAGAATAGAATTGCTAATGTCAACTGAAAAACAACACAAAACACCCAACATCCCATATGACTCCCACCGGACATTCACATACCGGCCCTCTCTAACCACAGAACGGTAATTACCCTAAAGGCGACAGTAATCATCCATAAAAGAAATTGACCTCAAAACTGATGAACACTATCACATAAGGCAGTTAACATAATAAGACTCACCGGTTCAGCCTTGGTGCATCTTGTGATCTCCTATACTACGTTGCTCACTCTAACTACCATCTATATGGAAGCAGTTCTCCTGATATTCATTAGTGAGGAGAAATTCACAGTGGCCTACCAATCTGAGCAACGGGTGGATGAAAATGGGTGGCTCATGGAAGAATGTGGAAGTATTGTACAGTTTCAACCTGCATAAAACAAAAATGTCCTATATGATGCAAATGCACATGAGAAATGCCCTAATGCCTAAAATTAGGTGGAATGATGCATGTCCTATCTATCCATCCATCTCAACATGAGACGGACATCTAATTAAGCTACATCATGTACTCAATTCTTCTTGAAATGCAGGTGATATCACATTCCTTTCTCCTACTTATTCTAATTACTTCCAAATAACTTTTTTCATTTTTCATATTTTTCATATTTTTTTCTTTTTTTCAGCCCTTATATCCATAATTGATAATGAATATTGTATTGAGCTTATTTTCTTCATACTCAAAAATTTGCACTATTTAGAAGGTACGGAACAATTTAGTTCACTATTTTAAGGAAAATTGAGATACATGATGTACTTTATGCATGAAAATTATGAATGCAACTACATGGCATGCACCTAAGGGTAATGTGCATGAATCACTATACCTTTTTTTTTAATACAAAACATATGGAAAGTTGCGATGCAAGTCCTATCTAGATGCTATGCAAACAAAAGGAATTAAAACTGCACTTTACTTCCACTTCTTGGGTGGATTATGGAAAAATGAAGTGGAACGATCACAAGACTAGATGACTGAACCTTAGAAAGATATTATGCATCCCTCCTTACTGACCTGTGTAGTAGTTTGGAGGGTTCTCTCTCTTACATCCAATTAAAGTCTCATTACCATTTGGTCAGATTAGGCTCAAACAACCATTTCCGTCCACTTTAATGAATCATTAGGAGTACAGGTGTGAGTTGTTGTTTTAGAGTTGACAGAACCAATCATTTTCATAAGATGTGTGCCCAAGATTAAACAAAACAAGCTTTTCAAACACACACAAAAATTTCAAATTTCCCTTGATTTTCCCTTGCACTACTAAAGAGATGACACAACTTTATGACATCCACGATTACACTAGATAGCATGTGGATCCTATGAACAAACTAAAATTCAAAAACAACTAAAAAGAACAAAAACAAATAAAGTTAAAAACTAAGAATAATAAAAGAGATAAAGTTGTTCCAACTACCCCCCTAAGCTTGAATTCGACTATGGCCTCATAGTCAAAAACAAACTTAAAGATTGGAACAGTGATACCAGATCAGTCCTGTGGTGGTGGAGGCGGGTATTGCGGCGCCGTGGGGTCCCAAGACGGGTATTGCCCCTGGAAATTGGGATCATACTGGGGCATCGGAGGAGGCTATGGATACCCCCCAAAATAATTCTGGCTCCAGTAATGATCGTAAAACGGTTGCTGTTGCTGCTCCATCCTGTGCAGCCGATCATGGATGTTTTCCTGATTTGCAAAAAGAAGGCGCTCATTCTCGAAGATCGCCTGCTGGTTGACGAAGAGCCGCTTGATGGTGTCTTGAATACCGGCAAATGTGGATGTATGCTGCTGCTGTGTCTGGTGGATGTCCTGCAGCATATTGTACATGCCTTGCATGGAATAGGCATCCTCGCTGGGCTGTGAGGGCTGTGGTGATGGCGGCGTAGGCTGTGATGATGAAGACGCACCCGGATGCATCCGAGGACGCTTCTGGGGTGCTACTCGTGCTCGAAGAGGTGTAAGGGTCTCCTCTTCCTCCTCAACCTCGTCGTCCTGTCCGCCGTCGCCGCCGTCATTTCTGCCTTCTTCATCGGAGTCAGCGATAGCTATGATTGGCCATCGAAAATGTTGTGCTCCCTCGATGTTGAAGACCGGATCAGGTAGTGCGCACTCCTGGTACGCTTGATTTACGTGGCAATGCGCAAAAGCCACGCCAGCTTGGAGAAGAATGAGATTGGCTCGGTGTAGATGTTGCAAGTTGACCTTGCTTCTCATAGAAAGAGGAGTCAGCTGATCGAGATTCAAGCCCAAGTAGAGGGATATCTTGGTGACAAGCCCCCCAAAATGAATCAGGGCTTTCCTCGTGCTCCTCTTCACCGCCAATACTCGTTGTAGAAAGAATGCACCTGAGTTGCATTCTTGGCGCTTCAGGAGCTGATATAAGAAGAAAAAATCCATCTCCTGAAATTTGCTTTGCGCCAGATCACTTCGAGCAAAGATGGTGGAGCTCAACATCCGGTGCACTACCCGAACAAATGGGTGCTCAAAGTCGGCTACCGCAGCATTGTGGTAGCTCACCGACCTCCCTTGTGGCACCGTCACCAACTCGAAGAAGAGAGCGTCGTAGTTGGTGCGGTTATCCGGCCGCTGGTGGTCGTACGGAGAATGATTCTAATTGAAGATCCTGTTGAATTGGCGAAGCGTGAGGGTATAGTCACGGTTGTACAGCCGGAAAGACACCTGGCCCTTTATCCATTCACGGTCGGTGGTGACGACGTCGTTGGGCACGATGCAGACGTCAAGTGACGCCATGAACTCCGCCACCAACTCTTTGTAAGTTGTCCACTCGCCGAAAAACGGATGGCCATCAGCATGGTACTGTAACTCATCGGGCCTCCTGCTTGTACGGTTTGCCTGCCCCTGTAGAACATAGGCCAAATTGGCCTCGAATCCGAGGTCTCGGATCATTTCCCGGTCCACATACCAGGTGGGTTCGATCTTCCTTTTTAAGATCTCCTCATAGATCTTCTTCACCTCTGTGGAAGGATGCATCATGCGCGACCGTGTAACCGACCCGGGAGGAGGTGGCGCAAACTCCGGGATATCCTCCGGGTCCGCACGTGAAGAAGATGCTCCAGCGACGTGAACCATGTTGGCGACAAGAAAGGGATTAGAAAGAGAGCTCGGTGCATAATGGAGATATGAATCTCCGCTCGGTGACGATCGTCGCTCGGTGATGCTGGTCGTCGCTCTTGGATGGCTCGAGGAAGTGCTCGGCGCAAAGGGAGGAGATCACTCTGAAGGTGTGACGTCAAATGACGTAAGGATTCTCCTTAAATGGACTTGGTCGGCACCACTGTTATCCCGTCGATACCATCGACGCGAGTCAATGGTATCAACGCTGGTCGATGCTATCCGCCCCTCACTTGGTATCGACGGTCGTCGATTGCTGGATATTGAAACATGGATCGCTGACGTGTCGATACCATCGACATGGGTCGATGGTATTGACGCTGCACCTGGATCGATGAACATGGGTCGATGGTATTGACGCTGCACCTGGATCGATGATGTGGAAGCCGCGATCGCCGTCGATTTGTTTGCGCGGATCGGTGACATGGATGGTCGATACCATCGACTCAGGTCGATGGTATCGACTTTTCTTCATTGCGACACCGGCACTTTTCATTTCAACCTGTTACCATGTCGATACCATCAACATGGCCGTCGATGGTATCGAGTTGACTGTGACATATCGGTCTGAACTTCTCCAGAGATCTCGATGGTATCGACGCCTGTGTCGATACTATCGACTTTTCCTTTTCGACCACCTGTAGGTATGTCGATACCATCGACGAGGTCGTCGATGGTATCGACTCAAAATGAAATCTGTAGTCGTCAACCTGTACCCTTGTCGATACCATCGACGAGTGTGTCGATGGTATCGACTCTGCCTCAGCCTGCACAATGAACAAACGGATCAAGGTATCTTCTTTACACTAAAAATTGAACAAAAATAAAGCAACCTACGATTATAAATAATCTATCCTAATGTACCAATGGTTGGGTTGCCTCCCAACAAGTGCCCTTATTTAATCTCTTAGGCTAGACTGCTTCCGGGCATCTCAATCATCCAAAAGTGAAATGAGTTTGACCTCATTCACCTTCCTCTTGTAACTCTCCCCAAAATAGAGCTTCAGCCTTTGTCCATTCACCAAAAACGTGGTATCACCATCACGCACTAAAATCACGCCGTGTGGTTTGACCTCTTCCACCACGAACGGTCCACTCCACCGGGATTTGAGCTTCCCGGGATGCAACTTGAGTCGTGAGTTGAACAACAAAACACTATCTCCCTTCTTGAATGTGCACAACTCGATGTGGCGATCGTGGATCAGCTTTGTGCGCTCCTTGTATATCCGTGCGTTCTCATACGCCGTCATCCTTAGCTCGTCCAACTCATTCAATTCAAGCATCCTCTTTCTCCCCGCTTCATTGTAACTCAGATTTAGCCTTCTAAGCGCCCAATGGGCCTTGTGCTCCAACTCAACCGGAAAATGACAAGCCCGACCATACGCCAACCTAAAAGGCGTGGTGCCTATAGGTGTTTTGTAAGCCATCCTATATGCCCACAACGCATCCGGTAGTAGGGCACTCCAGTTCTTCCTCGTGGATGCCACCGTACGCTCTAGAATCTTTTTAATTTCACGGTTTGAGACTTCCACCTGTCCTTGGGTCTGTGGGTGATATGGGGTTCCTATGTTGTGCTTGACCCCATATTTCTTCAATAATGTCGAAAACTTTTGATTCCTAAAATGCATACCCCCATCACTGATTATCATTTGGGGTACCCCAAACCTGCAGAAAATATTTTCCTTCACGAATCTGCACACTACAATGGAATCATTAGTCCTTGTGGGTATTGCTTCCACCCACTTCGACACATAATCAACTGCTAATAAAATGTATAAATTGGAGTTCGAGGACACAAAAGGTCCCATGAAATCTATGCCCCAAAGATCAAACACCTCCACTTCCTGAAACACATTCAGGGGCATCTCCTGTCGCTTTGAGATATTACCTGCACGCTGGCAAGAATCACATCGCCTCACAAAATTGTAGGCATCCCGAAACAAAGTTGGCCAATAGAGGCCACTTTCCAAAACCTTAGCTACCGTGTGTGAGCTTGCGTGGTGTCCTCCCGTGGGTGATGCATGGCAATGTTGGAGAACACTCTCGTACTCCATTTCAGGCACACACCTGTGCAAGATACCGTCCCTGCATTGCTTAAGAAGAAGTGGATCATCCCAAAAATAATATCTTAAAGAATGGAAAAATCTTTTCTTCTCCTGATATGACCAATCTTCCGAGATGATCCCGCAAGCCAAATAATTTACAATCTCAGTGAACCAGGGATCTTTAGAGTTAATCTTCAAAAGTTGTTCATCCGGAAACATCTCAGTTATGGGCATATGTAAATCTTTTTCATCCACCCTTTCTAACCTAGACTGATGATCCGCAACAACATTTTCAATCCCAGATTTATCCTTGATTTTGATGTCAAATTCTTGTAAGAGCAAAATCCACCTAATGAGTCTAGGCTTTGCGTCTTTTTTCTCCACTAAGTATTTTATCGCGGCATGGTCAGTCCATCCAACTACTTTAGATCCAACTAAATACTGCCGGTATTTTTCAAAAGCGAAAACAACGGCGAGTAATTCTTTTTCCGTAGTTGTATAATTCAATTGGGCATCATTCAAGGTCTTTGAAGCGTAAAAAATCACGGCGGGCTTATTGTCAACCCGTTGCCCCAACACAGCTCCTACCGCAAAGTCTGAAGCGTCACACATTAGTTCAAAGGGTTTTGTCCAATCCGGTGTTTGAACAACCGGTGCAGAAATTAGCTTTTCTTTTAACACTTCGAACGCATGTAGACACTTATCATTGAAATCAAAAACTGCATCTTTCTCCAAAAGCTCGGATAGAGGTTTCGCAATTTTAGAAAAATCCTTTATAAATCGTCGATAGAACTCGGCATGTCCCAAGAAACTTCTTACCCCTTTTACTGAATTTGGTGGGGGCAATTTGGAAATGACCTCAATTTTTACTGGATCGACCTCTAAACCTTTACTAGAAACCTTATGTCCTAGCACTATTCCCTCATTCACCATCATGTGACATTTTTCCCAATTGAGGACCAAATGTGTGTCCTCACAGCGCTGTAAAACTTTGTCCAGATTATAGAGACATTCATCAAATGATGCACCATGCACCGAAAAGTCATCCATAAAAACCTCGAGACAACGTTCTACCATGTCAGAAAATATGGCGAGCATACAACGTTGAAATGTCGCCGGTGCATTGCATAAACCAAAAGGCATGCGGCGGTACGCGAAAGTCCCATAGGGACAAGTGAAAGTAGATTTCTCTTGATCCGAAGGATCAATCGAGATCTGGTTGTACCCCGAGTACCCGTCAAGAAAATAGAAATGCGATCTACCGACAAGACGGTCTAAGATTTGATCAATGAACGGTAAAGGAAAGTGATCCTTTAGCGTGGCGGCATTCAAACGGCGGTAGTCAATGCAAACTCGCCACCCGGTTACCAATCGGGTGGTGACAGGTTCATTTAGCAAATTTTGGGTGACAGTAATTCCCCCCTTCTTAGGGACTACCTGTGTGGGACTCACCCATGTCGAGTCTGATATGGCGTAAATAATACCTGCAGCAAGAAGTTTAATGACCTCCTTCTTCACAACCTCCATCATGCTTGGATTGAGACGTCATTGAGGTTGAATCATGGGCTTGGCTCCCTCCTCGAGCTGAATCTTGTACTGGCATAGGGTAGGGGAAATCCCCTTGATATCTGCAACGGACCACCCAAAAGCTCCCCGGTGGTTCTTCAGCACTATCAAAAGTTTCTCCTCCTCATCCGCACTCAAATAGGTAGAAATGATCACTGGTAACTTATCTTCCTCAGCTAGGAAGACATATTTGAGATGCGGTGGCAGCGGCTTTAATTCAAGATCCGGCGGGCTGATCAAAGATGATTGAAGCGGTGGGAGAAGTTCACCTAAATCTTCATAGTGCCTCGAATAGAAGCATGGAAGCATCTGAAGCATTTTAGCACACTCCTTGAGTGAATTGCTCCACATCCAATCATGTGCAATGTTTAACAAACATGCCTCCAATGGTAGTTCCGGAAATGCATCAGAAATAGAATTAGAAATCACATCATCCTCCAGAAAAAGGGGAATGTCCTCATTCTCATCATTCGGGAACCCCACAGCTTTGCACAAAGAAATTTCTTTGGTCTGCTCCATGATATCTACAGCCAAAGTTCCATTGTCCACCTTTCTTATCACATGAGCCATGTCCAGAAATGGCTTCCCAAGACAAAGTGAAATATTACTATCCAGATGTTTTACCATATTGCATTGTTCCTTTACTTTAGATGACGCAGTACTTGAAGGCATGACCATCTCAAAGCGGTCATCAGCTATGCCCAAGGTCAAGCGACCTCTCCCCATCTCTAAGATCATGTCGGCTGTAGCTTGGAAAGGACGTCCAAGTAACAATCCGTTGCCATGTTCATCCTGCATCTCCATGACTACAAAATCTGCCGGAAAGACAAATCTATCCACCTTCACTAACACATCTTCACATATTCCATAAGGTTTTACCACATAGTTATCCGCCTATTGAATCGTCATATTGCTTGGCCGTGAATCCTTTAATCCCAGCTTTTTAAATGTAGAAAGGGGCAAGTTGATGCTTGCCCCTGAGTCACATAATGCTTCACCGAATTTAAACTTCCCAATATAACAAGAAATGTTAAAGCACCCGGGATCTTGCCTCTTTGGCGGTAAAGTGCCCATGATGAAGGCACTTACTTGCTCCTTTAACATGACAACCTCTGTATCTGGAATTTTCCTCTTTTTGGTTATGACATCCTTTAGAAACTTCCCGTATGAAGGAATCTGCTCAATAGCTTCCAGTAAAGGGATATTGACTGAAAGCTTCCTAAAAGTGTCTAAGAACTTCTTGAACTATGCATCTGCCTTCCTCGCTTTAGCACTATTTGGATACGGTACCAGAACAGCTTGTGCCCTTTGATGAGGTGGCACATAAGGTGTCTTTTTCTGAGATTCCTCCTCTGCAACCTGTTCTTCAGTATCATTTACAGCTGTGTCCTCAACCTGCTCTGTGACTGGTATGGGATGCTCTTTATTGGATTTACCTTCTTCTTCAGTTTGTGGTGTGCTTGTCTCCTCGGCCCTTGGATTCAACAATTTCTTGCCACTTCTTAGCAGAATAGCCTTCGCTTGCTGATTTCCCCCGGGAACATTGGTATTCCCCAAAAACCCTGGATGTGTCGGCTTCTTCAAACTGGTGATCTCGGCTGCCATATGTGCCATAGATGTCTCAATGGTCCTCATTTGAGCCCCATGGCTCTGCAATGTTTGCCCAAATTAATTCATGAACTCTCCTTGTTGCTTGATTTGCTGGCCAAACGTATTCATTAGCTCTTGATTTTGCTTTATAACCTGATTCAGCAGCTCTGTGCTCTTATCTTCTGCTTCTGGCGTGGGTTTATCATATGGATCATGCAGAAAATTATTTGGATCCTTCCAAGAGAACTTTTTATCTTTTCTCCATGAATAGTCATTGTTCCTATATCCTTGCTGTTGTCTCATGTATTTGACTTGAGCCTCATCCTTAGACTCATTTTCCTCCTTTTGCAGTAGCTTCTTGGCGAGAAGATCCATCTTCTCATTCAGCTCTTTCATTGCCTTGGACTCTCCTGCAACTCGAACTTGCTCTACCGGGCCTCTTTCTCTCTCACCCCAGGAATGCTTTCTAACCATATTCTTGAGTATCTCCCAGCATCTGGTGTCTGTATTGTTCAGAAAGAAACCTGACCCAGCTAAATCCAAATTACTCCTATCATGCTCAGAGAGAGCAAAATAGAAGATCTTCACCTGCGTCTCTTTGTCCAACCCATGATGCGGGCACCTCCTCAACATAACTTGAAATCTCTCCCAGGTCTCTGAATATGTCTCACCAGCCTGTTGGGTGAAGTTATGAATCTTCCGGATCATGTCGTTAGTCTTCTCAGGAGGGAAGAACCTCTCAAAGAAGACCTCCACCATATGGTCTCAGGACTCCATGAACTCATCGTCCAAATTATGCAGCCATTCACGCGCGGCTCCTGCTAAAGAACTCGGTAAAAGCTTGAGATATAGTGCATCCTGTGGGAACCGATCGATTTTTACCATGTCACAGTTTTCAACAAACTGGCTGATATGCGCGACGGGGTCCTCATTCTTGAGCCCATGAAAAGCATTCGACTTGACCAGATTTATCAAAGCCGGATCAATCTTATATGTTGGTATGTTGATTGCCTGCTTCTTTATAGGCCCCTTGGAAGCTGATGTGGAAGAAGCCTTGATCTTCTCCCATATGGTCTGTGCATCGGCCATCTCTTCCTGTTCAAATTCAGAATCTATCTCTTCTTGGTGTTCTTGCTCATTAAAATCTTCGTCCTCAGGTCCCGACAGCGGAACCTCGGGTGTGGGATTCGCGTAGTCAGTACTGCACGTTTGCACCATACACAACGCCTAAAATAAGAAAATTCAGTTCAGTACAGTGCTTTGACGAGTATAAAAATGAACGAACAATAGAGAGAAAATATTTGAAGTTGAATGAAAATTATAAAAAAAATGTGGCCTAGAGTGGCCGCTCGTAGCACTCGAAGTGCCAACAATTTTGCCGTATACCCGGCAACAGCGCCAAAAACTTGACGTGTATTTTACTACGCGCTAGAAATGCAAGTGTACGCGTCGAGTAATATAGGCCTTGTGAGGCCCGAGTCAAACACAGGGATACTCGGAAATGTTGGAGACTCCTACTAACTATTCGCGATCAGCTAAACCGAATAACAAATTGGGGTTGTTGAACAAAATTAAAAGAAAATAAAAATAAAACAAAGCAAACAATCGATTAAAGGTTAATTTAATAAATTCAAAAGGATATCTTTAGGATTGCGGTTTCACCGCGGGTTTTCATTGTATTAGGTTTTATATAATGCCTCAATCTTTTCTCTCTATCCGGGTAATGGCCTGAAAACAGAATTGCCCATTGTCGTGGTACAATTCACTATCTGGGTTTAGGTCGGTTCCACTGTCGTAGTAACCTATACCCTAAACTAGATGCATTATGAAAGATCTCTCAGTTTCCATCATTAATTTTACACCGCCTTGGTCAAGGGATTTGTCGATTAATGTAGATTTTGTCTCTTTTCAACCGTTAATCCTTCTTTCAAAGTGATTAAGGGCATTAGGTTATTATTATGGTGATCAAGCATAACAATATATGGAGAAAACAAAACTATACCATGGATTTAAGAGAGAAAATATGAATTACTATTATAAAACTTTCATACAATGAATCCCCAGGCTACTCCCGGTCCTAAAGATGAAGGGGATTAGCCCCTCATGGTCATCTCACACAAGTACAAGGTAGAGATAGGGGAAATCATGTGAAAAAACGTGGAATGAAAGGGAAAACCCATGAACGGAGAAGAACCGGTTGATCCTTTGCATAGAACATGTGCTCTCCCACCTTTCAGTGGTGAAATCCGTCTTCTACGACGTCCGGATCGACTGATATGAGCTTCTGGCCTCCGTTCTCCTCTCCACTGCTCCTCGGTACTTGTGCAATGGCTAATCAGGTCCTCACATTGTTTGGACGGCCGTCCTTAGGTATAAGTCCCTAATTAGGTCGTTAATTAACTCCAGCCGTCCGATTGAGATCAATCTGAATCCAACACATATCTGACGGCGTCGATACCATCGATGCGGGTCGATGGTATCGACCCTGTGTGGTAGTGACAACCCTTGATTTCTTTTCGTCCGAGTGCCTGATGCAGTCTCGATACCATTGACTTGGGTCGATGGTATCGACTTCCTGTAGGCGTCGGTTTTGTCGTTTTGCATCGCTGTAGCCTCCGTGCGTCGATGGTATCGACTTGGTGTCGATACTATCGACTGCTTCTTAGCCAACAACCTGAAGGTGACTCGATACCATCGACACCCCTGTCGATAGTATCGACGCTTTGCTGCTCCTCTCGGCTGGCAACCTGTGACCAAGTCGATGGTATCGACGGAAGCAAATACTCGTTTGTCCTGAAATTCAAAGACAAAATCACATCAATTCACACAAATAATAATAATTTGACAATTAATGCTAAAAAATGATGAAATAAAGGGGATTTGACATAAAATAGTGGCAAAGACCATAATGGATGAATTATGCAATATTAACCATAAAAATGACTAATAAAAGCATAAAACACATATCAAACAGGTCTAAAAATGCGACTCAAAATTATCGCATCAATTATCAAACCTAGTTCTATTGGGTTCAAAACCCTAAATTGAAGTTCTAATTGAATGGTGATTCATTGGTCCAATTGATGAATACCTTAGTGGTTCAATTTATAATTAGTCCATGGATTGAAACATTGAGTCGATTGAGTGTTGAAGTACCTTTTTGGTCCATGCGGTTTTGAGAAGGTTTGGACCAAACGGTGTCAAGACCATTTGGGACCAAACGATCTCAAACTGTTTGGAGACCCAAAGTGCAAACGGTTTCAATACTTACTTTGTATAATTGATTTCAAGTACAGCTTGTTCAAATGGTTTTCAATCAATTGATTTATGAGAACCAAGATCATTGAGGGTCTAAGTAATTAACATTGTGAAGATCAACATGGTTAATCCATTTGAATATCTCATGTAATTGAAGGTCCAATATGGTGAACCTATTTAGATGATTAATGCATTTGAAGATTTCAATGGTTAACCCAACTGATCACTTTGTGGATTTGAAAGTTTAATTGGTCAATTATTTTGAATTCCTTATATAATTGATGGTTTAATTGATTAGACCATTTGGTCATCTAATATGACCAAAGGTCAATCAGCTATGTAATTATTAAAGATGTAGACCCATGATGATTGTGAAGGTTAACCCTAGCTATGTCTACTCAAGAGAAGAGTTGCCCTAGATCAATCTTTGAGTACTTAACATCCTAAAGAGGATGAGAGAGAGAGAATGACAAGAGATGAATGCTTATATAATTAAGCCCTAATTCTCTCATTTTGAGTAAACTATGTGATAAGGGTTTGATCCATAATAATGAGAATCATGAAACCCTAATCAATGAGCCCTAACCCTAATTTAGAGTAATACTAAGTGAAACCCTAATTAGGATGAATAGTGAACCCTATTTTTGGATTATTTAATGTAGCCCCTTTTCTGAAGTGAAATTTATGTGTGAAACTCTAATTAGAGCAAAGCTATGTGTGCAACCCTAATTTAGGGCAAAGCTGAGTGTTATCATAAATCCAGGGTGATGATGTAACCCCAACTTAGTGTAACAATGAAGGAAACCCTAATTTATTGGGAATTGTATATCCTAACCCTAATTTCGGTATGAGGTAAGAGAAACCTTACTTGGATATGAATAGAAAACCTTAATCCCTAAAATGGGGTAAGGTGCATGAAACCCTAATATAGGGTAGTGCCACTAATCCTATGTGAGGACCTATCACTGGGTGATGTGTTGTGAAATTCCTAATTTCACATAATACTAGGTGAATCCTTGATAAAGAAGGATGATTATGTAAAACTCTATTGAAGAGTAATACTATGTGAGATCCATAAATATATGGAATATGCTATGTGAATCCTCAAATTATAAATATGGAGAATACTATTCCTAATAATGGAATAGTGATTAATGTTATGGAAAATGTAACACCTAGAGAGGTTGATAATGAATATCCTTATATTAATAGTTCCTAATTCAAGGATGAGTCCATAGTATTGGCAATAGTTGTATAATCTAAGTGAGTGAATGATGACCAATATTTTACATGATAAATGTGATGAATTGGTGCATAAAGTATTAGGATGGGGAATACCCTAATACAAGCTAAGTGTATGAACTCAAGTAAGATAAGGTGTTGAGGGAAGTGATACATCAAGATATGATAGATATCACATTCAACACCCCAATTCTAGTATACCTTGATGAGTTATAAGTCCAGGATAATTGGATGAATGACACATGAGATGTGTCATGTCAATGGTTACATTGAAATGTAATGCACTCTGTTGAAAGTAGGCTTACATGCCTTATGAAAAGGTTAATCCAAACCTATAAACTAAGATGTAATCATATTTTGGTAAGGATGAGAAAGAAACTCAAGATATGTGTTGACAATTCATTTAATGATGAATGATGAGAATAAATAAGTATGATTGAATACTTATGTTATCCATATTGATTTCCTTGCTAGGTGAACCCTAATACAAGTTAATGCTATGAGAAACACTAATACGAGTTAATGCTAGGTGAACCCTAATACAGAGTACTGCTATGTGAAACCCTAATACAGGGTGGTGTTATGTGAAGTTCTAACACAGAGTAATCCTATGTGAAGCTCAAATACAGACTAATGGGTTATGAATGTAGTATGATAACCCTTGTATTGCATGGTACTGATATGTAATTGTATCATGATTACTAATCATGTAGATATGTTGAGATGATAAGCATAACCAGGTATGACCTATGATGCTTTAATTATTGAGAATGTTTTATAGGCCTTATAAGCCTTCATATGCTTTGTGTAGTAAGAATCATTGAACTTTGTGTACTATGTGCAATATATTTTGTAGCAAGAATTATGATGTCCTTGGTCATATGATCTGAAGGTATTAAGATATCTAATAAAGTGGTAATTAATATCCTATGGTGAGTTATGAGTTCAAATACCCATATTCTATAATCATGATGATGAACTTGTCAAGAAGTGGAATTGTACTTGGTGAGTTGAGGGACTAAGATCCCAACACTTTGTGAAAAGAGTATGGCTATAGGACATGGCTCCATGACGACAATGCCAGGAATTAGATACATGATCTAAGCCTGAAGAGAGTTAATGCGGTGGTAATGATTCTATAGTGAATAAACGTTATACATGTTCTTCATATTCCTTAAAGGATAAGTGACATGTTGTTCTAACAAATTATAACTGCATTGCTTTTGATAAGAATGATGTTCTAATATACTAGACATTGAATTAACTGCTGCCAAACGAATATGATTCCTTTGTGTATATTATTCTTCTTAAGCTGAAATAATGTTTCTGGCAGAGAGTTATATCTCTCGCTGGGGCAATTTACAATTGTCTCACCCCCCGTGGGAATCACATTTTTAGGTGGACGCAGACGAGGAGGCAGGAATCCTTCAGTAGGTGAAGGATAGCAACAACAGCAGCAGGGACAACAGTGAAGTCTCAGGTGGAGACACTGGTTGTTATGCCTTGTATAGATGTAAATAGGGTCCTATGTGTCATCTCTGTACTCTCAGGTCCTCGGAGTAGTAGTTAGTGCTTTCGAGATTTTGGCTCAGTGCCTCGAGATTTTCATACTGCCTGTGTTTAGTTTAACAGGGTAGCTGATACTTGTAATTCACAAAAAGAGATGATACAAGTTATGTACTTTTGAAAAACAGAATGTAAATGTGTTACTTTTGTTCTATGTGAGAAAGTTTTTACTTGATGGATCTTTTGATAAAAATATTTTAATTTTTAGTGATTTTTGGTAATCTGCTGCTTAGTGAACGCTTCTGCATTAGTTAATTATGTTTTTATGAGTTGTATGCCATAGTATTACTATGCAGATTATTACCCACCTAAAAGAGATGAGAGTATGGACGCCCTCCAAAAGATGCCAACTAACCAACATGCAATACTAGATAACCAATAAGTAATGACAGTTGATGGAGAAGCATGGGGAAAAATATTGGAGGCACATTGGCCTACCTTATAACACAACTCTCCCAACCAATCACATCACTTAAGGGCCAATCAAAGAGATCCTCGAGAAAGATGGAGCAGCCCACATTCATGATCTATGATAAGGATGATATTTGTATCAATCTTGAAATGACAATGCATAATTATTGTGGCATGGCAACTGATGATTAGGTGCATCCACATAAAGAGTTATACATGCCACCATCGGTTGATTTTTCGGTCTCCTCTCTAGTTCTAGTTCATGTTGAACTCATAGATGAGTTGGGTGTATTCCAAGTGGAGGATCCAGATCCATAAATTAATATAGTGAAAGATCCCAATTCCTCTATTAATTTTGATGATGATTAGGCAAAAGACTTGGAGAATGTATAGCTGCATAAATATAGTTACCTAGCAGATTTTATAGATGAACACTTCCTCCTATGCCAGCATCACATATTCTTCATGAAGGTTTAGGTGACGAGAAGAAGCTAGAGCCATATCTCCACTTGATTTAGCACAGTTGGTAGCATAATATACATACTTTTTATATACTTCCTTAGCCACAGAAGAAGGTAGCCTACCTCTAGCATTCACATATGAGAAGATCTTGAGGCCACCATATTGATGGAGTTTGTTTTATGCAACACCACTAAAAATCCTAGAGATGATGAGTCTCTAAGTTTAGCCTTGCTAGTACTATGGTAAGAACTCCACCCACATGTGCTAAGACATGTGGAAGTCTTATCGTAGTATAGTTAAGGGTCGAATCCTCGGGACAACGGTCTTGACGAAGTCAAGATGGAAAACGTTTAGCCTTTACTTAACAACTTAAAGATTGATATTTAGATCGAAAGTTTGATTTGGTTGTTTTAAACTAAGTACAAAGAAAGTAAAGCAAGAAAGTAAATAAAGCAAGTAAATCTTAAGAGTTAACAAATGATGATGAATCACTGGGGTTAAGCAGGTATTTACCACCGCTACACATGCATTGTATATGTACTAAGCAAGACTTATAAGCTAGATGCATGGATGTTTCCACAAGACCGATGCCTTATAAGACAAGAGCGATGCGTTGCATCCAAGGGTGTTCCACAAGACCGATGCCCACATAAGACAAGAGCGATGCATTGCACCCTTCGATGTTCCACAAGACCAATGCCCATATAAGAAAAGGGCAATGCATCTCATCCTCCAAGGGTTAAGTAACTCTCATGCGGTACATCACTACGCGTCACTGAAGGATGTAGTCTCCGAAGAGAGAATCTTACTCAACCTCAAGAAACGTGCATCTAAAACTAACAAGCGAGCGATAATTACCAAATCGAATAGCGTCCTTGTAGGCCTAGTCTCCTATTCGGATAACCTAGCTACGAGAAGTGCGGGAATGATGCAACGCCAGCCATTCCCGAACAAATGGTCACATGCTTTACATCATTCCCCTCGCAAAGTGTGTTCCTCGACTTACCAAAGGTCTCTTCCATATAGATGGGAGTGTGCCAAATGATAGTGAGTTTACTCCACTCTTTGAGATACACTTCTAGACACCGAAACGGATGCGTGGTGGATACACACACCAGAAACCAACACTAAATCGGTATTCAAGCCTCGATAGCGGTCGTAGACAAACCACAACGAAAGACAATAAATGCATACAAGAACGTGGCCATCATTCAAGCATGTGTGAAACGATTTAGTATTAAAACGAAATGATAACATCTTTTTTACAGTACAAAATACAAAACATGGGCAGCGGGGCTAGTCCCCGCGCCCCAGTGGATGGAACTACTCGCTCCTCATAGAGGGAGCAACAAAGAAGGAGGCAAGAAGAGATAGAAAGAACATCATCTCCACTGAGGAGAGAAGGTTGAACCCTTGGTGGAGAGAGCAACGATCTCCACCCCTTGTAGCTTGCTTGATGACGGATCTTCTCCTCTCACCTTCCTTGTTGATGAGAGAGAAAGTAGCTTGCAATGGACGTGAGTCTCAGACCGGCAGCCTCGAGTGATGGATGGAGTTGTTCTGGTAGTGGAGAGACAGCCTCTGGACGTCTCGCCCCCCCTATGAACGGCCCTGAGGTCTTATTTATAGGCTTTGAGTGAGATCCAAACGGTTTGGAGACCGTTTGGGCTCAAACGGTCTTGGGACCGTTTGGCGTCAAACGGTCTTGGGACCGTTTGGCGTCAAACGGTCTTGAGATCGTTCGGCGTCAAACGGTCTTGAGATCATTCGGCGTCAAACGGTCTTGAGATCGTTTGGCGTCAAACGGTCTTGGGACCGTTTGGCGTCAAACGGTCTTGAGACCGTTTGAGCTTCATGCGGTCTTGGGACCGTTTGGCTTCATGCGGTCTCGGGACCGTTTGAACTCCATGCGGTCTTGGGACCGTTTGGCTTCATGCGGTCTCGGGACCGTTTGAACTCCATGCGGTCTTGGGACCGTTTGGCTTCATGCGGTCTCGGGACCGTTTGAACTCCATGCGGTCTTGGGACCGTTTGGCTTCATGCGGTCTCGGGACCGTTTGAACTCCATGCGGTCTTGGGACCGTTTGGCTTCATGCGGTCTCGGGACCGTTTGAACTCCATGCGGTCTTGGGACCGTTTGGCTTCATGCGGTCTCGGGACCGTTTGAACTCCATGCGGTCTTGGGACCGTTTGGCTTCATGCGGTCTCGGGACCGTTTGAACTCCATGCGGTCTTGGGACCGTTTGGCTTCATGCGGTCTCGGGACCGTTTGAACTCCATGCGGTCTTGGGACCGTTTGGCTTCATGCGGTCTCGGGACCGTTTGAACTCCATGCGGTCTTGGGACCGTTTGGATCTACTCGACCCTTGGGCTGGTTTGTTCTTTTGTTATTTTTTTGTGCTTTTTTCTGCAATTATAAAAGGAAAAGTTAGTTTGATGATGTATTTACAAAAAGGGGTAAAATTAGGTTTAAGTACAATATAAATGTAGAAAGAGTATGGAAAACTAAAGAAAAAGACTAAGATAAACTACTAAAATAGGAGGTTATCACCCCCCCTAACTTAGAGTCTAGCTTGTCCTCAAGTTAGATAGAGCTGAGGCATGAAATGGCGCGGCGGTCTTAATTAAAATTTCCGTACTCTTGCTTCAATTCTTGACCTGAGTTCCCCAGGGGTCGTATCTAGGCTTATTGCATGCCTTGATCCTTTTGGATTTCGAGAGTTGCTTGGATTTCAGGTTTTTCCGTATCTCAAAGTTTGCCTTGGGACCACATTTATTTTGTGCATGCTGTTGACTCTAATCAACTTTATACCTCTCTGGAAACCTATTGGAAGCTAGAGAGGGTATGAGGGTTGGCTAAAGGCTTTGAAGTGTAACTCCCCTTCGAGTGGGGGAGGGGTTGTCTATGCTTTTTAGGATCTCACTACCGGACACGACACATCTGCCTTTATGAGGGCAGCTGAATGTACCGGCCGGGCAAGTCCTTTATTAGCCTTTTCATATACTTGGAACTTTTAGGGTTTCACTACCGGACGTGACGCATCTGCCTTTGTGAGGGCAGCGGAATGTGCCGGCCGGGTGAGCCCTTTATCAGTTCTTTATATAGGTCCTTATTCGTGGCACAACTCTCATGATTTTATTCGTCTCTCTGGCTTTTATTCAAAAACTCACAGGCTTGGGTTTTGGGATAAGGATTTATTTTGGGTGGCCAAGCCTCTTTTATTTTGAAGAGAGGAAAGTTGTTCTTAAAGTTTTTCAGCATGCACTTATTTGGTTTGTGGTCCACTTGCAGAGCTTTTTGACTTGGAAGTTACCTGATTTCCCTCTCATCCTTGAGATCTCGGCTTATTTCTGCCCTGATTCTGACCTATGGAGAGTCAGATAAAGAAATGGAGCAAAAATATAGGATCCATAGTGGATGGGGGTTGATAAATCGCCATTTGATGTCTAAGTGCTAAATACTTGTAGAGACTAACATGATTCTAGAGTTAGTTGAGGTGACTTATTTTAAGGAAAAGGGTGTATAGAGATTGATACCTAGCCCTTGTCTGAAAGGGTGTATAGAGATTGATACCTAGCCCTTGTCTGATGACTCCCCCCCCTAACTCATCACACACTCTGTCCTCAGAGTGGGAAAGTGATAGGTTGAGAAATCATTTGAACAAGGGCTGCGAGTTAAGCCAAAATTGCGGTAACCCCTGGAGATTGGAGTAGAGTGGATGCGAATTGGGGTGCCTTGTAGCGCTGACTCAGGAGCTTTATGGATGTCGCAGTGCATTCCTTTGCAATTGTGTCTTGATATTGTAGACGAAATCTGCAATTCTAGCAACGAATCTGCTAGACAATATCAAGACAAAATTGCAAAGGAGTGCACTGCGATATGTGCTGCTTGATTACACAAAAGTTCCTAAACGGTGTCTAAACCGTTTGGTTCCAAACGGTTTGAGGACCGTTTGGTTCCAAACGGTTTGAAGACCGTTTGGTTCCAAACGGTTTGAAGACCGTTTGGTTCCAAACGGTTTGAGGACCGTTTGGTCTCAAACGGTTGGAGGACCGCTTGGAAAGCAAGGAGCCGCAGGTCGCCGGCGCGGGGGGGGGGGGGGGTGGGGGGGGAAGTGGAACGGGGCGAAGGTGGAACGGGGCGAGGGTTTGAAGGTGGGTGGAGGAAACGGCGACTGGCGCGATAGTGGCGACAGAACGGCACGGCAACGAAGAACATCATTTGATGACGACTGCGAAGGTGGCGCGGAGTGAGCAGCGTGCTTGGGGTCGCCGGACAATCTTGTGGGAGGTGGATTGAGAAGCTTGCGCGGAGGCACAGAAGCAAAAAGGTGAAGTTCTGCGCACGAAAAGACTGTAGAGTGCGAAGATTCGAAGAGAGGAAGATGGAGATGTGGGGTCGGTATTTATAGCGGTGACTTATCGTATTCCAAACGGTTTCAAGACCGTTTGGTTCCAAACGGTTTTAAGACCGTTTGGTTCCAAACGGTTTCAAGGACCGTTTAGTCCCAAACGGTTTGAGGACCGTTTGGTCCCAAACGGTTTCAAGGACCGTTTGGTCCCAAACGGTTTGAGGACCGTTTGGTCCCAAACGGTTTCAAGACCGTTTAGTCCCAAACGGTTTGAGGACCGTTTGGTCCCAAACGGTTTCAAGACCGTTTGGTCCCAAACGGTTTGAGGACCGTTTGGTCTCAAACGGTTTTAAGACCGTTTGGAGCATAAAAATATTTGTATATTTTTTTGTATTTTTAGATTTAGTAATGAAAGAACTTAAAGAAGCAAAACAAAATTAAGAGAGAATAAAACTAGAAAATTGGAGAAATTGATACTCAGGTCTTGTGTTGCCTCCCAAGAAGCGCCTTGGTTTTACGTCACTGGCTCGACGAAATTGTGGGCGTAGCGTTTCTGACATCGAGGGTTTGTTGATGTGTTTTGTCTTCCTGAGTGTAGTATCTTTTTAAACGGTGTCCGTTGACCGTTCGTTCTCCTCCGTTGTTGTTGATGATAATGGCAGCTCCAGTTGGGTAGATATGTTTTATAGTGAAGGGTCCGGACCATCTTGTTCGAAGCTTTCCGGGGAATAATTTGAGCTTGGAATTGAATAAGAGCACTTTGTCACCAACGGTGATATCTTTTCTCCTAAGATGTCCATCGTGCCACATTTTCGTTTTCTCTTTATAGATTCTGGCACTGTGATATGCTGTCATGCGGAGTTCTTCTAGCTCCTGTAGTTGAAGTTGTCTGTTCTCTCCTGCACTTTTAAGGTCGAAGTTTAGTTGCTTGATGGCCCACCAGGCTTTATGTTCCAGTTCTACTGGAAGATGACATGATTTACCGTACACCAAGCGGAACGGAGTTGTTCCAATTGGTGTTTTGTAAGCCGTACGATATGCCCAGAGGGCGTCAGAAAGTTTGGTGGACCAATTAGTGCGATTTTTGTTCACTGTTTTTTCAAGAATCGCTTTTATCTGTCTATTGGATACTTCCACTTGGCCACTAGTTTGCGGGTGGTAAGGTGTGGCAACTTTGTGATGGACTCCATATCTTCTTAGTAATGCTTCGAAACTTCGTTCCAGAAAATGGGTTCCGCCATCAGATATGACCGTTCTTGGGACTCCAAATCTTGGAAAGATGGTATCTTTGAACAATTTGACAACAGGTTTGGAGTCATTAGATGCAGTGGGTACAGCTTCGACCCACTTCGAGACGTAATCCACAGCGACCAAAATGTACGAGAAACCATATGATGAGGGAAAAGGTCCCATGTAGTCTACCCCCCATACATCAAACAGCTCAATTTCCTGCCACATGGTAAGAGGCATTTCATCTCTTTTTGATATGTTGCCCGAAAATTGGCATTTATCACAGGATTTGACAAAATTATGTGAGTCTTTTGATATGGTGGGCCAAAAGAAACCAGATTGTAGAACTTTTATGGCAGTTTTCTTGGTGCCCATGTGCCCCCCCGTGGGTCCGGAGTGGCAGTGTTCCAAAACCGATGTTATTTCTTCTTCTGGAAGGCATCGACGAAAAAGTCCGTCGGCACAGAGGTAGAACAAGTAGGGTTCATCCCAATGATAACGTTTTACGTCATGAAGGAATTTCCTTTTATCTTGATAAGAAGCAGACGGGTGAATGATCCCTGTGGCCAGATAATTGACGATATCTGCAAACCAAGGGAAATTATGAGTGGCTTTCATAAGTTGATCATCAGGAAGAGAGTCCCTGATAGGGATTTTCTCTTTGTCTTCAACCTCGATTCTACTGAGGTGATCGGCGACAACGTTCTCTACGCCACTTTTATCTTTGATTTCTAGATCGAATTCTTGAAGCATCAATACCCAGCGGATGAGCCTGGGTTTGGCATCCTGTTTCTGAATCAAATGTCTGATAGCAGAATGGTCAGTGTAGACAATTACCTTAGAGCCGATCAGGTAAGAGCGGAATTTTTCGAAGGCGTAGATGGAAGGCGTAGATGATAGCTAGGAACTCTTTTTCCGTGGTCGTGTAGTTTTCTTTGTGCTTCATCAAGCGTTTTGGACGCATAGTAGATGACATAGGGTTTCTTGTCGATTCGTTGTCCTAAAACGGCCCCTATGGCATAGTCACTTGCGTCACACATAATTTCAAAGGGTTTGTGACCAGTCTGGAGCCCTTAGATAGGTGCGGAAATTAGTGCTTCTTTAAGGGTGGAGAAACTTTGCATACATTCTTGGTCAAAAAATAAACTCGGCATCTTTTGTCAGGAGTTGGGTCATGGGTTTAGCTATTTTGAGAAATCTTTGATGAACCTTCTGTAGAACCCGGCATGACCTAGGAAAAGCTCGAACTCCTCTTATGTCCTTCGGAGGTGACAACTTCGAGATGACATCAATCTTTGCTTTGTCGACCTCGATCCCTCTATCACTTACTCCTATGTCCGAGGACGATGCCCTCTGTTACCATGAAATGGCATTTTTCCCAGTTCAGGATAAGGTTTGTTTCCTTGCAACGTTGCAGGACTTGTTCGAGATTATTTAGACAGTTATCGAAAGACTCTCCATAAACCGAGAAATCATCCATAAAGACTTCCATAATAGATTCAGTTAATCCGGCGAAAATGGCGGACATGCAGCGTTGGAAAGTAGCAGGAGCGTTACATAGCCCGAATGGCATTCTTCTAAAAGCATATGTCCCGAAGGACAAGTGAAGGTGGTTTTTTTCTTGGTCCTCTGGATTGTATGGGTATTTGGTAGAACCCAGAATAACCATCGAGATAACAAAAATATTTTTGGTGGGCCAAGCGCTCCAGGACTTCGTCTAGAAAGGGTAGAGGGTAGTGGTCTTTCCTTGTAGCTTTATTCATTTCCTATAATCGATGCACATTCTCCACCCCGTTACAGTCCTAGTAGGTACGAGCTCATTTTTATCGTTGATCACTACAGTAGTGCCCCCTTTCTTTGGGACAACTTGAACTGGACTAACCCACTGAGAGTCGGGAGATAGGGTAGATCATACCAGCTTTAAGCAGTTTGAGGACTTCCAAACGGACTACCTCTTTTAAATTTGGGTTCAGTTTTTCTTTGATGTTCGCGAGTGGGTTTAAATTCTTCAACCATAGGAAGCTTGTGCATACACAGAGCCGGATTTATGCCTGTGAGGTCGGTTATTTTATAACCGATGACCTTTTTGTGTTTCCTTAGTTTGTCTAGAAGTCTGACTCCTTGGTCTTCGGTGAGGGTGGAGCTGATAATAACTGGGCATAGCTCTTCCTTATCCAGGAAAAACCATATTTGAGCCCCGTGGGTAAGGTCTTCAATTCAGGGGTTTTTGGTGGTTCTGCTGCTTCAATAGTCGTTATGGCTTTAAGCTCTTCAAAGGTAGCCTTTGGTGCTTCTTCTACCTTTTCTAGATATTGGATGCATTGCTGGACTAGTTCATTTGCCGAGAACTCGACTTCGGGATTGATAAGAGCATTTTCAAGTTCGTCGATTGGCTCGGAGATTTCTAGTTGCGACATTTGTTGGATTGCGTCTAAAAGAAAGACTTCTTCTTGAATGTTAGGGCCTTTCATGCTGTCAAGGACACGGAATTGAATGGCTTCCTTTCCGAGCCTAAGGATAATGGTTCCGGCTTCGACATCGATTAGTGCTCTGGCTGTAGCTAGGAAAGGCCTGCCGAAAATGATCGGATATCTCAAGTCCTCTTTAATATCCATGATGACAAAATCACATGGAACGTAAGCATCCTTGCCTATTCTTACTGGAACGTCTTCAATGATTCCCAAGGGTGCGGTTATGGTGGAGTCAGCAAGTTGAATAGTCATTGCTGTAGGTAGCAGATCTGTGAAACCGAGGCGTTGGCACATTAAGAAAGGCATAATGGATATACTAGCCCGAGGTCAGCTAATCCTTTCTTTGTGGATGCGTTTCCAATGCAACATTGGATTCCGAAAGAACCTGGGTCCTTTTTCTTTTTTGGGCAGTTTGTTCAAGATGATGTCAGAGGTGGTTTGGGCAAGCTTGACGGTTTCCTGCTCTTTGGTGATATACTTACGTGATAGCAAAGTTTTGAGATACCTTGCCCATGCTGGTACTTCGGATAGAGCGTCGAGGAGTGGGATATCGATATAAAAGTTTCTTCATTGCTTCCTTGAATTTCTGAAACCTGGCATCCATTTTTGTTTCTTGCAGTCTGCCTGGATATGGAATCCTTGGTTTGGAATTGCGGGGACCTTGGGTTCTGTGGGTACATACTCTTTGTTTTTGTCCTCGGTGTCTTCGGGAGATTTCCCAATCCCTTGTTGTGAGATCTCTTTCGTCAAAAGAATGGGCACATCATCATCATCTAGAGTGATCCTTGATGGGTTCAGGCAGAATGCGTCCCGACCTTGTGGTGATGGCGTTCAGCTGTTCGTGTTCATTTTGCCCATTTGGTTCAGGCTGCCTATCAGAAACGCCAGCCGAAGACTTCAACTGTGCAGCGATCTGAGCTATCTTCGGGTTTCAACTGCCCTTTGTTGGGCTTGCTGGCTAGCTAGCATAGTTTGCTGAGACTGAAGCATTTGCTTTATCAAAGATAGTTCGTCTTCTGGTTGTTGCAGAGGTGCGGTTAACTGTGGCTGCAGGGGCTGCTGCAACTGGGGTTTGCTGTGGCTGCTTCAACTGGGGTTGGTGCAACTGAGGGTGCAGTCCTGAATGAGTGTATTGGTAAAAAGGATTCCTGGGATAGTTAGGTCTTTGAAACCTTGTATGTAATTCCCCATGACTGAAATTATTCTGAAATCCCGGTGGTTGTCTGTTGAAAGATCCACCTTGTGCATGCTGCTGTGGGTTGGCAGTCCCTGCAGGATTTCCCGTATTGGAAACCAGGATGGTTCCTTGGTTTATCTGGGTTGTAATTCATTTGGCCAGGTATTGAATGTATGGAGTTGACTTGCTCTGGCATTTGGTCTTCGGGATGCTCGATGATGGGTTCATATTGCGGCATAGGTGGTTGTAAATCCATCATGACATTGTACAAACAATCCACATGATAATGTGGGATGATCGAATGCATGAACAGGTTTCACAAGTTCCAGTAGCTGCCTTAATTTGTTGAAACCTGGGAGCTTTTCTTCTTATCATATTCCCCGAAAGAAGTTTCGAGGGCTTGTTGCTTGCTAGCAATAGTCTTCAAAGCCTCAGCAATGGCTTTGAGTTCCATAGATTCTTCGCTTTGTAAACACTTGAGAACGCCTTTGGGTTGGTTAGATGACCCTTCCCCAATTGGATTGGTTCTCGGGCCCCCAACGTAACTATATTCCAGGCGTCTTCGTAGTTCTTTCTCATAAAGTTTCCTCAGATGAGGAATCTAGGAATTGCTTGATATCATCACTTACTCCTCTGTAGAATGTTTCTATTAGTTGATTTTGAGAAATGCCATGGTGAGGACCACTTTCTCAGGAGTTCTTTGAATCTTTCCCCAAGCTTCAGAAAGTGTTTTCTCCAGGCAATTGGGAAAAGTGATTAATCTGTCCCCTGATCTCATAGGTTAGGGGAAGGTGGGAAGAATTTCTCAAGAAAACTTCTCTTCTAAGGGAGTCCAGGTAGTGATGATAGGGTGCCTATCCAAAGCGTTGTACCAGCTTAGTGTCTTCCAGATAGGGTGAAGTGGAAAAGGTGTAACATGATTGCTTCCATTGCAATGCCTGCTTGGGGTACAAGTCGGCAGAGTGACTTGAACCTCTTAAGGTGATCCATGCAATCATCTCCATGTGCTCCGGAGAAAGAGATGCCTTGCATAATCTGGATCCATTGCGTCCGAATTTCAAAGTGTGGTATGTTGATAATCAGTGGTCGGACAGGATGATCATCTTCATAATTCTTTGGGACTGCATAGTCCCGATGTTGCTTGTTTCTTAACGCAAGTTGAGCAGCAGCCTGCTCTGCTTGGATGCGGGTTGTTCCTCAGCTCGGATCTCAGCTTGCACCGAGCACGAGTGTCAGCGATGAGTTGTGCTCGTTGTGCTGCTATGGCGGCGTTGACTCTTCTGCAATAAGGCGTTGCTCTTCGGCCATCTGTCTGGCTCTTTGGCGGTTAAGTCTATTCCCCTTCGGTGAAAACTTCTTTCTACCTCAGAATCGTATTCTGGTTCAGGGGAGAATCCGATGCTATGCGGGGGTTGCATACACGTTTTTCTACCTGAGTAGAAGGAAAATCTCAAGTTAGGAAAATGGAAGGAAATGAAAAAGATCAAGAAATATTGGATTGGTTATAAAGAAAAAGTGTAAAATCCTAATCAACCAAGAAATTGGTAAGTAAAAACTAAAAAGTTCCGTTGTCCCCGGCAACGGCGCCAATTTTTGATGGAGTTTGTTTTATGCAACACCACTAAAAATCCTAGAGATGATGAGTCTCTAAGTTTAGCCTTGCTAGTACTATGGTAAGAACTCCACCCACATGTGCTAAGACATGTGGAAGTCTTATCGTAGTATAGTTAAGGGTCGAATCCTCGCAACAGTCTTGACGAAGTCAAGATGGAAAACGTTTAGCCTTTACTTAACAACTTAAAGATTGATATTTAGATCGAAAGTTTGATTTGGTTGTTTTAAACTAAGTACAAAGAAAGTAAAGCAAGAAAGTAAATAAAGCAAGTAAATCTTAAGAGTTAACAAATGATGATGAATCACTGGGGTTAAGCAGGTATTTACCACCGCTACACATGCATTGTATATGTACTAAGCAAGACTTATAAGCTAGATGCATGGATGTTTCCACAAGACCGATGCCTTATAAGACAAGAGCGATGCGTTGCATCCAAGGGTGTTCCACAAGACCGATGCCCACATAAGACAAGAGCGATGCATTGCACCCTTCGATGTTCCACAAGACCAATGCCCATATAAGAAAAGGGCAATGCATCTCATCCTCCAAGGGTTAAGTAACTCTCATGCGGTACATCACTACGCGTCACTGAAGGATGTAGTCTCCGAAGAGAGAATCTTACTCAACCTCAAGAAACGTGCATCTAAAACTAACAAGCGAGCGATAATTACCAAATCGAATAGCGTCCTTGTAGGACTAGTCTCCTATTCGGATAACCTAGCTACGAGAAGTGCGGGAATGATGCAACGCCAGCCATTCCCGAACAAATGGTCACATGCTTTACATCATTCCCCTCGCAAAGTGTGTTCCTCGATTTACCAAAGGTCTCTTCCATACAGATGGGAGTGTGCCAAATGATAGTGAGTTTACTCCACTCTTTGAGATACACTTCTAGACACCGAAACGGATGCGTGGTGGATACACACACCAGAAACCAACACTAAATCGGTATTCAAGCCTCGATAGCGGTCGTAGACAAACCACAACGAAAGACAATAAATGCATACAAGAACGTGGCCATCATTCAAGCATGTGTGAAATGATTTAGTATTAAAACGAAATGATAACATCTTTTTTACAGTACAAAATACAAAACATGGGCAGCGGGGCTAGTCCCCGCGCCCCAGTGGATGGAACTACTCGCTCCTCATAGAGGGAGCAACAAAGAAGGAGGCAAGAAGAGATAGAAAGAACATCATCTCCACTGAGGAGAGAAGGTTGAACCCTTGGTGGAGAGAGCAACGATCTCCACCCCTTGTAGCTTGCTTGATGACGGATCTTCTCCTCTCACCTTCCTTGTTGATGAGAGAGAAAGTAGCTTGCAATGGACGTGAGTCTCAGACCGGCAGCCTCGAGTGATGGATGGAGTTGTTCTGGTAGTGGAGAGACAGCCTCTGTACGTCTCGCCCCCCCTATGAACGGCCCTGAGGTCTTATTTATAGGCTTTGAGTGAGATCCAAACGGTTTGGAGACCGTTTGGGCTCAAACGGTCTTGGGACCGTTTGGCGTCAAACGGTCTTGAGATCGTTTGGCGTCAAACGGTCTTGGGACCGTTTGGCGTCAAACGGTCTTGAGATCGTTCGGCGTCAAACGGTCTTGAGATCGTTCGGCGTCAAACGGTCTTGAGATCGTTTGGCGTCAAACGGTCTTGGGACCGTTTGGCGTCAAACGGTCTTGAGACCGTTTGAGCTTCATGCGGTCTTGGGACCGTTTGGCTTCATGCGGTCTCGGGACCGTTTGAACTCCATGCGGTCTTGGGACCGTTTGGCTTCATGCGGTCTCGGGACCGTTTGAACTCCATGCGGTCTTGGGACCGTTTGGCTTCATGCGGTCTCGGGACCGTTTGAACTCCATGCGGTCGTGGGACCGTTTGGCTTCATGCGGTCTCGGGACCGTTTGAACTCCATGCGGTCTTGGGACCGTTTGGCTTCATGCGGTCTCGGGACCGTTTGAACTCCATGCGGTCTTGGGACCGTTTGGCTTCATGCGGTCTCGGGACCGTTTGAACTCCATGCGGTCTTGGGACCGTTTGGCTTCATGCGGTCTCGGGACCGTTTGAACTCCATGCCGTCTTGGGACCGTTTGGCTTCATGCGGTCTCGGGACCGTTTGAACTCCATGCGGTCTTGGGACCGTTTGGCTTCATGCGGTCTCGGGACCGTTTGAACTCCATGCGGTCTTGGGACTGTTTGGATCTACTCGACCCTTGGGCTGGTTTGTTCTTTTGTTATTTTTTTGTGCTTTTTCTGCAATTATAAAAGGAAAAGTTAGTTTGATGATGTATTTACAAAAAGGGGTAAAATTAGGTTTAAGTACAATATAAATGTAGAAAGAGTATGGAAAACTAAAGAAAAAGACTAAGATAAACTACTAAAATAGGAGGTTATCACATATGAGCACCACTCCTACATTGCGATGTGTGTTCCTCATCCATAGACTGCTACTACACTTCCTCTACTGATGGAGGAGTATGGATTGTGGGGTGAAAAAGCAACATCAATTTAAGCATCCACAAAGTCCATTCAAGTTTCTAGAACCACCTGATCATATTTTGCACCATGGGGATCGTATTTTCAACGGACCAACCCTTGATCATATTCCTTTCAGTTGGACCTTCTATGAATTATGAGGAACTCTTGGATGAGTATCGATGATTATGTCCCCTCCATATTGGGTTTAGTGTTTTCTCATTGATGAGAAAATTTCTAAGATCAGAGTGGAGGGTGGGTGATACATACTCCTTTCCACCCACACCTATTTCTTTTATTTGTCTCGTTTTATTTCAGAAATTTTTAGCTTCACATGCATCTATTGCATTTATCTTACTTGCATTGCATTTGACTTAAAGCTAATTAATTGTAGTTCAAATTTCTTGTAATGTTAGTTGAAACCATTATCTAGTTGTCTTAGTTTACATTCATGTTGCATTGCATATAGAATTTGTCATACAACCCCTTGTTTGAAGAGAGTCTTGATGTTAACTATATTGTCAAAAATATGGAAATGGTTAGAACCCTTTATGGCCAATGAATATAGCATTGTGTTGCCTAGAATTGATGACAAGTCGTATGTGACTGAGCAGAATCAAATACAATGTGTCTCTTTACTAATTAGCATATCATGCTTGTAGAAATTTCTTAATCTTGCATGTAACACTATGTGATTGAATTCTTATGTAAGAATGTTCCTATGCTTTTAATTTTAATATATGAGATGCACAAGTTCAACCTCTTCTACATTTCTTCTTCTTCCATCTTCTTACCTTCCATCCACCAAAAAGAAAGAAAAAATAGACATGAAGTGTGTGAAATTCTAAGCTCAGGGTGGCTACATCCTCCTTCCTCTATAATTTCTTCTTCCATACCCCTATCTATGTAATAGTGGTGTATCACCCAAACATAAAGAACGATAAAGCTATATCGAGTCTGTAACACCCCAATTTCACAAATTGAGTGGAACCATAAATCTCATTGGGATGTCACAAGCATGATTATCATTGCATAAAAGTAGAGTTCAAATATAAACCCACACAGGATAAAATGATAGTTCTCATACTCATGTCCTCAACGTAACACATACATGAACATGTTCCAACTTAAACATCATACACTATCTCATAAACATGAAAAGAAAACTAAACTAAATTAGGTATAGCTGGAACCCCACCAGGTTTTTGTCTTATAGAATTATCCTCAGGATGGTAAGCTCCTTAATCCTCCTTTCCTACGGACATCACGTCCCAGCCATGCAAAGCAGAATAGAAAATATGTTAGAGTAAGTGGCACAGAGTAACTTTATATGAACTAAATATAAGCTATACTTTTGAGATGACTTTAATTGAACATGTTAGACATTAAACACTATTCATATCGTTTTCCTTTAACTATGTTACTATATTGTCTTTCTTCCATAACCGTGCTCTCATGAGCTTAAATATATATCATTACTCTCAATAGCTTGAACCTGTAATCAATGCTCTCCTGAGCTTAATAAGAAGCACTGCTCTCAGGAGCTTGATAACACATACACCAACGTGCTTATTGCTCTTAGGATCTTGTTACATAACATGGCTCTCAAGAGCTTGATCTGTGATATTTCTCTTGGGATCTTGATGGATAACATAAATCAATTATCTTGTACCTAATATTACTCTTGAACATGATAACTTGAAACATTAAATCTTACTAAAGGAAGGTGTATATATCATTATCATGAGCATATATGAGAACGTTACTGAAAACTAACATCTGATTCATAACCAATTTCATTGCTAAGGATCATTAACAGATATACTTGATATCATTGTAATTGAATTTCATATATAGGGAAATATAAAACCCTTGACCCATACTTGTTAACTCAGAGTGCATGAATCCACTTACCTAATATTGGTGTAACTCCTACTAACTCTCTCAAGTTTGATGAATTCCTAGATCTCCTAAAATTAACATACTTTACATCAATTATCATCTTAATTGCAAACTAAACCCTAATGGTCTTAAATCTGATATTTCATGAAAACCGACCCAAAACATGTCTCAAAACCCTAACCATTGTCTAGATCTCAAAAACTAAGCAAAATTCATATATAACTTGTCCCTATATGATCTACCAATGAAAAGCTATGGATTTTCAAGTATCGGCCAATCAGAACGCTAAAAAAAATCCACGTGAGCAAATGCAGACCAAAAACTTATGTGCTTAGCTAATGAGTTGGGGCAATCAGAAGTATCCTTTCTTCCATGTGGGTCTGGGACCCATGCCTGGCTGGGCCAACCAGGGCCAGCCGTGTGGGCAAGGGACCTCGTTTGCTCATCTTGGCAGAAACGAGAAGCAGGAGCTCAATGGCGGAAGTTAGAATTGTGAAATTGCCACCTCAAATCTGGATAGCAGGGACCAACTTGGACAACGCATCATGGACGAGTTCCTTGGTTCCCTGCAGTCTCAAAGACCAACACCTCCAGCGCCCCCATGCCCAGAGCAGCGAGCTACCACTGTTGGTGCGAGGGTAGGTGGAAACATCTAGGGGAAAGAAAGACTCGGGGTGCCAAGATCGTCACCCAGGCTATTTGGATCTTCAGCGCCTACAAAAAACCAGATCAAAACCACTAAGTGAATACCGGGGGGAAACTAATGGTGTCAAACCCGTGGCCTGCAACCTCCGATCACAAAAATAGAGCATCAAAGCTCGCTTCAAAGCCACTGGGAAACAAGGCGTAAAAGAGTCAACCAAAAATGGGATGACGACTTAGAGAGGAAGGCGAAGCCAGAGCCATAGATTATGTGTCCAAAAGGGTTCTAAGGGGCCATAGCGGTGAGCACTAGTGAGGTGCTCCAACCTGGTCTATAGGACCCGAGGGTTGGGGAAAGCTCGACGAAAATAGGCTATGTCGAAAAGTCTACTAGGGGTCTAGGAAGCTCACCGACGTTGCAATCGAACAGTGGTGGCCGGAGTGACCGGGGCAAGGTCAGGGTCGCTGGAGAAGGAGTTCGAGTAGGTCGGGGAGAGTCGAAGCTCTTGGGGCCAAATTGGTAGTGGAGGAGGAAAAGAGAGAGTCTGACGATGCTCTTGTGTTGGTTAAATAGAAAAGAGGGAGACTACCCGAGCCTCTGCAACTTCGTGGCGGTGAGGGGAAACCTGCCCTTTTGGGCATTCCCTCATTAGGGAACGAAACCCCTAAGAACTAGGGATCATTCGATTCATGAAGGCTCCATGGACTCAACAGTGAAAAGATCGTGCAATTTGGTGCAGTAACGAGGGAGATCTGGAGCGAGGATAACGTGAACATTGTTTACTGTGTTTCCTTTCCTGTTGTGAGGTAGGAGACAGAGGGCAGTCGTTGGATCGGGGAAACATTAAATAGTAGCCGTCCAATCAAGTACATAGAAGGAAAATAAATCAAAAGAGTGTGTGACAGGGATATAACTCCAGACTATGGACTAAATCGGTGTAATTAATGCATAAATGACTAAAGTGATGTTAATTTATTTCCTTTTCTTTTCCTTTCAATTTGGATGACCAAATAAGCTCCCAATACCACTAAATTTGGCAAGTAGGCTAATAACGACCCAAAGAATCCGATTTTGCAATCAGTTTTGCCTTTTGGGAAACTTAAATACTCAAAACACACAAAGGGAAGGAAAGACTATTTTCTTTATATCTTTTCATTCCTTTATTATTTATTACCCAAATTTGGTGTATACCTCCCTCTTACCCACACCCATCAATAGGAAAAGTCTAGAAGGATTATTTCGAACATAAATGCTTCAAATCAATTGTACAAATTTTGTCCCTAGTTCCATGTTAGTCATTTAGCTTGAATAAAAAGCATATATCTAATTGGGAAACTACTTCCCTCCGTGACCCATAAGCCAAAATTCAAGATTATGTCTTGTTGCCCACTCCAAATGTCAGTTTTCCTTATCCTTTATTTCTTTTGAATAACATACAAGAACAAGAGAGAGAAAAGGGAAGGGAAACTAATGTATATCGATTTGAATTAATAATAACTCATAATGCACATAAGAAAAAGGGAAAATTATGTTCTGAGCCTTATTCTATTCTTATTACTCCATTATCCTTCAAGAAACTCCTTTTATGTCACTTTTGCATCGAGGCCCTTATAGTATTTTTTTAAACCACATTCTCAATTTAAAATTACTCTAGGAAAGTTGGGATGTTACAATTCTACCCACCTTATATAAATTTCGTCCTCAAAATTTAAGCTACCCACCTTAGAATTTTCCATGTCTTTATTGCAAAACTTCAACATACTAATATTATTATGTGAATTCATAGTTTTAAACATCAACATGCAACAAAAGTTTCAAAAGGAAAAGGGTACTATGCTACTAAACTCTACTCAGCTGTATCATCTTCACTCTCATCTACCATTGCAAAGATTCTTGCTTGTCTCCTTTCTTGTTGGTTTGGATTGGGATATTGTCTTGCATCTCTCCTTGCTTTGAACGTGGGACATTCAAACTTCTTGTGACTCAGATCTCCACAATGGTAGCAAACTCCAATGCCGAATCTACATACTCCACCGTGCAGTCTATTACATGTAGGGCAAGGCTTCTTACCATCTGGATCCTCTACAACTATCTCTTCTTATCGTGATGGCCTTTGTACTCACTTTTATTTCCTGAGGGCCCCCAATTTTTCCAATGTCATCCAAGGTGGTCTTCTAACTCAAGAGCAGACTCGAGTGCCTCTTGCACTGTCCTGATTCCACATCCTGCAAGAGCATAGCTTAAATCAGGTTTCAAACCACACATGAACTTCTTCGCCAGATGCGTCTCATATAAGCCATGTTCGTACTTCTACAGCATATGGAACTTCATTGCACATTGGTTGACAGTTGAGTCATTCTGTCTCAGGCGCTTGAACTCCAACTCCTTCTTCTCGATCATGGCTTCAGAGATGTAATGGTTCCAGAAGGCAATGGTGAACTCCTCCCAAGATAATGGCTCAACATTAGCTCCTCGAGCATTGGTGAAGTTCTCCCACCAAGTGTGGCCTTCATTCTTCAACATGAGTGTCCCAAAGCGAACTTTGGAATGTTCGGGACATCCCAGATCATGGAAACAATGCTCGACATTGAGTAACCACTCTTCAGCCCGACTCACTGTATCGGCCTCAGCTTCGCCAGAGAAGGTCTCTGACTTGATCTTCAGAAAGTCTACCAGGGTTAACTCCTGGTTTTGCTGTTGGTGTGGTCTTCTGTGCTGACCGGTCAGGGAATCTGTAAGGGCCTTGATGAGTACTTCTAGAGGTGCATTTGGGTTACTACCGGGGTTAGCCCCTCTAGAAGCACTGTGATCACTCCCCTTATTGGAAGAGCCTCCCTCTCCATCTACATGCTCCTTGCCTTTATCGGATTTCCTCTTGGGAGCCATCTAAAAAGGGAACATGACTACATGATATTTTTGAGAAAAGCATGGTGGCCAACTATATGTTTAGCTCTGATACCATATTGTAACACCCCAATTTCACAAACTGAGCGAAAACATAAATCTCATTGGGATGTCACAAGCATGATTATCATTGCATAAAAGTAGAGTTCAAATATAAACTCACACAGGATAAAATGACAGTTCTCATACTCATGTCTTCAATGTAACACATACATGAACATGTTCCAACTTAAAAATCATACACTATCTTGTAAACATGAAAAGAAAACTAAACTAAATTAGGTATAGCTGCCACCCCACCAGGTTTTTGTCTTATAGAATCATCCTCAAGATTTAAGCTCCTTAATCCTCCTTTCCTGTAGACATCACGTCCCCAACCATGCAAATTAGAATAGAAAATACGTTAGAGTAAGTGGCACAGAGTAACATTATATGAACTAAAAATAAGCTATACTTTTGAGAAGATTTTAATTGAACATGTTAGACATTAAATACTCTTCAAATCATTTTCCTTTAATTACATTACTATATTGTCTTTCTTCCATAACTGTGCTCTCATGTGCATAAATATATGGCATTACTCTCAATATCGTGAACATGTAATCATTTCTTTCATGAGCTTAATAAGAAGCATTGCTCTCAGGAGCTTGATAACACATACACCAACATGCTTATTGCTCTCAGGAGCTTGTTACATAACATGGCTCTCAAGAGCTTGATCTGTGATATTGCTCTCGGGAGCTTGATGGATAACATAAATAAATTATCTTGTACCTAATATTACTCTTGAACATGATAAATTGAAACATTAAATCTTACTTAATGAAGGTGTATATATCATTATCATGAGCATATATGAGAACGCTACTGAAAACTAACATCTGATTCATAACCAATTTCATTGCTAAGGATCATTAAGAGATATACTTGATATCATTGTAATTGAATTTCATATATATGCAAATATAAAACCCTTGACCCGTACTTGTTAACTCAGAGTGCATGAATCCACTTACCTAAGATTGGTGTAACTCTTACGGACTCTCTCAAGTATCAATGAATTCCTAGATCTCCTGAAATTAACATACTTTACATCAATTATCATCTCAATTGCAAACTAAACCCTAATTGTCTTAAATCTGATATTTCGTGAAAAAAAACCCAAAACATGTCTCAAAACCATAACCATTAGCTAGATCTCAAAAAACTGAGCAAAATTCATATATAACTTGTCCCTATACGATCGACCAATCAAAAGTTATGGATTTTCAAGTATCAGCCAATCAAAATGCTCAAAAACTCCACGTGAGCAAATGCATATGAAAACCTCATGTGCTTATATGATGAATTGGGGCAATCGGAAGTCTCCTTTCTTCCATGTGGGTCTAGGACCCATGCCTGGCTGGGCCAACCAGGGCCAGCCGTGTGGGCAAGGGACCTCATTTGCTCATCCTGGCATAAACGAGAGTAGGAGCTCGATGGCAGAAGTTAGAATTGTCAAATCTCCACCTCAAATCCAGATAGTAGCATACCAACTTAAACAAGGCATCATGGAAGAGTTCCTCAGTTCCCTACAGTCTCAAAGACCAACACCTCCAGCACCCTCATGCCTAGAGCAGCGAGCTACCACTGTCGATGCGAGGGTAGGTGGAAATATCGAGGGGAAAGAAAGACTCAGGGCGCCGAGATCATCACCCAGGCTATTTGTGTAACGACCATCGCCAAACCGATAGACAAATCATTACTAATTAAGAGGAATTTAAACATAAATAGCGAATTAACAAAAATCACTAAAAATTAAAACCATTTTGCAAAGAGATCCATTTCTAGGAAAACTCTTTAAGGCAGAACCAAAACTGTATATATTTCTACCACATCCTAATTGATATATGGAGGAATCTGAGTTAATCATAGATCAACTGATAAACAAAAGAAGATGTTTAATGGGCCTTTTGAGACATGTGAATAGTTGTTTCCTAGTGAGAGGTGAAAAGATGTTTAATGGCCTTGTGAGCCATGTGAATAGTTGTTGCCTAGTGAGAGGTGACAAGATGTTTAATGTGCCTTGTGAGTCATGTGATTAGTTGTTTCCTAATGAGAGGTGACAAGATATTGATCTAAAGATTGATGTAAGAATTGGCAATTTTTAAAATAAACTAGGTAAATGGGAACCCTATAACATAATAATAATAATAAATGGTTACAAAGATAATAATGAAATCTTGGTCATACATGCATTATAGTCATAGCCAAAATAAGGGCTATGGTGCTTTGAATATGGTAAAATGAGACATGAGGAATACTTGAGAGAGGTGACAAGATGTTTAATAGGCCTTGTGAGCCATGTGAATAGTTGTTGCCTAGTGAAAGGTGACAAGATGATTAATGGGCCTGGTGAGCCATGTGAATAATTGTTGCCTAATGAGAGGTGCCAAGATGTTTATAAAAGCCTAATATAAGGAATGGTAATGTGCAAAATAAACTAAGAGGAATGGAAATTAGTAACTTCGTAATAATAATAAATGGTTATAATAATAATGAAATCTTGATCATACATGCTTTATGCTTATAGTCAAATAAGGGCTATAGTGTTTTGAATATGCTTAAAGGAGATAAGAGGAACACTTGTAGTACGTAAAGAATGTGAATTGATATGATGGCTTGCCCCAGGGTATAATTTCTAGTAAAAGGATGTGATAACCAATGATGAATTTAAGGGATTGATATCCCATAAATAATGTGTAATCAGGAGTGGTTAGAGTCCACTGCCTGGCTGTGTAATCAGGATTGGTTAAAGTCCAATACCTGGCAGAGGCGTAAAGCCTATAATCAGGATTGGTTGCGGACCAATACCTGGTAGAGGCGTAAAGCCTATAATCAGGAGTGGTTAGAGTCCACTATCTGGCTGTGTAATCAGGATTGGTTAAAGTCCAATACCTGGAAGAGGCGTAAAGCCTATAATCAGGATTGGTTGCGGACCAATACCTGGCAGAGGCGTAAAGCCTATAATCAGGAGTGGTTAGAGTCCACTGCCTGGCTGTGTAATCAGGATTGGTTAAAGTCCAATACCTGGCAGAGGCATAAAGCCTGTAATCAGGATTGGTTGCGGACCAATACCTGGCAGAGGCATAAAGCCTGTAATCAGGAGTGGTTAGAGTCCACTGCCTGGCTGTGTAATCAGGATTGGTTAAAGTCCAATACCTGGAAGAGGCGTAAAGCCTATAATCAGGATTGGCTGCAGACCAATACCTGGCAGAGGCGTAAAGCATGTAATCAGGAGTGGTTAGAGTCCACTGCCTGGTTGTGTAATCAGGATTGGTTAAAGTCCAATACCTGACAGAGGTGTAAAGCCTGTAATCAGGATTGGTTGTGGACCAATACCTGGCAGATGTGTGAAGCCTGTAATTAGGAGTGGTTAGAGTCCACTGTCTGGCTGTGTAATTAGGATTGGTTAAAGTCCAATACCTGGCAGAGGTGTAAAGTCTGTAATCAGGATTGGTTGCGGACCAATACCTGGCAGAGGCGTAAAGCCTGTAATCAGGAGTGGTTAGAGTCCACTGCCTGGAGGTGTAATCAGGATTGGTTAAAGTCCAATACCTGGAAGAGGCATGAAGCCTATAATAACACATGATTGGTAATAACCCAATGCCTAGAATAATTGCACAGGATTGGTAATAACCCAATGCCTGGAATAATGTCATAGGATTGGCATAGTCCAATGCCTGGACAGAATATGATGATGTATACTCACATAACTGGTACAATTCGATATCTAGTTAGCATATTGGCTAAGGCCAACAGATAGAAATGAGAACGATTCATGGATGACATACCATGATAATGAGTATCACAGGATAAGCTTGAGATGTTGATATAGTACGATGGATAAATGATATACATGTTCTTCCTATTCCTTATAAAGAGAATGGATGATTTACTGCTCTATCATAGATAGGTGCAATGCTTTAAAATATGGGAATATTCTAAACTGCTTATCCTCTGCTCAGTTTAATACTATTTAACTGTGATAATAACATTGTTGGCGGAGAGTTATATCTCTCGCTGGGACAATTACAATTGTCTCACTCCTGTGGGATCCAAATTTTTTAGGTGGACATGCACAAGGAGGTGAAGACCTTTCTGCAGAGAAAGAACAACAGCAGCAGGGACAGCAGTGACATGTCAGGTTGAGTGTATTGTCTGTCATGTCTTTTAGATAGAAGTCCTATGTGTCGTCTCTATACTCTCAGGTCCTTGGACTTGGTTCGTTATGGTTTCATGAACGATCTGAGGTTTTGGCTTGAATGCCTCCAATTTTATGTTGCTCCAGTATGTGCTTTGATAGAGCAACTGTTATATGTTGTCCTCGAGATGAGATGAAACAATGTTGTACAATGTAAATCATGATATGTATGAGTTTTGGATCATTTAGTAAAAGTTTTCTGTACAAGGATCACCTTGCAAAATGGTTTTAAATTTTAGTGATTTTTGTTAATCCATTGTTTATGTTTATTCCGCTTAATTAGTAACGATTTGTTTGTCAGTTTGGCGATCATTACTATTTGGATCTTCAGTGCCTATGCAAAACCAGATCAAAACCACTAAGCCAAGACCAGGGGGAACTTATGGTGCCAAACTTGTGGCCTGCAACCTCCGATTGTGAAAATAGAGCATCAAAGCTCGCTTCAAATCCATCGGGAAACAAGGCGTAAAAGAGTCAACCAAAAATGGGATGACGACTTAGGGAGGAAGGTGAAGCTGGAGCCATAGATTCTATGTCAAAAAGGGCTCTGAGGGGCCAGAGTGGTGAGTTCTAGTGAGGTGCTCCAACTTGGTCTATAAGACCCGATGGTTGGGGAAAGCTCAGTGAAAATAGGCTATGTGGAAAAGTCTACTAGGGGTCAAGGAAGCTCACCGAGGTTGCAATCGAACGGTGGTGGCTGGAGTGGCCGGGGTGAGGTCAGGGTCGCTGGAGAAGGAGTTCGAGTAGGTCGGGGAGAGTCGGGGCTCTTGGGGCCAAATTGGTAGTGGAGGAGGAAAAGAGAGAGACTGACGATGCTCTTGTGCAGGTTAAATAGAAAAGAGGGAGACTACCCGAGAATCTACAACTTCGTGGTGGCGAGGGGAAACCTACCCTTTTGGGTGTTCCCTCATTAGGGCATGAAACCCCTAAGAACCAGGGATCGGTCGATTTGGGAAGGCTCCACGGACTCAACAGAGAAAAGATCGTGCGATTTGGTGCAGTAACGAGGGAGATCTCGAGCGAGGATAACGTGAACACTATTTACTGTGTTTCCTTTCCCGTCGCAAGGTAAGAGACAAAGGACAGCCGTTGGATCGAGGAAACATTAAATAGTGGTCGTCTGATCAGGCACATAGAAGGAAAATAAATCGAAAGAGGGTGTGATAGGGATATAACTCCAGACTATGGACTAAATCAGTGTAATTAATGCATAAATGACTAAAGTGATGTAAATTTATTTCCTTTTCTTTTCCTTTCAATTTGGATGACCAAATAAGCTCCCAATACCACCAAAATTTGCAAGTAGGCTAATAAGGACCCAAAGAATCCGATTTTGCAATCACTTTTTCCTTTTGGGAAACTTAAATACTCAAAACACACAAAGGGAAGGAAAGACTATTTTCTTTATATCTTTTCATTCCTTTATTATTTATTACCCAAATTTGGTGTATACCTCCCTCTTACCCACACCCATCAATAGGAAAAGTCTAGAAGGATTGTTTCAAACATAAATGCTTCAAATAAATTGTACAAATTGTGTCCCTAGTTTCCATGTTAGTCATTTAGCTTGAATAAAAAACATATATCTAATTGGGAAACTACTTCCCTCATTGACCCCATAAGCCAAAATTCAAGATTATGTCTTGTTGCCCACTCCAAATGTCATTTTTCCTTATCCTTTATTTCTTTTGAATAACATACAAGAACATGAGAGAGAAAAGGGAAGGGAAACTAATGTATATCAATTTGAATTAATAATAACTCATAATGCACATAATAAAAAGGGAAAATTATGTTTCGAGCCTTATTCTATTCTTATTACTCCATTATCCTTCAAGAAACTCCTTTTATGTCACTTTTGCATTGAGGCCCTTAAAGTATTTTATTTAAAAAAAACCACATTCTCAAGTTAAAATTACTCTAGGAAAGCTAGGATGTTACAGAGTCGAACCTCTATTCTCCACCCATGGGAAGCAAAATACCCCCAAAACAACCTTCCATGGCCAAACATTGTTCTTGTGCAAAATTCTCATAGAACATGTGGAATTATCTAGAAACATCAAAAAAATTGCATCTTGTTTACACTATAGTCTTTTAGAATGGAATCAAGTGTGTGAAGCAAACTTGGGATAGAGAATATGGGAAGTTGTGTTATGTGATTTCCAAAAATCTGGGTTGTTGGCCATGCTTGGTGGTAGGGACTCAAACATGATGTGTATATGAGGTTTGTTGAAAGTATTCATTTGGAGAGTGTTTTAGATTTTGTGTTACTGGAGGACAAGCAAAGTTCAAGTCTGGGGTTTTCCATGCACATTCGTAATGTACCACCTTTATACTTCACACAATAAATAGGAGCTCCCCAAGGAGAGACATTGGGATAAAACAAACCCCATGTCTAGAAGCTCGTACAATCAATTATTGAGTTTAACAAGCTCCTTTAGTGACTAGTATGGAGGTTTCCATATAGGAGTGGTATCCCATATGATATTGAAGGAGAACTCAAACTATTAAGTATGATGAATACTATGTAGCTCATCACAAATTCTGTTGGGGAATATCAAACAATATTGATGTCATCCAACTTGAGTAGTACAGGGTCAAGGATGATGAACAACAAGGTTCTACAACTATGCGCGGAAAGCTTATTTGCTTTAATGATTGAATGATAAATTGTATATCATCACACTTTATGCCTTTTAGAAGAGTCACTCACAATTAGAGTGCAACATACTAAACTTCTTCTCACCACAAATAGAGCTAAGTCAAAAAATTCAACCATTCCATGACTAGGATGACATGGCAGACCACCATGTCTAGGAGGATGAAATCTATCACAAACATCCTCCTAGATATGCATAGCTCAATGTATGGGATTTTATGAAAAGAAGAGCATACCTGTGGGCTCTGATCTCCAAACCGCAATATAATCTCGATTTAAACTTAGCGGAAGCGATTCGATAGACAGCAGAGGACAAAATCACAGAAAATTAAAACTTTTCGGGACAAGAGCTTGAATCCATAAAAACTTCTTTCATGACAAGAGATAAACTGTTTACAACTCATGATAATTACTTCTTGAGTAATTATATACATCAAGATACAAAATCTCAAGAACTCACACAAAAGACTCCAAGACCTGAGAGTACAGAGTACACATAGGACTGACTCTAACTACACCGCATGGCAGGCTAAATCTCCACCTGAGATTACTGCTGCTCCTGGTGCTATTGCTGCTGATGAAATTGGTCACCTGTAGACCGGTTCCTCCATCTACGACGTCCACCTAAAAAGTTGAAGTCTACGGGGTGAGACAATTTTACATAATTGTCCCAGCGAGAGTTATAACTCTCCGCCAGAAGCTTTATAATAACATCAGAGAATATCTTAAGCAGTAAAGCTTTCCAAAGTATTCAATAACAGTTGCAACTATATAACAAGAGTTCAACATTTATGAGACATGAAGAAATATAAGCACTATCGCAGTGTATCATTAATCAACTAACTCGTAGTTATCTCTAGCAGGTATACTACGTGGTTGATTATGTTTTACAAACAACATTATGCCCTGTGGAGATGAGGCATACCACTCATACTCCAACTGATCGCTGAGAAGTCACATCAGTATCATACATAGGTCATTAAGAGAGCCGGATTCTCATGACCTTCATGTTCCTCAGTCAGTAAGAGGATCACTTGTAGGACATCTTGTGTCTCTACTTATTATAGCTCACTAGGGTAAACTGGTCCTTCGCTATTTTAGAGTTACAGTGGCGTTCTGTACTCTCTTTGTCATCAGGAGTTTTCATGTTTATCTCCACTGATACGGATATCTATGTTTTCTTCGTCATCAGGAGGTGTCATGTTTACCTTCCACTGATACGGTAGGGTTTAGTAGTGAAGGGTTGACGGATTACACATCTACATCAATCACCTACACTAGGATGTAAGGTTCTACACATCCATATACCCCACATACTCAATAGTATGTGTTCCAGGATCTCCCTTAGGAAATCCTATTTCACCATCATTTGATCTCTGACAATGATGGATCTATGATCAGGGCTCTACATTATACTTGATTAGTTAGGTACATTTAGTATTCATTTAATCATCACACATTATTCTTCAAACAATAACAGTAGCATAACAGCTATGAAAGGAGAATACTAAATGTAACAAGCCTAACTCACATCAATCATCATTTCTCATTATACTCATCACCAGTCATCTCTGAAGCATGACTTGGTGGTATTCATGGCTCTTACAGCCCATTAACTCATAGGATGCCACTGACAAGGCATCAAGATATTTTACTTATTCATAAAGCCTTTAACATGCTTTTAATGAATACAATATCATCATTCATACCTGGATATGATCACCTTCATATCAGGACCTGCATAGTTAGCTCAACTGATAAAGGTAATTTAAAACAAGGAATATACTTTTCACTCTTATCATAAGAGCTAAGTTCTCTGATTCTTATCAATTAGAGTTTAATACTCATAAAGCATGTCATTACCCTTAAATTAGGGTTTACTAATCACATTGAATGCCATTACCCTTGAATTAGGGTTTACTATTCACATTGAATGCCATTACCCTTGAATTAGGGTTTACTATTCACATTGAATGCCATTACCCTTGAATTAGGGTTTACTATTCACATTGAAGTGAATTGAACTCATAACATCATCATGTATGTGGAACATCATCATTGATGCTCTCAGACTGGCTTAAGATTCATCATACATCATAATTAGGGTTTCCATGATCTCACACAGGTGGATCATACCCTAATTATGCACATTCATGTGTATTGAAGGTTCTTTAATTGAGTTTCCACCTAAAAAGGGTACTTTCTCTCTCTAGAAGTACTTTCTCTCTCTAGAAGTACTTTCTCTCTCCTCATACTAGTAGATGGTGATAACATCACTCTATATCAAGTTGAAATTAGTTATCATGGGCTAACATAGCCAAAAACATCATTAACATGTGATTAGGGTTTAATTTGATCAAGGTATTACTCAATTGACCCTTCAAGGGTATTTTAGTAATTCACCCCATTGATCACCATCATGGGTTAGTTCATTAGTCACTTAGTCCTTTAATGTCCTGGGTTATCATTAGGGTTTAGATTAGGGCATCATAGAACCATATACACCTTTAAGTGGTTAGTTGAAATCAACCTTTGAAAGTCCTCAAATGGTCTCAACCTCCAACCTCCAAATGGTTTGAAACCATTTTGGATGGGTTGACCATTTACTATTGTTGAATTCAAGACCAAGAAGAAGTGTAGACCATTTAACCATGTTGACTTCAAGGCCGAGAGGGCAAGTTGGGTTGAGATCGTTTGATGGCTCTCGGTCTTGAGATCGTTTGATGGCTCTCGGTCTTAAGATCGTTTGATGGCTCTCGGTCTTGAGACCGTTTGATGGCTCTCGGTCTTGAGACCATGAGCCCTCTCACGGTCTTGATACCGTGAGGCCTCTCATGGTCTTGAGACCGCGAGCCCCCTCACGGTCTTGAGACCGCGAGGCTCACATGGTCTCCAACCGCTTGGACCATCAACAAGGTTCAAGGTTACAACCGATTATGTCCACCAATGTTGAAGCCCTCAAAAGGTAAAAGACATGGTCACTAGTTATGGATTGAGTCAATTAGGGTTATTATTAACCAATTGGTCACTCAATTGACCCTCAATTGTTGATCAATTAGGGTTGAAGTCGATTCAATTAGGGTCTATCAATGTTCAACCATCAACACTCATCAATGTGCATCAATACGAGGTTGAACCCTTCAATTGAGCTCCAATTGGGCCCAAACTTGGCCCAAACGGTCTTGAGATCGTGTGGATGAACTCCACATGGTCTTGAGACCGTTTGCCCAAGTTTTCATCAAAATCTAATGTGATTTGATAGGAGTTGAACTTTAATTAAGTCACAAATCAGCAATTTGATTAATTCAATAACCCATTGTAATTGGGCCCTCAATTGATCAATTTATCTTAACCCTAGACCTCCAAACGGTCTTGGGTTGTCACCACACGGTCTTGATACCGTTTGGATAAGCTCCAAACGGTCTTGAGACCGTTTGCCCATCCAACTTTTGGATTCTAGTGAAAATTCTTCAAGGTTGGATCCATTGAGTTGATGATCATATCAATACTTAATTGCATTGTAATTTGGTATGTTTGTACCTTCAATTGGTCAACTATTCTTGACCCCAGACCTTCAAACGGTCTTGGGTGATTGTCCTCGTGGTCTTGAGACCGTTTGGTTGATCCCCAAACGGTCTTGAGACCGTTTAGGTCAATCAACCCCAAAAACCCTAAATTAATCATTGATATTTCAGTACTGATTTTAATTAGGGTTTTCCCTAGTAATCACCCTTCAACTCTTATCTCGATTGAAATTAGTCCATAAAATTTGGTGGGTTGTTAATTAACATTATTTTGAACAATAATCTCATATGGTCAATGCCTGGTCGACGACCTTACATGGTCTTAAGACCGTTTGCCCAAAAAGGCTATTTCAGACCGTTTGTAAATCAGGGATAAATTCAATTAAAGTTGTTGATTAAAATGGCCATATCTCCCGATTCCTTTGGAGTTAACCTCTCAATTTTTGAGGGTGATTAGTCTATATAATTAGGAAGAGGTTTCTTATACGGTCCACGCTCGGTAAATGGGGTTAAACGATCTTGAAGACCGTTTGCCCTCTCGCGGTCTAGAGACCGTTTGCTCACCTCACGGTCTTAAGACCGAGAGAGCAAGTTGGGGAGACCGTTTAACAAAGTGAAAAGCGGTGGATTTTTCTTGGGATTAACGCCTTCATCTCCTAGCTCAAGAACAGCACGGATTTCCCATGGATTTTCTTGCAAAGTAGCAAAGAAAAGTAGGGAAAAAGAAGAACTATCATCTACATGCATAAATGAGATGTATATAATAAAGCATGAGTTTAGAGTTATAAAACCCGCCTAAAGCTTGCTTCTTGAGCTCCAAGCTTTCGAGCTCCAAGATCTAATGGCGTCCTTGAGCTCTCACAGGTTGGCCAAGGTGAAAACTCCAGGGAAAATCAAGAAAAGATGGCTAGAAAGATAGAGTTTTGTGAGCTAGTCACCAAATTGACCTTGAATTCGAGTTCTAACCATGGAATTTAGGCAAAAGAAGGGATTCAAACCTACCTTACACCCTTGGTCGTTCCTCTTGAGCTCCAAGACAATCTTTAGTCGGTCAAGCAAGAGGAAACAGTGAAATGCACGAAGGAAAGGTTCTTTTGCTTGAGAGGTAAAGTGTATATATACTTGGGGTGGGGTTTCCAACTTAAGCTTATAAGTTTTTCATAATATCAACCAAGTCCCTCCATCTTTACTTGCTCGTCCCTTCCTCTTAATTCTAAGGACAAACCTTCTCTCAAGGTCAAGAAAATAAGGGCAAGGAAGATTAACCTAATATTAAGGTACATATATAAAGAGCTATTGTACATACACCCTGATTATTCAATCACAAGGTATATTTCATAACTTGATTATTCAATTGAGGTGACTCCCTCATCATTTCTTCTCTAAATGATGTCAAGAGTCTTAAAAGATACATTAGATGATATATTTTACATATAGCATCCCTTAATTTGGGTAAATTGCATTTTACCCCAAATTAGGGTTTCAAGCACCGGGATTGCTTCCACAGCTGCACCTTGGTGCCCAAGCTTGGGAAATCCCTCTAACTTCAACATAATCATTATCATGATGTCTCAATATCAGAGAATCATTTTAACATGTGCAATTTGCAAGTAAACCCTTCTAAATGGGTAAATTGCACATAGGTCCCTGTATTTCAACACAATGCTACAACTTATATAAAAGGGAGCAAAAACTGAAATATATGTTTCTGAGAAACTTAATTACATGTCCAAAGTTAATCACAAGGATTTAATTACATAATTTAGACAAAACACCTAGGGTTAGCTTATAACCCAGGTCAGGGATGTTACAAATTATCCACCCCTTACTAGGATTTCATCCCCGAAATCGATAAGACATATTAAGAGAAAAGGGCAAGATACTTCCTTCTCATCTCATCCTCTAACTCCCAAGTGGCTTCTTCAACACCACGGTGGTTCCAGAGGACTTTCACAAGACTTATGTCTTTCTTCTTTAGCTTTTTAATTCTTTTATCAAGGATTGACATTGGTCCCTCCTCATAGGATACATCATCATTCAATTCTACCTCCATAGGTTGTAGAACTGACTCGGTGTCTGGGTGACATTTCTTCAGCATAGAAATGTGAAACACAGGGTGTAACCTCTATAACTTTGGAGGCAGCTCTAGTCTATATGCTACCTTTCCAATTCGTTCAATGATTGGATAAGGTCCCATAAATCTAGGAGCTAACTTCCCTTTCCTTCCAAAACGAAGGACCCCTTTCCAAGGCGAGACCTTGAGATACACTCTGTCTCCAACCTGGAACTCTAAGGGTCTACGACGCCTGTCAGCATAAGATTTCTGTCTATTTTGTGCAGTCTTAATCTGTTGTTGTATTACTTTAATCTTCTCTATAGTCTGCTGCACAAGATCAGGACCTAACAACTGATGTTCACCAGTCTCAAACCAACACAAAGGTGATCTACAACGTCTACCATACAAGGCCTCATAAGGTGCCATATCAATACTATGTTGATAGCTATTGTTATAGGCAAACTCTATCAAGCTAAGGTGTAGATCCCAACTTCCGGTAAACTGGAGAGCACATGCTCTCAACAGGTCTTCTAAGGTTTGTATGGTCCTTTCCGACTGTCCATCAGTCTGCGGATGAAAGGCCGTGCTAAACCTTAGCTTGGTGCCTAAGGCTCTGTGCAACTGTTCCCAAAAATGACTGGTAAACTGGGGACCTCTGTCAGAAACTATAGTGACAGGAACTCCGTGCAAACTCACTATCTCTTGCATATACAACTGTGATAACCTTTCAGCAGAATAGGTTGTTTTGACAGGTAAGAAATGTGTTGTCTTAGTCAACCTATCAACAACTACCCAAATGGAATCATGTCATTTGCTTGTCTTGGGTAGGCCAACAACAAAGTCCATGGTCACATGGTCCCACTTCCACTGTGGTATGGGTAAAGGTTGCATTGTCCCGGCAGGTTTCTGGTGTTCAACCTTTACCTGTTGGCACACTGGACATCTCAGAACAAACTCAACCACCTCCTTCTTCATCCCGGGCCACCAATACATATCTTTCAAATTCCGATACATCTTGGTACTTCCTGGATGCATAGCATACATTGAAGAATGAGCTTCCTCCAGGACTAACTTTCTCAGGTTATCTACATCCGGCACTATCATCCTTCCATGATAGCATGCCACATTATCATCTGAGTCGTGGAAACCATCTCGCTTCTCATCACCATACTCTGACCTAATCTGTTGAACTACAGCATCTAGTTGCTGTGCTTCCTTAATCTGCTCTCTAAGGGTAGGTTTAATATGCATCTCAGCCAACAACCCAGTTAACAATGACACTTTCAACTGTACATTGTCTTGCCTCAAAGAGATAAGCATATCTCTTCTAGAGCATACTAAAGAGTTTAGTTGTGCCCTTTCCATGGTTGATGTTGCTGATTTCCTACTTAAAGCATCTGCAACTACATTGGCCTTCCCTGGATGGTAATCAATTGTATAATCGTAATCCTTGATTAACTCCATCCATCGACGTTGCCTCATGTTAAGCTCATGCTGAGAGAAGATATACTTAAGGTTCTTGTGGTCTGTGAAAATCTGGAAAGTTTCTCCGTAGAGATAATGTCTCCATATTTTCAAGGCGTGAACCACAACAGCTAGTTCCAGATCGTGTGTTGGATAATTCTCCTCGTGTTTCTTAAGCTGTCGAGAAGCAAAAGAAATCACTTGTTTATCCTGCATCAACACACATCCTAGTCCATTCTTGGAAGCATCACCGAAAACTACATATCCTTTTCCTTGTTCAGGTAGTACAAGTACAGGTGCACTGGTCAACCTCTCCTTCAACAACTAGAAAGACTGTTGACACTTATCACTCCAAGAAAAAGGAACATCTTTCTGGGTTAACTTAGTCAAAGGTAAGGCTATAGAGCTGAAGTTCTTAATGAACCTTCGGTAGTAGCCAGCTAACCCTAAGAAACTTCGAATCTCCGTCGGTGTCTTCGGTTGTTCCCACTGTAGAATAGATTCTACCTTTGTAGGGTCAACACGAATTCCCGAGGCAGATATCACATGTCCAAGAAAAGATACCTCCAGCAACCAGAACTCACACTTGCTAAACTTAGCATATAGCTTGTGTTCCCTTAGCAAGGTCAAAGCTTGGCGAAGATGCTGCTCATGCTGCTGAGCATCCTTACTATAGATCAGAATATCATCTATGAAGACGACAACACACTGATCAAGGAAAGGTCGGAAAACTCTATTCATGAGTTCCATAAATGCAGCTGGTGCATTGGTTAGTCCAAACGACATAACCGTGAACTCATAGTGACCATACCTTGTCCTAAAGGCAAACTTGGGTATGTCACTATCCTTAATACTAAGTTGATGATATCCAGACCTCAAGTCTATCTTTGAAAAGACTGTTGCACCACGCAACTGGTCAAAGAGATCATCAATCCTCGGCAGAGGGTACTTGTTCTTTATTGTTACTTTATTGAGTTGTCTATAATCAATGCACAACCGCATTGACCCATCTTTCTTTTTAACAAACAAGACCGGAGCACCCCATGGTGAAGTGCTCGGTTGGATAAAACCCTTCTCAAGTAACTCTTGAAGTTGTTTCTTGAGTTCTGCCATTTCGGCAGGCGCCATCCTATACGGAGTCTGGGCTATGGGTTTCGAATCTGGGACTAAATTGATCTCAAAATCAATTTCCCGAGGCGGTGGCACGCCTGGAAGTTCTTCAGGAAATACATCCTCGAATTCCCTGACTATAGGAACTTCCGCAGGATTGGAACTCTCCTTGGTAACATATACCACATGGGCTAAGAATGCACAACATCCTTGCCTCATTAACTTCTCAGCAACCATAGCTGACACAAGACAGGTGGGCAAAATCTTTCTCTCACCTTGAAAGGTCCATGTGTTGCTTTCATCAGCAAATACAGCCTGCTTGGACTCACAATCCAAGACAACTCTATACCTTTCTAAGGTATCCATCCCGAGGATTATATCGAATCCTTGCATCTCAAGTGGTATAAGATCCACTTGAATGCAATGATCAGAAAAGAAGAGGATGCAAGGAGAACATACCTCCTGCAAAACGGCAGACCCACTCAACGGAGTCTCCAAAAACAAACTATCTGTCCTATGACTAGTTGTCATATTGCAGTTACGTATCACTTTACGAGTGATGAAAGAGTGCGTAGCACCCGGGTCAATCAAAACAGAGACAACACAGGATGTAGACATATCAGAATATAAAAGTTCCATCTGACCTGCCACTACCCGTGGATTGATCACTCCTTCTGGTGGGTTCATAGCATAGAACCTTGATGTCGCCTGGTGTTGAGGTGGTACTGATGATCCAGCTTGAGACGCTTGTCCACGTCCTCGAGCTGTTCCCTAAGATTGCCTCCTCTGAGATCCTTGTTGACTCTGTCTTGGAGGCTGTGTCACATTGACAGGCCTAGATCGGCAGTCCTTCATCAAATGTCCCACCTTACCACAGTTGTAGCAGCTTCTCTCCAGTTGTTGTGGTCGGGGTGGTCCAGTAACTGACACTGATGCAGAACTGTGAGTTCCTTGAAGCGGTTGACTCCATCCTCTACCTCTGCTCGGTGTCCATTGAGTTTGAAAACTCGATCTAGGTGGTGGAGGGTTAGGTGCAGAGAATCTAGGTTTCTTGGAATCCCTAGATGAAGAACCCTGGAACTGTGGATATCTTTTCTGAGTTTGTCTCTTCTCAACCACAAATCTCTCTATCCTTCGGACTGACTCAACGAAGGTAGAGAATCTCTCTCGGTTTTCTAAGGCAGACACGGGGGTTGACATATCAACATTCAAACCCTTCTCAAATCTTCTGATTCTTTCCTCCTCTGTGGCAGCCATGTGCGGACAGAACCGCAGCAACTCCATGAACTTAGCTTCATACTTGCTAATGTTCATCATACCCTGCCTTAGTCTCTCAAACTGAGAGATCTTCTCATCTAGGAAGGTCTTTGGAAAATATCTATTGATAAATTCCCGACGAAACTCTTCCGATGAGAACTCTACTCGAGGTCTCTTCTGTTCTTCCATGTTCCACCAGTGACCAACACTACCTTTGAGAAGATAGACAGCATGTCTAACCTTCTCAGCTTCCGGGATGATAAGAATCCTGAAAACCTTCTCCAACTCTGTCAACCAAAGGTCAGCATCGGCGGGGTCGGCAGTCCCGAAGTACTCGTTAGCTCCGACACGACGAAGTCGTTCGAACGTCTTACTGATACCTTGTGCTTCAGGATGGACAGGTGCCCTAGGTGCAGGCATGGGCATCCTGTCGTTTATGTGTGTCATGGCAGTCATAAAATGCCCGCACATCGTCTGTACAGTTGGGTTACCCATGTCGGCTGGGTCAAACTGGGGTGGCTCTCTTGGTGACTCAGGTGCAGGCTGTTCTATTTATGGAACCCTTGCACCGCCTCGAGGTGCACTAGCACTACTCTCCGCCATGTACTCATCATGTGGCTCAGCCATTCTTATGTATCTTCTTCTCCTGAGGAGTAGAAGATTCTATTAGATAAGGAAGGAGTACTAAAGGTAGACTCGACATCCTAAGTCCTATGCCTCTGTAGACTCAACTGACCTAGAGCTCTGATACCACTAATTGTGGGCTCTGATCTCCAAACCGCGATATAATCTCGATTTAAACTTAGCGGAAGCAATTCGATAGACAGCAGAGGACAAAAATCACGGAAAATTAAAACTTTTCAGGACAAGAGCTTGAATCCATAAAAACTTCTTTCATGACAAGAGATAAACTGTTTACATCTCATGATAATTACTTCTTGAGTAATTATATACATCAAGATACAAAATCTCAAGAACTCACACAAAAGACTCCAAGACCTGAGAGTACAGAGGACACATAGGACTGACTCTAACTACACCGCATGGCAGGCTAAATCTCCACCTGAGATTACTACTGCTCCTGGTGCTGCTGCTACTGCTGCTGCTGCTGAGATTGGTCACCTGTAGACCGGTTCCTCCGTCTACGACGTCCACCTAAAAAGTTGAAGTCTGCGGGGTGAGACAATTTTACATAATTGTCCCAGCGAGAGTTATAACTCTCCGCCAGAAGCTTTATAATAACATCAGAGAATATCTTAAGCAGTAAAGCTTTCCAAAGTATTCAATAACAGTTGCAACTATATAACAAGAGTTCAACATTTATGAGACATGAAGAAATATAAGCACTATCGCAGTGTATCATTAATCAACTAACTCATAGTTATCTCTAGCAGGTATACTACAAGGTTGATTATGTTTTACAAACAACATTATGCCCTGTGGAGATGAGGCATACCACTCATACTCCAACTGATCGCTGTAAAGTCACATCAGTATCATACATAGGTCATTAAGAGAGCCAGATTCTCATGACCTTCATCTTCCTCAGTCAGTAAGAGGATCACTTGTAGGACATCTTGTGTCTCTACTTATTATAGCTCACCAGGGTAAACTGGTCCTTCTCTATTTTAGAGTTACAGTGGCGTTCTGTACTCTCTTTGTCATTAGGAGTTTTCATGTTTATCTCCACTGATACGGATATCTATGTTTTATTCGTCATCAGGAGGTGTCATGTTTACCTTCCACTGATACGGTAGGGTTTAGTAGTGAAGGGTTGACGGATTACACATCTACATCAATCACCTACACTAGGATGTAAGGTTCTACACATCCATATACCCCACATACTCAATAGTATGTGTTCCAGGAGCTCCCTTAGGAAATCCTGTTTCACCATCATTTGATCTCTGACAATGATGGATCTATGATCAGGGCTCTACATTATACTTGATTAGTTAGGTACATTTAGTATTCATTTAATCATCACACATTGTTCTTCAAACAATAACAGTAGCATAACAGCTATGAAAGGAGAATACTAAATGTAACAAGCCTAACTCACATCAATCATCATTTGTCATTATACTCATCACCAGTCATCTCTGAAGCATGACTTGGTGGTATTCATGGCTCTTACAGCCCATTAACTCATAGGATGCCACTGAAAAGGCATCAAGATATTTTACTTATTCATAAAGCCTTTAACATGCTTTTAATGAATACAGTATCATCATTCATACCTGGATATGATCACCTTCATATCAGGACCTGCATAGTTAGCTCAACTGATAAAGGTAATTTAAAACAAGGAATATACTTTTCACTCTTATCATAAGAGCTAAGTTCTCTGATTCTTATCAATTAGAGTTTAATACTCATAAAGCATGTCATTACCCTTGAATTAGGGTTTACTAATCACATTGAATGCCATTACCCTTGAATTAGGGTTTACTATTCACATTGAATGCCATTACCCTTGAATTAGGGTTTACTATTCACATTGAATGCCATTACCCTTGAATTAGGGTTTACTATTCACATTGAAGTGAATTGAACTCATAACATCATCATGTATGTGGAACATCATCATTGATGCTCTCAGACTGGCTTAAGATTCATCATACATCATAATTAGGGTTTCCATGATCTCACACAGGTGGATCATACCCTAATTATGCACATTCATGTGTATTGAAGGTTCTTTAATTGAGTTTCCACCTAAAAAGGGTACTTTCTCTCTCTAGAAGTACTTTCTCTCTCTAGAAGTACTTTCTCTCTCCTCATACTAGTAGATGGTGATAACATCACTCTAGATCAAGTTGAAATAAGTTATCATGGGCTAACATAGCCAAAAACATCATTAACATGTGATTAGGGTTTAATTTGATCAAGGTATTACTCAATTGACCCTTCAAGGGTATTTTAGTAATTCACCCCATTGATCACCATCATGGGTTAGTTCATTAGTCACTTAGTCCTTTAATGTCCTAGGTTATCATTAGGGTTTAGATTAGGGCATCATAGAACCATATACACCTTTAAGTGGTTAGTTGAAATCAACCTTTGAAAGTCCTCAAATGGTCTCAACCTCCAACCTCCAAATGGTTTGAAACCGTTTTGGATTGGTTGACCATTTACTATTGTTGACTTCAAGACCAAGAAGAAGTGTAGACCATTTAACCATGTTGACTTCAAGACCGAGAGGGCAAGTTGGGTTGAGATCGTTTGATGGCTCTCGGTCTTGAGACCGCTTGATGGCTCTCGGTCTTAAGACCGTTTGATGGCTCTCGGTCTTGAGACCGTTTGATGGCTCTCGGTCTTGAGACCGCAAGCCCTCTCATGGTCTTGAGACCGTGAGGCCTCTCACGGTCTTGAGACCGCGAGCCCCCTCACGGTCTTGAGACCGCGAGGCTCACATGGTCTCCAACCGCTTGGACCATCAACAAGATTCAAGGTTACAACCGATTATGTCCACCAATGTTGAAGCCCTCAAAAGGTCAAAGACATGGTGACCACTTATGGATTGAGTCAATTAGGGTTATGATAAACCAATTGGTCACTCAATTGACCCTCAATTGTTGATCAATTAGGGTTGAAGTCGATTCAATTAGGGTCTATCAATGTTCAACCAGCAACACTCATCAATGTGCATCAATACGAGGTTGAACCCTTCAATTGAGCTCCAATTGGGCCCAAACTTGGCCCAAACGGTCTTGAGATCGTGTGGATGAACTCCACATGGTCTTGAGACCGTTTTCCCAAGTTTTCATCAAAATCTAATGTGATTTGATAGGAGTTGAACTTTAATTAAGTCACAAATCAGCAATTTGATTAATTCAATAACCCATTGTAATTGGGCCCTCAATTGATCAATTTATCTTAACCCTAGACCTCCAAACGGTCTTGGGTTGTCACCACACGGTCTTTAGACCATTTGGATAAGCTCCAAACGGTCTTGAGACCGTTTTCCCATCCAACTTTTGGATTCTAGTGAAAATTCTTCAAGGTTGGATCCATTGAGTTGATGATCATATCAATACTTAATTGCATTGTAATTTGGTATGTTTGTACCTTCAATTGGTCAACTATTCTTAACCCCAGACCTTCAAACGGTCTTGGGTGATTGTCCTCGCGGTCTTGAGACCGTTTGGTTGATCCCCAAATGGTCTTGAGACCGTTTAGGTCAATCAACCCCAAAAACCCTAAATTAATCATTGATATTTCAGTACTGATTTTAATTAGGGTTTTCCCTAGTAATCACCCTTCAACTCTTAGCTCGATTGGAATTAGTCCATCAAATTTGGTGGGTTGTTAATTAACATTATTTTGAACAATAATCTCATATGGTAAATGCCTGGTCAACGACCTTACACGGTCTTAAGACCGTTTGCCCAAAAAGGCTATTTCAGACCGTTTGAAAATCAGGGATAAATTCAATTAAAGTTGTTGATTAAAATGGCCATATCTCCCGATTCCTTTGGAGTGAACCTCTAAATTTTTGAGGGTGATTAGTCTATATAATTAGGAAGAGGTTTATTATACGGTCCATGCTCGGTCAACGGGGTTAAACGATCTTGAAGACCGTTTTCCCTCTCGCGGTGTAGAGACCGTTTGCTCACCTCACAGTCTTAAGACCGAGAGAGCAAGTTGGGGAGACCGTTTAACAAAGTGAAAAGCGGTGGATTTTTCTAGGAATTAACGCCTTCATCTCCTAGCTCAAGAACAGAACGGATTTCCCATGGATTTTCTTGCAAAGTAGCAAAGGAAAGTAGGGAAAAAGAAGAACTATCATCTACATGCATAAATGAGATGTATATAATAAAGCATGAGTTTAGAGTTATAAAACCCGCCTAAAGCTTGCTTCTTGAGCTCCAAGCTTTCGAGCTCCAAGCTGTAATGGCGTCCTTGAGCTCTCACAGGTTGGCCAAGGTGAAAACTCCAGGGAAAATCAAGAAAAGATGGCTAGAAAGATAGAGTTTCGTGAGCTAGTCACCAAATTGACCTTGAATTCGAGTTCTAACCATGGAATTTAGGCAAAAGAAGGGATTCAAACCTACCTTACACCCTTGGTCGTTCCTCTTGAGCTCCAAGACAATCTTTAGTCGGTCAAGCAAGAGGAAACAGTGAAATGCACGAAGGAAAGGTTCTTTTGCTTGAGAGGTAAAGTGTATATATACTTGGGGTGGGGTTTCCAACTTAAGCTTATAAGTTTTTCATAATATCAACCAAGTCCCTCCATCTTTACTTGCTCGCCCCTTCCTCTTAATTCTAAGGAAAAACCTTGTCTCAAGGTCAAGAAAATAAGGGCAAGGAAGATTAACCTAATATTAAGGTACATATATAAAGAGCTATTGTACATACACCCTGATTATTCAATCACAAGGTATATTTCATAACTTGATTATTCAATTGAGGTGACTCCCTCATCATTTCTTCTCTAAATGATGTCAAGAGTCTTAAAAGATACATTAGATGATATATTTTACATATAGCATCCCTTAATTTGGGTAAATTGCATTTTACCCCAAATTAGGGTTTCAAGCACCGGGATTGCTTCCACAGCTGCACCTTGGTGCCCAAGATTGGGAAATCCCTCTAACTTCAACATAATCATTATCATGATGTCTCAATATCAGAGAATCATTTTAATATGTGCAATTTGCAAGTTAACCCTTCTTAATGGGTAAATTGCACATAGGTCCCTATATTTCAACACAATGCTACAACTTTATATAAAAAGGAGCAAAAACTAAAATATATGTTTCTGAGAAACTTAATTACATGTCCAAAGTTAATCACAAGGATTTAATTACATAATTTAGACAAAACACCTAGGGTTAGCTTATAACCCAGGTCAGGGATGTTACAAATTATCCACCCCTTACCAGGATTTCGTCCCCGAAATCGATAAGACATATTAAGAGAAAAGGGCAAGATACTTCCTTCTCATCTCATCCTCTAACTCCCAAGTGGCTTCTTCAAAACCATGGTGGTTCCAGAGGACTTTCACAAGACTTATGTCTTTCTTCTTTAGCTTTTTAATTCTTTTATCAAGGATTGACATTGGTCCCTCCTCATAGGATACATCATCATTCAATTCTACCTCCATAGGTTGTAGAACTGACTCGGTGTCTGGGTGACATTTCTTCAGCATAGAAATGTGAAACACAGGGTGTAACCTCTGTAACTCTGGAGGCAGCTCTAGTCTATATGCTACCTTTCCAATTCGTTCAATGATTGGATAAGGTCCCATAAATCTAGGAGCTAACTTCCCTTTCCTTCCAAAACGAAGGACCCCTTTCCAAGGCGAGACCTTGAGATACACTCTGTCTCCAACCTAGAACTCTAAGGGTCTACGACGCCTGTCAGCATAAGATTTCTGCCTATTCTGTGCAGTCTTAATCTGTTGTTGTATTACTTTAATCTTCTCTGTAGTCTGCTGCACAAGATCAGGACCTAACAACTGATGTTCACCAGTCTCAAACCAACACAAAGGTGATCTACAACGTCTACCATACAAGGCCTCATAAGGTGCCATATCAATACTATGCTGATAGCTATTGTTATAGGCAAACTCTATCAAGCTAAGGTGTAGATCCCAAGTTCCGGTAAACTGGAGAGCACATGCTCTCAACAGGTCTTCTAAGGTCTGTATGGTCCTTTCCGACTGTCCATCAGTCTGTGGATGAAAGGCCGTGCTAAACCTTAGCTTGGTGCCTAAGGCTCTGTGCAACTGTTCCCAAAAACGACTGGTAAACTGGGGACCTCTGTCAGAAACTATAGTGACAGGAACTCCGTGCAAACGCACTATCTCTTGCATATACAACTGTGATAACCTTTCAGCAGAACAGGTAATAAATGTGTTGTCTTAGTCAACCTATCAACAACTACCCAAATGGAATCATGTCCTTTGCTTGTCCTGGGTAGGCCAACAACAAAGTCCATGGTCACATGGTCCCACTTCCACTGTGGTATGGGTAAAGGTTGCATTGTCCCGGCAGGTTTCTGGTGTTCAGCCTTTACCTGTTGGCACACTGGACATCTCAGAACAAACTCAGCCACCTCCTTCTTCATCCCGGGCCACCAATACATATCTTTCAAATTCTGATACATCTTGGTACTTCCTGGATGCATAGCATACATTGAAGAATGAGCTTCCTCCAGGACTAACTTTCTCAGGTTATCTACATCCGGCACTATCATCCTTCCATGATAGCATGCCACATTATCATCTGAGTCGTGGAAACCATCTCGCTTCTCATCACCTACTCTGACCTAATCTGTTGAACTACAGCATCCAGTTGCTGTGCTTCCTTAATCTGCTCTCTAAGGGTAGGTTTAATATGCATCTCAGCCAACAACCCAGTTAACAATGACACTTTCAATTGTACATTGTCTTGCCTCAAAGAGATAAGCATATCTCTTCTAGAGCATACTAAAGAGTTTAGTTGTGCCCTTTCCATGGTTGATGTTGCTGATTTCCTACTTAAAGCATCTGCAACTACATTGGCCTTCCCTGGATGGTAATCAATTGTACAATCGTAATCCTTGATTAACTCCATCCATCGACGTTGCCTCATGTTAAGCTCATGCTGAGAGAAGATATACTTAAGGTTCTTGTGGTCTGTGAAAATATGGAAAGTTTCTCCGTAGAGATAATGTCTCCAGATTTTCAAGGCGTGAACCACAGTAGCTAGCTCCAGATCATGTGTTGGATAATTCTCCTCATTTTTCTTAAGCTGTCGAGAAGCAAAAGAAATCACTTGTTTATCCTGCATCAACACACATCCATGTCCATTCTTGGAAGCATCACAGAAAACTACATATCCTTTTCCTTGTTTAGGTAGTACAAGTACAGGTGCACTGGTCAACCTCTCCTTCAACAACTAGAAAGACTGTTGACACTTATCACTCCAAGAAAAAGGAACATCTTTCCGGGTTAACTTAGTCAAAGGTAAGGCTATAGAGCTGAAGTTCTTAATGAACCTTCGGTAGTAGCCAGCTAACCCTAAGAAACTTCGAATCTCCGTCGGTGTCTTCGGTTGTTCCCACTGTAGAACAGATTCTACCGTTGTAGGGTCAACACGAATTCCCGAGGCAGATATCACATGTCCAAGAAAAGATACCTCCGACAACCAGAACTCACACTTGCTAAACTTAGCATACAGCTTGTGTTCCCTTAGCAAGGTCAAAGCTTGGCGAAGATGCTGCTCATGCTGCTGAGCATCCTTACTATAGATCAGAATGTCATCTATGAAGACGACAACACACTGATCAAGGAAAGGTCAGAAAACTCTATTCATGAGTTCCATAAATGCAGCTGGTGCATTGGTTAGTCCAAACGACATAACTGTGAACTCATAGTGGCCATACCTTGTCCTAAAGGCAGACTTGGGTATGTCACTATCCTTAATACGAAGTTGATGATATACAGACCTCAAGTCTATCTTTGAAAAGACTGTTGCACCACGCAACTGGTCAAAGAGATCATCAATCCTCGGCAGAGGGTACTTGTTCTTTATTGTTACTTTATTGAGTTGTCTATAATAAATGCACAACCACATTGACCCATCTTTCTTTTTAACAAACAAGACCGGAGCACCCCATGGTGAAGTGCTCGGTTGGATAAAACCCTTCTCAAGTAACTCTTGAAGTTGTTTCTTGAGTTCTGCCATTTCGGCAGGCACCATCCTATACGGAGTCTGGGCTATGGGTTTCGTATCTGGGACTAAATTGATCTCAAAATCAATTTCCCGAGGTGGTGGCACGCCTGGAAGTTCTTCAGGAAATACATCCTCGAATTCCCTGACTATAAGAACTTCCGAAGGATTGGAACTCTCCTTGGTAACATCTACCACATGGGCTAAGAATGCACAACATCCTTGCCTCATTAACTTCTCAGCAACCATAGCTGACACAAGACAGGTGGGCAAAATCTTTCTCTCACCTTGAAAGGTCCATGTGTTGCTTTCATCAGCAAATACAGCCTGCTTGGACTCACAATCCAAGACAACTCTATACCTTTCTAAGGTATCCATCCCGAGGATTATATCGAATCCTTGCATCTCAAGTGGTATAAGATCCACTTGAATGCGATGATCAGAAAAGAAGAGGATGCAAGGAGAACATACCTCCTGCAAAATGACAGACCCACTCAACGGAGTCTCTAAAAACAAACTATCTGTCCTATGACTAGTTGTCATATTGCAGTTACGTATCACTTTACGAGTGATGAAAGAGTGCTTAGCACTCGGGTCAATCAAAACAGAGACAACACATGATGTAGACATATCAGAATATAAAAGTACCATCTGACCTGCCACTACCCGTGGATTGATCACTACTTCTGGTGGGTTCATAGCATAGAACCTTGCTGTCGCCTGGTGTTGAGGTGGTGCTGATGATCCAGCTTGAGACGCTTGTCCACGTCCTCGAGCTGTTCCCTGAGATTGCCTCCTCTGAGATCCTTGTTGACTCTGTCTTGGAGGCTGTGTCACATTGACAGGCCTAGATCGGCAGTCCTTCATCAAATGTCCCACCTTACCACAGTTGTAGCAGCTTCTCTCCAGTTGTTGTGGTTGGGGTGGTCCAGTAACTGACACTGATGCAGAACTGTTAGTTCCTTGAAGTGGTTGACTCCGTCCTCTACCTCTGCTCGGTGTCCATTGAGTTTGAAAACTCGATCTGGGTGGTGGAGGGTTAGGTGCAGAGAATCTAGGTTTCTTGGAATCCCTAGATGAAGAACCCTGGAACTGTGGATATCTTTTCTGAGTTTGTCTCTTCTCAACCACAGATCTCTCTATCCTTCAGACTGACTCAACGAAGGTAGAGAATCTCTCTCGGTTTTCTAAGGCAGACACGGGGGTTGACATATCAGCATTCAAACCCTTCTCAAATCTTCTGATTCTTTCCTCCTCTGTGGCAGCCATGTGCGGACAGAACCGCAGCAACTCCATGAACTTAGCTTCATACTCACTAATGTTCATCATACCCTGCCTTAGTCTCTCAAACTGAGAGATCTTCTCATCTAGGAAGGTCTTTGGAAAATATCTATTGATAAATTCCCGACGAAACTCTTCCCATGAGAACTCTACTCCAGGTCTCTTCTGTTCTTCCATGTTCCACCAGTGACCAGCACAACCTTTGAGAAGATAGACAGCATGTCTAACCTTCTCAGCTTTTGGGATGATAAGAATCCTGAAAACCTTCTCCAACTCTGTCAATCAAAGGTCAGCATCGGCGGGGTCGGCAGTCCCGAAGTACTCGGTAGCTCTGACATGACGAAGTCGTTCAAACGGCTTACCGATACGTTGTGCTTCAGGATGGACAGGTGCCCTAGGTGCAGGCATGGGCATCCTGTCAGTTATGTCTGTCATGGCAGTCATAAACTGCCCGCACATCGTCTGTACAGCTGGGTTACCCATGTCGGTTGGGTCAAACTGGGATGGCTCTCTTGGTGACTCAGGTGCAGGCTGTTCTATTTCTGGAACCCTTGCACCGCCTCGAGGTGCAATAGCACTACTCTCCGCCACATACTCATCATGTGGCTCAGCCATTCTTATGTATCTTCTTCTCCTGAGGAGCAGAAGATTCTATTAGATAAGGAAGGAGTACTAAAGGTAGACTCGACATCCTAAGTCCTATGCCTCTGTAGACTCAACTGACCTAGAGCTCTGATACCACTAATTGTGGGCTCTGATCTCCAAACCGCGGTATAATCTCGATTTAAACTTAGCGGAAGCGATTCGATAGACAGCGGAGGACAAAAATCACGGAAAATTAAAACTTTTCGGGACAAGAGCTTGAATCCATAAAAACTTCTTTCATGACAAGAGATAAACTGTTTACATCTCATGATAATTACTTCTTGAGTAATTATATACATCAAGATACAAAATCTCAAGAACTCACACAAAAGACTCCAAGACCTGAGAGTACAGAGGACACATAGGACTGACTCTAACTACACTGCATGGCAGGCTAAATCTCCACCTGAGATTACTGCTGCTCCTGGTGCTGCTGCAGCTGCTGAGATTGGTCACCTGTAGACCGGTTCCTCCGTCTACGACGTCCACCTAAAAAGTTGAAGTCTACGGGGTGAGACAATTTTACATAATTGTCCCAGCGAGAGTTATAACTCTCCGCCAGAAGCTTTATAATAACATCAGAGAATATCTTAAGCAGTAAAGCTTTCCAAAGTATTCAATAACAGTTGCAACTATATAACAAGAGTTCAACATTTATGAGACATGAAGAAATATAAGCACTATCGCAGTGTATCATTAATCAACTAACTCGTAGTTATCTCTAGCAGGTATACTACATGGTTGATTATGTTTTACAAACAACATTATGCCCTGTGGAGATGAGGCATACCACTCATACTCCAACTGATCGCTGAGAAGTCACATCAATATCATACATAGGTCATTAAGAGAGCCGGATTCTCATGACCTTCATATTCCTCAGTCAGTAAGAGGATCACTTGTAGGACATCTTGTGTCTCTATTTATTATAGCTCACCAGGGTAAACTGGTCCTTTGCTATTTTAGAGTTATAGTGGCGTTCTGTACTGATAACCTCCTATTTTAGTAGTTTATCTTAGTCTTTTTCTTTAGTTTTCCATACTCTTTCTACATTTATATTGTACTTAAACCTAATTATACCCCTTTTTGTAAATACATCATCAAACTAACTTTTCCTTTTATAATTGCAGAAAAAGCACAAAAAAATAACAAAAGAACAAACCAGCCCAAGGGTCGAGTAGATCCAAACGGTCCCAAGACCGCATGGAGTTCAAACGGTCCCGAGACCGCATGAAGCCAAACGGTCCCAAGACCGCATGGAGTTCAAACGGTCCCGAGACCGCATGAAGCCAAACGGTCCCAAGACCGCATGGAGTTCAAACGGTCCCGAGACCGCATGAAGCCAAACGGTCCCAAGACCGCATGGAGTTCAAACGGTCCCGAGACCGCATGAAGCCAAACGGTCCCAAGACCGCATGGAGTTCAAACGGTCCCGAGACCGCATGAAGCCAAACGGTCCCAAGACCGCATGGAGTTCAAACGGTCCCGAGACCGCATGAAGCCAAACGGTCCCAAGACCGCATGGAGTTCAAACGGTCCCGAGACCGCATGAAGCCAAACGGTCCCAAGACCGCATGAAGCTCAAACGGTCTCAAGACCGTTTGACGCCAAACGGTCCCAAGACCGTTTGACGCCAAACGATCTCAAGACCGTTTGACACCGAACGATCTCAAGACCGTTTGACGCCGAATGATCTCAAGACCGTTTGACGCCAAACGGTCCCAAGACCGTTTGACGCCAAACGATCTCAAGACTGTTTGACGCCAAACGGTCCCAAGACCGTTTGAGCCCAAACGGTCTCCAAACCGTTTGGATCTCACTCAAAGCCTATAAATAAGACCTCAGGGCCGTTCATAGGGGGGGCGAGACGTCCAGAGGCTGTCTCTCCACTACCAGAACAACTCCATCCATCACTCGAGGCTGCCGGTCTGAGACTCACGTCCATTGCAAGCTACTTTCTCTCTCATCAACAAGGAAGGTGAGAGGAGAAGATCCGTCATCAAGCAAGCTACAAGGGGTGGAGATCGTTGCTCTCTCCACCAAGGGTTCAACCTTCTCTCCTCAGTGGAGATGATGTTCTTTCTATCTCTTCTTGCCTCCTTCTTTGTTGCTCCCTCTATGAGGAGCGAGTAGTTCCATCCACTGGGGCGCGGGGACTAGCCCCGCTGCCCATGTTTTGTATTTTGTACTGTAAAAAAGATGTTATCATTTCGTTTTAATACTAAATCGTTTCACACATACTTGAATGATGGCCACGTTCTTGTATGCATTTATTGTCTTTCGTTGTGGTTTGTCTACGACCGCTATCGAGGCTTGAATACCGATTTAGTGTTGGTTTCTGGTGTGTGTATCCACCACGCATCCGTTTCGGTGTCTAGAAGTGTATCTCAAAGAGTGGAGTAAACTCACTATCATTTGGCACACTCCCATCTGTATGGAAGAGACCTTTGGTAAGTCGAGGAACACACTTTGCGAGGGGAATGATGTAAAGCATGTGACCATTTGTTCGGGAATGGCTGGCGTTGCATCATTCCCGCACTTCTCGTAGCTAGGTTATCCGAATAGGAGACTAGGTCTACAAGGACGCTATTCGATTTGGTAATTATCGCTCGCTTGTTAGTTTTAGATGCACGTTTCTTGAGGTTGAGTAAGATTCTCTCTTCGGAGACTACATCCTTCAGTGACGCGTAGTGATGTACCGCATGAGAGTTACTTAACCCTTGGAGGATGAGATGCATTGCCCTTTTCTTATATGGGCATTGGTCTTGTGGAACATCGAAGGGTGCAATGCATCGCTCTTGTCTTATGTGGGCATCGGTCTTGTGGAACACCCTTGGATGCAACGCATCGCTCTTGTCTTATAAGGCATCGGTCTTGTGGAAACATCCATGCATCTAGCTTATAAGTCTTGCTTAGTACATATACAATGCATGTGTAGCGGTGGTAAATACCTGCTTAACCCCAGTGATTCATCATCATTTGTTAACTCTTAAGATTTACTTGCTTTATTTACTTTCTTGCTTTACTTTCTTTGTACTTAGTTTAAAACAACCAAATCAAACTTTCGATCTAAATATCAATCTTTAAGTTGTTAAGTAAAGGCTAAATGTTTTCCATCTTGACTTCGTCAAGACCGTTGTCCCGAGGATTCGACCCTTAACTATACTACGATAAGACTTCCACATGTCTTAGCACATGTGGGTGGAGTTCTTACCATAGTACTAGCAAGGCTAAACTTAGAGACTCATCATCTCTAGGATTTTTAGTGGTGTTGCATAAAACAAACTCCATCAAAAATTGGCGCCGTTGCCGGGGACAACGGAACTTTTTAGTTTTTACTTACCAATTTCTCGGTTGATTAGGATTTTACACTTTTTCTTAATAACCAATCCAATATTTCTTGATCTTTTTCATTTCCTTCCATTTTTCCTAACTTGAGATTTTCCTTCTACTCAGGTAGAAAACGTGTATGCAACCCCCGCATAGCATCGGATTCTCCCCTGAACCAGAATACGATTCTGAGGTAGAAAGAAGTTTTCACCGAAGGAATAGACTTAACCGCCAAAGAGCCAGACAGATGGCCGAAGAGCAACGCCTTATTGCAGAAAGAGTCAACGCCGCCATAGCAGCACAACGAGCACAACTCATCGCTGACACTCGTGCTCAGGTGCAAGCTGAGATCCGAGCTGAGGAACAAGCCCGCATCCAAGCAGAGCAGGCTGCTGCTCAACTTGCGTTAAGAAACAAGCAACTTCGGGACTATGCAGTCCCAAAGAATTATGAAGATGATCATCCTGTCCGACCACCGATTATCAACATACCACACTTTGAAATTCGGACGCAATGGATCCAGATCATGCAAGGCATCTCTTTCTCCGGAGCACACGGAGATGATTGCATGGATCACCTTAAGAGGTTCAAGTCACTCTGCCGACTTGTACCCCAAGCAGGCATTGCAATGGAAGCAATCATGTTACACCTTTTCCACTTCACCCTATCTGGAAGAGCACTAAGCTGGTACAACGCTTTGGATAGGCACCCTATCATCACTACCTGGACTCCCTTAGAAGAGAAGTTTCTTGAGAAATTCTTCCCACCTTCCCTAACCTATGAGATCAGGGGACAGATTAATCACTTTTCCCAATTGCCTGGAGAAACACTTTCTGAAGCTTGGGAAAGATTCAAAGAACTCCTGAGAAAGTGTCCTCACCATGGCATTTCTCAAAATCAACTAATAGAAACATTCTACAGAGGAGTAAGTGATGATATCAAGCAATTCCTAGATTCCTCATCTGGAGGAAACTTTATGAGAAAGAACTACGAAGACGCCTGGAATATAGTTACGTTGGGGGCCGAGAACCAATCCAATTGGGGAAGGTCATCTAACCAACCCAAAGGCGTTCTCAAGGTTTACAAAGCGGAAGAATCTATGGAACTCAAAGCCATTGCTGAGGCTTTGAAGACTATTGCTAGCAAGCAACAAGCCCTCGAAACTTCTTTCGGGGAATATGATAAGAAGAAAAGCTCCCAGGTTCAACAAATTAAGGCAGCTACTGGAACTTGTGAAGCCTGTCATGCATCCGATCATCCCACATTATCATGTGGATTGTTGTACAATGTCATGATGGATTTACAACCACCTATGCCGCAATATGAACCCATCATCGAGCATCCCGAAGACCAAATGCCAGAGCAAGTCAACTCCATACATTCAATACCTGGCCAAATGAATTACAACCCAGATAAACCAAGGAACCATCCTGGTTTCCAATACGGAAATCCTGCAGGGACTGCCAACCCACAACAGCATGCACAAGGTGGATCTTTCAACAGACAACCACCGGGATTTCAGAATAATTTCAGTCATGGGAATTACATACAAGGTTTTCAAAGACCTAACTATCCCAGGAATCCTTTTTACCAATACACTCATTCAGGACTGCACCCTCAGTTGCACCAACCCCAGTTGAAGCAGCCACAGCAACCCTAGTTACAGCAGCCCCTGCAGCCACAGTTAACCGCACCTCTGCAACAACCAGAAGACAAACTATCTTTGATAAAGCAAATGCTTCAGTCTCAGCAAACTATGCTAGCTAGCCAGCAAGCCCAACAAAGGGCAGTTGAAACCCAGCTAGCTCAGATCGCTGCACAGTTGAAGTTTTCGGCTGGCGTTTCTGATAGGCAGCCTGAACCAAATGGGCAAAATGAACACGAACAGCTGAACGCCATCACCACAAGGTCGGGACGCATTCTGCCTGAACCCATCAAGATCACTCTAGATGATGATGATGTGCCCATTCTTTTGACGAAAGAGATCTCACAACAAGGGATTGGGAAATCTCCCGAAGACACCGAGGACAAAAACAAAGAGTATGTACCCACAGAACCCAAGGTCCCACAATTCAAACCAAGGATTCCATATCCAGGCAGACTGCAAGAAACAAAAATGGATGCCAGGTTTCAGAAATTCAAGGAAGCAATGAAGAAACTTTATATCGATATCCCACTCCTCGACGCTCTATCCGAAGTACCAGCATGGGCAAGGTATCTCAAAACTTTGCTATCACGTAAGTATATCACCAAAGAGCAGGAAACCGTCAAGCTTGCCCAAACCACCTCTGACATCATCTTGAACAAACTGCCCAAAAGAAAAAGGACCCAGGTTCTTTCGGAATCCAATGTTGCATTGGAAACGCATCCACAAAGAAAGGATTAGCTGACCTCGGGGCTAGTATATCCATTATGCCTTTCTCAATGTGCCAACGCCTCGGTTTCACAGATCTGCTACCTACAGCAATGACTATTCAACTTGCTGACTCCACCATAACCGCACCTTTGGGAATCATTGAAGACGTTCCAGTAAGAATAGGCAAGGACGCTTACGTTCCATGTGATTTTGTCATCATGGATATTAAAGAGGACTTGAGATATCCGATCATTTTCGGCAGGCCTTTCCTAGCTACAGCCAGAGCACTAATCGATGTCGAAGCCGGAACCATCATCCTTAGGCTCGGAAAGGAAGCCATTCAATTCCGTGTCCTTGACAGCATGAAAGGCCCTAACATTCAAGAAGAAGTCTTTCTTTTAGACGCAATCCAACAAATGTCGCAACTAGAAATCTCCGAGCCAATCGACGAACTTGAAAATGCTCTTATCAATCCCGAAGTCGAGTTCTCTGCAAATGAACTAGTCCAGCAATGCATCCAATATCTAGAAAAGGTAGAAGAAGCACCAAAGGCTACCTTTGAAGAGCTTAAAGCCATAACGACTATTGAAGCAGCAGAACCACCAAAAACCCCTGAATTGAAGACCTTACCCACAGGGCTCAAATATGTTTTCCTGGATAAGGAAGAGCTATGCCCAGTTATTATCAGCTCCACCCTCACCGAAGACCAAGAAGTCAGACTTCTAGACAAACTAAGGAAACACAAAAAGGTCATCGGTTATAAAATAACCGACCTCACAGGCATAAATCCGGCTCTGTGTATGCACAAGCTTCCTATGGTTGAAGAATTTAAACCCACTCGCGAACATCAAAGAAAACTGAACCCAAATTTAAAAGAGGTAGTCCGTTTGGAAGTCCTCAAACTGCTTAAAGCTGGTATGATCTACCCTATCTCCGACTCTCAGTGGGTTAGTCCAGTTCAAGTTGTCCCAAAGAAAGGGGGCACTACTGTAGTGATCAACGATAAAAATGAGCTCGTACCTACTAGGACTGTAACGGGGTGGAGAATGTGCATCGATTATAGGAAATTGAATAAAGCTACAAGGAAAGACCACTACCCTCTACCCTTTCTAGATGAAGTCCTGGAGCGCTTGGCCCACCAAAAATATTTTTGTTATCTCGATGGTTATTCTGGGTTCTACCAAATACCCATACATCCAGAGGACCAAGAAAAAACCACCTTCACTTGTCCCTTCGGGACATATGCTTTTAGAAGAATGCCATTCGGGCTATGTAACGCTCCTGCTACTTTCCAACGCTGCATGTCCGCCATTTTCGCCGGATTAACTGAATCTATTATGGAAGTCTTTATGGATGATTTCTCTGTTTATGGAGAGTCTTTCGATAACTGTCTAAATAATCTCGAACAAGTCCTGCAACGTTGCAAGGAAACAAACCTTATCCTGAACTGGGAAAAATGCCATTTCATGGTAACATAGGGTATCGTCCTCGGACATAGAGTAAGTGATAGAGGGATCGAGGTCGACAAAGAAAAGATTGATGTCATCTCGAAGTTGTCACCTCCGAAGGACATAAGAGGAGTTCGAGCTTTCCTAGGTCATGCCGGGTTTTACAGAAGGTTCATCAAAGATTTCTCAAAAATAGCTAAACCCATGACCCAACTCCTGACAAAAGATGCCGAGTTTATTTTTGACCAAGAATGTATGCAAAGTTTCTCCACCCTTAAAGAAGCACTAATTTCCGCACCTATTCTAAGGGCTCCAGACTGGTCGCAACCTTTTGAAATTATGTGTGACGCAAGTGACTATGCCATAGGGGCCGTTTTAGGACAACGAATCGACAAGAAACCCTATGTCATCTACTATGCGTCCAAAACGCTTGATGAAGCACAAAGAAACTACACGACCACGGAAAAAGAGTTCCTAGCTATCATCTACGCCTTCGAAAAATTCCGCTCTTACCTGATCGGCTCTAAGGTAATTGTCTACACTGACCATTCTGCTATCAGACATTTGATTCAGAAACAGGATGCCAAACCCAGGCTCATCCGCTGGGTATTGATGCTTCAAGAATTCGATCTAGAAATCAAAGATAAAAGTGGCGTAGAGAACGTTGTCGCCGATCACCTCGGTAGAATCGAGGTTGAAGACAAAGATAAAATCCCTATCAGGGACTCTCTTCCTGATGATCAACTTATGAAAGCCACTCATAATTTCCCTTGGTTTGCAGATATCGTCAATTATCTGGCCACAGGGATCATTCACCCGTCTGCTTCTTATCAAGATAAAAGGAAATTCCTTCATGACGTAAAACGTTATCATTGGGATGAACCCTACTTGTTCTACCTCTGTGCCGATGGACTTTTTCGTAGATGCCTTCCAGAAGAAGAAATAACATCGGTTTTGGAACACTGCCACTCCGGACCCACGGGGGGGCACATGGGCGCCAAGAAAACTGCCATAAAAGTTCTACAATCTGGTTTCTTTTGGCCCACCATATCAAAAGACTCACATAATTTTGTCAAATCCTGTGATAAATGCCAATTTTCGGGCAACATATCAAAAAGAGATGAAATGCCTCTTACCATGTGGCAGGAAATTGAGCTGTTTGATGTATGGGGGTAGACTACATGGGACCTTTTCCCTCATCATATGGTTTCTCGTACATTTTGGTCACTGTGGATTACGTCTCGAAGTGGGTCGAAGCTGTACCCACTGCATCTAATGACTCCAAACCTGTTGTCAAATTGTTCAAAGATACCATCTTTCCAAGATTTGGAGTCCCAAGAACGGTCATATCTGATGGCGGAACCCATTTTCTGGAACGAAGTTTCGAAGCATTACTAAGAAGATATGGAGTCCATCACAAAGTTGCCACACCTTACCACCCGCAAACTAGTGGCCAAGTGGAAGTATCCAATAGACATATAAAAGCGATTCTTGAAAAAACAGTGAACAAAAATCGCACTGATTGGTCCACCAAACTTTCTGACGCCCTCTGGGCATATCGTACGGCTTACAAAACACCAATTGGAACAACTCCATTCCGCTTGGTGTACGGTAAATCATGTCATCTTCCAGTAGAACTGGAACATAAAGCCTGGTGGGCCATCAAGCAACTAAACTTCGACCTTAAAAGTGCAGGAGAGAACAGACAACTTCAACTACAGGAGCTAGAAGAACTCCGCATGACAGCATATCACAGTGCCAGAATCTATAAAGAGCAAACGAAAATGTGGCACGATGGACATCTTAGGAGAAAAGATATCACCGTTGGTGACAAAGTGCTCTTATTCAATTCCAAGCTCAAATTATTCCCCGGAAAGCTTCGAACAAGATGGTCCGGACCCTTCACTATAAAACATATCTACCCAACTGGAGCTGCCATTATCATCAACAACAACGGAGGAGAACGAACGGTCAACGGACACCGTTTAAAAAGATACTACACTCAGGAAGACAAAACACATCAACAAACCCTCGATGTCAGAAACGCTACGCCCACAATTTCGTCGAGCCAGTGACGTAAAACCAAGGCGCTTCTTGGGAGGCAACCCAAGACCTGAGTATCAATTTCTCCAATTTTCTAGTTTTATTCTCTCTTAATTTTGTTTTGCTTCTTTAAGTTCTTTCATTACTAAATCTAAAAATACAAAAAAATATACAAATATTTTTATGCTCCAAACGGTCTTAAAACCGTTTGAGACCAAACGGTCCTCAAACCGTTTGGGACCAAACGGTCCTCAAACCGTTTGGGACTAAACGGTCTTGAAACCGTTTGGAACCAAACGGTCTTAAAACCGTTTGGAACCAAACGGTCTTGAAAATACGATAAGTCACCGCTATAAATACCGACCCCGCATCTCCATCTTCCTCTCTTCGAATCTTCGCACTCTACAGTCTTTTCGTGCGCAGAACTTCACCTTTTTGCTTCTGTGCCTCCGCGCAAGCTTCTCTATCCACCTCCCACAAGATTGTCCGGCGACCCCAAGCACGCTGCTCACTCCGCGCCACCTTCGCAGTCGTCATCAAATGATGTTCTTCGTTGTCGTGCCGTTCTGTCGCCACTATCGCGCCAGTCGCCGTTTCCTCCACCCACCTTCAAACCCTCGCCCCGTTCCACCTTCGCCCCGTTCCACTTCCCCCCCCCCGCGCTGGCGACCTGCGGCTCCTTGCTTTCCAAGCGGTCCTCCAACCGTTTGAGACCAAACGGTCCTCAAACCGTTTGGAACCAAACGGTCTTCAAACCGTTTGGAACCAAACGGTCCTCAAACCGTTTGGAACCAAACGGTTTAGACACCGTTTAGGAACTTTTGTGTAATCAAGCAGCACATATCGCAGTGCACTCCTTTGCAATTTTGTCTTGATATTGTCTAGCAGATTCGTTGCTAGAATTGCAGATTTCGTCTACAATATCAAGACACAATTGCAAAGGAATGCACTGCGACATCCATAAAGCTCCTGAGTCAGCGCTACAAGGCACCCCAATTCGCATCCACTCTACTCCAATCTCCAGGGGTTACCGCAATTTTGGCTTAACTCGCAGCCCTTGTTCAAATGATTTCTCAACCTATCACTTTCCCACTCTGAGGACAGAGTGTGTGATGAGTTAGGGGGGGGAGTCATCAGACAAGGGCTAGGTATCAATCTCTATACACCCTTTCAGACAAGGGCTAGGTATCAATCTCTATACACCCTTTTCCTTAAAATAAGTCACCTCAACTAACTCTAGAATCATGTTAGTCTCTACAAGTATTTAGCACTTAGACATCAAATGGCGATTTATCAACCCCCATCCACTATGGATCCTATATTTTTGCTCCATTTCTTTATCTGACTCTCCATAGGTCAAAATCAGGGCAGAAATAAGCCGAGATCTCAAGGATGAGAGGGAAATCAGGTAACTTCCAAGTCAAAAAGCTCTGCAAGTGGACCACAAACCAAATAAGTGCATGCTGAAAAACTTTAAGAACAACTTTCCTCTCTTCAAAATAAAAGAGGCTTGGCCACCCAAAATAAATCCTTATCCCAAAACCCAAGCCTGTGAGTTTTTGAATAAAAGCCAGAGAGACGAATAAAATCATGAGAGTTGTGCCACGAATAAGGACCTATATAAAGAACTGATAAAGGGCTCACCCGGCCGGCACATTCCGCTGCCCTCACAAAGGCAGATGCGTCGCGTCCGGTAGTGAAACCCTAAAAGTTCCAAGTATATGAAAAGGCTAATAAAGGACTTGCCCGGCCGGTACATTCAGCTGCCCTCATAAAGGCAGATGTGTCGTGTCCGGTAGTGAGATCCTAAAAAGCATAGACAGCCCCTCCCCCACTCGAAGGGGAGTTACACTTCAAAGCCTTTAGCCAACCCTCATACCCTCTCTAGCTTCCAATAGGTTTCCAGAGAGGTATAAAGTTGATTAGAGTCAACAGCATGCACAAAATAAATGTGGTCCCAAGGCAAACTTTGAGATACGGAAAAACCTGAAATCCAAGCAACTCTCGAAATCCAAAAGGATCAAGGCATGCAATAAGCCTAGATACGACCCCTGGGGAACTCAGGTCAAGAATTGAAGCAAGAGTACGGAAATTTAAATTAAGACCGCCGCGCCATTTCATGCCTCAGCTCTATCCAACTTGAGGACAAGCTAGACTCTAAGTTAGGGGGGGGGTGATAACCTCCTATTTTAGTAGTTTATCTTAGTCTTTTTCTTTAGTTTTCCATACTCTTTCTACATTTATATTGTACTTAAACCTAATTTTACCCCTTTTTGTAAATACATCATCAAACTAACTTTTCCTTTTATAATTGCAGAAAAAGCACAAAAAAATAACAAAAGAACAAACCAGCCCAAGGGTCGAGTAGATCCAAACGGTCCCAAGACCGCATGGAGTTCAAACGGTCCCGAGACCGCATGAAGCCAAACGGTCCCAAGACCGCATGGAGTTCAAACGGTCCCGAGACCGCATGAAGCCAAACGGTCCCAAGACCGCATGGAGTTCAAACGGTCCCGAGACCGCATGAAGCCAAACGGTCCCAAGACCGCATGGAGTTCAAACGGTCCCGAGACCGCATGAAGCCAAACGGTCCCAAGACCGCATGGAGTTCAAACGGTCCCGAGACCGCATGAAGCCAAACGGTCCCAAGACCGCATGGAGTTCAAACGGTCCCAAGACCGCATGAAGCCAAACGGTCCCAAGACCGCATGGAGTTCAAACGGTCCCGAGACCGCATGAAGCCAAACGGTCCCAAGACCGCATGGAGTTCAAACGGTCCCGAGACCACATGAAGCCAAATGGTCCCAAGACCGCATGGAGTTCAAACGGTCCCGAGACCGCATGAAGCCAAACGGTCCCAAGACCGCATGAAGCTCAAACGGTCTCAAGACCGTTTGACGCCAAACGGTCCCAAGACCGTTTGACGCCAAACGATCTCAAGACCGTTTGACGCCGAACGATCTCAAGACCGTTTGACGCCGAACGATCTCAAGACCGTTTGACGCCAAACGGTCCCAAGACCGTTTGACGCCAAACGATCTCAAGACCGTTTGACGCCAAACAGTCCCAAGACCGTTTGAGCCCAAACGGTCTCCAAACCGTTTGGATCTCACTCAAAGCCTATAAATAAGACCTCAGGGCCGTTCATAGGGGGGGCGAGACGTCCAGAGGCTGTCTCTCCACTACCAGAACAACTCCATCCATCACTCGAGGCTGCCGGTCTGAGACTCACATCCATTGCAAGCTACTTTCTCTCTCATCAACAAGGAAGGTGAGAGGAGAAGATCCGTCATCAAGCAAGCTACAAGGGGTGGAGATCGTTGCTCTCTCCACCAAGGGTTCAACCTTCTCTCCTCAGTGGAGATGATGTTCTTTCTATCTCTTCTTGCCTCCTTCTTTGTTGCTCCCTCTATGAGGAGCGAGTAGTTCCATCCACTGGGGCGCGGGGACTAGCCCCGCTGCCCATGTTTTGTATTTTGTACTGTAAAAAAGATGTTATCATTTCGTTTTAATACTAAATCGTTTCACACATACTTGAATGATGGCCACGTTCTTGTATGCATTTATTGTCTTTCGTTGTGGTTTGTCTACGACCGCTATCGAGGCTTGAATACCGATTTAGTGTTGGTTTCTGGTGTGTGTATCCACCACGCATCCGTTTCGGTGTCTAGAAGTGTATCTCAAAGAGTGGAGTAAACTCACTATCATTTGGCACACTCCCATCTGTATGGAAGAGACCTTTGGTAAGTCGAGGAACACACTTTGCGAGGGGAATGATGTAAAGCATGTGACCATTTGTTCGGGAATGGCTGGCGTTGCATCATTCCCGCACTTCTCGTAGCTAGGTTATCCGAATAGGAGACTAGGTCTACAAGGACGCTATTCGATTTGGTAATTATCGCTCGCTTGTTAGTTTTAGATGCACGTTTCTTGAGGTTGAGTAAGATTCTCTCTTCGGAGACTACATCCTTCAGTGACGCGTAGTGATGTACCGCATGAGAGTTACTTAACCCTTGGAGGATGAGATGCATTGCCATTTTCTTATATGGGCATTGGTCTTGTGGAACATCGAAGGGTGCAATGCATCGCTCTTGTCTTATGTGGGCATCGGTCTTGTGGAACACCCTTAGATGCAACGCATCGCTCTTGTCTTATAAGGCATCGGTCTTGTGGAAACATCCATGCATCTAGCTTATAAGTCTTGCTTAGTACATATACAATGCATGTGTAGCGGTGGTAAATACCTGCTTAACCCCAGTGATTCATCATCATTTGTTAACTCTTAAGATTTACTTGCTTTATTTACTTTCTTGCTTTACTTTCTTTGTACTTAGTTTAAAACAACCAAATCAAACTTTCGATCTAAATATCAATCTTTAAGTTGTTAAGTAAAGGCTAAACATTTTCCATCTTGACTTCGTCAAGACCGTTGTCCCGAGGATTCGACCCTTAACTATACTACGATAAGACTTCCACATGTCTTAGCACATGTGGGTGGAGTTCTTACCATAGTACTAGCAAGGCTAAACTTAGAGACTCATCATCTCTAGGATTTTTAGTGGTGTTGCATAAAACAAACTCCATCATGTACTCTCTTTGCCATCATGAGTTTTCATGTTTATCTCCACTGATATGGATATCTATGTTTTCTTCATCATCAGGAGGTGTCATGTTTACCTTCCACTGATACGGTAGGGTTTAGTAGTGAAGGGTTGACGGATTACACATCTACATCAATCACCTACACTAGGATGTAAGGTTCTACACATCCATATACCCCACATACTCAATAGTATGTGTTCCAGGAGCTCCCTTAGGAAATCCTGTTTCACCATCATTTGATCTCTGACAATGATGGATCTATGATCAGGGATCTACATTATACTTGATTAGTTAGGTACATTTAGTATTCATTTAATCATCACACATTGTTCTTCAAACAATAACAGTAGCATAACAGCTATGAAAGGAGAATACTAAATGTAACAAGCCTAACTCACATCAATCATCATTTCTCATTATACTCATCACCAGTCATCTCTGAAGCATGACTTGGTGGTATTCATGGCTCTTACAGCCCATTAACTCATAGGATGCCACTGACAAGGCATCAAGATATTTTACTTATTCATAAAGCCTTTAACATGCTTTTAATGAATACAGTATCATCATTCATACCTGGATATGATCACCTTCATATCAGGACCTGCATAGTTAGCTCAACTGATAAAGGTAATTTAAAACAAGGAATATACTTTTCACTCTTATCATAAGAGCTAAGTTCTCTGATTCTTATCAATTAGAGTTTAATACTCATAAAGCATGTCATTACCCTTGAATTAGGGTTTACTAATCACATTGAATGCCATTACCCTTGAACTAGGGTTTACTATTCACATTGAATGCCATTACCCTTGAATTAGGGTTTACTATTCACATTGAATGCCATTACCCTTGAATTAGGGTTTACTATTCACATTGAAGTGAATTGAACTCATAACATCATCATGTATGTGGAACATCATCATTGATGCTCTCAGACTGGCTTAAGATTCATCATACATCATAATTAGGGTTTCCATGATCTCACACAGGTGGATCATACCCTAATTATGCACATTCATGTGTATTGAAGGTTCTTTAATTGAGTTTCCACCTAAAAAGGGTACTTTCTCTCTCTAGAAGTACTTTCTCTCTCTAGAAGTACTTTCTCTCTCCTCATACTAGTAGATGGTGATAACATCACTCTAGATCAAGTTGAAATAAGTTATCATGGGCTAACATAGCCAAAAACATCATTAACATGTGATTAGGGTTTAATTTGATCAAGGTATTACTCAATTGATCCTTCAAGAGTATTTTAGTAATTCACCCCATTGATCACCATCATGGGTTAGTTCATTAGTCACTTAGTCCTTTAATGTCCTAGGTTATCATTAGGGTTTAGATTAGGGCATCATAGAACCATATACACCTTTAAGTGGTTAGTTGAAATCAACCTTTGAAAGTCCTCAAATGGTCTCAACCTCCAACCTCCAAATGGTTTGAAACGGTTTTGGATGGGTTGACCATTTACTATTGTTGACTTCAAGACCAAGAAGAAGTGTAGACCATTTAACCATGTTGACTTCAAGGCCGAGAGGGCAAGTTGGGTTGAGATCGTTTGATGGCTCTCGGTCTTGAGACTGTTTGATGGCTCTCGGTCTTAAGACCGTTTGATGGCTCTCGGTCTTGAGACCGTTTGATGGATCTCGGTCTTGAGACCGTGAGCCCTCTCATGGTCTTGAGACCGTGAGGCCTCTCACGGTCTTGAGACCGCGAGCCCCCTCACGGTCTTGAGACCGTGAGGCTCACATGGTCTCCAACCGCTTGGACCATCAACAAGGTTCAAGGTTACAACCGATTATGTCCACCAATGTTGAAGCCCTCAAAAGGTCAAAGCCATGGTGACCACTTATGGATTGAGTCAATTAGGGTTATGATTAACCAATTGGTCACTCAATTGACCCTCAATTGTTGATCAATTAGGGTTGAAGTCGATTCAATTAGGGTCTATCAATGTTCAACCATCAACACTCATCAATGTGCATCAATACGAGGTTGAACCCTTCAATTGAGCTCCAATTGGGCCCAAACTTGGCCCAAACGGTCTTGAGATCGTGTGGATGAACTCCACATGGTCTTGAGACCGTTTTCCCAAGTTTTCATCAAAATATAATGTGATTTGATAGGAGTTGAACTTTAATTAAGTCACAAATCAGCAATTTGATTAATTCAATAACCCATTGTAATTGGGCCCTCAATTGATCAATTTATCTTAACCCTAGACCTCCAAACGGTCTTGGGTTGTCACCACACGGTCTTGAGACCATTTGGATAAGCTCCAAACGGTCTTGAGACCGTTTGCCCATCCAACTTTTGGATTCTAGTGAAAATTCTTCAAGGTTGGATCCATTGAGTTGATGATCATATCAATACTTAATTGCATTGTAATTTGGTATGTTTGTACCTTCAATTGGTCAACTATTCTTGACCCCAGACCTTCAAACGGTCTTGGGTGATTGTCCTCGCGGTCTTGAGACCGTTTGGTTGATCCCCAAACGGTCTTGAGACCGTTTAGGTCAATCAACCCCAAAAACCCTAAATTAATCATTGATATTTCAGTACTGATTTTAATTAGGGTTTTCCCTAGTAATCACCCTTCAACTCTTAGCTCGATTGGAATTAGTCCATCAAATTTGGTGGGTTGTTAATTAACATTATTTGGAACAATAATCTCATATGGTCAATGCCTGGTCAACGACCTTACACGGTCTTAAGACCGTTTGCCCAAAAAGCCTATTTCAGACCGTTTGAAAATCAGGGATAAATTCAATTAAAGTTGTTGATTAAAATGGACATATCGCCCGATTCCTTTGGAGTTAACCTCTCAATTTTTGAGGGTGATTAGTCTATATAATTAGGAAGAGGTTTCTTATACGGTCCACGCTCGATCAACTGGGTTAAATGATCTTGAAGACCGTTTGCCCTCTCGCGGTCTAGAGACCGTTTGCTCACCTCACGGTCTTAAGACCGAGAGAGCAAGTTGGGGAGACCGTTTAACAAAGTGAAAAGCGGTGGATTTTTCTTGGAATTAACGCCTTCATCTCCTAGCTCAAGAACAGCATGGATTTCCCATGGATTTTCTTGCAAAGTAGCAAAGGAAAGTAGGGAAAAAGAAGAACTATCATCTACATGCATAAATGAGATGTATATAATAAAGCATGAGTTTAGAGTTATAAAACCCGCCTAAAGCTTGCTTCTTGAGCTCCAAGCTTTCGAGCTCCAAGCTCTAATGGCGTCCTTGAGCTCTCACAGGTTGGCCAAGGTGAAAACTCCAGGGAAAATCAAGAAAAGATGGCTAGAAAGATAGAGTTTCGTGAGCTAGTCACCAAATTGACCTTGAATTCGAGTTCTAACCATGGAATTTAGGCAAAAGAAGGGATTCAAACCTACCTTACACCCTTGGTCGTTCCTCTTGAGCTCCAAGACAATCTTTAGTCGGTCAAGCAAGAGGAAATAGTGAAATGCACGAAGGAAAGGTTCTTTTGCTTGAGAGGTAAAGTGTATATATACTTGGGGTGGGGTTTCCAACTTAAGCTTATAAGTTTTTCATAATATCAACCAAGTCCCTCCATCTTTACTTGCTCGTCCCTTCCTCTTAATTATAAGGACAAACCTTCTCTCAAGGTCAAGAAAATAAGGGCAAGGAAGATTAACCTAATATTAAGGTGCATATATAAAGAGCTATTGTACATACACCCTGATTATTCAATCACAAGGTATATTTCATAACTTGATTATTCAATTGAGGTGACTCCCTCATCATTTCTTCTCTAAATGATGTCAAGAGTCTTAAAAGATACATTAGATGATATATTTTACATATAGCATCCCTTAATTTGGGTAAATTGCATTTTACCCCAAATTAGGGTTTCAAGCATCGGGATTGCTTCCACAGCTGCACCTTGGTGCCCAAGCTTGGGAAATCCCTCTAACTTCAACATAATCATTATCATGATGTCTCAATATCAGAGAATCATTTTAACATGTGCAATTTGCAAGTTAACCCTTCTAAATGGGTAAATTGCACATAGGTCCCTGTATTTCAACACAATGCTACAACTTTATATAAAAAGGAGCAAAAACTGAAATATATGTTTCTGAGAAACTTAATTACATGTCCAAAGTTAATCACAAGGATTTAATTACATAATTTAGACAAAACACCTAGGGTTAGCTTATAACCCAGGTCAGGGATGTTACAATACCATACCACTAGGAGTGTGAACCTCAAGAATATAGTCCATGTAAGATGGTTCTGGTCCAACATATCAACAAGCTTGGAAGATATAAAATATTCAAAGATCCAAATTCAAACAAAGTTTTAATGGGATGCATATTTAAATGCACAGTACCTTCCATCACATTATCATATCCAACATCCACATCATCCATGGAAAAGACATGACCATCACACCTCTCACCCAGTGGGTGTCGTCCTTGTGGTTTTTTGTTCCTTAGATTTTAGTGTAGACATAATTGTGGTTGTTGAGAAAGTTGTTGGGTCTAAGTCAGGCATTGCTAAAGATGGGGGCACTAGGGCCTGATGTTCCTGGCATGGCCACACTAGTGGTAGATCACATGCATACCATCTGTCAGTGCAGCGTGTCTCACATAGGGGCACTTGCCTAGAGGGTGATGGAGGAAACAATGGTTGCACTTATCACGTCATTGATCATCACTAAAATTCTTCCTCTTATTGTTGTTTGATGGATCTTGGAAACCAATATAAGATTCTAAAGTGAGTCTTTATTGACCAGCTATTATAAATTGATAAGGAGTTGTGGAACTAAAGTGTGTACCACTGGTAGTTGAACTCCTTTAAGAATAGTGTAGCCATGTGGGACTCTCCTATTTAAGAGGCATAACACACAAGAAAAAGGAACTTTTGCATGTAGGCATGGATCCTCAGAGAACCTTGCTTCAAGGCATAACAGATGTACTTCTTGTGATATAAAGCTAAGAACTAGTTCCAATTTAGAGTGGACATTTCATGAGAACAAGCTATCACATTCCACCAAACATGTGCTGGTCCATCCAACACATAGGAGGTGAAACAAACTTTTGGTGAGAAGGGCACATCATGTCCTTGAAACTCTATTCCAAGGTGAGAACCCAATGGTCTATCCTATCCACCATCTCTAACTCACTCTCACACTTAAAATTGGGTGGTTGCATCTTCGTAAAGGCATGCAAGATGCGCTCGATTGTTTATTGACAACTTGAGCGGTATTCAACTTCCCCATTGTATTTTTGGTGAGAAATTGGATAAGAAATGTCAACTCTTGCTCAGGTGGAATGACTATCATTGTAGCAGACACAAATTTTACAACTGACTCAACGTGAAGCTGGGTTGCAGGCATAGTATAATAACTCTCGGTGACCGATGAAGGTTTTAATGGTAGCATGTAATAATGAGCATTCTACATGGTAGACTAACCCTCTATGGCATTAAACTCAAGAGTTTCATTGGTGTCCTCAAACAAGTTGTTCCCCAACCCTAAAAATAGAGGTATAAATATAAAGGAACATATAACGACCATTCTAAGATAGTCAGTTTGTCGACTGCAAACAGGCTATGATACCATCATGTAAGAAGTTCGACCCAATAGGGGATATGTTCCTTTTTTATTTTGGGAAAAGAACATAAAAAACCCCATCCACAAAACCACAACATAATGTAAGAGGAAAGGAATGCAAGCCAATTTCTCAATAAGTATGGTAAAGAACAATAGCAATGAAAATTAATATAGACTATTACAAAATTCATCATTATGCAACACTTATTCATCAATGGACAAATAAAATTAAATTAATCTATAACTACATAGATTGGTTGCAATGGGAAACATGGACATCTCATAACATTTCGACAACTAGACCAAATCAATCCTCCAAATTCATGGTTCCTAGGTTACTGGTCTTTTGGGTGGGTTGGTGAAAGCCGTTAAAAGAAGGAAACAAATGAGAAAAATAAATCAATAAAAATTGAGTATGTACAACGTTAAAATGTATGTGAATAGATTAGGACAAATTGAGCAATTAGGAGGGTTCTAAATAAGAAAAGTTCAACTTAACTAAATAGTTCAAAAGGAAGTTCAATCAGGATATTTATTCAGGTTAAGTACATGAGGCATTTAATTCCACCAGAGATGATTAATAAATAAAAGTTCTCTCTTTGACACTTTATCACTAATATCTCAACCAAAAAATGCATTTAATAACAATCACATGAACATTATTTATAGAGTTGAGACCCATCAAATCTCAATACAAAACAGTTGGGTAAAAAACGCACACCCCGGATGAAAATATGCATCCCTGTAGATAAATGAGAGAGAGAAAACACTCTGGATGAAATACACATGTCCAAATATATGGTGGTTTAGATGTACTACTTTTCTAAAAATATTAGTCTAATGTACATGAGAAATCTAGAGGCAAGAAGTATGTTTAATCAATCTTAATTTTGTTTCAAATAAATGGGGATGAGAACATCCATATCGTATCGGGTTGAGATTTGTGGATTGTCAACAAAAATTTCACAAATTTCATTAACCAGTTGGAGAGAGTCTCAAATAAAACATTTTTTGCAATATTGCAAGAGCTAAGTAAATATTAAATTTATTCAAAATAGATGCCTAAATAATCATAGCACCTAAAAGAAATCAAGTGGATGCACATACTTTAACTTGGATTCTAGAGCAAGGCAAAACTACTATTGTCCATGAATTAGGGACTCCACACATATACAAATTATTTTCACAAATTAGGTTTTCTGTTTTCATACATCAAGAGACCCTAAAAGTTTATTTTTAAGACCTTTTAATTAAACCCTAAACAATTCTAGATAGAATTATTACTAGTTTAAAAGACTTCTATTTTTTTTTAAATTCTAAACATTGGTTATATACTTTACATATATACAATATATACTAAAACAATAAAAAGAAACTCGAGATAAATGACTAGATTGCCCCAACTTCAAAAATCAAATCAATAGGGTGTGATAGAGAAACTGTGTTGTAAAAACATGCAAGGAAATGATTGATGTGCTTCGTTTATATCATCATGTTGACCATCTATGGATACATTTCTCAATCCATTACTTCCCAAAATTGTAGTGAATCATGCTAGAATTTCCACTTTTAGCTATTCTTACTTGTTCCATGGTTTTGATTTTAGGTACCACACTTTGCAATAAAATGAGGGAAAGATCATCTTATCACTTAATGATTCAATCTCCAACTATACATGTGTTTTGAAGTCTAAAACTTCTAAATTAATACCCCACGTGGTGTGTAGAGTGCACCATGCACTTTGTAGAATTTTCATCAGAAATCAGCAGCCCTGCAACATACCATGTTAAGTGTTAACACCCCGTGTTAGTAGCCCCACATGTTGTGTTGAGTTCCCACACACTGTGTTACATTATTAAAAATTTGAAGACTCATTTTATAGAAAGTGTGCAACACGTTGTGCTGTCAACCAACGTGTCATGTCATCATCGATCGAGGTAGTTCTGCAACAGTTTTGGCATCAGACCTACCAAGTTAGCCATCTAACACGTCGTGTCATCTATAGATTTCACTCAAACACAAATGTAACTACACCACACTTATATATACGACCCAAAGCCATCTTGGGAAGTAAACACAGACTATTTCATACCATTTGGAGTGGATTCAAGCAAGGGAAATCTAGGAGGAGTTGGAGGCATTCCATGGGTTTCTCACGAGGAAAACTTCTTCTTCCTTCTTCTCCAACAATTACAGTAGGGAACTTTGTGGTTCTCTTATCTCCACTCTATATTTAATCTTTTTGGAAAGTTTCTAGCAGCAAGGATAGATTCGTGACTCCTTGACTGGATTCCCAACTCTATCTTACTTCTTTCATTGACATCTTGGTGTACTTTCTTATTTTATGATGTCTACCATATTTTCCACAGCCATGGACGAGTAGATCTTCTTTTCTTGGGCATGTGGGGAGTGACTCCCATGTCATGCTTTGTGTAACAATGAATTTTCTTTCTTATTGCTTGTTTAATCATTATTCTATGGATGCATTAGTGTTTATTTCACAAATATGCTTGACTGGCTATCTTATATGTATGTCTTATGCTTCTTGTGCATACTGGAAAGGTGTACATTGAAGTAAGGAGATGTGTTCTACTACTTTATTTCCTTGACCATGGGAGTGTATTGCAAGTGAAGGGGATTCTGAGGTTTTTGGTGGTTCTATTTTGAGTATATGCATGGTGGTTCTATATAAGGTATCATTCTATGCTATCGGGAGGGGTGTGGATCTCAAACATCCCTTTGTGATTTTATTACTTGTGAATTTGTTGTTGTTTCCTAGCATGATATGATAGTGAAACCCTATCTTCAATAATTCCTAATCCAATCTTATCCTTAATATGATTGGCTTTTGGTTTAGTCACTTCACTTCTAAATTACTCAGTTAACATAAGAAAACCCCTCTGTTAAAAAAATCTAGATTGTTGAAGTTTAATACTATTCCGCCTAACAATACCTTGCTCCCTAGATGCCCTTGATAATAATACACACACATGTATACTTGTGGAGTAGTATTTGAGTTTATAAATTTAAAACTTGTGCACATAGCTACAAGTTTTTGGTGTTGTTGTGAAGGAGCATTGGTATTTTTGTCAGAGTAAAAATTGTTTAATAGTAAACGAGGCTAGATCATACACAATCACATCATATCAACCATCATTTCATCATGATCAGTATCCTCATCATATTTTTGTATCTTCCATTTTCATTTGTGTACTTCACTTTCCTTCTTTACTTGCACGACTATATGAGGCAATCCAAAAGAGGTCTTGAACCTTCCACACTTCTAGACCCCAAAATTGAGCATAATGTTAACAACCTTCAAAAATCAAGGAAGAGGCAATCTCAATAATATCTGTAGAAATCACTACATTCATCACCTTATCATCACCACCCTCGCCCGAGCATTGAACTCAATAAGAGGAACATTTCATGGAAGACGATCATCCCATTAAAGACTTTGTTGTTCCACTACAAAAAAAGGATTTAACTACAATTTCTCTAACTACATATACTATATTGTAGTTAAAGGATACTTTTCGCTCCATATTATAAAAATGTATGCAAAAGAAATGTATCTAATTTTAATAACTACAAAATGAACTACATATCTTAATTGAATACAGTTTTTCCCCACCTCCCCTCTCTCCCACTCCTTCCTGAATAGCACACACACCAAAAATATTCATTTTTTTAACGTGTTAATCTTCCGCCAATCCCCAACAGCACCCTGCACACAAAACATGTGATGTCCTAGAGGAGTCAGATATGTAAGAAATGGCGTTATGTACAAAACATGTGATGTCCTAGAAAAATTTAGGCAAGGTCTAAAAAAATCAAAACAAGTAGAAAAATGCATTGATCATCTATTGGTTTTCTCACATACGCTATCTAGATGGATTGTGCGACTTATTCACTTATTTACTTGGAAGTTTTGACTACCAAGGTACCCTTTTAGCTAGAACTCAAAGACAAGATAACCTTCTGGAACTCCACCCTTCTAATATTATTCAATAATGTATAGAGCAATCTACAAAATCGTAAATAAGTCTTTTCAATTACTATCTTTATAATCTACCCTCACTTCCTTTCTACTACATATAACTTAAAGAAATTGTTTCTCATCCATGCTCTTATTTCATGTAAGGTTTCCATATTCATGTTTTTGATCCTCCAACAATCTATCACAATTATATGAGCTTCCTCCAGAACAGAATGTCGAAAATGTCAGCACTCTCTATTTTATCAAAGTTAAAGTAGGCCACGCTACAATGTTGGTTGTCATGAAGATGCTTTCTATTTTTGTTTTGTTATGGTGGCATTTAATTTCAAATTCACTTCATTATATTAGAACTAGCCTACACTTCTAGGACACATTTTGATTTTGAACTAACTGAATGATTTCTGGAGTTTATTTCTTAAAATATGAAATGATACATTTTTAATATATTCTAAGATACAGACTCCTTTGTTCCAAGAATAAATGCAATGATAGCCTAACTTCAGTAGTAAGAGGAATCTAGCAAGGTTCATAAACTCTAAAAAGCATATGTGTTCTGAAACAATGCTTGTGATCATGGCTCAACCAAATCAGTCGAGTTGTGAACAGACTAGCCTTTACTAGTTCTATAATCATAATTTCCTTGTACCTTTCTTCATGTGCCAACATTTTTGGTGGACTGCGTTGCCACACCCACAACTCAAGCTTTATGAGATACTAACAAACCAAGACTACTGCTCACCATTTCTTGCAGCAGTATTTTCTCAATCTGTACTAGAGCTCTGATCTATTTGAGGTGTTGATGAAGATTGGGTCATCCCAGTGGAAGTTTTAGAACCATCCAATAGATCATTGTTGATCCAACATGCATTGGCCGTGTCCATATCATAAACCAGCAACAACCACATAGTGTCTCCATAACTAAGGAATGGGTCTACTTCCCTGAGTAAAAAAATCAATTTCTTCGATTTATGTGTTATGACATTGCCTCTTTATTCCTACAATTGGCCACTTTGAACCTTGCTATATTAATTCTAATCGGACAGCTTGGTAAGATCCATAAAGGTTCTCACTATTAATCAATAGTATGAACCACCTTGTTGGCTTGTTCAATAGTTGTCTACTTATATAGTGAAAACATGCAAGTTTAGGACTGTCAATATTGGCTTCCTTGCTCTTCTAAGGAGCAATTTCCTTCCACTAACAATATACCTTTCGTCATTGGTCACTTTTTTATGTAGGGAATTGAGTCTTCCACCTCATAAAATCCTCCAATTGTCGAAGGATCTGAATAATTGGTAGAGACTCTAAATTCATTTTAGGTTGTAGTTTACCAATACTACTGAATACTCTTCTAGATGATGTCTTCTATTTTATCAATGTTAAAATAATTTGCTGTTTGGACTCATGATTTTGATTGTATAACTAGTTCTCTAAAATTGGAAAGTATTTCCAAACTTGAATCCATTTTTAGGAATGCAATTTCTAACCAATAATATTATGTCTATCAACAGAATCATTAAGCATCTCCCTTATATGTTCAACATTATCAGACTGCTCTGTCAACTGAATGTCATTTTATACATTGATGTTTTTTGTCTATTTATCATTAAGTTTGCCCCCATTTAATTGGGAACAATCTCTAGCCATCTTTGAAATGTAATCATAATTAGAAGTATCCACTAACCTAGCACTTTCTCAAGAAGTGATGGTAGGCACAAAGACAAATACATAGCATACTACTGAATAGCCTCAAAATTGGTTGATTTTAGGCGGTGCAATGTCCCTTTTTCAGTCCAGCAGCACCCCAACTCTCATGAATCTGTGTGGCTTCAATGGTGCTCTTGGTTGTGCTTCAAAAGAGGTAAACTTCAATATTGTGGCATATTTTTTTAGTCCTGATTTCTATTGTTTTAGAACCTTGCTCAGAGTTGTGGCAGTTGGTTTTAGTAACTATAATTTACGACTTACCTACCATATTCTAGTGTAAGTAATGTGAATAGAAAAGATCAATGATGATAATGCTAACGCTGCATGAGGTCACTCATATCTGATAATCTACAACAAGGGGTGATAATGGAGGTGGAGATGGGGTAGAATCCATCTCTTTACAACCATATGAATCGTTGTCAGTGAACAACTTGTTTATCCACGTTGCTATTCTTTGATAGACATTTTCATTGCCTTTGTTTCATCTCTAGTCCTTTCTAGCACTTGAAACATAATAGGTTGTATAGGGAACTGCCTGCGTGTTTCAGATTAAGGAAACATGCACTATACATAAAAGAGTTGATGTACAAACTAAGCTTAGATAGAAAGTTAGAAACTCATTTGAAGACCCATGTACTTCCCTACATTGGCCTTTTAGGCATGTTCCTTGTGGATTCTTACAAATATTCAAAGCTTGCAGAAATACAAGAAGAGGATTCAATTAAAAGGAGTGGTTATTTTTGAACAAGCAAAATATTAGCAAATCTTATCAACAATAAACATCCAGTCCAAAACCCCGATAGTTTCATCAACCATCCATTGTCTAGAAACATACAATCTCCCTCTTTGGGTAGTCCAAGGGTTTCTGAATCGAAGTGATAGGTAGATTGTGTACAACATGTTTAGGCCATGGCATAATAGTTGAGATTAAGCACCCCCACCTTTATATTTCTTGGTGCATTTTCCAAGTTAGCAACATGAAGATGCTTTAGTGAGTTGAAGATATATAATTCTAGTGAGATGAAGATATATATGTCAATGATATTTCATTAGATGATAAAACCTATTGTGTAGGGGTTATTGTCTACCTCTAAAATTGATTTAGGATATGTTGTGGAGTTTAAGTTTTGGGTATATGATATTGCGTGCTAATTAGCATACAATTGGAGAAACAAATAGTCTGTTTGGGCTCTAGGAGTGACTTGGAGAATACATCTAGACTATTTTAGTATTAAATGTCAAGCCAAAAGCTCTATAATTTTTGGACATTCTCTATTAAGACTTTCTCTATGCTCCATATGACTAATATATAGCTTAATTCTCTTCATCCAACTTTAGTGGGTACTTATATGGTCTGTGTATGATTGTAAGTTCTTAGTTTTTCTCATATTTAAATTCTATTTACTTGCATTAAATGACTGTCATCTTAGAAGGGGCATTTGAAACTCCCTGTGATGCTCTTGGATAGTTTAAAAATTGTCTATTTGCACAATATGTGTACACATGGAAACATCGATAATGATACCTATCTTACTATTTCTATAGTTCTTGAGCCTGTGTAACATTTTCAGTTTGAATTTATGTTTTGGATTTTGTTGTTTTACCTTTGATGGCTTCCATCTAAAGCAAGAATGTTGGATTTTGTGGGCTACAAAGCTATGCAGGGTAAAATATATTCCACTAATTCAATTTGTCTCTTCTAGGATGAAAAATCCAAGAAAAATAGTTCTATTTGGCTTCCTCACACTTTCCTACCTATAAAGATGCAACTCTGAGGCAAGTAGGATGACCTGCTGCTGTTGCACAAATTGGCCTTACTAAAGGAACAACTTCACATTGGTGATATGGTGTGATCAGGAAGACCAATAACACTTGTAATCCTAAAATTATGTGTATCCATGAAGGGAATATAGTGGACATGGAAGGAGATGCAGGGGGGTCATGGGTAACTGGGAGAATCATGCAAATTCTTTCCAATGGGTATCTTGTGGTTTCATTCCCTGGGCGGTTGGTCTTTGGTGAGTCAGAGACTTTCTGGTAAATTCCATAGAAGTTCAATGGTAGATTTTTTAACTATAAGGTGTGATACAATAGTAATTGAAAGGTGTTATCTTCACTCCTACTGTACATGTTTCTCTTGCATTTTCATGTTAAATAACTATGTTAACCTTTCCATCAATATAGGAGGAAGAACTAAATTGTCCAAATGAAGCAATATAAGGTGGATAACTAGCTTTCTTTTGAGGTAAACACAAACCATGTATTAGCACAAAGAAGAATTAAATGGGTGATTCATACAGTCATTAGGGAAGTTACCCCAGACATGTTAGCTTTCACTATGCCCAGAGGAGGCAGTTGTAACACAATTTCATCTCTTTGCCCTTTCTTCTCTTTTCTCATGGATTTCTAGATATATACCGTATAGTAATTACTGTTATATTGCTATGCCCAACTCTAAAAATAGTTGAAAGGAAGTTTTAAATTTTGGCTGTTGAATTGTGCAAAAATGTTATTTCTTTGTGACTATCCCCTGTGATGAGTTCTTTATTGATGCTCTATTGATTTGGTTTGTCCCCTCACCCTTGATATTATTTTTATGTGCATGTAGGTCAGATGAGAGCAATGGTTAACTTCTTCTCCAACAGCTACTACTACTAGTTCCATCACCATATTATTGAAAGGTAGACTCTATAGTTCCGTCCACAAAGTTTGATATGAATCTAATCAGTTGGGATAACAACACACTATCTGCTGATGATCTACTAGCTCTTGTTATAATGATCCCTACCTCCTAGATTTGAGATGTCATATCATATGAATATGAATAAAATGACATAGGACTAATGCATCTATAGGCCTAGGTAGTACTTCCCATAACAACAGAGGCAACCACATTAAGGACCATTGCAGCTAAGAGGTAAACAACTAACTATCAACATGTTGATATTTTGATTTAGTAGGAATGACTCTCAGCTGTTACATCCCCTATATTTTTCTATAGCTAAATGGTTAGTTATTGAACAAGTGTATTTTTTCTATCGAATATGGGCTCACTGATCGTGCATGTTATGATGTTTCATTCTAGTATGTTCTTTTGTCATGTAGAGTTCAATAAGATCAAATTCTGATATAGAAATGTGATGAGTCATTTTGACCCTTGTTATCATTTTGAAAAATTAAAATTAGGGACATCATAAAAGAGAAATAGAATAACATGGTGAAAAAGAATAAGATGGTACTTAGGAGGAAAGATACATTTCCTAAGTAATGGCAAGTTGGAAAACTAGAAAATGCATCACTACAATTCATGGGGTTTAGGTTTTTAATTCATGGTTATGCAAGAGTTTAGATGCTTGAAAAATCATTAAAATTGGCAGACACTTCCTTCATCTACTGTGATTATTTTTTTATTGATAATTAAGATCAATTGCAGAGTGCCTTTGGTTCAATTTTTGTGGCTAGCTGTTGTAGATATTGTTTCTTGTCCGCAGTTCATGCTACATTATGAAGATCCTTTTGATGATCTTAATCGCTAACATCCTGCTGCTATGTTGAAGCCTTATTGGCATAAGAAACTCGCCTTGATTTGTTGGTTGCTTAACAACCTCTGTTCTCTTGAAAGTCACACTACTGCAATTTGGAGAGTGTATTAAAATGGCATCACATGGCTTTTACACGTTTGAACTGTGTAAATCTCCTATCTTGGGGTCAATTTTTAGTCAGCCTTAAGGAGTCTTGCATGGATTTTGACTCCTTAATTTTTCTTCAGGTGGGCACAACTAGTATTTCCTTCTTTAAAGAAGTCATATCTTCCATTACTCCAATTTATAATAATCAAAGACTGACACACTTTTTTTCTCTATTCAGTAATAGGACCACTATTCTAACATGTGGTAAACATAATCTATATTTCCTCTTTGAACTAGTTAGGAATGATTTCACTTAGAATTCAGATGTAACTTGTCCCTTCCATTTGTTCATTTTCTGGTTTCTACTAGTATTTTGTAGAGAATTTTTGTTTTAGGCCTAATGATGTGTGCAAGTACTAGAGGTTATAATATAAGGGTACAGAGCATCCACCTTTCAACCTCTCCCCTTATTAAATATTCACTACAATGTTATGTAGAATTTCTTGGAATGTACTCCCACATGATGGTGGCATTTAAGATTGATGTTTGGTTGTCTTTAGTTGCTTATATATCTAATATGCTAATCTTAGATCTATTCAGTTAGACCAGGGGTTGTTATGGTGAGACTTGCTGGTTGCAAGTTTGTTTTGTAATTGTATACTTGTAGAGAGGATATTGTGTTCAACAAATTGCTCCACCATTTCTTGTATTTGCATCCTAATCATAAACTCTATATGTTGTTTGCATACTTCATACCTTTTCAAATATGATTTGCACACAAAGCTCTTTAATTTTGTAGTTATGTGTCTATTTCTTGCAGGGAGGCTTGAGATATGGCATCTAAAATCTTCCTTTGTTTCCTTTATTGATTAGTGACCCAACTGCCTAATTTGAGGTTTAATTCTTGCATCGACATGCATATGTATATTTCAGGAATCTTATCATGTGTAGCTTGATGCTTAAGATACTTTTTGCTTATCACATTTCAACATGGCTTTCATTTTCTACTTTTCCAATCAAGCTTTTTTTTGTTGAATAGCTGAAGCCATTTGAAGTATGGCCTGACCATCTTCTACTCTAAATTTGGCACCATTGATATTTTTGTTCGTAGTGCTCGGACATGTCCATCAGCACGGTTGTGTCCAGTAGAGGAGAGGAAAGTTGTGGCCATCAGAGGAGAGGACGGTCATGGCCATCAATACGGTTGTGGACATCAGTACGGTTGTGGCCATCAGCATGGTCATGTCCAGCAAAGGAGAGGATGGTCGTGGCCCCCACTGTCATGGGATTTTAGCGTAAGGATCGACAGAGTCAATAGGGAAATTGCGCCTGAAGCTCATGGTCGTGGCCGCTCAACACGATTGTGGCACTTCAAGATCAACTCGCTCGTACTTCTCCAAAATGGCCGTGGTTTGGAAATGATAGCATGGTCATGCTGGGCTCTGGTTAGCACAGGCCTGTTGGCTAGCACGGACATTCTGGCATTCTAGGTCATTTTCTGAAGTTACTTTGTAGTCAGCAGAGGATAGATATAGTCAGAAGAAGATATTTTATACATGTGTCTTTTTTTCATGCCTATTGTAAAACAGGGGCCAGGTTAATGTCCTCCCCATGTGTACTCATTGTTCAAATATAAATAAAAGTATCATTGTTGACATTGTAAGCACAACTCGATTTTGATTAACATTCATCTATTTTCTTATTGAAAACCCCTCTATATTGGCAAGTGATTGACTGGATACATAATGCCTCTCACTACATATGTATGTATAGTACATGGTGTCTTTCACTACACACTAGCTATAATTACATGTGTAACAAGTGCTAATTTTTGCTATACATAAACTATAAATATAAATTGTAACCAATGTCATCACTCACTACATATTATTGGTACAAACTGAATTGTAGTCATACATTTGGCTACAATGGAAACTACATTTTTATGTGTAAGGACATTTTTGCGTACAATTAGGATTACATATGAATTTGTAGCCAGAAGGATAACTAACTACAAGTTTGAAAATGTAGCCTAAACAATTAGCTACACGGGTATTGGCTATATATTATAAATGTAAGGATAATTGTAGCCAAAGCTTTTGGCTACAAATTTTGGGGTTTTTGCTATAATTTTTTTTGTATTTAAAGGCCATATTTTTCGTAGTGCAACTATTGTAGACATCAATGGGGCTATCAACATACCACAAATAAAGGCAAATGATTTTCTATCAACCCCACAATTATATAGAAAATACAACAGAACTGGTTTGAAGGGACACTAATGGAGGATCCAAACCTAGAGGGACACCAATGGATGATCCAAACCTCCACATTGTTGAATTTATTCATTATCTTAGCACTTTCAAGAAGATATCCTACTGATAGGATTCTCTTATTCTTTTCTTATTCTCTTTGAAAGATATAGCTAAGGCATGACTCTCTTCTTTGTCAATAAATTATATTAACAATTGGGAGGAGATTCTCAAATTCTTCTTAGCCAAGTACTTTCCAACAAGCAACATTCACAATTGAGGAGATAGATTACAATATTTCACAAAAACATGGAGAGACCTTTTATTACATATGTAAAAGGTTCAAAGAACTGCAATATCTTTGTCCACATCATGGTTTAAGCAACTGGGTTCTATTGCAAACTTTCAATGCATTATTCTTCAATAAAAGGATGTCTATTGATGTTGCTGCAAATGGTACTTTAATGAACAAATCATATAGGGAGGCTTATGCAATTATTGAAGGCATGACAAATAATGATTGCTAATGGAGTTGTGATTGAAGTATCCAACTTCTTCCTCAAGCTTTATTTTTGGAAACCAAGTTGTCAAAGTAATTTGTGATTCATGGGGAACAGCAGGATATACTCCTTCTTCATGTTTTATCACACTACCACAATTTGAAGAGACATTGAAGAAATACAATTCCATCTACAATTTGAGTTAGAGAGATCATCCAAATTTCTCTTATCACAACAACATTGTTCAAGACCCACATCATCATCCAAGTCAAAAACAACATCATTCACACATCCCAAGTTGAGTTTAGAGTCCATGCTTGAGACCTTTGTCTCAATGCAAATTTAGTAAAAATGGTGATCTCTATGAACAAAGGTAGCTACTAAAGGATGCTATTACACAACTTTTTCTAAGGTGGATGGAATTGCCACTCACACTAAGATGTTGGAGAATCAAATTAATCTTTCATACAAGTCGGTGACCTTGAGGAGTACAACTGCTATAGGGGAATCTTCTTCACCATCAAATACAATATCATATGAAGTTGTTGACTCCAATGTAGACAATGAAACTGAAGCTCAAAGGAAGAAATATGCACATGCTCCAAAGGATGACTTTTCAAACAAGCCAAATGTCCCCTTACAACTCATCTTTCAAACAATGCTTGGTGATGAGAAAATTTCTCTTGAAATATGATTTTGATCATTTTGCAAAAGAGAATGATGAGACAAACAACATTGTTGTCCTAAAGGCTATTCTTATTGCAAATCATAAGCGTACTTCTTTCTCCCAAATAAAAAATATACTCACAAAGAGGCATAGATCTGTGGCGCAATAATTTCTAACTGCAAATCCGAGCACATGCCTCCACCTTAACATCTCCACCATGATGAGGTACCTGGTTGTTATTTTCTTTGTTTGATCATACAGTGATGACACTGTAGGAGGAGCAATTGACTGGTATTTGTAGTTTTCTATTTGTTTTTCTTTTCTATTTCTATTTTCTTTACTAGTTAAGTGAAAATATAATCATGACTTTGAAGAATTTCTTTTGTTTGGGTAAAAATTGACTCCCTTTTAGATAAACCATTATACTCATTGAGATAATAGTTGAACAAACCTAGTATGCACATCCAACATTTTAATGTAAACAATTGGTCAATCATTCATATTGCCATGATATTTTTTCTATAACATGTTTTTTATTGTTCTCACTCTTATCTCAATGCATGTACTGGTTCAAATGTTTTTTATTAATCAACTTTACAACCTTGTTTAGCATTTTTTATGATATTGCCAAATCTTTAATGTGTTTTCCATCACCCCTATGATGAAATCTTTTACAAATAAAATAATTCCACTTTTGAATAACCTATCTACATGACCCTTCTTCTCTTTCAGGATTTGACTAGCCTAAGACGTTGAGGTTCCAACGTGAGACCCGATTCATGTTTAAAAGGGGTATTTCTATCTCAAAATAAAAAAAATTCTACATCCCTACAAAAGATGGCAAAGTTTCCCACATAATCTACCAACACAATGTATGTAGGAAATTATGTTAGAAATAGGGTCAATAAACCCCAAACGACATTACAGATGCATGTAAGCCTATGTTAGCAAGTGAGTGTTGTTCCCAAGTCTCTTAATTATAAAATCTTAATGCTTATGAAGGAGTCATTTCATATTTTTTGGCGTCATGTCAGAATTTCAATTGTATTCATCCTCTTTATCATAAGGGTTTGGATTCATATTCACTACATTTTTGGTTTTGTCATTGTATCTGAATTCATTATTATCTTGTTGATTTTTCCAGATCAAATCGACCACCTTTTTAAACTAAATTTTCAATATTGAGTGATTAAAATGACTTCATACCTAAGTTACAATATCTAGACAATGATTGGCATGTTATGATTGATTCTTCATTTCATTGAATTGATGTATGTACCATGTTGTTTCTTCAGCTATGTATCTTTCTTTATTTTTTCGCAATGGTTTAAGATTATAGGGATTTGATGTGCTCAATGTATATCATCTTTTTTTTCATCTTTGGATGCATTTCTCAATCCATTTCTTCCCAAAATTGCACCTAATCATGCTAGAATATCAACTTTTAGTTATTCTTACTTGTTCCATGGTTTTGATTGTAGGTACATCACTTTGTAATAAAATGAAGGAAATATCATCATATCAATTGTTGATTCAACCCCCAACTATACATGTGTTTAAAGTCTAAAAGTGTTGAATTAACACCCCACATGGTGTGTATAGTGATCAATACGTCGTGCACTTTGCAAACTTTTCTTTAGGAATTAGCAGACCTACAACATGTTGTGTTAAGTTTTAACGTTCCATATTATAAGCCCCACATGTTGTATCAAGTTACCTCATGTTTTGTTGTAGTATTAAAAATATGGAGACCCGTTCTATAGAAAGTGTGCAACAAGTCGTGTCATCATCAATCAAGGCACTTCTGTAGGAGTTATCACATCTGACATGCTGTGATGGCCATCCAACACATTGTGTCACCTATATGTTTCACTCTAACACGAATTTAAATACCCCATAGTTATAGATATGACCCCTAGCTATCTTGGGAAGGGATCATGGACTATTTTGGCCATTTGGAGTGGGACTCAAGTAAGGAAAAGTCAGGAGGAGTTGGAGGTGTTCCAAGGGAGAAAAAGTTGGTTTCTCGGGAGGGAACCTTCTTCTTATTCCTTATTCTTCAACAATTGTAGCAGGGATCTTTGTCACTCTCTTCTCTCTCTAGAGTGAAGCTTTCTAGAGAGTTTCCAACAACAAGGACAGATTTGTGACTCCTTAATCGGAGTTCCAACTCTATCTTACTTCTTGCACAGACATCCACATCTACTTTCTTATTTTATGATGTCTAACACTATTTTCTACTACTTGTATCTGCTTTCTATAGACATGGACGAGTAGATCTTCTTTTCTTGGGCATGAGAGAGTAATGCCCATGTCATGCTATATAGAACTATGAATTTTCTTGCATAATGTTGGTTTAATCACTGCTCTATGGATGCATCGGTGTTTATTTCACATAAATGCTTGATTGGCCATCTTTTATGTATGTCATAAGCTTCTTGTGCATACTAGCAAGGTGTATATTGAGGTAAGGACATGAGTTTTGTAAGTTTGTTTCCTTGATCATGGGAATGGCTTGGAAGTGAAGGGGATTCTGAGGTTTTTGTTGGTTCTATTTTGAGCACACACATGGTGGTTCTGTATAAGGGTTGAATTATTCTGCACTAGAGGGGTGTAGAACTCAAACCTCCCTTTTTGATTTTACTACTTGTGAATTTGTTTTTGTTTCATGGCATGATATGATTTCAAAACCTTTTCCTCAAGAATTCATAATCCAACCTGATCCTTTATACAACTGATTTTGCTTTTAATTGGTTTACTTCCAATATGCTTAGTTAGCATAACAAAACCTTTCTTGTTAAAAGATCTAGATTTTTGAAGTTTAATACTCATGTGCATAATAATACCTTTCTCATTGGATGACCTCGATAATACTACACACACCAGTATATTTTTGGGGTAGTTTTGAGTTTATAAATTTAAGACGTGTACATATAGCTAACAAGTTTTTGATATACCATCTTGGGAAGTGATCATGGACTATTTCAGACCATTTGGATCAGGACTCAAGAAAGGTAAAGTGTGGAGGAGTCAGAAGTATTTCAAGGGTGAAAAGTTAGTTTCTTGAGAATAAAACTTCTTCATGTTCCTTCTTCTCTAATGATTGCAGTAGGTATCTCTGTTGTTTTTTTCTCTCCACTCCAGAGTGAAGCTCTCTAGAGAGTTTTCAGTAGTAAGGATTGGTTTTTGACACCTTGGTCGGATTTTCAACTCTATCTTACTTATTCCACAAACATCTAAATTTACATTCTTATTGCAATGTCTATTACTATTTTCTATTGCTTCTATCTACTTTTCTACAGCAATTGTTGATTCAATCTTCTTTTCTTGGGCATGGGGAAGTAACTCCCATGTCATGCTTTGTAGAACAATGAATTTTCTTTCTTAATGTTGGTTTAATTCTACTCGTTAAAAAGATCTAGATTTTTGAAGTTTAATACCCTTGTGCCTAATTATACCTTGCTCCTTTGACGACCTCAATAATACTACACACATTGTATACTTAAGAAGTAATGTTCGAGTTTATAAATTTAATACTTGTGCACACTTATGCATGTTATTGGTGTTGTTGTTGAGAAACTTCTTCTTATTCTGGGAGGGAAACTTCTTCTTATTCCTTATTCTTCAACAATTGTAGCAGGGATCTTTGTCGCTCTCTTCTCTCTCCAGAGTGAAGCTTTCTAGAGAGTTTCCAATAGCAAGGACAGATTTGTCAGATTTAGAAGTTTTGAATAGTAAGTGAGACTAGATCACACCACAACCACATCATATCCACCATCATTTTCGTCTTGATCATCATCATTGTCATAATTTTGTAACTTCCATTTTCATTTTTGTACTTCACTCGCCTTCTTTACTTGTAAGATTGTATGAGGCCTTCAACATTTCTAGACACCAAAATTGAGCATAATGTTATCAGCCTTCAAAATCAAGGAGTGGACCTCAATCAAATTTGGAGGAATCACAACATTCATCACCATCATCATCACCACCTTTGCCCAAGCATTTAACTCAACAAAAGGAACAGGTTGTGGAAGATGATCATCCCATTAAAGACTTCATTGTTCCAACTATTGTAAACATCAATAGGGCTATCAATATCCCACAAATCAAGGCAAATGATTTTCTATCAGTCTCACAATTATACATTTGATACAGAATAACTACTTTGGAGGGACACTAATGGAGGATCCAAACCTAGAAGGATACCAATGGAAGATCCAAACCTCCATACTACTGAATTCTTGAGCTATCTTAGCACCTTCAAGATAGATGGTGTTCCTACTGATGGGATTTTCCTTATTCTTTTCTCATTCACTTTGAAGGACAAAGCCAAGGTATGGATCTATTCTCTTCCGTGGAATTATATTATCAATTGGGAGGAAATTTTCTAAGTCTTCTTATCCAAGTACTTTACCACAAAGAAATACTACACAATTGAGAAGACAACTCAAGAATATTTCTCAAAAATTAGGAGAAACCTTGTATTACACATGGGAAAGGTTCAAAGAACTTCAATGTCTTTGTCCATACCATGGTTTAAGAAATTGGATTCTATTGCAAACTTTATATGATGGCTTATTCTTCAATACAAGGATCTCTATTGATGTTGCTATAAATGGTACTTTAATGAACAAATCATATAGGGAGGCTTATGTAGTTATTAAAGGCATGGAAACTAATCAATACTATGGAGTTTTGACAGGAGCATCCAACCTTCTTCCTAGAGCTCTATTTTTGGAAACCAAGTCGTCAAAGTAATTTTTGATTCATGTGGAACAACAAGACACACTTCTTCTTCATGTTTTACCACACCATCAAAAATTTGAAGAGACATTGGATCAATGCAATGCCACCTACAATCTGGGTTGGAGAGATCATCCAATTTTCTCTAATGACCACAACAATAATGCTCAAAACATGCATCATCATCCAAGTCAGCAACAACGTCATTCATAGCCCAAGTTGAGTATAGAGTCCATGCATGAGACTTTTGTCTCAACTCAAATTCAGTAAAATGATGAGTTAGGTCAATAAAGGCAGCTGCAAAGGATGCTATTACACAACTTTGTACTAAGATTTAGATAATCAAATTGATCTTTCGTATAAGTTGGGTGACCTATAGAAGTGCAGCTGCTACAGGGGAATCTTCTTCACCATCAAATACAATATCATATGAATTCATTAACTCCAATGTAGACAATGAAACTAAAAGATCAAAGGAAGAAATCTGTAACATATTGGATCTTGGACCCTACCCTGGAAGTTTGACCTGTTGGGTCGACCAAAAACAATTGATGTTAGAGTGATCTTAATAATCAAATGCATGAATAATGTAATCTAATGTCACATAACTCATTTGGTGATAATAAGATGATAAATAACTTAATTTAATGAATTAATGATCTAATCGGCCTCTAATGGGTCATATGACAAAACCCATGTAAGAAAGCCTCAAAATAAAGAATAGACTTCAAATTCATAATCTACACATCAAAATAGGCCTAGATGTCAATTTTCATCTAATTTGGACAACTTTGAAATAACATGGTATGTTTAGGAGAGAGAAAGTTGATAAATGCATTAATTCTCAATAATATAATTTATGACACCAAAAGTTGGAAATAAAGGCAAATTCGTATTCAACACACTTAAGTTTGACTTGTGGATGAAGTTTCACCTAATTTGCATAATCCTAATGTCATTAATGCATGAGGAAAGAGAAAATAGGATTTGATTCATTTAATGCATTAAAAGTTCTCAAAAGGAAAATATAATTGCATAATCAGAATCTAAATGCTTTAATTAGCCTCTGCCCAAAATTTCATCTAAATTGGGATTCATTAGAGCCTCCAAAAGAAGAAAGAGAAAAAGGAAATAACATGTTCATATTCACTTTAATCTAATTCGATTTTTATAAGGTTTCTGATTTTATTTCCTTTGTCACGCTCATTTCGATCGGATTCATATCCTGAATCTTCCTGAGCGGTTGTCTTTTTTACTCGACCCAGTCTAAATGGGATACTTCGGTTCCAGCATTTTCCTTCTCCGATTCTCCCTCTTTCTCCGTTCGCACCCTATTTTCTTCTCTATTCCTTTGTTCTTCTTTCCTTTCACCTCTCCTCACCTCTTTGCTTCATCAGACCATCACCCAGTGGTCCCAAAATCTCCACCAAGGTCCCTAGTATTGTTTCCCTTCTTCGGTTCAGCCTCCCTCCCTCTGGTTCCTCCTCCCGGCACCTGATTAATCATGCCTATTTCATCTGCTTCGCCAACCAGTCGACTCTGTGGATCATGTTGTCGGGTGCTCCCATGTGAGTTTAGGATGCTTCAGCGGATCCAGTGGAAGAAAATTGACCACCGACTCCTTTGAATTCATGGTATCATCCTTTTTCTTTTTTGCTGATTAGTTTCCCCAATCTACTGCATTGAGTTGGAGTGTTCATATTGTCGCCTTCTTTCCCCCTCTCTCGAATTTGAGTTGGCCTTCGAGTGAGTCACTGGCTTTTCCTGATGAATCAAGTGATGAATTGCGAGAGCCATTTCTCAATTCTAGTATGCTTCATCATCATTTGCTTGTTCGCGTGAAGTTCAGATTCAAGAAGATCACAGACTGTGGTATATTCAATTTGCCCTCACCCTATTTTCTTGGTTTGTTTTTTGGTAAGGGGTAATACGGTCCTTTCTCCCACTCTTGATTTCTTTTCCCATGTTGAGTTTTGTGCCTCGTTGGTGATGGGCCCTAATTCGTTGGTCATCTATGATTGGTCCAACTCATCTGGACCTGATCCCTCTCTCTGCCTAACTCGCAAGTCAGTGTTGACTTGGAATTTTGGCTATTTCTGATTGGTCGGTTTTATAAATTTGATAACTAATTATTCCTTGATCATAAAAACACATATAAATATTCAATAAAACAAGAAAAATGTAATATATCCTTTGGTACTGGTTTTAGTGCATTAATTTAATGTTGGTTAATAAGGGAATCTAATGGATCTAATTAATGATGAATTAACTTGTAAAAGTCATAACTAATTATATATAAGTCAGAAAAATATAATAAAATACGTTTTGGAATCCTAATAACCTAATCTATAATGTGGCATAATTTTCATAACCTAATTCACATAATGATAAAAAGGTGTTTTAGGGTTTGGATAATGTACATGAAATTGACATAAAACTTGTATATGTGCTTTAATAGGTTCTTTGAAGGCCTAGGCTTGGACCTAGACTTGGATTTTAACCAAGTAGACTCTGATATTGAGGTATGTTTGCAGACTCAATTATTCTTTTTGAGCAATTAACCTATGTTTATTCTCTCTCTTGGTCCTTTGGACATTAACATATACACAAAGTCTTTTCTTTTGATATCATGGTTCTTGTGAACTATCTTATTTGTTAGTGATCTTGTGATCATGGATATTCTCTTGACTTTGTTTCATATGCATTTGTGCATGTTGGACTTTTGATATTATATACCCACTATGATGTGTAAGTTTACTTGGTGATATATGCCCACTTTGAAGCGGATGTTATATGTTGTGTTGACCATTGTGTGATGGCAACATTGTTTATTCTGACTATACTTTCTACTTGCCTCTACATTAAACATGCTATGTGATTCAGTAGCACTAGAGCAGTGTAATTGCATTGGTTCTATTTATAGAAGATGTGATATTTCCTGCTCTTTTTGGGACGGCAAGGAACCTCGTACCCTGGGCAAGATGTGTGTCTTGACCCGTTTTATATATATTTGGGAGATTGACAGTTTTCCTTTCTCTATTAGGTTTCAACTTTATGAGGGTTAGCCGCTAATTGTGTTTATATTGGTCTAGGGCTATGCTTATCTCACATGCATGTAGGTTGACGATGTTTATGATGGGTTATGTGCCCAAATCTTGATATGTGATTATGTGGCACAATCTTTACTCTTGTTGGTTATGGCAAGTATCTTCTTTTATTATATGATGATGATTCTTTTCTTTTATGCCCGATTGGGTAGTCCTTATCTCTTGCATGGGAAGCCTTTTATTTTGATGTCCCTTATTCTTTATAAATTGCTCAATTTGCTTTTTAGTATGCACATACCAGCCTTTGTTGATGTTTTCCTTTGTTTCTCTTTTGTTGGGGTATGCTTCCAACCCTCGGTGGAGGATTTGGATGACAAGGCAGGTTGACCTAGACATACTTTGTGAGTTAGAGCTTGGAGACAATCTTGAGCTGGTTTAGATTTCCTCTACATGGAACCTTATGATGTAAGTTTGTACCCTTTGTTAAATTGAATATAGTCATGTTTTTATTCCCCTGCTATACTTTGGTCTTTTGTTACCATTATATAAAGATTTAAAAATTTTACTCCCATTCCATCATACCTTCTAAGTGTGTTTGGAGTGGAGGTTCTATTCTTCAAATTTTTAGTAAGGAGGTGATTTTACTTCTTTACAACATGGTATCAGAGCCCATGGTAGTCAAAATCTGACTATTTCAATTTTGTCTCCCTATAGGACCCTTGACATTGCTAGTTAGCTCTAAGTGAGATGTTGACCCTAGATTTGATCAATGATAATCTTTTATGCAACAAGGTTTGTTTTGAGGATGAGAATGTGTTAGGAGATCTCGTTATGGAAATATTGTGACTTGGTTTCTCGCTTTGATTTTGGGCCCTAAATTTCAGTTTTCAATCGCAAAATTTTCCACAATAAATTATTTTCCATATAATACTATATGTACAAAATAAAATATTTTCTCTAGATTTTCCAAAGTTTTCTTGAACTAAGTCACAATGAAGAGAACCTCTAGTTGGAGTAGAATCTAACCCTTGTTTTGTGTCTAGGATTTACAAAAAAAGTGTAGTTGACCTACCCTATGACTTTTTGGATGTTCATCTAGGATTGATAGGTTAGAGACATGAGGACATATAACTCAGCCCTAGATGGATCGTACTTTAGTTGGATACATGTGAAACATAAATCTCTAAAACTTTCACAACTACTAGATGTGGGTAGCTCTAAAAAGTTGTTTATTTGACTTGTTAGGTTGAACCTTTTTGAGGGGTGGAGAGTAGTTGGATGTTTGATGTTTAAATCTATAGATTTTAGGACGAAATCCTTTTAAGGGGTGGAGTGTTGTAACATAGCGGATCTTGGACCCTACCCTGGAAGTTTGACCTGTTGGGTTGACCAAACATGAATGATGTTATAGTGATCCTAATAATCAAATGCATGAATAATGTAATCTAATATGTCATATAACTTATTTGGTGATATTAAGATGATAAATGACTTAATTGGATGAATTAATGATCTAATGGGCCTCTAATGGGCCAAATGACAAAACTCATGTAAGAAAGCCTCAAAATAAAGAATAGACATCAAATTCGTAATCTACACATCAAAATAGGCCTACATGTCAATTTTCATCTAATTTGAACCACTTTGAAATAACATGGTATGTTTAGGAGAGAGAAAGTTGATAAAATACATTAATGCTCAATAATATTATTTATGACACCAAAAGTTGGAAATAAAGGAAAATTCGTGTTCAATGCACTTAAGTTAACTTGTGGATGAAGTTTCACCTAATTTGGATAATCCTAATGTCATTAATGCATGAGGAAAGAGGAAATAGGATATGATTCATTTAATGCATTAAAAGTTCTCAAAAGGCAAATCTAATTGTATAATCGGTATCTACATCCTTTAATAGCCTCTGCCCAAAATTTCATCTAATTTGGGATTAGTTAGAGCCTCCAAAAGAAGAAAGAGAAAAAGGAAATAATATGTTCATATTCATTTTAATCTAATTCGATTTGTATAAGGTTCCTGATTTTGTTTCCTTTGTCACACTCATTTTGATCGGATTTGGATCTTGGATCCTCCCGATTGGTTGTCTTTTTAACCCGACCCAGTCTGACTGGGATACTTTGATTCCAGGGTTTTCCCTCTCCGATTCTCCCTCTTTTCTCACGATCTTCCCTCCTGATTTCATCTCCTCCGTCTTCCTTGCCTTTCCCCGCACCTGGTGACCCTATATAATAAGGGTTTTGGTCACCCTTTCTCCACCACTGTTGGGCGCCCCACTGCTTCTCTGTTTGCACCCTATTTTCTTCTCTATTCCTCTATTCTTCTTTCCTTTCTCCTCTCCTTGCCTCTTTGCTTCATCGGACCATCACCCAGTGGTCCCAAAACCTCCGTTGAGGTCCCTAGTATGGTTTCCCTTCTTCGGTTTGGCCTCCCTCCCTCTAGTTCCTCCTCCCGACACCCGACTAGTCATGTCTGTTTCATCTGCTTTGCTGACCAGTTGACTCCATGGATCATGTTGTCGGGTGCTCCCCTGTGAGTTGAGGATGCTTCAGCGGAGCCAGTGGAAGAAAATTGACCACCAGCTCCTTTGAATTCATGGAATCATCCTTTTTCCCCTTTTTGCTGATCAGTTTCCCCAATCTGCTGCGTTGAGTTGCAGTGTTCATATCGTCATCTTGTTACCCCCTCTCTCGACTTTGGCTTGGCCTTCGAGTGAGCCGCTGGCTTTTGTTGATGAGTCAGGTGACAAATTGTGAGCGCCCTTGCTTAGTTACTGTGTGCTTCATCGTCATTTTCTTGTTCGCGTGAAGTTCAAATTCAAAAAGATGACAGGCGGTGGTTTATCCAGTTTGCCCTCACCCTATTTTCTTGGTTTGCTTTGTGGTAATGGGTAATACGGTCTTTTTTCCCACTCTTGATTTCTTTTCCCACGCTGAGTTTTGTGCCTCATTGGTGATGGGCCCTAACCCGTTGGCCATCTATGATTGGTCCAACTCATCTGGACCTGATCCCTCTCTTTGGATGACTCGCAAGTCAGTGATGACTTGGGATTTTGGCTATTTCCGATTGGTCTACTTTATAAAATGGATAACTAATTATTCCTTGATCAAAAAATACATATAAATAATCAATAAAACAAGAAAATGTAATCTATCCTTTGGTACTAGTTTTATCACCTTAATTTAATTTTGGTTAATAAGTGAATCTAATGAATATAATTAATGATGAATTAACTTGTAAAAGTCATAACTAATTATATATAAGTCAGAAAAATATAATAAAATATGATTTGGAATCCTAATAACCTAATATATAATGTGGCATAGTTTTCATAACCTAATTCACACAATGATAAAAAGGTGTTTTAGGGTTTGGATAATGTACATGAAATTGACATAAAACTTGTATATGTGCTTAAATAGGTTCTTTGAAGGCCTAGGCTTGGACCTAGACTTGACTTTCAGCCGAGTAGACTCTGATATTGAGGTATGTTTGCAGACCCGATTATTCTTTTTGAGCAATTAACCTATCTTTATTCTTTCTCTTGGTCCCTTGGACATTAACCTATACACAAAGTCTTTTCTTTTGATATCATGGTTCTTGTGAACTATCTTATTTGTTAGTGATCTTGTGATCATGGATATTCGCTTGACTTTGTTTCATATGCATTGGTGCATGTTGGACTTTTGATATTATATGCCCACTGTGATTTGGAAGTTTACTTGGTAATATATGCCCACTTTGAAGCGGATGTTATATGTTGTGTTGACCATTGTGTGATGGCAACATTGTTTATTCTGACTATACTTTCTACTTTCCTCTACATTAAACATGCTATGTGATTCAGTAGCACTAGATTAGTGTAATTGCATTGGTTCTGTTTATAGCAGATGTGATATTTCCTGCTCTTTTTGGGACGTCAAGGAACCTCGTACCCTGGGCAAGATGTGTGTCTTGACCCATTTTATATATATTTGGGAGATTGGCAGTATTCCTTTCTCTATCAGGTTTCAACTTTATGAAGGTTGGCTGCCAATTGTGTTTATATTGTTCTAGGGTTATGCTTACCTCACATGCATGCAGGTTGATGATGGGTTATGTGCCCAAATTGATGATGGGTTATGTGCCCAAAAATCTTTATGGGTTATGTGCCCAAATCTTGATATGTGATTATGTGGAACAATCTTTACTCTTTTTGGTTATGGCAAGTATCTTCTTTTATTATGTGATGATAATTCTTTTCCTTTATGCCCGATTGGGTAGTCCTTATCTCTTGCATGGGAAGCCTTTTATTTTGATGTCCCTTATTCTTTATAAATTGCTCAATTTTCTTTTTAGTTTGCACATACCAGCCTTTTTTGATGTTTTCCTTTGTTTCTCTTTTGCTGGGGTATGCTTCCAACTCTAGGTGGAGGATTTGGATGACAAGGCAGGTTGACCTAGACATAGTTTGTGAGTTAAAGCTTGGAGACAATCTTGAGGTAGTTTATATTTCCTCTACATGCATCCTTATGATGTAAGTTTTTACCCTTTGTTAAATCGAATATAGTCATGTTTTTATTCTGCTGCTATACTTTGGTCTTTTGTTACCATTATATAAAGATTTGAAACTTTTACTCCCACTTCATCATACCTTCTGAGTGCGTTTGGACTGGAGGTTCTATTCTACAAATTTTTAGTAAGGAGGTGATTACATAGACTATTTTGGCCATTAAGAATGGGACTCAAGCAAGGGAAAGCTAGGAGGAGTTAAAGGCTTTCCAAGCAAGAAAATTTGATCTCGGGAGAGAAATTTCTTCTTCTTCCTTCTTCTCCAACAATTCCAGCATGGATCTCTATATCTCTCTTCTATCTCCACAGTGAAGCTTTCTAGAGAGTTTCTAGAAGCAAGGATGGATTTTTGACTCCTTAACCAGAGTTCCAACTCTATCTTACTTCTTCCACAGACATCCATGTTTACTTTCTTATTTTATGATGTCTAGCACTATTTTCTACTGCTTGTATCTACTTTCTATAGCCATGGACGAGTAGATCTTCTTATCCTAGGCATGGAATAGTAATGCACATGTCATGCTTTATAGAACAATGAATTTTCTTGTTTAATGATGGTTTAATCTCTGCTCTAAGGATGCATCAGTGCTTATTTCACAGATATGCTTACTTAGCCATCTTGTATGTATTTCTTAAGCTTCTTGTGCATACAGGAAGGTGTACAACGAGGTAAGGAGATGAGTTCTATAACTTTGTTTCCTTGACCGCGGGAGTGGCTTGCAAGAGAAGGGGATTCTGAGGTTCCTGGTGGTTCTATTCTGAGTATATGCATGGTGTTTGACTAGAGTAGCCTGGGTGGTAAGATCTCGGTAAGTTATGATGAAGTACATGGGTTCAAACCTCACTGAAGGCACTTTGTGAATGGAAATCCGTGTTGATTTAGTGTGGGAGGGGGTGTTTGGACTACACCCTCTCATACCTCGAGAGTTTACCATGTCAAGTTTTCTGATGGGTGGGTTCTCAGTCATCAAAAAAATATATGTCGTTGCAACAGGAGATATCGGCGGCGGTGTCGGCATCAGCTGTTCACCTTTGAGCTCCGTTCTTAGGATCTCGTCGAACACCCCATTACTGGCGTCCAGCTGAAGTGCTTCTTCTGCCTCTACAGGCCTTACGGGGATGTTGGGGGATGCGATTGTCTCTTCCGTGGCAGCTCCCGCAGTTGTTGTCTCGGTGACCTCAACTATCACCGGTTCTTTTTCACCCACTATAGTCGTTGTTGTGGTTGTGGCTGGTATGGTAGGAGCGACGACAACTCTATTAGCAGTTGTGGTCGCTAGCTCTGGGATTGCCCCTTCCTGGACTCTGGTGGCAGCGGTGTAGACTGCGTCTACTGCCACAGCTTCAATCTCCACGGTAGTGAAGACCAGCTTCTCTGCGTCATAGGTGGCACAGCGAGGGAGCGGGAGGAGTATGTTCATTCTTGCAAATTTGTAGAAGTAGTCCCTTCCCTCCTTCTTTATGATGTTGGTCCTCATCAGGTATTTGATGTCGATTAGCTCATCGCCCTTCGTCCTCGAAAGGCTGCGTGGCTCTTTCGGGTACCCGAGCCCTGCCGCAATCAAGTTGACGATGCCACCCATATAGTATTCTTTGGTGGCATCCTTTATCAGGTGCAGTCTATTCAGCAAGAACCGCCCGAGGTTGATCACTCGTCCCTCCATCATGTGCCACATGACATGGAGTTCTTCTGCGTAGATATTGTTGGACTCGTTCTTACTGAACAGCAAGCACGCCACCAGCTTGTGCACTATTCTCCAAAAGCAGGAGTGCACTGCAGCCACCTTGCTTCCCGATTTAAATGACGATTCTCCGGTTAGCTTATTCCAGAGCTCCACGGGATTGAACCCGTCTCCTTTGGTTATTCTTTCACTGTTATCCATTATATTCATCTCCTCCTCACTGGAAGAGAAGATCTCGTTCAGCAACTTCTCGGAGATGGCGTGCTCCGAGTTGTATAGTCGGGTTTGGAGCCTATCTGCTCCACCATATTCTTCTTTTTCTACAGTAGAGTTCTTCACTCGGCGGAGAGATGACATGAACTCTCTCGTGAGTCTGGTATAGGAGGAGGATCGACTGAGGCAGATCTTTCTCAGCCCTGCCGTAGCAAGGACTCCCTTCAGCCTATCAAATATGCCCAGCTCAGCGAACGAAGCCTGGTGGCAAAACTTGCTCGGTCTGTATACCTTGGTTGCCATCTCAGCATAACGGTGTGTGTGCTCATCGTCCCTTGGCACAAACCTTCCTGGTGTGTATTCCAGGGGTTCTACCATTGTTGTTGGTGTTGGTGTTATAACCTCAAATTTCTGAAAATATAATGTAAAAGGCTTTTCTCTTTTAATGACTAAATGAGATCTTTTTATTTGAATTGTGATGATTTTTGTGTGAGATGGCTTTGATTGTTTGATTGTGGGCCTTGGAGGCCATTAAGCCCAATTGAAAAGAAAAAGGAATTAACAAAGAAAAGAAATTGACTGAAAAGAGGGAAATGTGAGAAATTGATAATTAAAAGAAGATAATGCTAAACTAATATTCTCCAATATGGGAATTCGTGCCTTTGGGTTTCCTTGAGGTCCAAGGGACCCAAATTAATGAGATAAAGGCAAAAGAAATAAGAATATGAATTAATTGGGAGTATTTAATATGAAAACTTGGGAGAGAAGAAATCCTTTTTCATATATTGCTTTTGCTTCCCAATTTTCGTACAAAGATAGAGAATATTAAAAGGAACTTTCCTTTAAAATTTGAGACCAATCAGAGTTATGGATTGAGAGATATTAATTTTGCAAGATATAGCCAATTTGGGAATTTTCCTAAACTAAATAAAAAAGGATTTTGCTTTCCTTAGAACGCGAGCAATCCAGCCCGTTGGATCTTGATCCAACGACGATCGCTCATCGTCTAAGTCCCACTGGGACTGGGACTCTGGCTTTTACAGGTTGTTTTTGCAACCCTTTTTTTTCTCGCGATCTGCTGATCATGCCAGCTGGATGATGGTTCCAATGAACTCAGGAGATGGAATCACGAAGATTCCATCCTAATATCTTTGGGTTTCATCGCTAAACAAGGAAATGCCCAACTGGGCAGGTCCCTGCCTCGACCCTATATATAGGGGAGGGTGATTGAGGGCACCAGCATCCCTAAAATCTAGACAAAGCGTTGCAGCAGAGTTCCAGGAACTTGCTCGTGGCTTCAATTGCACCAAAGGACTTGACCTTGACCCTCATCGGCATCGCAAGCCCTGCCAGAGTCCGGCGAGTTGGGGGTGACATCGGCGCGTGATCAACAAGGAATTGGACCTCTAGTTGACTTCGGCCGAGGGAGACGAAGCTCCCTATGCAATCGGATCGCTCGCAGACGGACTAGGGCTCGAAGTCAACCCTCGAGTTGACTGCGTGGATCCACTACTCGCGCGAGGACGAGGAAGAAGACGAAGGGGTAAATTACTCAATTGCCCTCTGCGTCCCCTTAAACCGGTAAGGACACTCCTGTCCTTTTCCTATTTTGAGCGTTGTTTAGCGGAGCGCGCGATCATGGCCGGTGGATCCTGAGTGGACCACCGGACCATTGATCGTGCGGTCCGCGTTTTTCCTGAATTAGTTAATAATTGGATAAAAACGATTTTTCTTAGAAAAATTATAACTGGATCTAGGAAGCTTGGATGGAAAAACTCAATACATGAAACATGATCAGAAAAATATGAGGGATTTAATAAAAATAGTTTGAGACCCTGAATCTGACTCCTTTTGTAAAAGTATATTTCTAGAATAAGAAAAAGAGTTAATTTGTGGATAAAAACCCTAATTGTTGATAAAAAGGGTAATTAGTCTTGCAATTAAGATAATTCAAAGATGGTTAACTTATTTTCTATTTTAGATAATTATTAACATATTTTGATGATAGAATTACAAGTTTAGGGTTTTGTGACACCATATGTGGATTAAAGGTTGGAAACCCTAATTTAGAAAAAGAAATGATAAAGTAATTCGAAATTAGGGTTTAATGGACTAAGTCTGATCTTAGGAATCTTAATGGATGATTCAGCAAGAAAATTAGGGTTTGATGTATAATTTAATAAAAGTAAGGTAAAGGCAATAAAAAGGAATAAAACCCTAATTATGGTCAAAACCCTAAAAAGGGAAAATAACCTAGGAAACCCTTAGAATTATTGAATCATAGTGACATGATTAATAATAGAGGAATTAAATGCCTTTTTCAGGAGATTGTGTGTGTGCTTGCTTGATTTCCTGGTTGATTAAGTTAATTCTGCATTCAAGTCTTCATTAACAGGTATGTGGTTAATTATGAATAACTGCTTTAGTTTCCCGAGATATTCCCGGATGTTTAATCGCATTGAATGCAACTAAATTGTTTGGATGTTCATATTGCAATTATAAAGTGACTATGACTATCACCATTTAATATAAATGTGTAAATCCTGCACCTACATGCCACCATGATGGAAGATGCCATAAAGGTCAGGCCCAGGAGGGTAGACCAATGGGCCCCATGAGAGGTGACCCTAAACACCAAGCTCGGGAATGAGAAGGTGATTGATGAGGCAAGACTAAGGAGCACCATGAGAGGTGACTCCCAGGCACCAAGCTCGGGATTGAGAAGGTGGCCTTAAGTCAAATCTAGGGTTAGGGCAAAAGCAGTGGGGATTGTCACATGGAACACGTAAATTGACTTGTTAATTACCTTGATTGCAATACTTAAATTGTTAGACTTAATTGTGAAATTTTGGTTGCCCCCACATACCAGCAATTGCTGATCGATGTTTTGTTTGTCGGCATTTTAGGTAATATCTAGAAAATCACAAACAGTAAAGTGGCACATCGTGAAATTAAGAAATAAAGTGCAAGGAGGATTAGATAGAATATTTCAAGCTGTGGATAGTTAGATTTCCCAGTTTTATAAAGGTAAGTAAAAGTTTTAATTTTTGTACCCAATTCTAGTTTAGTTAGTAGAATTTTATAATTATTGTTGATTATATGCTGAACCTTTGATCCTGTAAATTGGTTAATGGCTCTGACCTCCGGGTCTCCCTTAATTGGGGGTTATCGGGAGGCGGGGTCGTTACAGTTGGAGCCGCCGCTTCTCCTACCCTCATCCTCTTTTCCGCAGTTGACGGCCCAGCTGCTTCTGGATTTGGGCACTTCTTCCCGATGGTGGATGCTTCACCTGCAGGCTCGGTATAGATCCTCCTACCGTGCTCGCCAACCCAGACGACAGTCTGCTTGATGCGGGCCATTTCTATTAATCATTAAACAAATTCCTTGGTCAATTGAGTGTGTCGATGTTTAGAGAAGGGAAACTGAATGCACAATAAGATATGCCCCGATAAAATATGCACGATCCCACAACACTGCATCGGGTGATACTAGGGTTTCAGAGGTGAAGTCTCGTGCCCGATATGAGATATGGGTATCGCCCGTTACGTTAGAAGATCATACATGTGATAAAGGACAAGATGATATAGCGATAAATACGCGTCAGGTATGTCGCCCGACATGGGTGTGTCGGGGGATACGATCGTGAAAGATAAGACACCCGATAGGGCTCTCTGAAAGGAAAGCAGTGCACCGTCTGACAACAAAACAAGTAGGGCGGTGCAAAGATGGGTGACATACGTATCGGGCAATTCAATGCTGCTAAGCTCAGGAACCGCGAGCCCAATAAGTTACTCGTGAAAAGAAGGTCGTGTCGGGTTATACCTTGTTGCGTTCTTAAACTTTCGCACGACACGAGAGTAGGGGAACCCTTGCACGACACGGGTAGGTGAAAACAATAAGGCAGTAGCCCGACACGGTAAAATCTCGGCTCTTTATATAGCAATATCAACCAGGGATAAAACTGGTAATTCCGGGACGCACGTCGGCTGTTGGGGTAATTCATTTCTGAGTCAGGCAGTCCATCCGTCGGCACAAGAGTATTTACTCCTCCCACACGATACGAGTGTACTCCACCCAGGCATGCCATCCGTCACGACCTTTGCGATGCCCAAAATTTCACTGTCGTATATGGGCGCGTTCATCATGTTGGTTGGGTTGCTGCCCGATACGACCCTTCAGAGCAAAGCCGAGAAGAAAAACTTGAAAATAGAGTGGTTAAAAGCGACCGATGAGTAAAACATCATTGGCCTAAGACTAAGATCCCAGCCTCAGATGGTATTACCCACCTTGGCCCATAATGCAGTGCAGTGGCCCATAAAACAAAAGAGTCAGCACATGTGGCGCACGCACTGACTCGGGCCTTATTACAGTCCATAATGTTTGTAATGTTTGTTTTGTAGGAAAATAAAATGCATCCTATTCTAGGAAATAAAAGAAATCTCGGGGTGCCTCCCGAGGAGCGCTGCAATCTTCGTCTCTTACTTGATGTATTTTAGCTTCATCACTCCTTAGTCCTTGCCATCATCCTTTTGTGCAACTCAATCCTCTTTCCTCTCGATCACTGTCCTGCTTTCTTTGTCGTTTCAATATTTGACGGAATTTTTCCTGACGGACTCTTTATTAACTCGGCCATTTGAGCTAGTTGGTGATCAATCTGACATTGATGTGTCTGCATGTCTGCCATTTGTACCTGCAATGAGTTCAAAATGCCCAAATTCGACAGCGCGCTCTGTGCCAATTGGTTTTTGATAGTGTCTTGCCTTTTCACGAAATCAAACAGCTGGCCAACCACATCAGACTGGCCAGAAACCTTATCCTATTCCTTGGTTGATCCTTGGTACTTGACTTGACCTTGGAAGTTACCTTTGTTCGCTTGAAAGGGGGTGTTTTTAGTGTACGGATTGGATCCTCCCCTCTTTTCGAACGCTTGGGGTGGCTTAGACGACCCATGCAGCTGATGTGAATTCTCAGCTGCATCCTTGTTGCCGTAGTTGAAAGTGGGGTGGTCCGGCCTCCTAAAACTCACCAAAGAGACATTCTCAGTTTCTTCGGCCTCGGATTCAGAATCGCTTGACGCTTCCGGTCGGGTGTAGATGCATTTATCTACCCCATGGCCTACTTCTCCACATGTCACGCACTTCATCACTTTTTCCACCTACTTCTTCCCTTTACCACCAGATTCCCTTAGCTGCTTGACATCTGTCTCTATCCTCTGTATCTGAGAAGTTATAGACTCCAGAGCCTTGGATTCAAGAGAGGGTCCTTCACTTACCTTCTTAGCCTGCCCTGTGTCAGATCTATCATACATAGTGCCGGCCTGCAGCTCGGCCATGTTTTTGATGATCCTTTCAGACTTGATCGACTTTTTTCCTAGGAAGTCACTCCCTGCTGCCGCATTCAGTGACACCCTTTCATCGGGAGTTAGACCATTGTAAAAGGTGGTGACTAGAAAACCTTTCTTATAGTTATGATGAGGGCAGTCCCTCTAATATTCCTGGTATCTTTCCCAGGCATCATGGAGGTTTTCGTTAGGCTTCTGCATAAAAGAGGTTATCTTCTGTCTGTTTTTCACAGTCTTCTCATTCGGGTAGAATTTATTTACGAAAGCGTCTTCTAGTACTCCCCACCCGTTTCGATATTGGTGGGGAAGTCCCAGATACCACGATAGAGCCTTGTCTTCCAGAGAGAAGATGAAGCCCTTGCAGTAAATGACTTCCTGGGGCACACCTCGCATCTTAATCATGTCACAGATATTCTTGAAGGTGTCCAGGTGATGATAAGGGTTGTCGTTCTTGGAGCTCCCTCTAAAGCTCTTATTTTGGATCATGGAGATTACAGACAGCTTAAGCTAAAAGTTAGAAGCGTTGAAACGTGGAATGATGACCGGGCACCGGGAATTGTTAGCCTTCATGGAGGCTAACTCCCTCAAAGTTTTCTCCTCTTCGTCTAAATCTTAGCTATTGCTGGCTTCTTGGCGTCTTTCCTAATTATTGTGGTTTCTTCTGTGCCTCTGGTGGCGATGACGTCTATCACGGCGATGGCCTTCCTCGAACTGCTCCATTTCCAGATCTTTGAGGTTATCATCGACGTCATAGCGATCGATGACTTCTGGTGGAGGCGAATGAGGCCGAGCTCACCTTGGGCATTCACCCTCTGAATGGGGTGGCTCGACATGAGGCGGAATGATGGCTGGTGCTGGCGCTCAGTCGAATAGAATTGTCCTTTCCTCTGAGTACCTAAAATAGAACGAAGAATCAATGTCAGAAAATCAGTTATTAATGATACGAGTTATTCATTTTAGGCCATTAATAATAACCAAAGGAAAGAAAAGAGTGTTGTGAAGCTAATTTCTAAGCTTGAGGCACAGGAGTGTAGTTAGTGGATTCGGATTCGTCAATAGTACCATTTTGCCTTGTCCCCGACAACGGCGCCAAAAAGTTGATCGGCCTAAATTGTGCGTCCTAAAATTGGAGGCGGACTGAGGTAGTCGAGTTTTTACATTTATAACCTGAAACCTTCTAGGCCCCCACAACTTTGTTTATGGGGTCGAAGTAGATATACGGGGTCAAACACAGGGTCAAGGGTGCTAGTGTTGAGAATGCGGAATCGACACGCTACACTATGGAAAGGATAAGAGATGATAAAAGTCTCAAAAGGGAACAGCAGAACGAGATCGATAAAACAAAAGAAAACCCTATCTCCAACTGGAGTTACAAGGAAAACTTAGGTTTTAAAAATTTATCAGTTTTTAGGGGTTTTCGTGCAACAGAAATAGAGAGATAATACTAAAGCTAAAGCAAGGTACGAAGGAGGAAAACTTCGGTAAAACAAGCGGCAGCAGGAACACCCTGTACCCCTCCTCTCAGAGCAGGTACCTCTAACCAAGCATCAGCACCACTCTTGAGGTTACTGGACTTAGGTTAGAGTGGAAAGGTTACTACAACAACTCCGATTTCGGGCACTCTCGTACTCCAGAATCGGACCAAACACTAGAGTCACAACCCCTCTCTCAAGGCTGTTGCAATGAAAAAACATGATTCGGTAGCTAATCGAAATGTGATCCAACGTACAAGCTAGAGTTCAGATGTTAAACATAGTAATCATCCAACAAGGGTACCAAACATAAAGCAGCAGATAATTACACTCTTCTATTTCCATTAACATATAAAGGTCCTGATTACATAGCAGAAGCAAAGGAAATAAAAGACTGAAATAAAGATAGGTGTCGCCTTCTTGATATAGAAGGACGATAGATACAGCAGACCCGCCAGCCTGATACCGGCCAAGGGCCTATCCCGATACAACCGTGTCGAGTGGCACACCCTCTTAGGCGACACGCCGTGACGGGCGGATTACATCGTGCGAGGACCCTTGCCCGATACGCTCATGTCGGGCGGCACCCTCTCAGGCGATGCATCAGGACGGGCATTGCGTATCGGGGTTCGGTATCGTGCCGGGCTAGAGTGATGCATCTAGTATCGGTCACTTATGTTGGGGATCCATGTCGGCCGATATCGGCCTACAGTGTTGCCCTGGATGACTCTAAGTGAACCATTCTCCTCCCTCTCAGGATGGGGAAGTTCTCACATAGAATCGCCCGGCACAAACACTGAGGTGTGATACACTAGCTCTTCGTAGCTTTCCTGAGGTGACTTGCGCAGGGTTCTGACCTGTCTTTTCGGCTTCCTATAGCTGCCATTTATAGGCAGCGGTTGGGGGAAGTCATGGTGCTCAGAGCGCCACGTGTCCTCTTTATCACCGCGGAGTTGGTGGATGGCCGATATCGGTATTGCCTGGCACCAGGATGTCAGTTGTCGGTCATGTTATGAGCGGCGCCTGCCGGTGGGCGGCCTGTATCGCGCAACAAGCTTTAGTTGTCGTGGCGAGCCCGGCTCCCTGTCGGGTAAAAGACGTATCGCCCGCTAGTTCCTTTCTTTGCGACATCCTCATGACGCGCGTCGGTGTGTTGCGCTACCCTGTCGGGCAGTGAGCGTATCGGCCATCTGGAAGGCCGATGCAGGTGGAACTTGTGTGTGGGCCGGGACGGCCTTATTGATGATAAATGTATCAAAACTGAGGAAAAACTCTACAAAAGATGGAAATATTGAATTAAGAGCGTCGTTTGGCCAATTATTGCAAAAGTACATATAAAAGGAGAGGAAAACAGTTAAAAGGGCAGTTTTGATAACAAAATAAGGGTCAAAAACATCACAAAAATTGGTGTTATCAACTCCCCCAAACTTAGCGTTTTGATTGTCCTCAATCAATATTTAAATTTTATTTTGTGCTGTTATTTCTTACTCAGTGTAGTTTTTAGTTCAAGAGGTAAAACAAGAATCGTGATGCCTTTAGAGATAATGTTGCTTCACTACGAACAAAAGACCTTGCATTTCCTGCCTTATTATTTCAGTAAAAAATTTCTCTACAGCTTCAGCGAGACTTTGGTGTATGATTCTGAAGTTAGCTTTCACACCAAATAGCTTTAGGGGTAGAAAGTTGTGTATAGGGTAGGTTAAGGATTTTTGGGGTTTTTCTTGTTTCCCATCAGTCCATCCAGGTAAGGGTTCGTTAGCAGGCAAGTGGTCCCTGCAGTCCAAGCCAGTTGGCTTTAGAGCAGTGATTTCACGTCCTACGTACCACTACCCTAGATCTACCATGCCTAAAGATGGGTACTTTTGGACGACAAGTGTGTATATATTTTTTTTTATTTTTCATTTATTGGGCACAACTCTCATGCTTTTATTCACTCTCATAAGGCTACTTTCTCTTTTTGGGATTTTTGTTGGGTAAGGGGAAACAAAAGGATTTTGCTGTTTGGGCAGTTTTTTCCTTCTCCATACTTGTCTCTTAGCTGTTGTGAGATTATTAAAAAAAATTTCTAAATTTTTTGGCACAGAAAAATGTAGTCTTTTGTTGTTTGAGGCAGCATTATCAGAAAGATATAACAAAACTTGCATCTCGTTAGGCACACAGAAAACAAACTTGGCAAGAAATCGCATCAGGTTTTTACTAATATAGCGACATTGTACATATATATGGGAACAAAATAAGAAAAAAAATTCAAAATTTTTATATGAACATATATATGTACACATGATATAGGAAAGAGCAAAAGAATTAAGAATTTGAGTTAGAAAAATCAGAAAATTTTTATACCTCCCTCACTGGTACATGGTACCCCCCCAAACTTACTCCACACTTTGTCTCAGAGTTGTGAGGTAGATAAGGTGAGGTAATGTTACTCCAGTGAGGTTAGCTGGTGAGCGCGCCTGCGTCAGATAGAATCTCCCACACATATTCTCCTTTTTTGCTGTGATAATGGATGTGGTGGAGCTGGTCAGGCATTGCTTCATTTGCTATCCATTCCAAGACAAAGATGTCGCAGTCATTAGATAGGGGAAGCTGCTGCGGACTGCAATGGCAGAACTAGAGTTCATGCCATTTGCTTGCTTGCATGTCCAGGAATGGTTGGATCATCTTTGACACCTCGTTGTAGTATTTTCAAACTAAGCCTTCGACGGATGACAACGGTTCTAATGTACACAGCACTGGATGGTTTTTGTTGTTGTCCGAGATGTTGTAGAAGATCCCTGCTCGTTGTCGAGTGTACATTGTCAGGAGCATCCAATGGCAATAATGTAGGATGGGCAGGAAGATCGTGCGTGGAACCTCGCTCTCCAACTCTTCCAAAAATGCTTGCTTTGATCCTGTTTCATCGGCGAAGCAAATGTCGTTGAATAGGATAGGATGAGCTATGTATGCGTGTTCAAGCCTTGGCTGTATTGTTTGCATATAAGCGGCCGCCAGAGATGCAGTCAGACATCCTCCTTCTTTTACCATGTCCCTTAAGTCATCGACTGGGAATACGACATTGACTGCCTGATAGATGACATCCGATGGGGTGGAATCATCCAACTTTAGAAGGATTTCGTCGACCTGCTCTTGCGTGAGAGTAGCGCATGAGAAGCGGTCAAAATTCTTGATCAGCCCTTCTGTGGTTTCCGGCGAAATAGTGTCTTCCATCCCATGCACTTTTCACAGGGTCTCCAACTGCTTGCCTGCCCCATAGGTGCCGGTTTCCATCTCCGCTTCTTTCTCTAAGGGGCTGCTGGATTGTGAAGAGTCTTCTTCTTGATTGCTATCCAGCAAGTGTTCTGGTACCCCTGCGTCTTGAAAATAGCGTTTGTCTTTAATCAGCAGCATGGCGTATGTGCTCCTACGGTGATAGAAGCATGTGCCCCTAAGGGACCCAAGTTTCCAATTGTATTGAGCACCTCTATGGCACTTAAGACGGTGAAGGCGTTGTTTCTGCTTCCCCCTTCTGCCTGGGCGGGGAGGTCTCTGATAGAAAAGAAGTGCCAAACACCTTTGTGACATCAGCTTCCTTGCTTGATAGCTCGTAAGAGGCGCAGCGGCAGGAGCCTCAATTTCTTGTCCTCCGGGCGGCTGAAAACATTCCCGGAGCGTGGCACCTCGTCATTGCTGCAGCTCAAAAGCTGGACGTTGCGGTTCCTGAGGTCTGCCATGCAGAGGAACCACACGTTGCGGTGCTTATATGGAGCCAACACAATGTTTGTTCTATGATTTTCGATGTAGTGCAGCATGTCAGCCACCGCATTGGAGTTCAGAACTCCTTTCATCAGTCTTCTTGCCAAGGTTGGGGTGACATTGTATGTTGCTTCCGACCTGTCATGCTATTGATATTTTCTATTATTGCACTTTCAAGGACCCTAAACAGTCTTTTGCCGATAATGTCCAGCAAGCAGAACATACTTCGAAGATCTCCCCGTCGTATGGAGAAGTAGTTGTCGCTCCAGACGATGTCTTCTTCATCTGCCTGCGATCTTAAGACCTTGTTCAGCAAATTCTAGTCTCTGATCGTCAGGTATCCGATGGTCTTTCTGTCGAAGTCGGCCATCTCAAAGGAGGGTATCTCGGATGGCTCACGGAACCTATCCGCCATCGAGCGTCTTCCTCGGGGAAGGTGTCTTTCATTGACTGCATAAATGTCCCCCTTTTCTCCCTCAGATTCATCGGAAGAGTCCACCCTAATGCTGATATCTCTATTATCTTCTTCAATTTCATCCAGGGGGATAGAGGGATTTTCTTCTGCCAGGCCTAAGGAGCTCTCATGTCCTTCTGGAGCTCCGTTTGTTGACCTTTGTGCCGTTCCCTCCTCGGGCGTTGTGGATTGCCCGCTGGAGGAGGAGGAGAACGTTGATCTCGAGGAGGATGTTGACGAAGAAGGTGGAGAGTCACGGCTAGGGGGTGACGGCGACCTTCTTGACTACCTTCGGCGTGGATGGTCATCCCTCCTATCCAGCCTCTCCTCGATCTTGTTGAGGCGATGTAGAACTTGCTGAAGCGTCGTAGCCAAAGTCTCTAGTCCACTAGGAAGGCTAGCTAGAGTCAGCAGCTCTCATTCTTGGCTATTCAGCCTGTCTTAGAAAGATGTAAACTTGCGGGTTAAGGAAATATAGGTAGCTGAGTTGTTATCGTTTACCTCCCGCAAGTAGTCGATCTCGTGCCCTACCATCTTCCCGAGCGACGGAGGGGTTCCTGCTGGTCTCCCTCCCGTCCTCACGACACCTTACTCGCGTGATGGCCCACCAGATGAGGTAGAGTCTATCTCAATTGTTCGCGATGCAGATCCCACCGGGTGAGGCGATGGCGCTTTTTTAGCCATCACCATCTTGCCTTCTCGTCGTGGTGGAGAAGGTTGTGGTGTGGGTGGACACTGCTCCACCTCTACATTGTCGACGATCCCCTCAGTCGTTGCAACAGGAGATACCGGCAGTGGTGTCGGCGTCAGCTGTGCACCTTCGAGCTCTATTCTTAGGATCTCGTCGAACACCCCATTACTGGCGTCTATCTGAAGTGTTTCTTGTGCCTCTATAGGCCTTACGGGGATGTCGGGGGCTGCGGATATCTCTTCCGCAGTAGCTCCCGCAGTTGTTGTCTCGGTGACCTCAACGATCACTGATTCTTTTTCAGCCACTATAGTTGATGTTGTGGTTGTGGCTGGTATGGTAGGAGCAACGACAGCTCTATTAGTAGTTGTCGTCTCTAGCTCTGGGATTGCCCCTTCCTGGACTCTGGTGGTGGTGGTGTAGGATGCGTCTACTCCCACAGCTTTAATTTCTGCGGTAGTGAAGACCAGCTTCTCTGCGCCGTAGGTGGCACAATGAGGGAGCGGGAGGAGTATGTTTGTTCTTGAAAATTTGTAGAAGTAGTCCCTTCCCTCCTTCTTTATGATGTTGGTCCTCATCAGGTATTTGATGTCGATCAGGTCATCGCCCTTCGTCCTCGAAAGGCTGTGCGGCTCTTTCGGGTACCCGAGCCCTACCGCAATCAAGTTGGCGATGCCACCCAAATAGTATTCTTTGGTGGCATCCTTTATCGGGTGCAGTCTGTTCAGCAAGAACTGCCTGAGGTTGATCACTCGTCCCTCCATCATGCGCCACATGACATGGAGTTCTTCTGTGTAGATATTACTGGACACGTTCTTGCTGAACAGCAAGCACGCCACCAGCTTGTGCACTATTCTCCAAAAGCAGGAGTGCATTGTAGCCACCTTGCTTCCCGATTTAAATGACGATTCGCTGGTTAGATTATTCCAGAGCTCCACGGGATTGAACCCGTCTCCTTCAGTTATTCTTTTGCCATTGACCATTAGATTCTTCTCCTCCTCGCTCGAAGAGAAGATCTCGTTCAGCAGCTTCTCAGAGATGGCGTGCTCCGAGTTGTATATCTGGGCTTGGAGTCTATCTGCTCTTCCGTATTCTTCTTTTTCTGCAGCAGAGTTCTTCACTCGGCGGAGAGATGACATGAACTCTCTCGTGAGTCTGGTATAGGAGGAGGATCGGCTGAGGTAGATCTTTCTCAGCCCTACCACAACAAGGACTCCCTTCAGCCTCTCAAATATGCCAAGCTCAGCGAACGAAGCCTGGTGGCAAAACCTGCTCGGTCTGTAGACCTTGATTTCCATCTCAGCATAACGGCGTGCGTGCTCGTCATCCCTTGGCACAAAACTGTCCTAGCGTGTATTCCAGGGGTTCTTCCGTTGCTGTTGGTGTTGGAGCCACCGCTTCTCCTACCCTCGTCCTCTTTTCCATAGTTGACGGCCCAGATGCTTCTGGATTCAGGCGCTTCTTCCCAACAGTGGATGCTTCACCTGCGGGCTCGGTGTAGATCCTCCTACCATGCTCGTCAACCCGGACGACAGTCTGCTTGATGCGGGCCATTTCTGCTAATCATTAAACAAATTCCTTGGTCAATTAAGTGTGTCGATGTTTAGAGAAGGGAAACTGAATGCACGATAAGATATGCCCCGATAAAATATGCACGATCCCACAACACTGCATTGGGTGATACTAGGGTTTCAGAGGTGAAGTCTCGTGCCCGATATGAGATATGGGTATCACCCGTTACGTCAGAAGATCATACATGCGATAAAGGCAAGACGATACGGCGATAAATACGTGTCAGGTATGTCGCCCGACATGGGTGTGTCGGGTGATACGGTCGTAAAAGATAAGACACCCGATAGGGCTCTCTGAAAGGAACGCAGCGCGCCATCTGACACAAAACAGGTAGGGTGGTGCAAATATGGGTGACATATGTATCGGGCGATTCAATTTTGCTCAGCTCAGGAACCGCGAGCCCGATAAGTTGTTTGTGAAAGGAAGGTCGTGTCGGGCTATACCTTGATGCGTTCTCAAACTTCCGCACGACACGAGAGCAGGGGAACCCTTACACAACACGAGAGCTAGCTCGGAAAATCTTAGCACGACACGGGTAGGTGAAAATAGTAAGGCAGTAGCCCAACACGGTAAAATCTTGGCTCTTTATATAGCAATCTCAACCGGGGGTAAAACTGGTAATTCTGGGACGCGCGTCGACTGTTGGGGTAATTCATTTCTGAGTCGGGCAGTCCATCTGTCAGCACAAGAGTATTTACTCCTCCCGCACAATACGAGTGTACGCCACCCAGGCATGCCATCCATCACGACCTTTGCGATGCCCGAAATTTCACTGTTTGATATGGGCACGTTCATCATGCTGGTTGGGTTGCTGCCCGATACGACCCTTCAGAGCAAAGTCGAGAAGAAAAACTTGAAAACAAAGCGGTTAAAAGCGGCCGATGAGTAAAACATCATTGGCCTAAGACTAAGATCCCAGCCTCAGATGGTATTACCCACCTTGGTCCATAAAGCAGTGCGGTGGCCCATAAAACAAAAGAGTCAGTGCATGTGGCGCATGCACCGACTCGGGCCTTATTACAGTCCATAATGTTTGTAATGTTTATTTTGTAGGAAAATAAAATGCATCCTATTCTAGGAAATAAAAGAAAGCTCGGGGTGCCTCCCGAGGAGCATTGCAATCTTCATCTCCTGATTGACGTCTTTTAGCTTCATCACTCCTTAGTCCTTGCCATCATCCTTTCGTGCAACTCAGTCCTCTTTCCTCTCGATCAGTGTCCTGCTTTCTTTGTCGTTTCAGTATTTGACGGAATTTTTCCTAACGGATTCTTTATTAACTCGGCCATTTGAGCTAGTTGTTGATCAATCTAACGTTGATGTGTCTGCATGTCTGCCATTTATACCTGCAACGAGTTCAAAATGCCCGAATTCGACAGCGCGCTCTGTGCTAATTGGTTGTTGATAGTGTCTTGCCTTTTCACGAAATCAAACAGCTGGACAACCACATCAGACTGGCCAGAAACCTTATCATGTTCCTTGGTTGATCCTTGGTACATGACTTGACCTTGGAAGTTACCTTTGTTCGCTTGAAAGGGGGTGTTTTTAGTGTACTGACTGGGTCCTCCCCTCTTTTCGAACGCTTGGGGTAGCTTAGATGAGCCATGCAGCTGATGTGAATTCTCGGTTGCATCCTTGTTGCCGTAGCTGAAACCGGGGTGGTCCGGCCTCTTAAAACTCACAAAAGAGACATTCTCAGTTTCTTCGGACTCAGATTCAGAATCGCTTGACGCTTATGGTTGGGTGTATATGCATTTATCTACCCCATGGCCTACTTTTCCACATGTCACGCACTTCATCACTTTTTCCACCTGCTTCTTCCCTTTACCACCAGATTCCCTTAGCTGCTTGACATCTGTCGCTATCCTCTGTATCTGAGAAGTTATAGACTCCAGAGCCTTGGATTCAAGAGAGGGTCCTTCACTTACCTTCTTAGCCTGCCCTCTGTCAGATCTATCATACTCAGCGTCGGCATGTAGCTCGACCATGTTTTTGATGATCCTTTCAGACTTGCTCGGCATTTTTCCTAGGAAGTCACTCCCTGCTGCCGCATTCAGTGACACCCTTTCATCGGGAGTTAGATTGTTGTAAAAGGTGGTGACTAGGAAACCTTTCTTATAGTTATGATGAGGGCAGTCCCTCTGATATTCCTGGTATCTTTCCCAGGCGTCATGGAGGTTTTCGTTAGGCTTCTGCATAAAAGACGTTATCTTCTGTATGTTTCTCATAATCTTCTCAGTCGGGTAGAATTTATTTACGAAAGCATCTGCTAGTGCTCCCCACCTGTTTAGAGATTGGTGGGGAAGTCCCAGATACCACGATAGAGCCTTGTCTTCCAGAGAGAAGATGAAGCCCTTATAGTAAATGACTTGCTGGGGCACACCTCGCATCTTAATCGTGTCACAGATATTCTTGAAGGCGTCCAGGTGATGATAAGGGTTGTCATTCTTGGAGCTCACTCTAAAGTTCTTATTTTGGATCATGGAGTTTACAAACGGCTTAAGCTCAAAGTTGGAGGTGTTGAAACGTGGAATGATGACCGAGCACTGGGAGTTGTTAGCCTTCGTGGAGGCTAACTCCCTCAAAGTTTTCTCCTCTTTGTATGAATCTTCGCTATCGTTGGCTTCTTGGCGTCTTTCCTGATTATTGTGGTTTCTTCTGTGCCTCTGGTTGCGATGACGTCTATCACGGCGATGGCCTTCCTTGAACTGCTCCATTTCCAGATCTTTGAGGTTATCATCGCCGTCGTAGCGATTGTTGACTTCTGGTGGAGGTGAATGAGGCCGAACTCACCTTGGGCGTTCACCCTCTGAATGGGGTGGCTCGACACGAAGCGGCATGATGGCTGCTGTTGGTGCTCAGTCGAACAGAATTGTCCTTTCCTCTGAGTACCTGAAATAGCACGAAGAATCAATGTCAGAAAATCAGTTATTAATGATATGAGTTATTCATTTTAGGCCATTAATAATAACCAAAGGAAAGAAAAGAGTGATTTCAAGCTCATTTCTAAGCTTGAGGAACGGGAGTGTAGTTAGTGGATTCAGATTCGTCAATAATACCATTTTTCCTTGTCCCCGGCAACGGCGCCAAAAAGTTGACCGGCCTAAATCGTGCATCCTTAAATTGGAGGAGGACTTGAGGTAGTCGAGCTTTTACATTTATAACCCGAAACCTTCTAGGGCCCCGCAACTTTGTTTACGGGGTCGAAGTAGATATATAGGGTCGGACACAGGGACAAGGGTGGTAGTGTTGAGAACGCAGAATCGACACGCTACACTCCGGCAAGGATAAGAGATCATAAAAGTCTCAAAAGGGAACAGTAGAACGAGATCGATAAAATAAAAGGAAACCCTATCTCCAACTGGAGTTACAAGGAAAACTTAGGTTTTAAGCATTTATCAGTTTTTAGGGGTTTTCGTGCAATAGAAACAGAGAGATAATACTAAAGCTAAAGCAAGGTATGAAGGAGGAAAACTTCGGTAAAACAAGCGGCAGCAGGAACACCCTGTACCCCTCCTCTCAGAGTGGGTACCTCTAACCAAGCATCAGCACCACTCTTGAGGTTGCTGGACTTAGGTTAGAGTGGAAAGGTTACTACAACAACTCCGATTTCGGGCACTCTCGTACTCCAGAATCGGACCAAACACTAGAGTCACAACCCCTCTCTCAAGGCTATTGCAACGGGAAAACACGATTCGGTAGCTAATCGAAATGCGATCCAACGTACAAGCTAGAGTTCAGATGTTAAACATACCAATCATCCAACAAGGGTACCAAACATAAAGCAGTAGATAATTACACTCTTCTATATCCATTAACATATAAAGGTCATGATTACATAGCAGAAGCAAAGGAAATAAAAGATTGAAATAAAGATAGGTGTCGCCTTCTTGATATAGAAGGACGACAGATACAACAGACCCGCCAACCTGATACCGGCCAGGGGCCTGGCCCGATACAACCATTTCGGGTGGCACACCCTCTCAGGCGACACACCGTGATGGGCGGATTACATCGTGCGAGGACCCTTTCCCGATACACTCATGTCAGGCGGCACCCTCTCGGGCGATGCGCCGTGACGGGCGTTGCGTATCGGCGTTCGGTATCGTGCCGGGCTAGAGTGATGCATCTAGTATCAGTCACTTATGTCGGGGATCCATGTCGGCCGATATCGACCTACAGTGTTGCCCTGGACGACTCTAAGTGAACAATTATCCTCCCTCTCGGGATGGGGAAGTGCTCACCTAGAATCACCCGGTACAAGCACTAAGGCACGATACACTAGCTCTTCGCAGCTTTCCTGAGGTGACTTGTGCAGGGTTCCGACCTGTCTTTTCGGCTTCCTGTAGCTGCTATTTATAGGCAGCGGTTGGGGGAAGTCATGGTGCTCATGGCGCCACATGTCCTTTTTATCACCACGGAGTCGGTGGATGGCCGATATCGGAATTTCCCGGCACCAGGATGTCAGCTGTCGGTCATGTTATGAGCGGCGCCTGCCAGTGGGCGGCCTGTATCGCGCGACAAGCTTTAGTTGTCGTGGCGAGCTCGGCTCCCTGTCGGGTAAAAGACGTATCGCCCACTAGTTCCTTTCTACGCAGCATCCTCATGTCATGCGTTGGTGTGTTGCGCTACCCTGCCGGGCAGTGAGCGTATCAGCCATCTGGAAGGCCGATGCAGGTGGAACTTGTTTGTGGGCCGGGACAGCCTTATTGATGATAAATGTATCAAAACTGAGGAAAAACTCTACAAAAGATGGAAATATTGAATTAAGAGCGTTGTTTGGCCAATTATTGCAAAAGTACATATAAAAGGAGAGGAAAACAG